>OY728141.1:2076883068-2079383068 GCA_963277665.1 Viscum album | reverse complement strand
ATCATATCAAGAAGGATATTCCAGAACAAAATAATGATGATGAATTCCATTTAATTATAATCTTTCTTCATGGTGGAGATACCATTGCTGAGTATTTATTCTCCATGGGGGGTATCCTATGTTTTTGTAACTGCTATATTTTACCTTTTCCTATAAGGAATGATGTACTGGTGGATTTACATAATTCCCAGTGGGTAGTGAACTCATGAACCACAAAGATATCCTATGAAAAGTGATGGTGATTCTGGTGTCCATGTATGGGATGAGAAATTATAATTTTGTTTTCTGTTTTTATACTTTCCAATAGGTCATGTTTGATCACAAGAGAACATCATGCTCTATTCATCCACATCCAGTGTTGACTTAGGAGAGGGGTAATATTTATATATATTTTTTGGGTGGATTTCCATATACCAGATAAAGAATAATTCAATTTGGTTGTTGTTAAATATGATGGGAAAATAGGCTAACTTTATTCCCATTATTTATGAAACCAATGTTGATGAGCTATGAAATCTCTATGTGAGAGAGATGGTTCATTTTGACGAAGTTCGATCTATGACAATCTCTAATAGGGATTCCCGTTTTACTAATCATTTATCGAGAGGCATTTAGGAACTGGGATCTTAGGATTATTTGTGTATGACATAACATATATAGACATATGGATAGATAAAGAGAGATTTAAAAAATATGGAGTTTATACTTTGTTCCCATGTTCATGATTTTAGTGGGGGTTGGGATGACCATTTGGGGCTGGTTTAGTTTTCTTATAACAATAGTTATCAACCTATGATTAGAATGGATCCTTTTGAGACTTTTTATGGCCTTCCTAATAGATCGACATTGTATTGTTTGTAGATTGATGAAATTTACTCGGTTGGACTAATCTTGGTTTAGGAGATGACATCAAATATTTAGTTGATTCATTAGAGGTTGTTGGCTGCCAAGATCTGATAAAAATTTTATGGTTATCATTGGTGTGGACTATAGGAATTTTCAGTTGGTGATCAGGTGTTCTTTAAAGTTTCAACTTGTTTGGCTCATCAAAATCTTGGGAGGCAGTGGAATCTTTCTCATTGTTTTGTGAGAACTTTTGAGTTTGTTGGTAAGGTGGAAAAAATGTATTACCATTCATCACATCTGACATAGTTTTCATCGAAACATAATGTGTTCCATATATTGCTGATATAAAAGTATATATCTTGTCTATCTCATGTTTAGAGCTGGAGTGATCTTGATACTGACCATTGCTTATCCATGACTAAGAATATAGCCATGATAGTTGATTATAATAAAAATACAATTCATGGGAGGATGATACCTTTGGTCGATGTGCAATCATAGAATGGTTCTCATTCTCATGGGACATGGGAGTGTCAGGCATTAATGAGAGACAATTCACCTCAACTTTTTGATATGGAATCTTGCTGATAGTATTTTTGGGGAAAAAATATTTTATAGTTGGGAGGTTTTATTCCCTGTTATATATCTTTTAGTGATATTATAAGAATTTTTTGTGGTTTTCCTTTTTCATTGGTTTGATAATTAAAATAATTAATTGTAAAAATACAATTAATGGTGAAGTTAGGGTTTTTTATTGAATTTTCAATATAAAAAATGTATTTTCAAAATATGATAGGGACTTACATGACATGTAAGTAGAGAAAATGTGTTTAATCATCACCTAGAAGATGTTGTGAAGCTTTTACACAATGTGAAAAGTTACATTCCGTGCATAGCTTACACACCAATTCTATATTAAAAATAATATTTTTAATAAAAGGTATTGGGTTATTTGATGTATTTGGTACTCGACAACTACATGACATGAAATGGGGTTACACACCATGTAATTATCAAGGTAGATGGTTTTAATTTGATATATAAGATTATTTTTTATTCCATATAATTCTGAACTCTTACCTCTCAACCTATACCCATCATAAAGTAATTTTAGATCCCTCCATCCCTTCTTAATTGTTTCATTTAGAGATTGATCATTATTGTGGTTATAGTGCATCTCTCTGGGTAAGTTGTCTTCCTGTATACACCATATCTCTCTCTTTTCCTCCATATAGTTTTATCAATTATTTTGGTAATGTTGGATAAAAAATTTTTGTTTTTTGAATCTTGTTTCTATGTTGAGTTCCTAGTTCTTTTTCACCATTTTTTTCACAATTGAGTCCCATTACGGGAATTATGAATCTGTGAGAAATGTATGTGGTTCCGTTTAGGATTGACTAATTGTATAAACCTTGAATTTATTATTTTTTCAATTTATTTCAATTTATTTATTAAAAAAATTGATACAAATTGGAACTTTTATTTTTCATTGCATGGAATTTTTATAGAAACCCTCAATTTATATGTAATTGGAATTAGGGGTGTAATTTTTCGATTTATTTGAGAATTGATTTTGTAAAATCAATTAAATTGATTTGATATAAACTCTAATACTGGTTTTTAATTTAAATTTATTGAAATGGTGAAAAATTAATGTTTTGGTTTGGAATGTGAATTGCAATTGTGAAATGAAAAAGTTGGTATTGTGAACTATTTTGAAATGAAATTATTTCCCCATTTTTTTATTGATTTATTGAGTACATGAGATCCTCAGTGGTTAGTGGGTTGTTTGTGAATAACATTCTAGGATGGTAACGCCCTAATATGATATGATGAATTACTACTCTAACAAAAACCTAGTTCATAATATATAATCCCCAATGGGATGTTGATGGTTCTTATTTAGTGTGATCATAAGGGATGTATGTACACATTCTTTCTATGAACACTAATATAAGATGTGTGAGGAACCTATAACTAGGAACTATCATACCTCAATAAATATGAACATTTTTCTTATTGTAACTTCTTTGATTATTTATTCCATTTATTTTTAAATTGATTTACTCGTGAATAATTATTTTAATAAACAGTTTTAAAGAAAGTGTTTATTTAAGACATGGTTGAAATTTTTTCTATAATTTGAAATGAAAAGAATTTTTTGTTTTAAATAAAAAATTGTTCAACCATCACTTCTTTGATTAAAATTGAGTGCATCATTTGGTTTATTATTGTGGAATCTTATTTTTGAATGCCTAATGATACCTAAATGGAATTTTTAGGTAACACCAAACCTTTTTCTTTAGGGGTTTGTAGATTTTACCCTGTCGGGTCAGAGTAAATGGATGGTACCTCTTGGAGGAGGTGGATTCTCATAATCCCATGGGGCTTGGAGTGAAGTTTCCTTTCGGGACATGGGGTTTTTCTTGTTACACTTTCTCGCACTTTGATGATTTACTATTTGAGTTTTTATATACCTATTTTTTCCGGTACTATCTCCATTTGTATTTTTTTGATATTACTAATATGTATCAGTTTTGTCCACTATGTTTGAGGAAAAATAATTCCCACTTTTATATTGTATGATACTAGGCACTAGTCACCAACCTGTGTGGATTGGGAACACCCTTTGTGTTGATATTCATCACATTTATTGATGAGAGATGAAAATTATTAATGGAGGGATTCATCACTTTTATTGATGAGAGAGGAAAATTATTAATGGGGAGATTTATATCACCATTATTTGAGGATTTTCTCCCAAAATTAATGGATATTTAATTCTCAATATTAATGTATGGAATAATGGATGTTGACTACATTAATTGATTATTATGGACTTGGTGTCTATATAAGGAGGATGCATAAACATATTTTGAGAAGGTTGTGTCAGCAAGATGTTGTCGGCAAGAGAGACCCAGGATGGGGTTGCCGCATTTGTTGTGGCCCGTGTGGCACGACGACGATGGCGCATCGCCGTTTTATAGGTGCAGAGCAGCGACTAGGGAATTGATGATCATGGTCACGTATCGAAAGTCTTCATGACAGCGGTGATCAGGTGGCGTGTCCCGATTGAAGATCGGTGGTACATCATGATGGAAAGATCATTCAGGTGTCCAAGATGGTGCGAGTTTGACGTGTGTTCGGGTGAATATCTCCGAGGTAGTGGCGTTTCGTCAACAGAAGGGTGAAGTTTTGTCACAGATTGATCTTCCAATACATGGCATCAGCGGGATAATTATCAGAGAGATGACAGAGGCATATCGGGGTGTGGATTTCACACAGTTTTTCTAAGCTCTCTCATTTGTAATTCAAGTTCGGGCATTACTTTGATTATTGTATTCTCTGATTCATAGTGGATATTATTGGGAATTTCCCCATGGTTTTTTAATCCTTCGAAAGGAGGGTTTTTCGATATTAAAAAATCTTGTGTGCTGATTTATTTATTCTGCTCATATCGCTTCCATATTTCGACGGGTTTCTCACAATATTTTTTAGCAAGCAATTTTCAGCCCGAAATCGGGATTCTCCCCAACACTTTGGGCTATATGAGGATCTAGTGAGTTATCAGGGTCCTAGGTTATTTAGTCTATTTTCTGAAAACAACCATATTAGATTATATATGTAATCTCTACAATAGAATGTTTGTGTAATATTTATGTTTGTAATATATTTATGTTAGTAATATATGTAACAGATTCTCTGTGTAATCACTGTAACAAATCACTTATTTATTATTCATTACAATTCATTAACATATTAAAATTGATTATAATTTATTAAATGATTATCAATATGTTTCATCTATGTAATTTACTTATTTGATTGTTGTATATTATATAATAAGTGTGTAACATGTGTAATTTATCAATATGTGTATCAGGATATACCAATCCTAGGATAAAAGGTTCAATATAGTCCACTAGTTCTTTCTATACAGGATATGTATAAAGATGGGGTATGGTATGGGTTCATGTTTGTTTTCAATAATGGAGGATGAATGTAACTATTTATACGCCTATTGTTTTATAATTTTTAATCTAGAAGCTAGGTGAATGACCTTAAATATTGTCAGTCATGGATAAAAATAAGTTGTTGTTTCACTTAATTAATTATTTCATTAGATAATTTTGTGGGACATTCAAAATAGAAATGGTTAAATACAATGACATGTCTTATTATGTTCCTAGATGAATTTTATAGGATGATTCCATATCCCCTAAATGTACCTAGTATACTACTATATAAATAATCGAGTTTATTTTCAGTTATTTTTCTTATCAATAAATATCTCATTGAAATATTAGTGATAATTATTCCCAATTGGGACTTCATGGACTCCCTTATTCAATTTTATTAATTTCTCATACTTTATTAATTTTTATCTACATTTTTTAAATCTATGGTTCATGTGACAATATCAATATCATTCAATATGTGTGTAAAATATTAATCTATTTTGTAATATTTATATGTCTTATCTATAAAAATTATGGTTCTTATCATTGAAAACCATTTAATAGTTTATTATCTATAAGGTAATATTCTTATAATAGATTATAACATGTGTATCATTTATTACAATTCAACAATTTTTGCAGATGAAAAAAAGTAATTTCATGTTTATGCCTATCTCATTTATTAAAATTGAGGAAAAAACACGGATCATTCATTTTGCTTCTCATTTGTCAGTCTAGATGATGCATCTTATTTAATTGGTCCGACATCTAGTCAAACATGAGACAATTATAATTTTTTTCTATCATTGTGTAAATTTCATTATTATGTGGGTGAAATGAATGTGTTGACCTCATCACCAGTGTGAACAAAAATAGAGACAGATGATGTGTGGAACATATAGAAGATAGAGTTTGATATTTATGTAGAGCCATTTGGATATTTAACATGCTTAATATGAAAACACAGATATTTAATACACTTTATTTCATAATTTATTACATAAACATACTCTTAATGCATCCCCAATAGATCATGAGTCCAAGAGTCTTTGGGAAATTACGTACATAAAACATTAACATGAAATATGGTCACAACATAAATATTTAAAGTGTTTTAAACATGAACATAAATTCCTTGGACATTCAAAAACAAAATGGGATATCCTGTAGATGTATATAAGAAAGGGGTGGGCTATAAATCCTATAAATAGAATAAGAAAAACACATAATAAGGCAAATTTGTACATGTGAGAAAACATGAATATCAGGGTAAAATTAGAGGGGTGATAATCATAATTTGGAACAATGAGTCATGATATAAAATTTTGACAATAATGTAGCATAAGAATGTTTAACCAATAGAAAACATGAAAAAAAATATGTCAAGGAAAACTTCAAAGAGAACATTGCATGGTGGAAAAGTCCAACAATGTTCTAAGTTCACTCCCTAACCCCCTAAATATTGAATCATTAGACAACAAATTACTTAATTCCTTATAGGGTGATATAATTTTGGTTCCAGCCATCACATTCATATTAGAGACATATATATGTTTCCTATATAGAGATTCTAACCTATTGATTTTATTCATCATTTTTAATCACAATATTATGGACTATGAGACACGTGCATGGAAGTCTCAAATAAATTATGTATAGGTGCATCTAGATGAATACCATTAAGTGGAAATTGATATGGTTATTCACTGTACAAATGTTTTTTTCTAAATATTGGTGTTCTACTCAAACGAAAAAACACTAATTGTATTGAAACATTTTTATAGAAAAACATTACATGAGTATGAAAGAAGGTATTTTTTCATTCCCTATCATAAAGAGAATGTAAGTAAAAAGGGAGATCATTCACCTTGTTAATTTCATGGTTGACTCCCATATTATCAAGGCCATCTTCAACCTTGTTCACTTCACGATAGGTATGAGTAACAATATAGTTGGTGTCCATGAGGGAATGTAGATAGTCCATCCAACATGAAGTAAGTATCCATGCAAGGTGTACTACTCCATTCCAAATATCCTATATAATGGTCTTCAAATCACTTTTGATCTAGATATTCTTCCAGGTGTGATTCTTTGAAAAGAGATAGCGTGAATCACACTCATCATTTCAACTACCAGATAATAGGCGAAACTATAGATGATATATAAGCATCCAAGAGTCTTCCCATAGTGGTTTCAGTAGATATCACCACATCCTGAGGATCACGGGTTATAGCAAACAAAGCCTTTTATACAAAACATTACATGATTTTAAACATAATTAATCATCAGAGTACAAGCCAAGGATCATTAAGTATACTGTATTTGAAGACTTGGTATATATAACACAAAACATTTGGCTAAAAACTTCTTTATTTAATTTCCCTTAAGGGATCCTAACTTCCTTCGAGCCCTTACATCTGCATTGGGTACCCTGGGGAACACATGAATAAGGGGATGAGCTAAATAACCCAGTAAGGGAATGAACATTAGGATACATCTTAATCATATGAGTTAGGAGTCATGAAATAATGATAACCCAAGCATGGAACATATTAAATCATATCATATAAGCATGAGATTATATAAACATGGAATCATATAAATGTGGTAGAATCATAAGACATTTCTTTAGTATGGGTCAAGGCTAACCGCCAATCCCGTTTCACATCGCATCTCATGAGACGTCACTTTACGCAAAGAATTGGAGCGCTATCTGGGTGCACCCATATCAAAATTTTCATGAATATTACTTCCACATAAATATTCTTACCACATATATAATCATACATAATCAACCATACATAAACATAAGGGTACCCATGGAAAGTATTGGGTACCACCATCAAGACATAAATCATAACCAATGGGTGTATCACGAAGGTGTCCATGAAAGGAAAGGATTAGAACATAAATGGGAGTTCAAAGGGTAAAATAAGAATATAACATTGTAAGTGGTGTCAAACAAAAGTGATAGTGTATAAGAGATTTATTTTATAATCATTAGCATTAAAATATTTTTTTTGCGGTTTTAAGGAAAATACTATAGTTCATTTAAAATAGAAAAGAGGAAGACATTTTATGTAAAACCATAATTGAACCAATAATGTTTTCATAACAAAAATAATAATTTTATTAAGACAATGGTATCTTAAAATAGAAGATATAGAGCACCTGAAATTGGGTAAAATTTTTGGAAGTTCCCTTAAAATAGGATTTCTTATCGGAAAGTCATAAGGAGGGGATATTTTAAAAACATATATATCCCCGAAAGAAAGTGATGAAAGGGTCCTGATATATGAATTATGTAAAATTAACAATAATTTAGAATATTCACATAAACAGATAAGATAACACCATTTTTAAATAAAGATAAGGCAACCTAAAAGAACAAAGAAGGTTCGGGTAGAATTCGTTACGGTTTTATCGGCATGGTGTCGGGTGTACCTAAGAGGGCTTGATCATAGAGAAAAAGGGATTATAATAAATTAAAAATAATGAGGTAAGTATGGTGGAGGTTCAAAAACATACCCCATCATTTCATATTACACATAAAATGTCATAGCATAGAGGACAATCTTGATAAAGAGAGAAATAGAGAGGATCCCTTACCTTAAATTCGTTGGTGTTCTCCACTTGTTATTAAAGACCTGAATAAAAAAATTAGGAATATTAACTCATTATTAAAGAACCTCTTATTTATTTAATTGATTTATTGTAACCCTTTTTAGTTCATTCAAGTCCTTCCTGATTAGTTATAAGGTTCAATTTCATTGTTCAGGCTTGTTTGTTAACTTGGTTTTAAAAGATCTGTTCACCTATATTCAAGTCCGGATAAAAATGAAAGATGGAAGTGTTTGTCCAGAAATGAATTTATATTATATTAGTGAAAATCTATGAAATTACATGGTTTTAAAATTAATTTTTTTTACCTATATTGAAGTAAAAATATTATATAAAACCATAGTGACAGCCGTTTATTGTTAATCGGTGGGTTTGATTACAAAGAACATGTTTTTATTTATAAATTAATAACATTTGTACAAAACGATTACATAAATAAAAATATGATATATTACATATATAATAATCTTCTTAAAACATAACACAAATGGTTTCATGATCAGAATTAAAGATAATAATAGAAATTTATAAATTGTTGTCCTTGAATGTGCTAAATTAGCACATCTCAAACGGTTCTTTCAATTCTTTCAAATAAAAGGATCAGAAAGGAGAGAAGATAATGAGATATACCCTTAGCATGAAAAAATTCTAGTACATTTATGTTAATTGATTTATCATACTATTATGGTTAATGGAGGTGAGGAAAGAAACAAAAATAACAGAACTTAAAAGAAAGGAAGGAATTGAAAAGAGGAATTTACTTCTTCAGACTTCCTCCTTTGAGAACCTCTTAAGGGGAGAGGTTTTGGTATTTTGAACAGGCTGGGAGATTTTGGATGTGGGGGAGGATCATGGGGAGATATTTGGGTAGAATATTTTCAGGGCACAAGGCTTGAGAGGAGTGAATATAATAGGGAGTGAAGGGGGTTTTATAGTGACGGAGAGAGGGGATTTCTCAATATAAAATTCATTAATTTATTATTTCCTCACAAGAAAAGGAATAGTGATTCTTCCTTGACCAAGAATAATATCTTTATCATGTGATCTCAACCAAGTGGTATTACATCATTAGAACATCATTAATGAATCAATAAATCCATTATTTATCATTTATTGTAAATTATCGTATTTTTACTATTCATCAAAAATTCAAGTATTTCAGAAAAATATCAAAAATTCACCCTAACCATTTTTGGAAATGTAGAACCCAAAAATGAAGTATTTTTTTCAAAAATAATTTTATAAATATTATTATTTTAATATTTAATTAAAATCATAATTTATTATAAAAAACGAGCTTTAAACATTAATTTACTTATTCTAAAATATAGGTACATCATACTTTCACTTGAATATTATTTATATACTATCATAGGTAAGGTTACTATTCATTAGGGTTTATCACTATTCGTAAGGGTATGTTACTATTCATAAGTGTAGGTTACTATTCACCAAAAATTATGTTTTTCTTATCGAACTCCAAATAACTTACTGATTGCAACCGTGTATGTTGGATTTTCGAAATTCCAAACCTAGAAGTGAAAAAATTAAGTTTAAAGGTCAATTATCACTTAGTAGTTCATTATGTTGTGTTTTCATGTGATTTTATGACATATTTATAAGAAAGTAATTTCCATTTGTAAAACATTGTGTTGTTACATTCTTCCCCCCTTAGAAAATTTCACCCTCAAAATTTTGTTTTATAATCTAATACAAAACAGGTGTGGGTACTTTTCCTCCATTTCTTCCCGCAGTTCCCATGTTGCCTCTTCGTACGTATGGTTTCTCCATACTACCTTGACTAGATGAGTAGTCTTATTTCGTAGAACTTTGTCTCTACGATCCAAGATCTTCACTTGCTACTCCTCATAGGAAAGATCATCCTCCAACTGTACCACCTCTGAAGAGAGTACATGAGAAGGGTCTAGTATATACTTTCTTAAGAGGGATACATGAAATACATCATGTACTTTTGACATGGTAGGTGGAAGTGCTAGTTGATAGGCCACATCTCTGACTCGATCAAGGATCTCGAATGGGTTGATGTACCTAGGACTTAGCATCCCTTTCTTTCTAAACCTCATTACCTAATTCTGTGGAGATATGCGTAGAAATACCATGTCTCCATCTTTGAATTCAAGGTCTCATTGACGGTTATCTGCATAACTCTTTTGTCGACTTTGGGCTGCCTTGATATGCTGCTGGATGGTTTTCACCTTCTCTGCCATTTCTTCAACCATTCCAGGTCCTAGCAGCTTAGGCTCACCGACTTCATCCCAACACGCTGGTGTTATGAACCTTTTCCCATAAAGGGATTCATTTGGTGTCATTCGGATGCTCGAGTGTAGACAATTATTGTAGGAGAATTCAACCATTAGAAGATGTTGGTCCCATCCTCCTTTTAATTACATGGAACACGCTCTCAACATGAGTGTCTTAATATTTTGCTCAGACTGGCCATCATTTTGAGGAAAATAGGTCGTACTGAAGTTTAGTTTAGTGCTCAGAGCATGCTAGAGGCATTTCCAGAACATCGAGGTGAATCTCAAATCACGATCGGATACACTAGATAGTAGAACTCCATGTAGCCTTACCACTTCTTTGATGTAAATTTGTGAAATTTGATCCAATGAGTGGTCCTCTCGAATCGCGATAATGTGAGTTGTCTTTATAAGATGATCCACAATGACCCATATAGTATTGTTTACTTTGGATGTCCATGTAAGTCTAGTGACAATGTCCATTGTAATGGTCTCCCCCTTCTATGTTGGTATGGGTAGTGGCTGCATCATCCCTTTATAATTTTGTCTCTCAGCCTTCACTTATTGACATACATGGCACTTTGATGTATATTCAGCAATCTCCCTTTTCATATTGTCCCACCAAAAGTTTTACTGAATATCTCGATATATCTTTGTGCTCCCTGGGTGGATAGAGAATATCGAGCTATTTGCATCATTCAATAGATCCTTCTTTTTCTCTGGATCGAATGGTACACATAATTGTGTCCCAAATCTTACAACTCCTTCCTCATCAATTTTGAAATCGGAGTATTTCCCATTTCTAATGGCTTTCACCTTTTTCTAAATTTCCACATCTTTTATTTGAGAATCCTTTATTTTCTCTCAGAGGGATGTTTGAGCAATAATTTATGAAAGGATCGATGATGTTACTCCCTTAATTATTACAATGTACATCCTTTTCAAATCTAAGAATATCAGATCCTTTTCAATTCTCATCATTGATAAAGATGCAGGATCCTTTCTACTTAGAGAATATTCCACCTTCTTCACCTTACCGGGATGGTAGTGGATTGAGCAGTCATAATCGTTGATGTGCTCTATCCATATTCGTCAGTGAATATTAATATCTTTCTACATGAATATATATTTGAGACTTCTGTGGTCGGTATATATCTCACACATCTCCCCATAGTGATAATTCCACCAGATTTTCAATGCAAAGATCAATGCCACCAACTCCAGATAATGTGTGGGATAGTTTTTCTCATGGATTTTCAGCTTCCTTGAGGCATAGGCTATAACATTATCATTTTTATCAGCACACAGCCTAAGACCTTATTTGAAGCATCATTGTACACCACAAATAGTTCTCCACTTGCAGGGAGTGCGAGTACTGGTGCAGTGATAAGCATCTTTTTAAACTCCTTGAAATAGTCTTCACATTCCTATGTCTAGACAAACTTTACTCCCTTCTGTGTCAGAATGGTCATTGAGTTTTAAAATTGTGAGAAGTTCTTCACGAATCATTGATAATACCCAGCTAGACCCAAATAGATGCGGATCTCCGTTACAGAAGTCGTCCTAGGCCACTCTTCAATTTCCTTCGTCTTGTAAGGGTCCATAGATATCTGTTTGTTGGTGATAGCATGCCCCATGAATGATATTTCCTCCATCCAGAACTCACATTTACTATACTTTTCATAAAACTTATCCCTTCGCAGAGTATTTAACACGGTATTCAAATGCTCTTCATGTTCCTCCTTTCCCTTGAAGTATATCAAAATATCATAAATAAACACTACCACGAATTTGTCAAGGTAATCTCTAAATAATCTATTCATTAAATCCATGAAAATTGCGGGAGAATTAGTAAGTTAGAAGGGAATCACTAGGAACTCATAGTGTCCAACCTCGTTCGAAAGGAATTCTTGGGAATATCTTTCTTCCTCAACTTTAATTGGTGATATCCCAACTGAAGGTCCACCTTAGAGAAATAACTAGCCCCAAAAAGCTGATTGAACAAGTCATCTATCAATGGTAAGGTACACTACTGGAAAACGAACATATACCAACGGTTTGGAACTGTTGGTATATGCCTCCAAACCGTTGGTATATCCTATACCAACGGTTTGGAGAACCGTGGCCAAGTAAGCCGTTGGGATAGGTCTATACCAACGGTTTTCCCAAAACCGTTGGTATAGACCTATCCCAACGGTTTTGGAAACCGTTGGT
The DNA here is from genome assembly GCA_963277665.1 of Viscum album. NCBI lineage: Eukaryota > Viridiplantae > Streptophyta > Magnoliopsida > Santalales > Viscaceae > Viscum > Viscum album. The sequence goes on along the minus strand of OY728141.1, from coordinate 2,079,370,167 downwards.
ATAATTAATATGAAAATCTTTACCAACGGTTTTGGAACCGTTGGTATATGTATTTCAAAAAAAACATTCGCTGGGATTTGATCCCAGCACCCCTAGTTTATTATTGAACGACTTAACCACTAACCTAACATGACTTTTGTGTATATAATTACATAAATATATATATGTATTCTCATAATTATATTAAATTTTGATTTATATAATGTTCTGGGTAAGAAGAAATGATAAAAAATCAAAGGATCTATACCAACGGTTGTCAAAACCGTTGGTATAGACCTATACCAACGGTTTTGACAAACGTTGGAATAGATTTTGAGCCTGGATTTGATTCTGGGTGAAGGTTGATTCATGGGTTACCTTTCCCAACGGTTTGGCCAAAACTGTTGGGAAAGGTCCCCACAATGTGGGTTTTCCCAACGGTTTGGCCAAAACCGTTGGGAAAGGTCCCCACAATGTGGGTTTTCCCAACGGTTTGCCAAAACCGTTGGGAAAGGTGGCCTCAAAGTGGGATTTCCCAACAGTTTGGCCAAACCGTTGGGAAAGGGAACCTATACCAACGGTTTTTATGAACCGTTGGTATAGAAGCGTTGGGAAAGGTTAGATTTCCAGTAGTGGTATACTTGTTCATTATCATGATTTTATTGAGTTCATGATAATCAATGCAGAGACTCTTTGATCCTTACTTCTTCTTGATGAAGAGGACTGGTGCACCCCATGGTGAAGCACTCGAGTATATAAAACCCTTCTCCATATTCTCCTTTACCTACTTCTTCAACTCTTCTAGCACTATGGTGGCCATTATGTAAGTTGTCTCTGAGATAGGTAGAGATCCATGGATAAGTTCAATTGAGAACTCAACCTCTCGATTAGGAGGAAGACCATGGAACTCTTCATGGAATACGTCAGTGTAATCCCTCATGATGGGCATGTCTTCAAGCATGATTATCTCTTTTGTCTCAAACATTTGAGATAGATATTCTTGCTCAAAAGGTAATAATATCCACACATGAGACGAATATTCTAAAGGATATCCATCTTCCTCCTTTCACTTGTAAAGAATCGGAAGATGATTCGGGATGTGAAAAGTGATCACCCTTTCTCGACAGTTGATGTTGTATTTGTATAAAGAGAGCCCATACCTGACCAAGATAATGTCGAACTCCACTAAAGGATGTATGATGTGATTTTTTGGGAGGTCTAGTCCACAAACATTAATCGGGTAGGAGTTAAACCATAGACACAATAATTTCCCCATTCGCTATTCTCATAGATAACTTTTCCTCCCAATCTTGAGGTGGTGTTTTAATAGTCCTACTAAACTTGCAAGATATGAAAGAATGCATAGATCCTAAATCAAATAGTACGTTTTCTATTATTGAATGAATAACTAGCATACCTTTCACCATAACGTTGTCCGGATCCACCTCAACAGTAGTGATAGAATAATCCCTTCCGTGTTGCCTTGGAGGTTGTTGTTGATTTCCCTCTGACAACCATTAGCTTAGAGAATTTTTTTTCATAATTCCCATGCTCCTTTCAGTTGTAACACTGCACTGCAAGCATAGTGTTGTCTTGAACCTTCCTTTCTTCGTCTGTATTAGTGGGATTCTTCATATCCTGACGGAAGTTCTTGGCCAGATGACCAATATTTCAGAATTTGAAGGAATTCTTGGTTCCCTTAAGATAGTTACCATGTAATTCCCTGACCCCAGTTACCCAGAGTCAGTGCATTATTACATAACATTGGCATGATCATAAAAGATCGAGTCTCTAAAGACCGATGAGTTTAGTAGCCTTGGAAGTAATAGATACATTCATAAGGTTTACATTACATCATAAAATGGAAAACTACAACAACCTTGTTTCCATAGACAACATTTAGATCCCATAGACTATCCCTGTAGGTGATTCATAATATACTTCTTCGTATCCTAGGAATAATAAAACATAGAAAGGGGTGATCTCAAATGCTCATTAAGGATACAAATATAGCATAAACCTTCATAAATAAGCATAAACAATTAAAGAAATGTATAATACTAAAGCAAAAGCCTTTTAAAATTGAACTACATCATAATATGGAAAAGATAAAATCAAATAATTCCATTTACTTATTCACATAATTATTCTACTAGTTGAATAATCACATGAAATATCAATAGCCACTTTCAAATTTATGAAATTCATAATGCCAGAGTTTCATAACCACATAGTTAAGGCCTTGTGCCAAGACTACAAATAATATTTTGTCAGGGACTTGTTCCAAGACACTAGTATGTCTCATTAGACCTACCTATGCATCAAGGAGGTATAATAGGATCCACCCATCATTTACTAAGTCCAATTCATTCCTCATATGAAAAGGTTTAAACATAACAAAAACATTCGTATTAAAACTAGTATACGAAATGTCAATACATTATCCATAAACCATGAATGGTTTGAAATAACACATCCACAGTCAATCATATCACAAAACCTTCAATACAATATGGATGTTTTGTATCATAATAAATCAACTTCAAACAAACTTAAAATCCATCAAAGGATGTTGACATAGATGAAATCAAAACCTTTTGAGAGAAATATCTATTTCTATTTCAAAATAATTTAAGAGTCACATAATTATAAATAAAACATTTATTTTGAAGATATTCTTATAATCTTGTAAGGTAAGCTTTGACAATGTTATAATGGCGGAAAATAGCTGCACCCACCGTATAATTTTAAAAAAACATTCTTACCTTAAATTTGTTGAAAAGGTCAAAAAGTACCTTGCCTGGAAAATGACGGAAAGATTCCTTAAAAAAAATATCAGTTAAAATAAGGGTATAAATGACTTTAACCCATTTTATATTAAATAATAAAAATGTTTTGAAATACATTTTTAAGAAACATGGATGTGGATGATAAAGATGTCCCACTAGATAATTACATATGAACAACCTCGAATAATGAAGAGATTGTAGAATTCACCCTTACCTTGTACTTTTCCTTGGTCGAGGGTAGGTTAACCTCTTGTATAATAGTTATATAATTGTTATTAAATTATAAAATAATCATATACATAAATATGATATCATATATGATTTTCTAATATTTCTTTGTTAATAATATTTTAGTATTATCGTCGTTTCGGGTGTTAACTTACTCATTTTCTTTTATATGTTTTGTTACATAAGTCGTGTTTGTTATGGATAGGTTGTGTATTATTAATATTTAGAATGATATCAAGACATTGAACATTATTTTTAATCATCAAATGAAAATTAGTCTTGAATGGATACGATGGGGAATGAATCTCATCGTCTTTGTGGAGACGGTAATATGTACGTACGCACGAGCAACAATATCATTCTTTTGATATTAAAATCGTATATAATTAGATGGTATATCGTATATATAGAAATATTATAATTTTATATTTATTATTTAAATCATTTATACTCGTTATTATACCCATCAAAATTATGAAATTTTTGAATAACAAACTACACCACGACGTGGAGACGGTAAGCCATACGTACACACATGTGGTGACTTTTTCATTCATAGGATGGATAAAATAACTAATATGGTTGAAACATTTTCAAAATAACATCACAGTATATAGAATATACTAGATTTATTATTTTATAATGTAAACAACAAAGAAGGAGGCAGTGGAAGAATAAAATAACTTGAAAGATGTGATGAAATATTTACCTCTTCTTTGGGTTCTTCCTTTTGATTTGATCAAAATGGGTCCCTAAGATGGATTTATGACTAAAGGAAGGCATCTAAGATTAAAGGAGGATATTTGAGAGGATATTTGGGCAGGTTTTGGCTGAGCCAAATGGATTTGAAGGTGTGAATTTGAGAGAAGGCGAAGTGCCCTTTTATAAGAGGTGTGAGGGGAACTTGCGAAAAGAGTGGAATATTATTTTATAATAAATTCATATTCAGTTTATAATGGCACAAAAGTGACTTATTTAGAGTCTAGGGTAGGTATGGGTTGAAATCCTTTCAAACAATATATTTTAGATAGGTTTAGGTCACCATATTAACCTTATCATTTATATTTAACTCTTAGTTAAATAGTTTGACATTTACCATGTCTCTTTGTATTTTTATATTATATGGTTACTAAACTTACTATAAAAAGCCAAGATAACCCCAAGTGGTTATTTATTAATATATATAACCTTATATATGTAATTTTTATGAGCCTTATATGTTTAAGAATATTATATCAATTAATAATATAATATTTATTTTAAAAACTCTTTTATGTCAATTTTGACACTATTCGGTATTTTGTTTTTGCTAAATTCATAACAGAATTATTACCTCGCAAAAAAATTCATTTAATCAACCCTAAAATGTCATATTAACTTATAAAATTAGTATAATTCATAAAAAGTCTCAAATTACATTTATTTGGGTATTTATATTATCAATTATTTTAATATTTCATTAATAATGTAATTACTGCATCATCATTGTGTCATAAATAAATTAAATTATTTAATGTCTAAAAATTATAAATAAAATATCATTATGTAGGAAAAAAAATTATCTTTCTAATGAATATTTATAGTCTAATTTATCCAATGTTTAACCCAATATTAAAAGTGGTTTAGTTATTAAACTTTGAATTTAACACTTTTAACTCTTCATTAAATTAAATAATAATAAATGTCCTAATCTAATCCAAGTTGACCTAAAGGATCATATTTTATTAATAAGGTTTCTATTGGTCGAAATACACTCATCTAATAGAATTAGGACATGTGTTAGGGTAATAATAATATCATTTTTACCTTTAATTACCCGATTTACTTTTAACCGTGGTAAATAAAAGTAAAAAGTTACTATTCACCAGAAAAATATTTTTATCTTATTGAACCAAATTTTACATAATTATATCAATCATGTCTCTCATATTTTTGAAATTCTACTCACAGAAGTGGTAAAATTATGTTTTATGCAAATTTGCAAAAGCTCCTAGAAGGTGGGTAAAAGACGGTAAAAAGTTCAATAAAATTTTAATATATCTAAAATTATTATAAACAGACTCCAATGAATTACATTGAACATATATAGGTATTATGAATCTATTTTAAACTAAAATAGTTTTAAATAAAATAAATAATTATTTAAATAAAAATTCGGTTTTAAACTATAACTCAGGGTTTTTCACTATTCATCAAAAATTGAATGTTTTTAGAAAAATACCAAAAATTCACCCTAACCTAATTTTTATATTTCAAATCCAAAAATGAAGACAATTTTTAAATATAAAATTTATAAAATTTAAAAAAGTGGGTATTACTATTCATTACGGCTAGTTTGATTGGTTGTGGTGTGTTAGAACTCAAAGTTGCGTACAAAACACGCTATTGTATTATTCAAAGAAAAGCATATCGTGGAAGATTGGGGTGTTACATTCTCCCCTCCTTCAAATAATTTTTTCCTAGAAATTTATAGAATATTACTGCATAAAAAGACTCAGGTGGTTCTTCATCATAAGTTCCTTGGGTTCCCACGTTTCCTCTTCCATCTTATGGTTTCTCCATAGACCTTTTACCAGACGAGTCGTCCGATTTCTCTGCACTTTTTCTCTGGTATCTACAATCCTGATGGGCTCTTTGCAATAAGACAGATTGGGTTTCAGTTCTAATTTATCATAGGTGAGTACATGCGTTGGTTTGGGCATGTATTTTCTTAACAGTGATACATGGAACACATCGTGAACTTTGGAGAGACTTTGCGACATTTCCAAATGGTAAGCTACAACCCCATTCGTTCTAGAATTCCGAAAGGTCCGATGTACCTGCGACTTAATTTTCCCTTCTTACCAAAATGTATAACAACCATTCATGGAGATACCTTCAAGAAAACATGATCACTTACCTGAAATTCCAAATTCGTCCTTCGGTTATCAGCATAGATCTTCTGCCTACTTTGAGCTGCTTTGATGTGGGTTTGGATTACCTTCACCTTTTCCATTGTTTCCTCAAAAAGTTCTGGGCCTACCAGTATTCTTTCACAAAAATCATCCCAACAGGTTGGTGTGCGACATCTCTTTCCGTATAACGCATCATATGGTTCCATCTGAATACTTGAATGGAATCTATTATTATAGGAAAATTCTACCAAAGGTAAATATTAATCCCACATACCTTGAAAGTCAAGTGACCATGATCCCAACATGTCTTCTAAGGTTTGAATAGCTCATTCTGATTGACCATCAATTTGGGGGTGGTAGGCAGTGCTCAAATGAAGTTCAGTATCAAGGTCTTTTGGAATACTTTTCCAGAATATAGATGTAAAACATGGATCATGATCAGAAAAAATCGATAGAGGTACTCCATGAAGTCTCACAACTTCATTAATATATATTATTGCTAGACGTTTAAGTGGTATATCTTCTCTTATAGCAAGAAAATGTGCTAACTTGGTAAGATGATCAATAATGAAACATATTGCATCATTTCTTCTAGGAGTCTTTGGTAGTCCCATGACAAAGTCCATCATAATATTATCCCATTTCCACTCAGGTATGGTAAGAGGTTGCATGAATCCTCTAGGTTGTTGCCATCCATCTTTCACTTGTTGACAAACCATACATCATGACACAAAATCAGCAATCTCCCTCTTCATGTTGTCCCACCAAAAATGTTCCTTCAAATCTCTATACATCCTAGTGCTACCAGGGTGTATAGATAAATTGGAACTATGAGCATCATCCAACAATTCCCTTTTTATATCAGGTATATCAGGAACACAAAGTCACTTCCCAATTTCAAAATTCCATCTTCGTACACAAAGTCACTCAATCTCCTATCATTCACAGCTTTAATATTCTTTTTAAACTCTTCGTCATCAGTCTAAGACCACTTTATCCTTTCTAGTAAAGATAGTTTAGAAAACATTTGAAAAATTATTGATGTTTCACCTTCCATGGGTATCCCCATATCCAGCTTTACTAGACCCTTGTATATAGTATCCTTTTCAACTCTCATCTTATTCATAAATCCATGATCCTTTCTACTCAATGCATCTGCCACCTTATTTGCCTTCCCCGGGTTGTATTTTATGGTGCAATCATAATCCTTGAGTAGATCAAGCAATATCCTTTACCTCATGTTGAGTTCTTTTTATGAGAAAATATACTTCAAACTCTTGTGATCGGTATATATCTCACATTTTTCACTATAGAGATAATGTCTCCATATATTCAAATAAAAGATTACAGCTGCTAACTCAAGATCATGAGTAGGATAGTTTTACTCAAGAATTTTTAGTTGTCATGATGCATAGGCAATAACCGTATCATTCTGCATAAGGATGCAACCAAGTCCTTTATTTCATGCATCACTATAAAGAACAATCACAACATTCCCTAACGGTAGAGTCAAGATATGATAATTGACTAATATTCTCTTCAGTTATTCAAAACATTCTTCACAATCCTTTGTCCAAATAAATTTAACTTCTTTACATGTGATCTTTGTTAAGGGGTTATCCAACCAGGAAAAATTCTGGACAAAACTTCGATAATAACCTTCTAAACCAATAAAACTGTGTACCTCAGTTATACTAGATGGTTCTGGCCATTCTTGGATTGATCTTGTCTTAGAAGGATCAACAGAGATTCCATCCTTAGAGACAATATGGCCAAGAAAAGAAATCTCATGAACCCATAATTCAAGCTTTCTAAACTTCCCATATAATTCGTGTCTTCTAAGAGACTTTAGAATAATTCACAAGTGATTTTAATGATCTTTTTATCTTTTGGAGTATACCAAGATATCATCAATAAATACCACTACAAATTCATCAAGATATTCCTTGAACACTCTATTCATTAGATCCATGAAGACAGATGGTGAATTAGTCAATCCAAAAGGCATTACTTAAACTCATAATGCATGTACCTGGTTCGAAATGTTGTTTTCAAAATATCTTTGTTAGGACCAATAGGGGCCTATATACCCTGAGAGGGGGGGGGGTGAATCAGGGTAAGGATATTTTTTTCTAAAATTCTTCTTTCCCCACTGGATCTTGAACTCTTTATTACAAGGGTCACTTTGTTTTCCCTTATGTGTTTATGTTGATCACTTCTCTTTATCTTTATCTGATGGTTATGTTGTAGATGAAATGAAGGGAAGCAACCAGGTACACACAAAGATTTTTACTTGGTTCACCCTCACTGGGCTATGTCCAAGGAGCATACAATGACGATGTGCCACTGTACCAAATCCATTAATGTTTATTGCCAATAATGTTCGGCATAGATCACTTCTATGCCCATGCTCACTGCCTTTATAATGTTTAGGTTCATCTCACTACTTTACCAAGGGTCACTCCCTATTTCTCTCTCTCTGGATCACTATCGGTGGAGAAGATCACCTTCTTCCTCTTCCTTTTCTCACTGCTCTGGAAGGGATCCACTCAGAGTTTATAGACCTGTAGGTCTCTTCATTTGCATGAATGCACACATCCTCAACTATTGGTAGATTCTCTGTTAAAGTCCAACTTTCATCCACTGATGAATACCCCTTTACCTCTTAACCACTGGGAAATTCCTTTGGAAATACCATCGTAAAGCACCCTACATCGCGAGGCTCCCAATTTCATGAAGCTCAAACAAGCCTTCAGGAAGCACCTTCCTTTTCCCAAAGCTCACAATTTCGCGAACCTCATAACACCTCAAAGATCAAGCCTTCGCAATGATTAGGCCGTCGTGGAGCTCAAGTCGTCACAAAGAGACTTCCCTCGTGAAGCTCACTAAGCCAATGTGGAGCACACGGCTTTCGTGGATCAAGAATAGCCCCCGCGAAGCTCTTCCTTCACGAAGCACACTGCCTTCGCGAACTACCTTCACAAAATGAGAGCAAAGTATTTTCTATGAAAACTCTATCTTCTTCTCTCGAGGGGGTCAGCCTCTATTTATAGGCAATTCCACCAACCCTCAACCCTTCGGCGCGAAGTCAGTTCCACGTCATCGCCAATCGTGAAGCTCCGAAGCTTCCGCCGGAATTTTGTCAAAATCACGAAGCACCATGGAAATTTTTCGATCCCGGAGCTCGTTGTAATCGCGTAGCATCCTGTCATTCCCTTTGCGCCTGCACCGCGAAGCTCCCTCACAAATCCCTTCATCGCAGTGATGTGATTCAACCTCTGTCGTTCGTGAAGCTTTTCGTAATCGCGAAGAATCTCTACCATCATTCTTCTAGTCTTCGTGGAATACAAAACATGAATCCAATCTTCTCCAAATTCATGCCTTTTCCATATTTAATTATGATCTTCATGGAAATACTATTTTTGTGATGCTCACCAACCTCCAAATTTTTTACCCCAAAAATATGGAAAACACTGGGAAACGGCGCCACCTTGTACTGCTCTTTTGTACTGCCTCCAGATCGTCCATTCGTTTGTCATAGTTTATTGTCAACATGGATTGTCAACAACTTCTCTAGAACTTGACAATTCTTCATGGGAACTTGCTTTGTCTACAAAGACAATCAATCCAAAAATTATGCAATGTTACCTTGAGGGATTTTTTCCCAACAGTCTTCCTTCTTCACACACAACTGATGATATCCAGATCGAAGGTCAATATTTGAAATGTATTGAGCTCCATGAAGTTGGTCGAATAAATCATCAATGCGAGGTAGGGGATATTTGTTCTTTATTGTTATTTCATTGATCTCCCTATAGTCAATGCACAACCACATAGATCCCTCTTTCTTCTTAACAAAAAGAACAGGGGCTACCCATAGAGAAACACTAGGGCAAATAAATCCCTTATTACTAAATTCCTCAAGTTGTTTATTTAGTTCCACTAATTCCATAGTGGCCATTCTATAAAGGGTTTTCAATATGGGCCTTGGACCAGGAATTAAATCAATGGAAAACCCAATTTCTCATTCTGTAGGATGTCTAGGAAAATCTTCTGGAAACACATCAACATATTCTTTCACAATAGTTACATCCTCAATTTAAACAATATTTTCCTCACCAATAGTTATTTCGTTCTCTTCCTATCCAATAATTGAATTCAGTTGAGCTACTAGGGGTGGATCTAGATAAGACTAAGGTGGCGACGTATCTTCTCTAAAGATAAGGTGTTCTTTATCATTGCCATCAAAAATCATAACCTCGTTCTTCTTACAATAAATTTTTTCATCATGGCCCGAAATCCAATCAATACTGAATATTATATCAAATTCAATAATGGGTATGATGATGAGATCAGAAGATAAATAACATTTATATGACCTAATGGGAACAAATTCACAAAACTTTGTAGAAATTATACTTCCATTAGGTGTTTTGACTAACAACTCCTTTGTTAAATAAAATTGGAAATATCTAATTTTATTAGAAAAATGGGAAGATATGAAATAATGTGATGATCCAGAATCAAATAAAGCATTTTCTAAACTTGAGGAAGGCATTAAATTACCTGCCACTATGTCTTTCTGAGCTTCAACCTCAGCAGTATTGATAGCATAATCTTGGACTTGATCCCTCGTCCTTTTATGAGATAAGTTCCCCTGACGCTTAGGACATTCATTTGAATAATGTCCCCTTTCTCTACAATTGTAGCGTTCAACATTAACATCCTCTTTATTCCCCTTTCAATCGTGATCTTGGTGGCATTTTTCACCACACTTGTAACAAAATCCCATACACTTCAGACAAGTACCAAGGTGTTTCTTCCCACATTTACTGCATGATGGATATTCAACTTTTCCCTTCTTCCCCTTATTTCCATTTCCAGAGTGTTCAGCAGATCTCTTCTTCTCTTGCATTGCTTTAACATCGTAAGACTTAGAAAATTATATTTCTGTCTTGATTGCACATGAGACAATATCTTCGTATAACGAGAAGGATTGTGAGACTAATTCTCGATGGATAAATGGTTTTAACAAATAAAATAAAGGATCAATCATACTTCTTGGTTTATGTATATAATCTGCAGCATGCCTCGCTAACCTTGTAACGTTATACTCATACATTGCAACATTCTCATCCTCCTTTTTCCTCAGATTTAGAAAGTGTCTTTCCATATCCTCTTGATGGTCATGAGGAAATTATTTTTCTAATAAAATCTCTTTAAACTCCCTCTATTCCATATTTGATACTTCATTATCTTCTTTCGTGTTTTTAATCAATGACCACCATTGATCAGCATCTCCAGTAAGGTGGTAAACTGCCATGAAAACTTTTCCCCTTTCGCTACTCCCCAAGGCATGTAATATTTTATCTAAAGAATTTATCCATTGCTCAGCTACTAGTTGATTTTTACCCCCATTGAATGTTGGTGTTTGTTTCCTCATGAATCTATCTAACATTGATCCTCCAAGATGCGGATCCAGGTGTTCCATATGGGTAAGTTTATTATTCATAACATGAGTGAGTTGTCCCAGTATGGTGATAAGATGATCAGAACCAGTTGCATCACCAGCTCCACTATAATTATCTTGAGTAGGAGGGTAATCCCTACATGGATTATGTACGTTGATACAGTTTCCATTTCATCCAATAGGCTCTATTTATAAACCATTGCACACACTAGATTAGTTTATCAATCACAATACATAATTCAAAACTTGTAAAACACTTAACATAAATTGAACAGTTTATGGTTATATTCAATAATCATAAAAATGTTTTCTTCGAGGATGTATATACTCATAAACCCTTCTTAATGTTTTGTAAAGAAAATGAGAATTATCCTAAGAATATCCCCCACGAGTGGTGTAACCAAGAGTGCAGCAAGGCCTGTTTTCGTGCACTAGTTCTCATTCGAGTCTATATCAAAGCGGTGTTTTTGGGTTTTACCCCTAGGTTCATCTGTTCCAGAGCCGCCTCTACCTGCTCATATTCAGACAAGGATGTATTTTTTGGAAAACTCAAAAAAATCTCTACAATACCAGAATTCTAGGAAGTTCTTCTATACTAATACTCAAAGCCTATCTTGGGGTAATGTGCTCTTATCAGAGGTTATCTAAATCTAGTTTCCAAGGTTTGTACTAAACTTCCTATGATACCAACTGTAACACCCTAACCCCAGTTACCTAGAGTCAGTGCATTATTACATAACATTTTCATGATCACAAAAGATCAAGTATTGAAAGACCGATTAGTTTTGTAGCCTTGGAAGTACTAGATACATTCATAAGGTTTACATTACATCATAAAATGGAAAACTACAATAACATTGTTTCTATAGACAAAACCGAGATACCATAGACTATCACTGCAAGTCAGTCAAAATATACTTCTTCGCATCATGGGAAAAATAAAACATAGAAAGGGATGAGCTCAGATGCTCAGTAAGGATAACAATATAGCAGAAACTTTCATAAATAAGCATAAACATTTAAGGAAATGTATAAGACTAAAACAAAATTATTTTAAACTTGAACTTCAGTATAATATGGAAAAGTTAAAATAAAATAATTCCATTTACTTATTCACATGGATATTCTACTAGTCGAATAGTCACATGCAATATCAATAGCCACTTTCATAATGATGGAATGTATAATGCCAGAATTTCATAACCACATAGTCAACGCCTTGTGCCAAGACTACAAATAAGATTTTGTCAAGGCCTTCTTCCAAGACACTAGTTTTTCTCATGAGACCTACCGATGCATCTAGGATCTATAGTGATCTCTACCCGTCTCTTACTAAGTCTAATTCATTCCTCGTATGAAAATATTTAAACATAACACAAACATTTGTATTTAAAATAGCATACGAAATGTCAATACTTTATCCATAAACCATGAATGGGTTGAAATAACACATCCATAGTGAAACATATCACAAGACCTTCAATATAATATGGAAGTTTTGTATCATAATAAATCAACTTCAAACAAACTTGAAATCCATCAATGGATGATGATATAGATGAAATCAAAAGATTTTTAGAGAAATATCTCTTTCTCTTTTGAAATCATTTAAGAGTCACATAATTATAAAGAAAACATTTATTTTGAATATATTCTTATAATCTTGTAAGGGAAGCTTCGAAGATGTTATAACAGTGGAAAATAGCCACACCCACTGTATAAATTAAAAAAACATTCTTACCTTAAATTTGATGAAAATGTCAAAAAGTACTTTATTTGGAAAATGAAGGAAAAGTTCCTTTAAAAAACATATAAGATCAAATAAGGGTATAAATGACTTTAACCCATTGTATATTAAATATTAAAAATGTTTTTAATACATTTTTAAGAAACATGGATGTGGATGATAAAGAGGTCCCAGTAGATAATTACATATGAACTACCTCGGATAATGAGGAGATTGTAGAATTAACCCTTACCTTGTACTTTTCTGAGGTCAAGGGTAGGTTAACCATATGTATAATAGTTAAATAATTTTTCTTCAATTATACAATAATCATATACATAAATATGATATCATATATGATCTTCTAATATTTCTTTGTTAATAATATATTAGTATTATCGTCGTTTCGGTTGTTAACTTACTCGTTTTGTTTTATATGTTTTGTTACATAAGTTGTGTTTTTTATGAGTAGTTTTTATATTATTAATATCCATAATGATATAACATCCTTAAACATTATTTTTAATCATGAAATGAAAATTATTCTCAAATGGATACGATGGGGAATGAATCTCATCGCGTTCATGGAGACGGTAATCCGTACGTACGCACGAGTGACAATATCATTATTTTGATATTAAAATCATATAAAATTAGATGTTATATAATATATAAAAAATTATTATATTTTTAAATTTATTATTTACATAATTTATACACATTATTATACCCATCCAAATGATAAAATGTTTGAATAACAAACTACACCACGATGTGGAGATGGTAAGCCGTACGTACACACATGTGGTGACTTTTTCATTCATAGGATAGATAAAATAACTAATAAGGTTGTACCATTTTTATAATAACATCATAGTATATAGAAGATACTGGAGTTATTATTTTAGAATGGAAACAACAAACAAGGAGGAAGTGGAAGAAGAAAAGATCTTTAAAGAGGTGATGAAATATTTACCTCTTCTTCGGGTTCTTCCTTTTGATTTGATCTAAAGGGATTCGTAGGTTGAATTTATGACTAAAGGAAAGACTATAAGATGAAGGGAAGATATTTGAGAGGATATTTGGGCAGGGTTTGGCAGAGACAAATGGCTTTGAAGGTGTGAATTTGAGATATGAAGAAGTTCACTTTTATAAGAGGGGTGAGGGGCACCTTAGGAAAAGAGTGAAATATTATTTTATAATAAATTCATATTCAGTTTATAATGGCTCCAAAGTGACTTATTTATAGACTATGGTGGTTATGGGTCGAAATTAGTTCAACCAATAGATTTTAGATAGTTTTAGGTCACCATATTAACCTTATCATTTATATTTAACTCTTAGTTAAATAGTTTGGCATTTACCATGTCTCTTTGTATTTTTATATTATATGGTTAATAAAAATACTATGACAAGTCAATATAACCCCAAGTGGTTAATTGTCAATATATATAACCTTATATAAGTCATTTTTCCAATCCTTATATTTTGAGGAATATTATATCAATTAATAATATGATATTTTATTTAAAAACTCTTTTATGTCAATTTTGACACTCTTTGGAATTTTGTTTTTTCTAAATTTATAACACCATTATTACTTCTAAAATAATTAATTTAATCAACCCTAACATGTCATATTAACCAATAAAATTATTTTAATTCATAAAAAGTCTCAAATTACATTTATTTGGGTATTTATATTCTCAAATATTTTAATATTTTATTAATAAGGTAATTATTGCATCATCATTGTGTCATATATAAATTAAATTATTTAATGTCTAAAAATTATAAATAAAATACCATTATGTATGAAATATTTTTACCTTTCTAATGAGTATTTATAGTCTAATTTATCCTATGTGTAACCCTGTATTAAAAATGTTTTACTTATTAAACTTTGAATTTAACACTTTTAACTCTTCTTTTATTCAAATAGTAATAAATATCCTAATCTAATCCAAGTGGACCTAAAAGATCATATTTTATTCATAAAGATGTTTTTGGTCTAAATACACTTATCCAATAGAATTAGGACATGTGTTAGGGTAATAATAAAATCTTTTTTACCTTTAATTACCCTATTTACTTTTAACTGTGGTAAATAAAAGAAAAAAGATATTGTTCACCAAAAATTATTTTTATATTATTGAACCAAATTTTACTTACTTATAGCAATCATGTCTCTCAGATTTTTTAAATTACACTCACAGAAGCGGTAAAATTATGTTTTATGCAAATTTGCAAATGCTCATAGGAGGAGGGTAAAAGACGGTAAAAAGTTCAATAAAATTTTTATATATCTAAAATTATTATAAACTGACTCCAATGAATTAAATTGAACTTATATCGATATTATGTATCTATTTTTACGTAAAATAAATTTAAATAAAATAAATAATTATTTAAATAAAAATTCGGTTTTAAACTATAACTCAGTGTTTTTTACTATTCATCAAAAAATTGAAATTTTTCAGAAAAATTCAAAAAATTCACCCTCAGATAATTTCGATATTCCGAATCCAAAAATGAAGTCCATTTTGAAAGATAAAATTTATAAAATTTCAAAAGTGGGTATTACTATTCATAATAGCTAGCTGGTTGGTTGTGGTGTGTTAGAACTCGAAGTTGCGTACAACACACACTATTGTATTATTCAAAGAGAAGTGTACCGTGTAAGCTTGGGGTGTTACATACCAGGATGCTTCTTCCCAAAACAAATCATGGAGAAAAGTCATGATTCTTTCCATCATGGTTTTTGTTTGATGGACCACCCATGTTGTTCTCCATTTTCTGATTCTTGTCACTAGGTCCACGAGACCACCGAGAGTCTCTAATCTCCATTTCAACCTTAAGACCACAACAGAAAATCTCCTCATAACTGTCAAAGTCTCGAATCGCCAACACTTTTCACAGACTCGGGTTAAGTCTTCTAAATAAGAGATCCACCTTGCTTTCGGTGTTCGTGACAAATCCAGAGGCGTACCTTGGAAGACTTTTAATGTTTTCTTCATATGCCCCGATAGACTCATATTCCTTCTTATTGAGTCTGTGGAACTCTCTTTACATATTGAGATGGAAGGTTAGAGGAAAATATTTGATGAAAAATATCCTCTTGAATTCCTCCTAATCCATGGAATCAATTTCCTCTTGGGAATTTGTATTCTTGATCAGTGTCCACCACTGATCATCTTCCCCATCAAAATGATAGACTGCAAATACAACATTCTCAACTTACGAGAACTCGAGGACTGAGAATATATTTTCAATGTAGTTAATCCATTTTTCCGTGAGGAGGGGATCAGAAGATCCGCTAAACATGGGAGGCCTTTTCCGCATAAAGTATTCCCCATCAACTTGCTCTTTCCTTGGAGGGTGAGGGTGTTCCACCTGATTCAAGTTATTATTCATAACTCGAGCCAACAGAGCAAGTACTGTCATGATGTTTTGATCACTTTCTCCCGTCATATTGGAAATATCATTAGGGAAATCTTCACATTGCCTATCACATTGGTTGTTGGAATATGTTCTTCTATTTCCCTCCATTAACTATGAAAAATAATGTATAATTGGAGGTCTTGAATACTTATCCATTGAGTATAAAAGGAAACATTGAACATAAAATGATAGAATTATAAAGAATAATTCCTCAGGTTAAATCTAGGTTATTCTGGATCTATTTATTAACTTATATTTTTATGTGCTTTTTTGTCCCTTAATGATGTTTTGTACTATTCCCGTGAATCTACCAAAGCATATCCCCTAGGAGTGTCGTAACCAAGAGTGCAACGATTCCCATTTTCATTCACTAGATCCCATTCGATTCTAGTGCAAAGCGTTGTTTTTGGGTTTTACCCCAAGATACATCTATTCCAGAGCCACCTCTACCTGCTCGTATCTATACAAAGATGTATTTTCTTGATAAACCACATACTCAATACTCACCAAAATTCAGGAATGTTTTCTAATACTTAGTCTCATCCTTAAGGTTCTCACTAAGGTGATCTATTCAAAATCTCCAAAAATGATTAGACCATCCTCTGATACCAAGTATAGAGACCCTAGCATTTTACACAAAACATTACATGATTTTAAACATAATTAATCATCAGAGTACAATCCAAGGATTGTTAAGTCTAGTGTCTTGGAAGACTAGGTACATATAACATAAAACATGGGGCTAAAAAACACTTCTTTATTTAATCTCCATAAAGAGTTCATAACTTCCTTCTATCCCTTACATCTACATTGGGTACCCTAGGGAACACATGAACAAAGGGATGAGCTAAAAATCCCTGTAGGGGAATGAACATAAGGACACGTCTTAAGTATCTGAGTTAGGAGGCATGACATAATGATATCCAAAGAATGGAACATATGAAATAATATCATATAAGCATTGGATCATAAAAACATGGAATCATATAAATGTGGCAGAATCATAAAACATTTCTTTAGTACGATTCAAGGATAACTGCCAATCCCATTTCTGATTTTAGTACGGGTCAAGGCTAACCGCCAATCCTGTTTCACATCGCATCTCATGAGACATCACCTTACCCAATGCATTAGAGCACTATCTGGGTGAACCCATCTCAACATTTTCATGAATATTGTTTCCACATAAATATTCTTACCACATAGATAATCACAGATAATCAACCATACATAAACATAAGGGTACCCATGGAAAGGATTAGGTACCACCATCATGACATAAATCATAACCAATGGGCGTATCACGAGGGTGTACATGAAAGGAAAGGATTAGAACATACATGGGCGCTTGAAGGGTAAAATAAGCATATAACATGGTAAGTGGTTTCAAACAGAAGTGACAGTAGATAATATATGTATTTGAGACTGATTAGCATTAAAACATTTTTGTGCGGTTTTAAAGATAATACTATAGATATTTTAAAATAGAAAAGAGGAGAATATTATATATAAAACCAGAATTGAACCAAGAATTTTTTTTCAAAATAACAAGTCTAATTTTATAAAGACAATGGTAGCTTAAAATAGAGGATAGGGTGAACTTGAATTGGGTAAAAATTTGTGAAGATCTCTTAAAACTTGATTGCTTATTGGAAAGTCCTAAGAAGGGAATCTTTTAAAAACATGTATATCCTCAAAACACAGTCATGAAAGGGTCTTGATATATGAATTATGTAAAACTAAGAATAATTTATAAGATTCACATAAACAGATAAGATAACACCATTTTGAAATAAAGATAAGGCAACCCGAAAGAACAAAGAAGGTTCGGGAAGAATTCGTTATGGTTTTATCGGCATGGTGTTGGGTGTACCTAAGAAGGATTGATGAGAGAGAAAAGGTGATTCTAATCAGTTAAAAATAATTAGGGAATTATGGTGGATGTGTGAAAACATACCGCATCATTTTGGATTACACATAAAAGGCATCGTATAGAGGACAATCTTGATTAAGAGAGAAATGGAGAGGATCCCTTACCTTAAATCTGTTGGTGTTCTCCACTTGTTATTAAATAACTGAATAAAAAAATTAGGATTTTTAATTAATTACTAAAGAACGTATTCTATATGTAATTTATTTATTATAACCCTTTTACTTCATTAAAATCCTTCTTGGTTAGTTATAAAGTTCAATTTCATTGTTCGGGCCCGTTTGTTAACTTTGTTTTAAAAGATCAGTTCACTTATATTCAAGTTCGGATAAACATGAAAACTGGAAGTGGTTGTCCATAAATTAAGTTATATGCTATTATTTAACATACAGGAGATTAAATGGTTTTAAAATTAATTTGGTTACTTATATTGAAGTCGAACTATTATATAAAACAATAGTGACAACCGTTTTTGTTAATCGGTGGGTTTGATTACAAAGAACATGTTTTGATTTATAACTTAATACCATTTGTACAAAAGGATTACAGAACTAAAAATTGGATATATTACATATATAATAATCCGGTTCAACCATTGGACAAATGGTTTCATGACCAAAACTAAATATAATAATAGAAATTGATAAACGTTTGTCCTTGAATGTGCTAAATTTGCACATCTCAAGGGTTCTTTCATATCTTTCAAATAAAAGAAGCGGATAGTAGAGAAGATAATAAAATATACCATTACCATGAAAACTTTCTAGCACATGTATGTTATTGGATTTATCATACTATTATGGTGATGGGAGGTGAGGAAAGAAAAAAAAGAAAAGAACTTAAAAGAAAGGAAGGAATTCGAAAGAGGAATTTATATATTCAGACATCCTCCTTTGAGAACCTCTTAAGGGGAGAGGTTTTGATATTTTGAATAGGATAGAAGCTTTTGGACGTAGGGGAGAATCTTGGGGAGATATTTGGGAAGAATATTGGAAAGGTACAAGGCTTGAGAGGAGTGAAGAGAAGAGGGAGTGAAGGGGGGTTTTATAGTGATGGAGAGAGGGGATTTCTCAATATAAAATTCATTAATTTATTATTTCCTCACAAGACCAGGAATTGTGAGGCTTCCTTGACAAAGAATAGTATTTTTATCATGTTATCCCGAAACAAGTGGGCTTACATCATTAGAACATCATCAATGACTCAATAAATCCATTATTTAGCATAAATTGTAAATTATGGTATTTTTACTATTCATATAAAATTCAAGTATTTCAGAAAAATCTCAAAAATTCACCCTAGCCATTTTTCAACATGTAGAATACAAAAATGAAGTATATTTTTCAAAAATAATTTTCTAAATATTATTATTTTAATATTTAATAAAAATCATAATTTATTATAAAAAACGAGCTTTAAAAATTAATTTACTTATTCTAAAATATAGGTACATCATAATTTACCTTGAATATTATTTATATAATATCATAGGTTAGGTTACTATTCTTTAGGGTATATCACAATTCGTAAGGGTAAGTTACTATTCATAAGGGTAGGCTACTATTCACTAAAAAAATTTTTTATCAGACTCCAAATAACTTACTGATTGCAACCGTGTATGTCATATTTTCAAAATTCCAAACATAGAAGTGAGAAAATTATGTTTAAAGGTCACTTATCACTTAGTAGTTCATTATGTTGTGTTTTCATGTGATTTTATGACATATTTATAAGAAATGAATTTCCATTTGTAAAACATTGGGTTGTTACACGGGTTTCCTTTAGAAGCACTATCAACATTAACTTTGATCCATCCTAGGGTCGTAGCTTGCAAGAATAATTTAAAAGTGCATCTAGGATGGGGATAAATTCCTTTCACCATAATCCTCCAGAGAATCACATTGTCTCTAACAGTGTTTCTGCAAAGATCCTTTTGAATCAGGGCGGCTTCCCTAATGGAAATTAGGATTCTCATTTTACCTTCATTAAGACTAAATGAGTAATTGTTATTAATATAATCATTTATATCATACCATATCACATGGAGTAACTCAGCTATAGCTGCTATGAAGAGATTCTTGATTTTCTGGGAGTCATTCATATCCTCACAATGTTGTAATTGAGATTTTATAGAGTCCTAAAGTAACCATCTTTACTCCAGAAGATCAATGAAATAATTCCAAATGGTAGTGGTTATAGAACAAAAAAGAAATATGTGATTAATTTCTTCGTGATTTTTGTGAAAAAAACAACATTTTGAGAAATGTTGAATCCCAAAATATTGCTGGCAAATGTCATTTGGGACCCTGTTGTGTGCAATATGCCAAAAAAGAGTGAATCTCGAGGGATTTAACCAAACTTTATTAAAAAAATTATCCAACTCAGATTATTTTTAGAGTTGTTAAAAATATGATCATAATTTTTTTTGAGTCAAGCATGCCATTATGAGAAGGTTCCAAAATTAAAAAATCATTAGTGGTATAAAAGGGATAATTTTCAAAGACCTTATTAATATTTTCATGTAAGTTATAGTTTTGAGAGCATAGCATATCATTAATGGTATTATTAGAGTGTTTAGGAGATTGAGTGGGGGAAACCACATAAATTATAGGGGCACAAGTCCAGTAGGAAAACCAAAATCTCAAGGTAGAGTCTTTTATCACCATCCGTCTAGTGTTAGACATGATGTTGGAAAAAGCATTCTATATGGAATTCCATATGGATGAGCCCATATAGTATAACTTTCATTTCTTTAATTTATCAACAAACTAGTTTTTTGAGGAAGTAAAGGGAGGAATATTTATTATGAAGGAGATTTAAAGTCATCCTGTCTTGTAAGGAATCATTGAAAAATTTGAGATTTTAGATGTTGATTTCACATTTATCGAAAGGCATACAACAGGTACACCATGGAAAATAGCGGGATAATTTCAGATGCTTAACAGGTGCACATAATGGTTCATTAAATGGGTGAATGATAGATAAAGGGGTATCTCATTATTTGGTAATAGTAAGGATAGTAAAAGGGATTTGTAAAAACATTTAAAAACATGAATTATTTGAAATCAAATGGCATGACATAAATATGGTTCCTGAATAAAAAAGAGAGTGATAGTATCCCTAACCTTGAGAGGGAAATTCTAAAATCATTGTATGAGCTTCTATAGATCTTGAGGGAACATTCAAAGGGTCCTATAGATGAAATATAATGTTAATTTTTGCTCCAACAGTTTTTAGTGAATAGGATTAAGAGGGTTGATAGGTTTATATAACGCCAGTGAGGACAAGTCTTTATTAATTTCCAAACATTGTTTTGGACACTATATGATAAAGTAATCAAAACCAAAAACATTACCATATTTTTTTCCCATGGAATCATCCAAATAGAAGTTTTTTTTCGTTAGTTTAAAATATTATGAACTGAATAGAATAAAATAATCCCCCTAGTGATGTGGAAGTGAGACATGTTTATATGGAATTGATTTTAAAACCAAAAAATATAATATAGGTTCTGGAGGATTCATAAATGGATAATAAAATTAATAATATAAGATCAAAAACATATTACTTTTATTGGATTTTTTTTGTTTTGGATAACCTTTAGAATATTTTCTAAAAAAACAATTTGGGCTTTTATGATGTGATAATAGATACCATATTTAATTTTAACCCAAAATTTTGAATATCTTAGAAAATTATGAAAAAAATTATCATATAATTTATACATGATAATTTAAAAAATAATATTTACTTAATCAACATAAATTTATTAATATTTTTATGTATTTTCTTAAATAAAATGTAACGACCCATCCCCCGGGGCCTGTGCGGTGACTACCCCAAGCCCACCTTCCATCGGCCAGGGGATGGAGACTAGCACCAAAGGCATAAATCCATAAAACTAAGAAGGCATTGCCTTTATAAAGAGTAAACACACACAACAGAGTACAAGCTAGAATAAAAACACTAAGTAAAACTTTATAACAAATGTACTGAATGTAAAGGAGCCGGAATACAAGACCAACAGGAATGTAAAAGTACAAGTGAATAAAAGTAAAGAAGCTACTGGGTCATCCTATGAGGATTCCTACTTGAAGGGTAGGTACATATAGCCTCCTCAGCACTCCACGTCCGTCAATCTCCTTCGTGTACCGACTCATTGTAAGGTCCTACTCAAGGTATCGTCCAGTCCCGCTACGTTGATCCTTAGTCACCGATGTCCGTCGTCTGCAACCAACACAACGAGGTGTGGGGCATAGCCCGTGCAGGGGTGAGTATAACGATACTCAGTAGGGACCCCGAGACCCTCAAGATCTCACAAAATCCAACAAGGATAAATCAAAAAGTATTAAATCAATAGATAACCCCACTTAGGTATATGACCATAGATATACCTATGTTTTCAAGTAATCCATATCAATCATGAGGTAAACACAAAAGTTATTGACTTAGCTCAAACTAGGATTTTATTCTAGGGATAGTATCAAGTAACATCCCCAGTCACACTAAAAAACCTCAACTGCTAGAGAACTCCTCCTCTATCGAGTATAGTGGGACTACCGCAACACCAAGATGCTTCCCACTAACCTTGGGCGGCTGAGGTACTCCTCTTATCGAGTATCGTGGGTCTGCTGCATCACCAAGGTGCTCCCCACTATGGGTCTTCCACAACACCAGGGCTCTCCCCCTCGTAGCCTGCTGAGGTACTCCTCCTATTGAGTACCATGGGTCTGTGATGACACCAAGGCGGTCTCCACTGAGGGTCTGTCGCGACACCATGACACCCCCCACTAGGCTAGTAGAATCACTCCGAGTCAAATGATCAACAATTGTCAGGTCTCATCCAGCTACTAGGTCTCCGCACTGCGCACGCTCATCTCCGGGAGGATCCGCTCCACAAGCTACTGGTCGATACTCCAAGTATCAAAAAGTCCCACTAATAAGTATCCCAATGTTCTTGCACGCCATAAAGGTCTCAACACAATAGACGATGCTTCAGTCAGACACCCAGTCTGTGAGTTATTAGCCTTTTAGTCCCGGGGGCCGGGTTGGATTCGTGCACGATCCAACCTGACCACAACTCAACTGAACGCCGAAATCTAGTGGGGTATACTCAAAGGGACCTTCACGCTCCATGAATACCAACCCTGCTGATGGTTCGTCAAACGGCTATCCGGTGCCAAATATATGGCCAATGAAAGTAAAGGGTCGGTAGTGGGCTCGGCTCCGGTCCTACCTGGTCGGACCGACCCGTTCTGGGTCTACCCGGTCAGACCAGTTGGGTCTGGACCGGCCCATTTGGTGGTCCATCCTATTAGGTTCGGCCCAGCCTACATGGCCCAGCCCAGTAGGCCGCGTGGGCGCTTCGACCCTAAGGGCGCCGTGAGGGGCGCGGCTCGGCCCGAAGGGCGCAGCCAGTTTGGTTCAGCTAGCGCCACGAGGGGAGCGGTTCGGGAGGCTCGTCCTGGAAGGCGCCGTGAGGGCGGCTCGGCTCGGCGCGACTTAGACCGAAGGTCGCGGCTGGGGTCGGTTCAGCCAGGGCGCCGTGAGGGAGCCGGGATGCTGGCTCGGCCAAGTGGTCGCGAGGGGGCCGGGACGCCGTCCCGTCCAGGAGGCCATAAAGGGGCTGGTTCGGTCGGCTCGAACGTCCATGAGAGGGCCGGTTCAGGAGGCTAGTGTGGATCGGACGATTCAGTCGGGAGCCGGGGTGCGGCTCGACCGGGTCGGCCAGGAGCCGGGGTGAGACTTGGGAGGCCGACGACCGGGAGATGGGAGGCGGCACGGGAGGGGCGTGCGGGTCACGTGGAGGCCGCCTCGGGGGTGGGTGGGTCACGCGGAGTCCATCTTGGGGGCATGCGGGTCGCGCGGAGGCCGGCTCAGTTGGGGCTCGGCTTGACCGGGGCTAATTCGGCCATGCGACTGGGAGGTCGGGGCACTACTTGGAAGGTCGGCGGGTGGTACGGCCGGCAGTGCGGTTCTGCCCGAGGTGGTGGAGCCGGTTCGGCCGGAGTGCGGTGAAGGTGGCGCGGGCTGCGGAGGCCGCGGGTAGCGTGATCGTTTCCCTCTTTGTTCCTTCGCCTCGTCGCTATGCCCAAGATCATCATAAAAGAGAATGGTGGAGGGGTCAGGCAATGTTGGTTTGGCCTGCACCCTCCTCATTTAGGGTGATAGCAATAGGTTCATCAAGATATAAGTAATATGAACAACAACTCACCCACAACAATTCCTTTCCAACCAAAGAAGGCAATTCAAGGAAATCATCAACATGTAATAAACCCCCTAACTTTGTTCGTCATTCATCGACGGGGTCACAGAAAGTAGACGAAGAAGATCATCATTCGTCGCGTCCGTTGAATGCTTTCAATCCCGAGTTGTGTCGGTTATAGAAGACACTCCACATCTGTAGGTGTCCATGGAAGAATTTCGAAGAGAATCATTGTCGGCGTTCTTTGTTCATCATTTTTTGTTGGGAGATGGGGTTCTTTGTTGGAGAATTCAAATCCTCCCAAGAACTCCTCTCCCCAATATTCCACCCAAATTCCAAAGTGAAAAATAATAATAGATTTGTTGATCTATTATTTCTTTGGCATAGAATTCAAAATGGTGAAATAAATTAATTGGCTCCACCTAATTAATGTGGAGGATTGGAACAAGTTAATTAGAGAGTTGGCACAATTTAATTAAAGGGAATGTGGAACCATAAAAGAGGGAGGGTGTGGAGAAACTCTCCCTCATTAATGAGGGGAGTTGAGAGGTTTTCCGCTCCCACCATTAATAGGGGAGTTTAGTCCTGTGTGGTCATCACGTCGTGACATCTCATGGGAGATTATGTTTGGGTGGGCCCCACCACTATAACATCTCAAGGGAGGTTAAGTTGGGGTGGTCCCACCTCCGACTTCCAACCCCCAAACCCACATGGTGGCTCAAATAAAAAATAAAGTGTAGCCCACTTTATTTTATTATTCTCAACGAAAACCCAAAATAACTAACTTAACTTCTCGACTCATTACCGTCGAAGTGAAAGTCTCCTTAAGAAAACACTGGCACTGCGAGTTCAATTTTCTCTAACTCGTAAAATTCCGATGTATTTAAGAAAAAAATTCTATCAAATTTACGATTCTTTAAATAAAAATATCCCCATTTATTGAAATACTTGGTTTTTTATTATAATATTTTCATGACCCTTACAAAAATTACATATTTCTTCATAAATTATATTATAATTTATATTGAATAATTTTTTTTAATAATCATAATTCATTAAAATTTAATTCATATAAAAAAATCAGTGAATTCACTAGAAAGAGTTTCTTAATTTAAACTATATATTTCCATATAATGCATTTTGTGTTTCATCATTTCAAAATATAATTTCTAACAAAATAATTATTTAATCACTTAAAATGATTTATTAAATAGGGATAAATATATTAATTATTTTATTAAAAATAAAATATCAAAAAATCATACTATTAGGGTCTAGATACATATCCCATTATTACACTAGTGAATTCCCTAATTGTAATGTTTGTGATGGTTATATTTTAATGCGGGTGGTTTAGAAAATATGGTTTTGTCCATAATCTGGATAATCTTGAAATTATCAAAAAACATGTTTTTCTTAGGCTTTAGTTGTTGAAAATAAATCATTTCTTGGTCAAGGGAAAATCCTAGTGATGTTATCTCACTCGAAATCTCCTATCAATGGGCATCATATGGTACAATCCTAATGTTGTTGGGCATCACTTTGTCTATTTCAATTGGACTTTACCATAACCCTTAAGATAATAATCTTGAAGTCCACTATAAAAATAATTTATTATCATTTATTATTTTTCATAATGGTATTTTATTTTCAACATTGTATAACTTATAAGAGTCCAAAATAACAGAAGTAATGATTGGGTTTTATGTAACTACATTACATGATAGTGAATGTAATCCATCAAAAAGAGAATTTCATTTATAAATATTTTAGAAATTACATTATGCATCCCTTTTGAAATTTCACCCTCAAAATTTTCATTTTACAGACTAAAAAAGATATGGTAACATCTATTTCGTCTCCATTTATGGTTCCAGTTTAGGTTCCACATACTTGTGGTTCTTCCATGTCACTTTTTCAGGTGATTTATCTTATTTCATTGAACATTATATCTATGGTCAAAGATCTTCAC
Source organism: Viscum album (assembly GCA_963277665.1). Lineage (NCBI taxonomy): Eukaryota > Viridiplantae > Streptophyta > Magnoliopsida > Santalales > Viscaceae > Viscum > Viscum album. Next base: position 2,079,343,533 of record OY728141.1, on the reverse strand, counting down.
CACCTTCTCATAGTATGAAATATCATTTTCCAATGGTACTATAACTGGATTCGGTACATGTGAGGGGTCTAGTATATACTTCCTCAATAGGGATATATGGAACACATCATGTACTTGATATAGGTTTGGAAAGAGTTCTAGTTGATAAAAGACTTCTCTGATGCGGTGAGGGGTTTTAAAGGGGTTGATGTATATAGGAACATGCCTGACCTTCTTCCCAAACATCATAAGATTATTCTATAGATATTTTTGAAGGACCACTTTATATATGAACTCAAAATTCAGGTCTCATAAATCATTGTCTATATATCATTCCCATTTATTATGATTTGTTTTCACGTGATATTGAACGGTTTAAACCTAGTCCACCTCTTGGATAATATCATGTCCCCTAATTTATTATTCTCCAAATTTATCCCAAACATTTTGTGTCTAAAACCACTTCATAAATAGAGTTTCATAAGGTTCCATTTGAATTATAGAAGAAAAATTTATGTTACATGATAAATCCATAGGGTGAAGTTGTTGACCTAAATATCCTTGAAAATCCATTGAAAATGATCTAAACATTTCCTCTAGAGTCTGAATGGTTCTCTCAGATGGATCATCAATATGAGGGTGATAAGAATTTATAAAGATCATTTTTCAATCCATAACTTACTGAAGGATTCTCCAAAACTATGAGGTAATCCTCAAACATTTATCATATATAGTATAAACTGGAACTCCATGATTTCTTACCACTTACCACACAAACACACACACACACACAAATATATATATATATATATATATATATCTTGTTAAGTTGTCAAATAGATAAATTTCCTTGATTAGAATGAAATGTGATAACATAGTAAGGTGATCAAGTACCACCCAGATGATGTTATTAGTTTGAGGTATCCCGGTGTGTCCAATGATGAAATTCACGATTATGTTCTCCCATTTACATACTAGTATGGATAATATTTGAATCATACTATTGAACTCCTGTTGATCGGACTTGAATTGTTACCATTCCAAGCATTGAGATTCAAATTCTTTAATCCCCCTTCTTGTTATTCCACTTGGAGTTTTTCTTCATATATATATATACATCTTAGTACCTATTATATGAATAAGTAAAGATTATATGTGTGTATTATCTAGTATTTCCATTTTCAATTTATGATTTTATGGGGTGCATATCATGGTTCTAAAACGTATAACTCCGTGTCTTGAAAATTTAAACTCAAAAATATTTTCTAAATTTTTTTAGTAAGTCATCATCATTCATGGTCAACATGATCCTATATTGAATTTATAGTTGAGTATTTATTTTATAATGGTAGGATAAATATTCTTTAATAATCCCCATGTTTATCCTTTTTATGTCCAAGAAAATTGGATCCCTTGTATTCCTCATCATGGATAGGGTTCCAGAATCCTTTTTACCCAGAGCATATTTCACTTATTTTTCTATACTTTGATTGCAATGGATAGAACAATCATAATGAATAATCATATATAACAACCTTCATGGGTGATATTAGGCTCCTTTTAATTGAATATATAATTTAGGATTTTATGACCGTTATATATGTCACAAATTTCTCTATAGAGACAATGTCACCAAATATTAAATGCAAATATCACTGATAGAAATTCTGGATCATGCATTGGGCAGTTATTATCATGGGTATTTAATAAGAGCAAGTCATAGGCTATCAATTTTTCATCTTTTATGAGTAAAAATCCCAATCCCATTTTGGATCCATCACTGTAGATCACATATCCTTCCACCATGTCGGTAAAGTGTGAATATGTTTCCTGATTATCCTCTAATTAACCTATTTAATCTTCCCTTTACATTTATCAGTATATAAAAAATAAAACCCTTCTGAGTTTATTTGGTTAGTGTGATTGAAAATCTTGAAATTTTTTTCACAAATCGATGATTGTAACCAGCTAAATAAAGAAGACTATGGATCTCTATCATAGAGGTTGTTCTAGGACATCCATAAAATTCCTCTTTTTTTAAATTATCCATTGATATCCCTTTTCTAGAGATAACCTTCCTAGGAAGATTACTTTATCCATAAAAAACATAATCACATTACTTTGGAAATAAATTTTACATCTGCAATGTCTTCGATATGACATTAAAATTATCTTCATGTTCCACCATTATTTGGGAGTGCATAATAAAACTATCTATAAATACTACAATTTTTTTGAGGTGACACATAAAGACTCTATTAATCTAGTACATGAAGATTATTGTATAATCAGTTATTCAAAATTTATTCACTATGAACATTCAGTAGAAGTACGTTGTATGAAAAGCACTATTGGGGATATCCTCCTTGTTCACCTTTACATGATAATATCTAGACCGATGATCCATCATAGATAAGTATTGTGATATATTTAGTTTACTGAACAAGTCATAAATCCAGGAAAAATATTACTCTGTATTTATCATGATCTTGTTAAATTCATAATAATCAATGTAAAGGTGAATTGGCCAATCCTTCTTCTTGACGAAGAGGACCATTGGACTGTATAGTGATGTTGATGGGAATATAATACCATTATCTATATTATACTTTAATTTTTTTATTTATCCCCTCATTTTCAATAAATCCATTATATATGGTGTTTTTGATATTGGAAAAGATATGTGTATGTTCAAGATTGAGAACACTACCTCATTACTTGGTGAAAGGCCAACAATTTTTTTGGGAAACACCTCAACAAATTCACATATAATGAGAATTTCCTCAAGGATGATATTTTATTTAGGCTAAATCATTTAGGGAAGATATTATTGTTCATAAGGAAATAATATTCATTAGATATTGGTACCAAAAATTATTCATACACCTCCTTGAAGGTGTATATAATATAAAGGTGATTTTCAATATGGAGGGTTATTTACTTCTCTAATAAATTCATACTGGTTCTTAATAAGGAAAACTAATGCATTCCCATAATAGCATCAAATTATTATAATAGGAGTATAATAATTTTTCGAAAAATTCATCCCAAAAATTTGGAAGGTGATGAATTATATTCTTAGGATGAAACAATTTATTTGTTTGTCATCTTCGCCGATAACTCTACATCCATGTTTTGAGGTGGTGTTTTAATATTTTGACTAAACATTTGTGATAAGAAATAATGTGTAGAACTCAAATCGAGTAGTAAATTCTCTATCTTAAAATAAATAAATAGAGTACCTATCACCAATTAATTATACTGGACCACATAAGTATTTTTTAAAGAATAAACTCCCCCTTTCTCTATATGGAGTTTAGGTTATTGTAATTGGTTGTTATAGATAACACTTGTATTGGGGGATTCATCTGCACAGTATCCTTGATCCTATAGTAGGAACATTGGATGAAAGGTAGAGGGTTGACTATATAATTCCTTTCTTTAATAACGTTAGTGGGTTTCTCCCATCATCAATCTCTAGCTAGGTTCCCTTCCTTCCCACACCTAGGTCATTTCCTTTTCCCCTTCAGGTAATTTCTGAGAATCTTATTCTCAATCTTTTGGAATGTGGGAAAATAAAATTTATTTCCCCAATGATAATTTTCCATCAAATGACCAGAATTAAAATCCATTATGTGCTAATTATCTCATGTCTAAAGATACCTTTGATATTCATCAATTTTCTTTTTGACATTGAGGGAACATCATACAATTTCTTCATACTTTTTAAGGCCTTGAATAGAAAACACTTTTCATAGATTCAACTTTATACCACCAAATAATCAGTCAAAAAAACTTTCATGGGAAATGAAAAATATATAGGCGTATCATGCATTATGTTTGAAGTTTTCATCATGTGATTCAATTTAATTTTCATCCATTTTCTTGATATGAATAAAAAACATATCAATTTTATTTCAGAGAGTCTAAGAAATATTTTTTTAAAAAAATCATAATTACTTCCACTCCATCACTTTCATTTCCTCCCTAGGATTAAATTTTTAGACCAACATCCACCAATAATTGTGTAGAGAGTTGGTTTTTATTTTAATAATTAAAAATATTTCGGCATATATTTCTAGAGGTAGACACTGAGATGACATTTTATTCTGAGGCCTAGTGCATCCATAATTAATTTTATAAAAATATTAATTATTTTTTATAATTTTCATGCATAGTTTCATAAAGAAAATGGAATAACTCTGAAACAGATATTTATATTAGAAATATGAGACCAAATTTGAGTCAAGAACGTGTTTTTTACTATAGGAATAACTAAAAATAGGTCGATACAGTGTGTTCAGATACCTCGCATGTTGGATATATTTTTAGTGGATTAAAAAATTAATTAATTACTTAATTAATTTAACTTTATAGGATTTTCATATAAATAAATTGTTATGGAAATCTTCCCAAGGTTACCCACATAACACTAGAATTTCTAATTGATGTTCTTTCTCTCCTTTCGTTGGAGGTTCACATTGTATGATGATGAAATACTAAATCGGAGTATATCAAGATGATTGAGACTCAATGACTTCCTCTAATCATTGGAAAGCACTATCTTCAATGAAGAACAATCCAATATCTATGTAAGATGCATAAATAATAGTTTCAATCCCTTTTTGAATAAATTGATTGAGTAGATCAGTACCCTTCTATTTATCTACACCAATTATGTCCTGATCATGAACCTAAGTACCGATTAAATTAATTAATATTTGTTTTCTAACAGCGGGTGTCCCTATTTTTTATTATTGTCTGATAAATCTGGGAAAATAACTTTTAAAATTTTGTTGTTTTTACTTTAACCCCATTTCTACCGAGTTCTTCATATGTAGGACCATGTAGTCCCAAGTCAACATTTTCAGGTGGGGTCGAGCCTGATCAGACCATCAAAATCATGATGGAATGACGTACAATGGATGGATTGAAGAGTTAGAGATAGATATGAGATATTTGAAAGATTTGGATGATTTTTTTTAAACTAGAGATGAAATAATCATCGAAGAAATGTATTTGGGTGTGAAGTGTAGGTGGAGGAACCATCAAGGAAAGAACGAATTTGATTTTAGGAAAATGATGAATGAAAATAATGAATCAGAGTCAGATCCACTATTATTGGGTAGAAAATAGGTGGGATCTATAGTGGAATGGAAAGATTCAAGGTGTGTAATGTGGTTATGGGAATTTATGAGAAACTCAACTATATTCCATGTACTTTGATGAACACACGGTGTGTATCCCCTTGGTTGCAGTTATTAAAGTTTTTCTGATTTCATAAGGATAGAATGTCATGTAGACTCTCTACAAATTGTGTACCCCCTTCCCAATGTGGATGAGATGTGTGACGGGAGACATGACTAGACACATTTCATGTATTGGATTACCCAATCATGAGAAGAGAACACGGGTAAGACCTTGAGTTTTATAGGCACACAGTGTATATATCCACACGTCGTTAACTCCTACATGCTTGGTGAGAGATGTACCTCTAGGAACATGACCATGTGAATGAGTGGGACCACACTTCATGATGCCCCCCTCACATAATATGATCCCGTTTTTCTCCTTTTCAAGAAACATAAATCTTTAGTATCTCATTCTTTTGAACATGGATTCTTGGCCACGAGTAGCATATCCTCTGTTTTTCCCACATAGAACATGATGGTTCCATCAATCTTGGATTTCAATACACAATGTGAAATGTTCTAGGAAAATAAATTATTTGATGAATCTCCAAACGGTGATAGTGATTAGGCTGGGTCACCATAGGATTCTTGAATAGTGGACCACCCATCATCTTGGGAGTAGGTCCTCTACGTATCGAGTAGAACCCCTGTCAAAAATGGAATGGTTCCTCAATGACCAGAGTGGAACCCCCTATCACACCAAGGAGAAAGAACTAGATCTATAGAGTGGAACCCCCATCAGCTCAGGGATTGTTCCTGTAATTATTGAGTAAAACCCCCTATCAGATAGGGCGAGGGTCCTCAATGACTAGATCGGAACCCCCTATCTTACTAGGGCACAATTTTTCATACTATATAGTTAAACCCCACATCATATTGGGTGCAGGTACTCTAATTACTAAGTGGAACCCCATGTCGGATAGAGTGTGGGTCCTTGTGACACTATAGTGTAATCCCCTATCATCTTGGTTACATGTCCTCTAATGATACCTTCTTGGTGTAACCCCCTATCAAATAGTTTGTGGGTCCTTATGACACTAAAGTGGAACCCCACATCAATATGGGTGTGTTCCTCAATGGATACTTACTGAGTGGATCCCTCTAAAAATAGAAAATTAGTATTGTACTTGGATTTTTTCTTATCTCATTGATGAAACATAGTGGTGAGGTGTGCTTCTTTACAATGTTACATTTGGGAACACACATTCCATGATGGAAATCATTGATAGACTGTTGGAACTATTAGTGACTCTTCTTCTTGGGCAGAGCTATAACATGGATATCCCCTTACTCTATCATTTGGGATTATTTTTAAATAGAATACATATACCGAAATATATATATATATATATTTCGCTAACCATACCTTTGGATTTTGTTACTCTTCTACCATGGTATGTAAAGAATCATGGGTTATTCCATGTGATTTCCGTGTTTAGATTCTCTTGGTTTGATTAGTTCACTATCCTTCTTTTGATGGAAATTACATGATGTGTAGTTTATATAAAAAACTATGTTGATACCCCTATGCTTAGATGGGGTTATTCTCTCTCTCTCTCTCTCTCTTGGTTTTGGTTGGCCTATTCTAATTCACTTCTTGCTTCATCCTGTTTTATATATATAGGGTTTCTATTTCTCTATTATTTATTACTACAACCCATTTAGGTTTTGGGGAATTCTACTGGGTATGTATATACTCACCACTACATGGGATTTTCCCACACATATCATATCTTAGGCAGAAGATAGATAAGACAACTATTACTTTTGTGGAGCTTAGGGATACCTGGTACATTGGACCATGTATGGTTGGTATAGATTTGGTATCTTAAATTGGTCTCCCTCTCAGCATTCTACATTCCAATTTTTTCAGGTTGGGACATCTGTATGGTTGGGTATGTATTTTTCACCTTTACTTTTTACTTTTCACTACCATACTATCGTAATGTCTAGAGGTTTTCATGTATGGTTGTTTCCTTAGTATTTTTAATCTTTTTCTATTATTCCTCTACACTTATTCATCAAGATGTTTTTTTTCTGTGCATACATGTACATTGGAAAAGGACTCCATCTATTAGTTTTTCCTTCATACTGGTTTCCATCCCCTTGCCTATGGAGGTGATCTTTGGGTAGATGTGGCTCGATCCCCAGCTTTTTTCGGGTAGTGAAAGATTTGTATCAAAAGTGGTTCAATCCTTGGAATAGTGTTTGGAGTAGTCCTCTAATGTAGATTTGGTTTGGATAAGAGCAAAAATTTCAGAGTATATCAATTTTTCCTCTCAATCCAGAGAATCCATTGATGGAATGGAGGGTCGACATATTCATTAACCATGACTGTGAATATCTTCTAGTCAACTCATCCTACCAAGAAATTTATTGCTAGAAACAATGGTACATGCATCATATATTATTGAGTATTTGACTATCCTTATTGAGTTAGATACCCATTATTATTATAAATATATATATATTCCAATTTGATGGTGGTATGTATTGATAACTTTTTGTATTCCTTCATGGAAACAACCAACCATGATTCTACTTCGGGATCGTGATGAAAGTTCGATGAGCAATGTGGACATAGTTAAAGGTCTATCGCATGGGAAGAATGAATCACCCCTACCTATTGAGGAGAAGATCATCCTGGAAAGGAGGGTTAAGGATGTGCATAGGATTTTTATGTTCTATGAGTTCCAATGCTACATACCGCTGAGGTTCCAGAATGAGCCAAATCCTCATGTAGAAGGGGATTGGATAGAGTCAGTGGTCTATTATTTCAGGATCATACAGACACCAATGAATATTATTGTTGCACTAGAAGGTCTCCATTTCCATGGATTAGTTTGTTGATGGAGGAGTCTTGTTACCCAGATGCTTGATTAGTCGACACTCTCATGGACCGACTTCTAGTATAAGTTCTGTGAGGATTACTACACCTCATTCTTGAGATCAGTTCAGAATCATGAGCTTATTGAGATAAAGTATGGAGGTATGACCATGGATGAGTACCCAGTGAGTTTCATTAAGATTACACGATATTCCCTTAGAATTATCTAGGATTCATACTTCCATGAATGGAAGTTTTAGTAGGGAATCCATAGAGAGATCAGGGCTAGTGTGGTTCCATTGTGCATCCACACATTTGATGGAGTTTTAGAGATAACACTGGTGAAAAAGAACTTCTTGTAAGAGGGACACTAGGTAGCTGAAGCAAGCAGTGGGAATGAAAAGGATGAGTTGTCTACATCTTCTAGAAGGCATTGGAATATTAATATATCGATTCTTGAGGCCTCCATATGATTAGAATCATGCACAAGTTTAATGGTAGCACAGATGTCCTGGGTATCTAGGAAATGGGTGGTTCTATTATTATGACTATAAATGTCACATTTCATGATATTTTCAGACCAAACATGCTAAGAAGTGCAGTAAAATAGATAAATGCTACCATGGTAGAGGAAACACCATGGTAAGGGATCTCCAAGGAGAGGGTAGAGTTTTCCCCAAGGAGGCGGAGCTGGAAGAGGTTTAGGAAAAGCTATTGGTGGTGGAATATTCTATGATATTCTTCTACCACCACCACCAGAATGTCCATGTCAAGATAAGGGACCTTGAGATTGGATCTACAAACGACTACAGGCTTGGAAGGTTATGACTTCATAGTGCAGAAGATGATTATATCTATGATGTATGATTATTCTAATATTTCATCATTATTAGTAAAAATAGGTTAAAGTTATTCCTTCTCGTCTATAATCCTATTGTGAGAGATGAAACTCCCAGTTAAGGCGCTAGCCCAATAGCTTCATCTTGAGGTTCATATAAGGAAGGCTTCTTCTTTATATTTTATCTGATAAAGCTGTAAGCTATTTCTTGATGGATAGAATTTTATGTGGGACATTTTGGTCATCATGATGAACCATATGATTTCATCTTGGGAATGGATTGGATATCCATGGGAAAATCTCAGATTGAATTTCACCATAGATGAGTAAGATTCCAATGCACTGATGGGAAGAGATTCTCCTTTATGGGTGAGAGGTAGAGATCTCATGGAAGGGTGAACAAGTTTTGCGATTAGGAAACTATATCCCATCACCCACCATTCTGAATGTATGGTCCTTGTTGTAGTAGGATCTTCAGGAAATTAGACTCATTTAGTTATGATTAATTATATGGAAATCCTCTCTATGGACATTATGGGACTACCTCCAAAGAATGAGATGTAGGTTTTTACTAAAATTCATATTAATACCACTTAAATATATTCTATGGAATATTAGATAGAACCTACCAAGATCTAGTATATGTGGTTTGAAGATAGAGGTCCTTAGAGAGAAGGTTTTCATCATCACAATGTGTCCCATTGGGAAACTCTAATGTTGTTCACAAATAAGGATGATGAGATATTGTGACTCTTTATAGATTTTCATTTCCTAAAGCACACCATGATAATGAACAAGTACCACTTGCCGAGTATTGATGACCTATTTGACCAGTTGTGAGGCATGAGATGGATCTTTAAGATCAATATCCAGTCTAGATACCACCAGTTTAGGGTTTATGAGGATGATAGTTAAATGTTGGAATTATGTTGTCAATACAGACACTATGAGTACCTGTTGATGTCCTTTGGTGTAATGAATTCCCCTGATGTGTTTATATCTTTAATGACATAGATATTCTAGTCGTACATGGAAAAAAAATCGTATTCATTAATCGCATACTCATCCACTCCACATCAATAGAGGATCATGTAGATCACATGATAATGGTTCTAGATTTACTTTGAGAGAAATAGATTGATGTTAAACTCTCAAATTTCTACTTCTGGATTAATGAGGTTCACTTTCTGAGGCATTTTATCTTTTAGAATGGTTTGGTCATATACCCAACGATGATTAATGAAGTGCTTTATTGGGATCCACCTAATATCATGTTAGAGGTTTGGAACCTTCCTAGCTTGGTGGGGTACTTCAAGTGGTTTGTGGGATACTTCTCCAATATTACATCCCCATTGACTGTTTTAATGTGGAAAGGGTATATTTTTACCTCAACTGAGTAGTGATAGAGGGCCTTTGAGGAGTTTAGTATGAGGATCATGATTTCTTCGGCGTTGAGACTAGCAGAGGAGGGTTTAGACTATACAATGTATTATGATTCCTTAAGAGATAGCATCAATTGTATGTCGATGCATCAGTATAAAGTTATTGAATATGAGTATAGGATGTTGATATCCCATGAGAAGAACTATGAAAATATTTACATAGATATGAAATTAATAGTCTTTTATTTGGGTATGTGGAGAAACTACCTTATAGGGGAGCGATTCATGGTTAACTCAGCCCATCATAGTCTCAAGCACATCTTCACATAGATAGAATTGAACTTGAGACAATAATGTTGTTTGGAGTTCATACAGGACTATGAATTCTAGATATTCTATACACTATGGAGTAGAAATGTAGTAGAATATTACCTTATTTGGAAATCCAAGTATCACTTTGTGGAGGGGGCATCAGAGTAGTTGAATTCCTTACAGCTAACCCTGGTGGTGCATGATGATACAACGTATATGTAGTCGATGGTGTTGAATCCTCCATTTCAAAAGAATGTTAGAGAGTACCAAATATGAGACATAAACTATGAGCTATTACATGACCATATATCTACAGATTGACTAGATGGATATTTATAATGAAGTAATTGTGTCATCTTTTTATAGGGATGGATGGTAGTTCCAGTCGCAATGGAGATGAAGGTGATGTCAGGGTTCCACACTTCAACCCAATCTATAAATCCTAGTGCGGGGAAGATTTACAGATACCATTAGTGGTAGCTTTGGTGGTTTGACATGAGATGAAGTTAAGTATAGTTTGTCTCTCAACACCTCACCTTTCTGAAGGTAAAGGTTGAGCACCATGTTTTTTTAGGTCTATTGCTTCCCCTTGTGATCCCAAAGTGGAAGTGGTACCGCGTATACTTTGAGTTTTTCATAGGGAATTCATAGAAAGTGATGTTCCATGACATCATCTGAGTGATAGTTGACTGACTCACAAAGTAAGAACACCTTTTTTCTATCATTGAGTAGAGTATAAGGGAGATGTTTTAGTAGTTTTATGTTTGGGAGATCGTTATCCTTTATGGGATTACCCCGATGATTGTCTCCAATCGTGATGAACATCTTATTATATGATTGTAGAGATCCCTATAGGATATATTCATGACCTAGATGAGAATGAAAATATCCTTTCACCCCTAAACAGATGGGGTGACTGTGCACACTATCTATGTGTTGGAGAATATCTTGAGGGATTGCATGTTAGACTTTGGATGGAGATAAGAGGATCACTTTCCCTTGGTAGAGTTTGTGTAAAATAATAGCTAACACTATACCAGTGAAATGGAACCCTATGATTCCATGTATGGGTTACCCTTCAAGTAACCCTTATATTTTAAAGTGATTGGAGAGACATCTCTTGTGGGTCTAGTGGTGATGCAGATGGCGATGAAGAAGATCTACGTCATCCGTTAACAGATAACGATAACTCAAAGTAGGATGAAACCTTACCAAGATCGTTGTCATAGGTCCTTAGAGTTCAATCAGGGATACCACATTTTACTAAGATCGCTGTCATAGGTCCTGGAGAGGGTGTGAGACGTCTTGCACATGTGACAACTGAGGAGATATGTGCATAACCCTACTCACATCGTATAATGGGGAGATATTGAAAATGAGGATGGATCCACCATTGAGGAACACTCAGTGGTGATCAAGGATCGACAAGAGAGGAACCTGTTTGGATGAACCACCCCTTGGTTCGCATGTTGTCTCTATATGTGAACATGCAGGAGAGTTTCTCGTAGTGGGAGAGTTAGATGTGAGCTCACCACCAATAGTTTTTTGTTTAGTTCTAATTTTCAGAGATGAAAATTTTAAACGAACAAATGATATAGAGACCTAGTTCCTTCATGTAAAATTTTGAAATATTTCTCTATATATTTCTAGATACTGGATTTCAAACGGTGTGCATTTCTAAAGACTAATGTGACCAAAATTAATTTTAGAAAAAATATTAAATATATTTTTTAATTCACACAAAATGTTTCTTAATTAAGATGGGTTAAATCTTAAAGGGAATCTCATATCAGAAACTTTAGATCATTTTTGAGTCCATAATTCATTGTTTACCCTAGGAATGACCAAAAATTGCACAACATGGGATGTTTGGATGTCTCCCCTATTGGAGGTACATTCAGCGGATTAATTAACTAATTAATCCATTCATTCAATTAACCTTACATGGCTTTCGTATTAATAAATTGTTATTGAAATCTACCAATAGTTAGCCTCATAACCCTGGAGGTGGAAATTGATATTCTTACTCTCCTTATATTGGAAAATCACGTCAAACAATGATGAAACATTGGATTAGAGTAGATCTGGGTGAAACAAACACAGAAAATTTATCCAATTTTTTGTGAGTGTGTTATCAGATGATGATTGATCCAATATCATAGAAGTACATTTCAATCTATTATTTACACCTTTTTATTAAATTGATTGAGAAGAGTAATCCATTTATATTGATTTGTTCTAGTTATGTCCGGAGTATGCGCCTGAGTACACATTTAGATGATTAATCTTTTTTTCCTAACCCCATACATCCCCATTCCTTTTTTAGCCATGAAATCTTGGAACAATCCATTTAAATGATTTTTATGGTTCATTTATCCCCCTTATCTCTGATCTCATCAATGGTAGGACCTCATGGTCTCTGTTTGACATTGATGAGTGATACTAAACTCTATTGGACCCCTAAAATCCTGAAAAAATGCTATATGAGGGGTGAATCGATGAGTTAAGGATAGATATAAGATTTTTATAGTACATGGATGATTGTTTTGAAAATCATAGATCAAAACATCATTAATGGAATGGATCAAGATATGTGGTGTGTATGACAGAACCACTGAGGAATGATTGAATCCAATTTCCAGAAAATGATGTCTCGAAATGATGAATCATAGTCAGTTCAAATAATATTGAGAAAAAAGAAGCTGGGGTTTGTGTTAGAATAACTAGATTTGTAGTGTGGAATGAGGTTCTTATAATTTATGAAAAGCTCAATGACACACCATGTAACTTGATGAACACATAATGTGTATCCACTTAGTTGTGGTGGATAGGGTATTGTAATTTCATAATTATGTCATGACATGTAGAATTCCTTTAAATCATGTACCCCTTTATCTATGTGGATGATCTTTGTGATGGAGTGCACGGTCTGGAACATTCCATATGCTCGAGTACACGGGAACGTCCAAGGAAGACGACTGACACCACGTGTGAAGAGGAATGATTTGTACGAAAGTAAATTCACTTGGGGTAAAGTACATGGACATAAATTGGATACTTAAACACATCCACGAACATGTACAGGACCTTGAGTGGAATGGTAACATAGTGTATATCCTCTACATTCCATGTACTCCTACATTCTTGGAGATCCATGTAACTCTATGGAAACAACCACGTGAAGGAGTGATAACACACACCATGTACCCCTTGTCTCCTTTTTAAGAGGCGTCAATATTATGTATCTCTTTCATTTTAACATGGATGTTGGGTCATGAGTAGCCTATATTTAGTGTTATTCCATGTATAACGTGGTAGGTCCCTCCACTTTGGATTTTTAGATATGATGTGAAATTTTATGGGAAGGACGCTTATTTTAGGTGATTCCTGATGAATACAGTGATTAGGTAGGATCAGTAGATGTTTCTTATAGAGTGGACCCCACCCCCCCCCCCCCCCCCCATCATCATTGTATTGGGTCCTCTACTTACTGAGTGCAACCCCTTATTAGATAGGGAATGGGTATTCGATGACCAGAGTGGAACCCCCTATCAAAGTAGGGTGTGGATACTCGAATTATAGAGTGGAACCTACCATCATCTTAGGTGAAGTTCCACTATTTTACAAGTGTAACCCTTTATTAGATAGTCCATGGGTCTTCTATGACCATATAGGAACCCTCTGCCACATCAGGGTCCAGATCATTGACCTATAGAATAAAACCCCCATTATGTTGGGCATGGTTCTTCTACTTACTGATCGGAACCCCTTACCAGATAAGGGGAGGGTCCTCATGACACTAGAGTGGAACCCCCATTAGATTGGTCATGTTTCCTCTATTAATACCTACCAAGTGGAACCCCCATATATCGAATAGGGTGTTGTTACTCATGAAACTATAGTGGACCCCCCCCCATATTATTGGGTGTTGTTCCTCTTGGATACTTATAGAGTGGAAGACCCCTGATACACTAGGGTTAAGGTACTCTACTTTGAGTTTTCACCCTTGGCTACGCGGCACACCTGCAAGGCATGAGACTTTACATAGTTACATATGAGTAGATATGTGGGATTTCGGGAATCATTGATGGAATTTTGGAACTGTTGGAAACTATTCTTCTCGGGTTGGGTTGTGAGATGAAGATACACTTACTCTCTAATTTGGGAATATTTTGACTTAATATATACATATATATAGAATTTTTTATCCATACCTTTGATATGGTTACTCTCCTACCATGGTTTACAAAGACGTGCAAGGTATGTTACATTCTTTTTATGTGTAGATAATCATGGCTATCTGAGTTTACTCTCCTACTATTGGTGGAAATAAATCAACGTTTAGTTCATCTACACACCATGTTAATCCCCATGTTCTTGGATGGTGTTACTTTATCTCTCTCTCTTGGGTTGGGTTTGGCTATTCTGTTTCACTATGTACTGCATCCAATTTTCTATCTACAATCATTCAATTCCTATGGTATCTCTTACTACTCCCCCTTAATCTTTTGGGTTACCCTACTAGGTATTTATATAATCAAACCTCTATAATAACTTCATGAATTTTTAATGTCTTATACAGATAATAGAGAGGTTACTAGTGACTTCAGAGATGCTTAGGGATACTATGTACATTAGACCATGCATGGTGGTCGCATCTTGGAGATCAGGATAGAGGCTCCCTTAGTGTTTTACATTCAAATTTTTTCCGGTTGGGACAACTTTCTGGATGGGAGTTTATCTTTTCCATTTTATTTTCAATTTATAGTATCGCAATATTGTACTATCTAGAGCTTTGACATTCATATTCATTTCCCAAGTATTTATCAACTTTTTCTATTATTCATCTCAACTTTTTCATCGATATGGTTCTGTGTGTGCATACAAGTACTTATAAAAAGGACTCTCCGTGTTAGATATGAATTATATACTAGTCACCAGCTCGTGGCTGATGGTGGTGGTCTTGGGGTTGATGCAGATTGAGCCCCATCTTTGGTTGGGTTGTGAAAGATCATCTCCTCCTTTAATATGATAAACCACTAGCACCTCCTTCTCCTTCTCAAAGAATTAAAGGATGGAGATGATATTTTTAATGGTTTTATCAACATTTCCATAATTAATGGCTTTTAAGAATAATTGAAAGTCAGAGGCTATAATTATATAGAAGTATCAATTAAGACATTAAATTTCATGGGGGGATTTGATAAATCCTCATTGTCTATAAGGATGTATTTATTTTAGTAAATCATTGTACATGATAGTGTCAAAAAATGTATGAAACAAGGACAAATTTTTTTCACCAGCTGAGGATCATGTCCAAGTCAATACACATTTTTTTGGGGGTATTACCCCTTGGAATAATTATTCCAGAGCCACATCGACTTATATTATCTAGATAGGGTTTTATTTTATTCAAAACTACTAAACCTACACATTAACCAAATTTTTGGATATTAAACTATGCTTAATATTATTCCTAAATCATTCACAATATTTTTATAATCCTAATCCTCAAAATAACTAGATATTTATCTATTACCAACAATGAAAACCCATATCTTTAATACACATTTTATCAAGATTTATTATATAAAGATACACATAATATGACCCCATTATATCATGAGATCTACTCTATTTTGAAAATTAGGTATATAGAATATTAATATGAAACACGGGTAAAACATCATTATTTAAAAACATCGAATCTTTCCCTTAAATTCTATTGATATTATAAAAATCCATGAGATAACCGAGGGCCATACAAAGGAAATGGACAAGATATAAATTCCTATATGGGAATAAACAAAACGCATCATAAGGCATATTAGTTTATGTGATCTTGCAGGCATATCAAGGTAACATAAGAGGGGTGAAAATCATAATCCTTTATAAGGATGAATGATATAACATGATAACATAAAACAACATATGAATTTGGAAACAAAATAAAATGACACATAAGAATAAGTCAAGGCTAAGTGCCAAGACAACAACCCATGGTGGACAAAGTCCCATAATAGATTAGGTTCACTCATTAATCCCAAACATAGCCCCTCGCGAGACCCAATTAATTAGAGGGATATATAATATATGGTTCATCTATAACACTCATATCATGTATATGCATAAGTTTTCTATATAGATCATAAAACATAATTATGTATTTCCTCACTTTCAATTCTATGATTGAGGAGTGTGAGATATATAAATGGATATCCCCAATCAATGGAACATATATGGGAATGCTCTTTTCTAGAAATGGAGATATGTATTCACTTTTCAAATGTTTTCCATGAAAAATAACAAGATAATTTTTTTAGTATAACTAGGGTACGTAAAGGTCTATAAAAGTGGTTTAATGAGAGACAAATGGGTCTCTCATTAATTGGTAATCATTACAAAAGTAATAGGGATGTTTAAAACGTATCCCAGCATGAGTAATTGGAAATAAAAAGGCTTTACATAATGTTGGTTCTTGAATAAACTGGGGAGATGATCCATTACCTTGAGAGAGAAAATATAAAATCCTTGGAGGAGCTTATTAAGAGCTTGGGGAACCTTTTTAGTGATATAGATATAGAAGTATAGATTAAATTCATTTTGAGTGAGTTTTGATTGAATAATAATCAGATTTGTTTTGTTTTTATATAGAAAACATTAAGATAGTTATTTATTAATTTCCAAATATAGGTTTTGGAACTTATAAGATAAAGTAATCAAAAATAAAAACCTTCTCATGTTTTTCCCATGTGTTCTTTCAATGAGGACTAGTTTTATGTTTTTTATTTGGATATAAACCAAAAAAATTAAAATAATTCACTTGGTGGTGTATAAGTGAGTCATGTTTATAAATAATTGATTTTAAAATTGTAAAATATGGTATGTGTTTGGGAGGGTTTATTTAGGGTCAGTAAAAGTAATGAAATATCATAAAAAAAGATTATTTTAAAGATAAAACATAATTTTGGTCCTCAATACAATTTATATTATTTATTACGCAACTTTTTCAATTTTATGAAGTCATAATATATACCATATAATTATACCATAGTTAATTTTTAAATTTTTTTTGTATATCTTAGAAAAATAAGAAAATTTCATTATTGGATAACTTTCATATGATTATTTCAAAAATAATACCTATTTTACCCAAATAAATCTCTATATATGAGAATATACAATTTTAAATTAAAAATCAAGATTAATTAAATATTTTTAAAAACAATATCAATTTTCTAACCCTTTTGAAAATTACATCTGACATCGTTAAATTCCTATCATTTATATTAAATAAATATCATTTAATAATAATATTTTAATAAAATATTATTTATTTCAAAAACTTTTTAATTAATCAAAAAGAGTTTATTGATTGAAAATATATATTTTCTAAAAATGAAATTTTTGTTTCAGCGTATCAAAATATAATTTTTTTTCATTCTCATTATTTAATAATTTAAAAAAGTTATAATAAATAGGGATAAATATAATTATTTTTTTTTGATAATTAATGTATTAGAATTCATACTGATCGGGTCTAGATTAAAAAACCTTTATTCCACTAGTGAATGTGCAACATCAAAGGTGTGTGATAGTGAAATTTTCATGGGTGGTTTGGTGAAAATGTTCTGGCCAAGATCTCAATAATATTGAAATTATATCGTAAATGTGTTTTCTCATGCTTCAGTTGTTGAATCTCTACATGGTCTTGTTCAAGGGTAAAGCCTACCGATGCTATCTCCCTTGGAAGTTATGATAAATGGGCTTAATAGGGTATGTTCTTAATGGTATAGGTCATTACATACTTTCTCTCTATTAATTGGACTTTTTTATAACCCTTAATATACTAATAATAATTTTCAATGTAAAAATGTTATATTATCAATGGTTAGGATACATAACAATATTTTAAATTTGAAATTATATAACTAATAGAGGACAAAAATAACCAAAGTAGTGTATTTGTTTTATATAACTACATTAATTGATAATGTATTTATTCATTAAAAAATGGAATTTCATTTACAAATGTTCATATCATTACACATAAATATGATTATAACATGTTACCAAGATATTCATATATATTTTTTAGTTTGAACATTTTTTTATATTATATTTGTACATAATTTTTCATATAATGTCTCGTTTTATGGGAATTTAATATAACATAAATTCATAATTTTTTTATAATAAATATAATTAAAATGTTATATATAATTATATTAATAAATATAATATTTTTTATATAAAATATCAGAATATCCACACATAATATATTTTTTAAAATATAATTTTAAAATAGATAATATTTTCTAGTCTTATATATATAAGTTCTTAAAAATATTATCAATAGATAAATATATCATATGAATCTATTAAAAACATTTCTTAAAACATATATATTATCTCTTGGTATTGTTATAAATGTAATAGAATTATTTTTTCAATCACAATAACATTTAGAATATGATTTTTTACAAATAATTTAGTAATAGAGACATATATATCGGTAACACAAATTACCAACATAAAATGTATATCTACAAATAAATGTTACCCTGATTAAAAAAACATAAATATTTTATAGTTAATTTATCACATTTTATGATTATTCTAAACACAAATATAACTATTTTTTTCTTGGGATAACATCCTGTGTACCCTATTTTGGAATTAGAATAACCTTCCATGTACCAATTGATATAATCATATAGTAATCTTTATCCAATGAATTAGAATTATTTAACTAACACACCCATTACGTCATCATAATCCATTCATATTTATACCAAAACATCATAATAACTTTTGGCATTATGTCAAAGTGTAACTTGTGGAAAACAAAATCAGTTTCATCATTATTTAATTATCAATGTCATAAACAAACTATAGAAATAATAAATTTTCTAACATTTGACAACATCCCAAGTAAATAATTTGAAAAATAAATGTATGATTTTATAGTTGAAAATACCATTAAAATCTCACTCGAACATTATTTGAGAAAAATACCAATTTAGTTATGAAATAACTTATTTAAACTATAAAAATATGAAAAAATAAAGGATAAAATTTTCTTTGAAAATAAACATGGAAACATTTAATTTAAGATTAAAATTAATTATAGGTAAATAAGGGTAGAAATATCATTCATGTGGTGTATGTTAAAAAAAGGTCATTTCACATTTTCGATTAAAATTCAATGTTAACTAATTGGGAAATGAAAAAATATTACATTATTCACTTAAATAAAGATAAAATTTAATAAAAACAAATTCATAAAATAATTTGAGAATTATAAAAACATTTTAATGAAAATATGGTTGTGGAAGAAAAACATTCCCCACTAAAGAGAGAAATGAAGTCAGTTTTCCTTATAAACCATATTATGGTATCTTGAGTTCATAGATTGGAAAATGGATGGAAAACAAGTAATCTAAAAAAATACTATAGGGGAAGAAATTATATAATATTTGGGACATATATTTCATATAATTTTATAAAAAAAAATTAATCTTAAAAAATCCTTGTAAATATATGTTTGTAACATAAAACACATACATGAAGTCCATCTAGATTTGTAAGAAATATAAACTCTTATATAATAAATTAAATTTATTATAATTCTAAATAATAAAAATATTCTTAAATATAATTTTATATATGATTTAATTAAAATATATAATCACCCTTTCATCAATAATATTTCAGTATCATCTCCATTTCCAGTGTTAACTACATTTTTTTAAATGTGTGATTTGGTCTGATAGATGTGGTCCTTAAACTTTGATCATGGTACTTTCATATCTAGAAGTTTAACAATGATATAATTATAGTATATATTAATCATATACATATTTATAACCATTAATATAAAGTGTAAATGAAAAAATAACTACTTCACTATATTGAGACGACATTTCATATGTATGCACAAGTGACATTTTTATTTTTCAATGGATGGAATGAAAGAAAGGTAAATAAAAATTCACTAGTATAGAATAATTTTGATGTAATAAATATCATAAATATACATATTTATTAAATTATAATAAACATACAAAAAATATGGTTATTGAAAATGAGTCATATTGCTACGTGGAGGCAGCAGTCCACACGTACGCATGACTGATACATTCATCTCCCATTTGATGGAGAAGAGGTTGGAAATGGTTGAACCAAAATCATAATAACATATCAGTATACTTACGATACATGATTATTCATGTTATTATGGATAGAACATGTTTATAGTAATTAAATGATGAAATAAAATTTAATGAACACAGTTATGACTTATACATATTCTTTGAGAGACCTCATATTTCTTCCACATTAAGCCATATAAGATATGTCTTAGGAGAATAGAATAACATCTAGGATAAATGGAAGAAATTTAGGAATTTTTTGGATCTTTAATTATCCTTTATATAAGGATAAAATAGTTTGTATAAGGGGGTATAATTGGTTCCCTTTTATATGTGAGGGGATGGAGACACATAGAATATCTTTAAAGATTTCAATAATATAAGGTAAAAATACATTAAAGGTTCCTCAAAATGGACATGAATTAAATTTTATGAAAATATATCATTAAAATATCTTCAAAAAATTAGAATTATACAATTGTAAGTTTCATTCCTATTCATATCTCTTCTTTTTTACCATAATGTAAACTTGTTTTAACCTTTACCGTGGTAATTTTTTCAGTTTTTACTATTCATTATGACAAAAACTTATGTTGAACCAACTACATTATAATAATTATTTGGTTTCCAATTAGGGAATAAATTTTAATATATTAGATTTTTATATGTTTATTAATTTATTTTTTAATAAGTTTGCAAAACACAATGAAAACATATTTTTATAAAAATGTATTTTTATGCATAAAACTGGATTTACTTCGATTCATTTCCATATAAAAACCATAAAATGCGTGTTAAAATTTATGATTTAATAAATAATATAAAAATTTATTTAAAACAATTATTCAATAGTGATTATTTTATTTTATTTTAAAAAAACACAATGCTCAGAACAAAACACTTTTTTGGAAAAATGTGTTTCCAATCCAAAAAAACTTATACAAAAATCTAGTGTATTGATGATCAATATGTATTTAATTAATGTATTAATAAGTAAATGATTATTATTTTATTTTATTACCATTTTCAAAAAATAATGGTAATTTTTAAATTATTCAATTTAATGAAAATTAATAATTGTCCTAAAATAATTATTATTTTCACTAGTCATTAAAAAATAAATATTTTTTGAAAAAACCCCAAACATTCATCCTAAGATAATATTTACATGATGATTTAGAAAATTATATTCATTCCCAAAAATTAAATTTATAAATTTTATAGAAATTTATTATAAATTTCAAGTACAAAAGGTAATAAAAACATTTTTTTGATGAAAACAAATTTCTTAATAATTAAATGACTTTACATTAAATTGATTACTTATTTATTCTGAACTAATACAAAAAATTAATTATTTAAAACCATTCTATATGTTTTTTATAATTTTTTTTATTACTAATATTACCTACCAATTTGACAGATATGTTATAATGGATTACTATTCCTTTGTTCATATAGACTCGGGATTGCATGTAAAGCAAGTTGTTGAATACCATATATTTATTTCAAATAAAATACTTACAAAATATTGTGGTGTTACTTTATAACATATATAAAATGATTTTTTCCTATAAATTATATCACTTTGATATTATAAAATTAAGATATCCTTACATCATCAAATTCATGGGTTCCCATGTATAATCCTCAAATTTCTGATTCCTAAAAAAAATTAATAATGTGAAAATTCTTGTTACATAGATATTTTATCTAAAAATCATTATTTTTACTAGTTTTACTCATATGAAAGATTATTATACAATTGTACTACCTCTATGTTTAGTATATATTAAGGATCATCTATATACTTCCTCAAAATAGTTAAATAGAGGACACCATGAACTTGAGACAAGTTCAGTGGAAGTGTCGAGTGATAAGCCACTATCTATCCTTAATCAATTATCTTGAAAGGATAAATATAACTAGGACTCAAATTTCTCTTATTTATTAATATCATAGCATTTTACATGGATAAATTATTAGTAAAACAATCTAACTAACAGTAAATACTATATCTTGCTGATGATTTTCAGCATATAACTTTTATCGAATATGTGCTGCATTGAAGTGTGGTCGAAAGGAATGAAATTATCTTACATTTCCCCATCCAAGGTTAGTTGTAATAACTTTATTTCCCGAAATTCACCCCATAATGTCTAAGTTCTTTAATTCATTCCATAATGGTATTCATTAGGATCCATCTCATTACTTGAGTTAAATCTATTGTGATATAAAAACTCTACTAGAGGAAGGTATTGATCCCAACCAAATTTTAAATTCATAGATTAAGATCTAAACATATACTATTGGATTTTAATGGTCCTATAATATAAAATATCTATATATGGATGATAAATAACACTTAAACACAATGATATATCTAGAGCTTACTGAAGGCTTCTTCAAAATACCATTGTAATCCCCGTATCTCAATTAGATATAATATATTGTGGTACCCCCTGAAACCACACCACGTTTTTATTGTATATGGATTAAATCCAATCAAGATATAAATATTTTCTGATATAAGTGAAATGTGCTGAAATTTTAAGGTGATGAACTATAAACCAAATAGAATTAAGACATTTGTACATTTTGGGGACTTCAATGATAATATCACTAGTGATGGTTTACCGCATCAATTATGATATGAGTAATTGTTGTAACATATTTAATGACCTCAAACCTAGTATTTCAGAGTAAGTGGTAACATTATTATGTTGGTGATACACACAATTAATCACATCCCAATGGAAAAAATTGTTTAATAGTATTGAAAAATAATAATCAAACTTGAAGTTATCATTACATTAGAAAACATCAAAATAAAAAATTATATTTTTATAAAAAACATCATTATTCACTTAAAAATATCACTATATATTAGTCATAATAAATTTATTGTAATCATATTGATATAAATCAAAAAAATGATGTAATATCAAATAATTAATAAGGTTATACAAAAAGTGTAAGCTATCATGAAAACAAAATCCATAACCAATCTTGAAAGGTAAATAACTAAAAACATATTAAATTTAATCAATAAAATGATCATGTAGAATAATAAGGAAGGAATAAATAATAATAAAATAATTACATACAAATAATCAAACAATCATGAAAATTATACCTGGATATCATAAATAATCTCATAAACACAAGAACATCAATAACTAGTCTCATAATGAGGGAATTTATAATTTTTGAAAACAAAAGCATACCTTTAAGGACTCATTCCATGAAACCATACATAAATGTGTAAGGCCTCCGGAAAGTATCCAAGCATGTTTATCTCATGAGGCCCACTGATTCATTGAGGGGATATAACATTAACTTACAATAACTTACTAAGTCCAATTTATTTTTCATATTAAATGGTAGAAATATAATCAATTTAAACATTCATAATGAAAAAAATAATAGATAATTCTAATAATTTACCCAATCATTAAAAATAATCATAAACCATCCAAATAAATATGGATAGGGGTTTAAAAATATTATATCCCTTTTTAAACTAATCATAAATCATATGTATAAATAATATGGATGATATCAATAAATTTTTTTACCGAAGGATCATAAGTGAAATGAGGTTTTTTGTCACTAGTGAATATAAATACCGAAACAATCATTAAAAAAATCTTGAGGAAAATATCATTTTAAATTTTAAAATCACTTTTACAAACGAAATATTTAATGAATATTATGAAAAAAACTATATGAAAATAATTCTGTAAATGTGTTAAGGAAGAATATATTAAATCATTTTTTATGAGGGTGGGTAATTTTATACATGCTGATAAAAAATCCTTTCACTGTTGTAAAAAGGTAAGAATTACCACATTTAGAAAATGACATGAAGATTCCTTTCAAACCATTTTTTAAAAGATAAAATTTGGGAAAAAATTTATTTAATAAATCATTTCGATAATTTTTAAAATATTTATGAAAACAATTTTAAAAAATATAGATTTAGAAGAAAAAACCTTTGATCGAAGTGGGAAATAAATTCATCATTTCATAAAAACATTATCTCAATAATTTTAAGTACCAAATAAAGTAATATGGTAATATTACATGAAACATAACATGAATAATATTAGTAAAATAAAATTTATGATATTATTGGAATATGGTTTTAAAATATCATAATCAGAAACATAATCTTAAACAATCCTGATAAACGATGAGATTATAAAGTAAACCCTTCCTGCTTTGGAAACTTTTTAATCATAGACACCATAAAATAAAATTATTGTTTAAATAATATTAATGATCCTATATTCATAAAATATAATATCAATTGGGTGGTATATACACCACCCAAATTAAATAAGTATTGAAAATGACATATGTCTCGTAAATGTAAAAGTGAGACAAGAAACTCTTACCATATGTTCTATATTATTTATCCATGTTAAAAACTAATTTTTAATAAATATATATTTTTTATAAATTTATTAAATAACCATAATAATATATATCATACTATATATGATTTACTTATAACCTTTCGACATCCATTTATTAGAAATTATTTGTTAAAAATCACTATTTTTGTAATAATATATTAGATTCTCATGTATGTTTTGGTTTTATAGTTTCAATTATTGTATTTTGATCATGGTTTTATAATATATATGTTTTTACAAATGGTATAAATATAAAATATATTCATTATATATGTATTTATAATATTCCATGAATTCTAGATATAGAAAAAATAGTTTCATCATTCATGGGCATAATATGACGTACATTTGCATAAATGCTTCTTTGATTTTTCAATGGATGGAAGAAAACAAAGGTAAACAATAATATATATTTATTGAATAATTATTATATAATATAAATCATATATGTTAAAAACATACATCCTTGTTAACATCAATTTTAAAATTAAATGAAAAATGAATCACCTCACTTCGTGGATGTGGTCGACTACACATACGTACGAGCGACATTATCATTTTCAAAAGGATTGGAAGGTAAAAAAGGAATATTTGATATTATAATTCCAAAAATATAATTATTTCATAAATATTATAAATATTTATTTAATCCGTTTTTATATTCATCCTTTAGAATCAATGATAGAAACCAAATTACCTCATTTCCTGAGGTTGTTGTCTCCCGTAAACAAGATCGAAGGTTTCTATTATTATTTGATGGATGAGGATATGAATATTGGTATTTAAATTAGAATAATAAAATATAATTATATGGGGCATAATTTTTATTTTATTTTATCATTATTAGTGAATATTTTATATATTTATAAGAATAAATAAAATTAAAATGCATGGTTAATAACTATACCTCTTCTTCGGACAATCTCTTTAAGAGTGTAACTAAATATTCCATAAAATTGTTTTAGGATCAAAAAATCGACTCTACGTAATGTGGATGGATGTAAGGAAGGAATTTTGGTAGGTATTGGATGAAAAAATGTCTATAAAACTATGAAGATGAGAGTAGATTGGGTGTCCTTTTAGATATGGTGGAGAGGACACACGAGGAAATTTTTAAAAGAAAAAGATATGCCCATATTTCAAACATTAAAAAATGTTACCAAAATATCTCACTAACAACCCTATATGATATAAGATATAAATACTATCATAAAATATAAATATGACATGTTTCTAGGTTATTTTAACCCTTATCATTTGAGTTTGTCACCCGATAAGCCCATTTTATCTTTAACCAAAATAATTATTTCTTACCATTCTAACCTTTCATTATGAATAGAAATTAAGTTAACATTATTAAAAAATATAAATAATTCTGATTCAAAATTTTGAATCAATTTTTATAAAAAAAAATCACATCGGTGGAATAATTAAATTTGTAATTAAATCGGAAGGCAGGTCAAGAAAAATGGTTTTCCAAAGGAAATGATTTCTTATGTATAAAAGGATTTTAGAACAAAAATCAATATAAAGTTGATTAAATAGTAATTAATTGAATTAATTATAATATAATTTAACTAATGATACTTTTAGAATAATTTTAATAAAAAAATATAACTTTGAAAATTCTTTAAATGAAAATGAATTTTTCAATACAAAATTGAATTTTTTACTAATCATTTAAAAATTAAAATTTTAAGAATAACCTAAAAATATAAATCTAAGATAATTTTTAAATAATGATTTTAAAATTTATGTTCTTTTTTTAAAATAATGATTATAAAATTTATAAAAATTAATTTTATAATAAGTGTAAAAAAACAAGAAAACCCTACGTTTTAAAAAAATATAGTTTATCATAAAAAACATTCTTTTTATTTTTATTGATTTTTATTTCCATTTATTCATAATTGATAAAACATAATTTTTTTATGTGTTTAAATAATATAATTATCATTTTTAATTTATATTATTGATAACCACCAATTTAAAATCTTGTTTGTAAAAGTATTCTATTATGTGATTCATTTAGACTCAGGGTTGCACGTATCATGTAAGAACCTGGTTCTTCCATGAGGTATGAAATTATATACTTTCCATAAATTTTAAGTTAAGTGTTTAAATATTACCTAATATGAATGAACATTGAGGTCATAGTGGTATAGGGGATGTTTGAGGCTTTTTCGGATCCTGGAGCCTAGCTTTTGGGTGAAAAGGGTATGTCGCATGGTTAGTAGAAATTGTTTGGGGAAGGATGAATGAGTACTTATAACTATGATAAGCTAGATAGTGGTAGGATACAGGATCCACTATTATTTAATCCATCTTAAATAGGGTACACATCCATACGACCTTGTCAACAATTTTTATAGTGGATTTTCACATGATTTGTGCATGGTTAGACAAACTGTGCAAGGAGACTGTGCGATGTATCCCTTCTAATAGAAAAGGGTTCACAGTTGGAATATGGTTTTACCAACTATGAATCCAAACCATGCATAAAATTAAATTGGGTGAATTTATGAAACCTCCCTTAATGAATCTTTTAACATAAATCTTATTTTTCTATTCTCCTCCTACCCAAAAAAATCCACCTTTTGGAAGCCCTCTTTGGAGACTATTTTACAAAGTGAGAGATCTTCTCTATCTGAGCATAGAATCAATAGTAATTTATCTAGTTGGATCCATTATAGTATGATATTAATTCCTTTTTAGTCGTTCCTCATTTTTTTGGTATTTATAGTGCTATTTAGGTGAAAGCTAATTTTCCCTATTTATAGGTTCTTCATTCATTCTTCATTTTTCTCCTGATCTAAATCAAATCCGAAGCCGATATTGGGAGAGCTATCCACTATGAACATATGGTAGGTAGTATCAATCATTTACTTCACATCCATATTTTTTTATATATGTATATATATATTTCCACACAGCCAATATTCAAATCATTACCCTTGAAATGAATTTTAATCCTCAAATTGAGCTGATAGTTAAAACATATACAATTAATAAGGCCCATAGATAAAAGGTTTTGATTATTTACTTGTCTTACACTTTATGTGTGGAATATTTAGGAATCCTTTGAGTATATTACTATGAGGGATATTGGGCTATACACGAGGCCCTAATAGTTGTTAATTAAATGGAAATTTTCAATTAAATGAAGTTGATATAAATAACACAAGCCTAACTATTATTTTCTGTATTTATTAACTTTTGTTCTATATATTGTAATGATTCAATGTATACATTTTTTAGATGTTTTATAGAGACACATGACATGTATTATAATCATTATTGTATCTGATCTTTCTTTTTGTACCCTTATCTATTCCGTCTATTTATAAATTGCTTGGTTATTATTACTGCTTCCGCTACTTGTATGTCATTGAATATCTACTATGTTTCAATATGTTGATGAAGTAATAGTATATACATAGATACACCTAGGCCATTGTTCCTATTATGTACCCTCTATCATTTGGGGAGTTGTGCTTTAGGCCATGTGGCCAACCGAGCTCAGGGAACTTTTGAGTGGAATCCAGGTCTGAGACGTTGCGAAGTGGATCATAGGGGTATTTTATATTTTTCATTAATATTTGGATATAATAGATAGGTATAGGAAGGAATAGTAATTTGTTAGTGAGGTATGAATGGGCGTAGCTAATGCACATATTAGAAAATGCCAAATTTCCATGAATGGGTTTTTTTCTAGATTTTGACTATTGTAGTTGATTAGATTCCAAAATTAGGTGATTTACATAATTTATGAAGTTATTATTGAAATGATAATATGTTAAATTATGTGTAAAACCAATTATGTGAGGGTATTTCATTTCATGAAACATTTTAGGTACACTACAGTAATCACATGAAATTCATTATTCCATTTCATTTAGGATGCATTACTTTTGGCATGAAGTTGTGATAGGTTTTATTCTACATATACCAGCTATTGTGATAGGTACATTGGAACATGTTATGGTCTGGATTATGGGGGAACCATATTTTGATTCATGAGTTATATTTAACCTTCTAGATTGGAATCTTGTGAACTGTTGGTTAAACCATTTAAAATAAATTTGTATATAATGTGAAATTAATATATATTCAAATTAAAATGAAAATGAATGTAATAATGAAATGGAAACGAAATTTCTTATAGTAAAGAATGTGACCTAGAACTGAACTTAGTAATGGGAAGCAAGAAGTATCTATATATTTAATATTATTTTTTCATCACCCAGACCTAACTCAAAGAGAATGAATATGGGTGTATTTAATGTATAAGATGGCGTGTACCAATCATAATTCAGTATCAACACTTTTAGTTGTGAACATTGATGATTTTCATTTTTAAGGTGTGTGTCTGGAATTGTAGAGTCATTCCATAATAAAAAGCTCCATCCATATTCCATGAGGGTGGTGATGACCACAGTACAAAAGTAGTGGGCTATGGGCTACTAGTGGATCCGTATTTAGTTCCTACTGTGAAACTAAATGTTGCACTGGACACAGGTGTTGAGGCACAGTTTCATGTAGGCTTTATGTAGTTCTTGTATACTGTTTAGATAGCACTGTAACCTACCTTGGCTATGGAAGAGTTAACATGTGAGTTCTAGAAGAAGCATCCGAACACAGTTTTGGGGGATGGAGGACTACTAGTTATGGATTCATGGCTAGAGGGAATACCATCTATCTTTGAGATTCTAGAGTTGCCTCCTTAGAGGAGGGTGAATCTCACTACATATATGCTACATGATTAGACAGTGAGATGGTGGAATGTTACTACTCAAATAGATCATAATTAGTAGATGAATTATAGGTATGTTAATAGGTCCTTATATGACTATTTCTATCCTAATATGTTATGTGATGATAAATCCTAAGGGTTCATGCACTTGGAGAAGGTCGTGTTATCTGTTATGTATTATTTTACCAATTTTACTGATCTCCAGTGCTTCACAAAAATTCTGATGGCTGCCGAGTTATCTAATGCCATAAGGTTTGAGGTTGGTCTTAAGGAAAACATACAATCATATTTGAATGTCTTTTGTATGACTAACATTTATGGATAAGTGAATCAAGAACTTATCATAGAGAGTAACCTTAGAGAGGTTATGGATGTGATCTCGGGTGTATCAACATCTAAAAATCGAACTACATAAACTAGTTGTAAGAACTATTTTCTAGAGCAACCAAATATTGATATTAGTATCCATAACACATACTCGGTTAGCTAGGTGAGGTGACACCAATGTAATAGATCGGGGTATACAAGACCTCGGTGTATGAGAGACCCAGTCAAGTACCTATCATATGAAAAGATGGGTAATCTACAATTCTTTTGATGAAATTTTCATCCTAAATCAATTGAGAGAGGGTCTACACCAACTCCACATATAGAAGTAGGGTCAGACGGATCTATTCAGACAAGAATCTAGAGTACAGTCGGTCGAATAGCCCGAGGTGGTGGTCATGGAAATTATTTTAATACCCTATATTTAAATCAAAATAGGTGAACGTCTTGTTAGGGTATCCAAGATATATCATAGGGATCCAGATCAGGCCATATATGCAGTGCAACCAACACCTGAGGAGAAGGATCACAAACCTTCAATTGTGAGAGGTTCTATTCTCATAGCTTCTACTTTAGTATCTCCCTTTTTTATACAAGGGATTAAAATTTCTTTATATATGTCCCCTTTATAGAGCGCCTTGGGCTCATTGTTCAGTGTCTTGATGGAATTCAAATGCTTGAATCACCATTGAGGATTAGAACATAGGAGGTACATAATTTCAGGGAGTTCCCCCTTGAGATTGGTGGGCGTCACTTCATATGAGACAGCTTTATCCTCAAGAGAACATGTTTTGAAAAAAATTTTGGATAGACTAGTCGGTTACCTTTTATGATTTCATTGAATTCTATCAAAGAATGTTTACATTTACATCACTTGATGGTGAATAGTTTATTCACAAGGGTAAATGGGATGTTTAGGAGAGTTGAGATGAACCCAAGAATTGTGGGATGGGAGGGATGGCAGCCCCGGTTCTGAGTTTATATGTGGATGATCATGGAAGATGTCAGGAATATTACCCTCCATTGGTTGATCATTTCAAGGGTGTTTTCCTGGAATACTTTTAATAATTACCTCTAGTGTGAGAGGTAAAGTTCTCTAAAGAGATAATTCCAAGAGCTACACTGGTATTAATTACTACTTATAGGATGAATACTACTGAGATGAAGGATATCGATAGGTAGTTAGAGGATTTAGATGGAGAGGGGTTTATCTAACCTTGTACTTATCTATGGGGTTCACTGGTCCATAACGTGAAAAGGCAGCATGGTAAACTTAGTCTATGTGTGGATTACCATAAATATAACCATCTAATCATTATGAACTGATATCCTCTACCATAGATAGATGAACTTTTTTCATATTTGAGGATCTCGGGTTTTCGTTGATTTGAGATCCGTTTATCATCTGGTGTGTGTTAGACCACCATACATACTTCACACAACCTTTCATAGCATGTATAGTCTATACGAGTTTTTGGTTATGTTGTTTGGTCTAATGAACATTCCATGGGATTTCAAGTAATAATGAACTATGTTTTCTATCCTTATCTAGATTTATTTGTCATAGTATTTGTGAATGATATCTTGGTGTATTCTCACACTCAACACGACCTTTCCTTACATATTGAGATCGTATTTAATTCACTGATATAGGATTAGTTATATACTAATCTCACAAAGTTCCACTTCTAGATGGATAAGATTCACTTAGGCCACATTATCTCAGATACATGAGTATCAATTGACCTACAGAAGGTGAGAGTTGTATATTCCTAGGAGAATCCCAAGAATGTATTTGGGGTGAAAAGTTCCTTGGGTAAAACTTTATACTAAATTCATATTATACATGACATATCATGTTTACAAGAACCACTTATGATCTTGATTAATAATTATGTGAAGTTTATATGGTCATATTCCTATGATTTATCCATTTAGGAGTTGAAAGGGAGATTTAATTTGGTGCAGATACTGGTTTTTCATAGCTGTGTAGGAGTTACAATGTCTACTGTGATTCATTAGTTATTAGTCTTAGAGATGTTATTGTGTCGAGGATAATGTTTATGCGTACGGGTCTTGGTAGTTGACACCACATGAGAATAATTACCTGGTACACGATCTTTAGTTAGTTGCAGTTGTTTACAAATTTCACTTTTGGAGACATTACATAATTGGAGAGTGTTTTTTTGTGTATACAGACCACAAAATCCTCATGTACATGTTTACATAGAATTATCTGAATTTGAGGTAGTGATGGTGGGTTGAATAACTAGAGTATTTTTTTTTTCTAGCTCACCCATATGAAGGGTAACAGGAATGTAGTGGAAGATGCACTGAGAATGAAGAATCATATACAAGTAATTCATTAGGCTAGTAGCGAGTGGCAGCTCATGTATTCGTTCTCTGAGATTCAATTTGAGTTTCATGAAAGTTGGGGAAATACTTTTATATCAACCTTAGTTATAACCTCTACCCTATTTGATATATTTAAGAAAATGAATCTTTCAGAATATCAGGGCCTAATATTATTGGAGAGTGTGTAAGGTGAGGACCCTCCTCCTGGTTGGACTGTAGGTGAGGATGAAATTCCGCATATAAATGGTCTTGTTTGAGTTTCAGCAGACATGTGTGAGGAGATAATGAAAAAATTTCTTACATAAACTTGGGAAGTTCATATTGGTCTCACCAAGATATATCAGGATTTACATCTCCAATACCGGTGTCCGATTATGAAAATGGATGTCGTTGGTTTTGTCATGAAATGTTCCACCTTCCAGCAAGTGAAGGCCGAACACCAATGACCAACCAAACATAAACAATAGAAACCCATTCCTATATGGAAATGGAATGTTTTCAAGATGGATTTAATGATAGTTTTTCTATGTTCTTGACAAAGTAATTATGTCTTATGTGTTATTTTTTTACATGCTCACGAATGTTACACATTTCATGGAATTCAAGGAAACCTTATGTGTGGATGAGCCTGGATGGTTTTATATACGTGAGATATTATAAATTCATTGGGTTCTTCATACCATCATGTTAGATAGGGATGTCATTCTTACATCTTGGTTTTGGAAATGGCTATAGAGGGAATTGTGTAAAGAGGTTATTTTAAGAAAAAAATACCACCCCCAAACAGATGGCCAGTCATAGTGAACAATACAGGTTATTGAGGACCTCATTCAAGCATCCATCCTAGATTTTGGGTGCTCTTTGGAGAGGAATATACCCCTAGATGAATTCTCATATAACATTATCTTTTAAGATATTATTTAGATGGATCCTTATGAGGAGTATTATGATAGGACATGATGATCATCCCTGTATTGGTTGGAGGTAGGAGAGGCATTTGTACTTTGACATCATCTTGTTCATGAGACCAACGAGCAAGTTTAGATGATTTTAAAGTATATGGATACTATAAAGTCTAACAAAAAATAAAAAATAAATCACTATAGAATACCTCTATAGTTTGATGTTAGGGATCATGTATTTTTACATCTCTCAACAAGGTTGGGATGTCAGAGTATCAGGAGAAAGGGTAATATTACACTGAATTTTGTTGGGTCATTCGAGATTCTAGAGAGATTTGGTCTAGTAGCCTATCTGTTTTAGTTACCTCATAGGAACCAATCCATCCATGATGTCTTCCATGTATCTCATATGTTACCCTATTATTCAGACCCATCTCATTCTTTTCATCTTGAGGAGGTTGAGTTATAGGTAGATACATCCTTTGAGGAGCATCCAAAACCTATTATGGATTGTAGCATAAAGGTTCTCAGAGACTAGTAAATTCCTTTTTTCTGGGTTCTAGGGTATTATAGATGAGTATAGGATGATACATGGGATACAGATTCTGATATTTGATCATAGTGGCTAATGTTATTTTTAGACATTCTTTACCAACCATGAGAAGGAAATTCAAGGATGAATTAAATTAAGGGTGGAATTTTTATGAAACAGGTACATCCTTACAGTACATAATCATTTACATTCCATAAATTTTATTTTAAATGTATAAATCGGGAATAATATAAATGTACATTGATGTCATAGTGGTATCGTAGGTTTATTGGGATAGCTCAGATCCCAAAACACAGCTTTTGGGTAAAAATGGTCTATCACACAGTTAGTACAAACCATGTCAGACAGGTCACAAGGTCACTCATAACCATGCTAAGCTGGATAGTGAGAGTATACATGGTGAAGCTTAGATAAACCATATGAAATAGGGCTCATGACTATGTAGAAATATCTAAAATTTTGACAGAGGGTTTTCACCTTATTTGATCATGGTTAGAAAAATCGTGTGAGGAGACCATGTGATGTGCCACTTCCTAAAAAAAGGGTGAATAGTTAATGCAAATTTTGGACAACCTTGTGGCAAAATCATGAAGCCTAGTAAATTGGGTGAATTAAAAAAACTTCCCAAAATTAATCTTATAGATTAAACCCTATTTTCCTATTATCCTCCTGCATAGAAAATCTACCTTTTTTATGCCCTCTTTGGAAACTATTTTAGGAAGTGTGATATATCCTCCATTAAATCTCAAAATTGAGATTTGTTCATCGTGTTGGATCCATGCAACTAAGATCTCCATTTAATTTTATCCCTTTTTAGTTTTTTTGCATCATATTCTATTTTTATGTGAAAGATAATTTTCCCTATTTATAGGCTCTTCATATATTCTTTATTTATCGCTCGATATGAGTTGAATCAGGAATCGATATTGGATGTGCTATCCAATATGAACTTATGGTAGGTTGTGTTTGTCTCATTATTTTCCTTCAAAGTTTAAGTCTTATATATATTCCATTATGAAGTGTTTCCAATATTCAGAGTGTCTTCCTTGAAATGAATTTTCATCACTGAATCGAGTTGATAGGTATATCCTATGAAATTAATGTGTCTCGTTGATAGATGTTAAATGTTTAAAGACCTTTAACTTGAACCATATTTTTGGGTGGGTTGTTTAATTACATAGACCACCATGGGTGGCTTTTGATTTGGATACCTTTGAGGTTCTCCCTTTAACCCTTTCCATGGGAAGTTTAATATTGAATTTTCAATTGTAACTTGAATAGATGAATTGAATTGTGATTTGAATCGTAAATGGATTTTATTAAAAGAAGATTATGGGTGACTAAGGACATAGGTTCATTCCTTTTAATTTATTGTTTAAGAATTATTTTTCCTTATAATGGAATTCCCATGTCAGCTAAATACAAGTAATCTTTCCTAGCATAGATAATTCTGTAGGCCACATTTTGAAGTTATAATGAATTGAAATTAATATGGTGATGAGGTTGATATGATTAAATAAATTGAGTGAATGATTATGAATATGAAATGGGTGACACATGGGTTCTAATAAAAATTCCATGAATGGACTCTTTTGGAATCTACCTTGTTTATGCATGAGTGACCCTTGGAATCCTAATATGGACTACTAAGGATATAATCAGGGGGTTAATATTATATATTGAGTTTTATATATACTCCTTGGGGATTTCCAAGGATATACATAGAGGGTAGTTGATCATATATTCCATAAGTGATTCTTGGGATCCCTTAGTAGACCACCAAGGATGGAATTAAGTGGCTATGATGTTATACCATGCCTAGAGAAATACCTGGGTTCTTTTGAGGATCTCTATGGATGGGATTATAGGGTGTTGGTGTATATTGTAACAGGATATATACCTAGATTCCAAATAAGGAATGAAAAAAAAGTATTAGGTTCTGAATTGAATTAAAAATGGAATGGTTTATATGATGTTTCTTCCAATAAAAATAACAATATTGGATTTATTCCATTTTATACACATTATAGATGGCCTATTTAGGAATCCTTTAAGAATATTTCTATGGGGGATGCTAGGATACATTCCTGGTCTCAATACTTTTTAATTAAATTGGACTATTTATTTAAATGAACTTAATATAAATGATGTAGCCCTAACTATTAGTTAAGAGTCTTCATTTCTTAATGAAATTGATGAAATGAAATGTTTATTAAATTAGTTCCTCAAATTTATAGGATGTTTACATTTAGTGCTGCCTTCCACCTTATATTACTACCCACACACATTAATCAATATATATTCACTGAATGGATGGAAGTATAACTTGGGTGGTTCCCTATTGGGATTATATCTCACACCTTTGTTGGGTCGCATTGGGAACTCAAACAGACTATATGATTGAAAGTATAGAAAATTGAAAGTGTCGTGCTATAGGAT
This sequence comes from Viscum album, assembly GCA_963277665.1. NCBI lineage: Eukaryota > Viridiplantae > Streptophyta > Magnoliopsida > Santalales > Viscaceae > Viscum > Viscum album. The sequence continues at coordinate 2,079,307,099 of OY728141.1, read as the reverse complement.
ATTGAGTGCTATTTAGGAGTAGGAGTGAGCAGGACCAAGTTGAGGCTTGTGATGCAAACTAAATAGTTTTTGGATTTTTTTTTTTACTTTTGATCCATGTATTGTATTGATGTCATGTATACCTATTTTTTATAATTTTAGAGACATATAACATGTATTATCATCACAAATTTATCTGATATTACTTTTGATACTTTTATCTATTTATATTATTTATCTATTATTTGATTTTTATGACTACTTTTTCTACTTTTTATCAATGTATTTAAACTATGTTTCACTTTGGTGATGAGGGAATAATCTCCCCATGGTCACACATAGGCTCTCTCTACTAGTCGATTGCCTCTTGTGTTTGGGGAGATGCGCTTGAGGTCATGTGGCCAACTAGGCTAGGGGGATTGTTGAGTGGAGTCTGGGTCTGGGATGTTATATATCACAAGTTATTGAAGTTGTTAATTTTTGTTAAAATAAATATGTCATATGCTCTTAGTTTGTTACATTCACCCCACCAAAAAATTTCCACCTCAATATTTCAAACAATTCACCTCGTGAATTTTTTTATTGTTATTCATCGTAATTTATTCCTGTTCTCCCATCTCATTTTATATATTATGATTTCACCAAAGTAATTTTATTATCTGAGTGGTTAGATTCATCCAAATATGTTCCATAGAATCTAGAATTTTGATAGACTTTTCACAATAAGATATATCAGGTTCCATATCTATTTCTTCAGCGGTGAGAATGTGTGTTAAGTCTGGCATATACTTCCTTAACAATAATATATGGAATGCATCATATACTTTGGAGGGACTTGGAATAATTTCCAAATGGTATTCCATGAATAAAATTCATTCTATTATTTTAAAAGGTCTAATGTACCTCAGGATGAGTTTCCCTTTCTTAATGAATTTATATCACATTTACAAGGAGATAAATTTAATAAAACAATATCTCCAACCTAAAATTCCAAATAAATAATCTGGTTATCATCATAGCTCTTTTTTCAAAACTTTTACTACTTTGATATGTCTTTTAATAGTATTTAACTTTTATATTGTATCTTAGAAATTTTTTGGACTTACATTATTCCTGTAAACAACATCATCCAAACAAGTTGGAGGAAAAATATCATGCCATATAATGATTCATACAAATAAATCTGAATAAATGATTAGAATCTATTATTATTGGAAAAATATTTAAAAATTTAATACTAATCCCACATAAATTTAATTTCATGACGTAATGAAGTCAACATTTACTCTAATGTTTGAATATAATTTTCAAACTATTCTTCAGTATGAGGGTGATAAATGGTGCTCAAATAAAGCTCACTATAAGTGTATTCTTAGGACTTTTCTAGAGTATTGTTGTAAATTACGGATCATGAATAGATACAATTGAATGATATGAACCTTGAAGTACTGTAACATCATTCATATAGAGACTTTCCAGGCACACAAGTGGTAAATAATTTCTTATAGAGAGAAATTGTGAGGTGTTATTCAATAACCCATATTGTATCAATATTTCAATGAGTCTTAGGTAATCTAGTGATAGTGTCCATAGAAATTTCATCCAATTTCCAAATAGTAATAGGAAGATCTAACATGACTCATCTAAGGTAATTTCTCTCAACCATCACCTTTTAGAAACCCAAATATATTGACACATGATCTGCAATTTCCAACATCAAATTAACCAACCAAAAATGTTCCTTCAAATCTCTATACACCTTAGTGCTACCAAGATATATAGATAAATTCAAGCTACAATCATCATAAAACAATTATCTATTCGTCTTAGGAATTTTTGGAAAACATAGTCTATTTCTAAGTCTCATAACACCATCTTCACAAATAATGTTTTCCGATTTTCCATTTTTCATGGATTTAAATTTCTTTTGAAATTTTGTATCTTCAAGGAGAGAACATTTTATCTTTTTCAATAAATTTGTTTAAAATAATTTAAAAAATGGGTGATGTCCAACATTCCATAAAAATTCCAAAATTCATATGTACAAGATCTATGAACATAGGATATCTATTTATCCTTATTTTCAGAAAACCCCTATGATATTTTCTACTCAATGAATCCACTACATTATTTTCCATACATGGGAGGTAGATTATTGAGAAATAATAATACTTGATTATCTCAAGTTATCACCAATGCCTTTTGTTGATCTATTTATATGAAAATTTATTTTCAAAACTCTTATAATCCATGTATGTCTCACATCTTTCACCATACAGATAATGACACCATTTATTCAATGAAAATATTATAGCCACTAACATGTTATCACGGGTTGGATAGTTTTGATCATGAATCTTTAAAAACTGTGATAAAAAGGAAAAAATCATTATCATTCTTCATAAGGAAACAGCCAACATCCTTCTTCGATGAACCACTATATATAAAAAAATCATCATTTTCTGATGGTAGAGTCAAAATCATAGAATTCACCAATATATTATCCAATTATTCAAAAACATTTATCAAATTCCTTTTCCATACAAACATAACCCATTTATGAGTAATCTTGGTTAATCAGTTAACCACTCAATAATAATTTTGAAAAAAAATGATGATATTAACTTACCAAACCAATGAAACTATGTACCAATATTCTATTCATTGGTGCATTCTATTCATGGACTAACATTTTCTTCATAGGATCAACTGAAATTTCATCAATGGAGCTAATATGTACATGAAAATAATATTTCGGAATCAAGAATTCATATTTTCTTAATTTCCCATATAATAATTTTCTAAGAATAAACCAATATATCATCAATAAATACAATATAAAGCATCAATATATTCCTTGAATAGATTATTCATTATATCTATGAAGATAGAGGGTGAATCAGTCAAACAAAATTCAATTACTATGAAATTTTAATGCCCATACCTCTTACGAAAAGTTTTTTTTATAATAAATTTATTCTTTAATTAGAATTTATGATGCAAAGAATAAAGTTCAATATTTTTAAAATTTTGAGCATCATAAATTTGATCGACTAAGTCATCCGTTAAATTAAATGGTTACTTTCTATTTATCATAAAAAAATTATTTCCCCATAATTGATTCACATCCTCATAGATCTATCTTTCATCTTAATGAAATGAAAAGGGTTACCCCAAAATGATAAAATATGGTGCATATATATCTTCTATCACATAAATATTCTAGTTTTTTTATCAATTCCTTAAATTCCTATGTGGAATTTCTATAGGGATTCATTGATATTGGTATTTCATCATGGATTAAATCAACGGAAAACTCAACATCACTCTCTTGTGGATGTTAGGGTAATTTCTTAGTAAATGATTCAATTTATTTCTATATAATAGGTAAATCCTCAATTTTAATACTACCTTTTCAATATATAGATTTTTATGCTCATAATTCCAAATATTCTCATTCAGAAGAGATATTGGGGTAGATCTAGACAGGAATATGATAATGAATTATCCCCTCTAAATATAAGGAATTTCCCATCATCATTATGAATAATAATTTCATACTCTTTTAAATATTTTTTTTCATTTTATTTTTAAATCCTCTCTATAAAATTGATCATATAAAAATAAAAAAATTGAAATAATAATAAAGTGGGAAAACATGGCACATTTATGTTTTATAATTGGAAATAACTGACACATCCTTGTTGCAATGAGACTTCCACTAAGAGTCATCACTGATAACTCTATTATTAAGGTTCTAGTAAAATATTTAATTTTCATTCAAAAAATTTATAAAATAAAAGATCATGAATATTCAAAATTAAATAATTCATTTTATAAATTTAAGGATAGGAGAAAAGTACCTACCACTGCATCACTGGTGAATTCAACCTCAACTATTTTGATTACATAATCTTAGCCTCACTTCCTTGGAATTCTATATGAAATATTACCTTTACGCCTAAGTAAATAATTTTTATACTATCACATATCCTTAAAATTGAATCATTTCACATTAGTAGCTTATTTGTTTCACTTGAAATAACAATCATGGTGTTAATTCTCTCCACACTTGTAGAAATCTCCCATTTCCAGAAAGAATATTACATGGTGTTTCATTAAAAATTTATTACAAGAAGAAAATTATACTATTACCATATTCCCTTTTCTAGAGTACTCAAAAACCCTTTACATATATTTACTTCACTCAAATACATAGTTCATGGAGAATTCTTTCCCTGTCTTGATAACAAATGATACTATTTTTTTCTATGAGGATATTATTTTCAAGACATATGAACTTAACAGGACAGTCCTAAGCCCATAAAATAAATAGTCAGTACATTTTTTTACATATGTATTCTACAACATGAATTCATAACCTTGTAATGTTGGATTCATACATAGCATCATTTTTACTTCTTTTTATCATAGAATCCAAAATTATCTCCCTGTATCTACTTGTTGTTATCATGGAAAATATTTTTCTTATAAGAGTGCCTTAAAATAATTCTACTCCATGTTTTCTATTTTTTCATCATCCATATTGTTTTGAATAGATAACCAACATTTATATGTACACCCTAAGGGATAGTAAGAATTCATGAGATCCATACGCCCTTAATTACTTCTCAATGTGAGAATTATATTATCTTAAAAATTATCCATTTCATAGATACAAATGGATTCATTGTCCATTATACAATGGATGTTTCTGATAAACTAAATTTCATAACAATTTAACACCACATTTTGGGTTAGTAGTCAGTCCCATACAAGCAAATTTATTAGTCATAACCCTAGTAAGATACTCCAATATACTTATAATTTGTTAATCTCCATCTCCAGCTTCATTATATTTCATAGATGGAAAATCCCAACATGTATTATAAACATTGATAACATTTCCATTCCATTGACAATAATATATTTTTAAATAATGTCACACAATAGATTAGATCACAACATTCTAGATCATGACATATAATTTTAATACTATATAAATTGAAAATTTTACACATAGATAATATCAGAATCATAAACTTGGTATATCTAGGAATATTATCATGTTATAAAAATATTTTCAAATATTCATAATGGATTCTCAAGAAAATGTGAATTGACCCATGAATACCCCCCAAGAGTATCGAACTTGGTCTCTATCAACCCTATTGTCAAGTATTTGGTGATGATAGAGTCAAATCCCACTACACACTTTATAGAGTAGTTACATACACATACAACTAGTCCAGATCCAACTACACTTTTAGTATCTAGACAAAGATGTATGGCTACTAAGAAAATATAATATATACCTTACCAAATAATTATAATATTATATTATACTTAGGATTATCATCAATTTCTATAATAGGTATATAATTAATAATCTATTTTCTCCTTAATATTGTTCCCATGTATTATACTAAACATTCTATAATACCAACTATAAAAACCATGACCATATTAGCCTTAGGGAATTGTTTACTTCATTACATTGGTTCTAGATTTAAGTGGTCACATCCTAAAGGACTGAACAGTTTAGTAGTATTATAAAACATGAAACTCACATGATTTTTAAATTTTATTTGAAAAAAATAAAAAAAAAACTTTTTTTCTTTGAGAACACCATTATTCAATTAACCCTAACCATGCATATAATTCATTATAAACTTCTTGTAATCTTTGGGAATGGAAACATAAGAAAGGGGTGATCACAAAATCTTAGTAAGTGTATGCGTACAATGTAAGATACCATGAATACGTAAGTCATAACCAATATATAAAGGTAAATAAATAAAAACACATTCCATTTAGTCAATAAGTTGATCATGAAGAACAATATGGCCAGAATAAATGATATTCAAATGAAATAATATAAATAATCACATGATTAGGAAACATATCCATGGATATCATAACTAATCACATAATCACATAAGAATCAATAACTAGTGTCTTAATGAATAAATTCATAACATTGGAATCATAATCATATCACAGAGGCCTCATACCAAGGAATATTACATAAATGGGTAAGGCCTCATCTAAATAGCCAAGCTAGTTTGTCTCATGAGACCTACCAATAAATCAAGAGGAAATATTAGGCCCCTCCCATTACATACTATGTAAAATTAATTCCTCATATGAAGGGGGGAAGAATCAATATATACATTCATATTGGAAATTTTTCTTATAAAATGTCAATAATTTCCTCAAAAATTAAAAATAATCTTAAACCATCCACTGTAAAATTATGAACGATATCAAAATAGTACATCCCAAGTAAATATTATAATAAAGGATTCAGATAAATAAAAGGGAAGGTCTCATCAAATGATATTCCAAATGTACAATTAGTAAAATTAGGGTTTTTATCATTGATGAATAGAAAAACCATAAAATTACATTAAAAACAGTATTGAGGAAAAAATCCTTTTCACATTAAAAATAAATTTTTTGATATAAAATGATATAATACGAGTGGAAAATTTATTTTGATATAATAATTTAATCTGGTAAAGGATTTTCAAAAAATATTTATTTGTTATGACAGTGGGTAATTCCATACATGTCTTTAAAAAACATTCTTTCTCACTATTTTTAAAATGAGAAAATTTCCTCATCTAGAGAATGTATAGTATATTACACCCAACCATTTTTTAAAAATTAAAACATGGGTAAAACTTCTTTTAATAAATCATTTTTATAAGGTTGAAATAATTTTTGATTTTTTTAGAAAACATGGATATATAAGAAAACGATTTTCAACCAAATAGGGAAAAAAATTCATATTTTCTTAAAATCATTCTCAATAATTTTAAGTGCCAATGAGATAAAAGTGGTGTTATTGCTTTAAATTTTCCATGAATAAGTATAGGATATTATAAATTATTAGTTTCTTGAGAGATATATAACAATATTTCATAATTAGAAACTTAATCATAAACAATAGGGATAAATGAAGATATTGTAAAATAAACTCATACCGCTTTGGTAAATTTTAAATCATAGCCCTTATAACATAAAATGAATCTTTAAAAACCATAAATTAAAAGTTATTAATTATATTATGTATAAAAGGGGTATTATATACACAAAACATAATAAAAAAGTGGTGAATATGGAATATGTCTCATGAAAGTAAAAGTGAGACAATAAACCCTTACCTATAGTCCGCTTAACTTATTATTTTTTTGGAAACCCTATATAATAAATTTTGATTTATTATAAATATATTAGATAATAATAATCATATATATTTTAGTATATATTATTTTCTTATAACCTTTTTCAACCTTTTTATTAATAATTATTTGTTAAAAAACATTATTTCATGTAATAACAACATCATTTTTCATGAATGTTTTGGTTTAGTAGTTTTGGTCCTTGTTCATTAATCATGGTAACATAATGTAAATTTTTTTAACCATGATATAAATATCATATATATTCATTATAAAAGTATTTATAATATTCTATAATATTTAGAGATGGAAAATGAGTTACATAATATATGGAGATGGTCGGTAGTATGTACATGTGAATATCTTGTTTATTTTTTGACAGTTGGAAATAAAGAATGGTAAAAAAGATTTTACTTTTATATATTAATTATTATATCATTTAAATCACATATTCTTATAATATAAATCATTATTACCTCTCATGAAGAAATAAAATTAAAAATGAATCACATCGCTTCGTAGAGGTAGTAGTCCACAAGTACACACGAGCGATATTATCATTTTCCAGAGGATTGAAAGGAAACAAGTTAGATGTGATATAAAACTTATAGAATTGTAATTTTCTTCATAATTATATTTTATATACATTAAATCCATAATTATATTAATTCTTGATAGGTATTGATGGAAAACGAATTACATCGGTTTACGAGGAGGTACTCCACTGCACACACGATCAACAGTTTTGTTTTCCATTCGATGTAAGTAGATATTGATATAATTTATTAAATTAACAAAATAATATATAAATATACTGGATGTAGTTTTTATATTTTGTTTTCATTTCTTATCAAAATTTTTGTAGTTATAATATGATATAAAATGATAATGCATGGTTAACAACTATACCTCTTCTTTGGACAACCTATTTAGGATTATACCAAAAGACTTGCTAAAATACTTTTAGGGTCAAAAAAAATATATTATAGTACATGGGTAGAAAATTAAGGAATATATTTTTGTAGGTAGTGGCTGAAAAATGTATTTTTAATTGTCAATTTGATATGGACAGTGGGTGTATTTTAATAAGGGGGATAGGACACACTTGGAATTTTTGAAAAGAAAAATATATAATTCTTATTTATATAAAAAAAGGGCTAAAATGGACAAAGGTAGAAAATTAGATAATATAAGGTATAAATAAGACCATAAAATAGAAATTATACAGCTTTATATGTTATTTTAACCATTTTATTTGTTTTTTTAACTACGGTAAACCCATATTAACCTCAACCACGGTAATTAATGTTATTTTTTATTATTCATTTTGACAAAAAAATAAATTGGCCATATTAATTAATATCAATTATATTTATTCAAATAATAAAATCCTTATTTTTCAAATTCAAACAATATATTTGGAAGAATTTAATTTAAAATTAATCCTACATGTGTGTCGAAATAAAAATAATTCCAATGAAAATATTTTCATATGTATAAATAGTTTTATATGAAATATCAACATAAAAATGATTAAAATGAAAAAATAATGATTAATGAAAAAATAATTAAACTAATATTTTTTTTAAAACAATTTTAAAATAAATTGAAAATTTATTAATTATTTAAATGAAAATTTAGAATTCAATTAAAATATTTTTTTTCTATTCTTAAAAAAATAATATTTTCATAATATGAGAAAAAATTAAATAGAATATAATTTTTACATGGTTTAAAAAATTTAGTTCTTTTATTCAAATACATTCTCTGAAAGTGTTGATAATTAATTTTTAAATTATTTTGTAAGATGTGTTGACCCTATTTTTTAGAAAAATAGTGTTTTTAAGGAAAAATGTTCTTTCTTTAAATTAATTTCAATTTTTAATTATACTGAAAATATAACCAATAAATATATTTTATACTTGATTAAACCATATAATATTCATAATTTATTTATTACTATTTAAAAAAACCAATTTAATAACTTGGTTATAACACTATACTATATTGTAGTTCATTTTGTACTCGGGGTTGCCTATATCGTAAGTTATTGAAGAAGATAAATTTATTTAAAAGGAATATATTATAAAGTATCACTGTGTTAATAAATCCCCTTAGACTTCTCTCTCAGCCTTAACTTTTTTTACATACCAATAATCAATATACATACTCCATAATATATCTCTTTATATTTTCCCATCATATGTAGTCTTTTATATCTCTGTACATCTTTATACATCGTGTTTGGATAGAGAATGAAGATCTATGATCATCATCTAATGGATATTTGGGAAATTCTAGTACTAATGGTACATATACTCATTTGTTAGACCTTATTATTCAATTACTATTTTATTCAAATTAGGAACATTTTTCACCTTCTTTTTCAGATATATATTGTTGTTTATCACCCCCTTAATCATTGCATTGATAGATAGTTAAACTATCATTTGAGAAAGATAATCCATCTCTGTTTAATTAATGAATTCTACATCCATCCATTTAAGATAACTAAATATTGAATCTTTTTTATCCTCGTCATTGATAGTAAAACTTGATCTTTTCAACTCAAATCATCATCCACCTTGTTCACATTCCCAAGGCGGGAACATATTGACCAGTCATAATATTTAATAAACTCCAACCAAATTCTTTAGTTCATATTCAACTCTTTATGGGTGAATATATACTATAAACTTTTATTATCTCTATATATGCTATACAATTATTCATAAATATAATTTCACTATATTTTTAATGAAAATATTTATATTTCTAACTTATAATCATGAGTCGGGTAATTTTTAATGTGAAAACTCAATTGGTGTATATCATAATCTATCACCATACCATTGTAAATAAGAACAAATCCAAACCCATTCTTAGATTCATCACTATAAATGAAAATCTGTTCTTTACTATAGGGTAGTGTGGGAGAAATTACACTTACCAACATTCTCTTCAGTTCCCAAAAATCTTATTGACAATTATCTTTCCTAAATAACTAAACCAAATTCTATGTTATCTTGGTGAGTGGATTATAAATACATTTTTAATACTTCATAACGTGTCAATAATATCAATCCAATCCAAGAAAATTATATATCTTAGTCACTTTGGTTAGTCTAGGATGATGTTTAATCACTTATATATTTGATGGATCCACTAATATATCCTCTCTAAGATTATGTTAAACAAAATGTTACTTTTCATAACAAAAGTTCACACATAAAATTTTCATATAGATTCTCCTTTATTGGGGTCTTTGGTAAAATATGTATGTTTTCTTTATGATCTAATTTTATATTCAAATATATAATAACATCATCTATATATATTACAAAAAACTAATCCAGGTAGCCTCTAAAGATTCTATAAAATATATCTATGAAAATGACATGAGCATTAGAAATACCAAATGGAACGACTTTAAATCCATAGTGTCCATACCTTGAATGGAATGTTGTTTTGGGTATTTCTTCACTTTATAACCTCATATGATAGTATCCATATTGAAGATTAACCTTGGAAAAATATTGATCTTGAAGTTACAAAGATCGAATAACAAATGAGAAGGGGGGTTGAATAAGCTGTTTAGTTTTCATAGGTTTCATAACTTATAGAAACTTAACCCCTAAAAAAATTTATGATTTATATCACTATAAACCTTTAGTAAATACTCATGATTTAAAATATAGTAAAGAAAGAAAATCACACAATATTTAAAAGGTTGGGCCTCAGTTTGAGAACCTACATCCTTATCATAGCTACTCTCGTGGGTCTATAGAAATCCACTAGTATGAAGAAGTGAATAAAACTTGTGTAAACTCCCGTTAGACACCTTCTATCTTCCGATACGAAATATTATAATAAATCCCGTCAGTATAAAATGTTTTCTTAAAAAAAATTGATCCAAAAAAAAGATTAAAATATTGTTGAATCTACTCCACAATTTCTCAGTAATAATCCTCAGTCTGATTTGGTGAGATATTATTTTTTTCCCATAATGTTGGATCTTATTTTTGCAAAATGTTGGATCCAATTTTTTCATAATTCTAGATATGATTTTCACAAAATGATGGATCCAATATTTATAGGATTCTGGATTTGATTTTTTCAGAATTATGGATCCAACTATTTTAGAATGATGGATATGATTTTCACAGAATACAATATCTAATTTTCTTAGATTATTGGTTCCAGTTTTCTTAGAATAATGGATCAGGTTTTATTAGAATACTAGTGTTTATTTTCTTATAATACTGGTTTTGATTTTCTAAGAATACTTGTTCTGATATCTTCAGAATATTGGTTCTGGTTTTCGCAGAATACAAAAATTGATTTGGTCAGAATAATAGATCCAATATACTCAGAATAGTGGTTCTGATTTTCTCATAATATTCATTCATATTTGCTCAGAATACTGGATTTTATTTCCTCTGAATACTGAAACTAGTTTTATTATAATACTGGATCCAATTTTCCCAGAGTACTGGATCCAATTTTCTCAAAATTTTGTATCTGATTTTCTCAGAATGTTGGAATTTTTCTAAAGACAATGCTAGATCCGATTTTTAGAATATGTTGGATCCTTTTTTCTCAAAACTATCTACAAAACTCAAACTCTAATAGAATGCTCAATATTTTTCTTCTTCAATCATATGGGAACCTTCGCTTTGATTTCTCTATTAAACCACATTTCATGCATAGGTAGAAAGTTTCAAATTAACCAATGATCTAAACAAGTATTTATTGGAAACTTGAAAACCAAAGGCAGGGAACTTGAAATACTTACCGCTTCATTACATATAAAAACTCTAAAAAACCCTCACATTTAAAAATTTTAAATTGACTTATTAAAACCTCCTTATATTTTATCAATATTTATGAAAAATTTAATTTCAAGTTTTATCTCCTCAAATTCAGAAATATTCCATTTGAGTGAATCTGATTTTTAAATATATTGGATCTTATTTTCAGAACAATAATGTTGGATCAGATTTTTTAAAGATGATGGATCTGATTTTCAGAACAATAATGATGGATCAAATTTTCTAAGTATGATAGATCCAATTTTTTAAAGATGCTGGATCTAATTTTCAAAATAATAATGTTGAATTCAAATTCTATTTCTTTTTAGTGAATCTGAATCTCACCTCTTTATCATTTCTTCAAAATATTTTATCATGAATTTTTTCAAGATTTGTGAGAACATCATGATCAAGAAAAGCATCATATAATTTAGACTATAAATTTTAAAAAATTTCTAACTCATGACTTTATTTTCATCATCACACCCTCTTTATTAAAAAAATATGATCCTCAACCAACAACTTCTGTCTCATCAACTTCTTTCCTTCAAACTCATCAACTTCATTCTTTCTCTGATTAAGGAAATAATAAACCTCCATCAACCAAGACGTTCCTCCTCCAATTCATTTGAATCCAATGATCTGAATCCAAAGAAGATAAATCTGATTCCTAGATAACAAAAAATTCTTCAACAAAACATTTAGTTGTCAAAAAATACAAAAAAAAATTGTTAAAATAATTTATCACAAATATAATTCAATCTCCTCCTTTGTATTTTTTGAGAACCCACATTAACATCTTTTCCAACTCGCAGAATTTTTCAAAACACATATTTGTAAAAAACACTAGTTTCTGAATTTAATCAGAACATATCCTTTTCCAAAAGAATGTGTCCTCACACCACAATACTTGATAAATTAATGTTTTTTAAATAATTTCATCCCTCGGTGGCAATAAAATTTTTCAACCATGTAAATATGACCCCCACACTTTTATTTCTCTCTCAATCTTATCTTTTCCTTTATTACTTTTATTTTTCTATCACTTTAATTTTTCTCAAACCCATTATATGATCACCACAGATTCAAATTCAAAAAAATGAAAGATAATTAACACTTATTACAAATTAGAAATTTGTTACTTTATCTCCCCCTTTTTCAATATAATCTTAACCATAGTGGGGGGTTTTCTTTAAGTGTTTTAAGAAGTCATTGGAGGAGGATGAACATGAAATTTTAGCCTCAATTCTACAAAACATTATTTCATCATTGGTTTTGTAAAGATATAAGCAATTTGATACTTTGTTAAAATTTATTCCAGTAAAACATCTCTAGTAGAAACTTTCTCTTCTATAAAGGAAAACTTTGTATCAATGTTTTTTTATCATGAATATTGTACAAGATTATTAGAAAGATCAATTGCACTCTAATTATCAAAAAGTATATCTAATTGTCTATAAACTATTAATTTCAATGCTTCTATTTGAAGTTTTATCGAAAATATTTGGGTATAGCCCTAAGTAGGAGCAACATTTTTGGATTCGGTTGTTCTAAATGTTACTGAACTTTGTTTCTTACTATTCCAACTCACACAACACTCACCTAGAAGAAAATTTCCTTCTAAGGCTGACTTTGTATCATTACAATCTCCATTCCAATCTGAATAAATATAACCAAGAAACATCATATCACAATTTCTTTTGTATAAAAACCCATGTGATATTGTTCCTTTGACATATCTCAATATTATTTTTTCTTCCAAAGTATGTGATTTTTTTGGAATACTTTGATACCTGGAAAACAAATTCACAACATAAAAAATATCAGGCCTTGAAGATATAAAGTAAAGAGGACTTCCAATCAACTTTTAAAAGTCTTTCTGATACACATTTATTCTGGGTTCATCTTTTCTCTATTATTTCTCACTAAAATAGGAGTTGTAACTTCTTTGGATTCATTCTTTGCAAACTTATTTAACAATTCCCTGGAAAAAATTTCATGAGATAAGAAAATGTATTTTTCCTTTTTTTAAACTTTTTATCCATATATGAAAATTAATTCTCCCAACATTGACATTTCTAAATTCTTCTTTATTTCTTCATAAAAATCTTCACAAAACTTGTCTTCATAACCGAAAAAAATTATATCATCCACATAAACAATTACCGTTAATGTTCCGAACTCAAAATCTTTAACATACAAGTTGTTATCATATTTTCCTTTATAAAAGGTCATCATTATCAAGAAATATTCAATCATAAAATACCAAGCACGTGGATCTTTTTTTATCCCATATAAAGAATTATTCAATTTAAAAACATTTTTTTCATCCTCATCAAGTAGAAACCCACAGGGTTGCTCAATATAAACTTCTTTATCAATTTCACCATTTAATAAAGATGACTTTACATCTATCTGATAAATTTTTTAATTTTGATGTGCATCCACTGAAAGAAACATTCTAATAGTTTCCAATATTATAAATGGGGGAAAATATTTCATAAAAATCCACACCTTCCACCAATTCATATCCTTTTAAAATAAATTCTTTCTTTGTTTCTTGAAACTTCTCCATGATTATTAAAATTGTTTCTATAAAAACATTTGGTTTCAATAACATTTTTGTTTGTTGGCCTTGGAAAAATTTCTCATGTTTCATTCTCCTCAATCTAATCCAACTCTGCATTCATAGTATCCACCCATTAATTTTGTTGAATAGAATCTAAAACTGATTCAAATTCAACTTTTGAGATATGTGAAGTCTGATTTTCTAATATCAACTTCCTTCTTCTCTGAACCAGAGCCTTCTAATTCCTAATAATGTTTTTTGGTCAAACATTTTTTTTGTATGGTAGGAAATATAAAACATTATTACCCTGGTCAAATTTCCTCATCACATGATTCTTTTGAATCTTGACAAGAATGTTTTTTAATTAGTTTCACTATTATTCAAAATCCCTAATTTATCATCTTCATCATTATAAAAAATCTTTGTTATAGAACTTTGATTTTCAATTTCCATCACATAATATGATTCCACCAGCTTTTTTAAATGTTTGTATCAATATTTTTAATTTGACCTATTTGGTGATTAACCCATGAAATTTCCTTCCTCATATTTCTCATCATACTTTCCCAAATATGGATTTTTTATTTTGAGCAAACATGGACTTCCAAAAACATTGAAGTATTTAAATGAAATTTTTTTGTTATACCGCATTTCATAAAGAGTCATGTTGGTTTTAGGTCTCAACAAGAATATATTTTAAACATGTAAAACGGTACTAACAGCTTCTCTACAAAATAATTTTGAAAGATTGTATTCTACTAACATACTTCTTCTCATTTCCACCAAGCTTCTATTATTTATTTCTGCTACTCTATTTTTTTTGAAGTATAGGGGTCACTATATTAATGTTTTGTACCATGTTTTCATAGATAAGCTTATAAATTATAATTTTTGAATTTGGTACCATTATCTATTCTTATCTTTTTTATGGAAACCCCCAATTCTTTCTCAATATCTTTTCTGAATAATTTGAACATTTCAATAGCCTCTGACTTATTATTCATGAACATGATGTTTTTTATATTAGTGAAATCATCAATAAAATTGATAAAGTACAAGTCCCCTTTCATTTATTGATGTCTCATCGGTCTACACAAATCAAAATTGATAAGCTCAACTGGTCTTATAGATTGAATATCAACTTTTTTATGACTTTTGTCAGCCAAAAATCCTTTATGGAAAGTAAAACAAACATCTTAATCACTTCTTTTCAATTCTAGAAAATTCCTGATAACATAAACATTAGAAATGTTATTCATGTTTTTCTTCCCAATTTGTCCAAGACTTCGGTTCCACAACTAGTTTTCATCTTCATCACTCAAGTAACATGAGTTATTAAATTATCTTATTTGAATGAGATTCCCACTGGTTATTTCTCATTTTGTAATGAATTTACACCTTTCACACTTATGAAAATAAAAGAATCCTTTCTAAAGATTAATACTTTTCAATCATCAGAAAGTTGACTTACACTAAGTAAGTTATGTTTTATCCCATCGATAAGTAAAACTTCCTTAGATGCCAATTTCTCTATTTCAATATCTTTTGTTCTAATTCCTCTAATTTTATGGTACTTTCATTGCCAAAATTAATTACTCCCCCATCATGAATTTCAACATGTTTAAATATTTTTTATATCACTTATCATATATGAATAGAAACCACTATCATGTATACATGTTTTGTTCCTCTTACTTGATTTAAATGTTGTCTCAACAATAAAATCTCTTTCCTCAAACTTCTTATTTTTAGATTTCTTTTCATTTCTATCATAGGAAAAATATTCTATGATAAGTTTCATACATATTTTAGTATGATGACCAGAATGATAAAAAATTCCACAAACATCTTTGAGACATTCGAATTGATTTTTTTGTTGGAAAGTTAATAACATCTTAATAATTCACCTTTTAAACTTCCCATAAGTTAGGAAAATTACTCATTATTATTTTACTATTTATTTCATTTTTCTCAAACCTTATTTCGAGTAAAGATATGTTGTGCCAGAAATTATAATCTCTATGAACATATATTCTACAATACTAGTAGTATCCACAAAATCTGGATTTTCTATTAATGAAATATCTTTATCTATAAAATCATTATTGAGGTTGGTAGCTTCTTTCATCTCTAACATGCTTAGGATGTGGACCATTTTTTTTGAGTGAGTTTTTTACTTTTTTAGAATTGATATTTTTCTAAAATCCTTTATACACCCAGTCTTTCCCAATAATTTTTCCATAATCTGAAATGTTAAAAGAATCAAATGAAACATTATTTTTGGTAAGATAATATTTCACATGATTCTCATATTGAGCCTTCTTAGAAACTTTAGAAGTCTCAAATTTTTCATCCAAAGTTTCATTCATGTTTTCATTCATCTTCCTCAAGGTAATTTTGGAATCAAGATGTATTTTTTGCAATTTATTAACCTATTATTCCTTATATTCTATATTCTTGGTAATATTTTCAATCATATTTCCCTATTCATCAATTCTATGTTTGTAAATTAAAATCTCTTGAATGTAATCATCCTCTTTCTTAATGACATATTTTATTCCACTAGAAAATTATTCATGATCTTTCTTCATTACTATAATTTCTTTCCTCAGATTTTTTCTCAATACACATAAAAATTTGGTTCTGAGCTGAAACTCTCAATAAGATTCTTTACCTCCTTCTTCACTATCCGAGGAATCTTTTGTTTTTTCAACTTTTTCAATGAAGGTTCTGAATTTTTCTGAACATTCATATTTAGATAAAAAAAATTCTATTGAGTCTGATTTATGTTTTGAGACTGATTAAACTTTCTTACTCGACATAAAAAAATTTATCCAGTAAACTTCTTCTTGTATTTGTTGGAATACTTTTATTATTTATCATTTTTATTCCACTTCATCCATTAAGGTTTTTTATCGGAATCATCACGATACTCTCTAACTTTATTCTTGGGGAAATTCATAGAAAAGTGTTTGATTCCACCACACATAAAACATTTTATAATATGTTTACCTATATACATTCATCTTCTTATTTGATGGTTCTTGGATATAATAGATGTTATTTTTTCATTCAACTCATATTCCTCTTTTTCTTTTAACTCACAAGGATATTCTTATTCAACATATTGTATTTTTATCTTTCCCATAGCTTAAAAATCAATTTAATATTTCATCATTTTTTTAAACATTGGGGTTTTCTCATTACATATCCATCAACAATGTAATGAAATTCATCAAGAGATAAATCATCATTATCTTCCAGTATATAAATTTTAGAATGAAACCTATGAGGAATGTTTCTTATAAGTTTATTTTCAATTTTAGAGTCTTCTAGAACAAATCTAAATCCCTTGATCTTGCAAACAATTTCATTTACACTGGCGAAGTACTAATAAATTTTTTTTTCATCTCTCATTCAGATGTCTTAAAACTAACTATGCTAGAATTTTAGCTTTTCTTTGTTAAATTTTGTATTCCCTTTGAAAAAACAATCCAATTTTTCCAACATATTTTTGATGTTTTGATAACTATAACCTTCTAATAAACAGTTTTTGATAAGGATATGAGAATATTTTTTATAGACTTTCCATCAACTTCTATATTTCTTTTATCAACAAATTTTATTGGACCATATTTGTTAATAGGGGAAAACCAATATTATTAGCACTAAAACTTCCATGAAAAGAGATAGGAGATAAGAAATCATCCTATTTTTCATCCTTAATAATTTTTTCCATCAAATTTTAGAATTCCTCTACTATTGATAGAATTGATATTTTCTATGACAAGGATTCAAAAACGGAACCTAAACACTCTGAAAACAATTGATGTTCCATGGATCAAATAAGAACTGAGAAGGGGGAGTTGAATCAGTTGTTTACTTTTTATACATTTCAAAAAAATTATAAACATAACCCCTAGAACCTATTAATATGTATATCCTTATTAACCTTTAGTAAATAATCAAGCATTAAAAGGTGGGAATTTAAGAAAGTCATAAAATATTTATAAGGTTCAGCCTCGGTGTGAGAGCCTACATCCTTGACATAGCCACTCCCAGGGATCAATGAAAATCAACTATTATGAAGAATTGAATACAACTTGTGCCAAATCCCATGATAAACCTTATATCTCCTAATAAAAAAATTTATAAGAACTCCCATTTGTTTCAAATGTTTTCTTATAAAAAAATTGATCCAAAGAAAAGAATAAAAACATTGTTTAATCTTATCTACAATTACTTAGTCTGAATACTTAGAAAGAATTGGCTAGATTTGATTTTATTTTCTAAGAATTCTGTATATGATTTCCAAAAAATGCTGGATTTCATTTTTATAGAATCCTGGATACAATTTTTAAATAATGTTGGATCTTATTTTTGTTGAATGATGCATCCAATTTTCACAGAATTCTGGATATAATTTTCTTAGAATGATGGATCTGATTTTCTCAAAATAATAGATCTGATTTACCCAAAATGGTGGTTCTAAATTTCTCGTAATACAGGTTCATATTTTCTCAGAATACTAGTTCTGATTTTCATAGAATACTAGTTCTTATTTGATCAGAATACAGAATCCAATTTTCTTAGAATATTGGATCTGATTTTATTATAATATTGCTACTAATTTTCTTATATTACTGGTTCCAATTTTCTCTGAATACTTGATCTTATTTACTCTAAACACAGGTTATGATTTTCTCAGAATACTAGATCTCATTTTTTTCATAATATTAGATCCAATTTTCTTATAATTTTGGTTCTGATTTTATCTTAATGTTGGATCCATTTTTCTGAATATAATGCTTGATTCATTTTTAGAATACGTTGGATTTGTTTTTCTCAGAACTATCTACAAAAACCAAACTCTGATAGAATTCTCAATACTTTTCTTCTTCAATCAAAAGGATCAGTTTGATTTCACCATCACTGCTACTTTCGTGCATATTTGTAAATTTTAAACTGAAAAAAATGATCTGAAAAAGTATTTATAGGTAACTTGAAAACTAAAGGTGGGAAAATTGAAATCGTTCATTCTTCCTTCAATATCAAAACTCTACAAATATCTCACACCTAAAACATCATCTTTTACTCCTTAAAACCTCCAAATATTTGTCTCATATTTATGAAAAAATTAATTTCAAGTTTTACCTCCTCCGTATCTAGATTATTTCTTTTGAGTTAATCTGATTTTTGTATATACTGGATTTGATATTCAGAACAATAATGGTGAATCTGATTTTCGGAAGAAGTCAAATCTAATTATCCGCACAATAATTCTAGATCCAATTTTCAAAATAATAATACTGGATACAATTTTCTGAATATTCTAGATCGGATTTTCATAACCATAATTAAAGATTTTATTTTCTGAAGATGTTGGATTCAATTTTCAGAACAATGATGTTGGATCAGATTTCTGTTCAATTTAGTGAATATGAATCAAACCTCTCCATAATTTCTCCAAAAGATTTTATCACTAATTTGTTTTCTAATTTGTGAGAACTTCTTGATCATAAAATCATAGTTTAACTTAGTTTAGAAATTATGAAAAATTTCTAACTTAGGGCTTTATTTTTATCAACATAACCTCTTCCACATCAAAACGTGATCTTCAACCAACAAATTCTATCTTATAAAATTATTTCATTATAAATCATAAACTTCATTCTTTCTCAAATTAAGTCTAATGCAAAATTTTATCAACCAATAAATTCTTCCTCTTCTTATTTTGAATCCAATGATTTTAATATGATGCATTGGATCTGATCCTTGGATAATAAAAACATTCTTCAAAAAAATTAATTTTCATCAAATACAAAAACATTGTTAAAACAATTTATCACAAATTTACTTCATATATCCTCATAATTAATCAAACATATGATCAATACTAGTTATAAGGTACTTATTCTTGATCATGATATTCTTTATTTCTTAATAATCAATGTAGAGTTGCATTGATTTATATTTCTTCTTAAAAATAACACATGAAACCTAAAGTGATTAACAT
Source organism: Viscum album (assembly GCA_963277665.1). Taxonomy (NCBI): domain Eukaryota; kingdom Viridiplantae; phylum Streptophyta; class Magnoliopsida; order Santalales; family Viscaceae; genus Viscum; species Viscum album. The sequence continues at coordinate 2,079,286,537 of OY728141.1, read as the reverse complement.
GTCTGAATGTGTCCCTTCTTAGGATTCTCATAGAGTTTCTTCTTCAATTCCTATAAATCAATTGGGGAAATTCTATGTAGATACTTTGGAATACATTTGTGACCATATATGAGTTATCATGAAAACACATCATCTTGATTCAGAGGAAGACTAGTAAACTCTTCCAATTAACCTCAAAATATTTTTTATGATTGGAATATATTTTATAATGAGTTTCAACCCAACCATTTAATAAAAATACCCCCATTATAGAGGAATCATGAACTGGGAAATGTTTTTAATTTCCAATGGAAACCCATATTTACCTACACTCTAATAGACAATCAAAATATGGTTTTGAATATCAAACAAAACCTCCCTTCATTATAAATTAATATATGATTTATATAAATGTAGAAACTCTATGACAAAAGTCGAATAAAATTCAACTATAATAATAATAAAATGATTTTTAAGAAGTAATTTACCTCATACATCAATTATTGAAGAATCATATACTTGAGATGTGATCACCATATCATTAGGAGTTTTTATTGACAATGTGACATATAATAATTGAGATGGTAATGTGATGCCCCTAATAGATTCATCATATATAAGCGAGTTTGTAGATCTAGATTCAAATATGATATTAGTAGTTTTATAGTGAATGGTAAGTGTACATTTTGCCACTTTTTATCACACCCAACATTGGTAATACTTATTACACAAGATTTCTAATTCTCTATGGGATTGACAATTTTCTAGAATGGATCATAATAAATAACCATAGGATTCAATGACATGTTTTCATATTTCCCCCGCTCCTTGAATATAAAAAAAATAGAGTGTGGGGGGTGCATTCTTTTAAATTTTCTATCCTTTCATAAAATTGGAAAATTTATTTCCATTACATTATTATTTGATTATGTGATGAACATCCTTTCCACAGTTACGAAATCTATTATTTCCCTTAAGAAAATTTAAACTATTTATCATTCCACTCTTTTTATATAAAGGAAGAATCATATTATTCCCTCTATGGATTTTTTTATTATAATTTCCTTTGTATTCTATATTTCTTTTACTATAAAAATAGTAATATTGATTAGTGAATCCAATATCCATTTATACATTGATATCACATTAATTTAATTCATTATATATACTAAAATCTCTTATGTATAATACTCATTAGAGACTTGGTTTGAAGATACTGAATAATATGTAAATCGTACTTTTCGATTTGGTAATAATACTAGAAACATAACGCACAAGTCTTGTAGAATTTTCTTCATTTCTAACAATAGATTCATCATCCTTATTATTTAGCTCAAGTAATTCATTATAAATTTTCATATAAAGGATATAATGAATTTTCTTATTGAAAAATATGCCACTAAACTCATCCCACTTTGTTAAGTCAATTTATTCCAATTTCCTCATTCTATTGATAAGATACCATAAAGAGACCCAATATTTTAATATATAAATATCACATATATACATTTCATTATTAAAATATTAAGCACTATAATAATTTAGTTTCTTTTGATACTAGAAACAAAATTTCTTATTTCATGAGTGATCATTATCATCTCTCACAAATATCATCTCACATAGTATTCCTCTTAGGAATACGCTACCTAAACCATTATTCATAATCTAGGGAAAGAAACGTAATAAAGGGTGAGCTCAGATGATCAATCAGTGTAAACATAGGAGATATTAATATTTGGTCATATTAAATAATAAGATAATCGTAAGGGTATGTGTTCATGGATATGACCTATGAAGTTCATACCTAACCTATCATTGATCATAAACATCATTCATGGAATAAAACATTGTTATTTTAGAAAATATAGGCTATTAGATTGATAAATCATTACAAATAAATCATGAACCATAAGAACATCTCTTAAATTCATGTCAAAATAATTAATATAGAAAACCATTTAATATACCATGGTTAAATAACATGACCATAAACATGATTTATCATGGATTATCACATGTTTCTCATTGTGGTTCAGGAAAAACCTATTTCCTATCATGGATCTCGACTCACCTATTTCCCATAGTTTATCAAGCCCATTGAATTGTTTCTCATTTCTATATTATGAGATATGATGCTTTAACCAATGCATCGGAGAGATATATAGGTCCCACCAGACAAATTATGAAAATAATAAATATGTATTATATAAGATCATAAAACTATCATTATATTAAAACCCATGAAAATAAATGTGTTTCGTAATCACCTAATCATATCATAGCCTTTGGAAAATAAATAGGTTTCATAATCATTTCATCAATTCATCAAAGAATATCTCATGGAAAATAATAGGGTTTCATATGCATTTTATCGTGCTATAACTCATGGAAGAGAAAGAGGTTTCATAAACATTATTCCATAAAAAAAATAATCCATTTTGATAATGAAAAATGACAGTATCCTTGGATCATATCCTCACTAAATCATAGGTATCATCAATGGATGTCATATTATAAAAAAAATTATTTTGAATGATAAATAACGTGGAATTTTTCATGAGGACAATAACCATTCCACTTTGAAAATATATTTTTAAAACATTACACATTTTTAAAATGTTTTTATATGAAAATAGTCTTGGGATCTTATAATGGATTCTTATAAAAATCATTTAAAACATTTCTTGAGGTAAATATACATTTTTTTGAAAATTACTTTTTAAAATAAAAAAGGTCACAAATAATTTTGTACATAGTTTTATTTGAAAATATCCTTTGATAAATTTTAAAATAATATTTAAAACAATTGTTTTGTTTTGATTATGGAAAATACCATTCATGTTATACATGTTAAAACAATGATTTGTATGAAATTTTTGCTAAATTCCAAATGGTTTTTGTTTCTTTGAAAACAACATAAAGATTACTTTTAGTTATTTTTGTAAAATTAATAAATGGGTAAAAAATTCAATAATAAATAATTTTGATAATGATAAAAGCTTTTTTTATTTTTTTAGAAATCTTTTTTGGGAAGAAAAAGGGTTTTCGACTGAAGAATGAAATAAAGACGAAAAACTCCCTTTTTAACTCTTGGTACATATAGAGAGGAAAAGGATGTGAAATCACGTATTATAATGACATAAACATAGGATAATAAAATTAATTAGTTTCTTGAAATATATATATATCAAAATATTTCATCATTTGAAACATAATCATAAATAATATTGATAAACAGTGAGATTATATTGTAAAACCATTATAACATTGGTAAAGTTGAATTGTAAGCCTCATGAAAGAATAAAATTAAAAGGAAAATATAATATCATTTTAATAAAAAAATTATGAAATTACATATCTATGTGGATGTATAGACACTTCACAAAATATGGTAGGTTCATAACATAGAATATGTCTTGAAGAAGAAAAACTGAGATAAGAATCATTTGAATATTTAGTATCTTTGAAACCATAAACCCCATGAAGGAGATATCATAAAATCGAAGTTTAAATCAAAATAATATTAAGTAGATTAATTATAAAATAATGTAATGGGTATTATACACACCACATAAAATAAATATGTGGTTAGTATGGAATGTGTCTCATATAAGTAAAAAGTGAGTTAGAAATTCATTACCATAAGTCATAGATTCCTTCGTTCTAGTTCAAACCTCCTATATAATAAATATAAGTTTTTTATAATTCCATTAAATTAACATACATAGATATATAATACCTTATATTATTTAATTAAGATCTTTTGTTACTCATTTATTAACAATTATTGAATAAATTCACGTTTCGAGAAATAATATCATTTTTTCATGTATGTTTTTATTTTTTATTTTTGGCCCTCTTACTTTGATCATGGTTCCATAATATAAATATTTTTTACCATGATATAAATATAATATAGTTATTTATTTATTTATATTCAATATATATTTATTTATAATGATCCTTTGAAGCTAGATAAACAAAATGAAATACACAGTTCATTGAGACGGTATATTATACTATACTTGAACATTGTTTCCATTTTACCGATAGAGAGAAATAAAGAAATAAAAAAATATATGATCATGATATAATCAATTTTATTTCATATATATCACATATTTACATTTAACACATCATTATTACCTTCCTTATTAATCGTGAATGAATCATATCGCTTTGTGAGGTGGTAGTCTGCTATACACACGAACAACGTAATCACATTCCCATTGAATGGAACATAAGAAGTCACATGTGATATCATTATTTAATAAGAATAATATTATAATAAATATAATATATAAATAATAAATCCATATTTATATCCAACTTTGATAAGTGGTGATGGGAAAGAAATAACACCAGTTCACGATACGATATTCCACCAGACACATGAATGCTAATTTCAAAACCCATTTGATGGAAGATGAGAAATATTTAGGTTATAAAATTAATACAAAAATATTTCAATATATTTTAGATATTTAGGATATTATATTCACATTTTTTAATTATAATTAATGGATGTGGAGGTAGATATAAAATAAAATGCTTGATTAGGGATATTATTTCTTCTTTAGAAAACTTATTTTTGTTTGCATTAAAGGATTCATAGGTTGGTATTATGATAAAAATAAGTATTCAAGGGTGATAATAAGGAATTTATAATTTTATTTTAGTAGTGACTCTCTAAACTAATTTTTTTAGAAGTGACAAGAGGAGAGGAGATGTAGAGGCATTTTATAAGTGGGGTGAGTGGCACACTTGTAATTTTTGAAAAGAACAAGGTGTACCAATGTTTGTCACATGAAGAAAGTATAAAAATGGGTAATTATAAAAAATATATGATATTTGATATAAATATTTTTATAATTTTTTTGAAAAGTTTTCTATAATTTCTATGCCTTAATTTTTTAGTTCAACCCTCGGTAAACTGACTTTTATATAAACCGTAATAAATAATTTTCTTTGTTTTACTTTTCATTATGTTCAAACATTAATTTTAAGATATTAGAAAATAAATATTACACTGATTCCAAATATAGAATCCATTTTCCAAAACAATATTCAAAGAATTTGAAATTTTTTATTTTAAATAAATATCGCATACGCGATGAAAATGGTGGGTTTCTAGGAGAAAATGGTGAAAAAAATAAATTATTCCTTATTAAAATTATATATTAAATTTATTAAAATGAACTAAATTGTATTAATAAAAATATTTTTTATCTAATTTATATTTTAAAACCATATTAGAAAAATAACATTTTAAAGTAAAAAATTGGATTTATTCTTATATATTATCTTCAAAACACATAATATGAATGTAACAAAAAATTGAATATATAATATAAAAAAATAATTAATATTATTCACAAAAAGTATTTCATTAATTTATTTATGAAATAAAAATTTGTATAAATAAAAATAGTTTTCCATAAAAATATTTCCTTTATTTTGTAATAAATCTTATTTCATTTATAACTAATATTTCACCAAATAATTAATTTTATATACATGTGTAAACCATATATTATAATAACTTAATTAATCTTATTCATAACCACCATTCCAATGGTTGTGTGATAAAAATTATATTTAATAATAATATTTTAAAATTATGTAATGTTTCTTTTAAACAGAGTGTTTCTTATAATGAAAATTATAAAAAAACATTAAAAATATTTTAATTTTATTTTAAATAATATACAGATGTTACATTCTACCCCACATAAATAAATTTTTTCCTCTAAATTTTAACTTTTCTTGGTAAGAAATGGTTTAACATTATAAAATCCCATTGTGTTAAACCCACATCATAAAATGAGTTAATAAAACATCCACTTGAAAAGAGAAAATGGGATGTATGAAGGTCATCTGGAATAACACATATTAGGTTTTCAAATAAAAAACAATAGGTTTGATGTGAAAATATGTACATAGAAGAGAAAAATAACACCAAAAAACATATAAAGAGTGATATAGAACATGTTTAGGAGAGAGTGGATGACCACAAGGATATAAAACAATGAGGCATGGAAAAGGTCATTGATATCATCAAAAATGATGGTAATAGTAAATACATTTATTTCAAGACACTTTTATTAATGTTTTTTTATAATATATACTTAATTGACTTCATTTCATTTCATAAGCACAATATAATCATTTGGTTGTTCCTCGATCAATTTCAACTTCAACGTTTACTAAAAGAGATGAATTTTTCACACTTGAAGAACTAAATAAGATACATAAAATAATGATAAGTCACAAATTCTATATATATTTATTATCAAAAAAACATTATAGAACATGTTAGGTATAAATATTAATATGGTGAAATAATACATTAATATATAAAACCTCATCCTAAAATTCAACATAATCCCATCTATAAATGGTAAACCTAAAAACCCTTAAAAAAATAGATATTTATAATGAAGTTCAATGAATTTCATAACATTAATCCAATAAATATATATGAAATTATCTCTGGATGGTAACCTAAAAAAGATTTGATTACATTATACATATATTTTCTTGAATCATGGTAGTAATCAGAATTACTATAAACCATTAATGAAAACATAAAAACATCCACATTGCATGAATAAAAACACATATTATTAAATATATTCCATAAATCCAATAATGTTTTAAAATCCATCTTTGATAAACTAAAACACTTTTCCTCAAATAATTGATGAGTTATAGGGTCATTAATACTATCCATTTTACATTATTCATATCAATAACCTATTTATCCAAACTAAACACCATTTTTTAAAAATCAGACACATATGAAGTTTTATCTTCCATTAATGAAAATATCACATTTTCATTAATTCAAATTTCTAGTTCATTCTCAACATTCAATATATTTTATAAAATCCATAATTAAAAACATTTATTAAAAAATCCTTACATATTTCATGATTCAAATAATACAAATCATTAATTAAAATGTGTAAACACTTCATTCATCCAAATTCCTTCACAATCCATTAAATAGGATTAATCAGTTTATTCCTTAATACTTATTTCCTATAGTATGATATATGAGTCATATATTAACATTTATAAACAACAATTTGATCATTCTTATCACCTTTAACATAAAAAATTCTATTATAATAGCCCATAACTTTCTTACATCATTTGTAGTCAGCTCATCATCAGCAGTATAACCATTACTCATACTTACTTAATGATTTTAACAAGATCTCTACCCTCAGGACATCTAATTTCATAATTCCCATACCTTCCACATTTGAAAGATTAAATAGTTGATTAGTTCATAGGGAGACCATTATTACCATCTAGTGTGTTAATCAAAATTTTCATTTTTCCTCTAAAATTAGTTTCTTTGTGTGATTATTTTCTACACTCAAAACTTCTACCTATTCTGATAAGATATCCACATGGGATATTATTCCCTAAATACTAACATATAGGAAATTTAATATTCATTATTCTATGGTATCCACCACCAGAACACTCAAATAACTCTATCCTTATCTTATTTAGTGATATTGGGAGTTGTTTAAGGTGCATGTTGTAGATAATATATCATAATAATTGATTAGGTGTAATATTAATGTCCTTAAATTATTTTTTCAACCCATTTAGTTTCTCTTCGACAAATTTTCTATCAAAATAAACATTGATCCTCTTTATTATGGTTCATACCATTTACTAAATCCAAAAATCATATGTGATCAATAATAATCATAGTGGGGGAGCACATAAAAAATAACTTATAGAATTTATAAATTGTGAAACAAACTTTTTAATTTATAAAAAATTAGGTTTATCCTAATACATTAATGGTAATTACATAAATAATTCATTATGGTTCATAATTAATTTTTGAGTTTAAAAATCATATCCCCTGGGACTATCAAACCAGGTGTACAGAATGGTCCACTATTATGTTCCATGTGACGATTAAGTCTAACTCAATGCCCCATTTTTGGAATTATTACCCCTAGGTAACTATATTCCAGAGCCACATCCACTTATAGTATTCATACAGGTATTTAATTTCATAGAAACCACTTATTCTATCCTTTATGAAAGTTATAATACATTTTCATATACTTTGACTCATTCTTATACTTATCCTTATAGAAATCCCTAGACATATCTGTAGAAATAAACCTTGTGATCTCATTAAGTTTTTATCATCCTAGTTTCCAAATACTAACTAAAAATTTCATGTGATACCAACTATAGTGGCCTAGTATTTCTATATATAAATATCATATGTTTTTAGATAAATATTCAATCCATTTCACAAACATACACTGGAGAACCGTAACAGTTTAGATTCATTTTAGACTTGAAAAAAAACCTTATTATTTTGTGAAATATATTTAACATCTCCAATAAAAACATATCACATATTAGTCTATTTATAAATACCCTTCCTAAAACATTCTTCTTATCTGAGGGAAGGAAATATAAAAAATTTGTGAGCATGAATTCCCAATAAGGGTAAAGATAGGATATATATGTCTATGATCATATAAAATAATATGATAAGTATAAGGGTATGTGATCATGAACATAACATAGTATATAAATATAAAACTATTTTTAGATCATAAACATGATCTATTACATAAAACTTTATCACTTCAGGAAACATGGTCCATGGGAGTGATAAATAATCAGAAATAAATCATGAACCATAATCTCATATCATAAATGTGTGGTGACATCATAAATACAAAAAAAATGGTTCATATGTCATGGTTAAATACCAAGACCATCAATATAATGGATTAGGACTCATCACATATTTCCTATTGTGGATTAGGATGAACCTATTTCCCAAATTGAATCATGACTCACCTGTTTCCCAGAGTGGATTAAGAAAATAGAATTATTTCTATTTTTACCTCATGATATATAAATATTTACCCAATGAAATAAAAGGAGATATAGTTCCAACCCATCACATAATAAAAATCATACATATGTGTCCTATAAGATCATAAAACTACCATCATATCAAAAACTATGAAAATTTATGGGTTTCACAAAAATTGTATTATAGCATAGCCTATGGAAAAGAAACATGTTTCATAATAATTTCATCCTTTCATTATAGAATAACCCATGGACAAAACAATAATATTACGTATATATTTTATCATGTTATAAAATGTGGAATAGAAATGGGTTTCATAAAAAATATGTCATAATAAACATAAACCATTCATAAAATGAATAATAATGGTATCCTTGGATCACATCCTTAGTAAATCATATGTATTATCAAAGTATATCATGTTAGATGGAAAGTTATTTTGAAATAAAAATCACTTCAAAAATTTCTTGAAGAAAACTACATTTCTAGATTGAAAAAATATATTTTTAAATGTTGAATCATTATTCTTTAAAAATACGCTTTGATACTTATAATGGAGGATTTAAATATAATTTAAAACATTTCTTGAGGAAAATATAATATCTATTTTTAAAATTATATTTTACAAAATAAATAAAAATATATCTTGAAAATAAATTTTTTGAAAATAACCATAGAAAACTTGTAAACTATTCTTTAAAATAATTATTTGTTCATGATGAAAGAAAATACAATTCATGAAGTAAACGTTAAAAAAATGATTCCTTTCACATTTTTAGTATAAGAAGAAATGGAATTATTTCCTAAAAAATGATATGACGATTCCTTTTGAAAATTTAAGTAAAAATTAAATAATGGGTAAAATTTTGTTTAATAAATAATCTGGATAATTTTAAAAAAAAAATCAAAATCATTTTAATAAAATTTAGGGTTGGATGATAAAGTATTTTCGATAGAGAAGAGATAAATAGAGATGAAAATATTCCTTTGATAAAATCAATACATAAAGAGAGGAAAATAGATCGAGAACATGTAATCTCATGAAATAACCCAATGATAAAATTTTAATGTGTTTCTTGAGAGATATATGACAATATGTCATCATCAGGAACATAATAATAAACAATCCCAATAAATAATGAGATTGTATCATAAAAACATTACAACCTTTGTAACATTGAATTGTAACACCTATGAAGAATAAATATAAATGAAACATAAAATATTAGGAGACTAAATAAATTTATGATATTACATGTCAAAGGGGCCGTATATACACCCCATTAAATAATATAGGTGCATCACATAATATATGTCTCAAAGAAGAAAAATTGAGAGAAAAATATATTACCTATTTAGTAACTTCTGAAACATAAACCCCATGAAAGATATATCATAAAATTTATATGTAAATCCAAAAACATTTCAGGATATGAATTATAAAATACCTTTATGGGAATTAAGAAATAGGTGGTGAAGATGGCATGTGTCTCACAAAAGATAAAATTTAGATGTATAACCCTTGCCATAAGAATCAAATTACATCATACACATTTGAACATACATTATAAAAAATATAATTCTATTATACATATATTAAAAAACCATATATATCATACTATATATGATTTACATTTGACCTTTTATTACCTATTTATTATCAATTCTATGTTATAGTCACTTTTCAAGAAATAACTTCTTTTTTCCTTTATGTTTTTATTTGTTATTTTAGTTCCTTCTACATTGATCATGGTTCCATAATCTTCAGTTTTTATCCATGATATAAATATAATAAATATTCAGTATAAATTTATTTAAAATGATCCTTAAATATTAGAGATATAAAATGAAATACATCATTTATGAAGATGGTTGGTTATACGTACGGATGAATGTTATTTCCATTTTGAAAAATGAAAGAAATAAAAAAAATTTAAATATTATATTACCATTTTATAGTCATTTGTATTTTATATATTCAATATATTATCATTAAAAATATCCTCATTAACATCCATGTAAATCATGAATGAGTTATATAGCTTTGCGAGGTGGTAGTCTGTGAACACATGAACGGTGCTATCATATTCCCATAGAATGAGAATTAAAAATAAATATATGATATAATGGTTTAATAAGAATAATAATACCATATATTTCATATATAAATAATAAATACATCATTATATCCATCTATGATAAGTGGTTTTGGAAAAAAATAACATCGCTTCACGAGGCAGTAGTTTTTCTTACACATGAATCATGATTTCGTTTACCATTTGATGAAAGATGTGAAGGATTTATGTTATTAAATTAAAATAATAAAATATCATTACATTAATTATATTTAATTTATTAAATCACTATATTTTAATAATAATTTATGTATGTGGAGGAATAATAAAAAACTCTTGGTTAGGGATGTTACCTCTTTTTTAGAAATCTTTTTTGGTTTTTACCAAAAGGCTTATTAGGTTGGATTTATTACAAAATAAGTATTCTGGGATTATAGGAGGGAATTAATGAATTAATATTGTGCATGTCATGAAAAAAACAAATGTTTTTTTGGTATCAATATGATATGATATGGGGAGGCCTTTTATAATTGAGGTGAGTCGGACAATTATAATTTATCAAAAGAAAAAAGTTTACCCATGTTGTTCACATGACCCAATGATCAAAAATGGTACATTATAAAAATGAGTGTAGTTATGTTCTAAATATGACTATGATGTGGGTGTTATATCTGAGTTAGGTCATTGTTAACACTTATGTTTTTATTTTAACCCCTAGATAAACCCATTTTTATCTTAATCATAATAAACAATTTTTACGTTTTTTACTATTCAATGTGGTAAAAACATTATTTTACCTTAATAGAAAATATGAATTATTCTTAGTCAAAATATGAAACAAATTTTTATAAATTCCCTTCCTATAATTGGAAATATTTAATTTAGAATTAATCTCCCAGATATTATGAGAAATAAAGTTTTCAAAAAGAAAATGTTCAAAAGTTTTAAAAGAATTTATATCAAATATAAATATTAAAATGATTAAAAGAAAAAAATTGGATTAATATAACATTAATTAAACTAATTTTATTTTTAAAACCATATTATAAAAAAAATTATGAGTTTAAAAGCACTAATAATTCACAATTATTAATAATAACTATTATCTTTTACAATTCATCGAAAATTTATCTTCTAATAAAATTCTGTAAAAATCACCATAAGATAATTTTATCATGATGATTTCAAAAATGAAATATATATTTTTAAAATACATTTTCTAAATGTTTTAAAATTTATTTTTAATATAATTTCACAAAAGGATACCAAACATCTTTATAGACAAATAAAATTTGTAAGCATAAAGTTGGATTTATTCCTATATCTTATAAATAAAAAAATAAGATGAATGATAAACAAATAATTAAATAAATAATAAATAATTTTCATTAAAATTATTTATCAAAAATTTTATGCTTAATTTACTTTAGGAAAAATATTTTTTTGCATAAAAATAGTTTTTTAAAAAAATGATTTCCTTTATTTTGAAATTTTTTTTATTTTAATTTATAATAAATTGGTCACAAAATAATACATTATATATGTGTGTGTAAACCATATATTTTCACAATTTATTTAATATAATTCATAATTATAATTCCAATTGATAGGTGATAACTATCAAATTAAATAATAATATTTAAATAGTATGGCATGTATTATTTAAACTCAGTGTTGTGTGTCATGAAAAATATCAAAAATATTAAAATAATTTGAAAAAAAATAGTTTAAAAGTTTCATTTTGTTACGTTATACACCACTTAAATAAACTTTATCTTAAAAAATTAAACTTGTGCTTCGTAAGCGAGGGTTCAAGATTTGAAAATCCCATTGTGGAAAATCCACATCGTAAAATGGGATAATCAAACTTCCTATTGAAAATAGAGAAGGGGATGTGCGAAGGTCATCCGGAATAACACATAGTACGTTCCAAAATAATAGAACATAGATGGTAAATGAAATAGATGGACATAGAAGATAAAAAAACACCCAAATATTGATAGATAGAGATGGAGAACATGGTCTGGAGAAAGTTATCGACCATAAATCCATAAAATAATTAGGTGTGGAAAAGGTCATTGATATCATAAAAAATGATAATAATAGGAAAAAATATTGTTTAATAATTATTTTTTAAATGTTTAGTAATTTTTTTATAATTTATACTTAATTTTTTTCATTCCATTCCACAATCACAATATCATCCATTAGTTATTCCTTGACCAATTTTTACTTCTACTCTTAATCTAAGATAAAAAAATTTCTTGTCTCACACACTAAATAAGATCCAAAAAAATTATATGTTATTATTTCCATCTCTTGTTATTATCAAATAAACAAAATATTTAGAAACAATTATGAATCAGTCTTCATATGGTGAAATAATACATTAATATATAAAACCTCATCCAAAAATTCATGTTAAAGCATTCGATAAATGGATAAAAAAATAACACAAAGAAAATTAAAATTTTATATTGGAGGTATCTATATTTACTAACATTAATCACATAAATATCATAAATTATCTCCTGATTATAACATACCAAATATGTGAGTAACTTAGTGATATATTTTCTTGAATCATGGTAATAACCATAATTACCACAAAACTATAATGAAAACATGCGTACTTCTTCATTACTTGAATAAAACTATATATAATGAATATATTCCAATAAATAAAATAATATTGTAAACACCATAAATGATGACACAAAAATATTTTTCCATAAATTAGTAATCAGCTCCATGTTTATCAATACTATCAAATTTACTGTATTCATATCAATCATCTTTTTATCCAAACTACACATGTAACGAACCAAACTTTTGTTAATGAAAATACCTCTTCATCTATTTAAATGTATTATTATGAAAAATGATTATGTAAAACATATTCACTTCCTTGGTTTTATTTTTTTGGATTTTAAAATACCGTTAAGAATTGTTACCATTGCTAATATAGGCGTTGAACAGTGATAATGATTAGTATAAATATATGGCTTTAACAAATCCAATTTTCTCAGACAAAGGAAGCGATGGCCTCATCCAGTAGAATTTTTATATACGAAGCCCATTTTTCAGAGCTCGAAAAGGATTTGGCATCATTGCGATTCGCTCTTGACCAAGCCCAAGACGATCTTGAACACGTTACACTTGAGCGGAACCGCTTACGGAAGAAGTGGAAGTTAATAGAGATTGCAACATGTGAAATGTTATCTGAGCCACCCCAAGAGTATGTAACCATCGCACACCTTACTATAAAGTCCTATACGGGTGTTATAAGGGGTTATGTGACAATACCCTAGTACTATGATTAAGTACATTATTTTTGTATGGAGAATATACATTCATTTTATAATTCTTACTTTATAAAAAAATTTAAAGAAAAAATATCATTTTTAGTTAATTATGAAATCTATTTTGATGAATTAATAGATTTTTCAATTAAATAATATTTTAATTAAATATTATTACTAAATTAATTTTTATATAATATAATTATGGTATAATTATTATGAATAAAATTGTGATTTTTATTAAGGTTTTAAAGTTGTTTTTGTCAAAACCCATGAATTTTTGATAAATGTCAGTTTTTATTTCAAAAGTAAAAAATTTCACATATATAGAAAATTATTTAGATAAAATGAATATTATTTTTGGAATCATTAAATCAAAATTATCCAACGGTGAATTTTTCATAATTTTCTGAGAGAGTCGAATTTTAGGGTAAAAATTAAATACCGTTTAAATATATAATGTGTTTTATAACATACAAATGACCCAATAGTGATGTAATAAAATACTATAAACATTATTTTAGGCCAATATATGTTTTAACAATTAAATTATGTGATTTTAGGTTTTTTTGATTTATTTTACTGTGCTTTAGTGGACCCTTCAAGACTTATAAAACATTTTATCTTTTTAAAATGATTTCCTTGAGTGTTTGACTCACCTACACATAAGAAAACCTATTATTTTAATAATTTAGGACATTGGACTTATAAAATAATGTCCTTTACTCCACTTTTAAAAAAACCATGGGCAGAAACCATGTTTTGGTTTTTGGATTTTATTAGTTTATTGTGTGGTGCCCCAAACCTAAATAATAAAGAATTCCCTCTCTTTTCCTATATTAACCCACCCAATATCCCACTTAATATTCACTTAAATCATTTTTAGTTCATCCAACCTCTACCATACTCTCTCTAGAATCCTCTCAAGGAGCCCCAAGCTCCAAATATGCCTCTCTCAATCCCTTCCAAAGCCTTTGGGATCATACTTCCAAGTAAGGGATTCCTTCCTTTCTCATTTTATCCAAGTTTCTTACCATTGTTATGCCATTTTATTTTCAATTATAAATGATGGGGTATGATTTCTCACCTACCCTATAATTTCCTATTTATGTTTTAATTATTATATATCCCTTTCCCTATCATCAATTCCCTCCATTTATACCCATTACCATACTGAAATTTCGTAAGGGGTTTCTTCCTTTCTCATTTTTGTCCAAATTTATTTACGTTGGTATGCCATTTTATTTTCAATTAAAATTGTCAGGGTATTATTTTTCACCCCTCCCCATACTTTTTTATTTGCGTTTGAATAGTTATAGACCCCCTTTCTCTCTCATTAATTCCTCTCATGTACACCCGCTACCATGCCAAAATTCTGTAAAGAATTTCTCTCTCCTCATTTACATTCAAGTAATTCTTTTGTGTCATGAATCAAAATTACATTAAAATTGTTGGGACATGAATATATATTATCCCCTTAATTTACATTTCATTTAAATATTATGATACACCCCTTTCTATCTCATCAACAATTTTTATAAATTTTTATGTCACGATGTCATGCTGATGAAATTGCACTATAATTTTCCAAGACAAAGTCATTGTGTACTGAATACCATGCCCATTTCTCTATCAAGGGTATTCACCTTTATGAACATTCACTTATTGTTTAAATGTTTTCATGTATGTATTCTACATTCCTATATCGTGGAATAAATGATGATGTTGAATGATTCCATGTTTTATGATCCATGTGGCACACTTATGCATGAAATTAAATGTTTAAGAATGGTGCACCCTAATAGCACTCTAATGCATTGGGTAAAGATTAGTAGCATGATACATCAAGTGAAATGAGGGGTTTAATCATCCTAATTAAGGTGAAATTAGTTTTTACTCATGATCCATGTGTAATGAGCCCTGTCTAATGCTAATAACTTGTTAAGTGTTGTCGCCACATTTCCCTATTATGATAATCATGCTTTATCAGACCTTTATGTTCATGTTTCATTATGATCCATTTATATGACTATTTCCTAATTTTTATTTTATTATTCATGTTATGCCTTTTTCAATCCCTTACTGGGATTTATTTCTCACCCTTTTTCTTATGCATGTCCTCAGGTTATCCCATGCAATGCTAAGTACATGGGAATGTAGTGATCATGTAAATGAGGTTTTCAAATAGATGTTGCATTTTATATTTTATGTTGTTATGTAACATTAATAATCCCAAAAGATACTATACCTCTATATATTCTATGTTGTATCAAGTGAATGTTTTATGTAATAAATTTTGTTAAGTGTGTAAAAAATCAGGGTTCTTATAGTTGGTATCAGAGGATATGTTCAGCTATTTTTCAGATAAGGATTAGAAAACCCTAGTGAGGGCCTTAGGTATAAGACTATGTATAATAGAAACATCTCTATGTTTTGGTGAGTATTGAGTAACTGGTTTATAAAGATAATACATCCATGTTTGGATACGAGTAGGTAGTGGCGGCTCTGGAACAGATGTACCTAGGAGTGAAAACTCTGACAAGGAGTTTTGGGCTTGACCTGGGGTATCCTGGTACACAACAATGGTCCTTGATACACTCCAGGTTATGACACTCCTGGAGGATATGATCTGGTAAATTCATAAGCTTATTATGAACAACTATTATGGGAATAAAAAAATTCCCCTAGAATATATTCTGGGAAGTAGATCACGATAAACATAGATTAAAGCATATAGATTCATAAGTTAAGGAAATAAAATTTATTTATAAGTCATTTGTTTTTTTCCTTGGATTACCCTTTATGTGTTACCCCTAACTTTCCTTTTATTCCAGCCAATGGTTGCTAATAAGAGGACTCAGGATAAAAACTGATGCGAAGATCAATGTGATGATTGTTCTAGTGAGATTCCCAACCCAATGGGAGCGGGAATCACAAACTTTTTCACAATAATCTCTCAGTTAACTCAATATTTTTATAGAAACATTATTCAAGAGGTATTTTTAAATACCATTAATAAAGAACAAGTCGTAAATGAGAGCTTCATGTGAAAAATGCCTCCTATTTTTAATGGATAATCTGATCCCTTAATTGCCGAATAATGGATCAACTCCATTGAAAAGATCTTCTCCATTCTTCAATGTTCTGAACAAGATACGGTTCTTCTAGATGTTTATCATATGGATGGTGAAGCTAATCAATGGTGTAAATTGATCAAAAATATGAATACTAAGGAGGAGATCGAGGCATTGGAATGTAAGTATTTCCAGAAGATGTTTTTAGATAAATATTTTCCACACACCCTCTAACTTAAGATGGAAAGGGACTTCCTTGAACTCAATAAAAAAAAGACAATGAATCCATCGAAGCGTCTGAGGAAAAATTCACAAGGCTTACACGACATGCCTTCATATTTGTTTTAACCCCTGAATTCAAGGTTGACCTCTTCTTTAGTGGGCTAAAACCTATCCTACAGAAAGCACTGGTGATCCATGACTTCAATATCTATGAGGAAATTGTCTGATGTGACCTCAAGGTTGAAATGGATATTGTTGAATCTCAGGGGTATCATGGGGATAATAAGCATAAGGTGGACTTCAATTCTAGCAGTCTGATGGATAAATCCAATGGTGCTAAGAAAATACACCTCCCCACTTGCCAAAGGTTCGGAAAGAAGCACCCCGTAAAATGCCAAAAGGGGATGAGGAAATGCTTTAGGTGTGGAAGAGAAGGTCACCTAGAAATTAACTGCCAACAAGAAAAACCTAAGACTACAATAGAGGAGAGTAAGGATTCGTTCAACCCTTAATGTGTTGTTGATTACTTCAACTGCAAATAACCAGGGAACCTTGCAAACAAGTTCCCTAAGCCAAGGGTTTTCAGAGGCAACCAACAACCTATAAGGAAACAAGGGTGATCTTTTTCCATCACTACCACCAAATTGAACCCTGACAATGAAGTGGTTATAGGTATGCTAGTTATTCAATCAAGAATATTGGACATACTTTTTTAGTCTAGTTATACGCATTATTTTATATCCTGAATGTTTAGTAGAACAATATCAACACCACCGCAAATCATGGAAGTAAAGATATCTGTGAGTACTGAAAATGGGTCAATCATTGCACCACATGAATATAACTCCTCCCCTATCACAATTTTTGGATTGAACTTACTGGAAAACATCTTCATACTCCCTCTAGTGTAATTTGATGAAATTCTCAGCATGGAATGGATTAACTTATAAAGATATAACATAAATTGCGGTGAGAGGGAAATCACTCTCTGTATAGAGAATCAACCCCCAATTCAATACAAGTGAAAGGTGTAATATGAATATTCTATATAACCATCATCTCAAGAATGGATATCACTTCCCTATGAGCACGCATATCTTTCTCAGATGATTGAGTCTAAGGAAACAACAATACTTGAATACATTCCTATTGTGAGGGAATTCACTAAAGTGTTTCTCAAGGAATTTTTTGGTCTTCCTCTTAGAAGAGATATTGAATTATCAATTGATATTATACCTCGGGAGTTAAAAATATCCAAGACTCAATATAGAATGGATATTGTGGATCTTGAGGAGCTGAAGAAACAACTACAATAGAATCTAGATAAAGGGTTTATATGACCAAGTGCTTCACCATGGGGTGAACCAGTCCTCTTCGTCAAGAATAAGGATGGGTCAATGCACCTTTGAATTGATTATCGTGAGGTCAACAAAATCACGATAAATAACAAGTATCCTCTTCCATGAATTTATGACTTGTTCAATTAGCTACATGGAGAACAATACTTCTCCAAGGTGGATTTGTGGTTGGGATATTACCAAGTTAGGGTGAAGAAGGAGGATATCCCCAAGACTTCTTTTCGTATAAGGTACGGGCACTATGAATTCCTAGTGTTTCTTTTTGGACTCACTAATGCTCTATAAATCTTCATGGACTTTATGAATAGAGTCTTTAGAGATTACCTCAACAAATTTCTGGTAGTCTTTATAGACGATATTCTAATATAATCCAAAACCAAGGAGGAGCATGAGGAGCATTTAAGCACTATACTAGAGACCTTGTGAAAGGAGAATCTCTATGAAAAGTACAACAAGTGTGAGTTATGGTTTAAGGAAGTCTCATTTTTGGGTTATATCATCACAAGAAATGGGATATCTATGGATCCATACAAGACACCTAAAATTGAGGGATGGGCGAGGCCATCATCGGTAATAGATTTTTGTAGCTTCTTGGGGTTTTCTGGATATTATCGTGAATTTGTGAGAAATTTCTCCCGATAGTCCAACCCTATTACCAAGATAACTCCGAAGGGAGTAAATTTTCATGGAGTGTTGAATGTGAATAGATCTTCAAGGAGTTTAAAAGGAGGCTTATCATTGCGCCCATACTCACCCTACCCACAAGTGTAGAACTTCTTGTCGTATTTAGTGATGCTTTAAAGAAGGGAATGGGATTTGGTTTGATGAAAAATGAAAAATTCATTGCCAATTATTCAAGAAAATTGAATTTTTATGAGAAAAAATATCCAACATATGACCGGGAGTTGGCTTCAGTGATCTTTGATTTGAAAATTTTGATGCATTATCTCTTTGGGGAGATGTGTGAAATATACATGGATAACCAAAGCCTCGATTATATATTCACATAGAAAGAGTTGAATATGCGCCGATGAAGATGGTTAGAGTATATCGAAGACTATGACTACTAAATCCATTACCACCCTCGAAAAGAGAACAAGGTGGTGGATGATCTAATTAGGAAGGAAACAACAATTTTATCAACGATAATAATTGAAAAGGGTCTAATCTTGTTAGATTTGATGAAGATGGGCATGGGAATCATAAATAAGGGAACATCATCAATCCATTGAAAAATTATTTCTCAATAATCTCTTTTGGAAATTTGAAAGGATTCTCAAGAGGATTATGTTTAAATTAAGAAGAAAGTGGAAACTATCAGAAAAAGGAAATCCTTGGAGTTTAATGTCAATGACGAAGGAATTGTGAGATTCGGGAAAAGACTATGTGTTCCATCAAGTCTGGAGATGAAGAAATAACTCTTGGATGATTCACATAGTTCGAATCTCTCCATTCACCCAGGAAACACCAAGATATATATAGATATCTGGGAGCATTATTGGTGGGATAACATGAAGAATGAGATCCCTGAGTATATATCAATGTGCCTGGTGTGTCAGAAAGTGAAGGATGAGAGGAAAAAGTCTAAGAGAATGATAAAACCATTACCCAAACCAGCATGGAAATTAGAGAACATATCCATGGAATTTTTCACCGAACTTCCGATGACATCCAAAGGAAATAATTCTATCTGGGTTGTTGTGGATCATCTTATGAAGACTACACACTTAATTGATATTATGGAGCATTTATCGCTGAATCAAATGGAACAGATATACATCAGAGGCGTGGTAAGGATGTATGAAGTAATATTATCTATTGTATCTGATTGAGATCCAAGATTTACCTCTAAGTTTTGGAAGATTATTCAACATGCTCTGGATACTAAGCTAAACTTTAGTACGACTTATCATCCTCAAACTGATGGCAATTTGAGAGGACTATCCAAAAACTTGAGGACATATTGAGATCATGCTCAATGGACTTAAAAGAAGGATGGGATCAACATCTCCCTCTTTTTGAGTTCTCATACAACAATAGTATCCACTCAAGAATCCAAATGGATCCTTATGAAGCCCTATTTGTGATGAGGTGCAGAACATCGGCATGTTGGGATGAAGTTGGGGAGAGAAAACTACTAGGTCCAGAGATGGTCGAAGAAATGGTGGAGAAGGTTAAGACCATCCAACAGCTCATTAAAGATGGTCGGAGTCGATAAAAGAGCTATGCTGATAATCATGGATAAGACCTAGAGTTTGATGTCAGAGACATGTTATTCCTCCCCATATCACTGTGGAAGAGAGTTATGAGATTTTGGAAGAATAGAAATATTATTCCAAGATACATTTTCCCTTTTGAGATCCTTGATCGCATTGGATGAATGTATTATCCACTAGTACTCTCACCGAACCTATCTCAAATACATTATGTATTCCATGTATTACTCTTTAGAAAGTACATACTTGACCCATCTCATGTACTCAATCCAGAGGTGGTACTTTTGGTGAATGACCTATCCTATGAAGAGAAGCTGGTGAAGATCGTAGATCGTAGAGAAAAAGTTTTATGAAATAAGACAATACCCCTCGTTAAGGTCTTGTGGCATAACCAAAAGTCTGAAGAGGCAATGTGGGAATTAGAGGAAGTGATGAGGCAGAGTTACCCACATCTGTTTTAGTGTGGAAAAAAGAAATTTCGAGGGAGAAATTTCTTAATGGGGGAAGATTGTAATGACCCAAAATTCTGTTAATGAAAATCCTTATTGATCTATTTAAATGTCTTATTATGTAAAATTATTGTTTAAAACATATTCACTTTATTGGTTTTATGTTTTTGGATTTTAAAATACCCTTGGAAATTGTTACGGTTTCTAATATAGTTGTTGAATAGTGATCACATGATTAGTATAGATATAGGGCTTTAACAAATCCAATTTACTCAGATAAAGGAAGTGAGGGAATCATCTAGTAGAATTGCTCCATATGAATCCCATTTGTTGGATCTTGGAATGGAGGTGGAGTCATTGGTATTTTCTCTTGACTAAGCCCAAGATTAACTTGAACACGTTAAGTTTGAGCGGAACCACGAACGGGAGAAGTGGATGTTAATAAATATTACCACTCGAGAAATGTTATCCAAGCCACCACAAGAGTCTCTCACCATCATGCACCTTACCCTAAGGTATTATGTGGGTGTTATAAGGGGTTATGTAACAATACCCTAGTAATTTGATTATGAACATTATTTTTGTATAGAAAATATACATTTATTTTATTATTTTTACTTTGTAAATAGTTTTTAAAGAAAAAAATAGCATTTTTAGTTTATTAAGAAATAAATTTTGATGAATTAATGGATTTTTGAATAAATAATATTTTAATTAAATATTATTAATTAATTAATTTTTATATAATATAAATTACCGTATAATTATTATGAATATGATTTTGATTTTTATTATGGTTTGAAAGCTGTTTTTGTGAAAACCCTTGAATTTTCGATAAATGTCGGTTTTTATTTTAAAAGTAAACATTCAAATATTTAAAAAATTATTTTGATAAAATGAATATTATTTTTGTAATCAGGACATCAGAATTATCCAATGGTTATTTTTTTGTAATTTTTTGATACATTCAAATTTTTGGGTATAAATTAAATATTGTTTAAATATATAATGTTTTTTATGACATCATAATGACCCAATAGTGATGTAATAAAATAATATAAAAATTATTTTCGTAAAATATATGTTTTAACATTTAAATAATGTAATTTTAGGTTTTTTTTATATATTTTACAATGCTTTAGTGGTCCCTTCAAGACTTATAAAACATTTTCACTTTTTAAATTGATTTCCTTGAGAGTGTGACTCACCTCCACATAAGCAACCCTATTATTTAAAAATTTAGGACTTTGGAATTATAAAATAATTTTTACCACTACCCTTTGGAAAAAACCGTAGGAAAAACCATGGGTTGCTTGGTGATTTTGATTAGTTTAATGTGCGGTTTCTGAAACCTAAATAATAAATAATTCTCTCTTTTTCTATATAAACCCACCCCAGCTCCCACTTCATCTTCACTCAAAGCCTCTAGAGTTCGTCCAAACTCTTCCCTACTCTCTCTATAATTTTACCAAGGAACCCCAAGCTCCTAAGAAGCCTCTCTCAAGCCCCTGCCAAGCCTTTGGGATCACACTTCCAAGTAAGGGTTTCTTTCCTTTCTCATTTTATCCAAGTTTTTTAATACAGTTATGCCCTCTTATTCAAAATTTTAAATGTTGGGGTAAGATTTCTCACCTCCTAAATATTTTCCTATTTTTGTTTTAATAATGAGAGACCCCTTTCCCTCTCATTGATGCCCTCCATGTATACCCGTTACCATACCGAAATTCCGTAAGGGATTTCATCCTTTCTCATTTTTGTCCAAATTGATTTATGTTTTTATTCTATTTCATTTTCAATTAAAAATGTTGGGGTATGATTTCTCACCCCCCCCATACTTCCCTATTTATGTTTGAATAATTTTATACCCCCTTTATTTCTCATTAATGACTCCCATGTACACTAGTTACCATGCCGAAATTCCATAAGGAATTTCTCTCTCCTCATTTACATTAAAGAAATTCATTTGTATCATTAATCTAAATTCCATTAAAATTGTTGGGACATGTATCAATATGATCCCTTTACTGTCAATTTCAGGTAAATATGATGAGACATCCATTTCTATCTCATCAACCATTTTTTTGAATTTTTATGTCATGCCGTTATGCTGCCAAAATTGCACCGTGATTTTCCAAGCCAAAGTCATTGTGTGGTGAATATCATGCCCATTTCTCTATCAAGGGTATTCACCTTTATGCACATTTACTTATTTTTTTAAATATTTTCATTTTTTATTCAACATTAATTTATCGTGGAATAAATGATAATGCATAATGATTCCATGTTGTATGAACCATGTGGCACACTTACGCATGAAATGAAATGTTTAAGAAGGGTGTGCCTTGATAATGCTCCAATGCATTGGGTAAATATTAGTATCATAATACGTAAAGTGAAATGATGGTTTACTCATTCTAATTAAAGTGAAATGAGGTTTTACTCATGCACTATGTGCAATGAGCCTTGTCTCATGCTAATACCATGTTAAGTGTTATCGCCGCATTTCCATGTTATGATAATCATGCTATATCAGGCCTTTATGTTAATCTTTCTTTATGCTCTATTGATATTCTTATTTACTAACATGTATTGTATTCTTCATTTTATTCATTTTTTACTCCCTTAATGGGATTTATATCTCACCCTTTTCTTATGCACGTCCTCAGGTTATCCAATGCACTGCTAAGTACGAGGGAATGTAGTGGTCATGTAAAGAAAGTTTTCAATTAGATCTTTTGTTAGATGTTTTATGTGGTTATGTAATGTTACCAATCCCCAAATACATTATACCTCTCTATATTCTATGTTTTATCATGTAAAGGTTTTATGTAATAAATTATGTTAAGTGTGTAATAAAAATCAAGGTTGTTATAAGACACCCTTTTCACAATATCAGGAACATATTAAGGTTTATCTTACCTCAATAAAAATGTCTCCCTTCCAATAAATTGCTTTTATAGTTCATCGGAATCATTCAATATATTTTCAAAAATACTTAATCAAAATATTATACTAAATAATCCATACATATTTCATGATTTATATTACAAAATTATTAAATTCCAACACATAAACACTTCAATCATCCAACTTCCTCATCAAACAATTAACTATGATCCATCATTTTATTCCATAATACTAATTTAATATAATATGAAATAGGAATAATGTCTTAAAATTCGTAAACCTCTATATATCCATGATTCTCATGTTTAACATAAAAAATAATTTTAAAATAACCCTTACCTTTCATATTTCATTTGTAATATCCTCATAATCAATAATATAACTATTAATAATAACACTGAACTTATTCACTTCATGATATTTAACCTTATGAAAATGATTTGAATAATTCCCATAATTTCCACATTTAAAATATTTTATCATTGATGACATCTTAGGTAATCTATTTTTCTCATCCATTGTGTTAACCAAAATTTTCATTTTTCTTCTATAATTACTTTCTTTGTGTCCTTCTTTTTCAAACACAAAACACCATCCAATTCCTCTATGACATCCACTTAGGTTCTTCTTCCCACATTCATGACATATAAGAACCTAAATCTTATTTCTTCTATGGTATCCACCACCCGAACTCTCAAATAACTCTATATTTTTCTTTTATGTTGATTCTTATAGTTGGTTAAGTAGAATTTTTTTAATCATATATCTTGATAAATGATTGATAATTAATATAATATCCTTAAGTCTAATTGTAAACACATTTGTTTTATCACCATCACATTGTATATCACATTCATCATTGATCCAGTTCCTTCTAGTTCATTTCATTTACTATAACAAAATCCATAGTGTTAGAAACAATAATCATAGTGGGAAACCACATAATTAGAAAAACCACTTATATTATGTCTAAATATTGAAATATTTTCATAATATATAATACATAAGGTTTGTCCTAGGTCATTATTTAAATACTTTTTGGTTGTTTATACATTTTTTTTGAATTTCCAATGCATATCCCCTAGGAGTTTCAATATAGATTGGAAGAAATGGCCAATATCATGTTCCATGTGATGATAGAGTCTAGATTAATTCACACTTTTAAAGACATTTACCCCCCATGTACCCTTATTATATAGCCACATCCACATATTGTATATAGAAAGGGACGTAATTTCTTGGAAACGACATGCTCTATCCATTATCAAACTTCCAAGAAATTTTACAATACATTGAATTATCCTTATACTTATCCATAGATACATCCATAAACATAAACATAGAAATATACTTAGTTATTTCAATTAGGTTTTCTCATCATAGTTTTCATAGGTTAGCTAATCATTTACTCTGATACCAAATATAACATCCTAGGATTTTCATACATAAATATCACATATTTTTAGATGAATATTAAATTCATTTCATTAACACATGGTAGGGGATCATAATTGTTTTGTGTATTTTGTTACTAGAAAAAATATATTCTAATTTATGAAAGATATTAAATATATACCATAATTATATTCTCATATAGAACTCCTCTTAGGAAAACCCTACATAAAACGTTCTTCCTAACTCATGTAAGGAAATAAAAGAAAGGGTGACCTATGATGCTAATTAAGGGTAAATATATAATATATCAATAAATAATCATATGAAATAATAATTTAATTATAAGGGTAAGTGATTATGAAAAAAACTTATGATTTTCACACCCAAACTTTCACAGATCATAAACATGAGTCATGACATAAAACATTATCATTTTAGAAAGCATGGGACATAAGATTTATAAATCATCATAAATTTATTATGAACCATAACCTCATTCCATAAAAATGTGGAACCATAATCAATATAGAAAAAAATTTCATATGTCCAAGTTAACTTTCAATACCATCAAAATAGTGGATCAAGACATATCACATGTTTCCCATAGTAGTTCAGAACTCAAATATTTCCCATATTAGATTAATCCCATCAACTTTTTTTCTAATGTTATCTCATGATATATAAATCTTTAACCAATTCATTGGAAAGATATATAGGTTACACCTGTCACATAAATAAAATAATACATATGTGTTCTAAAATATCCTAAAACATTTATCATATCAGAAAAATTGAAGAAATTGATCTCTTAAACATTTCACTATAACATAATTTATGGAAATGAAAAAATATTAATATTAATTTCATAATTTCATCAAAGAATTTACCCTAGAAAATTAATTGGGATTCATAATAATTTTATCATTATATAACCCATTGAAGATATATGAGTTTCATAAACATTAAAAATAAACCATTTTGAAAATGAATTAGAATGTTATCCTTGGATCATATCCTAAATAAATCATAAGTAACACCAAAGGATTTCATCTTAGAAGGAAAATTATTTTTAAAGATAAATAACTTGGAATTTTTCTTGAGGAAAATAACCTTTCCACATTTAAAAACACTTTAATAAAACTAAATATTATTCAAAATGGTTTTATTTGAAAGAAACCTAGATAATATATAATGGAATCATTAAACCACATATAAAATAGTTCTTGAAGAAAATAATATTTAAATTTTGTAAATTAAATTAAAGATAATGTACAAAAACAAATAAAAAATAATTTTGTTTTGAAAATGACATATCAAAACCTATAAAATTAGCATTATAACAATGAATTGTTCATGATGGTAGAAAATACCATTCGTGTCGTACATGTTAAAATAATCACTCCTAAATTTTTTCTAAAATCCAAGCATGTATTGTTTTTTTAAACACGACATGGAGATTAATTTAAATTTCGTTTATGTAAAAAGGTAATCATGGGTAAAATTTTATTAAATATATAATTTTTTGAATTTTAAAACTTTTTTTGAATTTTTTTAGAAAACATTGTTTTGGATGAATAATGGGTTTTGACTGAAGAGAGAACTAATGGTGAAAATAATACTATTTTAATCTCTTAAGTTTATAAATAGTGGAAAATTAATGTAAAAAATATATTCTCATAAAATAACCATAGGAGAGTAAAATTAATGAGTTTATTGAGAATTAGCTAAAATGATTTCATCATCAGAAACAAAATCACATGAAATCTCAACAATGATGAGATCGTATCATAAAAACCATTACACTTTGGTAACATCAAATCATAAGACTCAGGAATTAATAAAATTAATTGAAACATAAAATATAATTTGAATAAATAAAATAATGAAATTATATTTAAGATGTGCTATATATTCACCTCATAAAATAAGATATGTTGATAACAAAACATATGTCTCAATGAGGTAAAATTGGGATAGAAACCCCTTACCGTTTTGGTAACTTTTGAGCTATAAACCCTATAAAAGAGAAAAAATAAATTGGATATGAAAATGATAATAATTATTCATGACAGTCATCCTAAAAAGCCTTCATCCGAATTATATACACCACAAAAAATATATTGGTGGTGAATATTACACGAGTATCATAGAAGTAAAAAAGTGAGACAAAAATTCCTTACCATAAGTCTCGAATTCCTTCATACACATTTGAACCTTCTATATAATACATATATGTTTATTAAAAATAAATCAAAGAACCATACATATATATATAAATAATTCCATATATGTTTTACAAATGACCTTATGTTACCCTTTTATTCCTAATTCCATTTTAAATTCATGTTTCGGGAAATAAATTCTTTATTTTTCATGTATGACTTGGTTTTTAGTTTTTTGTCCTTTAAATTTTATAATGGATCCATAATATCTGAAATATTAACTGTGATATAAATAAAATATAAAATTAGTATACAATTATTTAGAATGATTCATAAAATTTTGTGATAAAAAATTCGATACACCATTCTTGGAGACAGTTCGTCATACGTACACATGAATGTTGCTTCCATTTTCCTGATGGAATTAAAGAGAGAAAGTAAAATAACATATTTCCATTAAAAATAATTTTTTTATATATATCACATATTTTCCTTAAACCCATCCTCATTACATTCATTTTAAATCATGAAAAAATAACATTGCTTTGTGGGATAGTAAACCACCGTACAGAGGAATGACATTAACATATTCCCATTGAATGAAAAGTAATAATGAAAATGTCATATAATGATAAAAAAAATAAAAAAATACTAAAAATATTATATATATAATAAATTCATCATTATATCCCACCGTGAGAAGTGGTGATGGAAAATAAATAACATTTGTACATGAGGTGGGGGTCTGCCTTATAGATGAATGATGATTTCATAACACATCTGATTGAAGAGGGGAAAGATTTATGTTGTTACATTAAAATATTAAAAACAATGTATGTGGATCATACTAAGTTTATTATATAATTATTTTTTTGATAATAATTGAATAATGTGGAGTAATAAATAAAAAAAAAGTTGATTAGGGACATTACATCTTCTAAGGAAAACTATATTTAGTTTTCAGAAAAAGGACGCTTAGGTTAGATTTATAACCAAAATAAGGATTATAAAAATATAGGAGGGAATTAAGAATGTCATTTGGGTTGGTATTGAGATACAAATATGGTTTTTTATGTATAAATGGAAGAAGGGAGGAGGGGGATTTTATAACTGATGTGAGTGGAACACTTGTAATTTTTGTAAATAAAAAGGTGTACCCATTTTTTTAACATGAAAAAGGATATAAAATGATTAATTATTTAAAATAGAAGATATAAGATAAAAATAATTCCAAAAAATGGGTGTTGGACAAATTTTGGGTCATTTTTTACAATTATCGTTTTAATTTAACCCCCGAAAAAATAAATCTTTACCTTAACTGTGGTAAATAGTTTTTATGATTTTTACTACTAGTTAATGTAAAAAATTATGCTTTAAATTTTAGATAATATAAATTATTTTGATTAAAAATATTTAATCCATTTCTCGAAATTCCATTCATAGAAGTGGAAAAATTTTATTTAAAATTAATCCACATATGCATTGATAAACGAGTTTCCAAAGGCAAAATGATCAAAAGATTAAAATGTTTTTACAACATAATTAAATATAAAAATTATTAAAATGAACTAAATTGGAATAATATATAAATAAGTTAACTAATATTTCTTTTATTCTAATATCAAAATAATTTGGATGTCTATAAAATATTTAAAATAAATAATAATTCCCAATAAAAACTAATATTTTTCACTATTCATTAAAAAATTTATCTTCTAAGAGCATTCTAGAAAATTCACCGTAAGATTATTTTGAAATGATTATTCAAAAAATTAAAATTATACTTTCAAATATATTTTTTATGTTCACGAGAACATAGTTTGAAAATAAATATGTAAAAGGTGAAAAAAATTGTTTTTTTATAAAAATAATGTCTTGAGTATAAAATTGGATTTATTGTTATCTATTATCTATAAAATACATAAGATGGATGTTACGAATTTTATTGAATATACAATATTTAAATTTTTTAAAATAAATCATAATAAAAATTTAAAATTTATTGATGTAAAATGTGTTTGTTTTTATAAAAATATTTTTCCAAAAAATGACATTATTCATTTTAAAATAGTTTTTATTTTCATTTATAATTAATTTCTCACCAAATAATTTACCTTGTAAACATTTGTAAACCTTTTATTTTCATAATTTAGTTAATTCTATTTATATCCATCATTATAACAACTAGGTGATAACTATCATATTAAATAATAATATTTTTTATAGTATGTCGTGATTTATTTAAAGATGTTATAGTGTGTAATGTCAAATATCAAAATATTAAATTAGATTAAAAAACAATATTTCCAAAAATATAGAGGTTTTATAGTATATTATTGAACCACTTCATATTCCAAATGATAGAAAATGTAGATAAATTTTTTGTTCTCTGATCCTTATAAAATGGAAAATATCTTCTCAATGGTAATAATCCATTACTCTGTAATTAATGGATCATAAAAACTATTTAAGGTTTATTTTTCCTCACAGAGGAATAAATAGTAAATTATTCACAATTTTATAATTTAGAATCTTATTATGACTCATGGTTTGAGTAAGTTTTGTAAGAATAAGAACAATATTGTTCATTCCACCTCTCAAAAAAATTGGTTTCTTAGGAGGGAAATCATGGCATTATCCATAACATCCAGCATTAACACAGTTCCTTATGGTTATATACATTGATTGAAACCATATAGAATATTATGAGAAACATTAATCATAGTGTTGAATCAAATAATCTTGAAAAAAATTATAGGATTCCTAAACATTTTGACCTAATTTTAATATATGACACATTAGGTTTAACCTTAGTCATACAATGTCATTATCTATCCAAAAACATAATAATTGATAATAAATAAAATGTTAATAAATCTAATAATATCCCATGTTAGTATATAACTAGGTGTGCAGTCTTAGGACCACTCATCATGCACTAGTGGTGATCGAGTTAAAACCCAATCCATGCTAATCAAATTTTTTACCCCTATGTGCATCTATGCTACATTCGCATCTACTTTCTAGTATCTAGATAGTAATTTATTTTATAGGAAAACCAAACTACTTTATTTACCATAACATAAGATGTTATCTTATACATAGAATTATCTTGAGGTTTCCCAGTAATATTTTTTCATCCTAGTTCTATAAATAACAAAACCATTATCTGATACCAAATATGCATACCCACGCATTTCATACATGAATATTACATTGTTTTAGATGAATATTCATTACATGTCTTTAATATCTGGGAAATAAATATAAATGTTAAGTGTATTTAGAAATTTGGATATATAAAATACCTATATGTAATAAATCTACAATATCTCATATATATTTGTTTTACAATTATCACTCTTCATAGACATATTATATTTATACCATTCATTATATCCTGGGGAAAAGTAAACATAAGAAAGGATGATCATGTATTCTTAGCAAGAGTAAAAAATAAATATAACAATAATTTAACATATTTAATAATATCATTAGAATAAGGGAATGATTAATTGATCTTATCATATGAAATTATTATGAAAATATTTATATAATAATGAGGCGTGACATAAATCGTGTAAGTTTATAAGGCCTATATCATAATGTAATCAAAGAAAATGGTCCATGAGAGAATTAATATTGGTATATGACTATGTAATAAAATACTATAATATGTTTTCTGTAATCATAATAATAAAAATATTATTCCAAGGTTTCCAAAAAGGATAATCATCACATGTTAGGATTCTCTTAAAACCCATATACCTGCTTCTAACTTGGGATAACCACCTGCGTACCCTATTTTGGGCTTGGGATAACCTCTCATATATTGTATTTTGAGACTTAACCTCACATGTACCATTTGAAATCAAAAAATATTAATAATTACCCAATTAAATGCTAGTAATATAATGGACCCACCTATCATATAATTATAATCCTATCATATGAATTCCATGAGATCATAAAAACATTTATCATTACATCAATAATTAAACCAAGTAAAAAAGGAAAATGTTTCATCAATATTTTATCATCATAATCGTAAATCATCGAGAGAAGGAATAAATATTGAAAAATTTTACCAAATCCCTATAAAATTATGAGAAACCTCAAAATATGTTTTATATATGAAAATTCCATTAAAAGATCATTGTAACATTTCTTGTGGAAATTACACATTTTATTTTGAAATTAATTATTTGAAATATAAAATATTATAAAAAAAATAAGGGTAAAATTTTATTTTAAAATAACTACATAAACTTATAACCTAATATTCAATGTAAATATAATTCAATATGAATTTAATTATTGTTCATATGGTGTACATTAAAACAAAAATTCCTTCCATGTTTTTTGTAAAAAGTAAAAAGTACATAATTCGGAAAATGAAAAGAAAAATCCTTTAACATTATCTTCCAAAAATAAACCATGGTTCAAAATTGAATTTTAGAAATATTTTTATAATAGTAAAAAAAATTTGAAAACATTTTTAATAAAATATGGACATGTGAAATAAAGATTCACGGTCGGAGATAAAAATAATGTTGGTTTTCCATAAAAACATTCTTTCATATTTTTGAGTACCTGAAGATAAAAAAATGAAAAAACATGTAATATATAGAAATAAATATATTAGAGTAAATATGTATGATTTTTTATAGATATATCATATAATTTATCCCTCTAAAATTTAAACATAAACAATACTAATAAAAAATAGATTATTACAAAATACTCATACCTCAAGTTCATATGGATTCATAATTGCTCTAAAATCATGTATATTAAATTTGTATTTTTTATTATTTTTCACCAGAACATATTTACACCTATAATACCATACATGTTTTACTCATAATATCTTATCTGTTTTTTAATAATAATATTTCAAGATTGTCATCATTTTTTTTGTTAACTACTTTATTTTTCATCTATGTTTTGCTTTGATTGTTACAGTCCCTATGATTTGATCACAGTTCATTGGAATCCATAATGTAAATATGTATATAAATATAATATATAAATTAATTATTTAAATATTTATACCCCTTCATATAATGTGGTGCTGAAAACTGAACTACACCATACGTGGAGATTGAAGTGCATAAGTTAAATGAGAGAGGTAATCTTTTTTTATAGATGAAATGAAGGAAAGGTAAATATTGATTTTTATTTAGATAATAATTATAATATAATGTAAATAATATATATAAATATATATTAAATCTATCATAATAAAAAACATAAATGAAAGTGACGGAAAATGAGTCATATCACTATGTAGAGGTGCTATTCTACTCATATGCACAAGCAATACTTTCATCCCCATTGGATAGATAAGAGGTTGGAAATGGTATTTATATAATAATAATAAAAAATTATTATATTTAATATATTATATAATCATTTCATGGTAGATACAATATTTTTTAAGGAAATATGAGAAGAAATAAAATTGAAAGATATCAGTTAAAATTTACACATCTTCTTTGAAAGATCTCCTTTGGATTACACCTTAAGACATTAATTATTCTCCTTAAGAGGAGAAAAAACCTATAGGTACAAATGAAAAAATATGGTATGGTTTTGGACTATATAATTTTCAAGATAAAAGTCTCAAATTGTGAAAAAAGGGAGTATAAAATTTCTCTTTTATAAGTGAGGGGAGGGACACACATGAAATTTCAAAAAATATTTCAATAATATGGCATCAGTTTCATTTTTAATATGGATGAAAATCTATAATAAATAATTGGATGTATAATATATTGTTTAAATATCATCATCTAATAACAAGTATACATGTTATAGTGTTAATACTATGCTTATCTCTTAGTTTAACCCACGATAAACCAATTTTAACATTAACCATGGTAACAAAATTTAATTGTTTTTATAATTAATTATCACCAAGAATTTGGTTCAAATTGTTAAATTATTTTAATTTTGAAAAATGAAAATATGGAATCATTTTTTCATGATTTAATTTCTATAATTGTTCATATTTAATTTTAAATAAGCATGCAATACGCAACTATAACCCCGTTTAAGAAAATTGGTTTTAACTAAAAAAGTGGATTTAATTTTATTTCTTACCTACTAAATTTAATCAAATGAACATTAAAAATATAATATTTAATATATATTATCTATAAATTTTATTAAATCCATTAATATATAGATATTAATTTAATTTAAATCATTAAAACATTTTTCACACATAAATGTGTTTTTAAAAAAATGTGTTTTGAAGCCCGAAAATGAAAATATACAAAAATAATGTTTAACAATAATTAAAATATTATTAATTTTAATATTTATAATTAAAGTTTTTCTACTTTATTTAAAAAATTATTACAATAATAGGTATTTTTAAATTTATATATTTTTTAAATGAAATCAATTTTTCTGAAAATCGATATTTTAACTGTTCAATGAAATATAAATATTTTTTGAAAAATACTTAAAATTCACCCTAATAAAATATTTGAATGGTGATTTTTAAAAGGATATTAATTTCCTAAAATAAAATTTCTAATAATTTAATAAATCAATAATTTCAATATGAAAAAGGAAATAATTCTTTTTTGAAGAAAACATTATTTTGGGGAATAAAATAACATTACATGGAAAGAGTGTACTTTTTTAATTTTAATTAATCAATAAATTTTCATTATTTAAAAATTTTATATGGATTTTTGTTTATGTTTTTATTATTGTTCATACATACCAATTTAAATACTTTGTTATAAAAAAATTACTATGTCGAGGTTCATTTAGAATCAAGGTTGTATATTAAGAAAGCTATCTAATACCATGGGATTATTTTGAAGGAAATAAATATAAAATATTGGTATGTTACATTTCACATCTATTTGATACTCTTTTTAGCTCTTATGTGTATCCATAGTTAAGAAAATTTTCTTCAATCCACTGTATTTGAGTAATTATTTCACTCAAATTAAATGACTTACAATTCAGTATATTCATTGCATACCTGAAAAGTCTGGTTCATTGCCAAAAACCATTTTTCATTAAATTTATTTTAAAAAACTAATTTAATTTCAATTATTTTCACAAAATTCCTTTGAAATAATCAAGAGGGGTGAATTGGGTTATTAAAAATTTTCTTCACTAAGAAATCACTCATCCCTTGGACATGACTAACTTTTAATCTTCTCTTAAGGGAAAGAAGAATTAAAAAAATAGATCACATAAAAGAAAAATAATCTAACGTAGATATTTAAATTAATTAGGGGAATATAAGTCCCCTTTTCCACTCCACCAACCCTACTCTCTATGGTTTTGGTTATTTTCACTGGACCAACATTTTTTGGGGGGCTACAAGTCCTTTTTCCTTGTACAACATGATTGGGTTAAAGTATTCAAAACATGGTAAAATTGCATAAGAGATTTCAAAACAGATCCAAAAGGTATTTTTAAAATAAAAAAAATTAGGTTCTTTTATCATACACCATTTCAAAAAAAATATTAGAAAACAAATAGTTTATAAGTTCATCTCATAGTGTTAAGATGCAACTAAAAAATGCAAGAAATATCTTTCAGAGATGGCCAAAAAATTAATCTCAAGGAGAGTCTTCTAAAAAAATAGAATAGAAGATCAATATCTCTCATCTGTATATCAGTATATTTTTTATTCTTTTTAATGAAAAATAGAGTAGTTCATAGAATATTCAATTAAGAACAAACTAATTTACATTGAGAAAAATCTTCTATTTTCTTTTTCTTATCTCTTTTTTAATCCTTGAGATCTTGTGGAATATTTTTAAATATCTTGAAAAATATTTCACTTAAAAAAACTACACATGATCCACAATATAGAAGGCCGGATAAATGTTCTTTTCACTCAAGTACCTTAAGAATAGTAAATAAAAATAAATCATCCATGAAATTGTTTCCTTTCTTGGTATATTCCTTATATTATAGTTATTTTAGACATAAAAATGATATAAAACATTGAATAATTAAATAAAATTTTTAAAATATCATTTATATTATTAAATAGTAATAAATACAGATTTTATTATGACGTAGCTAATTGTAGGTCAACACCTAAATGAATTTTATATTTGAATTCACTTTCCCAAATTATATATTTAGTTAAATTCACATAACTATTTTCCTTCACACAAACAGTTTTTTCACACAGAAAAATTCATGTATCCAATTGATCCACATTATTTTTTTACTCATGAAGACAAATCAGAAGTAGTTGAAGGGAACCACATAGCTGATTTCACCACATATCTAATTCATGTAGCTGATTAAGCCACATAACTAATTCACGTAACTGACTGATCTATGTAGTTGATTTATCATGTATCTATTTGATCTAAAATTGTGAATTTTATGTATAATATTCTATGATGTATTATATTTATCTACTTAATTCATTCACATATCTGATTTACGTATCCAAATTCTCACATATCCATTTTTCCATAATTAGGGGAATTTCAATCAAAGTGTCCAGAATTGAAAACATAATAATTTTAAAAGCCAAAAATAATAAAATAGATATAAAACATGATCCAAAAAATAAAAAGCAAAATAATAAGTGAAGTATGAATTGTATTTTAGATAATGAAAACCCTAAAGTAAATTGAATATGTCAGAAAAAGGTTAGTAGTCCAACATTCTCCCCCAAATTGGTGATAACAAAATGAATAATATATTTAGACTGATAATTTAAAATAGAAAATCATGAGTATTCAAAAAATAGTATAATATATATATATATTTATATATATATATCATTTAATATATAGTGTTTATCCTTTATTTCCCCCCTTAATTTGACTCTTCTCCCATTGTAGACAGAAATTATCCCCCCTTTGTTTCATTAAAAAGTTAGGTTAAGGAAAGGAATAAAAATATTGGATGTGTAACCTTTATAGTAATCAACTAATTAATTATATTTTTTAAAAGTAAGTATTAAAGTATAAAATGTATGGAATGAAACTAGAAAAATATAGAGAAAAAATATCAAATCAATAAATCGTTAAGAAAAATATTTGAAATGAAAAACATAAAATTAAAATAATCACTAAGAAGAACATTATAAATAAATATATACTCTACAAAAAACATAAAAAATAAATAATTATGTATTTTATTTAATGTAATCATGCAAAAATATAAACCCACTCAAAAACATTATAATAAAAATAAAATATATTTCATAGAATAACTAGGCACAAGTATGGCTTTGAAGTGAGTAGATTGTTAGTGTGTCGTTATTTTGAATGTAGCTTCAGCTTGGGAGGTGGATGGAGTCTCCATTGATGATGGAATCACATAATTATTTGGTGATGAAGTAGCTCCACTTTCTATTCTGAATATAGGCTTGGTGTTTAGGATCTTTGAAGGAATACAACAAATATATCTAGGTTGAATTTATAAAATATCAATATCATAAGTTCTAGTAGCCGTAAAAGGTACTTTCTTGATAACATCAGAAGATGGTGGTCCCTATTTAGAAGGGTCAACATCTAAGGCCATATAAACCTTTAATTTCTCTTTCTGGTTAACTGGTTATAAAACATAAATAGATTTCTTTCTTTGTCTAGAACCTTTGAAATGAAAATGGTGATCATGAAGAAGATGTCTTCTTCTTCTCATTTTAAAGAAATATTGAACACACATGTAAATCCTTAGGAAAATTTATAACTTTTTTAATTTTATAAGAATGACTAAGGCCTCTTTATGAATTTCATAAATTGAAGAGAGTCAACTTTTGAGAATTAATTTGAAATTTTGGAGTTTTAATAATGAAAAACATGATGGAACACTGAATACAGGAGGACTGAGTAATTGAGTAATACCAGCAGTAGTTATAGGTGACAATTTTTCCATTAAAAGAGCTTATCTAGACTCTTTTCCACTGAAATGTACTTTCCAATCATTATACCATTCACTAACTGTAGATTCCTTTCCATTATTTCCACTTTCTCAACCAAACGTTTTGAAAATTCTTTGACCACTGGTGTAGATTATTTTTTAAAAACTTTTCCACATAATGTTTTGTAAATAAATGTATTTTTATTATTAAAATAATTTTTTTGTTTAACAATTTTCAATTGTTTCCTTTTTTATTAAACTTTAAAAAATGATTTTTTTGAAGATATATATTTTATTGATTATTTTAGTCATTATGAATAATTTAAAATTAAATAAATAATTATTTTTTGAGTATTATTTTTTATTTTAGTTATTTCATTCATTATTTCATTTTTGTTTTTATAAATAATTATTTAAATTATTCAGTTATATTTATTAATTATTTATGTATTGATTTTTTAATTTAATAAATATTATGTTGACTAATTAATATTTTTTATTTTTTAAATTAATTTATTTAGTTATTTTTATTTTAGTTAATTATTAAATTTATTTAACTCATACCTTTATTTATAAAATAAATAACCTTGTTGTTTTAATTTTTAATTTATTTTTCTTAATGTATTTTGTCACTAATTTATTATGCCCTTTTTTATTTTCAATTAATTTATTCCCTTAATCATAAAATAAATATGTTCACTTTTTTTCATTTTTTAAATTTGTTTTGTTTCATTTTAATTTTATTTTTTAATTTGAGATTTATTTTTTGGACATTATTTTTTCAATATAGCATTATATGATTATGGGATTCACTGCCACCAGGAGCTGCTGCCTGACCTCTTCTCTCCTACCTCCACTCACCATCCGGAACCCTTCTAAGCAACTGCCAAAACATAGAGCGAAGACTTAACTCACTACTAACCCTTAAACCACAATTACCTTGAGTCACTTCAAATAGCTTCATCTATTCTAAAATTCATAGAAACCCATCATCACCCTCGAACTAACAAAAATAAACCCCTACTCACTACCATCACACCCTCTACCACCTTTATTCACCACCGAGCAACCAGAGAAGAAGAATAATATCACAAAAAAATTATGGAATCACCAAACCTCGATTGAAAAAGTGAAACCAAACCATAGACTATATAAATAATGAAACCCAATTTTTTCTAGATCTAGAGAAATCAAAACTATGAGTCGATTAGAGAATATGAAATTGATCCACCATTATTGAATTAAAAATTCATCAGAAGAAAACCCTTCCATCACCCACCACTGGTGCAATATTAGTTCACCAAGGAAGATCCATTGAAGATATGGAAATTCATGTCCCTAATACCAAGGGTCAAGAATTGCTGAGCTAGACTCTCCATTGATCGCCTCTCAAAGAAACCACCTTCTCTTATTGGGACAATTCCACTTGCACACCATCCCTCTTTGTTGAGTTGTGGATTCCCCACCCTCTTTGTCAATTTGATAACACCCCCTTTTTATTTAATATATCTATATATTATATAAAAATATATAATAATGACATATAATAGTAATATATTATAATAATTTAATATAAACTATAAAATAATAATTTTAATATATAATTACCATTATAATATATATATATATAATCATCATTTTATAATAATAATTATTATTATTACGTAAAATAATAAAAAGTATGTATGTATAAATTTTTTATTATTTAATAATAATAATATTTGTATACATATATTTATATTAATATTTAAAATAACATAAATTAAAGTTAAAACTAATTTATGTACATTATTTTATTGTGTATAGACGATTTAAGGAAGGAGGTCATGGGGAGTGGAGAATGCTCATGGTCTCTGAACTTCATAAGGATTGAAATTTGTTTAAGGAGGGATGTTTGAGTCACTGGAGGATCATGAATGAACACCATGTAGAAGTTGGTGATAATTGGATTCAAGCTGTGTCTGTGAGTGAACATAAGGAGGGAGTGTAATTTTCTATTGAAAATAAGATGATTTGAGATGAAATAGGGGGAAAACAGGAGATATCCATTAGTTCTAGAACCATTAGGAGGTATCCACCCATACATAAACCATCTCCCAATCATCCATCAAAAATGTGCCCACCAATTCACTAGAACATGGGAATGAGAAGGCAACCAAGCTAGGATCAGGGAGCAGGATCTAGAGCCACAGCATAAAGAAGAAATCCATCTCATAAGAGAGTTTTTCTATTTTCTATTAACTATATTTTTTCACATCTATTTTTAGTTGTATTTAAATAGATTAGAGAACATGGTAGAGGAGTTAATGGATTTATTTTTATCCATTATTCTTTTATTAGTTTGATTTTTTGAGAATTTATAAGCTAGGTGTTATTCTTTTCTTAACTATGAGCATCATTTTTCTCTGTATAAGAAACTACATGTGGGGGAAATTATTTCTTCTCACATAAGATCATTGAACTATATATTTAAGAATGGAAAATTTCAATTAATATATTATCCACAATTGAAATAATAATTCTTATGTTTGGATCAAAATAACTACACTCAATAAGGTTCATCAAGATGTGGGAATTCACTGAAGTGATGGATCACTGAATTTTTACCGTTTCTCAAGTACTAGATATTGAATCAGTTGATTATAATATTGAAATATCTATTCACCAATTAAAAATATCTTTTATACCATAATATAGCCATTGTTTGTCTCTTAATCTATTTTTAATTCTCTACTTCAATTTTTATCCATCATTTCATCACTATCTTATTTTTAATTATTTTATTTTTCATGTGATTTTTTTCTTTGTTTTGGTCACTTTCAAAAAAAATCATACTTCCATGTGGTTTGACACCCCACTCATCACTAGACTATTAGTGATTAGAGTTTTATAAAAATTAAATTTCCAGATTCAATTAACCTTATTGTCAAA
The DNA here is from genome assembly GCA_963277665.1 of Viscum album. Lineage (NCBI taxonomy): Eukaryota > Viridiplantae > Streptophyta > Magnoliopsida > Santalales > Viscaceae > Viscum > Viscum album. Next base: position 2,079,245,722 of record OY728141.1, on the reverse strand, counting down.
TTTTCTCACCATTTTCCGGGAAGCAACATTTTCCTTGGTGGTTTTTTCATCTTTTATTTTAAAAAACATAAAGTCTTAATAAAATCAAAAAAAAACAATGATGAGAACAGCCTGACCCTAAAATAACATTTCTTAATTTCATTCTTATAGAATTAGAAAATAGATAAACATTTTACATCGAGATGATTATAAAGAAAATATTGAAGAATTTAAGGGGGATCCGAGACCACAAATTTTAGAAACCCTTTTTAAGGAACTTAAATATTTTTCACAACTTCTCTTTGAATCCGTGTAGAAGAACATGAGTATACCACTTTTTAAATTTAACTACCCAAAAAATCAAGACTGAATGTTCAAGAACCATATTCTGAGGATGTTTTTATGGGATTATAGGAGATTTAATTGGCATAAAGATAATTTATTCAAACTTTTTTATGATAATAATTTCCATGATGATAATAATATTTATTTCTATTATAGAGACCTTTATTATGATCTTTAATTGTCTCAGTAGGTCAATCCAATATAATAAATTCTCTTCTCTATCATGGAATATTCAGAAAATGTGTTGATGTGTTTTGAACTGAGGATGGAATAGGTGGAATACCTCACTATCAAATCAAACTTACATCGAGGATCACTGTTCAATTAAGATGTGGGAAAAACTACTATATTACAGGAAGTTGAATTTTTTTTGGAAGAATATCTCTTTCAATTTATCTTTTATTACATTTATGATGATTTAATTTTCATTTCTACCATTATATGTATTGGGAATTCAGTTCACTTTGGTGATTACTTGGGGAGTTAAGTGGAAGTTAAAGTTAGACCTACTGACAAATTACTAGAACTCCCAATTCTAGATGAAAATTCTTTTTGGGGTTGTTTTTGAAGAGGAGTGTTCAGAGTTGTGAATAGGATCAGAAGTGCTTGATGATATATTTTATATAATAGAGAAAATATTTTATTATCTTTAACTAGAGGATAGGTTACACCAACGTGTTTCATTTCCACAACCATTGTACCCTCATCCTAAAGTTGATGGAGGGAACCACCAATAATTTTTTCCCTCAACATTAATCCACAAAATTTTCACTAGAAATGAGGGGGAATTTAATGAATATGTACATGTGGTACTCTAAATTTTTGAATTAGCTTAAGAATGAAATAACCAAATCTAGTGGTTCTTTGATAAGAAACCACTACCACCATTAGAGTGGGGATGACTCATTTATTCTCCAGTTGTCAGAAGTCAAACTGAAACACCCACTGGGGGTTATATCTTGATTATCGAGTGTAATTTCCAAATTTATTTTCTCAATTCTTGTGGTTTTAATTAGGGTGTTTTTCCATCGTATGAAGTTATTAGGCAGTAATTTTATGTGGTAGTCAGTCAAGGACAAAGGGACTAGTACACTAAAGCTTACAAGATCAATACTCCCTATCTCACTTTGGGTTCATTTCACTTGGATTGTTAATTCATGAAGCATAATGTTAATATTTTATTCAATATAGAAATCAGAATTGGGAAGCCATGGATATTGCATAATGAAAATATAGAGAGGATTTATTTTGGGTAACCATGAAAATTAAATTCATCATATTCAGTGGAGTACAATTTTAATGTTAAAAATTTTACTTTTGAACGTATTTTATTTCATTATTATTATAATTAAGTGTGGTGTAATACCCTTGTTGTGTTAAGTAAAAATATTGAATTTGTTTCTTTACTGGGTGTTTATCATTCTAATATTAAGTAAATTAAAAATTAGGATTGTCTATTTTTTATATTGAGATGGAACCTCCAAAATATCTTTGTATTAAAAATGTATTTTTCTGATGATTTATTTATTTTCATGCTACTTTTTTGAAATTCAATGAAAAATAATTTTATCCTTATAAAAATTCAAATCAAGAACTTTTCAAATTATTATTTTCTTTCTTGATATTCTAGTGGTGGCTTGTGGGTATTTTTCATAGGTTCTTTGTTTTAATATTTTTTGTGTGGAAATATGGGTTTTTAGAATCCCTATAACCCCTCCAAAGTATATTTTATTTTTCTTCATTTCAAAATATGTTTTAAATCTTTTAATTTTGCCTCTAACTCTGAGATTCAACCATGGAGAAATTTTTGAGTTTTAAGTTTAAGGGAGATGGTGTTTTATATTCTAATATTTTCTTGAATTCTATACATATCAAAATTACCCTTTTGTTATTTTTCAAATAAATGGTTAAAAGTTTTCAAATTTTCCACTACGTAGTGTGTTATGCTTCAACCTGATCCTTAATTATTTATTTCTAAGAGAATAACTACTTTCTAGTTATTATAAGTTTCACTTAATCTGAAGTTGTTGGGGATGTATGATTATTGAGTGGAGTTACAGACTCTTTTTATAAAAATTTATTTTTTAGGTACTAAAAAAGTGAGTGAGATTGGATAGATATTTGTGGAATTATTATCATAACATTATGAAACTAGAAACTTGAACATGAACCTAGGGAGATCACCTTTTGTAATGTAATCATCTTACATATCTAACTTGAATGATAATCTTTTAATTTCCTCTGAAACTGGAATTAAATGCGAAAATAGGATCCCATAGTGAACATATGAGACTCTAGCCACTAGGTTTGTGTATTACCTCTATACATATCAAATAAGTTCTTTTCCATTGTGATCTACACATGCATAGATGGGTAAATTTAAAAAAAACAAACTAATAATAAAAAATATCATAATAATAAAAAATTGGTTCATTAGGGTGAGGGGAAGGGGAAAATTAAAATACATGAAAATCATTTGAATTGTATCAATTAAGTGATTAAAAAAATAATTTTCGGTACCATAGAGAAGGTAAAAGATTTAAGGTGCTATTTTTTTTATTTTATTTCAACTTTTATATAACCTGTCATCCCACCCATAATTGGAACATAAACTTGAACTGAAATAGGGATGTAAGTGACTTGATATAGGAGGAATAATATATTAAAAGATGAATGAATCTATATTCCCTTGATTTTCTGCCTTTTTTGAATCAATGAAGAACATTGTATGTTTAGTTCATTTTAAACTCCTAACACACTTGTGGTTATGTTCCATTATATTTAAAATCTAGACATGCTCATTTTGAACTAACTCTGAAAAATAATATCGACAATTTTATAAAGACAAAAGCGTGCATTTTTTTGAGTAAAAACAAAATTTTATGTGTTTGGGAGTTTGGTGGGGTTATTTTTTAACACACTTTACCACATCATTTTTTGAAATTAATTTTACTGTCATTATTAAAATAATATTTTATAATAATTTTCAATTATTTCAATTGTGGTATAAAATTTTCTAAAAAAGGATTTTTGGTGAAAATATGTATTTTATTGATTATTTTAATAATTTTGAATAATTTAAAATAAACTAATTGATTCTATTTAAACATTCATTTTGTAGTCTTTTGTTTTGGTTTAAATTATTCTTTTTTAATTTAATTAAATAATTTATTATTTCATATTATTTTTTTCAAAATAATTATTTCATTTATTCTTTTACTTGATTAATTATTTTTGTAATATTTTATCAATTTAATAAATCTTAAGTTAAGTAATTAATATTTTATTTTTTTAAAATTAATTAATTAATTAATTTCTAATTTAACTTAATTCATAAATTTAATTAATTTATAACTAAAATTATGAAATAAATAATGTTATTTTAATTTTTTTAATTTTTTTCAATTTATTTTCTAATTAAATTATAATTATTTTTTAAATTTTAATTAATTAATTATTTTTATTCTAAAATAAATAAGTTCACATTATTTTTTTATTTTTTATTTGAATTTGTTCTATTTTATTTTGAATATAATTTTTAATTTGAAATTTGTTTTCTAAATTTAATTTTTCGTAAAGAAGCACCCTTCATCCATAAAAGTCATCGCCTGTATGAGCAATCCCTAGACCCCTTCCCTCCTGCCTCCTCTCATCCCAAAGAACCATGTTGAGGCATTTCTAGAATATAGAGCAATGACTCAAATCATCGCCCACCCTTTCCCTAGTGCCCCCTAAGTCACCACCATGAGCTTCCACCATTCAACAATTCACTAAAACCTACCTCTACCATCGACCTAATTGTGACACACCCTAACTCACCGCTATCACACCTTCTACCACCCTGATTCACAACCAACCACCCTACGTAAAATAATAATAACCCAAAAAAATAAAGATTCACCATACCCTTATCACCATAGTGATACCCAACAAGAGATTGTATAATCCAAAACACCAAAAAAAATTCAGTTCTGATGGAATAAGACCTACACATTGAATGGAGAATATGAAATCGAACCGCCTCTACGGAATCTGAGAATCACTAGAAGTAGACTATGCCATCACCCACCACTAGTACTGCATTAGTGAACAGAGTCCAAACCATTGAAGATCTGGAAATTCCTTTCCCCGAATCTGAAGGTGATCTAAATGCACCACTTGTAACCACTTCAAGTAACATCATCTCCTATCATGTTTAACCCACCTCCACACCCTCTCTCTCTGTTGTGATGTAGATTTCCCAACCCCTCTGTCGAGCCAATAACCCCACCCCTTTTTTCTTATATTATATATTATATAAGGATATATAATAATACCATCTAATAGTAATATATAGTAATAATAAATATAATAATTAAAGTAATAATTAAAATAAATTGTTACCATTATTATAAAATATGTATATATATTTATATTTATATAATAATCATATTTATAATAATTATTACTATTGATACTAACAAAAATATTAAATATATATGTCTTAATTAATTAATATTATTATTATTATATTTATTCTTCTATTTATATTAATACATAAAAAATTTAATTTTTTGTTAATAAATAATCTTGTATATTTTTTTCTCGACGATTTAGAGAAGGAGATCCTAGGGAGTGGAGCATGCTTGTTGTCTTTGATCTTCATAGGAAGTAAATTTTTTTGAAGTATTTATGTTCGTGTTACTAGAAGATCATAAAGGAATGCCAAGCAGAAGTCGGGGAGAATCAGTTTCAACTTGTGATTGTGAGCATGCACAAGTAGGGCACGGAATTTACTACTGAAAAAAAAATCATAGATATGGTATAGGGATGATAAAAATACAGTAGAACATCTTCATCCATTCTAGAACCATCATGAGGCATCCACCCATCCTTAAACCATCTCTTAATCATAAATCATAGTGACCACCATCCATTCACTTGAATAGTGACAAGAGAAGGCAATCTAGCTTGGAGAAGGGAGCAGGATCTGGATCCATAGCTTATAAGAGGCCATCTCACAAGACAAGTTTTATATTTTATCTCGTATTATTTTTTCACCTATGTTGTCATGAGTATTCAAATATATTCGGGAACATGGGTTGCGATAAAGTGGATTTTAGTTTATCAATTATGGTTTTTTAGTTTAATTTCTCATTGCATTTCTAAACATATTGTTCTTATCCTCTTAACTATGATAACCATTTTTCACATCCCATGAACCACCAGGTGTTGAAAGTGATTTCCTTAAACCATGTATCATTGACCAATTACCAAAAAATGGAAAATTTCAATTCATATCTTATCCATAACTAATAGTTTAATTCATAAGTTAGGATTGAAATATCTAATCTCAATAAGGTTCATCGAGCTGTGGGAATATTTTGAAGTGATAGATCAGTGAATTTCTACCAATTCTTAAGTACTACATAAATTAATAAGTTTAGAATAATAGTACAATATCTATTCACCTGTTGGAAACAACCCAGGGACCCTAATTAATCCATTTGTTATCTCTTTCTCTAATTTCAGTCACTGCTTCCATTTCTATCCATCATTTTAGAACTTTATTTTTTTTCTATTTAGTTCAAGTATATTTTTGTGGGTTTTTATTTGTTTTTTTTTCACATTCACAACAATAGTCCATCCCTGTTCTTCGACACTCCACTCATCACTATACTATAAGTTAGTATGGTTTTAAAAATATTAAATTTTCATGATTATAATGACTATGTGGCCAAAATATTGATAGAAGATTATGAAATTCATGGAAAAAATTAGAGTCTCGGGTTCAGCTTGAATATGTACTACAAAAACTCGGGAAATATCCTTCATTAAACATCAAAGATTATTGAGGTGTATAGATAACTAAATATTTACCTATATATGAAAATGACACAATTGAACCTTCCAAATATTTTGAACGTGAATCCTTTTTAGTGAGTCTTTTTTTCAGTCCTTCAACACTCCTATAGACATTATATATTAATGGTTACAATTTTTTATAGTTCTTAGACACTAGATTGAGTGACTTAAATCACATTCCATGATTAACTTTAGATACTACTATAATCTATTACAAATTTCCTATCGCATTCATTAAATGAATCCTAAACATTATTTATGTAAATATAATTTCCTATGACAAGATCCCCCAAGAGATTCTCTCATATCATGGAAAATTCCCAAATTTTTTTTCTTTTTTCTTACAATATAGAGGGGGAATTAAGGTCACACTGAAGATACTATATTTGATAAGAAACAAAATAAATCTATTCCAGCAGCTGATCAAATCCACTTTGAATATATGAAACAACTAAAAGTTTGGAGGGATCAACAGTAGAGGGAAAAAACTTATTGATTTATTCTAATTCCTTTAGCATAAAACTTCATAAAGAGTGTATATTTTCCTTCATCTCTTTCCTAAAATACTTAATTTCATCAAGATCCTATTTAGGTACACCCAATTATATCATCTAAAGATTATGGAAGGAGACTCTTTGACATAAAACTATAGTTTAAGACCCTTAAACATGGACATGGTAGGTTAAAAATATTTTAATCTTCTCACATGAATTTTAATTTCCCCAAATTATGTTGAAATTATCTTAGAAGTAGATTTGTAAAAAGTAACAACTTATTGAATTCTCTTTATAAGCCCTATTTCGGTATCCTAAAACACAATTAACAAATAAAAAACAATATTGGAGAAAGAGAATATTTGATTTCTATAATATTATATTTATAAGAATCAATCTCCCCCTTTAAATCATAGTGATCTTCTATGAGGTTATCAATATATATCTTTATAATAGAAGAAATAAATTCTTTCTCTATGGTATCAGTGCTTTTACTAACTAGGGGTGCTTCTTCATGAATAACTGGAGGTGGTTATGGCATAGGTAGTGTATGGGATTATCTAACATTTCCTATAACCACATAACTAACTCTATATCCATTAACATGTGATGCTAAACGAATTGGATTGTCTCCCTAATTATTTTCTAAAATTTCTAGGATGTCTTTAGCTACTAGAAAACCTGGAATAGTCTCTACTATCCTCTCCTAAGGAACAAATTTTTTTTTCTCAACAATTGGTTCCTCAACTTACTGAACAACCAAAAAAATGTCATCAACTTGTCTCTAAATAGCCTCTTCTAATTAAATCTAAATATCAAAATCCATATAAGAACATACCACTGGAAAATCTAGTTCAAATCTAGTATACAGAGTCTCTTTTTTCTTCTCTTGTAGGCACCATATCAATGGGTATTGCATCTCTGGGTGGTGATGTAACACCCTGAGATTTTTTTTTTAAAAAAAATTGAATTAATTTATCTTTTTTATATTTTTCATTTCACGTGACATTGGAAATAGTTATATATATATATATATATATATATATTAAAATAGAAACTGAAACATTAATTTCAAATGACAAAAACTTGGATTTCACTACATGTAAAATTGAATTTTCTTGCATTACACACCACACCGACCAGAAATATGCTATATGAAATACTTACTTGGCGTACGTTACAAGCAATATCAAGTTTCTATGAAACATCATTTTACTACTATAATTATTTAAACGGGTTAATTATGACGTATCCACTAAAACATAGTAATATGAATATTAATAGCTACATTTAAAATATTTTTATAATGGTTTTATATAAATAAAACATATCCATAATGAAAAATATAATTTGTGTAATATATTTATATTTTTAAAAGTATTATTTTCTCCAATGAACTGTTTTTCATGTCCTTCTATAAAGAACAAAAAAAATTAATTTTTTATGCTTCTAGAAATTTAATTTGATAATATTAACTTTTTTATTTTATTTATAATTTTTAAATTATCTTAGGTTTATTTTTTGTAATGTTTTTGAAAAACACCATTTTTTGATGAATAGTGAAAAATGTTGCATTTTTTGTTAAAAACCGCCTTTTTGTTTAAGTAATTATTAAAGTAAAATTATAATTTATATTTATTATAGGGTGAATTTAGTTCAACTATACATATATAAATGAAATTTATATCATTATAATAAATTTAACTTTGAAATTTAATAAAAAAATGTAACAAACTTTTGAACATTTTTCTACTTTAAAAACTCGTTATCTCATTCCCTCTACAGGATTAACATTAAACTTACTTTTTCTGCTTCTATGAATTAAATTTCATAAAATGGAAATAAAACATTTTAATAAGTATAATAATTAGATTATAATTATATAATTTTAATTTTTGACCAAAGACATTAGTAAATGTGATTAAAATTAATCACAGCGATTACGACCAAACTAAGCTTAATTAGGGACTAAACCTTAATCTTAGGGTCCCAAATGACCAATACACCTGTAAAAAACCATATTTATGTCCATATTTCTTCCATAAACCTCCCATTATTTATTTTTTTTAGTTTGGTATGACTTTTTTTAGGTAATAACTTGTGTACACCTACCATGTTTTCAAAAATTCTAGGGGAGTCCTTGTCCTTCTCTATAAAAGGACACCACCTCTCTCACTTTGTCACACATCTAAAACATATTATGATTGGAAAATATCTTTCCAATAGACTTATAAGAATCCTTCCATTCCAACTATAATTATATCCTTGGGAGGAAATCAATCCAAGGTTTCCTCTTGGAACAAACCAAAAGGATTTACCTGATTAAGAGGTAATGTCTTCTCTCAAGCTCCTTTCTTTCATTTTCTTTATCCACACCTCCACTATATTTATTACATTATTGTATAAAAAAACTAGTATATTCAATATAATAGGTTTTTTTATAAAATTTCTTGAACTATACTTACACACACATTCATCTAATGTGTAACGATCATATTGTTTATGTGTATGAAAAACTATCACCACACTAAATGATGATTTTTCATTTTTCCATTACCAGGTCTCATGGAAGAAATTATGATAAAACATGCCTTTATATATGTAATATATTATTTTTATTATTTTTTAACCTTTTTATTTCTTTTTTACATCACATATCTTTTTTTACATTCCATTTGGTATAAATACGATAATTTCGTTTGAGGAAGTGTGAACTACCGCTGCATCAAAGAGATGCGATTTGTTCACACACTACATGGAATGTAGTAAGGATGGGTTTAGTGAGATTATATGATATATATGATATAATAATGATACTTTAATAATTATATATACATATATATACATATATTTTATGTACTTTGTTTCTTTTGATATGATGATCAAACTATAGAAATAAAGTTCATGCCTACGTACGGCTTACTATCTCCATGAACAGTGTATTCAATTTCATAATTCTATATGTTATAGATTATTATAGTACAAATATAATGAATATAAATGATATTTATATCATTTTTTACACTCTTTACATCATGATATATGTATAAGGACCATATATATAACAAATTAGTACATAATAGAAAAACAAAGAAAATATTACCTGGAGTATAACGTTAACAAGAAATTTATAACCAGAGAGTAATATAAAGTCAAAATAAATCTATATATTTTATTAAATATAATAATATTGGTCTATAAAATATTTATAATTAATATATATTTATTATATAGAAGTTTTGAATGAGTACGATGAGATTCAATACACAATGTATGGGAATTTAATCTCACTTTTTATTTCAGTGAGATTCATGCTTTATTCACCACCCATTCCTTTTATGTGGTGTTTATACTTCACATGGATGTATTAAATGATTATTATAATAAAATTTATTGGTATTTAAATATTTATTATATGATATTTAATTAGTTTTTATGTCTCAAAAGTTACCAAATCGATAAAATAGTTTTGTCTCAATTTTCTTTTTTGAGACTCATGTTCTGTTATGCACCTAAATTATTTTTTAAAGGTGTATATACTTCCATTTTACATGTTATATAATTAAAATATTAATATTAATTATATTTTAAGATTAATTTAATTTAATTTTCTTACATGGAGTGTATGATCCCATGTTACCATGTTATAATATTTTATTGAAACAATCTCATCGATTTTCAAGATTGTTCATGTTTATAATTTCATTGATGAAATATTATGATCTGTATCTCAAGAACATTCATTAAGTTTTTTATACTCTAGATATTAATAATATAATCATGTATTTGTACCAATTTTCTACTCATTGGTCCACAATATAGTTAATAAAGTGTTTTTTAGAACTCCCATATTTTCCCTCTTTTTGATCAGAAACCTGTGTTCTTTCAGAAACATGTTTTCTAAAAAGGGTTTAAAAGAATATTATTCTAATATTATATGATAATTAGAATAATTTTTTCCCATTTTTTACAAATGTTTTCTAAACATGTTTTCTTAACTTAATGAGTGAGCCTGTTTCTACTTATACATGTTCAGAATGTAATAAAAAATGAGCATGCCAAAAATTCCATATCTTATTCCTAAATTATGATTTCATGAATTATGATCTTAATAATCTTATGATACATGTATTATGTATTAAAAATATTTATTATTATCTATAATATGTAGGTTATTATCTTCAATTATTATTCTCAAGTTATATACCCTTTTTTCATGTTATTTTTATGCATTTTTTTTATTTACCACTACTGAGCATCTGAGATAACCCATTTATTATGTTTCCTTTCCCCAGGTTGTGAAGAAAGGTTTTAGGTATAAGTAATAAAGGTGTAAATATGTATGGGAGATTTTTAATATATTTCACCATGATAGAAGATTTTGTTTCCAAGTTTCGAAAAATAATAAAGTATTACAGTTTTAGGCATCCATTTTCATAATGTAGTAAATATTCATCTAAAATGATGTAATATCAACATATGTTAATCCTGTTTCACTATATTTGGGATAAAAGGAAGGTTTTATTAAAACATTTTAAAATAGGATGATAAAAATTTTGTGATATCCTTAGGAATATTTCTAAGGATATGTAAAAGGATGTCTTTAAGGATAAGTATAAGGATGATTTAATATTTGGGAAAATATATTGGAATTTTTTTAATTGATAGATTGGGTGGATTCTGGGAAATAAATCCTTGTATGGATACTACAAGTGAATGTGGATCTATAACATATATACCTAGGGGTAACAACTCTAACAAGATGTTTCGGGCCTAACTCGGGATAATCTAGTACATGGCGACGGGCCTTGATGCTCACCTAGTTTGTCACTCCCCGAGGATATTCTTTGGGAATTTACATGCTATTTATGAATCATCATGAAGGATTTAAATGTAATTTGGCTATGAATAATATAGAATTAACTGAAGGTTTCATAGACTAAAGAAGGAATCCAAATTTAGACATCTTATAAGTAATTTTCCATGATTATGTTGTTTTATTCAATGACATGAGTTTCTCACCCTATTCTTTATGGTTTTAGACAATGGAGAAAACTATAAAGAACATGTTTAACATTGACTGTTTCATATTTGAAAAGTATGGGATTTACAAAAATCTATTTTTCAAGTGTAAATATCATACTAATAATTATGAATGTGGTATGAGTATCGGTTATACTTTTAAATATAATGATACAGAAAATGACATGTGAAAGCTATTTGATTATCTTCTAGTATTGTTTAATTTAATCCTAAGAAGCATGAATATATTAAGTTTGAGGAACCTTAATACATGATTCATATTTCATATTCAAAGAAAGAGGTATTATAGAATAATTTGATGAAGCCTGAGTAATGGTTTAAGAATAAGGTTGGACTAATAAAGTTTTTTAGTGTTTGAAATCGGATATTATGTTAAATGAATCTTGAAATATATAATTATTTTCAGTATATATTTTCATTAAGTATTTAAAAGGATATTTTTAATGGTGTTTAAGACATGAAAAATGGATTTCATGGAAAAGATATATTTGGATTAAGGGGAGGTAACCCTTTATTAATGCCTGATGTAAAGATAATGGTGTTTGGATAAAAATATTCTTGATATGAATAATTAAATTGGATGGTACATATTACAGTGGAACGGATTATTTACAAGAGATCTATATCATCAAGGATGAAGTTTAAAACATCTTGTATTTAAATAATCTATCTGATAATAATTGTAATAAGTAATCATGCATGTTTTCCAAACTTATTTATGGTAATTAAGTTTATTACCATGTTTCAAGGGAATATACGATAAGGGTCTTCACATGTTTGTAATGTGAAGAACAAGTGGTTCTTTGTGAAATATGGGGGATCAATGTTAATCTTATTTTGTGAATTTCTTTCTAAATATTTGGATTTACATATTTTGGATGGGTTATAAGGTTAACCATTCATGAAAATATTAAGGTAAACTTTAGAGGAAGTATTTATGCATTGATATGGTATTGAAAACCTTTGTTAAAAGGATATTTAGTGATTAACCATCTTTCAAGTTTTTCCATATTATTATTTTTGAAATTATATTAGATTAGTTTTATAAAATGACATCATGTATGTCGGGTGACAACCAATCAAGTCTGAAAAGTCCACTAGTCATGAACCCCTGACTAAAGGACGATAAGGTTTTCACCATTACCACTCGCCTACGCAATTTCCAGTTTAATGTGTAATTATGTTTGTTGAATAATTATCAACTATGAACTTGTAGATTTACCTTTTATTTTTAAATATTAGTTTACTAACCATATTGATTTTGATGAATAGTTAGAGACAAATAGTTTTACTTTTCATTCTTTTTGGGATTAAGATCTGTTAAAAGTGTCTTTTAGATCTTTAGTAATGAAGGTTAATTTCTAGAAATCCACATCTAGAAGTAATGAATGAATACGAACTAGAAAAAATAAAAAAAAAGAATTAAATTTTGTTTATATAAATATATAAAGTGTGTATATTTCCTAATCTCAATGGTCAATAAAATAATTACTCAACGTTAAGATAATGATAAAAAAATGTGTTGTCCAAATATCTTTTTTTTGTTGAACCGATGGCCTTTTAAATCATCACAGATTTATTCCTTTGAGGCCCTCAAATTTTATTTTACCATTAAATTGTTTTTGATTGATAACCTCAATCACTTCATATAAATATTTATGTTTTTCCTACTTGTCCAATCTTCACTTATAACCTATTTTATCCTTTGTGGAAACCAAGTTATATGTTACTTTGGTTAACTGCTATGGTTCCAACATTCCCTTTTTAAGAAAATTTCTAGTATCCATTTTCTGATGTGGGTTTATATGAAAGAAACAAAAAAGTATTAAAAATTAGATAACCCATAAAAATTTCTTGGGAGAGATTCATTTTAAGAGGGGTAGAATGTAACAACCCTAGATTTTGTGTAATATTATTTTCTCAATTAATTTATCTTTTTTATATTTTTCATTTCACGTGACACTGGAAATTGTTTTATATATATTTAAATATTAAAACACAAAGTCAAATATTATTTTTAGAGGGAACCATATTATATTTTGATACATGAAACACTAAATTTTCTTTCACTACAAGCAACATTGACTTGGCATTCGCTATATGAAACACCGACTTGGCGGACATTAAATGCAATTCCGAGTTTCTGTAAAATATCATTTTATTGTTATAATGACTTAAACTAGTTAGTTATAAACTAGATATTAAAACATTGAAATAGTAATAGTAATAAATACTTTTAAAATGTTTTTATAATGTTTTTATATAAATAAAACATATTAATAATGAAAAATATATTTTTTAAAGTCTTTGTTTGTTTAAAAATATTATTTTCTTGAATGAACTGCTTTTCATGTCCTTATATGAAGAAAAAAAAATTATTTTTAGAAAAATGTAGAAATTTATTTTAATAAAATTAAATTAATTTTTTAATTTATAATTCTGAAATTATCTTAGGATGATTTTTTGTGATTTTTATGGGAGACTTTATTTTTTTGATGAATAGTAAAAAATACTGCATTTTGGTTAATAAATTATTTTTCATTTAAATAATTATCAATGTTAAATTATAATTTAATTCTTTTAAGGTCACATTAGAACAATAATAGATAAATAAATACAATTTAGTTCACTATAATAAATTTCACTTTGAAATTGAATATAAAAACTTAATGATGTTTTGAACGATTTTCTACTTTAAAAACATGTTATCTCATCTCGTATGCGAGATTAAAATTAATCTAAATTTTTCTAATTATATGAATTCAATTTATAAAAACCTATATAAATAATTTTAATTAGTATAATATTTATTATCTAATTATATCATGTTACCTTTTTACCAAAAATACTAGTAAAACTGATTAAAATTAATCACATCGATTAACGTCAAATTAAGCTTAATTAGGAACTAAACCTTAATAATAGGTCTTAAATGACCTATAAACTTGTACAAACCCATATTTTATCCATATTTAGGAAATTAACCTCCAATTCTTTATTTATGGTGGTTAGGTATGACTTTTTTAAGGTAATATCATGTGTACACATAACTTGTTTTCAACAATTCCATGTGAGTCATTTCCCTTCCCTATAAAAGACCACCACCTCTCCCTATTATTCACACCTCTAAAACCTCTTAGTTTCAGAAAATATCTACCAAATAAACTTTTCAAAATCCATAACTTCTTTCTATAAGACTCTCCTTTTGTATAAATCAATCCAAGGAATCCTTTTGACACAAAAACAAAGTAGTTTCCTAATTAAGAAGTAATGTCTTTCTCTCAAGATACTTTCTTTCATTTTACTTATCCACCCCTACACTATATTTATTCCATTATTGTGTAAAAAATAGTATATTAAATATAATGGGGTGTTTTTATGAAAACCATTTAACCTACACTTACCCAAACACCCATCTAATGGGTAATCAACATACTGTTTATGTGTATGATGAACTACCACCTCACTAAATGATGATTGTTCATTTTTCCTTTACCACCTCTCATGTTGGGAATTATGATGGGAAATATATTTATATATTTCCTATATTACATTTATTATTTTATTAATCTTATTTATTCCTTTTACAACGCATGTCTTTTTTACTTTCCATTTCGTCAAAATACGATAATTCCATTTGAGGAAGTGTGCACTACCACCCCCACAAAGCGATGTGATTCGTTCACACACTACATGGAATATATTAAGTATTGGTTTATGAAATTATATGATATATATGACATAATAATTCTACTTTAATAATTATATATATACATATACTTCATGCACTTTTTCGTTTAATATGACAATAAGAAAATGGAAACACCCTTCATGTGTATGTACGACTTACTGTATCCATGAACCGTGTCTTCCATTTCATACTTATATATGATATAGATTATTATAATAATAATATAATGAATATAAATTATATTTATATCATGTTTTACATTCTTTAAATAATTATATCAGTATAAGGACCAAATATATAACAAATTAAGATACAACCAAAAAACAAAGCGAATATTACCTAAATTGTAACCTTGACATGAAATTTATAACAAGATGGTAATATGGAGTCATAATAAATTCATATATTGTATTATGTATAATAATATGGTTATGAAAAATATTTATAATAATTTTATATTTATTATATAATATTTTTTAATGAGTACAATGAGAGTCAAGACACAAGGTAAGGGGATTTCATCTCAATTTTAAGTTTTGGGAGATACATGCTTTATTCACCACCCATTCCTTTTGTGTGGTGTGTATAATTCCCCTGAATATATTAAATTATTATTATAAATAAATTTATCGGTATTTACATATCAATTATATGATATTTATTTCATGGTGTTTATGTTTCTAATGTTTTTAAATCAGTAAAATAGTTTTTTCTCAATTTTCTGTTTTGAGACTCATGTTTTGTTATAGACCTAAATTATTTTTCAACGTGTATAAGTTACCAAGTTATAAGAGTTTATTGAAACAATCTCATCGATTTTCAATATTGATTATTTTTATGCTTTATTTGATGAAATATTTAGATCCATCTATCAGGAACATTCATTGATTTTGTTATCCCTTATATATTCATAATATAATCATGTATTGGAACCATTTTTCTAGTTTTTTGTACATATTATAGTAAAAAAATTGTTTTTATAAAATCTCAAAGTTACAAACTTTTCTATCAGAAATCTTTGTTCTTTCAAAACAATGTTTTCTAAAAAGGATTTATAGAATATTATACTAATATCCCAAGAAAATTAATTTTATTTTTTACCATTTTTTAATTTACCAATGTTTTTAGAGGAATCTTCATGTCTCTTTTTGAACGAGGAATTTCTCTATCATTTTTATTGTGAAAATGGAATGTTATTTTTACCTTGTACGACATGTACATATTTACCCCTCAAAAATTATTTGAAGAGTTCTTTTTTTAAAGTTGATTTTTATGAAATTATTTTCAAACTTTTTTCCATGAAAATGTTTCTCAAAATGGTTTCAAGCTTCTTATATATGTTTTCGAGGAAAAAGGTATTTCAAAACATTTTCAAGATTTTATTATATATTATAAAATTATTTTCAATAAAGTGGTTTTAAAAAAGTTTTCAAGATTTATTCTATAGTTTTCAATGTGCTTTCAAAGAAAAATTATATTTAAAATGCTTGAATATTATTTTATATGTTTTTAAGGAAGAATGTTTTAAACATGATCCTAAGACTTCTTTATAAGTTTTAAAGGTTTTTTTATTTTCAATTGATTTTATGTATTAAAAATTCTTTCTCAACGAATAAAGGATTCTTTCCTCAAGAAATATTTTCAAAAGATATTTGAAAAAAATTACTTCTATGATGACATTCGTTTATGTTGATCATGCATTTATAGGAAATTATCTAATGGTTCCATTCATATTGTTTCTATGAATTTTTTCTACTTTGATATAATTACTTTTATGAAACCAGTTTCACTTCCACATGTTTAATGCTTTTGAGACTCTCATATTTTTATGGGTTATGATTTAATGAAGTGATTATGAAACCTAATTATTTTCATAGGTTATGATGTGATGAAATGTTAACGATACCCATCTCATTTCATGGGTTGTGATTTTATGTTTATAAAACCTATCTTTTTTATGGGTCGTGATATGATGAAATTTTTATTATCTTGTGAAACAAGTGTGAATGATTTTATTAATAGATGGATGTGACCTTTATCTCCCTCAAATGAATTGGGTAACTATGTATGATTCATGAGTATATATGTTATGCACGAACCTGATTTCATGTTCACAATGTTATGAGTGAACCTGATTACATGTTCATAATTTCATGAGTGAACCATATTACGTGTTCACATTTTTATACATGGACCTGGTTGCATGTCCATAATTTTATGCGTGAACCTAATTACATGTTCACAATTTTATGAGTGAACCTTATTATGTGTTCATAATTTTGTACATGGACCTGGTTTCATTTCTATAAGTTTTTGTGTGAAATTAATTACATGTTCACAGTGTTATGAGTGAACCTTATTACATGTTCACAATATTATTAATGCACATGTTTGAATGTTCATAAGTTTATGTGTGAACCAGATTAAATATCCACAATGTGATGGGTGAACCTTATTATGTGTTCCCATTGGTATATATGGACCTCGATTCATGTCCATAAGTTTTTGTGTGAACCTGATTACATGTTCAAAATGTTATGAGTGAAACTTATTATGTGTTCAAAATGTTACGAAACGACCTTATTTCATGTCCATAAGTTTATGAGTAAACCTGTTTACATGTTCACAATATTATGTGTGATCCTGATTGCATGTTCACAAAGTTTTTTATTTACATAGTTTCGGGTCCATAAGTTTGCACATGAACTTTATTACACATTCATAATGTTATGAATGGACTTAGTTGCAGGTCTATAAGTTGATGTGGGGCCTTTATTTCATTTCCTTAACTTATTGAATGAACTTCTTTCCACTTATGCATCCTCACAATGTTATAAAAAAATGTGCATGCGACAGATTCCATGTCTTATTCTTATGTTATGATTTCTTGACTTATTCTCTTAATTATATTATAATCCATGTCTTATGAACTACCAATATTTATTATGATCTATAATATATGCGGTATGATCTTCAAATGTTATTCTCAAGTTCCGTACCCTTTTTTTCATGTTATGCTTATGCATTTTATTTATTTACCCTTACTAAGCATCTGAGCTCACCCCTTTCTTATGTTTCCTAACCCCAGGTTATAAAGAAATGTATTAGGTATAAGTAATTAAGATGGATATATTCATGACAGATATTAAATATTTTTCACTAGGATAGAATATTTTGTTCTCATGTTTCCAAATACACTAAACTATTATGGTCCTCTGGAATATATTTTTTTAATGTACTAAATATTTAATTAAAATAAGGTAATATCCATGTATATTAATCCTAGGTCTATATAAGTGAGTTCTATGATACCCACCCCCCAAGAGTCACACCTTCATATCCAGTATTTCGTAAGGAATTTTAAGTGTAATCCCAAAAGTACCCAATTGTTTTCAACAACAAAATAGATATAGTGTTACTTCTGAGACACTTTATTTTATATCCTCCATTTAGATCTAACACTTTTCTCATCTGATCCAAGGAGATAATTCTATCATAAGGATGGTAATTAATCTCATCCTTTCCTTTACAACAATGATTCATAATGTTCATCATGTACCTAGGAATATTCAGCTTCAAATTATTAATCATAATATACTAAAAATAAATTTCATAAAATAAAACCATCTAATTCTTACCAGTTCTCTTGGATATCCCATTTTGCACTAACATTGAAAAAAAATTCCAATCTTCTCTTAAATATTGTATATGATTCTTCTAAAATGAAGAGGTATTAAAAAAGAATGTGAATAGATATATTAGTCCAACTTTTCTTGTTACAATAAGTGTCCAACTAAAACTGAAGTCCCCCTCATGGGGACAATGATGGAAATAATCCAAAAGAGTAAACAAAAATATAAATGGTTCTACATTAATTCTAGAAGAGATAATATTATTTTTTGATTGAATTATAACTCAGTTTTCTTTATAAACTATTTTTCTTCTTCCTTGATCAAAAAAATCTCATCAAAAAATGAAATCACATCCTTGAAACTGAAGATCCTTCTTCAAAAAACATATCTGCAAACTTCACCCATTACATATAAATTTCTTTCCTAGAATGTACCCTTCATATAAAACTACCTTTTGATTTATTTAATAATTAAAACTTACCTCTATATTTTTCAATGGCTTTCCCATAGTTGACATGGTTGGATGGAGGTCGAATAATGATTGAATGTTTTTGGGAGACATTTCGGCTTGAGTAATATGACATATACGTGAATGGAAAAAGGTTCTCAATATGATCTAGTTTTAGGTCCTGAATTTGATTTCCAAAATGATTTCATTACGAAATGGGTTTTTTGGGATGATTTAAACTTATAAATAAATTAAAATAAAATGAATTCTAAAATAAATAAATTTTATTTTCTAAACTCATGACACTTAAATACAATAGACTAAATTGATCAAACATTTTAGAAATAAATTAATCATAAATTAAATAATAATTAAAATCAATAAATTATTTTTCATAAAATTTAATAAGACCAATTCTCTTTTGATAAAATCAACATGTTCACCTACACATGGCTTAATAAAATTATTATTCAATAGATTCTTTCTAAAAATAAACTAAAGAATAATATCACATTTTTGGAAATGATATTTCAAAAAATAACACCTTATATCTATATATTTCATTATCAAATGATTTATTGGATTCATAGAAATTTTTATATAATATGTTTTATCATATTTAATTAATACTTTATTAGAATTGAATCCAAAATCTATCAATGTTTATCTCATCCAAAATATATGTTCTCAAAAATAACCATCAATGATATATTCTTATTCAAAATTAGATAATGAAATATAGTTTTGTTTCATACTAAACCAAGATACCAAGTATTTTCCTATAAAATGGAAGGTTCCTGAGGCACTCTTCGTATCTAGTTTACATCCACCAAATTCAGTGTCAGAATATGTAGAAAAGTTAAAATCAGAATTTTTTTTGAAAAAGTTAGGAAATAGAAATTATTCCTTTTAAATACTTTAAAATTCTTTTGGCGTCTTTTAAATGAGATTATTTTTTATTTTCCTAATATATTAAAAAATCCATATTGAAAGCATAATTTCTTTCTAACTAGTATTAAAATAAAATAAACATCCTATTATTACTATGTTAATCTTTTTTTCAACTAGTTCACCAGCTTAATCAGAGTAATGATTTTCGTTATAACTCAAAGGGATTTTTTTACTTTAACAATTTTGATTAAAAATCATTTATATAATTCTTGTTTGTACTTGATATGATTAATAACAACCCCAATGTCTTTTTGATAAAGTTTAAAACATAGAGTAAAATATATGTTACTCAAAATACTTACTTAAAATTACTTATGAATAAGTTTCAAAAGCTCTTTACAATATTTTTTATTTTTTAAATATAAATTTACATAATTAACCAATATTTGAAAAAATATATACTAAGATGATGTTTTCATAAACAGATTAGGATCTTCTTAATTATAAAAACTTATTTGATAAAAGAAAAATAAAAAAAAGTTTTTATAACAAGATCTATGTGCTTTTTTAAATCTATAAAGATATTTATTATGTTTAAAAAAGATTTTGAAATTTGAGGTTTTTCATAACCATGAAGTTGTTCCACATAAACTTCATCCATAAAAAAATTATATAATAATATTTTATATCTATATGAAATAATGTAAAATTAACATGTGATGCATAATCTAAGATAATTCAAATGGATTTTAATATTGATACAGGTGTAAAGGTATACTCAAAATATATTCCTTCTTGTTGACTATAACCTCAAGCTACAAATATATCCATATTCCTAGTTATCATTCCATGATCATCCTATTTATTCATAAAACCTATTTTTTCAATAACAGGATAGTTATATGGCCCTTAAACTAATTCCCAATCCTTTTTCCTCTTGACCTGGTTTAATTCCTCTTGTATTTCAACAACCCAATTGCCATATTCTATGTATTGTTCTATATATATATAGTATCTTTCTATGATAGAAATGCAGAAAATTATACAAGGATTTATAAACTCATTTTAGTCCTATAAACATCATCTATTATTATTATAATAGCATCTAATTTAGGTTCTTAAGTATTATAGTATGTCTTGTAAGCATACCTTTTGGATCACTAGTATCTATCCGTTATAGGTTTGGTTCTTGAAAATCAAGTTCCAACTCTTCATCCTTTTAACTTTCAAATTGATTTCTAGGTATTATGTTCTCCAAAGAATCACTTAGCTCATAAACATAAATCATTTTATGATCAAAAGTTTAAATTTCTTATAATTTCACATGTTTTGATACTTCAAAAATCTGCTAACCTTTATTCTAGACTCTATATTCCTTAGAAGTAGTAGAATAGCCTTGTAATATTCCTTCAACAACTTTTGGATCAAATTTATAATGATTTTCCTTAGTGTATAGAATATAAACCATTCGTCTAAATAACTTAATTCCACCAATTCTTTTTTCTTAATATTAATATATAGATCATGGGGTATTTTTTTCAAAATATGACTAATTAGAACTTTGTTTTTGACATAAAATGATATATTCATATCTTTCTCCCAAACATGTGTAGGAATTTCATATTCACATAACATTGTTCTATACATATCTTTCAAAGTCCTATTTTTACTCTCAACAAAACTATTTTTAGGTGTCTTATGGGAAGAAAAAGTATTATTGATCCTATGTTATGAACAATCAGAATTGAAATCATGGTTTTCAAATCCTCTTCCATGGAAAATTATTATAGTAATAATTTTATAATATTTACCTTTCTGAACCAGCATCACAAAACATATAAAAATAGTTAAGGATTTACTTTTAACACTTAAAGATAGAACCATGAAAAATATTTTAAAACCATAAACTGATAAATAATTAAAATATTCCCCACTGAGTATTGTAACTCAATATGTCCCAAAAAATCTATATGAATTATTTTTAGGGGTATATAAGTATATACATATATAATTAGATTAAAATATCACTTGTTTTTCTTTCTTATTTGGAATTCATCACATTGATTCTTCCTATTCATTTTAAGTTGAGGTAAATCAAAAACAAAATTACTTTATGAAAATTTTCTCAAAGAATAGACATTACAATGTCTAAATCTTATATTACATAAGAATGATTCATATTTTTCATCATTTAAACGATTAACTATTTATCTAATAAAATAATTAAGACCTTGAGTATTATCATTATCTATTCTAGGTGCCTTAAATTTATGAGTTTTATCCATAAAAACTTAACAAGAATTATATGAAAAATCAAAAAATAACATTTTTCATAAATTTGATAAATAATAATTAGTTCATTATTTAAACCTTCCACATAATGAACTTTCATAACAAGTAATGAGCTTAGATTTCTAACAAAGCCAACTCCCATAATTTTTCCTCTAGAATTTTCACCAAAAGTGATATAACCTCCATTAAATTTTTATAAGGGGTAAAAATTAGAGAAATATCAACTCATATTCAAGAGAATACACTACCCATATACCATTTATCTTTGATTTTTTTGATTTTTCTCAAAATAGACAAATCATAAAAACAAAATGGTAGCCATATTATCTTGGGACCAATAATGTCACAAACCAAAGATATGTGTACAAAAGTTTATTTGAACAATCCAAAAATTATAGTACTGAATTTTGAAAAATGTTCTCAAAGAAAAGAATTTCTAACTCCAAAAAATTGAGGATCTTTCAGACCAAAATTGTTATCACATTGTTCTAACTCCCCATAATGATGAAACGTAATTTTTGAGAGGTTCTTGTTTTTTGAACTAGGAACAAAATTATTTATTTAGAAATTTGGTTTTCACCTTGGCTTTCTATTCCAAAATTATTTTAACGATGTTGATTTTTTCAATGGATTTGATTTAAATAATTTTCACCTTTATTGAAAAAACATGGATCATCTTTGAGATATTGAACTTATTTTTTAAATTGTTTAATATTATTTCTACATTCAATATAAGATGTATTAGAATTTTCTATAATGGTTATTAATTCTAAAATTTAATTTTTTATCCTACTTATCTATTTACCATATCTCTATTATAATTTTTAAGATATTTTCATATATTTTTCAAGGATTCATAGTTAGTTTCTATCATGGTAAAATGTTAATTTAATTTCTAATATGATTAATTTTCATTGGATGATTTATAGATATGATCAGAACAATAATATGAATGTACCTCATCAAAATGTCCCATAAGGAACATATTGGACTTCTTATTAGATGGTTTAGATTTTGATTCTAAAGATGTGACATCACTAGAATCTTATAAATCACTCTATGTGGAATTAATAGATTTGTTTTTTTTCTTAATATGAACAACCTTTTTAAAATACTTTTATCTAACTTGTTATCTTATAGTTGTTGAAAATATAGCTTGATATGCCCAGGATTCATGAATTCATAGAATGTTACATATTTAGATTTAATATCAAATTTCTCATACTTGTTGAATGGTTAAAAAAATTATTTTATTATATAACATAATGAATTTCCTTGAAAATTTACCATGCTCACTATTTGAAGTAGAACTTTCTAAAGGATCTTCATCAAATGACTCTACTTTTTGAATTTATTTACACTTATTATCATACATTGAATATGAGACTTACAGACAATAATTATCCTTCTTAAAAAATATATGCTCTCCATATTCCTCTTCAATATATACCTAATACATCATTATAGTGACAAGAATATATTTTATTTTAAAATTCATTAACTCGGTAAATTTTCTAATAGTATCTAAGATTCCACTGTATCTTGGTGGTAGAATTTATTAAAATTTTATTACTTGATCTGGATCAGTATTTGGTTTTCTCCAAGAACAAAAAATTTTTTCAATCTCTATAAACCATACATTTAATTGGATGATACTTTCACCTTTCATCATTCTTAACGTATCAAATTTTATCTTCAAAGTATAATATTTGATGGATTTCACATTATATTCACCTTTATAAGTAACTAAAATGGTAGTCCACATTTAATGGATTGTTTAGGATTGAGATACCCATATGAAATCATTATGACATATACCATGACTTATAGAATTAATATATTTAGAATTTAAATCCTAATGAAATTTTTTTTCTTCATCCCATGTTTCTGGTTTAGGTTTTGGAATTTTATAAGGCTTCACAACTTTAAGATAAACCTTACAACAAATTTTCCTTAGAGATATAATCATATATTCCTTCCAGTTTTAATAATTCTTACCAAGAATGTTGGGTGATATTATGATCTAAATACATAATCTTTTATCATCCATTGAAGCCATTGGATTTTTTTTTTGAATCCAACCTTTGATCGATGAGAATACAAGATTCACAGTCTTTGATACTAATTGTTTTCCTACAATCATTGCAAAAGAATAAAGAGGTGGGTTGAATTGTGTTTTTAAAGTTTTTATTCACTATTTAAAACACCCTGTTAGGAAGAAGACTAACTTATAATATCTTCTTAAATGCATAAAGCATTAGAAATAAATTACATAAAAACAATATTACACAAGGATTTATGGTTGTTCTAGGAATAAAATTCCTATAGTCTATTCCATTAACCTTATTCACTATGAGTTTGGTGATTTTCACTAGACCAGTTCTTTTTCTTGGGAAAACCAATCATTTCTTCAGGAACTACATGAGTGAGTGCAACAAGTCGAGATATGCTATAACAACAAAAGTTATTTCAACCAGGTTCTAGTAAGGATATAAAGAAAACAACCTCTAGTTTCTTTACTAGGGAACCTTTATAATAAAAAAAAGAAAAGAAATATTTTTTATCATTATCTAAGAGTTATAATATAAAATAAACAAGAGGAGTAAATATTAAGGAGAGATTATCAGAAAATGAATACAACTCAAGGATAGTCTTTTAAATCAACAGCAATGATGAACAATATCACTCGTCTGTAGATTATGATTCTTTTACATTATTTCCACACACAAAAATAGAGAATAATATAGGATATTAATGAAATGATAAATTCTTGTATATTTAGCCATCCCTTTTCTTCTTCACTGCATATCTCTTTTTTATCCTTGAGAGGTCATGCTATATTTTTAAAAGAGCATGAAAAAGTTATCAATTAAATGAACTACATATGATCCATGAAATTGGGGGATAGATACATTAACTTTCTCAGAAATAACTTACTAGTAGTAAATTAATATAAATTATCCATAAACTTGTTTCCATGCTTGACACTTTCCACTAATTATAATTTTTTTCTATTTAGAGGTTATCTAGATTTAAAATATTTCATGTAACACCATGAGTTTTTAATAATTATTCTTTTCAAATAAATTTAATTTAATTTATAGATTTCACTACATGGAAAACAATTTTAATCATGTTCTATATGCTACACTTGGTAAGATTTCATTACCAACATCACTAAGTTTTTACAAAACCGCGATATATTATTAATATTGTTTTTTAAATGTCTCCATTGTAAATTATCCATTAAAAATAGTAATATTAATAGTATTAACTGATTTTCAAATATTATGTATACCTATTTTATATAAATAAAATATATTTATAATAAAATACATATGTTCTTTAAAGTCTTCATATGTTTCAAACATAATATTTTCTAAAAAATGAATTTTATGTATTTTTTTGAAAAATAATAAAATAAATTTTTGACACTTTTTGGAAAGTATATTAATAAAATAAAATTCATTTTTTATATCATAATGTTAGAATTATATTATGTTGATGTTTTGGGACTTTTCTAAAAAATTTCATTTTTTATTAATAATGAATAATATTGAATTTTAATTGATAATTTTCTTTTTGATTAATTTTTTTTATAAAGTCAAATTATATTAAAAATCAGTTATAAAGTTAAATTATTTAAATTATACATCACTTAATCCAATTTAGTACATTTTAATCAATTTCATATTAAATTTTTATGTAAAAACATTATAGACTTTTGAACGTTTTCTCTTAAAAAACTGCTTTCTCATTGCGTCTGCGAGATTAATTTCAAATTATATATTTACACCAATATGAATGGAATTTTTAAGAATGGATTCCAAATATGGAATAATAATAATTTATATTATATAATAATTTAAAATTAATTTTTTAACAAAACGAATAGTAAAAATATTAAAAATTATTTACCTCATTTAAGGTAAAAATGGTTTTACCTGGGGCTATACTAAGGTGATAAGGGTTAAAAATAATCCAAAACATATGAAAACACATTTTATTGAAATATTAAGAACTTATACCTTCTATGATCTAGAATAATCCATTTTTTATCCTTGTTACATGAAAACAAAACTTGGGTGTAACTCTTTCTTTTCAGGACATTACAAGTGTGCCAATCACCTCACTTATAAAAGTTCACACACTATCCTCTCTAATTAACAAATTTAATGCATTTTAGTTCATAAAAAAACTTCCCAAATAAATTAATAAATTCTCTCCTCTCATCCTAGAGGCCTTTTTTTCAATATATATTTAACCTAGGATGGATTTTGGTGCTACCCTCGGGAGGATACCTAAAGAAGAGGTAATGTTCATCAATGAGAGTTTTTCTTTTATTTATTCCTCCAAATCCATAAATTAGTATTATAAAATTATTATATAATAAAATCATTATAATAAATATATTTCAATATTTTTCTGTTTATGGTATGACATACAAAAATCTCCACTTCCATCAAACAAGTTACGAAATCATTATTCATGTGTATGACATACTAGATCCTCGCAAACAGATTCCATTTTTTGGTTCATTACCACCAATCATAGCTAGTTTAAATTATGGGTTTATTATATATATATATACATAATATTTATGATTTTATTATGATTTTATAATTGTTATATCACACAAGCCTTCATACTCTCTATTTTTTGGCTATATGGCAATATTGCTCGTGTATACTGAAGACTACCACATCACGAAGCAATGTGATTAATTAACACTTTACATGGAATTAGTAAAGGATGTATTTAATAAAAATATGTGATATATATGAAATAAAATTTAATTTTAATAGAAAATATATCTTTAAACTATATTTATTTAAATGTGAGTAGAAAATGGAAATAGTGTTCATGTGTATGTAAGACCTACCGTCTCTATGAATGGAGCATTTAATATTATATATCCTAAATATATATATGCCAAATATATATTATATTTATATAATAGTTAACATTATAGAGATATTGAAACCACGAAAAATTAAAGATGATGATAAGAATTAAAAAAATTGAAACATAAATGAAAAACAAAGAGGTTATTACTCAAAAAGTAATATTGACAAATAATATGGCTCTGTAATAGATGTATAATGAACTTGTATTTATTATATAGTATATCGTAACATGTATAATATAATTAAATACTTGTGGAAAGATATTTTTTCTCACTTTTCCCACATTGAGACATAAGTTATGTTATGAACCTCTATTATTTTATGAGGTGTGTATACAATCCATTTAAAATGAAATATAATTTATTTATTTATAATTATGAAATTTTAATTGTTCATTTGATTTTATCATTTTATGGGGCTTATGATTTATTTATACCAATGTGGTAAGGGTTTTATGTTTCAATCTCATCATTTATCAATAGTTTTTATGATTAAGACTCCAATGATTAAATTTAATTATAAATGTTGCAATAATTTTTGTGAATTTTTTCTCCTATGATTATGCTATCTTCATGTATTATTTCCATTTTTCCACTCTGAATAATTAATTTATAAAATTATTTTAAGAAAATATGACAATATTATTTTATTTATTCAAAAATTCATTTTACTTCAAGAAAATTTATTCAAAAAATGTTTTGAAATAAATGTTTTATAATTCTACTATTTTTTAAGAAATTTTTACAAATGATTACATTTTAATAATTTTTTTTTGAACTAAATTTTCATGGTTTTTAACAAACAATTATTTCATTATATTTTATGAAAATCTGAAAGTAATATCTTTTTAACTATTATAACTTAAAAGAAAATTCCCATCAGGATAACTATTATTTTATTTAAAGGTTCCATTTTTATCTTTCAAGGTTATTTTTAAGAAAAAATTTTTAAAATTTTTTTATCTTTTAAAAAAAATCAAGTTGGAAAGGGTATTTTCTTCAATAAATGTTTTAAATGATCGATATAAATAATTTTCCTTGTTTTATGACATCAATTGATGTTACCTACGCCTTACTATAGATATGATACTGGGAAAACATTCTTAATATTTATATTAATGATTAGTGTTTATTATGGAATTATGTCTGTGAAACATGTTTCTATTCTGCATGATATACCATGATAAAATTCATATTAGATCCTCATATTTTTTACCAGGACAATCTACAGGGAAATAATGAAATGATAATGAAAACTATCTCTTTTCCACAGGTTATGATATAATGAAATGTTATGAAAACCAATTCATTTCATGGGTTTTGATATCATGAATTTTTTATGATATTATGAACACATAAATATGGTTTTCATTATGATAAGGGTGGGACCTATATATCCCTCCAGTGGATTGAGTAAGGGTTTATATCTAATGAGATATATATGGCTGGAATGGTAGTGAACTAGGTTTAGTAATTGTCATTTTATTATATGATGATCTTGGGAGTGGACTATGAATAATATGATGGTTTTTGTAGTGAACCCATTCAAATATGATATCCTTGAAATTTATCTTTTAAACATTTATAAATGATTTTATAGTGTTATTTGTATGCAAAAAAGTCTATGTATTATTTCAATTTTATACTCTCGTTGCTCATTCTCATTGATTTCCACCATGTATTATAAACTTCCAATATTTGTTCCAAGATTCATGTTTGGATCTTTGATATTCTTTTAATGGTTTTAAAATGTTATTTGCATGTTACCATAACCTTTTGTTCATGTTATTCTTATGTATATCCCTTGTTTACTATTACTAAGCATGTGGTATCACTCTTTATTATGATTCATTTCCACATGTTATGAAGAACCGAATTTCTTATGACATGTATAATAAGGTTTCGTGTTATGAAGAACATATTGGGAGTTGACATAGATCACTAATAGATCAAATTTTTGTTTCTATGTTTATAAAGGCATTAAAATATTAGGGTTCTCCTGCATGTGTTTGTGTGATGTATTGAATATTCATAAAAAATGATGTAATAACTATGTATGATAATCCGAGGTCACTATAGTTGATATTATAGTATTTTATTAGTTAATATTTGGAAACTAGGATGAAAATATATTAGTGAGATCCTTAAAGATTTTTCTAAGGATAAGTCTAAGGATGGGTGAATGTATAGAAATATGTCATGGATTATTAATAAAGGATAGAGAGAGTGGTGTCCAAGAAATTACATCACTGTCTATATACGATGGGTGGATGTGGCTCTCACACAGAGGTACCTGGGGGTAACAAAAACGAAAAGGGAGAATTAATTTGGACTCAATAGTCTCCTAGTACACGAAAATAGGCCTTACTTCACACTTAGTTTGACACTCCATGGGGTTAAAATTTGTAAATTTCTGAACCCTTTATGAACAATCATGAAATATTTTAATAAATTATGACAATTATTAAAATAGGGTAAAATAAAGGTTTCATATATGAAAGATCAATGTTCCATGATCTAATCATACAAAAGTTTTATTTCATGATTATGTGGTTCCCCACTATGATTATAGTTCTTTACATCGTGTTTTTTGGTTTTAGTCCATGGATGGAACCATAAGGAATGACAATAATGATGGTTACGATGAAAAATGAAATGATTTTCCCCCTAATAATCAAAATTTTATGGTATATGGAATGAAAAATATTTTTTATAAGCTCACACAACTATCTAAATCTATAAATCATGTCAGACTTCAAATCAAACAACGGATAGAACGACATTCAGGTGAGTCCTTTATGAAGAAATTTTCACCTTCCTTCAATTTAACTGTTGATCCTCTAGTTGTTGAGAAATATATCAGTGCCACTAAAATGGTATTTTACATTCTCCAATGTTTGGAACATGGAAAATCCATTTATGTATTTCTACTTTTTGGAAGCTGAATTTTATCAATAGAGGAGTATTATCCAGACAACGACGAAACAATATGAAATTGACTCCAGGGATTGGGATGCATTCATGAACATATTTATCAATGTGTACTACCTTTGTATTATTTATATAAAGATAGATAACATGTTCCTTGAGCTAAATAAAAATGATGATGAATACATTTGTTTCTATAAGGAAAATTTTACAAGACTTTCCAGGTATCCTTCTGGTATTACCATCCAACCTGAAAGTAAGGTTGATCAATTCTTCAGTGGTTTAAAACCAATTCACTGAAGGGTGTTATCCATAACAGACATCAGTAAATATGGAGATATTGTTCGATGTGATGTAAAGGAATAAATTGATGTTATATTTACGTAGAAGTCACACGTGTTTGATAATTAAAAGAATGTGGAGTTCAATGAAAAATATAAAAACCATATAGAGAAGAATATGATATTTAATTTATGATCAATCATTGGTAAGAAGAATATAAGAAATTGTCCTAAGAGGACTAGTAAATGTTTTAAGAGTTTAAGGGAAGGTTATTGGGTAATTTATTTCCAAATTTATTGGAATAAGTTAGCTAAGTATGTGAATAGTGAGAAAGATACACATATTAGACCACACAACCTCTTTTGTTTTCAAATTCATAGAATATGGGAACTATGATAACTAGTTCTCAAATATGAAGGATAATTATGATGATTGACATAAATAACAACCTAATCCAAGAGACAAAGTGACATCTCATGTGATCACTACTTCTGATGAGGGGTGTGACAACGACGTGGTGAAAGGTAAACTTACCATCTATTATAGAACTACTAATGTATAATTTGACATTAGATGTACTCATTAAATAATATCATAAGTATTCACTAATGGTATAAATATTCAACCCAAATTATTAGATATATAATTAGAAGTGAAAATACATAATGGTACATTGATCGCATATCAAGTGTATGATTCCTCTCTGGTTGATATTTTTTGGAATGTGATTCCTACAAATTTTGCTGCTTATCCTCTGTTGTATTTTGATGCCATATTAGGCATGGATTGGATTTATATTCATATATCCCACACTATTTTTTGAGGAAGGGACTTCATGTTTGACATTCAAACCCATTGAATGATTTTATATCAATATGAATATTAGTACTATCATACTATGGAGATTTCATCCATTGTATGGTTCTTAATTCCCATTCAGATGGGGTGTTAATCTCAAATGGTTAAGCATAAACATGATATCAATAATATTCCAACTATGTAAGAATTATTAAAATTATTCAAGGAGTAGTTTCCTAGTCTTTACCAAAACGTGAAATTTAGTTCTCAATATAGCTCAAACATGGTTCCATACCAATTTGAAAGACTCCCTATATAATGAAACAGAATGATTTATAGTAATTGAAGAAGAAAATCAAGGAAAAACTTGACAAGGGATTAATTTAGACAAGTGTTTCACCATGGGGTGAACCTATTCTCTTTATTAAAAATAAATATGTATTGATGTAACTTTTCATGGATTATTAATAGTATAACAAGATCACAATCAAGAAAAAGTATTCTATACCTTGTAATGATGACTTATTTAATAAATTAGGTAGAGATCAATATTTTTCCAAGATTAAACTTTATTCATGATATCATCAATTAAGGGTAAAGATGGATAATATACCCATGATGCCATTTTGTATATTATAAGGAAATAATGAATATGTAGTAATTAGATTTTGTCTTAGTAATTCCCCCTAACATTATGAATTTAATGAATAGAGTCTTTAGAGATTACTATTATAAGTTTATAGCTATATTTACATATGATTTTTTTTATTTATTAAAAGAGAAAGGAATAGAATGAATAATACTTGATAATTATACTAAAGACTATAAGGAATGAGAAACTATATGAAAAATTTACAAAGTTTTAATTTTGGATAAAAAGTTTTCAGTTTTAGGTCATATAATCTCAAGACATTATATCAGTAGATCCATCAAGGATAGAGACTATTTAATATTATCCTAGAAAACCATAGTGATTGAGAACCTTAGTTTTATTGCTTTACCTAGAAATTATTTCTAGTTTATACAGAATTTTACTTTACTATTTTATTCACACTGGAAGTAAACTCGGAAGGTAGCCATGTTCCTGTAGACATATAAATGTGAGGAATATTTTTGGGAAATGAAGAGAAGATAGAAAACACACTTGTTATTATAGTTTTATATAGATTATAAGGGTTATTAATCATTATTGATGCATCCAAGAAGGGATTATAATGTGTTCTTATTCAAAATGAAATAGTTATAGCTTATGCCTCACAAAAATTAAAGATTCATGATAAAAAATACTAAACAATCATTTGGATTTAGTCACAATAATTTTTAAATTAATTTTTCAGAGGTATTATATTTATGGAGAAAATTTTGTTATATATACCAATTAGAAAATTTTAATTTATATATTCAGCAATAAAGAGTCCAATATTCTTCAAAGAAGTTGGTTAGAGCTGATTAAATATTATGAATTCTCAAAACATTTCCACCATAGGAATAAAAATAAGGTGGTCGATATTTTTATTGGAACTAATAAAGCTATCTTTTCTATTATTAGGGTAAAAAAGGATCTAATATTTATGGATTTTAAAAGGATAGATCTAGAAATTCTGAGGGAAGGGGAAAATCTAATCTTTATCTGTTTAATTTTCAACCATCTATCCAAGTAAAAATTAAATAGGCATAGATGGAAGAAGTAGAAATGTAAAATTAGGATAGAATTATTTCTAATTTTAATATTGATCGTTATGGTATAATAAGGTTTAGTAATCGTGTATATAATTCATCCATACTGGATGTGAAGAAGGAGTTTTTAGAGGAAGCTCATAGTTATTCATTCTCCATTCATCCAAGATGTACGAAGATGTATAAAGACGTGAAATAATACATTTGGTGGGATGGCATGAAATAGATATCACAGATCTTATATCATGGTGCTTGGTATGTCATGAAGTTAAGGATGAAAGAAAAAAGTATAAGGGGGTTTCAAATACATTACCCATACCAAAATGGAAATAGAAAAATATCACAATTTATTTTTTTAGTCGACACCCCAAAATGTATAGGGAGTATAATTCAATATGGGATGTATTTTATCACCTTACTAATTCATAACACTTAACCCTAATTAGAAAATAATTCTCTTTGGATCTACTTTCTAGGATATAAATTATTGAAGTGGTAAGTTTTCATGCAGTACCACATTCAATTATATCTGATCCGGATCTAAGGTTTAACTCAATATTCTAGAAAAGCCTTTAGTAATCTATTGATACAGAGATTAGATTTAACACTAAATGTCATCCATATATAGATGTTCTATATAAGAGAAAAATTCAAACCCTGTAAGATATGTTGAGATCTTCTTATATTTATTTCAATGGTGGTTTGTATCAACACCTTCCTCTAAATTTTTTTTCTACAATAATAGATTTCACTAAAACATTTAGATGTCTCATTATTAAGTCCTATATGAAAATAAATTTAGAGCTCCAACATGCTATAATTAAGTCAAAGAATTAAAGATATTGTGATATGAGATAGATAAAGAAATGGAAGATAAGGTTAGATCCATTCAGCAACATATAAAGTCAACTCGCAGTCAGAAAAAAAGTTATAATGATAATATATGATCTAATCAATAATTTAAATTTTGTGACATTATTTCAAACAAAAATCTCTATGGAAGAAGGTTATGAGATTAGGTAATGGAAACTAAGAACTTGGTATATCTTTCCCTTTGAAATTCTTGATCCTGCCAAGATGGTAGCTAGGTTGGAACTTCCACCGAAGATCTCTCAAGTCTATGATGTGTTCCAAGTATCTCTATTAAAGAAGTATATACTTTAACCTTCATATATACTAAACTCAGAGGTCATACCACTAGAGGGATAAATTTTTTATGAGGAACAACCAGTGGAGATTATGGATCACATTGAGAATGTTTAATAAAACTAGACCACTAACCTGGTCATTTTTTTAGGGAAACAACAAGTTTGGGGAAACTATGTAGGAACCTGAGGATGTGATGAGGAAAAGTGTCCTTATTTTTTGTATTAGAGTGATGAATTTTGAGGGAGAAATATATATTATGGGGGTAGAATGTAACACATTTTGTTTTTATGAATTGTTATTTTTTTTAATAAATTAAATTTATTTGATATATTTCATTTCATGGGATACCATGTTAATCTTGTGTTATACACAAAATTGGGTTATCTTTAGTTACACAAAACATTGAGTTTTAAAAAAACGATGAAATATTATTAATATAGTTTTTTGAATGCAACCGTAATGAACATTCCATTTGACATAGTAATATGAATAGAAATAAATACTTTTAAAATAATAATTATAACGGGTTTATATAAAGAAAACATATCAATAATGAAATACGTAATTTTTTTAAATCCTTTATATGATTAAAAAATACTATTTTCTAAAAAAAGAATTCATATATTTTTTTGAAAATAATAAAATTAATTTTCGAAAATTTTATAAAATTTAATTTGAAAAATAAACTTCATTTTTGAAATTAAAATTATAAATTATCATTGGGTGATTTTTAAATTTTTATGAAATAATTCATTTTTTGTTTAATAGTGAAAAATATTAAATTTTAATTGAAAACTTCCTTTTGGAGTAATTTATTTTTAAAGTTAAATTTTTTTTAAAATTGGTTTTAAAGTTAATTTCGATCAATTATACATTCATAAATCCAATTTTGGTCATTAGAATAAATTCTATATTCAATTTTGATATAAAAACTTTATAAATATTAGATAATTTTCCTTCAAAACTCGCTTTCTCATCCCATATGAAACAATAATTTTAAATTAAAATTTACCACTTTTGTGAATGTAATTTTAAAAAATGGATTCCACATTTGTAATTATGATAATTTATACTACTAAAAATATCGAATTAATTATTTACCAAAATGAATTGTAATAATAGTAAAAATTATTTACCACAGTTAAGGTAAAAAAATTATAGGGGATTAAAATAAAATGATTAGGGATTAAAATATAAAAAACATTTCCAAAACCCATTGTATGGAAATATTTCGACCATAAACCTTATATTATTAATAATACGCTATTTTTTATCCCTGTGATATGAGAAAAAACATGGGTTGAATTTTTTCTTGAAAAAAAATTATAAGTGTGTCACTCACTACACTTATAAATGGCCACCTCTTCTACTCTCTACAAAACACCTTAAAACCCTTTTGTTTAAATAAAAAAAATCCAAATTAATTAAAATATTTACTCCCATAATCCAAAAAACTCTTAGTTTGCAAATAAATCTAATGTAGAGAGGACTTTGGTGACATCCTAAAGAGGATACTCGAAGAAAAGGTACCATTTATCAACATGCATTTTTGTTTTATTTATTTATCAACAACCTTCGATTATTATTATACGAAGACTATATAAGACTATTAGTATCATTAATATTCTTATATTATTTTATGTTAAGATAAATACCTATCACAATATCAAATTCCATCTATTGGGTTATGAAATCATCATTCGTGTGTACAGCGGACTACCACCTCACTAACCGATTTCATTCTTTTTTTAATTACCACCAATAACGGATAGTTTTAATGATGTAATTTTAATTTATATATGATATTAATGAAATTATTATGATTCTATAATTATTATATCACTCATACATTCATAATCACCATTTTGTAGAAATATGATCATGACGCTCCTATGTACCGTGAACTACCGCCTTGTGAAGCAATGTGATTTGTTCACACTATACATGGAATATATTAAAGATGGTTTTAATGAAAATATGTAATATATGTGGAATATTTTTTTTAATTATAATATCCCATTAAACTTTATTTCTTTAAATTCAAAAATAAAATGGAAACAATGTTCATGCGTACATACAGCCTACCGTCTCAAGGAATGGTGTATTATATTATATATATATATTTAAGTTTTATAGATTACTCTAAATAAAAATATAATGAATATATAACATATTTATATCATGGTTAAAATTATTAATATTATTAAACTATTAACAAAGTATGAGGACCAAAAAAATGATAAATCAAAAAATATATTAAAAACAAAGAGGTTATTACCTGAAATGTAATTTTATCAAGGAATCCATTCTAAACTGGTAATAAAATGTCATAAGAAAATCATATATGTTATGAAATATGTGAAAATGGATATTTAATATATTTAAAATAAACTTATATTTATTATACAGGAATAATTAATGATTATGAGTGAATTTAAGACTTAGTGTAAGGGATTTTTTCACAATTTTCCTCCTCTGAGACATATGTTATGTTATAGACCTGTATTCTTCTATGATGTGTGTATATAAACCTATTGAAATGTAATATAATAAATTTATTTATCCACAAGATATTATAAAGTTTCATTTTTATGTTTCCTTTCATGGATTGTATGATTTGTGGTTACCAAAGTGGTAAGGGTTTTATGTTAAATCTCATTGTTTGTCCGGATTACTTTGTATTAAGTCTTTAATGTTGAAAGATCTTGATTATCCTCACAAAAACTCCCATGAATTTTACTATACTTGTATTATTCATGATATCATCAAGTAATAGTACCATTTTCCCACTCTTTGGTACATAAAATATTTAAAGACATGTTTTTAAGAAAACAAGACATTATTTATCTCTTCGTTCAAAAAAATCATTTCCTTCCAAAACCATTCTTTCTAAAAAAATTAATTTTCTTTATTGTTATCCTATTTTATAAAAGAAATTTTTACCCATTTATTATTTTTTACCAGAATGATTGAAATGAAACTTCATGAAATTTTTTCAATGAATTATTATTTTTCTATTACAAATAATTTTAATGAAATATACTTTTTATAATGCAAGTAATGAAAAACAATTCATGTTATCATGACCCATAATTTCTTTAAATATTCATTTATATGTTTTCAATGTTATTTTCATAGAAATATATCTTCAATATAAGTCATGTTTTATTTTTTTCAATTTATAAATGATGTTTCCCTTAATAAATATTTTAAACAGTCAATCAAAATCATTTTAAATATAAGATGATAACCTTTGACATTATATATGCCTTATTGGGGATATTATACATAGTTAACATTATGATTCCTTCCCTGAATGGTATATATTTATTATCGAATGATTTTTAGGAAACCCATTTCTCTTTCACATTTTATACCATGATAAAATTTCTATGTAACCTGCTTATTTTACTATGGGTTTTGAAATTAGGAAATGATGGAAATATTATAAATCGTGTATCTTTTACATAGGTTATTATGTGATTAAATGTTTTTTATTCCCATTTCAGTTCATGTGATATGATATGATGAATGTTTAATGATCTTGTGGAACACATAAATATGATCCTCAATATGATATTGTTGGGGCCTATATCTCCCTAAAATGTGTTGGTTAATGATTTATATCATATGAGATACACATTAATGGAATAGGAAGTGTATCTAGTTTAGTAGGGGAATTTGTTCACTATGATGGTATTAGGAGTTACCCTTTACTGCTATAATTGTTTGAGGAGTGAACCCATTCCACTCTAATAGCCTTGGCAATGAGACTTGGGTAATATGAAAATGATTTTTTATGGTTATGTGTATTCCAAAAATTATAGATCATTTTACAATATTATGATCTCACAAATAATGTTCTTTGATTTCCTTATGATTCATAACTTATGGACTTCCAATATTTATTCTATTAAAAAATTATGATCTTTGATATGAAGGGTACGGTTTTCCAATTTTATGCTCATGTTACCATACTCTTATGTTCATGTTAATATTATGTATCTCCATTGTTTACCCTTACTGAGCATCTTATCTCACCCTTTATTATATTTCCTTTCCCTAGGATATGAATAACTGTATTATGAATGATATGTCTAAGAAGGTTTCTAGTTCTGAATAATAATGTGGGAGATGAAATAGCTTACTTATAGAACAATGTTTCTGTTTCCATATTTCCAAAAGAACTAAAATATTATGGTCCTCACGATTGTGTTGGTGTAATTCAATGAATATTAATAAAAATTGATTTAATATCTATTTATGATAATCTTGGGTGGATAAATTTTATGATAGAATTGAAATCTCAATCAAGAGATTCAATGGAAGTAAAAACATAATGGTGAACAAGGTTGCAGATTATAGATCATCGCATAGATGATATTAAGATTTGAATTCACATAGTTGTGTTTCCTATATAGTTGATTTAACGTAGGCTATTTCATGTATCCAATTTTCACCATATAGTATAATTAAAATTTACAAATTGATGTAAAAAGGATTTTTACTCACTTATATAAATCTAACATAGCCGAATGGAACAATATATTCGATTTAACCATGTATCTGATTCACATAGACTATTATTCCACAAAAGTGATTCACATAATCGATTGATATATATAGCTGATAATTCATGTATCCGTTTAATTGAAATATGAAAATTACATGTAGTATATTCCATTATGTAGCAATTTATGTAAGAGATTTCATAATGTATGAAATTTATTTGGTTGAATCCTCACATATTCATTTTTTCAGACAACGGAAAATTTCATCTAAAGTGTCTAGAATTTCTGATTTAATAATTTTAATTACTGAAAAAATAAATATAGTGATAAAACCTTAATAACAAAAAAAATTATCATAAATTTATGAAAGATATTTAAGATTTTAAAAGCCTTGAGTAAATGTGATATTTTGGAAGAACATTAGTATTCCAATAATAGTGAAATTATTATGTTTTGGTAGTGGGACAACATCCCATATTCAATTTTTATTAATATGATCCTATTCATTATTAATATCATGTAACCACTCAATATGATCTATATTTTCATCCTCTATTCATGGTTCAACATGTGATATGTGTGTTTTATGATTTCTCATAAATATCCATCTTCTTGTCTGGATAAGAATTTTTTTATCAACATTTATTTTCTCCACATTAATATTCCTTTTTATCATCTGGAACTACTTATTGATGCTTCCAAAAAACTCATATCCAACAATAGTACCTTATAATTCAACCTCATAAAAACTATTATGTTCTAAAATTATTTACCAAATTATTGGTCAGAAATATGCATGTTTTTATCATATGAAATTTTAATTTTTTCTTAGCTATATTAACCTAATATTATTTTTTTTAAAGTATTAACATATGATTACTCTAAATGATTTTTTAGACGTTTTTTACAACACTTGTACCCAGTGATATCCTATTTGTACCACATAAATATATCTTTACTATCTTTATCTTAAAACATTATCTTATTTTTACCTTTTATCCTTATAAATAATAGAATTGAAAAAAATACATTGAAGTAGGATTCATTTTGTAACTCATTTATTATGGAGTGAATTTTATATTGTGTTTCAAAAAACATTTGTTCTTTATGTGTAAAAAAATACACACAACCTCTCTCCAAAAATAATTTCAAATTTAATTTTCAAAAAGGATTTTCCTTCCCATGTCCAAAAAATTTCTATTCTTTAAAATTGTGACACCATTTTATTGAGTATAAGTTGTGTTAAATTGATGTTTAATTCCATATCTTTTAGTGTAACATTCAAATGAATAACTAGTAAACTCTTTCCCATGATCAATTATAATTTTATTAAAGTGATGTTTGAACACTTTTTAGTCCTATCTTTTGAAAACTTTGAATAGATAAACTAAATCTAATTTGTACTTCACCAACATGGTACTATTCATTTGGTTGAAATATTCCTTGAAATCTATGAAATAAAAATAACATATTTCCATCCTTTCCTTAATGAAACCACAAAAATAAGAATATATAATCTAGAGTGGTCTGGTATAAATATTTTCTCTATTCTTATGAGTTTTAAGTGTACTATATTGCTTTTTTAATGTTTCTCACCCATCATATTGTTCTCTCTTAAACTTGGATAGATCTCTCATGTAATCATGAATCAGAATTTAACTTAAAATATTTTTGGAATAAAAAACTAGTCCTTTTTTACACAACATAAATTCATCTCTTCAATCATGTAATAGGAATTTTTAGTATAAACTATCAAAAACCAATTTGTATTGGCTCATTTATCTTGATTAATGATCTATTTGAACCTAATTTATTTAATTCCACAAGTTTCCTTCTTAAAATTAACCTCATGGATATAATAATATGGTATTTTAACACATAATATGTTATAATTAATCCATTACACATATAAAATATAAATTAATATACTGTTTTCATGTTCAATCTCAATCCTAAGAACACCCTTAATTTTTAGTAAGAAATAATTACCAAATGTAACTTCTCTACCTTCGTGATTTTCAATATAATTCAAAATCCTTCTTTTATCAACCACATGGGAGGATATCCCACTATCAAGAATCCGTGATTTTTTAACAACATACCTTCAATGCAAAATTAATGAAAGATTATATCTTTTCCTTTGGTTTATGAATCAACTTACCTTTCTGGGAATAAGTTTCCTATCTAGGTAAGCTCTTCATACAATATTCTATATAATATCATTATTGTTCACACCTATAAAGAACAAATTCCTGAAATTCAAGTCTTTTTTCATATTAATCACCTGAAACGTTTGAATTTATGACCAATCATATTTGAAATTTCAGTTTGCTCTCTTCTGGATAACTCACCCCAACTTCATTGCTCATCCCAAGTAATGAAATGTTGTACCAACATGTGTAGGCCTTTTTCCCAAACCCTCCACTATAATAAAAGTACAACAAAAACATTAATTTCTAGGGTTCAAGAGTATTATACCAAGATTCTTGTCTAGAATTTTGTTTTTAGTATATATTTGTATTATTTACTTAATTTCATTTGATAGATAAAGATATTCTAGAGTAACTATTTTATTCTTATGAAATAAGAAATGGTTTCTAGAGATTTATGTTGTCTTAATATTGGATATATTTTGAGTTATAACATTAAATATTTGGGAAAAAATAATTAACAAATTATTTACTTACATATTTAACATTTTATTTTCTCAAATCCCTCTCATAAGAGTTAGAGAACTTAGTTTTTTTCTTTTTTTAAAATCCACTTAATTCATATTATCATTTAAAGCATTCATAAAATTAAATTATGCCATAGATTATTCCTTTTATGTTAGATAAAACCCTTCTCCATGATCTCTTATCATCTTCTCAAGTTCATTATAATTCAATTTTTTTATCTCATCAACATGGTTTCTTCATTATTTTAAATTTCATTCTTGTCATCAAAGATATTCTTATTATAATTCACTAATTTTTTATTTTTTTTCTTGACAAAAATATTATTCTCTATAATAATTAACATTTATCCTTAAACATATGATACAGATCTATTTATTTTGAATCATATTCTCCACTTCTTTATGTGTCAAAGCCTTCTTAAACATCATTAAAGAAATTAGTAAATTCCTCTTAGAGATCATATTTAGTTTCACTATTAGATGATTGGAAAACACCGTATTCTTTTCCCAATAAATTTATTCTCCTCCCTAAAAAATTTATCCTTTTTTATTTTAATATTTGGATGATTCTTATGAAGTTTTAATTCATTTATTTTAAGAAATATGCTCATCATAATTAGATTCATAATATAGCTCCTTTTTCTCAGTAAAACTAATTGAAATTTTCCCACTATAATAAAAAATTTATCAGATTAAAGGATAATATAAATTTAACTTGTTCTTTCCATTCTTGAAAATAAATCAATAATTATTTGATATTATTATTAATTTTATTAATTATCCACATCACTTGAATAATTATGGTAAATAGTTTCATTAATTTCCATCTTTCTCATGGAATCCAAATCCATTTCAACTTTTACCCTTTTCCCGATGGCTGTAAATTTTAACATTTGGTAAACTATGAGAATTATATGGAATTGATCCCTCGAAAATTAGTCTATATATTATATAATTGAAATCATAGGTTGAAATATGTCATAAAATTACCTAATGTGGTTTCTAACAGTCGTGGAGTCTTTATGTTTTTTACTAAACCCTTAAACATAACTAACAACTTCATTTACCCAAGTGAAATAATCATTGATATTTCTATCTAGATACTTCATGATGTTTTAAAACCTTTATCTATATATTTCCATTTTATCCTTTATGAAATTCAAATTTACTTCTTATTTGGGTTTTCATCTTCTCTTTTTTTTATTTTTTTTATTGATGTCCCGTCACTTTTATATAGACTTTTTCAGAAAGGGTCATGATAATATAATTTTGGGAAATTCTATATTTATAAATATTTCATTAATATTCTAGATTCATTTTATTATTTCATTAAAATTATGGAAAAAATACCACAACATCATAAAACACTGTGAAAATGGATAAAATATATGGGGACATTAAGTTATTTAATGTGTGACAATATTTACCATCAAATGTTGGGACACCACTTTTATTTATAGAATTAAAATTAAAAATTATTATAACATGAATGAATCAATTTTAGGGACTGAGATCTTATACTATTTTATGTTCCTAGGAAATATTTCTTTATCTAGAAATGGGGATGAATTAGTGGAGACCCATTTTTATAATTTCTTCTTAATTTAATCGACCCTTAAAACTATTGAGATTTGATCCACTCATTTATAGATTCTAGAACTCATTAATTTATATATAAAAAAATTGACACATAACATGAGGGTTTTTATGATGTTTTCCTCTTTTTAGGTAACCTACTCCTTTTTATGGTCGGTTAATTTAAATAACCTATATTATTTAAAATATTAAAAACAAAATATAACACAGATAACTGT
This sequence comes from Viscum album, assembly GCA_963277665.1. Lineage (NCBI taxonomy): Eukaryota > Viridiplantae > Streptophyta > Magnoliopsida > Santalales > Viscaceae > Viscum > Viscum album. The sequence goes on along the minus strand of OY728141.1, from coordinate 2,079,202,321 downwards.
TTGGAGTAGAATAACTCTATACTAGTCTAGTGTCACAATAAACAATTTAGACTCAACTATATTCATAAAATAATATATAAAAAAGATGAGAAATTTATTCTTTAGATTTTAGTTTCTTATACCATAGTAAATGTTGATCTCCCTATATGAGCCTTCAAAAATATTCAATAAAAACTTATCACAAAATGGAGTTATGAGTAAGAAATAATTCAAAATTCTTAAAATAATAAAATCACTAAATGATCAAGCTCAAACATATGTGGTATATTTTATTCTAAGGTGAAAGATTCAGACTCTTTTATTCTCTTCATATCTTAAGATTTTTTATTCTCTTTATTTTTTTAGTCCCCGTCTTCTTGTATTTATAGAAATTTCTATATTTTATTTTTAAGAATCACTAATAAAAATGAAACATATAATTAATTGATTTAATATAGTTCCAGTAAAATATTTTCCATAATAACATTCTCAAAATAATCTTAATGGGATCATAAGACTTGATCTTCTATATTACTCATTTGGTTAGACTTGCAAACATACACCCTGATCTCCATGATATTATAATATTTCAATAAAAACATATTTACAAAAAAAATAACACTTATACCCTTATTACCATTTTAGATGTCAACAAAACATATCGGGAAACTTCTCTATAATCAATCATAATAAAATAAATATTCACTAATTATGCATTTGTGAATTTTCTATAAACCATTATTTCTATTACCACTGTTTTAGTTCAAACTCTTATTCATTAAACTTATATAGTGGGACACTTATTCATGGAAAAAATATCAATTTATCATCATCATAAAAATTCATACTCTAAAACCTCAACTATAATCATTTTATATTTTAATTCTTGTGACTATTTAACTTTGATATTAGGAAAAAAATTAACATTAGATTTCTAGATTTAACAACTAGTGTTTCTTTAGGAACAACATTATATTTGAATCACATTATAATATTTTCAAACAAATTAATGCATAAAATAAAATAGATGAATGAAATAACCAAAATATGTCAAATTATAAATGAAACAACTTGAATCACATTTTAGATGTGATATTTTACAAATTAAAGATCTCTTATTTCATCTCCAAGTTTCATTAATTCAAAACACAAGAACTCTGTAAAATAACGTTTTTATATAGTATAAATTTTCATACATGGTTTTCTAAAAAAATCCCCTTCATATATTTAGACCTATGATAAAATCATATATTCTTTAAGGAACATATACATAGAGAAAAAAACCAATGATAATTTCCATATGTTGTCTCCAGTATATTTCACAAATCAGGAATGACAAGTCATTCAAAAAAAATTTAAATGTACTGAATTCTCATACATAGGCCAAACCCCTTATGTATTTTCTTAAAATATGTGATTTTTTCTTGGGGGATTCTATCAGTAGAATTATATCTGACTATGGAGAAAAAAATAACAAGAATCTGGAAAATTGATGCTTTTACTCCTCCACATTTAACACCTCTTTAACTATCTCCAAGTTAATCTCACCATTCAAAAATATTCTTCATGATTTCAAATAACACAAAAAACCCTAAAATGATTATCTATAAGGATTTTAATGAAAGGTAAAATATCAATAAATCAAAGGCCACTTCATATTTAAATTATTTATTTTAATTTATGAATACATATTTTTTTTAATGGTTATGAAGACTTTTAAGTCATTATTTTATTATGATATTTTCATAAAATTGAAATATTAGAAAATTTTGTATATTTAAAATATTCACCTAAAATAAATTATTTTATAAAAATATACATATTTTATCCACTGTTAATATTTAAATTCTAAATAAAAAAAAGTTTATTTTACTGAACTGAAATTATAAAAAAATTTCATTTAGATTTTAAATGAAAATAAAATAAATAATTCAAAAAAAATATTGGAAAATTCAAGTTAAAAAATTTATGAGTCATTAATCATAATTTTTATGTATTTAAATTTTATTATAATATTTTCATTTTATAGTTATTTTATTAAGCCTTAATTTTAATAACAATATTCATCTAAATGTCATGAATAAATTTATTTTTGTACTGTGGGTAAAATATTCTTTCAAAGATAGTATTAAATTTGGGGAAAATAATATTCCAAAATATGGAGGTTTTGTATCTAATAAAACCTCTCTTTTTTCAATTTTATTTGACATTAGTAAAAATATAGATGTTATATATGGAAAATACAAGGATGTTAAGTATGGTTAAGTGTCATCTTTAAGAAAGAGAAAGAAATATGGTAGTGTTAAGAGGTGAATGAATAGTGGAAAAGAAAAATGGATTTTAAAAAGCTAAGAAGGGAATGAATATTTAGATGTAAACCTCTATTGTGAATAACACATCCACTTAGGTATGTGTGAATGATTTTTTTAATATGTAATTATGACAATCTTGTGGATTATTCTTTAAAATATGGAAATTTAGATTACCCTATTGGGAATTATATGGATGGAGATACTAGGGAATAAGTGCAAATAAAATTTAGTGTCCAATCTAAATATTTTAATTGAAATTATCAATATTTGATCCAATCCTTACAAGAGAAATTTGATCAAAATGAGTTTACCAATGAAGTTGATTATTTTTTATGAAATTGTTTATAGAAAATATAATTTTGAAGAAATATTATTTGACCTTAAATGAATCCATTTAAATATGAGAATAAAATAAATTGTTAAACAGATTTATATAGAGAACTTATTGAAGAATATGAATAAAAAATATCTACGGAAAAGGAGTTTAAATCAAACATTATCCCTCTGAGGGAACAACGTGAGAAGAAAAAAATAATAAATGAATCTTGATCATGGTTAAAATACATGGATACCCAAACGAGGGAGATGGATGTGAAAATTGTATATCTAAAAGATGATGTTGAATCCGCTAAATAGAATGTTGGAGGTCCACTATAAATCCAAATCCATATTTAGAGTAAAAAACATAAAAATAAAGTATATTTGGGTAATAATAGTATTCACTCTAAATATATAAGTGAAGGTCCTAAAATGATGGTGGAAACATTTTTCTATTATTTTTTATCATGAGACACACCATGAATGTGTATATAAGAGCCAAGGCACTTAATTTTAGAAGTAAATGTGATGAACCATCTCAAATGAGAAAAAATACATGTGGTATTATTCAATATTAATGTGTTCTTTTTATAATAATTATGGAAATATAGAAAGATATTTTATAAATAAATGAGTTCAAAGTTTAATATGTAAATCCTCTATTCCTATGATGAATGAAAACATAGGTTGTATTGAGTGAAAAAATTTAATTTTTCAAATTAATTTACTGAATTGGATTAAAGTGTTCATGAAAGAAAAAATGTAGTGTACAATACCCAGAATGGATTTGTTCATATGTAAAAAATAATCATGATAAAATAAAAAAAAATAGTGTAAACAGAATAAAGTTATTCCTTCTATAAACAAAGTGGTTGGTTATGTGATGAAAGTATCACCATTGACTAATAATTAAAATGTTAGTATAATTGGTGTTAAAAATGGTAAAGAAGAAGCAAGAATTTGTGGTTTCATAAATTATATCAGAAGGAAATAGGAGAAAACTGGTGGAATATCCCTCCTATGATGAATGAATCATAATGAAGGACATGACCATGTTAAATAAAAATAAGACACATGTATATGTTATATTACTCTAATAAAGTGATGATGCCCAAGATGGGGAAGATGGAGAATTCTAATTCATAAATCATTAATTATGAAAACCCATATTCTAGTAAACCTTAAGTGATGATTTATTATATAAAGGTACAAAAAATATAATACCAAAATATATTGAGGCCTATTATATTTGGTAAGTTAGGTAAATTACATAATAACCTATAATATGGTATAATAACATTATTCAAATATCCTTAACAATCTCTTAAAATTTAATTTCTATTCTAAAACTACAAGGGATTACCAGTATACGTACATAAGAAATGGGTGATCAATAAGTCATATTAACAGAATAATAAAATAATTTCATAAGATAAATTAGTACATGGGATTCAAGATACATATCAAGGTGACATAATATGGGTGATAATCCTAAACATGAACATCAAATCATGATATAAGATCGTAACATAACGGCAACATAGGAATGTTGCAACAATATAAAACATAAACTCATAAACAAAAATAAATATTAATTGTTGAGACATAATAAAATAGTTTTCTTCGGATAACCACACTTTCTCCATATATTGAATCACATGATATAAAAACATTACTTAATGCATTGGAGGGATATATAATTCTAAGACAACTAGTCACATTTATATATTGTACATGTGTAAGTGTTATACATAGATCATACAACATAATGATATATTTCATTTATTTTAATCCCATTATTATAGAGTGAAGTTTTTGATCATTTAAGTCCCAAATCAATAAAGGATAGGTACATAAAGTTTAATACCCTTGAGTGGAAATATATATGGGTATTCACTACAGAAATGTTTTCCATAGAAAATCAATGGATAATTTGGGTAGAATAATAGGTATACATAAAAAATAAAGGAAGGGTTTGATGTGATTTAAATGGGTTTTTCACCACCTGTAAATCATAAGGAAAATAATAAATATGTATAAAAACATATCCCAGCATTAAAATTGGAAATCAAATGGCACAATATAAAGAAGGTTCTTGAATAACGAGGGGAATGAAAGGATCACTTAACTTTAGTGGGTTCTTCTAAAAGCTTGGAAGGAGCTTCTTAAAACATTGAGTGAATATTAGGATAGTGATATTAAAGGAAAGGTAGATTAAATTCATGTTATAATGTTTTTTAGTGATGATTAATGGGGGGATGGGTGGATTTTTTATATCAAAATATAGGTTAATTCTTTGTTAATTTATAAACTTAAACTTCAGAATATATTTGATAAAAATTAAAAACAACAAAAGTAACTTTAATTTTTGACTATATTTTATGCTAAATAGGATTGGTTTTAAATATTTAATATGTTTAAAACCCAAAAATATTAAAATAATAAATTTGGTGATGTGGAAGTGAGTCACGCTTATAAACAATTAATTCTAAAACTGTAAAAATATAATATATGTCTTAGAGGGTTCATTAATGGTTTATGGAATTATTAAAATAACATAAAAATAGATAATGTTTTAGGGAAAACATTAATTTGGTCATGGATAATCATTATAGTAATAATTACATCACTTCTGGGCTTTTATGTTGTCATAATACATATATTATATTAATAATGTATTTATTTCTACATAAAAACTCTTTTATCTCTGAATATTATGAAAAATTCACCTTCAAATAATTTCAACATTATAATTTCAAAAAATATATTTATTTTATCAAAACAATCCTATAAATATTAAAATTCATGATTTTAAAAATAAAATAATTATTTATTGAAATATATGAGTTTTTATGAAGAGAACTATTTCTGAGACAAATAACAATCACACTTGAAGTCATAAAATTATTTTCTCATTTATATTTAAATAAATATTATATAAAAATACAGTATTGAAATAAAATTAATTTCTAAAAAATTAATTAATGAAAAAGAGTGTGTTGAATGAATTTATTTATTTCCAAAAAATACAATTTGTGTTTAATCATATTAAAATCTAATTTTGATCAAACTCATCATATTATAATTTGCAATGAAGTCATAAAAATATTGATACAATAATAATTCAATTGAAAAATATACAAAATAAAAATATTAGGGTTTAGATATATAAACCTATATTATACCATCATGTAACCTAAGGGAATGGTGTGTGATGGTGACACAATCTTGGGGTGGTTCATGCAACATGGTTTGGCCCACTATCTTGATAATCTTTAATATGTACCTTAAAAAGTTTCACTTGTGTTTTACTTATTTAATAATGGAATATACTTGTTCATGGAAAATTCCTATTGATTCCATATAACAAACTAGTGTATTTTTTTCTATAACAACATTACATAATAAGTCATTAATTCATTTGAAAATGGGGTTTTCGTTATAAAATATTGGGTCATTAAATTATTCCCACTTAACAAACCTCATCATAAAAATTTTATTTCATATGCCAAAACATATAATGGTACTCATATTTCATTGCCTCTCTAAATTAAAAGGTTTATTCCTCAAACATGTGGTTCCACTATAGTACTTCAAACTGGTGTGTTGTATTATTTCATAGAACATTGTCTCTATGATCTAAGATCTTCATCAAACTCTACTCATATGAAAGATAATTCTCTAATAGAACCACATTTGGATTTATTACATGGTATGCGTCAGGTATGTGTTTCCCCAAAAGGGATACATGGAAAACAACATGTACTTGTGATTTTTTGGGTGGGAGTTCTAGTTAATATGCCATATCTCCAATTCATTCAATGATCTCAAAGGGGATAATATAACTTGAACTATAATTTACCTTTTCATGAAACCTCAGTACTTTCTTCTATAGATATATATGAAGAATAAATTTATCTTATACCTAAAATACTAAATCATATAAATTATTATCTTTATATATTTTTTGTATAATTTTTGTGGATTTCAAAATATGTTGAACAGTTTGAACTATCTTTGTCATCTCTTGGAAAATATTATATCACATCATCTTAGACTCTCCAAATTCAACCCAAGATGTCAAAGTCCAATAATTATCCCAATATAGAGCCTCATAAGGTTCGATTTTAATGTTAGAATGGAAAATTTTGTTTTATAAGGACTCAAATAGGGTAATGTATTGATCCCGGTATAATTAGAAATTTATTTAATATGATCTCATTATATCTTCAAGTGTTTTAATGGTTCTTTTAGACTGACCATCCATATGAGGGTGATAATTAGTACTAAAACATAGCTCGGTATCCAACATATGCTGAAGTCTTATCCAAAACATTAAGGTAAACCTCATATCTTGACTAAATATAAAAGAGAGTGGAACTACATGCAGTATTACCACTTATATTATGTATATCTTAGTGAGTTTTTCAAGATTGAAATATTATTTTATAGCAATGAAATGTGTTAACATTGTTAAAAGATCAACTGATACCCAGATTGTGAAATTACCTTTATATGTAATAGGGGGTCTTATAATGGAATTTAAGGTTATATGTTCCCATTTCTATACTGGTATGGTAAATAATTTCATCAAACCCTTTGACATTTATGGTTCAACCTAGATATTATTAACACCAATAATTAAGATAAAAATTTGACAATCTCCCTCAAAATGTTACCCATCCATAATATTTTCTTCAGATACTTATACATCCTAGTAATTACAGGATGTATAGTGAATGAAGATATATTTTCTTTGTAACATCCTGATATTTTGTGATTTTTTTTGAATTAGTTATTCTTTTTGATATTTTTCATTTAACGCAATACTAAATTTATCTTGGTTTATATAAAATATCCAAGATATTCTTGCTTTTTATACAACACCAAGTCAGTATTATGATACCCACAACACATAGAGTATCTTTTGGTGCACATAACCTTATCCTTGTCTGGTTCTACACACAAAAACAAGTCATTCTGAGCACTTGTGTTACACACAAGTCCGTGTTTTATTAAACTGCAATATAGTTTTATTATTACTATAAATATATTATTAAAATTATCACCTAGATGTTATAATGGAATATATGAATAATATTGACTAAATTTGGAAACTATGGTCTAAATATATATTTAAAATTAATACTTTGGTTGTAAATTAGTTATAAATTAAATTAAGAACTAGTTGAAAATAATGAAATTACTTTTCTATGAAAACTATATACAAAAAACAATTTATCTCAATAAATTAATCAAAACACTATTTATGGATATTTTTAATAAAATTTATATATAATATATTAAATATTTTTTTTGAAACTCACCAAATATTTTTTATAGTAATAAGATAAGAATAAAACTAATTTTATGATTAAAAAGACATATATTTCTAAAAAGATAAATTTTCTTCTTTTAATTGTGAACCCATTTAAAATATTATTTTTGAAACTTTTATAATTTTTATTTAAAGAAATAAAATTAATTTTTGATAACAAGATATAAAAATTTACTTTGGGTGAATTTTGGGGGATTTTCACAGAACTTTCATATTTCGATGAATAGTTGAAAACAATGAATTTTAATTCAAATATGTGTTTTCATCTAAATGATGTATTGGGTTTAATTATATTTTTAATTTGTTTTAAATATTAAATAGATAAATTTTAAATAAATTTATGAAATTTAGTTCATTGGAATAAATTTCATATTGAAATTTGATATGAAAACATTTCAATCTTTTGACCATTTTTACTTTAAAACCCTCCTTTGTCATCTCATCTACAAGATTAAATTTAAATTAATTTCTTCCAATTATGTGATTATAATTTGGGAAAATTTATTCCATATATGGATTTCAAATAATTTATTATTTATAATATGGTCTAATAAGTTTTTAACCAAAAATACTATTGAAAGTCATTAAAATTAATTACAACAGTTGACAGAAAAATTATCTTCACAAAGGACTAAACCTTAAACCTACGACACAAGTTGAACCGAAAACCTATCTAAAAGACATTTATTGTTCATATTTATATCTTATACTCCTTATTAAATAATATTTACCATTATTAGATCAACTTTACATGGGAAAAACGTTGGTTGAATTCCCTTTTAAAATTTTTACAAAAAACCTACTTCTCCTCCAATATAAAAAGTCACACACCCCTACCACTTATTCAAACCTATCAAGCCCTTTACTTGGATAAAAACGAAAAACATATCCCCCAAAAATCCTTTAATTCATCCTATAATCCTCTATTTTTTAATTAAATCCATCAATGTAATCCCTTTGGTGTAAACCAAAAGGATATAAACAAAGAAGGTGTAAATCTTTCCTCAAGCTCTTTTTTTATTTTCATTCTCCACCCAATCATCTATTATTATTACATTTCTATATAATATAATACATATCCTAAATATAATGATATGTTTTTATTATAATTTTTCTACCTAAACTAACACACGATTCCATCCAATGGGTAAGGAACTTACTATTCATGTGTATGGTGAACTACAGCCTCACGAAACTATGTTGTTTATTTTTCCTTTACCACCTCTCGTGGATGGGAATTATGATGGAAACTGTATTTTTTAAATTATATACATATTATATTAAGGATATATTAATGCCTCTATAATTATTATATAACCCATAAATTCATGTTTTCCATTTTTTTATTAAATAACTTCGTTTGTAGATGTGTGGACTACTGCCTTTTCAAAGCGTTGTGATTCGTTCACACTTTACAAAGAATTTATTAAGGTTGGGTTTAGTGAACTTATATGATATATATGACCCAATAATTCTATTAAAATTATAATATATATATATATATGTTTCATTTAATTTTCTATCAATATGACAAGAAAACGTAAACAATGTTCATGTGTACGTACGACCTGTCGTGTCTATTAATAGTGTATTACATTTAATATATTAATATTTTATAGATTTTTATAAATATTTAAATAATTAATATATATGATATATAAATAATATTTTACATTATTTAAATAAGTTAATCATTATATTAGTAAGAGGACCAATAACAAGAAGTCAAACACCTAAAATAAACAAATCTGTTATAACCCAAAACATTGCTTTAACATGGAATTGTTAATAAATGTGTAATGTAAATTAATAATTGAATAATATATGGTGTGATTTATGGGAATATTGTTCTTTGATATATTTATAATAAACTTATATTTATTATATATTTTTTTAATGTGTACAATTTTGAATACTTAATGTAAGGGTTTTCTCATCTCACTTTTTATATCCATGAGATACATGTCTTATTCACCACTCAGTTCTTTTTTGTGGTGTATTTACCAAAAATTAGTGTATTATATTGTTTTTATAAATAAAATTGTGGGTATTTACATATCCATTTTATGATATTTATTTTATGAGGTTATGGTTCAAAAGCTACCAAATTGGTAAAGTAATTATTATCTCAAGTTTCCTTCTTTGAGATACATGAAATGGTATACACCTATATTTTTATATGGGGTGTATATACTTCCCTTTGAAATGTTATATCATTAATATCATTATTTCATAATATTTTAAGATTTATTTTATTTTATTATCTAATGTAGTGCATTATTCGATGTTACCAAAGTGGTAATAGTTTATTTCTATAATCTCATCATTTATCGGGATTGTTTGGGAATATGCTTCCATTAAAAAAATACAATGCTCCATATCTCAAGAAAACCAATGAATTTTATTATACTTTAGTTTTCCATGATATCTTGATTTATTAGTTCCATTTTACAATTTTTAGTACTTATTATAATTAATAAATTACTTTTATGATAATCCTAAATTATATATCCTTTCTGTTGGAAATATGTGTTCTTTCAAAACCATGTATTATAAAAAAGGTTTTGAAACAATATTTTTTTCATTTTTTCAAAAGTTCTCAATTCCCTTTTATATTTTTATAAGGAAAAAGGTTTCCAAAATGATTTCATAAATAATTTATAATTTTTCAAAGTATTTAAAAGTAAAAGTAATTCTAAATGTTTTCAATATTACTTTATTTGTTTTCAAATATATTTTAAGAGAAAAAGGTTTTAAAAATGATTTATGTTGTAAATAGAGTTTTTCAAAGAGGAAATGATATTTCCTCATGAAATTTTTTAAATTATTTTAATGATTAAATTTCATTTTTTCAAAGTTTTTTTTATGAAATTGATTTTGAATATGTTGTATGATTTAAAATTTTTGATTTTAATGAAATATTATTTTACTTAAGAAATTATCCAAGTGATAGTTAAAAATAATTCTCCATATAAGATGGAATCCTTTGATATAGTTTATAATTTATTGGGTACATGATCTAATAATACCATTCATGTTATTTATTTAATTGTTTATGTTTTGGTGGAATAATTTTTATGAAACCCTTTTCTCTTTGAGAGGTTATATGATTCTGGAACCCACTTCAATTCATGTAATATGATTTAATTAAATGCTTAGGAAACCAGTCTATTTTATATATTTTTTGATATGATTAAATGTTAATGATTCCCGTTTCATTTAATGGGTTATGTTTTGATGTTTATAAAACCCATATCTTTTCAGGATTCTAGATATGATTAATGTTTTTGTATCTTGTGTCATATGAATGTATGGTTTCATTATGTGATGGGAGGGACCTTGTAACATCCTAGACAGGGTTCCACACATTGTTGCTCTGAACCAATCAGTCACATGACCTCAAGCATGCCTTCCCATATTTCAATGGCTTCCAACTAGAACCAATGGTCTAATATTACTCATGGGGAGAGTATAACCTATTTGTCATAGTAAAACACCATGGGAAAATAAAAAAACAATAACCAAATATATAACCATAAATAGAAAGATTCCAATATAACATGATGACCAAAATTGGAGATACAATATCAAACAAAACAATATATATGTCATGCTAATGTATATTCCATGTGTCAAAAATGAAACTCAAAAGTAAATACATTGAAAACTCTCAAGAGAATCTTGAACCATGTCAGGTTCCCTGATCCATGACCCATCCCAACTCATCTACCTAACACAGGGAATTTGACCGTATCCTATCCTACAACCATGAAATCTAGTTGGGTACCGATCAGGCTGCCCAACTAGGATATGAGTACAACTCAGTATTCCATGACCAACATCGTCTAAAACTATATCCAGTAAAATAATAGTGTATATTGTTGTATAAAGAAATAATTACAGTGCATAATTAAATTTTTATCACATTTTCAATTAGTCTTTATTTAACCACATAAACCCCCAGGTTCTCACACACACCAGTACCTAAATACCTACTTCATCTCATGTCAAATCCCGAATTATGTCCATGAGATATCATATCTATTAATGTCATTGTTATTATTAATTAAAGTATACTTGAAATCACATGTTACCATTCATACTTAACACAATAAAATGAACATCTTCTCATTATTTTATTCATACTTGAATGGCCATATTATCATAAATACTCCATACAATTTAATTTCCATGTTATTATTCTTTATTTCACAACTAAATGAGCTTGTTGCAATTCATAAATTATCCCTTGAATGACCATGTTCCCATTCTTTATTTCAAAACTAAATTACCATGTTAACATTCATAACTTCACAATTAAATGGTCATGTTACTATTCATCAACACATAATTAATTCAATGATTATTTATGCAAAACAATTCCATTACTAATTCAAAAATCATTCAAACATACCAATCACATTAATTAATTCATCAGTTAATTAATCAACTCAATATAAATACTAATTCAATATTTATTCATCACATGATTTCCCTTAATGAATTACTTGATCAATTAAGAACATCAATCTATTCAATTAACTCAAAAATCAATTAATCCATAACCCATAATTAATTCAAAAATTAACTATCTCAATTCCCTATCTAAATATCTAAAAATTAATTAATGAATTAATTATCTCAAACCAAATATATCAGCATCTCATAATTAATTCATTAATTAATTATCTCATATCAAATATCTCAATATCTCATAATTAGTTCATCACAACATTATCTCAAAAAAACTATCTCAATATCAGATAATTAATTCATCAATTGATTATCTCAAATCAACTATATCAATATCTCATAATTAATTAATTAATTAATTATACATGATCTACAATCCCAATATCAAAATATCACATTTTTTATAATTAATTAATTCACCAAAATATTAATTCAATCAAAAAAATTCTAAACATAAAATATCGATTATAAAATTACATACACTTAATTGAAATCAATAGTGTGGTATTTTAATGATAGATCACCTTCCTCAATTCATTGAAAATTCTTTCCAAAAGAATAATCCCCCATTATTATGGAACAATGACGTAGAATGAGATCTGAATCTTAACCCTAAAAAATAACACATGTGAACGAGCCTGAGAAATCTCCAGAAATGGATGGGATCTTACAATCTCCCCACCTCATAACAGCTCATCCTCGAGTTTTACTTCAAATAATATCTATGATTCCAAGTCAAAAATATCGGTTTATTGAGTCCCCATATCTATTTCACTTTCCCATGTCTCTTCCTTTACAAGTACATGTTTCCACAAAAATGAAAATCAGCATGGCCTTTCCCCGCAACACTTTCCCATTGTGATCCAACACACATATCAGATTCTCCTCAAAGGACTCATCTATATCAAGATCAATATCATCCACATCGATCACATTATGAAGATTGGGGTAATAATATCATTGTTTTGACGCATGTTAAACATCATGCATAGAATTATATCTCTGGGAGATCCAATCATTATGACACTGACCTCATTATCTCAACAACCTCAAATGGTCCAAAGAACCTAGTCACCGGAAAAATTATTGCACGGGTATGAGAGCCTAATCCACCACTCAAAAAACTTATTTAACCGAGGAAGGTTAACCTGGGAAATAATATAAGATTTAATTCCATCTAAGAAATGTCTCTACATGTCCATCTCATCCCCTACAAAAACTGGAGAAAATCACTACATATTTGTAGAGCATCCAACATAGTCCATCATAGACATATTAACCTTAGTCAAGATTATGAACACAACTTCTCTCTCTTTCTTCAGCTTCTCTGGATAGATATGCTCCATGAACTTCATTAGAAATTCCTTCCATAATATACCATCAGCCTATCCAGACTACACCTAAACATCCCACTAGCTCTTTTCCGATCCTCATAGCATATAAGTAGCCTTCTTGACCCTCCTCTCATAAGGAGTATCTAAATGTAAAAGTATAGTCTCTATGGACTCAACCCAGAACTCATATCCCTCAGGTCCACCCCCTTTAGAAAAAGGAAGAGGTTGATACAAATGAAACTACCTTGTGTGTTCAAACATTCTATTCACAACCCACCCTGGGTCTCTTCCCATTAATTGAATGAAGTGGGAAAATTTTCTCTCGGAACTACTCCCCTACTTCCTCACCTTATAGAATCAATGTCTTAAGTCCCATTATTGGTAACTATCTCTATCCATATCCTCCAATCAACCTCTCAACAATATTTGTTAGGGATTCATATCTCAACAATTCCAAACACTCACATTAGGAAAAATTTCACAAAATTATAACTTTTACGTAAAAGGAAAACACGACATATATTTTTCCATTAACCCCACCACATGGTCAAAACTGAGGTATTATCACTACCCATAACCATCCTACATCTAGGTCATGGTTCAAAAAGGGAAACTCGTTCTCATTATTCACATTCCATTAGAAACCCATTTATTCATATCTTAAAACATTTTACCACTTCCAATTTCATATTAGGAACCATTTGAAATTCAATTTCACAAGCATAAAAATTAGATATAATTCAACAACATACCTAGAACTCATTTTCCCATGTGTGCCTAAAATGATGCAAGTCACAAAATAATCTTGAGTTCCTAGAATGATGCATTCATACTCATATATCATTCCGTACAGGGCCATGAGTCAAATATAAACAAATATATGAAACAAATATCACATCACACAAAAAGTGAATCACTCAAGGTGAATTAATATTCAATTGTAACAAACCGCATCAACAACAGCAATCCAACCTTGGGTACTTGGGTTTTCCCTTTTACATGGGTTTGAAACCCCCATGCATGATCTCATTACAAGGGTTTGACTCATCTTATTATTCTATATACCTTTCCTGAATGTCAATATAGAATAAAACAAAAGAATATTTCCTCTGATAAAACATTGTAATGCCATGGCCTAGGTACCACACATTGGTGCCCCGAACCAGTCAGTCACATGACCTCAATAACACCTCCACATACTCTAGAAGATATCAACATAAAAAGATGGTCTAATATCAGTCATGAGGAGACAATACCCACTTTTTCGGCGTAAAAAATCAATATAAATTAAATAAACAATAACAAAATATATATCCATACAAATAAAGATACAAATATCACATAATGACCAAAACTAGAGAAACAATAGTAAAGTGAACAATATGTATGTTAGGTTAATGTACATGCCATGTATCAAAATGAAACTCAAAAGTAATGAAATAGAAAATATCATGTGGTTTTTGAACCACATTTGTTTCCCTCATCCATCTTCCATCATGAATCATCCACTTAACATAGGGAATTTTCCCATATTCGTTCCTCCAACTGTAAAATCTATTTGAGTACTGATCTGGAATCCCATGTAGGGTGTGATTACAACCTAGTGGGCCCCCACCACTGTCTTATAAAAAAATATCTAGTAAAATAATAGTGTTTGTAGTTTTATAAATGAATAATTACAATTAATAAGTAAAAAATTTATCACATTATCAATTAATCATTATTTAACCACATAAACCCCCAGGTTCTCGTAGACAGCTGTTAATCAATACCTGTTTCAGCTCATTCCTGATCTTGAAGTATGTGGGAGGGATATCATATCTAATAATTTCAGTGTTTCAATTCAATAATTAGTACTTTAATTCCCATGTTACTATTCATACTTCACACAATAGAATGACCATTTTCACATTCTTCTATTAATACATCAATACCCTTGTTATTGTTCTTACCCTAGAGAACTAAATGACCATGTTTCATTTATTTATTTCACAACTAAATGACCATGTTACAATTAATAACTTCATAATTTAATGACCATGTTAGAATTATTTATTTCACAACTTAGTGACCATGTTTCCATTCATAACTTCACAATTGAATGACCATATTACCATTCATCAAGACATAATTAATTCAATAATTAATTATCAACATAAATTACATTAATAATTAAAAAATTAGTCAAACATACGAATCCAATTAATTCACTCACCAATTAATTAAACATATAAATCTAAATAATAATTCAATAACTAAACATCACATGATTCCCCTTAATTAATTCCCCAATCAATTAAGCACATCAATCTATTTAATAAAATCAAAAATTAATTAATCTCTAACCCATAATTAATTAAATAATTAATTATGTCAGTACATAATGTAAATATGTCATAATTAATTGATCAATTAATTATCTCAGACCATCTATCTCAATATTTCATAATTAATTCATCAATTAATTATCACAGATCAACTATCTCAATATATAGTAATTAATTGATCACTCAATTATCTCAAACAAACAATCTCAATATATTATAATTAATTCTTCAATAATTTATCTCAAATAAACTATCTTAGTATGTGATAATTAGTTCATTAATTAATTATCCATGATCTACAATCTCAATATCCCAATTTCAAATTTTCTATAATTAATTAGTTCGCTAAATTAATTTATTCAATCAACAACACAATTTATAAACATCAAATAGCCAGTATACAATATCATACACATAATTTAAATGAATATATTTTTATTAATATCATATAACACCTACCGCAATTCCTTGAAAACACTTACTAATAGAAGAATCCCCAATTTTGATGAAATAACGATGTAGAACGAGATCCAAATCTTAATACCTAAATCAAGATCAACCAATCAAGATCCATTAAATATGGATCAAGATCACAATACTAGATCTATATCCAACCAAAATAGGGAAGATAAACCCTACAATGAATGGGATAATAATGAGAGAGATATAGGATATTAATCATTAAGAAACAACATGCCCTAAGAGATATAGATCTACCAATAGGGCTTCGAATCACCATGAATGGAGGTCATAAATCCTCTAAATCCCTTTGGGAGGATTTGGAATTGATATAAATCAATTATGGATCAATATAGAGAATTTGGGTCTATTATGTGGGAGTTCATAAAATATAATAATATTTTTAGGGGAGTAAAATCTCGTACGCATGGTTTTCTACTCGGGGTGTGCAGTTTCTCTTAACCATACACATAACCTTGCACTTATTCTAGGGTGGGGGTCACAATTTATTATATAATGGAAAACATTTTGACAAAAATTGTTCCAACTGTGCAAATACCCACTTTCCGGGGTTGCACGGTTTGCTGGGATGGGGCGCACTGTTTGGGAAACTTGTGTGCCAACCATACACTTTCCCATTTTCTTTCAAAATTTCACCAAAATTAACCCCAAAGTAAAACCTAAATGAAAAGTAATCAACACTAAAAAATAGTACCTATGAATGATCCTGATACATATTCATAAAATTCCAAGATATTACAAATTTATATCTTCGTACAATGCATTGAGTAATGATAAATCTTTTACGATATCAAAGGGTACATAGGAGTGAATCCCAAGAATGAAACAAGAGGGAATCCTAAGCATGAAACTAGAGGGTACATGGGAGGGAATCCCAATCCAATAACAAGAGGGAACCCTAATCTTGAAAAAAATAGGGTACACAGGAGGGCTACCTAAGACCAAAACAAGAGGGAATCCTAAGCCTGAAATAGGAGGGTACACAGGGGGCAATCCCAAGATTAAAATAAGGGGGTACACAGGTGGTAATGCCAATCCCAAAAAAGATGGTACATAAGACTTTATCCCATACCTAAATTGGTACATGAGTTATTATCTTAATACTAACATGTTATGATGGTCTTGGTGGCATCATTGACATAGTATTTTCTATTCTTCTTTGTATTCCATGAATTCCATGTATTTTTCAAATGTTATTCATTCATGGATTATTCTCTTGATTTCATTTGGGTTGGTGTCTTATGAACTGACAATGTTTATTACATGACTCTTGATTATGATCTTTGATATGTAGGGTATGATCTTATCATGTAACTACTATAAAATAGATATTTAACACCACTAGAAATGGCATTTATCAGTGATAGAAAAGCACTGACAATGTGATTGATGTTAAAAGCCCATTAATTTTATCATCTATATAAAAAGCACTGATAAAAGTTCATACTATAGTCTGATGTAACAACACACTAAAACACCACTGTAGTGTTCTATTATAGCACACCGCAACACCAGAAGAACCATAAGCACCAGAAACACACCAGATGTATCAACAAAAAAAGTCCCCATTCATAATTTAAATGAAATGAAATTTATAACATAAATACTAGAAAAAACACTTTATTATAGAAATTTCAAACATTTATTTATACAATTACATAAATAAAAATTATTACATACATTCAAAAATAATCATAACTATCAATGTCACCAGTATTCTCCATTGACATTATTTTTCGAACTCCTAACACTGCATGAGAAATTTCGAACAAACAACATCAAATTGAATAAAATAATCCACCTGTGTAAGAAAACAATTATTATGAGGAATAAGTTAATAATTAATATGAAACAACACATTAATTATATGGACAATAATTTTATTGTGAAAACATAAATATTACCTCTATGATTGAGCAGAGAAAGCATCGTTTCTCATTCTCTAAAGGTAGTGGAGGTAACTTGAAAGCAAGTAATAAATGCACCACTATAGGGGTGAACTGGTTTTAAGGTAGAAGAAGCATGAAAGTTGGACAAATCACCCAAACTCGAAAAAAATAATCCACCTATATAGGAAAAAAATTATTATGTGAGTAATACTAAAATGAAATAAATTAAAAATGAATATGAAACAATATATTAATTCTATGAACAATGATTTTACTGTGTAAACATAAATATTACCTATGTTATTGAGAAGATGAAACGCTGTTTCTCTTCTCACAAAGTCAGTGGAGGTAACTTGAAAGAATGTGATTAATATACAACTGCATGGGTGAAAATATTTTAAGGGATAAAAATCATGCAAGTTGGATTGAGCACCCCAACTCAAAAAAAAGAATCCACCTGTATATGAAAAAATTATTTTGTGACTAATACTAAAAAGAAATGAATTAAACATAAATATGAAATAATACATCAATTCTATAAACAATGATTTTACTGTGCAATCACCAAGATTACCTCTATGATTGAGCAAAGGAAACATAGTTTCTCTTCCTACAAAGGAAGTGGGGGTAACATGAAAGAAAGTGATAAATGCACCAAAGCATGGGTGTAAATATTTTAAGGGATAAGAATAATGAAAGTTGGATAGAGCACCCCAAAATGAACAAAAGAATCCCCCTGTATAAGAAAAAAATATTATATGAGTAACACTAAAAAATGAATTAAACATAAAAATGAAACAATAAATTAATTCTATGGACAATGATTTTACTGTGGAAACATCAAAATTCCCTAACATAATGCAATCAAGTTACCCAGTTACCTAGGATTCCTTTTTATTTGTTCTCATTCATGCTTCACATTCACATGTCACTAACACAGCACATATACACACACATGTCATGCCAAAAAAAAGTACACATAGTGTGACACTACTTGCACACCCAAACCCCATTTAAAAACATATACACACCAAATCATTTCAAAAACATTCCTTGAACCAATTATGTATACTAATAATTCATTTAAAAGGTTTTCTAAAATAACCCTCAGAGGTACCACAACTCTTTACATAAAAAACACACTCAAGTTCACATGAAAATGCTACTTTTAAAATCATATGCACTGCATAACCTCACCAAAAATAATTTACAACACTTATATAATTTAATAAATCTATTAAATAATTTATAGAACACTTGTAATTAATAAAACCCTAGTTTACAAAAATTATCAACCAATTCCATAGAAAGTACATTTTTTACAAATTTGTACACAACCTGGAATCATTTAAAAAAATTCTTCCATCCCTTAAAACAATTTACAATTCACATTAAAAAAAAGGTATTGCGTGTTCAACATGGAAAACTGTGTCAATTCCCTTTAAGAACATAATTACAAAACTATCCACATTTATGAACCTTTTTAAACATGATTTGAACCAATAAATCAACCCATAAAACCATTCCATTAAATACCACACTAAAACATAAACACACAACATAGCCATTTTCCGTTACAACACCCAAACACAACACAAAGCACGCCAAACCCTTAAAAACAAATTTTTCTTCACTCACACCATTTAATAACCCATTTCTAAATCCCAATTTCCATTTATAAAACAAATTATTCAATGTTTAGAAACTTCGAAACTCATAATCAAAAGCACACAAGAAGGATAACATGTCAATAAGGATCCACTTTCCATCAAAAACCCTTTTCAACACATGCGCACTTTAAGAACCCACAAAAACACAGTTCTCAGTATGCAAACAATTAATTGCACACTGTAACACCCCGACCCCAGTTACCCTGAGTCGGTGCATTATTTCATAACATTGGCATGATCACAAGAAAGATCGAGTCTCGAAAGACTGATTAGTTTAGTAGCCTTGGAATAACTAGATATATTCATAAGTCTTACATTACATAATAAAATGAAAACTACAACAATATAGTCTCTATAGTACACACTCTTATACACTCATACTATCCCTACAGGTCATTCATAAATTACTTCTTCGCATCCTAGGAAAAATGAAACATAGAAAAGGGGTGATCTCAAATGCCCAGTAAGGATAACAATATTTCGGAAACTTTCATAAATAAGAATAAACATTTAAGGCAATGTATAACAAAAACTAAATCCTTTTAAACTTGAAAAAAAACATAGTATGCAAAAAAAATGAAATAATTCCATTTACTTATTCACATGGATATTCTACTAATCGAATAATCACATGTAATATCAATAACCACTTTCATAATGATGGAATGCATAATGTCAGACTATCAAAACCACATAGCCAAGGCCTCGTGCTAAGACTACAAATAAGATTTTGTCAAGGCCTTGTGCCAAGAAACTAGTTTGTCTCATGAGACCTACCGATGCATCGAGGATCTATAGTGGGCTTCACCCGTCACTTATTAAGTCCAATGCATTCCTCATATGAACAAGTTCAAACATAACATAACATTCGTATTAAAACTAGCATAGAAAATTTCAATACTTTCTTCATAAACCATGAATGGTATAAAAATAACACATCCACAGTCAAACATATCACAAAACCATCAATACAATATGGAAGTTTTGTATCATAATAAATCAACTCCAAATAAACATAAAATCCATCAAAGGATGTTGACATAGATGAAATCAAAACTCTTTTTAAAGAAATATCTCTTCCTATTTTGAAATAATTTAAGAGTCACATAATTATAAAATAAAACATTTACTTTGAAAAATTTCTTATAAGATTGTAAGGGAAGCTTCGAAGATTTTATAATGGCAGAAAATAGCCGCACCCTCCGTATAAGTTAAAAAAACATTCTTACCTTAATTCTATCGAAAATGTTAAAAAGCACCTTGTTTGGAAAATGACAGTAAGATTCCTTTATAAACCTCTTATAAAAAGTCAAACAATAGTATAAATTACTTTAACCCATATTATTCTAAATAGTAAAAATGTTTTGAAATACATTTTTAAGAAACATGGATGTGGATGATAAAGAAATCCCAGTAGATTATTACGTATAAACAACCTCAGATAATGAAGAGATTGTGAAATAAACCTTTACCTTGTACTTTTCATTGGTTGAGGGTAGGTTAACCTCCTGTATAATGGTGAAATAATTTTTATTAAATTATACAAGAATCATATACATTAATATGAGATCATATATGATCTTTTAACATTGCTTTGTTATTAATGTCTTAGAATTATCGTCATTTCGGGTGTTAACTTACTCATTTTCTTTTATATATTTTGTTACATAAGCTGTGTTTGTTATGGATAGCTTTTATCTTATTCATATCCAGAATTATATCAAGTCCTTAAACATTATTTTTAATTATAAAATGAGAATTATACTTCAATGGATACGATGGAGAATGAATCTCTTCGCGTTCGTGGAGACGGTAGTCCGTACGTATGCATGAGCGACAATATCATTCTTTTGATATTAAAATAATATATAATTGGATCTTATATCATATATAAAGAATAATTATCATGTTATATTTATTATTTACATGAATTACACATCATTATTATACCCATCCAAATAATAATTTATTGAATAACAATTACACCACCATGTGGAGACGGTAATCCATACGTACGCATGTATGTTGTCATGTCATTCAAAGGATGGATGGAATACTGAATATGGTTGTAACAGATTTATAATAACATAACATTATATATAAGATACTAGATTTATTATTTTAGAATGGGAATAACAAATAAAGAAGAAGTTGAAGAAGAAAGTAACATGAAAGAGGGTGGTGAAAACATTACCTCTTCTTCGGGTTCTTCCTTTTGATTTGATCAAAAGGGCTCCTTAGGTTGGATTTATGATCAAAATAAGGCCTCTAGGTTGAAGTGAGGGAAGTTGATAGAGTATTTGGGCAGGGTTTTTCCGAGCCAAAAGGCTTTGAATGTGTGGATTGGTGAGAAGGGGGAATGCCCTTTTATAAGAGCGGTGAGGGGCACCTTTGGAAAAGCTAGAAATATTATTTTATAATAAATTCATATTTGGTTTCTAATTGATCCAAAGTGGATTATTTAAATTTTAAGGTGGCTATGGGTCTAAAACCACTCAACCAATATAATTTAGACAGGTTTGGGTTATTATATTAACCTTATCTTTTAGTTTTAACTCTTAGTTAATTAGTTTGACACTTACCATGTCACTTTGTATTTTTATATTATATAGTTAATAAACATACTATATACCTACAAGAGAGCCCCAAGTGGTCCATTAATGAAACACCTATTATTATATAAGTCTCTTGGCCTAACCTTAGATATTTAGGAATTGAATATCAATTAATAATATAATATTTGTTTTAAAAACTCTTTTATGTCAATTTTGACACTATTTGGAAAATTGATTTTTGTGAAAATCGTAAATGAATGTTTACTTAGAAAAAAGTTAATTAAATAAATCCTAACATGTCGTATTAACCTATAAAATTAGTTTAATTCATTAAAAATATCAAATTATATTTATTTGGGTATTTATAATATCAATTATTTTTAATTTTTCACTATTATGGTAATTACTGCATCATCATTGTGTCATAAATAAATTAAATTATTTAATGTCCAAAAATTATAAATAAAATATCATTATATAGGAAATATTTTTATCTTTCTAATTAATATTTATAATTGAATTTATCTTATGTGTAACTCTATATTAAAAATATTTTAGTTGTAAAACATTGATTTTACCTCTTTTAACTCTTCTTTGAATTAAATAATAATAAATGTCCTAATCTAATCAAAGTGGACCAAAGAGGTTCATATTTTTTTAATAAGGTTTTTTTGGCCTAATTAAACATATCCAATAGAATTAGGACATGTGTTAGGGTAATATTAATATCATTTTTACCCTTAATTATCCTATTTACTTTTAATTGTGGCAAATAAAAGTAAAAAGTTACTATTCATAAAAAATTATTTTCATCTCATTGAACCACATTTTACTCCTTGATATTAACCGTGTCTCTTGGATTTTAGAAATTGCACTCACATAAGTGGTAAAATTATGTTTTATGAAAAATTTAGTTTTTTAACTACCACTTAGTGGTTTCACTATTCATCAAAAAATGAAGTTTTTCAGAAAAATACCAAAAATTCCCTAGGCTAATTTCGATATTTAGAATCCAAAAATGAATTCCATTTTGAAAAATAAAATTTATAAATTTCAAAAAGTGATTATTACTATTCACAACGGCTAGTTTGATTGGTTGTGGTGTGTTAGAACTCGATGTTGCATACAACACACACTATTGCATTATTCAAAGAGAAGCATACCATAGAAGCTTGGGGTGGTACATTCTCCCCTCCTTCAAATAATTTCATCCTCAAAATTTCTAGAATACTACCGCATGAAAAGACTCAGGTGGTTCTTCATCATATGTTCCTCGGGTTCCCACGTTGCCTCTTCCATCTTATGGTTTCTCCACAAGACTTTTACCAGACAAGTCGTCCGGTTTCTCAGTACTTGTTCTCTCGTATCAAGAATCTTGACGGGCTCTTTGCAATAATACATATCGGGTTCTAGTCCTAATTCCTCAATGGTGAGTACATGCGTTGGGTCAGGCATGTATTTTCTCAACAGAGATACGTGGAACACATCGTGAACTTTGGAGAGACTTGGCAGCATTTCCAATCGGTGAGCTACAGCCCCAATTAGCTCTAGAATTTCGAAAGGTCCGATGTACCTGGGACTCAATTTAGCTTTCTTACCAAAATTTATGACTCCCTTCCATGGAGATACCTTCAGGAAAACATGATCACCAACTTGAAATTCCAAATCCTTGCTTCGATTATTGGCATAGCTCTTCTACCTACTTTGAGCTGCTTTGATATGGTTTTGGATTACTATCACCTTTTCCATTGTTTCCTCCACCAGTTCTGGGCCTACAACTTTTCTTTCACCAACGTCATCCCAACAGGTTGGTGTGCGACATCTCTTTCCATATAATTCTTCATATGGTGCCATCTGAATACTCGAATGGAAGCAATTTTTATAGGAAAATTATACCAGAGGTAAATATTGATCCCACATACCCTGAAAGTCAAGTGAAAAGGATCTCAACATGTACTCTAAGGTTTTAATAGTTCTTTCTGATTGTCCATCTGTTTGAGGGTGGTAGGCAGTGCTCAAATGAAGTTCATTATCCAAGGCTTTCTGAAGACTTTTCCAAAATCTTGAAGTAAAACAGGGATCACGATCAAAAACAATCGATAGGGGTACTCCATGAAGACTCACAACTTCATCAATATATATTCTTTCTAGACATTCCAATGGTAGATCTTCTCTTATAGCAAGAAAATGTGTTGACTTGGTAAGACGATCAATAATAACCCATATTTCATCGTTCCTTCTAGGAGTCTTTGGTAGTCTCATGAAAAAGTCCATCGTGGTATTATCCCATTTCCACTCAGGTATGGGAAGAGGTTGCAATACTCCACCAGGTTGTTGCCTTCAAGCTTTCACTTGTTGAAAAACCATATATCTTGACACAAAATCAGCAATCTCCTTCTTCATGTTGTCCCACCCAAAATGTTCCTTCAAATCTCTATACAATTTCTTGCTACCAGGGTGTATAGAGAAATTGGAACTATGAGAATCATACAGAAATTCCCTTTTTAGATCATGTATATCAGGAACACAAAGTCTCTTCCCAAATTTCAAAAATTCCTTTTTCATACTCAAAGTCTCTCAATCTCCCATCATTCACAGCTTTAATATTCTTTTGAAATTCTCCATCATCAGTCTGAGAACTCTTAATCCTTTCTAGTAAAGATGTTTTGGAAACCATTTGAAAAAGCATTGATATTTCACCATCCCTAGTTATTCCCATGTTCATCTTCACTAGATCCATGAAAATTGGATCCTTTTCAATTCCCATATTGTTCAAAACTCCATGATATTTTCTGCTCAAAGCATCTGCCACCTTGTTTGCTTTCCCCGGGTGGTAGTGTATCGTACAATCATAATCCTTGAATAATTCAATCCATCTCCTTTGCCTCATGTTGAGTTCTTTTTGTGAGAAAATATACTTCAAACTCTTGTGATCAGTATAAATCTCACATTTTTCACCATAGAGGTAGTGACTCCATATCTTCAAAGCAAATATCACAGCTGCTAACTCGAGATCATGAGTAGGATAGTTTGGTTCATGAATTTTCAACTGTCGTTATGTATAGGAAATAACCCTATCATTCTGCATAAAGACACAACCAAGTCCTTTCTTCGATGCATCAGTATAAATAACGAACCCATCATTCCCCGATGGTAGAGTCAATATAAGATCATTGACTAATCTTCTCTTTAGTCCTTTGAAACATTCTTCACACTCTTGTGTCCAAACAAATTTAACCCCTTTACATGTGAGCTTTGTTAATGGGTTAGCCAATCGGGAAAAATTATGGACGAAACATCGATAATAACCTGCTAAACCAATAAAACTATGTACCTCAGTTATACTTGTCAGTGCATGACATTCTTGGATTGCCTTGGTCTTAGAAGGATCAACATAGATTCCATCTTTAGAGACAATATACCCAAGAAAAGAAATATCCTGAAGCCATAATTCACACTTGCTAAACATCCCATATAATTCATGTCTTCTCAGAGTCTTTAGGATAATACGCAAGTGATTTTCATGATCTTCGTATCTTTTGGAGTATACCAAGATATCATCAATAAATATCACCACAAATTCATCAAGATATTCCTTTAAAACTCTATTCATCAGATCCATGAATACAGAGGGTGCATTATTCAATCCAAAAGGCATTACTGTAAACTCGTAATGCCCGTACCTGGTTTGAAATGATCTCTTCGGAATGTCTTCCTTGTTCACACACAACTGATGGTATCTAGATCGAAGGTCAATCTTTGAAAATTATTGAGCTCCATGCAGTTGGTCAAATAAATCATCAATGTGAGGTAGGGGATACTTGTTCCTTATTGTTATAGCATTGATTTTTCTGTAATCGATACATAACCTCATAGATCCATCTTTATTTTCAACAAAAAGAATAGGGGCTCCCCATAGAGAAACACTAGGGCGAATAAATCCCTTATTTCTCAATTCCTCTAGTTGTTTCTTTAGTTCAACTAATTATATAGTGGCCATTCTATAAGGGGTCTTCAATATAGGCCTTGATCCAGGAATTAAATCAATGGAAAACTCAACTTCTCGTTCTGGAGGATGTCCAGGTAAATCTTTCGAAAACACATCTACATATTCTTTCACAATAGGTACATCCTCTATTTGAACATTCCTTTCCTCACCCACTATAATTTCATTCTCTTCCTCCCCAATAATTGAATTTAGTTGAGCTACTAGGGGTGGATATAAATAGGAATTAGGTGATGATGATTCTTCTCTAAAGATAAGGTGTTCCTTATCATTATCCTCAAAAATCGTAACCTCCTTCTTCTAAAATAAATCTTCACATCATGGTTTGAAAGACAATCCATACCTAGGATTATATCAAACTTAATCATAGGTATCACGATGAAATCATTGTATATAGAACATTTATATTCCCTACTGGGGACTAATTCACAAAACTTTGTTACAATGATACTTCCCTTAGGAGTTTTAACTGACAACTCCCTTGTTAAATCAAATTGTAAATATCTAATTTTCTTAGAAAACTGGGAAGATATGAAACAATGCAATGATATATAATCAAATAATGCATTTGATAAACTTGAGGAAACCATTAAATTACCTGTCACCACGTCTTTCGGAGCTTCTACCTCTGTAGTAGTGATAGCATAATCTTGGACTTGATCCCTTGGCCTTTTCTAAGGTAAGTTCCCCTAATGCTTAGGAAATTCATTTGCATAATTTTTCATCTCCCAGCAATTGTAGCATTGGAAATCAGTAGCTTCCTTCTTCCCCTTGAAATCACGAGCTTGGTGGCCTTTTTCACCACACTTGTAACAGACTCTCATTCCTTTTAAGCAAGTACCGGGGTGTTTCTTCCCACATTTAATGCAGGTTGGATATTCAACTTTTCCCTTCTTCCACTTATTTCCATTCCCAGATTGATCAGCAGATCTCTTCTTCTCTTGCTTTGCTTTAAAGTAATAAGACTTAGAGAATTCCTTTTCTGTCTTGATAGGACATGAGACAATGTCTTCGTATGACGACAAGGATTGTGAGACTAATGCTCGATGGAGAAATGGTTTTAACCCATCAAAGAAACGATCAATCTTACTTCTTGGGTTATGTATATAATCTTCAGCATACCTTTCTAACCTTGTAAAGTTAGCCTCATACTTTGCGACATTCTCATCCTCCTTTTGTCTCAGACTCATAAATTGCCTTTCCATATCTTCTCGATGGTCATGAGGAAATTATTTTTATAAAAAACTGATCTTTGAACACCCTCCATTCCATATTTGATACCTCATCATCTTCCTTCATGTTTTGAATCAATGACCACCATTGATCAGCATCTCCAGTGAGGCGGTAAACTGCCATGATAACTTTTTCTCTTTCACTACATCCCAAAGCCTAAAATATTTTCTCTAGGGAACTTATCCATTGCTCAGCTACCAATGGATTTGTACTCCCATTTAATGTTGGTGGTCGTTGCCTCATGAAGTGATCTAACATTGATCCTCCATGCTGTGGATCAGGGTGCCCCATATGGATAAGGTTATTATTCATAACCTGAGTGAGTTGTCCCAGTATGGTGATTAGTTGATCAACACCAGTTGCATCACTATCTCCACTATAATTATCTTGAGTAGGAGTTCAATCCCTACTTGGAGTGCGTGCATTGATACGGTTTCCATGTCTTCCACTAGTCACCATTTCTAAACAATGGCATAAACTAGATCAGTTTGTGAATCAAAATACATAATTCCATACTTATAATACACTTAACATAAATTGAACTATTTATGGATATAATCCATAATCATAAAAAAGTTTTCTTTGAGGAAGTATATACTCATAAACCCTTCATAATGATTTGTCAAGAAAATGAGAGTTATCCTAAGAATATCCCCCTGGAGTGTCGTAACCAAGAGTGAAGCACGGCCTGTTGTTGTGCACCAGTTCTCGTTCGAGTCTAGCTCAAAGCGGTGTTTTCGGGTTTTACCCCGAGGTACATCTGTGCTAGATCCGTCTCTACCTGCTCTTATCTAGACAGGGATGTATTGCTCGGAAAACTCACAAAATCTCTACAATACCAAAATTCTATGAAGTTCTTCTATACTAATCCTCAAAGTCCATCTTAAATCTATGTGCTATAATCAGAGTTTATCTAAATCTAGCTTCCAAGGCTTGTACTAAACTTCATCTGATAACAACTATAACGCCCCAACCCCAGTTTCCCAGAGTCGGTGCATTATTTCATAACATTGGCATGATCACAAGAAAGATCAAGTCTTGAAAGACCGATTAGTTTAGTAGCCTTGGAATAACTAGATATATTCATAAGTCTTACATTACATCATAAAATGAAAACTACAACAATATAGTCTCTATAGTCCACACTCTTATCCCCTCATACTATCCATGCAGGTCATTCATAAATTACTTCTTCACATCCTGGGAAAAATAAAACATAGAAAAGGGGTGAGCTCAAAATTCCCAGTAAGGATAACAATATATCGGAAACTTTCATAAATAAGAATAAACATTTAAGGAAATGTATAACTAAAACAAAAGCCTTTTAAACTTGATCTTCAACATAGTATGCAAAAAATAAAATTAAATAATTCCATTTACTTATTCACATGGATATTCTACTAATCTAATAATCACATGAAATATCAATAACCACTTTCATAATGATGGAATGCATAATGCCAGACTATCATAACCACATAGACAAGGCCTCGTGCCAAGACTACAAATAAGATTTTGTCAAGGACTTGTGCCAAGACACTAGTTTGTATCATGAGATCTACTGATGCATCGAGGAGCTATAGCGGGATCTACCTGTCACTTATTTAGTCCAATGCATTCCTCATATGAACAGGTTTAAACATAACATAAACATTCGTATTAAAACTAGCATATGAAATGTCAATAATTTATTCATAAACCATGAATGGTATAAAAATAACACATACACAGTCAAACATATCACAAAACCATCAATCCAATATGGAAGTTTTGTATCATAATAAATCAACTCCAAATAAACATAAAATCCATCAAAGGATGTTGACATAGATGAAATCAAAACTCTTTTTCAAGAAATATCTCTTCCTATATTGAAATCATTTAAGATTCAAATAATTATAAAATAAAAAATTTACTTTTAAAATTTTCTTATAAACTTGTAAGGGAAGCTTCAAAGATTTTATAACGGCATAAAATAGCCGCACCCGCCGTTTAAGTTAAAAAACATTCTTACCTTAATTCTGTCGAAAATGTTAAAAAGCACCTTGTTTGGAAAACGACGGAAAGATTCCTTTATAAACCACTTATAAAAAGTTGCACAGGGGTATAAATGACTTTAACCCAAATTATTGTAAATAGTAAAAATGTTTTGAAATGCATTTTTAAGAAACATTGATGTGGATGATAAAGAAATCCTAGTAGATTATTACGTATAAACAACCTTGGATAATGAAAATATTGCGAAATAAACCCTTAACTTGTACTATTTCTTGGTTGATGGTAGGTTAACCTCCTGTATAATGGTGAAATAATTGTTATTAAATTATACAATAATCATATACACTAATATGATATCATATATGATCTTTTAGCATTGATTTTTTAATAATATCTTAGAATTATCGTCGTTTCAGGTGTTAACTTACTCGTTTTCTTTTATATGTTTTGTTAGATAAGCCATGTTTGTTATGGATAGGTTGTATCTTATTAATATCCAGAATTATATAATGTCCTTAAAGATTATTTTTATTCATCAAATGATAATTATACTTGAATGGATACGATGGAGAATGAATCTCATCGCGTTCATGGAGACGGTAGTCCGTACGTACGCACGTGCGACAATATCATTCTTTTGATATTAAAATAATATATAATTGGATGGTATATCATATATACAGAATCATTATCATGTTATATTTATTATTTACATGAATTACACATCATTATTATACCCATCCAAATAATAATTTATTGAATAACAATTACACCACAACGTGGAGACGGTAAGTCGTACGTACGCACGTATGGTGACATGTCATTCAAAGGATGGATAGAATACTGAATATGGTTGTAACATATTTATAATAAAATCAAATTATATATAAGATACTATTGTTATTATTTTAGAATGGTAATAACAAATAAATAAGAAGTTGAAGAAGAAAAGAACATGAAAGAGGGTGGTGAAAACATTACATCTTCTTCGGGTTCTTCGTTTTGATTTGATCAAAAGGGATCATTATGTTGGATTTCTGATCAAACTAAGGCCTCTAGGTTGAATTTAGGGAAGTTGAGAGAGTATTAGGTCAGGGTTTGTCTAATAAAAAAGGCTTTTAATGTGTTAATTAGTGAGAAGGGGGAGTTCCCTTTTATAAGAGGGGTGAGGGGCACCTTTGGAAAAGCTAGAAATATTATTTTATAATAAATTCATATTCGGTTTATAATGGCTCCAAAGTGTATTATTTAAATTTTAAGGTTGGTATGGGTCGAAAACCACTCAACCAATAGAATTTATACAGGTTTGGGTCATTATATTAACCTTATCTTTTAGTTTTAACTCTTAGTTAATTAGTTTGACACTTACTATGTCACTTTGTATTTTTATTTTATATAGTTAATAAACTTACTATATACCTCCAAGAGACCCCAAAGTGGTCCATTAATGAAACACCTATCATGATATAAGTCTCTTGGACAAACCATAGATTTTTATGAATTGAATATAAATTAATAATATAATATTGTTTTTAAAAACTCTTTTATGTCAATTTTGAAACTATTTGGAAAATTGATTTTTGTGGAATTTATAACAGAATGATTACTTCAAAAAAAGTTAATTAAATAACTCCTAACATGTCATATTAACCTATAAAATTAGTTTAATTCATAAAAAGTCTTGAATTATATTTATTTGGGTATTTATAATGAAAATTATATTAATTTTTCACTATTATGGTAATTACTGCATCATCATTGTGTCATAAATAAATTAAATAATTAAATGTATAAAAATTAAAAATAAATTATAATTATGTAGGAAATCTTTTTATATTTCTAATGAATATTTATAATAGAATTTATCTTATGTTTAACCCTATATTAAAAATGTTTTAGTTGTAAAACATTGATTTTACCTCTTTTAACTCTTCTTTGAATTAAATAATAATAAATGTCCTAATATAATCCAAGTGGACCAAAGAGGTTCATATTTTATTCCTAAGGCTGTTTTTGGTTTAATTAAGCTTATCCAGTAGAATTAGTACATGATTCAGGGTAATATTAATGTCATTGTTACCCTTAATTATCCTATTTAATTTTAACTGTGGTAAATAAAAGTAAAAAGTTATTACTCACCAAAAATTATTTTCATCTCATTGAACCACATTTTACTCCTTGATATTAACCATGTCTCTCGGATTTCCAAAATTCCACTCACAGAAGCGGTAAAATTAAGTTTTATGAAAAATTTAGTTTTTTAACTACCACTTAGTGGTTTCACGATTCATGTAAAAATGAAGTTTTTCACAAAAATACCAAAAATTCACCCTAGGATAATTTCGATATTTCGAATCCAAAAATGAAGTCCATTTTGAAAAATAAAATTGATAAATTTAAAAAAGTGGGTATTACTATTCATAATGGCTAGTTTGATTGGTTGTGGTGTGTTAGAACATGATGTTACGTACAACACTCACTATTGCATTATTCAAAGAGAAGCGTACCGTAGAAGCTTGGGGTGTTACAAACACTTACACTAATTTTAAAAAAAAAGAAATATATAAAAACATAACAATTTCTCTTTATAAAATTTATTTTCAACACAAATTCATGTCAAATAATTTCTAACACATGTTTTCACAACCAAAATAAACTATAGACCATGCAAAAATTAACCAAGTGAAATACATGCCTTATTCACCACTCATTTATTTTGTGGTGTGTATATACTTACAAAGAAGGTATTATATAACATTTATATTTAAAATTATGGAAATTTACCTATCCATATCATGATATTTTATTTATGGGGTTTATGGTTCAAGAGCTACCAAATCGTTAAATTAATTTTTGTCTCAAGTAGCATTCTTTGATATACAAGTCGTGTTATACATCTATATATTTCTACGGGGTGATGTATTTGAATTTGAAAAGTAATATCATTATTATCCATCTTTAATAATATTTTAATATTTATTAAATTTTATTCCTTCATGTAGAGTATTATTCAATGTTACCAAAGTGGTAATAGTTTAATGCCACAATCTCATCATTTATCAATTTTGTTTACGATTACGCTTCCATTGATGAAATATTATGATCAATACCTCTATATCACTCATTAAGAATATTCTAATCTATATATATGTGATATCTTCATGTATTAGTACATTTATTACACTATTTTTTAGTTAGGATAATTAGAAAAGATTATGAGAATCCCGCTTTATTTATTCTTTTGGTCGGAAATCCTGTTCTTTCAAACCCATTTTTTCTAAAAAATGTTTTCAAAAATTCTTTATGTTTTCAAAGTGTTTTAAAAGTTTTCAAGACACTTTTATATTTTTTGAAGGGAAAGTTTTTCAAATTTGATTCATGCTTTCTTTATAAGTTTTAAAATTATTTTCAAATTAATAGTAATTCTAAATTTTTTCATGATTTTTTATATGTTTTCAAAGATATATTTAAAAAATTGTTTTCAAAATTATTTTTGTTTTATGGATATTTTTTCAAATAGGAAAATTTATTTTCCTCAATAAATGTTTTAAGTGATTTTATTTATTACATTATATGTTTTCTAAGTTTTATTTTAAGAAAATGACTTTAAATATATTATATTTTTTTAAAAGTAATTTTCATAGAAAGGTTATTTTCCTTAAGAAATCCTCCATGTGTTATTTCAAAATCCATCTCCATATATGTCACGAACCAGCCTGAGTCGACCCTGAACCGGTCACCCAGGCCAGCCCACGACAAGTCCCGAGAGGCATTCCCGATCCTCCCGGGATGGTGACAAGCACCAAGGGCATCAATAGAGTACACAAGGGAACGATTTCGCCCATATATAGACAATCAAACAAACAGCGGAAATAAACGGACAGCCCAAAATGAATTTATATAAAAATTGAACAAAATATTTTTTATACAAGAAACTAAAGGTAGAACAAAAACAAAAAACTCAAATGAACAATCCCAATGACCAACTAACTCCATGTGACACTTCTGGTCACTCTCCAACACAATGATCAAAAGTCACCCAAGGTGATCGAACTAAAGATGAAACCTGCACAAGGGCTAAAAAAAGAAGGAGACTATAGGCGTGAGTATTAAAACTCAGTAGGTTAGCCCGATATTCTATTCCCAATGCACATTCCTTTAAAATAAATGAAACATCAATTTATAGTTTGAAATTAAAGATATGTAAGTATGGGTTTCAAATGAGGTTCCATGCTATAATAATTATCAGACAAAAACATGCATGTTTAATAAACAAAAATGCAAGTAACTATTTTTTTCAAAGAGGTGAAACTTCAAAATGAACATATTTTTCAAGAGGGCTGCTATAAAGAATTTTAACATTCAAATAAATAACACATACTACTGAATTTACCAACCAAACACATCGTATGCCGACGGTGAGTACAAAATAGCCAATGAGCACTAGTCATGGAAATACCCCTAGGCACTAGTTAGTTGTGAGCCCCAGGTACCTCGTATCTCGGTGAAAGTAACCATAATAAATATCTGTTCTCATGCATGAGCCAATAGTAGGGAACATACCCATAACCTAGTGGTCCCCAATCATCATCATCATCATAGTTTAGTTAGTGTTGTCATCATCAAACTTTCCACGTGAAACAGGGGCCAATCCCCACAGAATCACTAGCATACTAGTACACGTCCTCCCACCTAGATACCCGGGATTCCCTTTAGTGCTCAATAAAGTTACACATATTATCAAATACACATTTAACATCTTAATTCCATTCCAAAACCATAAAAACACAAACAGCCCATAATCTTTCTTCACATTTCTTACACTAATCAACAAACCGCTAAATATTTTGGTAAAACAATTTCATGATGTGCATTGAGGATTTGCACATAAAACTCTTTCAAAAACATTCTTTAAATTATAAACACACATCATAACCAAACCAAAACATATTTTTCAGCCCAATAAACATTTAATAAAATCATTTAATGGACCATAAAACAATCCCAATTTCACAACTTGTTATATACAAGTAAAACACTCCTTCGTTTCTAGGAAATGCCAAACGAGCCTTTAAACATTTTCTCAAAACTAACCTTTGATGAAGGTATGCATTTTAATTTTATTAAGGATCTGTATAAACATAATTTATAGCATCAAACATCATTCATAAATTTATTATAATACTCAGGTTACATATTCAAAACACAACCATTTTCATAAAGATGTGAAACGGTCCATTTTTGGGCAACTCGGGCCAAAATATGTTGTAAATCAAAACCCACTTGTTTGTAAAAACAAGTCAAAATTGGAAATCAATATAAGTACCCCAAAAATACCATTTATAATTCTTCCAATTCCTTTATAAATCCAATCAAATAACTTTTAAATCACACATCACACATAAAACCCAACCGGGCAATTTACCGAACACATGTCATGCCCTTTTTAAACAAAACAATTTATTTTATGTACATGAAAAGGAATAAAACACCAATTGAATGTCATATTTTCATTAAAGATACTGTAACATGTTAAAAATACCATAAATCAGATTATAAAACTAACAAAATATTTTCAAAAGATAATGGAACATTTAAACAAACACTTGTTGAGCACTTTCATGACAAAACAACACTACCTTTCACATAACAGTGATTAAACAACGACTTTGCACACCAAGAAAATTATAAAAAGGATTAAAAACAATAATAAACATTTATATCAGTATATGATAATATTAAAATGATGAAAATTCTATTATAAAGGCATGTGCAAGGGATATCCTACCTCAAATATTTGGCGTAATTGAAACGCACACCCGAAATCACCCGCCGTGGGTTTATAAACCCTAAAACTATAAATACCAGACCTAAACAAACATAAAACCCATCAAAAAACATGGTATAGAAAAACCATAGGTAGATCAATACTAGGGGATAAAATAAATCCACGAAATAATGAAAGGAGGGGGAAGAGGAAGGAGAAAGGAGAAGGAATCTCACCTTTCACCTTAGAAAACTCTTCGTCTTCCATTAGATCTGAAACCCTATAGAGAATGGAATGTCTTGAAAATTTTTGGAGATCCTCCTAAGGTCTTGGAGAACCAGGGGAAGAAAATTGGTGTCCAAACGAATAGTAATTGAATGAGTTATTGGTGAAACAATTTACCTTATCAATTCTGGACGTTTTGAGGAAACCAGAGAACAATCGCCCTAATACACGACCCATATGAGCTCCAAAGAGGTAAAATCGATTATGAGGGCTAATATAGGGCTATTGGCTTCGAGGGGGAGGTGTAATCACCGAAAAAGTGTAAAAAATAAAAATGATATAAATGAAACAAATTATTTTTTTTTTAAAACAGGAAATGGGCCCATTGGCTGGCCCAATACCTAAATAAGTAACCCAAATTCACCCATCTTATGAATTTATAATGGGTCCAAAAGGATAAATAAATTTTAATGTATCAGTATAGGACAATTGGTAAGTTGAATGGATGAAAAAGGATGAAAAACAAAAGAGTTATAAAAGAAACAAATTCAGTTTTTTAAAACTGGGAATGAGCTCACGGTTGGCCCAAATCATGAAGTAGCCACCCTTTCTTCAAAAAACTCCTAAACAAGCAATAAGGATCCCAAATTATGGTGGTTAGACATATATGAAACTTCAAAACTCAAGATTCATCTCATCAAATACCCATGAAAAGGATCAGGATTTCTAATGGTCCGGATTAATACAAAGCCAAAAAAAACCGTGTGTGACAATTCTCCCCACCATTAAAGCTTTCCGCCCCCAGAAAGCCATAACACTTTCCGGCTGAAAAAAAACAACACATATGGATTCCAGAATTTACTACCCACCATTAAGAATCAACTAGAACTAGAAATGTTCTTAGGATGAAAATCCAGGAGACCCATGGTGGGTCTCCCCACCATTAGAAACCAACTAGCAATGAATAGACAAGAATTGAACATGAGCTAGAGTTGGGACTCACTCACACAAGCCCAAAAAAAACCCTCCTACAAAAACCTAATATACCAAGTTAATAGAGTTAAAACATGAACATATAAACCATCCACTCCCAAATGGATGGGACAATAACTTGGTCGACACATTCAACACAATTCTGGACCCCCGTCACTTGGGGATGGGATGGTAGGGGACCCAATAATTTGGCCACTGAAACCACAAAAGAAACAAATAAACTACCCAAAACTCTCCACCTATGAATAGGTAACACCAAGACTACACCTGATTTTTATAGGCGGTCCACACAGGGACATTTATTGAAAACCCACATCCATGAAGGAATAACCATAGACACTGTGTGAGGGGTTAAGTCCACCACGCTTGTTGCGACAAAGGGAAATTCATAGAAATGAGGAACCAAAACATTGACATAGTAACTAACTTACAAAAACAGAGGAGTAAGGATCTTAATCTAGCACTCCACACCTCTGTTGATTTTCTGACTGCGTGAAAATCTTCACTCTGAGGCCTATGGATGGAGCCCTGATTCTTGAAGCATTTGTCGCACCGTAGTCAGGTGATAAGGATCACACCACTCAAAAAAACCACACTTGATCACCAAACAAAAACCTTCATCTAAATAGGAACTCATAGATACATATCAAAATTCCTTATCACTCCAAATGAGGGGCATAATAGATGAGGAATTAGATGAAACACATCAACATCACCGAACAGAACTGCTCTGTCCAAAAGAATTATCACGACCTAGATGCACTTTTAATAGATCCCAAACTACTCTCTATTCCAACAAACAGGTTGAGGAATCATCAAAAGAGGTGGATTTAACATTTGAAATGAATCCTTAGGTTGATCAGCAGGAAATATTTCCAACGGAGAACTATCCCTGGCCACATCACAACATCAAACACATCTTTAGAAACCCAATGAAAATTTCTCCAAAACCAAGACACCAACAAGATATCATCTCAAGATACAACAAGAGTATGAATTGTAGATCACAAGGGAGCTTACTGAATAAAAAACTCTTCTAAAACATAGAAAAAAAATTGGGCCACATAACCATTGGGTTATAAAAAAAGGACAACATTTTTCAACTCAAAACACTTTTGAAAAACAAATTAACTTGGTGGGTTTCAACATTCACCAATGGTGTTTCATAAAGTCCCACCCACATGCACATTTCCATGCCACCCCAGGCACCCAACCACCATACCATATATTTCATCCTTCCGGATATAAATAAAACCATGCATGTGAGCACTCATGATAACACCAAAGGCTAAAACAAAACAACATCATTCCAAAAATCATGTACCTTCCAAAGGAACACCAACCACCAAGTGAAAAACCCTTTTCATATTCCACAAAAAAAAACCACAATTCATTAAGAACCATTTTCCTAAAAACCTACCCCTTTTCATTTAAAAAAACATTTTAAATAACCAAGCCACTCCAAACAACCCCTTCCCATTTTTTTAAAAAAAAAATCAGCAATGTATATTTTTATAATCTGAGGTCCATTGAGACCAATACTGTTTGTAGTAAAACACCAACTGATCAAAACCAATTGCCAAAACTAATTTATCCAATTAAAAAACTTTTTAACATCCTATAATACCCCATTTAAAAAAATATCCAAAATCACTTTAAAATTATTCACAATTTCAAAACATTTTATTTCAACAAACCAAAATTTTAGATTATGGATAATCCAATCCCTTTAAATCATTTCTGCTTCCCCCAATTTTTTTCACAAAAACACAACCTTCCAAAACCATTATTATATTTAATTATTGAACCCCCCTTTTTTCACTTTTCGAAATCTAATCCTTACATTAAAACCAATTTCCACAATTCCCACACAAGGATTTTAAAAACAAAAATTCAGAATTCAAGAAAGGTTCAAGAGACCCAAAAAAAGGGAACTAGTGTCAGTGGGTGACTTGACCATATGGTTGGCGGCCATATTCCAAACACAACACCAGCACAGAGAGACTTATTAGGACCATTCCCCAGCTCCACATGGCTTTCCAGGACCTGTGAGCTCACGGAGGCCATTATTCAGACTCCCCTTGTCATATCCCAACACCAAAAAAAATCAACCAGAACAAAGGACACTAATAAAACTGGACTCCCTTGGAAACCTGAGGATTAGAACAAGAAAGCGTTTGCGACGCTCTTCATGCACTTACCCCTCAAGTCCCAAAAATCCTACTCCATCTACCTTGACATCCCCAAAATAACAAGGGCACTCTAAAAAGAAAGGTCTGCTAAGAGCCAACCTCCTCTGATACCATTTTGTCACGAACCAGCCTGAGTCGACCCTGAACCGGTCACCCAGGCCAGCCCGCGACAAGTCCCGAGAGGCGTTACCGATCCTCCCGGGATGGTGACAAGCACCAAGGGCATCAATAGAGTACACAACGGAATGATTTCACCCATATATAGACAATCAAACAAACAGAGGAAATAAACGGACATCCCAAAATGAATTTATATAAAAATTGAACAAAAAAATTTTTATACAAGAAACTAAAGGTAGAAAAAAAACAAAAAACTCAAATGAACAATCCCAATGACCAACTAACTCCATGTGACACTTCTGGTCACTCTCCAACACAATGATCAAAAGTCGCCCAAGGTGATCGAACTAAAGATGAAACCTGCACAAGGGCTAAAAAAAGAAGGAGACTATAGGCGTGAGTATTAAAACTCAGTAGGTTAGCCTGATATTCTATTCCGAATGCACATTCCTTTAAAATAAATGAAACATCGATTTATAGTTTGAAATTCAAGATATTTAAGTATGGGTTTGAAATGAGGTTCCATGCTATAATAATTATCAGACAAAAACATGCATGTTTAATAAACAAAAATGAAAGTAATTATTTTTTTCAAAGAGGTGCAACTTCAAAATGAACATAGTTTTCAAGAGGGTTTCTATAAAGAATTTTAACATTCAAATAAATAACACATACTACTGTATTTACCAACCAAACACACCGTATGCCAACGGTGAGTACAAAATAGCCAATGAGCATAAGTCATGGGAATACCCCTAGGCACTAGTTAGTTGTGAGCCCCAGGTACCTCGTATCTCGGTGAAAGTAACCATAATAAATATCTGTTCTCATGCACGATCCACTAGTAGAAAACATACCCATAACCTAGTGGTCCCCAATCATCATCATCATCATAGTTTAGTTATTGTTGTCATCGTCAAACTTGCTACGTGAAACAGGGGCCAACCCCCACAGAATCACTAGCATACTAGTACATGTCCGCCCACCTAGATACCCGGGATTCCCTTTAGTGCTCAATAAAGTTACACATATTATCAAATACACATTTCACATCCTCATTCCATTCCAAAACAATAAAAACACAAACATCCCATAATCTTTCTTCACATTTCTTACACTAATCAAAAAACCGCTAAATATTTTGGTAAAACAATTTCATGAAGTTCATTGAGGCTTTGCACATAAAACTCTTTCAAAAACATTCTTTAAATTATAAAAACACATCATAACCAAACCAAAACATATTTTTCAGCCCAATAAACATTTAATAAAATCATTTAATGGACCATAAAACAATCCCAATTTCACAACTTGTTATATACAAGTAAAACACTCCTTCATTTCTAGGAAATGCCAAACGAGCCTTTAAACATTTTCTCAAAAATAACCTTTGATGAAGGTATGCATTTTAATTTTATTAAGGATCTGTATAAACATAATTTATAGCAGCAAACCTCATTCATAAATCTATTATAATACTCAGGTTACATATTCAAGACACAACCATTTTCATAAAGATGTGAAACGGTCCATTTTTGGGCAACTCGGGCCAAAATATGTTGTAAATCAAAACCCACTTGTTTGTAAAAACAATTCAAAATTGGAAATCAATATAAGTACCTCAAAAATACCATTTATAATTCTTCCAATTCCTTTATAAATCCAATCAAATAACTTTTAAATCACACATCACACATAAAAGCCAACCGGGCAATTTACCGAACACATGTCATGCCCTTTTTAAACAAAACAATTTATTTTATGTACATGAAAAGGAATAAAACACCAATTGAATGTCATATTTTCATTAAAGATGCTGTAACATGTTAAAAATACCATAAATCAGATTATAAACCTAACAAAATATTTTCAAAAGATAATGGAACATTTAAACAAACACTTGTTGAGCACTTTCATGACAAAACAACACTACCTTTCACATAACAGTGATTAAACAAAGACTTTACACACCAAGAAAA
Organism: Viscum album; assembly: GCA_963277665.1. Classification (NCBI taxonomy): domain Eukaryota; kingdom Viridiplantae; phylum Streptophyta; class Magnoliopsida; order Santalales; family Viscaceae; genus Viscum; species Viscum album. Next base: position 2,079,161,133 of record OY728141.1, on the reverse strand, counting down.
TTATAAAAAGGATTAAAAACAATAATAAACATTTATATCAGTATAGTATAATATTAAAATGATGAAACTTCTATGATAAAGGCATGTCCAAGGGATATCCTACCTCAAATCTTTGGCGTAATTGAAACGCACACCCGAAATCACCCGTCGTGGGTTTATAAACCCTAAAACTATAAATACCAGACCTAAAAAAAACATAAAACCCATCAAAAAACATGTTATAACAAAACCATAGGTCGATAAATACTAGGGGATAAAATAAATCCACGAAATAATGAAAGGAGGGGGAAGAGGAAGTAGAAAGGAGAAGGAATCTCACCTTTCACCCTAGAAAACTCTTCGTCTTCCATTAGATCTGCAACCCTATAGAGAATGGAATGGCTTGAAATTTTTTGGAGAGCCTCCTAAGGTCTTGGATAACCAGGGGAAGAAAATTGGTGGCCAAAAGAATACGAATTGAATGAGTTATGGGTGAAACAATTTACCTTATCAATTCTGGACGTTTTGAGGAAACCAGAGAACAATCGCCCAAATACACGACCCATATGAGCTCCAAAGAGGTAAAATCGATTATTAGTGCTAAGATAGGGCTATTGGATTCGAGGGGGAGTTTGAATCACCGAAAAAGAGTAAAAAATGAAAAAGATATAAATGAAACATATTATTTTTTTTAAAATAGGAAATGGACCCATGGGCTGGCCCAATAGCTAAATAAGTAACCCAAATTCACCCAGCTTATGAATTTCTAATGGGTCCAAAAGGATAAATAAATTTTAATTTATCAGTATAGGACAAGTGGTAAGTTGAATGGATGAAAAAGGATGAAAAAAAAGAGTTATAAAAGAAACAAATTCAGTTTTTTAAAACTGGGAATGAGCTCACGGTTGGCCCAAATCATGAAGTAACCACCCTTTCTTCAAAAAACCCCTAAACAAGAAATGGGGATCCCAAATTATGGTGGTTAGACATATATGAAACTTAAAAACTCAAGATTCATCTCATCAAATACCCATGAAAAGGATCAGGATTTCTAATGGGCCGGATCAATACAAAGCCAAAAAAACCGTGTGTGACAATATATGATGAAATATTTTGATATTGTTTAATATTTATAGGGGAAATTATCCAATAATTCCATTCATATTAATTATTGAATGGTATATATTTTGATTGAATAATGTTTACGACTCCCATTTCTCTTCCATGGGTTATATGCTTTTGGAACCTTCTTCTTTTCACGAGTTATTATTTAATTAAATTACTTGTAAACCTATCTATTTTAAATAGGTTATGATGTGATGAAATATTAGTGATACCAATTTAATTTCATGGGTTATTATTTAAAATTATTAAAACCCATACTATTTCATGGGTCATGATAGGATGATTTTTTATCTTGTGTCACATGAATGTATGATTTCATTATGATATGGATGGGACCTATATATCCCTTTAATGAATTGGGTAATGATAAATGTTTTATTATAACAAAGGGTTCATGGTAGGGCATCTAGTTCCCGAAACAAGTGGGCATCATAATCTCGAAATAAGAGGGTATAAAGGAGGGCATATGAATCCTGAAACAGGGCGCATCTTAAGCCCAAAACAATATGGTACATGATATGGAATCCCAAGCTGAATATAAGAGGGAATACAATGCCTGAAACAAGGGGGTACATGGAAAAAATCCCAACCCTGAAAAAAGAGGGTACATTGGAGGTAATCCCAAGCTTGAACCAAGAGGTTACATGTGAGGTCATCCTAAGCCCAATGTATGTACACAAGTTATTATACCAAGATTAATGTGTTATCAAGGTCTTGGTAGGTATCCTTGATATAGTATTTTCTATAATTATGTATATAAAAAAATTACATATCTTATTTGTAGAGACCCAATTTTTTCCCTATAAGACTTTGGAATATTTCTACACATATTTCCAGAGCTAGGAGCTGAGACGGTGTGTGATTCTGAGGCCCGGTGTGCCCGGAATAAATTTTATAAAAATATTAAGTGTTTCTATACTACGCATATGGAGGGGTTGTGTTTCCTCCTAAAAGGTCGCTCATATCAGAAATATGAGGGCACGGTTGCGTTTGGAGCATTCCGTTTACCCTAGGAAGGGTGTAAAAGTTGTGGGTGCGGGCGAGCTGTGAGAAATGTCACCCAGGGGAAAAATAGTCATTTTGAAATAATGAATTGGTGATTTTTTTATCACTGGAATTATTTTCGAATAATTTTTGAATGAAGCCTTGGAATGGAAATTCAAGACTTCCGTTGAGTTTGAAATGGGGTGTTTTGCCTAGGCGCGATGTAAAGTGAGAGGGCACGACAGTTTTGGATTCCGCGCTAAGAGGATTTTTCTTTAAATAGAAAAATAAGGAGTAAGAGTTAGGGTTCCCCCTTCTCTCTCTTCTTCTCTCTCTCTCTCTCTCTCTATCTATCTCTCTCTCTCTCCCTCTCCCTCTCTAGACATTCTTCTCCATTCTTCATTGGATCAAGGGGAGATCTCTGCAGGAACTTTGGCGGATCGGATCGTGGATGCGTCGCCAATGACAAACGAGTAGATCGAGGTAGGGTTTCTGATTAATTTTCACACCTTCATCAATTTCTTGGGGTTTTTGTCAATTTTAATTCTAAAATTTGAGAATTAGGATGATGGTCGAATGAACACGACCATAGTCGGATCCCTGTCCTAAGCCCCGTTATTGAGCGTCATTCATCCAAAATTTCAGACTCTCCAAAACCGTGACAGATCGATGAGCGAGGGGCGACATTGTGAAGATACTGCCCTGAGGATCACGAAACCATTTTCAGATAATTTTTCCAAACACAGGACTGGTCGGGGGGACCGGCCGAAGGTTCAGCTTCGGCGAGGGGTGGCGGGAGTAGGTCGTGTCGGTGGCGGCGGAGCGCGGAGGGCGTTAGGCCAAGGTGGAGCTCGAAGGGCCAGCGACGGGGTGCAGACGAGAGGATTCGCGAGGGCCGTATGTGTCAGGTGGTGCAGCGCCGGTAAGGCTTAGCGGGGACTGCGGTGTGGTGACCGGGAGGAGTCGGGAGGAGCCGGGAGGAGCACAGAGGACCAAGCGGCGCGGGCGACGTCGTCTGGATGGTGCGAGGCCGATGTGTAGTCGGGGCAGCATGGCGGTGTGCTGCAGGAGGTGGAGGAACCAGTGTCCATCGGTGGCCGGTCATGCTCGGCAGGTGAAACCTGAGGCGATGACCGCCTCGGGTGTGCGGGGGAGACAAGGACCCGCCGAACGCGGGTCCTACTGGGTGGCGTGGAATTAAGACCGGCCATTTGGCCGGTCTTCTTGAAGAACCGGACCCAAGGGGGTCCAGTTTTGTTGGAGAGAGCCGTGGACAGTGGGACGCGGCGAGTCGGATCGGACTAGCGGCTGGGTCGCGGGCCGACCGGTGTGAACCGGCCCGGTTGGCCCCCCTTGCGTTCTGGGAGGCCGTAACTCCTAAACAGCACGTCTGATTGACGCGTCGTCTGCGGATGTGGTTCCGTCTCTTCGAGACTGACTTTTTAAAATGGTATTCAGGGTTTTTGGGTACCATTCCCGAATACGGGTTACCCGAAGAGCTTTAATTTAATAATAATAAATTATTATTAAAGCTCGTGACGGATGTACTTCGCGAGACGAACTTCCGTTTGACGCACTGTCAGAGGCGTTGTGGCCCTGGAGTTGAGACGGTCCTTCCAAAGTTGGTTTGGAACACTTGTGGGTTGGTTTCGTTTCTTGGTGGCACGAAACACTTAATGCGATTAAATAATTAATTAATTATTCTTGCATCGGACCTAACTCCTATTTGGGATTTCTGATTGACGCGCCGTCAGCGGCAGCATGAGCCTAGTCCTCATGTGGACTTTTTGAAACACTTTCCAAAGCATTCAGGTTGGAGAAAAGGCGTGGGCCCCATAGGTCCTGGTTCACACGTTTTACGATGAAACGCCACTTTTTCACCGGATATCTGTTTCGGGTGTTTGAGCACTCATTTCAGAGTGTCCTTTCAAGGGGATTGAAATGGTGCAATCCGCTCGCCTAAATTCGGGCCCGAGGTGTGGGCCCCACGAGGAGGCTTTCGGATGTATGCCACATTTTTACGACTTATGCTTCATAAGTCCTTCTAGGGAAAATGAATAGCTTACGCTGTGTGGTTTTCTTCAAGGAACACAATGGTACGATCTGCGTGACGTGTTTCAGGGTAAATGTGTGGGCCCCATAGGGCCCCGTTTTCATAACACGGGGAGTTGCAGCTTCTGCATCTGGAGTCCTTTTAGGTGCCATCTGCGGCGTTTTGACACTATCATCGAGGTGAAGTTGACCAAGGTGGTTTCAGGCGTTGAAGCCGAAGTTGAGGCGTGGGCCCCATGAGCCGTCTCTTAAGCTTTGTGCAGCGTACTGCGCCTTTTTCTTCATATGTCCGTTTGGGGCATGTGAGTAGTCGTTTTGGAGTGTTTTTCTGAGAGCATCGCGATGGCGTAGTGCGCCCGACCACTTTCAGGATCGAGGTGTGGGTCCCATGAGATGTCTTATGGCATAAAGTGTTGTTGAATAAATTTTTCATTGGGAGCCTATTTCCGGTGAGTAAATAGTCTATCTCGCGTGTTTTTCTGTGAGGATTGCAATGATGTAATCTGTTTGGGCGAGCGGATCCTCTTTCAAGATATAATTAATTGTGGAATCATGAAAGGGCATTGGTCATAAGTTCCTTTTACACAATTCGAACCTACGCACGGTAATGGTGTTAGTGACACCCAGTGATGGCACGGGTAGTGCAGATTCATCGTTCTAGTTCCGAGTTTACCCTTCAGCGGGGATGGGTATTGGGTTACTCGTTTACCTTAGGGTTTACCCTCCAGTGGGGCAGGGTGGTGGGTTACCCGTTCACCTTAGGGTTTACCCTCTAACAGGGCTGGGTAGTGGGTTACCCATTGACCTTAGGGTTTACCCTCTAAAAGTGTTGGGCAGTGGGTTACCCGTTGACTTTAGGGTTTACCCTCTAGTTGGGATGAGCAGTGGGTTACCCGATGACCTCTTGGGGGTTTACCCTCTAGTGGGGCTAGGCAGTGGGTTACACGACAAGCTCTTGGGGTTTACCCTCCAGTAGGGCTGGGTAGTGGGTTACCCGACGACCTCTTATGATTTAACCTCCTACGGGGCTGGGCAGTGGGTTACCAGCCGACTTATTTCAGACTCATCCATTTTCTATGAGGCTAGTCAGTGAATTTTCTCCATGATTACCGGATCTGGACCCTTGGTGGTACGGTTTAGAGATGAGGTCTCTTTGACGTGTGGGATTGTTGGGCATCAGTGATGGATACCCTTAGAACTATTGGCATCTTTTTCTAGGATGATCTTGGAGATAGCGATCCCCTTACACACCTGATCGGGTTTCTTATAGAGCATATATATATATACACCACTTTTTTTCCCACTCCTTGGGTTCGGTTACTCTCCTTCTAGGAGGGGCGAGGACGCGCGGGGTATGCCACGTGCTTTCTGTGTCTGTCTCTTCTTGGATTGGATGAGTCTACTTCCTTTCTTTTGTTGGGTTGAGTTGCACTCTCTCTATTATAATCTTACACTGTTCTTTATTCTGTCTAATGCTCACAGTTTTAGTAACCCCCCCCCCCCCCTTGTTTCTCCCTTGAGCGTTTGGGGCATCCTACTGAGTATCTTTATACTCACTCCTGCTTGGGTTTTTCCCACATTTGGTTTGCCCTTGCAGATGACAGACAGGTCGATCGAGTCTACGGAGGAGCATAGAGGACACAATAGCTTGGTCTACGTTCAGTGGTCGTGGGAGGATTTCTGGGTGTGAGACTCACCAGCTGTTTACTTCTGTTTACTAATTGTCGGGTTGTGTCACCTTTCTAGTTGTGTGAGTATTTTTCCCTTTTACTGTTCAGTTTACTTGTGAATACTTTTATGCACTATACTTGTTCTATTTAGAGGTTGATTCATGTATGTTGGATTCCCTTTTTTAGAAGTGTTGTATCTTTATTTCTTTTATCTTCACTGTTGCATTTAGTTAGGTACGTGTGTGTGTATATATTTTTTGAGGCAAAGGAATCCCCTAGTTTGTTATGCCTTTGGCGCTAGTTGCCATCACCTGGCCTATGGAGGCGGGCTTGGGGTAGTTGCGGATCGAGCCCCAGTACTGGTCGGGTTGTGACAAAGTGGTATCAGAGGTGGTTCATTCCTTGGGGCATTGTTCGGACGTCCCAAAAAAGGAGTTGGTTGAGTTTTGGGGAAATAGTATCAACATGTATCGGGAGAAGCTCTTAGGCCAGGGAGTCCAGTGATGGTGCAGTGGCCAACATATCCATTCACCAGGACCCTGATAACCCGCTTGTCAACTCGCCACTCTGAGACACTTATTGCAGGGAATTTGGTTCACACATCATATAGGATTGAGTCTTTAACTATCCTTCTTGAGTCAGCTCCCCATCGTTGTTGATATATATATATATATATGCTAATTTGACCGCGGTACTCCTTGATCAGATTCAGGATGTCTCCACGATGATAGCCTGCCAGGATACTAGCTCCAGTTTGCGACGACAAATCCATGAGAGACAAGGCCTTTGTTCAAGATCCATCATACGATTACCCTTTCTCCATGAGGATAGGCAGCAACACCTCCACCTGTGGAGTAGAAGATAGTACCGGCAGCAAAGGTCGATGATGAGCACAGGCAAGGCACACTATGTGGGATCCAGCATCAGAGACCGTTGAGCTTCCACAATGAGCCATACCCTTAGACAGTGAAGGGTTGGCTAGAGTCGGTGGTTCGCCTCTTCAGGATTGTTGGGACACTGATGGGTTAAATGGTGGCTTTGACATCCAATCATTTTCCACCAAGCAGTTTTTCTTAGTGTATCTAGGGTTACTCAGTTGCATGATGAGTTAGTAATCTCATGGGATGACTTCTAAAAGCTGTTTCGTAAGGAGTACTACCCCTCCTACATACGCTTTATATGCTTTCAGGAGTTGTTGGAGCTTCAGCGGGGAGTGATGGTAGTGGCTGAGTACGCAACTGGGTTCACAGACCTTACTCAGTACTATTTGGACGTGGTCCATGACGGCAATTTCTAAGCACGAAAGTTTGATAGAGATCTCTATAGAAGCGATTCGTGCCAGAGTAGTGCCCTTGTGCATCCCCACCCATATCGGGGTGCTGGAGTAGGCACTGGTGATAGGGAAATTTCTGTCAGAGGTACGTTGATTGGTAGGGCCTTGACACCAGAGGTCTCCCCTTGATGAGACTCAGGCACATGGTTGGGGACAATGTATAGCACTGAGATAGCCTAGGGAGGACTAGGGATATGTTTGTGTTGTGCGAGGTTATGTGGCGTGAGACTACTTGACCAAATGTGCTGATTTTCCCAGATAGTTTGTAGATGCACCGCCACGACAGAAGCAGTGTCGTGATCAGAGAACTCCCAGGTGAGGACTGGGTGGTCCCCAGGGAGGAGGTGTTGGAAGAAGAGTAGGAAGAACTATGTTTGTAAAACGATGTTTCGAGGTCCTTCCACCACCACTAGGTGGCCCATGTCAGGCTCTGAGAGCTGACGGATAGGGCCGTGGGCAGATGTGAGCTATGGATGTCTACAGTCCTGCATTGCATGGGATGATAAGAGGTATGCTCTATGTATTTTATACTTTTCTTAGTAGAAATTTTTAGATGTTGTGTGAGGTACTCTTTTCGTCTAACTCCTTGTTCGAGGGGTTACCGAGGGTGACGCAGGGCGTCGGTGTAACCTTGTGTGGGTGTTGTCCGACGTAGCTTTGAATGCATAGGAAAGAGGGGTTCTTTCCCCCATTGAGATGCATTTTTGTTATGCGATCAAATCCATGATGGAGAGTCGGTACCACCCAAATCGGATAGTATTTAGGTGTGGTGGATGAGGCCCTATGACATGTGCATTCATGGTAGGGTTGTGTGGTGTAGTGTCAGAGCAGGTTTTGGATTTTCCAGTGGGGCTTTTCTGCCTGACCTCCCTTTGTTGAGATTCCACTAGTGGGTTTGGAAGAGTTCTTGTTTTGGGGATTACTCTCCTTCCAAGAGGGTCAAAGACACATGGGGTATATCACTTGATTTCCGTGTCTAGCCTCAGGTGGTTGGATGAGTTTTCTCGCCTGCCATGTTCTTTGGTACTTTGTGTTCTCAATGTCAATCTTGATACTGTTATCAAGTACAGGTCGAGGTGATAAACACCCCATAAATAGAACTACGTGATTCACTATGTGGTATTTGCGGTGGTAGTCTTTTCCATGAGAATGTAGAGACACTATCATCTGGGAGAGAGCTTTGTGTTTTGATCATACCACCAGTGTCTCAGGTGCATCCTTACCCAGAGAGTCTCGGTTGTGATGCACCAACTTTGAAAACTTGTGTGACCAGATATCCTTGGGTGTTTCACCAAATGGGTATTCTAAATGAGGAAATCACGAGACTATGTTCCAGAAACAAGTCGTGATTTCAGTCGTGACATGGAAAGTAATGGTTCAGTCGGGGTAGTCCCCCGAGTTTCTTTGGACCATTCGGGAATCGTGCAAGCAGTTGAGATGTTTCCTACCATCTTGCCCTACCCTCCCCATTGTAGGTGTGGTTGCACGATGTCTTCCAGGTGTCGCAGCTAATGAGGTGCATGTGTATTCCTACGCATGTCCTTGGGAGTGTCAGACCTTATAAGTACGAACCATTCCTTTGGTTCGTGTGTTGTGCCAGCATAGTGTTATGCATGTTTTCTTGGGAGTGGTAGAGCTAGGTGTGAGCTCTGTATCCCATGTTTTTTCTCCAAGTTTTTCTTTTTTGGGAAGAAAATCATGAATGAGGGAATGATGTAGAGATCTAGTTCTTGTCGTGAAAGACTTTTCAATATTTCTACACATATTTCCAGAGCTAGGAGATGAGACGACATGTGATTCTGAGGCCTGGTGTTCATGGAATAAATTTTATAAAAATTTTAATTGTTTATATACTATTCATGTGGCGGGGTTGTTTTTTCTCCAAAACGGTAGCTCAGATCGGAAATATGAGGGCACGGTTGCGTCCGGAGAGTGCCATTTACCCTAGGTGGGGTGTAAAAGTTACGGGCGCAAGCCTGCTCTGAGAAATGTCACCCATGGGAAAATCGTCATTTTAAAATAATGACTTGGTGATTTTTTTATCACTGGAGTACTTTTCAAATAACTTTCAAACGAAGCCTCGGAATGGAAATTTGAGACTTCTGTTAGGTTTTAAATGGGGTGTTTTGCCTAGGCGCGATGTAAAGTGAGAGGGCACGATAGATTCGGATTCCACGCTAAGCAGATTTTTCTATAAATAGAAAAATAAGGAGTTGGAGTTAGGGTTACCCCTTCTATATCCTATTCTCTCTCTATCTCTCTCTTTCTCTCTCTCTATCTCTCTATCTCTCTCTCCCTCCCTCTCTATCCCTCTCTAGTTGTTCTTCTCCGTTCTTCTTCGGATTGAGGGGCGATCTCCGCCAGAACTTTGGCAGATCGGAGCGGGTACGTTGTGGATGCGTCGCCAATGACAAACGAGCGAATCAAGGTACGGTTTCTGATTAATTTTCATGAATTTTCCAATTTATTGGATTTTTGTTAATTTTAATTCTAAAATTTTGGAATTAGGATGATGTTTGAATGAACAGGACTATCGTCCAAGCCCCATCCTAAGCCCCGTTGTTGAGCGTCCTTCGTCCAAAGTTCCAGACGTGCCAAAACTGCGACGGATCGATGAGCGAGGGGTGGAGTTGTGAAGATCCAGCCCCAAGGATCCCGAAACCAGTGTCAGATAATTTTTCTAACAACCAGAGTGGTCGGAGGGGACTGGCCGAATGTTCAACTCCGGTGAGGGGCAGCGGCCGGAGGTCGAGCCGGTGGCGGTGGAGTGCGGCGGGCGTTAGGCTGAGGTAGAGCTCGGAGGGCTGGCGAAGGGGTGCGACCGGGAGGAGTCGCGAGGGTCGGCGGCATCGAGATGTACAGCATCGGCAAGGCTAGTCGGTGGTTGTGCCGTGGTGACTAGGAGGAGCCAGAAGGATTTGGGCGGAGCACGGAGGATCAGGCGGCACGGGCGGCGTCGTGCGGGTGGTGCGCAGCCGGTGTGTTGCCGGGGAAGTGTGGAGGTGCGCTATGGGAGTCGGACGCGCCGTCGTCCAGTGGTGATCGGTCGCGCTCGGCAGGGGGAACCTGAGGCGATGACCGTATCGTGTGTGCGGAGGTGACAAGGACCTGCCAAACATGGGTCCTGATGGGCGGCATTGAATGAAGACCGGCCATTTGGCCGGTCTGCTGGAAGAACCGGACCTGAGGGGGTCTAGTTTTGTAGGATCTTGTTGTGGCCAATGAGACAGTGTGAGTCGGTCTGGACCCGCGGTGAGGTCGCGGGCTGACGGTTCGGACCAGGAGGACCGGGGTGAACCGGCCCGGTTGGCCCCCTGTGCGTTTGGGGGGGGGGGTAACTCCTAAATGGCGCTTTTTATTGACGTTTCGTCTGTGGCTGTGGGTCCTCCTCTTCGAGACAGACCTTTTAAGATGGATTTTTGGTTCTTTGGGTTCCATTCCCAAAGACAGGTGACCTGAAGAGATTTAATTTAATAATAATAAATTATTATTAAAGCTCGAGACAGACGTACTTCTCGTGACAGACTTCCGTTTAACGCATCGTCAAAGGCGTTGTGGCCCTAGAGTTGAGACGGTCCTTCCAAATTTGGTTCGGAACCCTTGCGGGTTGGTTCCATTGCTCGGTGGAATGAAACACTTAATGCGAATAATTAATTAATTAATAAAGTAATTACTTATTCTTGCGTCGGACCTAACTCCTTTTTGGGATGTCCGATTGACGCGCCGTCAGTGGAACCGTGACCCCAGTCCTCGTGCGGACTTTTTGAAATGCTTTCTGAAGCGTTCGGGTTGGAGATAAGGTGTGGTCCCTATAGGGCCTGGTTCGCACGTTTTATGGTGAAACAAACCTTTTCACCCGACATCCGTTTGGGGTGTTTGAGCACTCGATTCTGAGTGTTCTTCCAAGGGGATTGCAACAGCGCAATCTGCCTGCCTAAATTCAGGCCCGGGGTGTGGGCCCCACGAGGTTTCTTTCGGACATATGTTGCATTTTTATGACTTATGTTTCACAAGTCCGTTTAGGTAAAATGAATATCCTACGTCGTGTAGTTATCTTCAAGAAACGCAATGGTACGACCTGCGTGACGTGTTTCAGGGTCGAGGTGTGGGCCCCACAGGTCCCCGTTTATATAACGCGGGGAGTTGAAACTTCTGAATCCAGAGTCCGTTTAGGCGCCATCAGCGGCGTTGCGACCCTGGAATCGAGGAAAATTTGACCAAGGTAGTTTCGGGCGTTGAATCTGGAGTTGAGGTGTGGGCCCCGTAGGCCGTCTCTTAAGCTGTGTGTAGCGTACTACGCATTTTTCTTTAGACGTCTATTTGGGGTGTATGAGTAGTCATTTTGGCATTTTTTTCTGAGAGCATCGTGATGGCGTAGTGTGCCTGACCTATTTCGGGACTGAGGTGTGGGTCCCACGAGATGTCGTGTGGCATAAAGCGGTGTTGAATAACTTTTTCATCGGGAGCCTGTTTCCAGCGAGTAAATAGTCTATCTCGTGTGTTTTTCCTTGAGTATTGAAATGGTGTAATCAGTTTGGGTGAGAAGATCCTCTTTAGAGATATCATTAAATGTGGAAACATGAAAGGGAATTGGTCGGAGGTTCCTTTGACACACTTCGAACCTACGCATGATAGCGGTCTTAGTGACACCCAGTGATGGAATGGGCAGTGCAAAGTCATCGGTCCAGTTACGGGTTTACCCTTCAGTGGGGCTGGGTATTGGGTTACCCGCTGACCTTAGGGTTTACCCTCCAGTGGGGTTGGGTGGTGGGTTACCCGTTAGCCTTAGTGTTTACCCTACAGTGGGGCTGGGTAGTGGGTTACTCGTTGACCTTAGGGTTTACCCTTCAATAGGGTCGGGCAGTGGGTTACTAGTTGACTTTAGGGTTTACCCTCCAACTGGACTGGGCAGTTGGTTACCCAACGACCTCTTGGGGGTTTACCCTCCAGTGGGGTTGGGCAGTGGATTCCCTGACGACCACTTGGGGTTTACCCTCCAGTAGGGCTGGGCAGTGGGTCACCCGACGACCTCTTGTGGTTTACCCTCCAGCGGGGCTGGGTAGTGGGTTACCTGAAGACTTGTTTCAGACTCAGCCCTTTTCTATGAGGCTAGTCAGTGAATTTTATCCAAGATTACCGGAGCGGGACCCTTTGTGGTACGGTTTAGCGATGAGGCCACTTGGATGTGCGGGATTTTTGGGCATCAGTGATGGCTACCCTTAGAACTGTTGGTGACTTTTTATGGGATGAGATCAGAGATAGAGATCCCCTTACGCACCTGATCAGGTTTCTTGTTGAGGATATATATATATATACACCCCACTTTTGTTTCTACTCCTTGGGATCAGTTACTCTTCTTCTAGGAGGGGAGAAGACGCGCGAGGTATGCCATGTTCTTTCCGTGTCTAGCTCCTCTTGGATTGGACGAGTCTACTTCCGTTATTTTGTTTGGCTGAGATTCACTCTCTCTATTATACTCTTACACTGTTCTTTGTTCTGTCTACTGCTTACTATTTTATTACCCCCCTTGTTGCTCCCTTGAGTTTTCGGGGCATCCTACTGAGTATCTTTATACTCATCCCTTCTTGGGCTTTGCCCGCACTTGGTGTTCCCTTGCAGACGACAGATAGGTCGATCGAGACTACAGAGGATCATAGAGGACACAGGGTCTTAGGCTGCGTTCATTGGTCATAGGAGGATTTACGGGTGTGAGACTCACCAGCTGTTTACTTTCGTTTACCTGTTGTTGGGTTGTGTCACCTTTCTAGTTGGGCGCGTGTTTTTCCCTTTTATTGTTCAGTTTACTTGTTAGTACTTTTCAGCACTATACTTGTTCTATTTAGAGGTTGATTCATGTATGTTGGTTCCCCTTTTGTAGCAGTGTTGTATCTTTCTTTATTTTCTCTGCATTGTTTCGTTGAGTTAGTTGCGTGTGTGTGTGTACAGTTTGTTAGGAAAAGGCCTCCCCTAGTTTGTTGTGCCTTCGGCCCTAGTCGCCAGCCCCTAGCCTATAGTGGTGGGCTTGGGGTAGTTGCGGCTCGAGCCCCGGTACAGGTCAGGTCGTGACATTATTCAAATGTTATACTTTCATAGAATATTCTCATGGTTACATTATGACTCATGTATTATGAAATACCAATATTTATAAAATGACTCCTGATTATGAACTTTGATATACCGGGCAAGATATTCTAATATTATAATCATGTTCTCATACACTTATGCTCATGTTATGCTTATATATCTCCCTTGATTACCCTTACTGAGCATCTAATCTCACCCCTATCTTATGTTTCCATTACCCAGGTTATAAAAAATGGTTTTTCATAGGAGTACTAAAGGGAATTATCTTCAAGGGATATGTTGAAAATGTTTCACCAAGTTTGAGGATTATGTTTTTAGTTTCCAAAGACAAAAACTATTATAGCCCTTGGGAATTTATTTTGGTAATGTGATGAACATTCCTCTAAAATGAGGTAATATCCATTTATATTAATCTTGGATATCTATATACATTATCCATAAGATAACTTTTCAAATAAGGTTTGCATAGAACACATATCCAAGTTCCAAAACATATAAATCAATCATTTGAAAAGATAAACGCCAGAATCTATGCTACATTTTTACCTCATCATCTTCTTGGGCCTCCTTGATCCTATCAAGAATGGATGGTTGGCATGTAATTTTAGATAGGTAGGGTGATTATCCGTTTATTATTCCCATGTATACACTTTGAATTTATAGGAATATTAGATCTCTTCCAATCCTCATCATGGTTAGGGTTGGTGGATCCTTTCTACATAGAGAATTTTTCACCTTTTTTAACTTCACAAGATGGTAATGTATTAAATAATAATGATCATTGATCATATTTAACAACCTCCATTTGTGAATATTCAGCTCCTTTTCTATAAATATATACTTGAGTATTTTATAATATATATATATATAACACTTATCAATGTAGAGATAAAGTTTCCAAATTTTAAATGGGAAGATCACCTTATCCAATTATAGAGAAAGTGATGGGTAGTTCTATTAGATAATATTTAATTGGTAGGAGTAATAGTCTATCACTTTGTCATATTTAATGGGTACACAGCTAAATCCTATTCTTGGATCATTGATGTAGATCAGAATTCCTTTCCCACTAGTGGGTAATTTGAGTGAAGGTGCGGTGATAATATCTTCTCTAACTCTTTAAATATTTCATATAATTTATCATTCAAAAATAAATGACTCCCTTCCTTGTTTTTTTGGTTAGTGGGTTTGATAATGAAGATAGGTTTTTCATAAATCGATGATCATGATAATCTAATCCATGAAATATAGGTATTTTTTTCACCAATGTTGGTCTATTCCATCCTTCAACTTCTTTTTCTTAAGGATTCACATATTTTTATTTTCTTGTGATGACATACCCAATGAATGTTAATTCATACATCCAAAACACACATTTATTTTACTTTTAATAAAACATTTATTTTTACAAAATCTCGAGTAAAATTTAAAATGACATGCATGTCCCACCCTAATTTTAGAGTATATAAAATTATCAACTATAAATTATGGCATAAAGTTTTTGAGGTAATACCTAAATACTCCGTAACGCCCCGACCCCAGTTACCCAGAGTCGGTGCATTATTACATAACATTGGCATGATCACAAGAAAGATCAAATCTCGAAAGACCGATTGGTTTAGTAGCCTTGGAAATACTAGATATATTCATAAGTTTTACATTACATCATAAAATGAAAAACTACTACAACAACATAATGTCTCCATAATCCACACTCATATCCCCACATAAAATCCCTGCAGGTCATTCATAATTTACTTCTTCACTTCCTGGGAAAAATAAAACATAGAAAAGGGGTGAGCTCAAATTCCCAGTAAGGATAACAATATAGTAGAAACTTTCATAAATAAGAATAAACATTTAAGGCAATGTATAACTAAAACAAAAGCCTTTCAAACATGAACTTTCAACATGGTACGACATTAATAAAATGAAATAATGCCATTTACTTATTCACATGGATATTCTACTAATCGAATAGTCACATGCAAAAATCAATAACCACTTTCATAATGTTGGAATGCATAATGCCAGACTATCATAACCACATAGCCAAGGCCTCGTGCCAAGACTAAAAATAAGATTTTTCCAAGGCCTTGTGCCAAGACACTAGTTTGTCTCATGAGACCTACCGATGCATCGAGGAGCTATAGCGGGCTCCACCCGTCACATATTAAGTCCAATTCATTCCCATATGAAAAGGTTTAAACATAACATAAACATTCGTATTAGAACTAGCATACGAAATGTCAATACTTTCACCATAAACTATGAATTGTATAAAAATAGCACATCCACAGTCAAACATATCACAAAACCTTCAATACAATATAGAAGTTTTTTATCATAATAAATCAACTTCAAATAATCTTAAAATCCATCAAAGGATGTTGACATAGATGAAATCAAAATTCTTTTTAAAGAAATATGTCTTTCTATTTTTGAAATCATTTAAGAGCCATATAAAATAAAACATTTTCTTTGGAAATATTCTTATAAGCTTGTAAGGAAAGCTTTGAAGATTTTATAATGGCGGAAGATAACCGCACTCGCCGTATAAGTTAAAAAAACATTCTTACCTTAATTCTGTCGAAAAGGTTAAAAAGGACCTTGTTTTGAAAAAGACGGAAATATTCCTTTATAAACCACTTATAAAAGTCAAAAAGGGTATAAATGACTTTAAATCATATTTTAGTAAATAGTAAAAATGTTTTGAAATACATTTTTAAGAAACATGGATGTGGATGATAAAGAGATCCCAGTAGATTATTACATATAAACAACCTCGGATAATGAAGAGATTGTGAAATAACCCTTAACAATTTGGTAACTTATGAAACATACAACCCATGAAAGAGGTATCATACAATTAATATGTAAATACAAATAAATTAGAGTGTATTACATAAATAATATAATTATGGTAAGTACATACACCATACAAAAGGTGATGGTGGCAATATGGCATGAATCTCACGGGAATAAGGAGTGAGATGAAAACCCCTTACCTTGTACTTTTCCTTGGTTGGGGTAGGTTAACCTCCTGTATAATGGTGAAGTAATTGTTACTAAATTATACAAGAATCATATACATTAATATGATATCATATATGATCTTTTAATATCGATTTATAAAAATGTCTTAGTATTATCGTTGTTTTGAGTGTCAATCGATTCATTCTTCTTAAATGTTTGGTTACGTAAGACATGTTTGTAATGGATAGATTATATCTTATTCATAATAATAATGATATTAACATTATTTTTAACCCTAAAATGAGAATAAGACTTGAATGGATACGATGGAGAATGAATCTCATCGCGTTCGTGGAGACGGTAGTCCGTACGTACGCACGAGCGACAATATCATTCTTTTGATATTAAAATAATATAAAAATGGATGGTATATCATATATACAGAATCATTAACATGTTATATTTATTATTTACATGAGTTACACATCATTATTATACCCATCCAAATAATAATATATTGAATAACAATTACACCACGACGTGGAGACGGTAAGCCGTACGTACGCACGTATGGTGACATGTTATTCAAAGGGTGGATAGAATAATGAATATGGTTGTACAATATTTATAATAACATCATAGTATATGTGATATACTGGAGTTATTATTTTAGAATGGTAAGAACAAAGGAAGAAGAAGTGGAAGAAGAAATGAACTTGGAGAAGGGTGGTGAAATCATTACCTCTTCTTCGGGTTCTTCCTTTTGATTTGATCAAAAGGGCTCTTTAGGTTGGCTTTCTGATCAAACTAAGGCCCCTAGGTTGTAGTGAGGGAAGTTGGGAGAGTATTTGGGCAGGGTTTGGCCGAACCAAAGGGCTTTGAAGGTGTGAAGAAATGAGAAGGAGGAGTTCCCTTTTATAAGAGGGGTGAGGGGCACCTTTGGAAAAGCTAGAGATATTAGTTTATAATAAATTCATAATCGGTTTAAAATGGATCCAAAGTTGACTATTCAAAGGTTAAGGTGGGGATGGGTCGAAAAAAAACTCAACCAATAGAATTTAGACAGGTTTGGGTACTTATATTAACCTTATCTTTAAGTATTAACTTTAAGTTAATTAGTTTCACTTTTACAATGTCTCTTTGTATTTTTATATAATATGGTTAATAAACTTACTAAATACATCGAATCGACCCCCAAGTGGTCCATTAATGATGAAACTATCATTATATAAGTCTCTTGGCCGAACCTTAGATTTTTAGGAATTTAATATCAATTAATAATATAATATTTGTTTTAAGAACTCTTTTATGTCAATTTTGACACTATTCAATAGTTGATTTTTGTGAAACTCATAACAGATTGATTACTTCGAACAAAGTCAATTAAATCAATCCTAATATATCATATTATCCTATAAAATTAGTTTAATTCATTAAAAGTTTCATATTACATTTATTTGGGTATTTATAATATCAATTATTTTAATTTTTCACTATTATAGTAATTACTGCATCATCATTGTGTCATAAATAAAATAAATTATATAATGTCTAAAAATTATAAATAAAATATCATTATGTTGGAAATCTTTTTATATTTCTAATTAATATTTATAATCTAAAATCCAACATATATAACTCTATGTAACAATTTTTTTACTAAAAGATATATGTTTGTGTCATTTTTGTATTCATTTTAACTTAATTAAAATAAAGTGTCATTATCACTTACAAGTGGATCCATGGGGTCCCAAAATCGACCCAAAGATGCCCTTGGTCGACCATGTATCAACAAATAGGGTTAAGACACATTTTAGGGTAATTTAGTATTATTATAATATTATTTTTTTAACCCTTATTTATCGGATTTACCCTTAACCATGGTAAATAAAATATTTACCGCAGTAATTATTCAAAATGTCTAAAAATAAAAGTTACCTATTTACACAATTTGAAAATCCTGATTCCAAATATGGAATCCATTTTCCTAAATTCAAAACACAGAAGTGGCAGAAATTAATTTAAAATTAATTCCCGCTGTCAAAACAAAAAGCGTGTTTTTAAGAGATAATAACTATCAAAAGATTGACACTTGTTTATGTTCGGTTTAATTGTAAAATTATTTCCAATGACAAAAATTATATTAAATGGTAAAAATATATTCTAAATATACTTTAAAACTACTAAAATTCATAATTTATCATTATTAATTATTTTGATTAAAAAAGTTTTTTTTTAATTAAAATTTAGTAATTTTCACTATTCATCAAAATATGAAAGTTATCCGAAATGTACCAAAATTTCACCTTAGGCTAAATTCGATATTCCGAATCCAAAAATGATGTCCATTTTGAAATATAAAATATATATAATTTCAAAAAGTAGGTATTACTATTCATAACGGCTAGTTTGATTGGTTATGGTGTGTTAGAACTTGGTGTTGCGTACAACACACGCTATCACATTATTCAAAGAGAAGCGTACCGTAGAAGCTTGGGGTGTCACATTCTCCCCTCCTTCAAATAATTGCGTCCTCGCAATTTCTAGGGTATTACTGTATAAAAAGACTCGGGTGGTTCTTCATCATAAGTTCCTCGGGTTCCCACGTTGCCTCTTCCATCTTATGGTTTCTCCACAAAACTTTTACCAGACGCGTCGTCCGGTTTCTCAGTACTTGTTCTCTCGTATCAAGAATCCTGACGGGCTCTTCGCAATAAGACAGATCAGATTCCAGGTCTAATTCCTCATAGGTGAGTACATGCGTTGGATCAGGCATGTATTTCCTCAATTGAGATACGTGGAACACATCGTGAACTTTGGAGAGACTTGGCGGCATTGCCAATCGGTAAGCTACAACCCCAATTCGTTCTAGAATTTCGAAGGGTCCGATGTACCTGGGACTCAATTTACCTTTCTTACCAAAACGTATGACTCCCTTCCATGGAGATACCTTCAGGAAAACATGATCACCGACTTGAAATTCCAAATCCTTCCTTCGATTATCGGCATAGCTCTTCTGCCTACTTTGAGCTGCTTTGATGTGATTTTGGATTACCTTCACCTTTTCCACCGTTTCCTCCACCAGTTCTGGGCCTACAAGTTTTCTTTCACCAACGTCATCCCAACAGGTTGGTGTACGACATCTCTTTCCGTATAACGCTTCATATGGTGCCATCTGAATACTCGAATGGAAGCTATTGTTATAGGAAAACTCTACCATAGGTAAATATTGATCCCACATACCCTGAAAGTCAAGTGAGCAAGATCTCAACATGTCTTCTAAGGTTTGAATAGTCTGTTCTGATTGTCCGTCTGTCTGAGGGTGGTAAGCAGTGCTCAAATGAAGTTCAGTATCCAGGGATTTCTGAAGACTTTTCCAAAATCTTGAAGTAAAACGGGGATCACGATCAGAAACAATTGATAAGGGTACTCCATGAAGTCTCACAACTTCATTAATATATAGTCTTACTAGACGTTCCAGGGGTAGATCTTCTCTTAGAGTAAGAAAATGTGCTGACTTGGTAAGACGATCAACAATCACCCATATTGCATCATTCCTTCTTGGAGTCTTTGGTAGCCCCATGACAAAGTCCATCGTAATATTGTCCCATTTCCACTCCGGTATGGGAAGAGGTTGCATTACTCTTCCAGGCTGTTGCCTTCCAGCTTTCACTTGTTGACAAACCATACATCTTGACACAAAATCAGCAATCTCCCTCTTCATGTTGTCCCACCAAAAATGTTCCTTCAAATCTCTATACATTTTTGTGCTCCCAGGGTGTATAGAGAAATTGGAACTATGAGCATCATCCAGTAATTCCCTTTTTAGATCAGGTAGATCGGGAACACAAAGTCTCTTCCCGAATTTCAAAATTCCATCTTCATACACAACGTCTCTCAATCTCCCATCATTCACAGCTTTAATCTTCTTTTGAAATTCTTCATCATCGGTCTGAGTACTCTTAATCCTTTCTAGTAAAGATGGTTTGGCAACCATTTGAAAAAGCATTGATGTTTCACCTTCCCTGGTTATTCCCATGTCCATCTTCACTAGATCCATGAAAATTGGATCCCTTTCAATTCTCATATTGTTCAAAACTCCATGGTCTTTTCTACTCAAAGCATATGACACCTTGTTTGCCTTCCCCGGGTGGTATTGTATCGTGCAATCATAATCCTTGAGTAATTCAAGCCATCTCCTTTGCCTCATGTTGAGTTCTTTTTGTGAGAAAATATACTTCAAACTCTTGTGATCAGTATAAATCTCACATTTTTCACCATAGAGGTAGTGCCTCCATATCTTCAAAGCAAAGATCACAGCTGCTAACTCGTGATCATGAGTAGGATAGTTTTGTTCATTAATTTTCAACTGTCGTGATGCATAGGCAATAACTCTATCATTCTGCATAAGGACACAACCAAGTCCTTTCTTTGATGCATCACTATAAAAACGAACCCATCATTCCCCGATGGTAGAGTCAATATAGGATCATTGACTAATCTTCTCTTCAGTTCTTCGAAACATTCTTCACACTCTTTTGTCCAAACAAATTTAACCCCTTTACGTGTGAGCTTCGTTAATGGGTTAGCCAATCGGGAAAATTCTGGACGAAACGTCGATAATAACCTGCCAAACCAATGAAACTGCGTACCTCAGTTATACTCGTAGGTGCTGGCCATTCATGGATTGCCTTGGTCTTAGAAGGATCAACATAGATTCCATCTTTAGAGACAATATGGAAAATAAAAGAAATCTCATGAAGCCAGAATTCACACTTGCTAAACTTCCCATATAATTCATGCCTCCTCAGAGTCTTCAAGATAATGCGCAAGTGATTTTCATGATCTTCGTAGGTTTTGGAGTATACCAAGATATCATCTATAAATACCACCAAAAATTCATCGAGATACTCCTTGAAAACTCTATTCATCAGATCCATGAATACAGAGGGTGCATTAGTCAATCCAAAAGGCATTACAGTAAACTCGTAATGCCCGTACCTGGTTCGAAATGCTGTCTTCGGAATTTCTTCCTTCTTCACACACAACTGATGGTATCCAGATCGAAGGTCAATCTTTGAAAAGTATTGAGCTCCATGCAGTTGGTCAAATAAATCATCAATACGAGGTAGGGGATACTTGTTCTTTATCGTTATAGCATTGATCTCCCTGTAGTCGATACATAACCTCATAGATCCATCTTTCTTTTTAACAAAAAGAACAGGGGCTCCCCATGGAGAAACACTAGGGCGAATAAATCCCTTATTACTTAATTCCTCTAGTTGTTTCTTTAGTTCGACTAACTCTACAGTAGCCATTCTGTAAGGGGTCTTCGATATAGGCCTTGATCCAGGAATCAAATCAATGGAAAACTCAACTTCTTGTTCTGGAGGATGTCCAGGTAAATCTTCCGGAAATACATCTACAAATTCTTTCACAACAGGTACATCCTCTATTTGAACATTCCTTTCCTTACCCGTAGTTATTTCATTCTCTTCCTCCCCAATAATTGAATTTAGTTGAGCTATTGAGGGTGGATCTAAATAAGAATTAGGTGGTGACGATTCTGCTCTAAAGATAAGTTGTTCCTTATCATTATCATCAAGAATCGTAACCTCTTTCTTTTTACAATAAATCTTCGCATCATAGTCCGAAAGCCAGTCCATACCAAGGATTATATCAAACTCAATCATAGGTATGATGATGAGATCAGCAGATAAATAAAATTTATGTGCTCTAATAGGGACTGATTCACAAAACTTTGTTGCAATGATACTTCCCTTAGGAGTTTTAACTGACAACTCCCTTATTAAATCAAATTGGAAATATCTAATTTTCTTAGCAAACTGGGAAGATATGAAACAATGCGACGATCCAGAGTCAAATAATGCATTTTCTAAACTTGAGAAAACCATTAAATTACCTACCACCACATCTTTTGGAGCTTCAACCTCTGCAGTAGTGATAGCATAAGCCTGGCCTTGATCCCTTGGCCTTTTCTGAGGTAAGTTCTCCTGACGCTTAGGACATGCATTTGAATAATTCCCCATCTCCCTGCAATTGTAGCACTGAACGTTGGTAGCTTCCTTCTTCCCCTTACAATCATGAGCTTGGTGGCCTTTTTCACCACACTTGTAACAGACTCCCATTCCCTTCAAGCAAGCACCGGGGTGTTTCTTCCCGCATTTACCACAAGATGGATATTCAACCTTTACCTTCTTCCCCTTATTTCCATTCCCAGATTGATCAGCAGGTCTCTTCTTCTCTTGCTTTGCTTTAAAGTCATAAGACTTAGAGAATTCCTTTTCGGTCTTGATAGCACATGAGACAATGTCTTCGTACGATGAAAAGGATTGTGAGACTAATGCTCGACGGAGAAATGGATTTAACCCATCAAAGAAACGATAAATCTTACTTCTTGGGTTGCGAATATAATCTCCATCATACCTCGCTAACCTTGTAAAGTTAGCCTCATACTTTGTGACATTCTCATCCTCCTTTTGTCTCAGACTCAGAAATTGCCTTTCCATATCAGCTCGATGGTCGCGAGGAAAGTATTTTTCTAAAAACAGATCTTTGAACTCCCTCCATTCCATATTTGATACTTCATCATCTTCCTTCATGTTTTGAATCAATGACCACCATTGATCAGCATCTCCAGTGAGGCGGTAAACTGCCATGATAACTTTTTCCCTTTCACTGCTCCCCAAAGCCTGAAATATTTTCTCTAGGGAATTTATCCACTGCTCGGCTACTAAGGGATTTGTACTCCCATTGAACGTTGGTGGTTGTTGCCTCATGAATCGATCTAACATTGATCCTCCACACTGCGGATCAGGGTGCTCCATACGGGTAAGGTTATTATTCATAACCTGAGTAAGTTGTCCCAGTATGGTGATTAGCTGATCGGCACCAGTTGCATCACCAGCCCCACTATAATTATCTTGAGCAGGAGGGAAATCCCTACATGGAGTGCGTGCATTGATATGGTTTCCATTTCTTCCACTAGCCGCCATTTCTAAACAATGGCATAAACTAGATCAGATTATGAATCAAAATACATAATCCCATACTTATAAAACACTTAACATAAATTGAACTATTTATGGATATAATCCATAATCATAAAAATGTCTCCTTTGAGGATGTATATACTCATAAACCCTTCATAATGGTTTGTAAATAAAATGAGAATTATCCTAATCATATCCCCCGGGAGTATCGTAACCAAGAGTGCAGCAAGGCCCGTTGTCTTGCACCAGTTCCCGTTCGAGTCTAGCTCAAAGCGGTATTTTCGAGTTTTACCCCTAGGTACATCTGTTCCAGAGCCGCCTCTACCTGCTCGTATCCAGACAGAAATGTATTGCTCGGAAAACTCACAAAATCTCTACAATACCAAAATTCTAGGAAGTTCTTCTATACTAATCCTCAAAGTTCATCTTAGGTCTACGTGCTCTAATCAGAGTTTATCTAAATCTAGCTTCCAAGGTTTGTAATAAACATCCTCTGATACCAACTGTAACGCCCCGACCCCAGTTACCCAGAGTCAGTGCATTATTACATAACATTGGCATGATCACAAGAAAGATCAAATCTCGAAAGACCGATTGGTTTAGTAGCCTTGGAAATACTAGATATATTCATAAGTTTTACATTACATCATAAAATGAAAAACTACTACAACAACATAATGTCTCCATAATCCACACTCATATCCCTATATAAAATCCTTGCAGGTCATTCATAATTTACTTCTTCACTTCCTGGGAAAAATAAAACATAGAAAAGGGGTGAGCTCAAATGCCCAGTAAGGATAACAATATAGCGGAAACTTTCATAAATAAGAATAAACATTTAAGGCAATGTATAAATAAAACAAAATCCTTTCAAACATGAACTTTCAACATGGTACGGCATTAATAAAATGAAATAATGTCATTTACTTATTCACATGGATATTCTACTAATCGAATAGTCACATGCAAAAATCAATAACCACTTTCATAATGTTGGAATGCATAATGCCAGACTATCATAACCACATAGCCAAGGCCTCGTGCCAAGACTACAAATAAGATTTTGCCAAGGCCTTGTTCCAAGACACTAGTTTGTCTCATGAGACCTACCGATGCATCGAGGAGCTATAGCGGGCTCCACCCGTCACATATTAAGTCCAATGCATTCCCATATGAAAAGGTTTAAACATAACATAAACATTCTTACTAGAACTAGCATACGAAATGTCAATACTTTCACCATAAACTATGAATGGTATAAAAATAGCACATCCACAGTCAAACATATCACAAAACCTTAAATACAATATAGAAGTTTTGTATCATAATAAATCAACTTCAAATAATCTTAAAATCCATCAAAGGATGTTGACATAGATTAAATCAAAATTCTTTTTAAAGAAATATCTCTTTCTATTTTTGAAATCATTTAAGAGCCATATAAAATAAAACATTTTCTTTGTAAATATTCTTATAAGCTTGTAAGGAAAGCTTTGAAGATTTTATAACGGCGGAAGATAACCGCACTCGCCATATAAGTTAAAAAAACATTCTTACCTTAATTCTGTCGAAAAGGTTAAACAAGACCTTGTTTTGAAAACGACGGAAAGATTCCTTTATAAACCACTTATAAAAGTCAAAAAGGGTATAAATGACTTTAACTCATATTCTAGTAAATAGTAAAAATGTTTTGAAATACATTTTTAAGAAACATGGATGTGGATGATAAAGAGATCCCAGTAGATTATTACATATAAACAACCTCGGATAATGAAGAGATTGTGAAATAACCCTTACCAATTTGGTAACTTATGAAACATACAACCCATGAAAGAGGTATCATACAATGAATATGTAAATACACATAAATTAGAGTGTATTACATAAATAATATAATTATGGTCAGTACATACACCATACAAAAGGTGATGGTGACAATACGGCATGAATCTCACGGGAATAAGGAGTGAGATGAAAACCCCTTACCTTGTACTTTTCCTTGGTTGGGGTAGGTTAACCTCCTATATAATGGTGAAATAATTGTTACTAAATTATACAAGAATCATATACATTAATATGATATCATATATGATCTTTTAATATCGATTTATAATAATATCTTAGTATTATCATTGTTTCGAGTGTTAATCGATTCGTTCTTCCTAAATGTTTGGTTACGTAAGACATGTTTGTAATGAATAGATTATATCTTATTCATAATCTGAATGATATTAACATTATATTTAACCCTAAAATGAGAATAAGACTTGAATGGATACGATGGAGAATGAATCTCATCGCGTTCGTGGAGACGGTAGTCCGTACGTACGCACGAGCGACAATATCATTCTTTTGATATTAAAATAATATATAAATGGATGGTATATCATATATACAGAATCATTAACATGTTATATTTATTATTTACATGAGTTACACATCATTATTATACCCATCCAAATAATAATATATTGAATAACAATTACACCACGACGTGGAGACGGTAAGCCGTACGTACGCACGTATGGTGACATGTGATTCAAAGGGTGGATAGAATACTGAATATGGTTGTACCATATTTATAATAACATCATAGTATATGTGATATACTGGAGTTATTATTTTAGAATGGTAAGAACAAAGGAAGAAGAAGTGGAAGAAGAAATGAACTTGGAGAAGGGTGGTGAAATCATTACCTCTTCTTCGGGTTCTTCCTTTTGATTTGATCAAAAGGGCTCTTTAGGTTGGCTTTCGGATCAAAATAAGGCCCCTAGGTTGTAGTGAGGGAAGTTGGGAGAGTATTTGGGCAGGGTTTGGCCGAACCAAAGGGCTTTGAAGGTGTGAAGAAATGAGAAGGAGGAGTGCCCTTTTATAAGAGGGGTGAGGGGCACCTTTGGAAAAGCTAGAGATATTAGTTTATAATAAATTCATAATCGGTTTCCAATGGCTCCAAAGTTGACTATTAAAAGGCTAAGGTGGGGATGGGTCGAAAAAAAACTCAACCAATAGAATTTAGACAGGTTTGGGTACTTATATTAACATTTTCTTTAAGTATTAACTTTAAGTTAATTAGTTTCACTTTTACAATGTCTCTTTGAATTTTTATATAATATGGTTAATAAACTTACTACATACATCCAAGAGACCCCAAAGTGGTCCATTAATGATGAACCTATCATGATATAAGTATCTTGGTCGAACCTTAGATTTTTAGGAATTTAATATCAATTAATAATATAATATTTGTTTTAAGAACTCTTTTATGTCAATTTTGACACTATTCAATAGTTGATTTTTTTGAAATGCATAACAGATTGATTACTTCGAACAAAGTCAATTAAATCAATCCTAATATATCATATTATCCTATAAAATTAGTTTAATTCATTAAAAGTTTCATATTACATTTATTTGGGTATTTATAATATCAATTATTTTAATTTTTCACTATTATAGTAATTACTGCATCATCATTGTGTCATAAATAAAATAAATTATTTAATGTCTAAAAATTATAAATAAAATATCATTATGTAGGAAATCTTTTTATCTTTCTAATGAATATTTATAATCTAATATCCAACATATATAACCCTATGTAACAATTGTTTTTCTAAAAGATATATGCTTGTGTCATTTTTGTATTCATTTTAACGTAATTAAAATCAAGTGTCATTATCACTTACAAGTGGATCCATGGGGTCCCAAAATCGACCCAAAGATGCCCTTGGTCGACCATGTATCAACCAATAGGGTTAAGACACGTTTTAGGGTAATTTAGTATTATTATAATATTATTTTTTTAACCCTTATTTACCGGATTTACCCTTAACCATGGTAAATAAAATATTTACCGCAGTGATTATTCAAAATGTCTAAAAATAAAAGTTACCTATTTACACAATTTGAACATCCTGATTCCAAATATGGAATCCATTTTCCTAAATTCAAAACACAGAAGTGGCAGAAATTAATTAAAAATTAATTCCCGCTGTCAAAACAAAAAGCGTGTTTTTAAGAGATAATAACTATCAAAAGATTGACACTTGTTTATGTTCGGTTTAATTGTAAAATTATGTCCAATGACAAACATTATATTAAATGGTAAAAATATATTCTAAATATGCTTTAATACTACTAAAATTCATAATTTATCATTATTAATTATTTTGATTAAAAAAGTTGTTTTTTAATTAAAATTTAGTAATTTTCACTATTCATCAAAATATGAAAGTTATCCGAAATGTACCAAAATTTCACCTTAGGCTAAATTCGATATTCCGAATCCAAAAATGATGTCCATTTTGAAATATAAAATATATATAATTTCAAAAAGTAGGTATTACTATTCATAACGGCTAGTTTGATTGGTTATGGTGTGTTAGAACTCGGTGTTGCGTACAACACACGCTATCACATTATTCAAAGAGAAGCGTACCGTAGAAGCTTGGGGTGTTACATACTCTATTAATTAATTTCATTAAGATAGATAGAGAATTAGTCAGTATAAATGGAATCACATTGAACTCATAATGCATACTCCTTGTTTGGAAAGTATTTATAGGGATATCATGTAAGGACCCAGATTTAAAAATTACAAATTATCATGACCTTAGATTAGAATTAACTTTCATTCATTCCCAATTATATTTTTGGTTTACAGTTTTAGATAATTATGAAAAACTCTTATAAAATAACCCATACATTACAACTGGAAACTTTTATACAGTATACATTTTATTCATAAAACAAATGTATTTATAATACAATAGGATTTATTTTTGGGTTAAATCTTTATAATATTCTTCATGACCTTTCCTTTGTCATTACTCTCCCTTAGAACTATTTCAAAAACATTTTAAAACATAGAATGAGAACAAAATCTTAGTAAGGTTTATAAAAAGAAATAAATAAATTGTTACACCATTGATACTTATAAAATTTTACTTTTTCAAAATAAACTTTTTATTACCCAAGAAATCATATTTTGTACCCAAATAATTCAATAAAACATTTCATATGATAACAAAAATGAAAAAATAAAAAATGTTAAATTATTAATTAAAACTTTTAAAAAAATTATAACTTTCACCCATAAAACATAAGCTCTTATCTTAACTTTTGAAATCATAAAGTGTCATATAAAATCCATAGAACTCACAAATAAATATTAAAGTTAACTTATGGAATAAGTGTAATATCATTCTTTCATATTCGGTAGCTCTTGAAGATATATAGGGAGTAACCACCACTGATATATTTGGAATAACCATTAGTATATCACATAATCATTTCGGAGAAACCTAATTAGTTAACTCTATATATTTACCCAATGCATTGGAGAGCTATAACGGGATCACCCATCATCATTTTATAATAGACTCACACATACAAAAAAATAACTCTCAAGAACCATAACATAATCATAACAGGTAAATATTTTATAAAAACCATTCAAGAAGAAAATGACCTTTCCATTTTTAAATAACTTTTCTTTTTAAAAAGATGTGCACTTAAAAATGAAATAAAATTATTTGAAAATAAAAATATAAAATAAAATTGAAAACTTATAAAAATTTTGGAATCTTGAAATTATGAAAACCCACTCAAGAAATATATGTTTTAAAAAAATATTGACTTTTTTAAAAGCAAAAATTAAGAGATTATTTTAAAAATAAAGTTATTTATAATTATCATATCATTGAAGTGAGAATTAATTAAAGAATTTATTATGTGAATCAGATTTAAAACCACATAAAAATTTGAAACACAACATAATATATAAATATCATTTCACACATAATATTTTCATGTAGTAATCAAGGAAGTAGAATATTAACTCAAAGAAAACAAATTGAGTTAATAATTCACGTGCATTACACTTTCCTTTAATTAAACGGTCTTTAAACTCCATTATAATTGTTTAAATCTTGTTATTAACTAATAAAATAACTATATTAATATTTATGATATAATATATTATCCTCTTAAATCATTTTATCACCCTTTTCTTAATAAAATTTCGTTACTACCCTTGTTTTGGGTGCTAACAACTTCATTTTTCTAATCATTATTTTTCATTTAGGTCTTGATACTTTCTCATAGGTTATAGTTAAATAAAACCAAGAATGATAATAATTTCATAAATAATATATTTATTAATTATACACATTTTTATAAGGATTCAAGATCATTGGATATGGAAAATGAGTTGCATCACTGCATGGTGATGGTAGGCCATACGTATGCACAAGTGATAATATCATTCCCTTGATGGTTAAAATGGTCAGGAAGTGTGTGGTATATTAATTTTTTATAGAATTAATATCAAGTCATAAGTACCATATATATCCATATTTTACATCATTATAACCATCCTTGTAAAGTGGGGATTAAAAATGAATGACACCGCTGCATGGAGACGGTAAGTCATATCTACACACACGTGGTACTTGTGTTTTTCATAGGGTTGATGAAACGTAGAATATGGATTTCCCATAATATTAAAATCATATCATCATATATATGATAATTTAGTTATTACTTTACTATTGAAACAAGAAACAAAGAGGAAGTAGAAGAATAAATAAACTTGAAATATTTGGTAAGGACGATTATCTCTTTTTCAGAGAACTTCCATTAGATCTTATTTTATGGGATATTGGGTTGGTCTTTTGGAAGGACCAAACCCTCAAAAAGAATGTTTATATATGTTTGGAAGTGATTTTCATATGACTTGGTAGAGATAAATGGCTCAATGTTCTGTGAAAAAATGAGGGTGGAGGTTCCCTTTTATAATTGATGTGAGGGACATTTTTTGAATTTCCCAAAATATTAAATTATATCAAATTAATTTATAATGATAAATGAATCAAAATAAAAATGTATTTGAAGATAATATAGGATAATGTTTTAATATCATAAAACAATTTAATTTATACTTGTTCATTATTATTTTAAACCTTATCATTTTGATTCTCCTTAGTTATTTTTGACCTTAAATTTGGTAACCATAATTTTAATACTAAAGGGATAATAATGTGACTATAAATGAAAAAATGACTCATAAATGGAATATGTATGTTATGTTAAACTATATTTCATTCACAAGGATGAATATAAGATTTTTATGAATTTAAATAAAATATTATTTTAATAAATTTTCAATAATGTTAATTTTGACATTATCCATTTAATTTAACTTCAAATACATCAATAAAAAAAGGGGGAATTAGAATATAAGGATTTCAAATATCTATAATGTATCATATGTACCTATAAAAATCATTTAACACATTAAATCATTCAAACTAATTCAAAATTAAAATTAATGAATTAATCATTTTTATTTTGCTGTGAAATAAAAAAAATAATGTATTAGAATTTCAAAAGAATTTAAGGTAATTATATAATTTATAAAAAAAATTAAAAATGAAATTAATTTCATTAAGATCATAATAGACCTTTATTTTCATTCCTATCTTGATTTTATCTCAATGTGGAAATATAAAAGTTGTTAAATACAAAGAGGGTGACATTTTATAACATTCTTTGATTTAAATAATATATAAGTTATTTTCATAGACATGTGTCCATTAAATAACTCAAATTCAGTCCTATGATGATAAAGTTTGACTCTTATTCATTCAATAATTTTATGAAACGTTTTGGTCATGGTTATACCCCAAATATTTTCTTTTTAATATCCCATTAACTCTTTTGACAATTACCATACTATTTAAATTTTTTATTATCTAAGGGTCAATAATTTCACTATAAAATTTCAAAAGACACATAAAAGGAATATAGTTGATTTATTTAACCATATATAATTAATTTTTATGAATACAATATTTTTATAAATTTTACATCATTTTATAAAATATTATTTTCTATAAAATATTTATAATGTAAATTCTAAGGGCTATTGATTAATTTGACTTTAAAAACAAGAAATGAAAATTTATAATTCAATAAAAATTATTTTATTATCTCCATATAATTTCATTTAAATCTATAAAAAAATTGACCCCATTAATTATCTCATAAGAAATATATTGTGTTGGACTCATCTATTTTTAATGCTCGCAAATCATTCTTGACTAGGATGATTATGATTTATTAAGATACATTGTGTTTAATCATATTCAATCAAAAATATAACATTTGGTATTATTTTTCACATCATAAGATAGGTTCACATATTTTGGGTAAGTATGAGTCACCGACGCATGAGATACTAAAGCCTAACCTACCAAAAGCTGACCTACTGATAGTTAACCTACAAACAGATTACCTACTGATAGCAGACATATCGACACCTGACATACCAATGCCTGACCTACCGAAACCTCACCTACCAATAGCTGACCTACCTTAAACTGACCTACAGATGTGTGACCTACAAAATCCTAACATGCCGATAAACTGAGATGTCGATAGTCTGACCTACTAACAGAAATAACTATCTATGGAATATTCTACCAAAAGAATGACCTACTGACATACTGAGCCACTAATGATCTATCTTAAATTCAAACTTATTGCTAAGGTTCATATTTATTAATCTCATTATTTTTTTTATATTAATGAACTTTTTTGAATTTTTTAAACAACATTTAATGATGTTAGACACTAGAATGAGGTACCTTCATGTGATAAAGAACATGATCCTTCTCATCTTTCAATGTATAAAGCAATCACAAGGGATAAATAAAGAGATAATGAAATAGAGAGAATTTGTTGAATAAAAATATACACATCTATGAAATAAGCTCAATCAACCAGTCATGCATATCAATAGAAATTGCTGAGAATAAAAAAGACCACAAAACACTACAGAAACAACTTGTAAGATAAGAACACTTCAAGAAATCCTCTACCCTAATGGAATTTAACAAAAAAGAAAAAACAACGCTCTGTTTTTCTATCTGTTTCCAGTAGTCAACTTCGGCCTAATTTCCACCTCCATAAAAGAGTCCAGAAGCTTTATTGAACATCACTCAGAGAATTTTGAACTCTTTTTATCATTTTTCTCTATTTGTTTACTTTATTCCCATTTCATGCAGTGTGAGTCTCTATTTCATAAACACACACTAACTCCTAAGATAAATTGGAATATACATAGATATCTTCTCCAACCTATCTTTCTACACATTACACTCCCATGGACAATAGTGGAAGAGGTCCCTGTATGGCCTTTCTATTTGTTTTAAACTTCCATGAGAACTGTGGAAGAGGTCTAGTGACCTGGATAGTTGGTATATTTTTGTTACCCCGATATAGGGTGTGGATGAAGTTTATTTAATATAAAATTATTTGTGTCATGTTATCACCAGTTGTAGAGGATTAGGTACCGACATGAGACTTCTCCTCTTCTTTACTTCTGTTTTGTGATTTCAAGTTTTTTTCCTCCATGTTTATTAGTAGTTTAGAAAACTTAACTTCACTTTGATAGTTAATCTTATATATTTTTTATATTATAAGTTGTTTTAGTAAACTAATTTCAAAATTTAAGATAATTAATTATATAGTATTAACTACGAAATAATAAAACTTTGACAAATATTTTAAACAAACAAAAATTTTATAAATCTAATACTTTAGTTAACTAAGATATTTTTTTAATTTGGGGAAATTTAAATTAGTTTTTAATAATCATTTTAGATAGAAATTTTTTTAGGAACTCAATTCACCCCCTCTTGAGTGTCCTACTCTGAAAAACATTTGGTATCAAAGGCAGTTTTAAAATCTTTTTCAAAACCTTTTTTAATATGATTTTAGTTGTTCTATTAAATATCTCTAAATTTCTTTCAGTTCGAAAT
This sequence comes from Viscum album, assembly GCA_963277665.1. Taxonomy (NCBI): domain Eukaryota; kingdom Viridiplantae; phylum Streptophyta; class Magnoliopsida; order Santalales; family Viscaceae; genus Viscum; species Viscum album. The sequence continues at coordinate 2,079,128,090 of OY728141.1, read as the reverse complement.
CTTTAGTTCTTTAAAATGGTAGTTTAGTATTTTATATGTAAAATTGATATTAAGGTGTTTCTACTAATAGACCTCCCTATTTCAATGGTACTAATTATTCCCAGTGGAAAATAAAAATGAAAATTCACATATAAAGTATGGGGTTTGATATTTTTAATGTAGCAGAAGACAAATAAAAAATAAATAAAAACTCCAAGAACTACCTGAAGTGAAGCTACAAAAGTTTCTTACAAAAATATTTTTACAACCATGAATTCCCTTCTTTATGCTTTAGGACACGAATAATTTAATAGAATATCTTCTTGCAAATCTACTTATTAAAATTGGGATACTTTAGCTATTTCACATGAAGGAACCACTAATGTTACTGAAATGAGAATTAATGCATATAGTCTTAGGTATGATAATTTCAAAATGAAACCTAATGAACCCATTTATGAAATGTATCTCATGTTTAATGTGATAGTTAATATAATGAGCTCTATTGGAAAGCTAGTGAATTACAAAGAACAAATAATGTAGCTACTCATATTTCTACCTAAAATATGGAGAGGAACCTTAGTGTCAATTAGAGAATCATGTGATATCATTTAGTGTTCAGATAAAGAGCTAATAGGTATGCTAATGATGTATGAAGAATAACTGAAGGTTAAAAGAGAGGAGGATAATGAACCTAAAAGAAATTTAGTGTCTTTCAAAACCACTACCTCCAATAAATATATGTAAGTACAAGTTCAAACTGAAGTTTCTAGTAATGTAGACTCATCAAATGATAATGATGAAGAAATATATTAGTTAGCGAGAAGATTTAAAAAGTTTTATAGAAGAAAAGAGTTATTTAGAAAGTCTATTTATAGAAGAAAGTATGACAACAATGGAAATTGGAAAAAGGACTAGAAGAAAAATGAAAATATTGATGAGATAGTATTTAATGAGTGAAAATGGATAGGACATGCGAAAGATGACTATCCTAAATTAAATGTTAAAATAAAATATAAAAATGATAATAAAGGCCACCTGAAGTTCTACTGAGGATAGTTCAAGTGACTCAGATTCATCACATAATGAAACAGATGACAAAGCTAATATGTGTTTCAAGAAAAACACATCTTAGGTACCTTTAGAATATCCTATAAAAAATTATTATTATTCTGGAGATAAATATGAATTTGATTATGAAAATATGAAAATTGAAGAAATGATTTAATATTGTAAAATGATTGAGGACACATGTAATGAACTAAAGGATAAGTATAAATCTCTAAATAAACAGCATTCTCTTACTCTCTTTATTGAGTCTAAATTTACTACTGAAAAAATAAAATAATTCTCAAATGATCAATGGGAATAATGAACATAAATCACCTAATAATAAATTCAAGATAGATTCATAGAATTTTAAAAATGGTAAATATTCCTTGGGTCAAATTCTTGGAAAACAGGTTACTCTGAAATACACTACTAGTATTTCTTATTAACCTAAAAAAGAAATTTTGTTAAAACCAAGTTTGTATCTAAATATTGAAAATATAATTTTATGCCTAAATCTGAGAAACCTATTATAAGTTCAAGTTCTATAACATCTTTCAGTCCTTCTATTTTGTATGGACCCAATAGAGTTTATTTTTCTAAGATTTTAGAATCTGTTTATAGGAAACCCATGAAACAAATATGTGTTCCCAAAGATATAATCACTAATATTACTAGACCCAATAAATTCTGGGTACCAAAATATTTTCTTGGTTAAATTTTTTTGTAGGAAACATGATTTATGATCTCCTATAAAATAATATGGTACTTGGATAGTGGATGTTCAAGACACATAATAGGGGACTACTCAAGCTTCAAGAACCTTATCAAGATTGATGGAGGGAATGTCACCTTTGGGGAAAATGAAAAAGGAAAAACAGTTTTCATTTAATAAATTAGTAACACTAACTCATTTTTAATTTCTAAATTTCTTTTTTTATGATATTAAGTATAATATGCTTATAATTTCACAATTATGTGATTATGGATTTTGTGTTAAATTTAAAAATTATTCTTTAAATTTTTTAAATTCTAAAAATGATTTAGTATTTACTAATTTCATAAATGAGAATGTTTATGCAGTAAATATGTACTATTTTGTCACTCAGAATGTTTCCTTCTTAAGTGATTTTCATTAAGAGTCATGGCTCTGGCATAGGAGACTTGGCCACTGTAACATACACTCCCTGGGAAAGATTACTATAAATGTTTTATTTGAGGATCTATCTAAACATGATTTTCTAGATAACAAAGTTTGTAATCCTTATCAAAATGGAAAACATCACAAAATATCTTTCAAACCAAAGAAAGAAGTTTCAACCTCCCAACCACTTTATTTGGTTTAGATGGATTTGATTGGACCTTCTAGATTTTCTAGTTTACATGGGAATAATTATGTCTATGTTCTGGTAGATGACTTTTCTAGATATACTTGGACATTATTTTTATCTCACAAGAGTGAAGCTTGTTTCCACTTCACGAAGTATGCTAGAACTGTAGAGAACCTAAGTGGTATTGGAATTAAATACTTAAAAATTGACCATGGTTGTGAGTTTGGGAATCAAGATTTTGAATCCTTTTTCTCATAGAATGTTTATAGTAATAACTTCTATACTCCAAAGACACCCTAGTAGAATAGAGTTGTATAAAGAAGGAATAGAACCTTACAATAAATTCCCCAAACTATGCTTAATGAGTATGACTTACCTATTCAATTTTTTGGAATAATCTCTGAATAGAAATTTTTATATAATTAATAAAGTCTTAAGTATACATATCCTTAAGAAAACTCCCTGTGAGCTATTGAAAAATAGAAATCCTAAGTTTAATTAATTTAAATTTTTCATTTCAAAGTATTTATCCTTAATAAAAAATATAATCTTGATCCAAGAGTGATGAAGTAATTTTCCTATGTTATTAAACCTATATAAAATCTTATAGGGTATTTAATAAAAGAACTAAGTGTGTGAAAGAATCTATACATGTCAAATTTGATGAAACATATCCACATGAACTTAAAAACTCCCTAGAAAATATTGATGATGTTCTGTCTAATCTGAACATAAATGATACACCTTCTGAATCAGGTGTTAAGCAGGTAGAAAATCCTCTAGTTCTGGAAAATCTCTAGACTCTGATCATAGTGAAATCAAACCCGTAGAGGAGCCTAAATTAACTATTAAATCTTTTTCTAGATCTATTAGAGCCCTTAAAAATCATCTCTTAGATGTTGTAGTTGGGTACTTCGATAAAAGGAAACATACTCGGGATTCTCTCTAGAACAAGGTTAAACATAAATCCTTTTTTTAACAGATTGATCCTAAAAATAACAATGATGCTATAAATGATGAATTTTGAGTAATGATTATGCAATAAGACTTTAATCAGTTTGAAAGAAACAAATTCTTGAAAGTTTTTGATAGACCCAAAGACATCATGAATATAGGCACTTAGTGGGTGTTTATAAATAATGTAGATGAATTCGGGACTATAGTACAAGATAAAGGTAGACTGGTTGCACAAGGATATAGTCAAGAAGAAGTAATCGACTATGAATCAACTTTTTCACTGGTTTCTAGGCATGAATTCATTAGAATTAAGCTAGATTATAAATCACATATCAATTTCAAACTATATCAAATGGATGTCAAAATTGAATTCCTAAATGGATATACAGTTGATGATGTTTTTGTTTAACAACCCCCTAGTTTTAGAAATACTCATTTCCAAATCATATTTTCAAATTAACTAATGCCTTGTATGGATTAAAACAGGATCCAAGATCTTAGTATGATTGTCTTAATACTTTTATTATTTCAAAAGGTTTTTAAAAAGGTATTTTTGATCCAACCCTTTTCATAAAAATAATTTCTAAAGATGTTTTAGTTGTTCAAATATATTTTTATGACATTATTTTTGGATCTTCAAAAAATTATTTATGTATTGATTTTTCAAAAATAAGGCAAAGTTAATTTGAAATGAGTTTAATGGGTGAACTAAAATTATTCCTTGGATTTCAAATTTTTAAAAATAAATAATGTACTATTTTAAATAAAATTAAGTATACTAAATATCTTTTGAAAAATTTTGATTTGGATAGTACAAAAAGTAGTGATACTCCCATGACTACCACTTGTAAATTGGAACTTGATCAAAATAAAAAGTCTATTGATCAAACAAATTATAGAGGTATGATTGGTAGTCTTCTCTACGGGACTTCTAGCCAGCCTGATATTATGTTTAGTGTGTGTATGTGTACTTTTTTTAGGAAAACCCTAAATAATCTCATTTAAAAGCTGTTAAAAAAAATTTCAAATACATCAACTATACTACCAACTTAAGATTTTTCTATCCCAGAGATCAACCATTTAACTTTTTTAGTTATTCGGATGCTGATTTTGGTCGTTACAAGTGAAATTGAAAAATCACCTCTGGAACATGTCACTTTTTTGGGAAAGTCTTCAGTATCGTGGTGTAGTAAAAATAAAAATTCTTTTTCATTATCTATTATCAAAGCTTAATACATAGCTTCTGGTAATTATTGTGCTCAGATTTTGTGGATAAAACCCACTTATCTAGATTATGGATATCTGTTTAGACATGTCCCAATAAAATGTGACAATAAAAGTACTAAAAACATTTCTAAGAATCGAGTTTCACACTCTAGAGCAAAACATATTTATGTAATGCATTAATTATTGAGAGATAATTATTAAAAATTTGATATAACTATTGAATTCATTGGCACAGAACATCATCTTGCTGGTATTTTTACTAAGCCATTAAATTATGAGAGAATGAGTTACATCAGACATGAGTTGGGAATGATCAACCATGAGAACTAACTGTTGAGTGTCTCACTGATGATGCATCATCAATGATATCTCACTGATATGTCTCGCCCACTAATATTTATTTAATTATTCTTATTTCTCTGTCTAGAATTTAAAAATGACGTTGTTTCATATATTTTAATTTAATTCATTATTCATTTTTTATTTTATGATTTCAAATCCTTAAATGATATAATTAAGGTTCAATCCAACTTCTCTACTCATTTTCACCCTGACTTACTCTCGAACTCCTTCTTTCGAACCTTTCTCTCCTGAGTTTCCCCTTTCTCCCTTGAAACAAAACATTCAAACCTCTAATTCCTCATGTCAATCGTGTTCTCAATCATTCAAAGGATGAATCAGATTCATCCAAAAGGTAAGGAGGAAAATCCATCTGACCTAAATCACTGCTAGTTCATCTCGAGCTTGTGAATCATATTGTAACCCCATTGAAAGAAGTACTTTCTGAATGTTTTTTGTCCAAAAATTCTCTCTTTATAAAGGAGTCGTAAGAAGAAGGGTGGTTGGAGTTGTTATCCAATAATGAGAGGTTGTATTTTCTAAAGTTGGCCCATGATTTTTACCATTATTCTGTGTTTTTGTTTGAAGGAACTGAGGTATTCTAGATGAAGTCGATAGGGGATGGAAGAATATTACAGTTTTCATCAAAACAACATGAATATTGTCTAAAAGTACCTCATGAAGTTATATATGATGATCATTAGGGGAATGCACCTCCCACTAGTGATTTTATCCGCTATAAGGATACTCTAGCTTATTTAACAAGAAATAAATAACACAAAAGACCCATTGACACTGATCTTGATGGTGAGGATAGGCTATTATTCAAATTTATCCAATATCAATTGTGTACTATGAAGGGGGACTTTACTTCACCCAAGTATCAATATGTCTATCTGTTGTATTTTCTAAAGAAAGGTAATTAGGTGAATCTGTGAAAGTATCTAATGGTTCATATTAGTGAGATGATCAAGTCTTCCTTCAAGAAAAACTCCCTATTTTACCTAAATATTATCTCTGTCATGTTGAAGGAAAAAAGGATTTTTGAGTGAAAGTGAAGAAACCATTTCAGTTTGGGATAGTTTATGCTTAAATAAAGTTATCTAAAGCAATATGAGGATTAATTTGAATCCATGTAAGAAACCTTTTGCTGAGGAAATTGATAATATATATGAAAACATTAATCATGATGACCATACTTTGAGGAAAAGGGATATTTCATACCCTGTTCTTGGACTTTGTGCGGTTGGTGTTTATTTTGATGAGGAGGTGGCTGAGGAAATTAAGAGAGTTGAATTCCCTATTAATGGAAAGAGTGATCTTGACATTAATGATACCCACATATAATGAACTATGGTCTTGCTAGTCCATATCGACTGTTACCTTCAAAATAACCTCTTTTACCAAAAGAAGACGGTGAAGAAATAGAAGATTCAAGTGATGTTCAATATGTTAGAAAATCTGGTATTATGGAAGAATTTGGAGAATAATAAGGAAGTGTAAGTGAAGAAGAAGTTGAGTAAGATGATGAATAATCTAGAGTTTATGATGGAAAAGATGAATGTGAAAAGGAAGATGCATAAAATTATGATTCAGATAGTGGATCAGACCATGGTACTGTTGAACAAGGTCCTGGGAGGATATAATTGATTTAACCTTGGATCATACAATTCCTTTAGTGGAACAAGAACCACGTGTATCTCTTGAGGTTGCTGGTCAGGCAGTTCTACAAGAGAAATCTCCAAATGATCTTTTTCCTACTAAAATTACTGAGGTGATTGCTATAGAGTAAATATCTCTTGTTTCCTATGTACAAGAATAATAATTTCAGGTTGGATGAGATGTACTTGTAACTCTACTGAGGGAGTTAATGTATTCGAGGAAGAGGACATCATCTGAGGGGGAGAGATTGGCTAAAAGATCCAAGGTTGTTTTTATCACACCTTTTGATGATCTAGTATTACCTTAGTGGAGGATTGATCTTGGGTATGTCACTCTTGGATTAGAGTATCTTGGCACTGAAGATAGGAGATATGCTTCCACTCCTATGGATGCTTCAGAACCAGTTGAATATATAACCAAGGAAAATTTCAATGCCTTCAAGTAAAAGATGTTATTTGTTTTTTGGTCTTCTCATTTATAGCCGCCAACCTTAGTTCCAAGAATTAGTGAAAGAGATGCTCAGTTGATTACTCATAGAGTTGTATCTTAGGTTGATCCAATGTTGATAGTTCTTGCTGAAGTTTTTGCCTCAGATAATCAGAAGATAAGAAATGAGTAAACTTAAATGTTTTTAGCCATTAACAAATTGATTATTAACTATAAGGATTCTTTAGATTGGGTTATAAAAGTTCTTAGAGAGACCAATTCTGAATCTTCTCCGGATGATTCACCTCCTCCTCCAACCCTTGATCTGGAAATTTTGAAATCTATTGTAAAAGATATAGTGACTAATTCTCATGCCTCTGTTGCAACTCAGACTCCTATTTTTTATGTGAACTAGTTAAGGATAAACATCAGAGATATAGTACAAGGTGCAACCATCTTTGAATCTTTTTCTGCTAACTCTCCAGATGTTGATATGGTTTGAACAGTGAATAGAGAAGAGCTACAGACCATGATGGGTGGCACTATCTAGGAGATTATTTTCAAAATTAAGCAAAATTATGATCATATTTATGACATGGTTATGTTTTTCACTAAATATCCTACCAATTATTAGGAGGATATTACCAAGAAGTTATATTTATATTTCAAAAGGGTTTATACCAAGCACCAACTGACTGATCACTTCAAATATTTAGTGGTGAATTTGAGGTTGCCTTGAGTAACCAAGGATTTTAAAGATAAAGTATGGTAGTTGAAAGAGTTTACTCCTACTCCTGATAAATTCATGGAAAATAAATATGAATTTGAGAAATCAATGGGATATTGTAGTGAATTCATCATGTATTTTATTAATCTTCTCATTTCATACCTGCACCATCACAGAACAGCCATTGTTTCTCTAGTAGTTTCTCCTCTCAGACCATCCCTACTAACTTCTACCTCTCCTTCTATAATTTTGTCACATGTAACCATAACCCCTTCTCAGTATCTAAGTCGTATCAAAACCATGATTCAAGATAAAATAGTTCCTTAATACTCCTCTATCCCAAGAATATCTCCTTCTATTTTTATAGGAGTACCTCTCAATTCAGTAACTATTAGCTCCATCCCTTCCACCACTACTACTTCTATCCCTACTACTCCTACCCTTCCTACCTCTGATAAGGAAAAAGGGAAGGATGGTTATTTTGAGAAGTAGTAGTTAGATTTTTTTTTTGATTGGGATTTGTTGTAAATTTTTTATACCTTTTTGTAATCCCTTCTACTGCTTAACTCATGGAATACACTCTATTTGATTCATCTTCTTCATTGTTATTTCATTCTTTGTTTCTTATTTTACTCAATTCTTTCATTTTTGATAATCCCAAAAGGGGGAGAACTAATGTGTATGGAATATTCCCTATTTCATTTGATAACACACTAATGTGTATGGAATATCTCTAAGGGGGGATTAAGATTAATCTTTAAGGTTAAAAGGGACCATATAAAGCATAAGATTATGTTGGAGATTAACAGGAATCATATAATTAAAAAGAAAATTTAACAAGGAACCTGTGCAATATGTTATGATAAGTTTTTACCTAATCATCATATATCATTTAAAATATTATATTATATAATTCCATGATTTTTTATCATCAAAAAGGTGTAGATTATTGGACTCCTATATTTTTAATGCAAAAAAATCATGCTTAACTAGGATGATTGTGATTTACTAAGACACATTGTGTTTAATTGTGTTCAATCATAACTATAACCTCCGGTATTAGTGTTCATATCATAAGACAGGTTAATAGATTTTGGTTAAGTATGAGTCATTGATTCATGACCTACCGATAACCTACCGATAGTTTTCCAACCAACAGTTAACCTACTCATGGTCGACCTACCGATGACTGACCTACAAAAGTTTGACCTATCGATGCCTAACCTACCAATGCGTAACCTACCAATAGACTAAGATGCTGATATTGTGACCTACTGATATAAATAAGCTACCAATGGACTATGTTACCGATAGAATGACCTACCAACAGACTGATTTGGTGATTATCTACCTTAAATTTGAACTTATTGATAATGGTAATATTTATGAATCTCAGTAATTCTTATTATATTAATGAAATTTTATATCTTTTATAGACAATATTTAATGATGTCAGAGACCAAAAAAATATACCTTCACAATATAGAGAGCATGCTCCTTGTCGACTTGTAATGTATAAAGATAGAACCTAGGTGAAAGAAAGAGATAATAGAATATAGAGAAGCTGTTGAAAAAAAAAGTCACATGACTGTGAAACAAGATCAATAAACTCGTCGTGCATATCAAGAGAAATTACAAAGAACCAAAATTAACACAAAACTATGCATCAAAAACATGGAAGCCAAGAATACTTAGATAAATATTCTACCCTAATGGAATTTAACAAAGAAGAAAAAATGAATCTCTATTTTGCTGTCTATTTCCAACAGTTGAATCCGGCCTCATTTTACCTCCCTAAAGGATTCCAGAAGCTTCATTGAACATAACTCGGAGCATTCTCAAATATTCTTTTCATTTTTCTCTGTTTTTGTACTTTGTCCACATTTCGAGCAGTGTATCTCTCTGTTTCACAAACACACACTGACTCCTATTATAAACTGAAATTTACATAGATATATTCTCCAACTTATCTTTCTAGACAGTACACTCCCATGGATAATAGTGGAAGAGGTCCCTATGTGGAATGTCTTTTTTTTTACACTCCCATGAGAATTTTGGAAGAGGTATAGTGACCTAAATAGTTTGTATGATATTGTTACCCTGATCCAGGGTGTGGATCAAGTTTATTTAATATAAACTTCTTGGTGGCAGGTGATCACCATGTAGAGAGGATTAGGTCTTGTCTTGAGGCTACTCTTCTTGTTTACTTCTGTAGTGTGATTTCATGTTTTTTTCTCTATACTTATTACTACTTCATAAAATATAACATCACTTTGATAGTTAATCTTAGACAGTGTGTATATTAGAAGTTTTTTTAGTAAACTAATTTCAAATGTTAAGATAAAAAAGTATATTGTTTTAACTGAAAATTAATTAGTCTATGATAAATCTTTTGAACAAAACAGCTTTTATAAATCTGATACTTTAGTTAACTGGGATTTTTTTTAAATTGGTGAACAATGAAATTATTTTTTAATAAGTGGTTTTGGATAGAAATTTTTTTAGGAACTCAATTCACCCCCCCCCCCCCCTCTTGAGTTCCCTTCTCTGACAAACATATTTTAAGTTTTAAAAAAAACATTTATTCGATGTTTCTATTAATAAAATAAATGCTACATCAAAATTTTCTCAAAAATTTAGGTAATTATTTCATTAATAAATATTAATATTAAATTAATTTTTAAAGATAAATAGTTTATATTTTAAATTAACATTTATAGTCTAATATATCTGATGATTAACCTCATAATAAAAATGTTATAATTATTTAAAATAAAGGTGTGGAATCTTGGATTTTTCATTAAATAAAATATTATAAATTTCATAATCACCTAAAAATGACACAAAATGCCATATATTATAAAATAGTTTCCTTATGGATGAAAATAACTGATCCAATAAATTTGTTTCAAATGTTAGGGTCATAATCTAGTCAATATCATTTTATTTTTACCCTTAATTACAATATTTACCCTTTACCAAGGTAATAAAAATTACTAAGGTTACTATTCATATTATACAAAAAAATAAAGTAAAATATTAAGTAAATTTTTAAATATTGATCCCAAATATGGCATTAATTTTTCAAAATTTAAAATAAATAATTATAAATTTTTAATTTTAAATAAACCTGATAAAATGAAATGGAAAACATTTTATTAAAAATGCACTAATAAAATATTAAATGTTTTAATGAAAAATTCAAGTATAAAATCAGTTTAAAACCATAATTACATTATGTAAAATCCCATTGAACTAAATTATATATAAATATAATACAAAAAATAATTTTACATTTCAAAAACTGCTAAAATAAAATATGGTTTTCAAAATGAATGGTATTTTTCACTTTTCACTAAAAAACAAATATTTTATTAATTTTAGAAATTCATCCTAAGATAATTTTGACCTAATAAAACCGAAAGTGAACAATATTTCTTCAATATTTATTTTAAAATTATATAAATTAATTATAAAATTAATTTGTGAAAAGAAACATAAATCGTGTTTTGAAGAAAATGTATTTTTTTTAAGATTAAAATGACTTCAAAAAAATTTATGTTATTTTTTATAATAATTTAAAAATAAATTAAAAATTATTAGGACCTCTATATTTATTTAAAAATAATTTATTCCTATTAATACTCTCCAATTTAATATCTGATCATAACGATCACATTTAAATAATAATATTTAGTTCGTTTGAACTCAATGCGGCGTATCTTGTATGCTGTCAAAGATAACCTTATCTTCCAAAAACATGGGATATTACTTTCTCCCCCAATGTTTGGAATTTTCAACTTCATAATTTCAAATTCAGGCTCGGTAATAAAGGTTTTACTTTTCAAAATACCTATTTTGGAAATTGCACATTGGAAAAAGGATTAATAAAAACTACCGAATTAATAGAAAGCGAGGGAATTACAAAGTTTATCTGAAATAACACATAACTATATTTCAATGTTGGAAAAATGGACATTGAAGAGAATAAATGACACCTAAGTACTTATATATAGTGATAGATGACATGGTCATGATAAAGTGAAAAATCACAAAACCATAATTCTATAATGGGTTAAAAGGTTATTGATTACCCGGTAAGAAAAGTAAATTAATAACTATTTTGTTTTTGGATAATTTTCATAGAGTTAAGGAATTAATATACTTACCTATCCAATAAAATTAATAAATATACTTATTTTACAATTATAGTTTCATCCATTAATCAATTTCCACCACACTATCATATTTTTCTCCAAATATTGAATATTTATAACGAATTTTTAATGTCGAAAGAATTAGAATCAATCTCTATGGATCACTAAATTGAGAAATGGATGATAATTTATTGCTATTTTATTTAGTAATTAGAAAAAACCAAAAAAATTTGGATAATATAATATTTTTGAAAAATAATAAACCTTTATATAAAAAAATATTCTTTAATCTCCAAAATTCAACATTGATACCCAATATTAAAATTAGATCATTAAAAAATAATTAACCTTAAATTTCATCAAAAATAGTTCAAACTATGATTAAAAACAAAAATTCATAACGATTTGATTACACAATCTTCCTTGTTAATTTTAACAATTTTCTCCAAAAATAACATCAATCAATCTTACTGTATTATACCAAAAATTTAATTTCTTAAATCACATAATCTCCAAGTATATAAATTATTTCTATAAATAACCTTAATATAATAAACATGGAAAAAAAATTAACCTCAATGTTTATCTCATACCTTTCACTTTAAAACCCATAATTATTTCAAAATAAAATATCATATAAACAATAATGGTTATCCATAAGTTTTAAAATTATTCCCACAAAATTAAATGAATTTTTTCCCAAATAACTCTTTTCATATAAAAACATAAGGGTTACATGTACCTCAAATATTTATCAAAACTTGATAAATTTTTCTCAAAGTTTATCCATAACAAAAAAAATCTAAAGAGGGGTTCCTAATACTTTGAACATATGATAATCCTCAAAATTACATACCCATGATGACATCTATATCTCTTAATATGACCTCACATGATAACATATTAACATCCAATGTTATCTAAACCCTTCTCTCAAACCAACTGTATGGATTTTTCCATACAAATTAAATATTCTATGAACTTATATTATAATTCACATTCTTTGATTTCAAAATATCATTTACGTTTAGAGTTCTAAAGAATTATGGCAGACCCTTAGAAAGTGTTCCATACATTACAAGTTGAAAATTTTATACAGCTACTATTTTTTTCACAAAACAAAAGACTTTAAAATAAAACCTGATTTCTTTTTATGAGAAATCTTTACAATTTTCTTTATGGATTGATCCTTTTCCTTAATCTCTCTTAAAACCCTATGAAAAAAAATTAAAAACATGGAATTGGAAAAAAATAATAGGAAGGGTAATTAAATGAAAGAGATAAATTATTATTAAATAAATACTTATAAAAATTTTCTTTTTTGAAAATAAAAATTTTCTTACCCAATAAATTGTTTTAATGCACAAACAGTTCCATAAAATGTTAAATAAGAGAATAAAAATTAAAAATTAAAACTTATAAAGTTTTCTCTAAAACTTTTCATAAGTTACAACTTTCACCCAAAATATATAAGCTCTTTTCTTACCATATGAAATCATAAGTCTCCTATAAAATCCAATGATATCAAACATAATTCACAAAGGTAACTTTCAGCATGATTTTCATAACATTACTACATATTTGGTAGCTCTTGAGTCTACATAGGGAGTAACCATCAAAGTTATATTTGGAATAACCATCAGTATATTCCATAATCTCTTAGGAGAAACCTAATCGATTAAGTATATATCATTACCCAATTAATTAGAGAGATATAACTGAATCAGCCACCCTTTATTTAAAACAATAAATCCCATATTCATAAATAATTACAAATAAACATAATATAATCATAACACATAAATATTTCATAAAAATTTTCTTAAGGGGAATAACATCTACATTCTTAAATCACATTTCATTTTTAAAATATTCCCACTTAAGAATGAAAATGTTTTATTTGAAAATAAAATTGGAAACTTTTAAAGGAAACTTCAAAACACTGAGGCATTATCAAAGAATAAAAATACTTTAATTATAGCTATTTAAAAAAATCATATTTTCCTTTTGTAAAAAGAAATATTAAATGTGTATTTTTAAAATAATTTCCTTTATAAATATCATATCTTTAAAGTGATCATTAATAAATAAATTGATTATATGTAAATCTATAAATACACATAAAACATTTATAAATACAGCATATGATAATAAAAATTTATATCACACATAATCATATCATAAAATAATCAATTAAGTGAAAGTTAAACAAAAAGAAAATAAATTAAGTTAAGAATTACCTTACCTTGTGCTTTTTATTAATTGATCGCTATTTATCCTCCTTTACAATGGTTGAAAGAATTTAATTAATTCATAAAAGAACCATATTCATATTTATGATATCATATATTATCTAATTATATCATCTTATCACCCTTTTGTTAACAATATTTTGATACTACCCTTGTTTTAGGTGTTAACAACTTTACTTTATTATGTATGTTTTTTCATTTAATTTTTGGTTATTTTGTAGAGGATATAATTCCTTCATCTCAAAAATGATATTAATTTCATAGATATAATACATATTCATTATATATATTTTTATAATCATTCCTGAATGTTGTATGTGGGAAATGAGTCGCATCACATCGTGGTGAAGGTTGGCCGTACATATTCATAGTGTAGGTGTCATTCCCTTTATAGTTGAAACGGTAAGGAAGTGTCTAGAATATTAATTTTTTCAAGAATTGATATCAGGTAATATGTATGCACATGCGGTACATCTTTTTTTCATTGGATGTATAAAAGGTGAAATGTTCTTATACCATAATGATAATTATATCTCAACATATAGATGATACTGGATTTATTACATTGTCATGGAAACAACACATGAAGATGAATTAGAATAAGAAAGGAACTTGAAATATTCTATAAATATGATAACCTATTCATCAGAGGAATTACTTTAGATTTATTCTTATAGGGTCTAGGTTTGTCTTTTGAACAGACTGGTACCTATAGAACATCGATAAGATTGTAGGGAAGTTAAAGGGTTATTAAATAGTCTAACTAAAGGGCTCAATATGGTGTGATGTAGTGACGGAATGGGTGCACTTCTATAATTGAGGTGAGGGACATTTTTGGAATGTCTCAAAATATTAACAAATAAACAATTCATTTATCCTACCAAATGAATCCAAATGAAAAAAGATTCGAATATAAGATTAGATAGGGTTTTAATATCAAAATCTACTGTAATTTATACATATTTGGTTTCATTTTTAACCTTATCATTTTTATTAACCCCTTGGTTAGTTATTTTTGACCTTAATCTTGGTAACCACTATTTTATTCCTAAAGGGTTAATAATGTTACTATAAATGGAAAAATGACTCATAAATGGAACTGGCCTTATTTTATAAACTATATTTCATTCACATGGATGAATATAATACTATTCTTAATTTTAGTAAAATGTTTTCTGGATAAATTATCCTTAATGTCAGTCTTGAAACTATCCATTTAATTTGACTTCGAATACCACAAGAAAAATGGTGGAATTTGAATCTAATTCTTTCATAAATGTATAGTATATCATATATATATCTACAAAATTCGTTTCACACATTAACTCATTAAAATTATTTATAAATTAGCATTTCTAAAATCATATATTTTATTTTTCTCTTTTTTAAGTAAATGCTTTATTAGAAATTTATAATCATTTGAGGTAATTATATATTTTCTAAAAATTAATTTTTTTATTGAAATCAATTTCATTATGATCAAAATAGACATTTACGTTTGTTAATATCTTTATTTTTTCCAAATGTGCAAATATCAAAGTTATTAAATACAAATAGAGTGACATTCAGTAATGATATTTGATTTAAATAATATATAAGTTATCTTCATGGGAAAGTGTCAATTAAATAACTAAAACTTGAGCCTAATATTATAAGGGTCAAATCCCCTCCATCCAATAATTTTTGAAATTTTTACATCATGGTTATACCCTTATATTTTTTTTTACATCTCGTTAACTCTTTTAAAAATTACCATAATATTAAAATTTTCTATTATATAAGGGTTAATAATGTTACTATAAAATTATAAAATACCCATAAATGGAATATTGTAGATGTAATTAACCATATCCCATTAATTTTTCAAAATTTAATATTTTTATGAATTTTATGTCATTTAATAAAATATTATTTACTATAAAATATTCATAATGTTGATTTGAAGGATTGTTCATTAATTGGACTTTAATAATATTGAAAAAACAATAATGATTCAAAAAAATATATTTTATTATATCTCTATCATTTTATTTTAATCTATAAAATTACTTCATCACATTAATTATCTAAATTTTGTTATCTTAATATTTTTTATAAAATTATTTTATATTTCTATTAATGAAATAATTACCGCATTAGAGTTGTGTAAGCACATAAGGTAATTATTTCTTCCATTAAAATTCCAAATAAATTTCCATTTTTAATAAAAAAATTTATATTTGAAGTTAATATGTATATTCTTTTATATCCTCTAGATAACACCATAATAAAACATCTGTATTTATTAAAAATATGATTGTGACATCTTTGATTCTCCTTTAAATAAAATATTATAAAATTCATAATAAAATGAAAAAGGAATCAAATGAAATATTTTCAAACCTTGGTTTATTATAGATGAAAATTCCTCATTAAATAATATTTTATAAAGTGTTAGGGTCATTTTCTAGTTCATATCATTTTATTTTATCCTTAGTTACTGTATTTACCATTTATTGTGTAAATAAAAATCACTAAGGTTACTATTGCTAATATCTAAAAATAAAAGTGAAGTATTTACTCAATTACGGAATCCTTATTCCAATAGGGAATCAATTTTTCAAAATTAAAAACCCAGAAGATGTAGCATTTAATTTAAAATTAAATTGGTATACCATTATGAAAAACAATGTTTCAGAAAAATACCCCATTTAAATATAAATTTTTTTATGCTATATTTAACTATAAAATCCCTTTCAAAAACAAAAAATATATTATTATAAATAAAAATAAAATATTTTAAATTTAAAAATAATACAAACCATAATTATAATTTTTAAAAACATTAAAATAAAATATAGTTTTCAATAAAAAATCATATTTTTCACTATTCCTTGATAAATCGATATTTTATAAAAATTATTAAAAAATATGTCCTATGATAATTTTGAAATCCTAAGACAATAATAATTTTTATTTTGTAAAATAAACTTTATAAAACTTCAATAAATTATTATTAATGTTAATTCATAAAAAAAATTAAAAAATATTTTTTGAAGAAAACATATTTTTTAAAGATTAAAATTAATATATTAAAAACTATCTTATTATTTTATAATAATTTAAAAATAATTTCATAATTTGTATTACTTGTATGTTTATTTCGTAAAACATTTATTCCTATTGATACCTAAAAATTTTATGGGTGGTTATAATGATCACATTTGAATAATAATATTTAGTTTTTTGTTTTAATCTCGATGTGTAATATCTTGTACACTGTCAAATATACTCAGTCCTTTTAAAAACTTAGGATGTTACATATCCTCCTTATTCAATTTTACATGATAATATCCCTAACTAGAGATCCACGTTTAATTTTCATTGGGATCTGGATAGTTGATTGTGAAAGTCATCAATCAATGGAAGAGGATACTTTTTCTTTATCATGAAATTTTTGTGCTCATGTTGATCAATGTATAGGTGAATTGACCCATCATTATTCTTGAAAAAAGAACTGTTTTACCCCATGGTTAAGCACTTGGTAATATCAACCTTTTATCCATATTCTTTTATAACTTCATTTTTTATCTCTTCAAGTTCAATAATGGCCATTCTCTATGGATTCAAGGATATTGGTGAAGCTCTAGGTATTAGTTTGATTGAGAACTCAACATATTGGCTTGGAGGAAGAAATAATAATTCTCTAGGAAACACATCATCGAATTACCTCAAAATTGGTATGTCATAAAGGACAATATTTTCCTTAGTTTTAATCATTTGGGCTAGATACACTTTCTCATAAGGTAATAATGTCCATTCATTAGATAGTGATTTCAAAAGAGATTCATCCTTCTCCTTGAAAATATATAGAATCATAGCATTATTTACAATATGGAGGGTGATTTACTTCTCTTTTAAATTTAAGTTTTATTTATATAATGAAATCCAATCCATGACCAAAATAGAATATAATTATATTGAGGTTAGAATCACATGTTTTTTGGTAAATTCATCCCAAAATTTTTGATAGGGTAAGAATTATATTCTTTCCATATAGAAATTGACCCATTTTATGTCTTCATTAATAACTTGACTTCAATGTTCATAGGTGGTGTTAGAATTTTTATACTAGTCATGTATGATGTGAAATAATGAATATAACTAGAATCAAATAGTATGTTCACTATCTTTGAATGAATATCTAGAATAACTATCACCACTTCATTGTCGGGATCCATATCAGTAGTTGTTATGGAATAATATTTCTCTTTCGCACTTAGCCTGTATGGTTGTTTTTGTTTTTTTTCATGAAAACCCTTGGTTTAGTGAATTTATTCACACAGTTCCCTTCTTCCATGCATTTGAAACATTTCAAAATAGGCTAGGTTTAACTAGATTATTCCTTTCTTCCATCACATTGGTGTGTTTCTCCCATAATCACCATCTATCTAGGTTCCCTTCCTTCCATCACCTAAGTAATTTACTTATCCCCTTTAATAAATTTTTAGGTTTCTTGTTCTTATACTTTTGAAAAGTTTGGTGATGTAATTTCATTCCCCCTTGATATTTCACAATCAGATAGCTAGAACTAAAATTTATCTTCCACTTCCAATATATAGGAACTTATAACCCTTGAGATTCACTGATTTCTATTTAAACTTTGTGGTCACATCAAAAAATATTTCAATAGCTTTCAATGTCTCAAATATCAAAATCATTTTGTAGACTCGACTTTAGATTTCCAAAGAAAAGATTTAATTTACTTTTGGTTCAATGACAAAGATGGAGGAATATAATACAATTCTTGTGAAGTTCACATCATTTTCCCCGATGGATTATTCCTCCTTATGATTCAGGATAATTAAATCCATATCCATTTTAATTTAGAGAGTGAAATGAAAATATTTATTGAAAAAAAATCTGGAATTATTTACACTGAATCACTTTATTTTCCTTCTCAAGCTTCATATTTTTCCTCAATGTGCACTATTTATTATCTTCTTCCTCCATATGATAAATAAAAAACATGACCTTATATTTTCTAGAGCACTAATGGATGAATAATATCCTTTAAATGGGGTTGTTCTATTTATCAATTATTAATAGATTAGATGATCTAATGAATATTGAAGGTATTTTCACATAATGGTCTTAATTGAAACATTATTTTTCTTAGAAGGATGTAGGTGTTTCTAAAGATTAATGTTTCTATTAAAAACATTGGATAATTATGAAATTATTTACATTAAGATCTTTAATCCTACCCCCATCGGGTTGAGAATATCATTTGGGTAGTTATCATATTTCCCCTCACATTGGTTGTTGAATTAGTTCCTCCTATTTCAATCCATTAAATAAATAAAGGAAAATTTTGGGAAGAGATTTTTTTAAACTATTGAACACATAAATGAGAAACCATGAACATTAAGAGTATAACTCAGAAAATAAATATATTCCTTAACATATTAATTTCTTGGTTTCAATTCAAGTTATTTATAAAATATTTGATTACACAAAATCTTATGGGAATTTTTTCACTTAATAATTATTTTTAAAGATCTTGTGAATTTACCAAAGTATATACCCTAGGAGTTTCAAACCAGTTTTTTTTTTGAAAGGAATATTTGTCATACACAAGGTGATAATAATGTCTATCCTAATTCACCCTTTTGGGTTATTACCCCTATGTAAAACTACACCAAATCCATATCCACTTTTAGTATCCATACCAAGATATATTTTCTTAGAACACACTTAGTCTATACATTGTAAGAATTTAGGCATATGTTCCTATATTTATTATTATACTTATGTATTTAATTTGGGTTTCATAATCCTAATACATAAAAATAATTATACCTTACTCTAATAAAAACTATTAAAACCCATATTTTAATATACCATAATTCAAGATTTATTACAAAAAGGTATAAATATTACAATCCCAGAAGATCATGAGGTCTACTATATTTGGTAAATTAGAAACATTTCACATTAACTATGAAAATGGGTAGAATAATTGTATTTAAATATCTTTAGAATTCACTTAATATTCCTTTTATTTTTTATCTAGAAGGGATAACCTTAGGACGTACATAAGAAAGGGGTGACATATAAATCCCTCTAAGAGAATTATCAAATAAAAACATAAGTTGTATCAATACATGTGAGTCAATAGGTATATCAATTTATCAAAATAGAGGTGAGAATAATACACTTGAATATAAAAGGATGATATAGGATGATAACATTAAGTAAGTGTGGGAATGTGACAAAAATATATAACATAACACCATAAACATACTTCAAGGATAACCACTGAGACACCATAAAATATTTTTCATAGGATAAACCCTCATGCACCATACATGGTATCTCATGAGACAAAAACACTACCTAATTCATTGGAGGGACATATTATTTTTGGTCCACCTTTCAAATTCATATCATATAAATTCTTAATTGTACTACATTGATTATACAATAAAAGGATGTGTTTCATAACTTTTTATCCCAAGATAAAGGAGTAGGGGTCACATAAATGGAATTTCTCAATCAATTAAGGATAGGTAAATCTTGGTGAATAACATTAATTGGAAATTGGGATGGGTGTTCACTAAAAAATGTTTTTCATGGAAATTTGTAGGATACTTTCATCAGCATAATGAGGGTACATAAATATTCGATGATATAATGGTACTTAAATGGGTATATAATCACATGAAAAACATAATTATATTATGAGGACTTTTTTAAAATATATCCCAACATTAAAAATGGGAAATAAATATTTTTTTATCAATAAGTTCCTCAGATAAAGAGGACAATTAGAGAATCCCTTAATTAAAGAGGATGATTCTAAAAATTTGGGTGGGTAATCTTAAAAACAAAGGGGAAACA
The DNA here is from genome assembly GCA_963277665.1 of Viscum album. NCBI lineage: Eukaryota > Viridiplantae > Streptophyta > Magnoliopsida > Santalales > Viscaceae > Viscum > Viscum album. Next base: position 2,079,107,101 of record OY728141.1, on the reverse strand, counting down.
TGGGAGCAATATAGAGAGGAAATAGAAGATTAAATTTATGATCAAATGGGTTTTAGTTAAGAGTAATGGGAGGTTGGATGGGTTTTTATATCCATAGAGAGGAAAATTATTTGTTAATTTATAAACCATTATTTTGGACTATATAAGAGAAAATAATCCAAAACACCAACCATACCTTGGTTTTTTCCCATGGTTTCTACCAAATAGGAATGTTTCTCAATATTCTATATTTGTGAGAACTAAAATAATTAAAATAATATTCTTGGTGATGTTTAAGTGAGATAAGTTCATAAATAATTACATTTAAAACATTAAAATATAACATAGGATTGGGAGGGTTTATTAAGGGTATATAAAATTAATAAAAAAATTCCAAAAACAATTATATATAATGGGGAATTATAATCTTGGTCTCATATACTATTCATTATATTTATTACTATACTTTTGGGTTTTATGATTTAATAATACATAACAAATTTAATTTATACATAAATATACAAATTATACATAACACATTTAATAGTTTCAAATTCTATAAATAAATTTGTAGTGACTAGGGATCCAAGAAGAATTAAAACACTAAATAAAGTAGAATAGGGAAGATGTAGAAGATAAAGGGGGTAAAATAAATGATTTCCATGAAATACCACTTAGGATATAAAGAGTAGAATCCAAATCCAAAGAAAGAGATTGAGCTCTCCCTTGCGCTACTTGGGGTCGGCTACAAAACATAGGGGAATGAAGATACAAATTGAAAAAAAAATTAAATATGTATGAGATTAATTTCACTTTTTAAGGGAAACATGGTAAGATGAATTCTATGGACACATGGTTTTCCAAACTCTGCAGAAATGTTATCTGATCCACTGGATGAAACCCCCAAACATTGCATTATTTTTGCAGAAAATTTTCCCTTACCATGTGATAACTATGCGGTTCAACCCCATAAATAAAATTATTTCACGCAATAACCTTTATACCCCCAAAATATTTTTATAACCGTTCACCAACTAGGAAAAATATACCATTTAAATTGTCAATACCAATAAATGTTAAACCACACAGCTTCCGTAAAAAAAATATTGTAGATTAATAATATTTAAAACAATGGTGACACAAGGGTGTAAAAATTCTACCCACTATAAAAAATTTTGTTACTAAAAAGTATTCATTCCAAAGAATAATGTAATGGGAAACCAAAACCTCCACACCCCAATAATAGGGGTGGGTTTGGAATAGTGAAATAGGTTCTGGTAGGAAAGGAGTACCATAAAACTCACACAAAACCTTAAAACAATTGTTTCCCAATCATTTAGAACCATTAAACATCTCCAAGAAGAGATCATCCATTTCAAAAATATATAGGGACAATGATAATAGAGACAAAACACGGGTTCCCCGCCATTTTGGACTCATCAAAACTACAGAAACCAAGGGTATAAACTCTTATAAGGAGACCAGTACCATTTAGGAACATCATCCTCACAAAAAACAGAATAAATAATATTCCCCACTAACCATAACTAGCCATCCAAGAATTAACTAATCAAAACCCGAGATAGAGAAGCAGTCTATAAGAGTATCTAAACATAGAAAAAAATTACCCTATCAAAACCATTAGCCTAACAAAACATTTCCAATCAAAAGGAATAATCACAAAGTATCCACAAACAAGATTAAAATCAAGATATAGGGTTTTATCCATAGATAAAAGTTAAAATACATGGGTAACCTAATATCTCACAGCTAGGTCACCAGCTCATAGTGAACCCAATAAAACCAGAATAAACACAAGCCAGTGTGTAACCTGAAATGATGTTGTCCACATCATTGTTACCCAAGATCAAACCCAATTTATTTCTAATTACCACCCACTAATAATCAAACTGCATCATTAACCCATCATATACATAATTATCAAGAAATACTATTACACCTACCAAGAATGATCATAACCACACAATAAATAACATCTCATAAAAAGTGATCAAAGAGGAACAAAAAGGTAAAATCTGAAAAGAAATAATTTCAATGTTTTAACCAATTAAAATCCCAAAAAGAGAAAACTAAGAATATATAAACACCCCAATCTAGATCACACAGAATATTTCTTCTAATAATTCAAATTAAAAAACATTTATAGATGACCCAAAGGACAAAATGAAGGTGTATTATTCTATATTTTTATAAATAGGGACTAGATGTCCTTATTGATGCATAATTGATCCATAAAAGTGGTATTTTATTCTTACTGGTTGTGGTAAGTCCCAAAGAATACACAACATAGTCAATATTCACCTCCAATTCATTCTTATAAAAATTTTATCTACACCTGGATGGTTACCTATAGTTATACTATATCGAACTGATTCATCACCCATCACATGTTTCCTAGACTAGTCAGCTTCCTCATGTATGGCCCTCTTGGTCACCTCCTTAAAATATATCAATATATATCCAAGTAAAAATTATCCAAGGTTTGGGTGAAGACCAAATTTTAAGAAATGATATTTCCTAGATTCATCGATAAAAATAATGGGATAAAATAATACCAAATCGAAAAAACAGTAAACATACTCCATTACCAACCACTCACTTTGAGTTTTAGAGTTATATACACATTCAAAACCTAGTTATACAACCACTAAATGAACATTGTTAGGGAACAACCCTAGATATGTCCTTATGTAACTATGGAGGGGCTATATAATACCAACACACTCAGATCTATCCTATAAGAATGCCAATGACAGCTCTTTCCAATTAATCCTTAACAGTTTTAATAGAATTTAGGACTCCCTTGATTCTTTTTAACCACTTCATTTATTTATCCAAACCTTCATCCCCATATAAGGAATGAAAATTTTGATTTAATAAGTCTATTACATGGTCCAAGAGCATATAAGGTATTAATTCCACCACTCTATTTAGTGTCTAAGTAGAATATTGAACTAAAGGGATCTTCTAAATGATGAGTGGATTAACCTTTAGAGATATCAATTCAACTTTGTTTATTTTTCTTTTTGGGAGGAATATGCTAAATAAAAAAATACATGAACCTAAATTAATTTATTCCTAAAATTTCAAAAAAATAGCCCCACTATAAACCAATGGAAAAATACAAATAATTATCCAACATCAATTAAGAAAATAAAATCTCTTTTTACCATGGAATGAAAATAACACCCCCTAAAACGCCTTGGTGAAATACTCAAATAAAATTTTAAAAATAAATGTAGTCATCTCAAAATTTTATTAAATTATGAAATCACTTCTAAATATTTTCATAAATACCCACTATAATTTAAAAAAAATCTAAATCCCATAATTAAAGAAACCACTTTATAAAATACCCCTATGAAAATATTTTTTTTTAAATAACATCTCCAAAAATATCTAGCTATTAATTTATTTGGGTTTTATGTATAAGTAGTTTAATGTGATATCAAAGTAGATACAATTTTTAGAGAATGGTTTCAAGGACATGGATATAGGAAATTAAGGATGGGATTTCAAACATGAGGGTCAAATTACAAAGGACATTGGGACAAGAATATCCAAGTATTGACATGTCAATGATGTGGCATAAATCACCTAGAAAACCTACTTAAGAGAACTAGTAAATTTGTTATGTGTGGACAAGGATTATTTTATAAACCCTACTGGTCTATATATAAACAACTACTTGGTCTATCCCATGACAAGTTCCCAAAGGAATTCCCAATCCCTATGGGATAAGAACTTGTTCCATAGAATCTAGGACATTCTATTAAGAGTATTTTTTTCCAATATATAAATCCACTAAGTAAAGGTTCTAAAAAAATAACCTCATATAACCTCATCATGTATTGGTGATTCATTCACTCAAATAAGTGAAAAAATAAAAATAGGAAAAAAAACAAAATACAACATCCACAACTATTAATATAAAGATAAACCAAGAGAAAATATACATGATAATAAAAAAATGGGGGATGAGAAGGTAAACTTATAAAATGATAAAATTAACAAGTCTATAATAAAAACAAACTTCAAAATAACCTAAAACAACTTCAAACCATATACATCTGGCATGAAGGATCACTCCTATCAAGTAACCTCCACTAAAATCTAACACAGCTAACATGGAAACCCTCTACCTACAAGTGATGCATCTCCCTTACTTGTATCCATTAAAAAATGGTCTATATAAACCCATTGTGTTTATATTTTGTGTAATCATAGTAATACTAGTAGGAACTCATAATTCCTTCCATGAGAAACCATTTTTAGGCAATCCATTCATGTATGTTTCAAAATATAAATATTACGGTACACTTTTAATTTTAAATAATAAGTAAAAAGATTCAATATATTCAAGAATGAAATTAAATGGTCATGTAAACATGAATTTCCAAACAGGAGTCATGGGATATACCCTAGGGTTAATAAGGTAATGGCCTATAAAAATCCTCAAAATAATCTACATCCAACATCTGAATCTACACATAGGCTGCTAACCCATGTGGAATATTAATCTAGTGACATATCCACCAGTTAAAGTCTCATAATAACATATAATTATAGTCTATTTAGAGTTGAATCGTTCCATTACATGTAATTTTCAATGATTCATTACCCAAGAACCCAAGTTTACCATTAGGCATAACCATTTCAAAAAAAAAATTATCTTAATTAAATAATCATATCCTTTAAAAGATAAATTTCATCTGGAAAAAGATAGGAAACATTAATTTCAAAAAATAAAACATGATTTTGAAATAACATTACTTGGTCATGTATAAAATAGGAATTATAAAATAATTTAACATTAATAAAAATAAAAAATAATGGCATAAAATTATTTAAAACACTTTAAAATATCCTTTTTGAATATCAAGAACACATAGATATTCAATCAGAGTGAAATCATGTATCTACATACTTTAAACTGATGAAACCACTAGATGGTGTTGATAATCATATAATGAATAAGTTATATGGTCATAACATCAATAATACCTTAATATAATTTTACCCAACCTGAACCTTAGGCTACCATGGTTTTTGAGAAGAAATAAATCCATAGAGAAGAATATATTAAAAATTAAAAATAAAAGGAAAACCACTTAGTTGGTAACTTATTAATGATGGATCTACTTGAATATATTTGATGGGGATGAGAGGTAATAGGCTCAACGTTTATAGTTTGGAAGGTTTAAATAATGATTTTCCATGGTATTGGTGGGATAAATAGAAAAAAAACCTTTTATATTTCATTAAATCAGTCAATTAATATATTAAGTAAACTAGGTAAAAAAAGCCAAGAACTTACGTCCCCTCCACATGACATTGCACACCTACCAAAAAGATATCCAGAATTGTTACTTTACAACCTAGGGGAGAATCACAATGTGATTCCTAGGCTCATAGAATGAAGACCATCAGACCACATATTTCACTAAATTTGGAACCCTTACATATGAGGGAACCCATGCGTAAGGGTAAATCATTATCCATGGTGACTATTATATATGGGATATATAATTTTTATTACATTTCAAGATTCCATTAACATTGTGATTCCCCACATCTATGTAGTGATATATCCCTTGAGAATTAATTTTTAACAATGTTTGGGAACCTTATGTTTGAGGTTACCCATACATAAAAATAAACCCCATATGCTTGCAGAATTTTATGTATGACACTACCCATACATAATATTACCCTCATCACCCATACTTAGGGGTCTTTTCATTTTCTTAATTCTCAACACACTCATCACATCATGCATCCCCTAGGACATGTCATGATCCTCAATCAGCATCAACCCAAAAAATTCACCTTCAACCCTTCATGAGGTAATGCCCCTTTGTCCATGATGTGACCTACATTCACCCAAAAAAAATTTCCTTCACACATCCACTTTCCATTCCATGTTTCCCCATATTCATGTTATGGTGTTCTGTAATGCTACATAATTTCCACTTTTAGATTAGAAGAACCACCCAAACTCGATTCTTGACTTACACCAACACCCCTTGTTACCTCAACATGTTCCAAAATCACATGGATGATCCAAAATTTGACCCAAATCAATATATATAAATAATAATTAATAATTAATAAAAAAATTACAAGAAAATGAAAACATGGGATACATAACTCTCCCCACTAAATCACTTTATACCCCCTCAAAGTCAACTCATATCCTGATTAGAGAATAGAGAAGGAAACACTTACCCATAAAACATTACTACTCCCCTATCCCATGAGAATCACCTCCATAATTACATAATACCCAAACTAATGGAATATATTTCCCATGAAACACTTTTTTCATGGAGACAATTATTTGTATCATTTACTTAATTATCGAAACATCTAGCTTAAGATCTAGTTTTTTGAAATTGAACACATGGGATGGATCAAGATGATAATTCATTAAATAAGATACATGGATGTATTTATGAATTGATTTCATCCTAAAAATAAATCCCAACAGATAAAAACGGCTTTTATCCTTCATATGATCACAAAGGGTCCTACAAAACTCTCTATGTTATTCCCTTTCCTACTCATACATCAGTAACCCAAGAAATGTGATGCCTTTAAAAATACCTAGTCACCAATCGAAAACTCTAAATTTTTGAGACTACAATCATCATAAGATTTATGGTGGATTTTATTCCTCATAATTCACTACCTGTTACTTTAGATCCTTTTATTTATATCTTGAACAATGATTGGTCCCACCAGAGATATATCCCCAACCTCAACCCAAGATAGACAAGTCCTTCATGACCAGCCTTTTATATCCTCAAATAGATCCATTTGGACAGAGAACTAATAGATATTATTATAAAAAACTAAACAATTATCATATGTGTATCGCATGATCCTTTGAAATATATTTCCCTATCATAGATCTTTTCCATTGGAAACTAAATCATCTTCTCTTTCTTTGTATCCATTTTAATTCATGTTTAAATTTTCTTTAGACCATATAGCCTCTTGAATTCCCTCAATTAATTAGGGGTGAATTTAGTATATCTATTATATATGATAAAAAATGTGTTCCATACTATTCCATGATCTCCAATACTTAAAACTTTTGAAAATCATCTACTTTGGTGGTATCCTTTATTATGATAAAATTTTTTGACTTAGTCAACCAATTAATCAGAACCAAAATTGAATTCATTCTTTGAGGATTACAAGATAACCTAATTATTAATTCCATAGATACATCATCCCATTTACATGTGGGGATGGGAAGATTTAGAATAGAACAATATAGTTTTTGATGCTCTATTTTAACATGATAAAAATTATATAATCATAATGGAAAATGCTCTGTATATCACCTCATCAAAGACTAAAAATATTGGTGTCTCATGTATTAAAACATCTTGGTGGCTCCCCAATATACTTCCCACTGAGAGTCATGTAAATCGTTCATCAATAATTTCCTTATGGGTAGATAAACCACAATGAGGATCATGAAATATATAATTTCTCCAAGAGATAGAGGCCACTCTTAGGTGGCCTCATCACCACATAATGTATTTTGGATAAACTAGAACTAATCATCCCTTGGATTATCCTATTGAATATTTTATATAAGATAATGTATCAGTTGAAAATTAGAAAAAGAAACATATTCTTCTTCTCAACCTCTATCTCTAAATAGATATCAGCAAAGAGGCTCATTAGGTTACACTCATCACTATATTATATTAAGTCTTGAGATGGTATATTCCTAATAAGAGAATTAGAAACCACATTTTCATTCACTGGTGTATAGGTGAGGGAAAAATAAAATCTTTGAAGGCATTACACCCACCAATATTTTCTAAAATTCAATTAGTTTTTTTTTTGAAAACATAGGAAAATCCACAATGATAGGTATACACCATTAATTTTTCAGCAAAAAAGATAGTTCCTCCAAGATTCAAGAGAATACATAACCACAAATAGCTCTAGGTCATTGGTTGGGTAATACTTTTCATGAAGATCAAGTTAACGCGCACCATACACCACCCCATGATCACCTTGTATAAGTATATAACCCAATACTATACTTGATGAATCATAATAAACAACAAATCCTTTTCCAACAACAAATATAACCAAAATATGATCTTATGTGAGATAAAACTTCAACACATCAAAATATAGTTGATAATCATGGATCACCCCATTCTGAGTGAGGAGTTAAAAAGTAAATAAATACTAGGTAAGTCCTTATAAAAACAACTATTGAAACATAGAATACCTAATATGCATTATATATCAAAGACATTCCACAGTTATTCACAAAAAATTAACATCTTTCACCTTTTATGGATTGATATTAATGTGTCAATCTAACACCATTTGTCCCATGAAATTGAATTCCAGGATCTAGAAGATAAACCTTGATAGCTTTCATAGAGGTGATGATCATATATATTTTCCAAATATATACTTAGGGTATGCTCATGATCCTCTTCAATTTTGGAATAGAAAATGATGTCATCCATTAATACCACAGTGAAGGAGTTAAGGTATCAATGAAATATTCAATTTGTAAGATACATGAATATCACAAGATAATTGGTTAAACTAAATATAACCCAGTATATATAATGACAATATTCTCTTCTGAAACAATTCTTGGGAATATATAACTCCATCACCCTAAGTTGTTGATACCATAACCGAAGGTTAATTTTTGAAAAATTATTTTCCCCATTAAACTTTTTATGCATGAATGAACTATATAGACACACCTCATAGTGGGGGTGAATTAGGTGTGGACCAATGATACAAAATTCCAATTCTTTCTTTAAACCCTATAAGTCTATTTGGACTTGAACCTCTATTTCTGGTTAAATAAGATAGTTCTTTTGTTCTTTAACCAAGAAAACACAAAATATAGTGTGGATACTAAAACTAAATTGGAACAGTTTTTTTAACAAGGTTCATCCCCACCTAAGAATACGAATCATTTCCATACCTGGAATGTCCATCTCACACATTATCCTCTAATATTGATTCACTGATTAAAATTAGAGTTGGATAGGTGTCATTCAGAAACCAATAACACCATATTACATAGGTGTAGATTACACAATATTACACATCTGAACTTGAACATCATCCCACAGTACCTATTAAAACCTACATCCCACCCACATGACTTATTTTTTTGTCCTCCTTCAGTAGTATATCAGCATAGTCTAACTAGGGATTTCACTACACCCATAATAAGTTTCTACTAAACTGATAGAATAGATTCGTTGACTAAGTTAGAAATTAAAACACTAGGAACATATAACTCGGCCAGTGTGGTTTCATAGTTTGAGATTATTCTTCAGAATCTTTTTTAAACATTGAGTATTTAGAATATCATCATGTTGTTCAGTATAGATAACTTCTATTCTTCTTTCCATTATTTAAGACTGTGTAACTTATATAGTATTAGTTCACTCTTCATCACCATCACTATAGGTTTGAACGGATCCTTTCCATTATTATTTAATAGAAACATGTTACCATATATTACAACTATAAAATTATTGTATTGGATACTACTTCCTTTCATCTTTTCTTCTCCTCAATATTCTCATAAAATCACATTAATGGGAGGCTTATTTAAATCGATCATTTAATTTATTATATCCAATATTGAATATCATGTGATCTTTTAGTTTCCAACCCATAAGAATTATAATCCAATACCTAGTTTGTGTTCTCTCTCTACTTTATGCATTCATTTTCCACATCAATAATATTCTCATAATACCCTCCATAAATGAATTTTAATTTTAAAAATCTATCAAAAATATCATTATAAAATATTTTTAGAAAGAATGAATTGTACATAATTTTTTTCTCTTCTTAGAACCCTATAGATATAAAAATTTAGTGTAGGTTTGGATTCACTTAACAATATTTCTATATTATGTATAAGGTTATATTTTTCTTATTCTTTTTCTTCACATAAATGTTTAATAATAAATGAATAAAATCACTAAATAATTCACAAGATTCAACACAAAAATATCTAAATTATTCCTTAAAAATAGATAAATTTATTTTTAATATCAAGAAATATGTGTAGAAAAAATCATCTTTCAATATTTATCAACAAGTTAATAACATGGATTGAAAAATATTCATGATGTTAAGAACTCAAAATCATAGATAAAACATTAATATGTTTTTATATCTTTAGAATTAGAAAAATTTTGGAACTCAAATTTTTATTATTCTTTGAAATTCATATTCTATAGATAAAGATTTGTTTATTCTATTTTTCTTTTCCAAAATGAAATAGATGTAAAAATTCATTATAGGTTCTGGTTATCCTCACTTCATCATATATCGTACAACGAATCCTCAATTTCTTCTTCTTCTTCTTCTTATTCTTCTCAACACACATACTTTATATATGATTGAAGTAAATAAATAACACACAAAATTAAACTCAGTAATATCTTCATTATTATTAAAAACTAAATAAATTCATTTTAAAACTCATGAGATACATGTAGTGGAATTACAAATTCAATCATTCTCAAAAAGATTGAATAATGGAATTAATAAACTTCTTGATTTTTTTAACTCGAAAGCAAAAATTCAATATTGATAGCTTTAAATTTTCATAGAATTAGATCATTTAAGAAAATACCTTTTCAAAATATATTTGATCCTACCATCCCATAAATGAAGATCAATTTATTATATTTTTAATTATTAAGACACAAACCCTTTTTATGTTTATAATGTTTTGGTCCTTGATCTAATTGTCTAAGGATCGTCCCATTGATTTTATCTTCATCATATTTGAGATCTATAAACTCTATTTTTCATCCAACATCAACATTGAATTTTTACTATGTTTTTAAGACTTATTCTAGGGTCTTATGAAGAATTATAGTGGTTTTGTATTATGATTAAAGCTTCTGAAGAATTATGATGATTCATCAACTTTCTATAAATTTTTTCATGTATAAAAGACTTGAAATTGAACTTTATTATGATAGAGACTAAACTCGTATAAATTCTTTTGATCAGTAATTCATAAATTCTAATACATAGAAAAAGAATTATGTTGTAAACCTTATTCATCTTCCTTTTTCAAATTTCCAATACACTCAAATTCATACAATTTAAAATATCATATGATGAGTAAGAAGAATTATGGTGAAGTATTATAATCAAGACTTAAAAAATGGATAAATTAATATGATCAGCATATAAATACATACAATCATAGTGAACTCATGTGATCTAGTAGGTAAAGTCTTATATTCAAGACTTGAACTTTTTTCAGTGAATTCCAAAATTCTAGAACTATGAAAATGACTTCAGAATGACTTTTTAGATGTGCTAACTCTTCTCAAAAAATCTTCAAATATTTTCATCTGAATATTATAATTATAAAAACAATTAAAAACACCTTAAATAATATTATTGAGGTATTGGATCGTATAGAACACCCATATGAGAGTTTTTATCAATCATGTCTACCAAAACATATGCAACCTTTCTCAAATAAACTCAAGGCCATCTCAAATCACATAAACATTCATACAAGTATTATATAAAAATTAGTATTATATACAACATGTTAGGTAACTCTATGATATAATATTTTCTTTATCTAGATCATCTCTAAACTTTGAAATTGATATTCACCTGTTATCCACAAACATACATGTTCTCTAACTATAGGTTCAGTATACAAATCCACTTTTTTAACTCATTTTTTATGACCTGACCCATCAACGCCCACTTGGCTGGTGGAAGAATGAGATATAACTACCCCAATCATGCATCCTTTAGGCTAGGGGATGGAATCCATCATTGAGTAATCATATCACAAACATGGCCGGCCTTATCATGAGAACCTTTATACATGTATGTATCATATCCATGAAAAAATATGGATGAATACAAATACTAAAACATATAGAGTTTAAAACATGCATGAAACAACCTCTAATAAAGTGTTGGAATAAAACTGCAAAGTAAAAAATTAAAAAAAAAGGAAAAAATACATGCCTAACTAGAAAATATTCCTAACATGAAAAAAATAGAAAATATAGAACACTGATAAGATCCCAGTTCAATCCTTAAGTCAACCACTGTACATAGTCAGCACTAAGAGTTGCTATGCTCCACCAAATTTAGGACCAACAATATCATTATTGTTGTGTTTGTCATCTACATAAGACACAACATGTGTTGGAAAATCCCATTCATGGGTGAGTTCATAAATACCCAGTAGGCACCCCAAAACCCAAAATAAAGGGGACTGAATACCATACAATCAGTCAACTACTCAACCCAAAATAATAGATATCATTCAACTCAACTAAGACAAGATATTCTTAAATAAAATATAATGTAGAAGAAATGGGATCTCTAATTCCATAGAACAACTAAGAATTATGAGTCAGCCTACAGGTCTCTAGGTATAACTCTAGTGCTCATCACCAGAGGTCTTTTCTCTATTATATTATACCCCGCACAAGGTTATAATAACCCCAGTGGAGAGTCCCTCCCCTCACCACTACACTCACAGGTGAGGGAGTACTCACTCCATACTAAGAACCAAATCAAATCGATCGGAAGAGAAAAATAGTGGGACCCACACCTCACTATTTCCCTGAAGTCGAAAGGATACTAACTTCCAAAAATCACACAAAACCTCTGAAGAATCCATATATATATTCCCGCACCTCATAGCATCGAGGGAGCACTAACTCCTAACCATATATCATGTGTATTGAGTTGAGGTACCACTCCTCACAACTGCGCTCAACTATGGAGGGAGCTCCAACTACCATGGAGGACCCACTCATTTTTGGTGCTCGAATATGGGGGAGTACCACTCCATAGATAGAGAAACTACACCCATTTGTAGAGGAGTTCTATTTTTATCTGTATGAATGATATGGGAGAACTTCACCTTCATGAGAAAGGGGGTTATTGACCCCGGTATAACTAATCCATACATAGATAAGATACACCCTTAGGGAGGGATTTCGATATCTACTAGTCTATGATGTAAGGGAAACCAACACATTTTTAACACAGGGGAGTACTATTCTTAGCATCATGATGATAATCTTACCCAATCTCCAACATCGATCAAGAAACACTGAAGTGGCATCACTCTTTTCACGCCTCTCAGAAATCGTTGCCACTAAAAGAGGACCTGCACCATAATAATAGGGTATCACTACTCTACCAGCCCAAATATTATATGGGGACCAGTATCCTTGTGGTACATGGAAGATTACCGACCCCTGCATCACCCCAGTGATCCATCCTGATCACAGACCATGATCAAGAATCAATGGAGAGATGTCTTCCTTGAACCACACCATGTCATATCTAAAAATCCAATTATAATCCTATCATCATGTTTTATATATAAAAATATTCATTATAATATACTCTGAGGCCTAAATATTATTCCTGAGTAAGGAGATATGGAAGGTGTAAATCTCTAAGAAAATTACATTGTGTTTTTTTCACACGATGTGGGTCCCCACATGAACATATCTCTGTGTCCTCTACCCCATGACTTAGATTACCAGGATAGCTTATAAAGAATTTAAATTCATTACAAAAAAAAATTCATTTACCTAGGACTTAGTTGTGCTCTCTCCCACTTGTATGGACATGTGATCTAAAATGGCGTGTACCGTGAGTGCACAGCTTGTCCTAGCAATCCGGGAATATGGTTGTGTCCTTTGGTATGTGCCTGTGTAAGTATCTCATGTCTGTGTACTCTAATAGTGTACTACCACATGGCCATATACCAAGACATGGAATGTCTTCCCTAGTCCTTGGAAATAGGTACTAGTACCACTACACAAGATCTACACCCTATACATGTCATATAGTTCTTAAAAGACCTTATTCCACATATATAATGAAAACATGGAGTGCGCTCTCACCTTAAACACTGTGTGATCGGAATTTCGGAATAGTAAATTACTATAATTAATTTGAACCTCCATTTTTTCCAAAAAAAACTTCAGATAGACACCTAGAGGATCCACAATAGTTGTATTAGGGATCTACAAACTCAAAACAACACATATATGAGGATCGGGACTTAAAACTCAAATTGTATACCTCTTGGTGAAAATATTAAATCTTTCAGTGACAATCCATTCTATAAATATATTTCACCATAGTCTGGGAACAATAACCATCAATATCAATGTTTGAAATTACCTACTCTATCCTTGAGTTTCTCCTCTGGTGGGTTTTCAGCATGGGAAAATTATTCCCCTCCACTTCATAACGTGGGTTACAAAGGTGGAGGGGTATGTTTATTAATTAAATTTTATTTAATTAATAAAAAACTATTGAAAACTTCACTAATAGTCACCTCCAGCCAGGTTCCTAGAATCAACAAATTTTATGTCAAACCAGTGATAAAACTTGTTTTGTAATCTCAACTATGGTCTTTTATTTCTAATTCTAGGTTTTGATTGGTATTAATTCTCTTTTTCACTGAAAAAACATAATCATGATAAAATCTATTTAATAATTTTAATATAAACACATTGAGGCTCTTTGGGACCTAGAATCCCATGCCAACACATCTCCGTTCTTCAAGAATATTCCTTGAAATATTCCAAAGTCTTAAAGGAAAAAACCAGAGTCGTTGTATCATTTACTAACAATATTTAATAAAAGTCTTCTTTACCTTCATAACTTATCATATACATGAATACCAACTCATTAAATCATCTAATATACTTTTATTCCCACCTAAATCCATATTTATAGTTATTCAAGGGCATCCACTTTACTTCCTTCATATGGTAGAAATGTCAATCCATTTCCCTAGACATGTAATTTTCATTATTATTTTAACATGACTAAATGAAAAAAAAAACACCTTTAATAACAATAAAATTCATAAAAGATGACATCAATGTTATACAAGGTGTATTTATTCTTGATGATCATACAGTATAGCTTCCTATAATCAATTCATAAACAAATATTCTTGTCTTCTTTCTTTGAAAACAGAATACAAGAGGCCCATGGGTAGACATTGGGTTGAATGAAGACCAATTATTCTATGTCATTCAACTGAGATTTTAAGTATTTTAAATTAAATATTATTATATGACATGAGGGTAATGAAATTAGATTTTTCCAATGAATTAGATATAGAAAAATTTACTTAACTCTTGGGATTTAACCCTAAGAAGTCATCAAGAACACTTTTGAAAACTCACTAACACAAAAGAAAGTTTTCTTTTAAAATACCAATCATCAACCTCTATAATAATACATGAAACTTTGAATAACAACCTTGCATCCTAGGAAATATTAGTACCTTATTGAATAGACCATCAGTCCCATTCTCCTTAAAATAAATCAAATCTACCATCGGGGGTAATGGAAGACACCCTTCAATGAAAAAAAATCCATAAATTCTTTAAAAGAGGTGATTTAGTCCATACCAAGAATAATATCAAATATATACATCTTTATAATTTGGATTTACATGATAACGCTTCCATATATATGGATATAGTTCATTATGGACATTAGAAGATAAGTTCATTTTTTATCCCAAAAGGTATAGATACCTTCATAAGATATGACATATGTTGAAAGGAAACACTAAACACAACCATAGAATGGTAAAATATAAATGAATAATAGTAAAATGAATCAAATAAATCAATAGCAATAAATGATGTAATAAGAATAATACCCTGCACAATTACGAGTCATGTATTTGATTTCAATGGAATTTTCTCCACTTCAAGAAATTTACTTACTTTAGATTGGGAATGAAGCCTACAAGAAGATATAGGCTCAAAACTCAATCAAATTTCTCCAAATGATGAACAAATTTGACCTCGACATCCATGGAGTCAATACCATATTTCTTTCGAAGCATAAAATTGAATTTTGGATACCCTTATAGTCTAGGATCCTACACCACTTCATGTATAATGGTTAAATCTATAGAATCCCTAGAGATAGTCTATACACCCACAATAGTGAAAATATATAGTATCCTTTGGGAAATTTTGGTCATAAATTTAAAACCATAGCATGTTGATGGTAGATAGGAGATCTTCTCCCTATGGGGGTAGAAGAAGACAACTGTGAAGGATATCATGAGCCATCATAGTAATAAAGTGACCCATTAATATGACCATCTCAATTACATGAATTGAATAAAATATTTCATTATAATACATTCCCAAAAACCATTAGTTTTATAGATTTATAGAATTAGTAACGAAACATCAACCAAAAAAATTCATGTGTTTTTAAACTAATGACATTTTTCACACTATATAAAAATTTCATAATACATAATAAGTATTCAACTTCTCCCATAAATTATCCACATAATATACTATTCTGGATACATAAAATATATTAATTTTCTTCATAACCTATGGAAATTTAAACATAATAAATAGTTGAGGACAGATGCTTAGGAATGGTAAACATAGGATATCCTAATAGAATATCATAAGTGAGAATAAGGTGAGATTATTGATATAATCAAGATACATAAGAAAATAATACCCAAAAAAAGTATAAATAATAAAACATAAGTCATGTAATACAACATGACATAACATAATAAGTGAATAAAGAGAGTGTGAAAATAATATTTATTGAACATGAGATATTATAGCATAAAATATTCACAAGTATAAATATAAAATTATAGAATAACAAGTAAATGTAGAATATCCAAGAATAACAGGAATCATAGAAATTTGGAACAATGATAAGTATTGGAAAACATTGTGAAAAAATCCAAGAATACCCAACATTTAAGTTAAAAACAAATATAAGTATGTTCACCCATTTTATTGTGTAGAAATCCAAGTATGTAAACCATTTAAATTTTGAAAAAATAATTGTATGTTCATACTTCATTATGTCCTGAGATATTAATCCTTAACCAATTCATTAGAGGTAAATATAGGACCCCAACCATAATCATCCATAACTATGTGTGTCATATAAAATAAATCATCTTAATATCATACATAATCCATGGGAAAAAGTTGGGTTTTATTCATCACGTCATATAGAACATGAAGAAAATAATTGGGTTTCATATCCTTTTAAATTGGATTAAAAAAATTAAAACATTCTTAATTCCATCAATAATCATAACATGATATAAACATGGAAAATAAATTAGTTTAAAAAGATATTTTGTAACTTTCTAGGTAAATACCATTAAATCAAGATAATATAGCCTATGTAATTTTCACTATATAGACAAAGGGTATATGGTTAAGTTAATAATTTCCCCAATCAATCAAAGTACAGAATATAGGTCAACACCCATCAATCAATGGAATCAAAAATAGGGTATTCATAGAGGAAAGAAATTGGAAGAAGAATTATGGTTACATATAGAAGATGATTAGGAAATATAAAAAAAATGCTAGATCATTTATCTTGTAGATATTTAATATTTATCATTAGTTAACTCATAAGTAAATAATAAAAAAGTATAATAAGGATTCATTTAGAAAGATAAAATAGTTTTATTTGAAAATAATGATTAACATTACCCTTTTTCCATGAAAATCCTTTTAACAAAAAGATGATTCAAAATAATTTACTCTATAAACCCATAAATAATGGTAATGAATATTTAAATTGATGGGAAATATATTCTTATAACAAAAATTCTAAAAAAGTTTCATTATTATTTTTATAAAGAAATTATAAGAAAAAATGTCACCAATTTCTTTTGAAAAGCTTTATTAAAAAAGGGTGGAATAAAAACATTTGAGAAATATTAAAATATTTCTTTTTAATAAATCTAATATAATGGAGTCTTGAAAAATACATAAATATTTTATATAGAAAATGTAGAGTGGAGGATAAAATATTTGATTTTGATATGATGGAAAACCCTTTTTAAATATTTTGAAATACCTTTGTTCAAAAACCACATCATAAGAAGCGTGATATATTTTCTTTTTGAAAATAAGTGAATAGAATTATGAATATTATAGAAAATAATATATATTATATTTCCCAAATATATAGGGAAACTTTGGCGGGAAGGGAAACATGAACATGGAAGAAATATATGTTGGAAATAATGGAAGTTATCCAATGTAAAAATTTTATTTGATAGGTTATTTCATCAAGTAAGATGAAGTTAATGATAATTAGTAACATTTATAGAAAAAAATCCATAGAGAAAATGGATTGGGAGTATAAAATAGCTTATAATATCATAATTAACTAGATAATTTATGACACAATGGGAAAGAATTTGAGTTAAGAAATTGGCTACAACTCAAGAAAAATAAAAATAGAAACCCATTGAATGAGGTAGATCTTGAAATTAAGATTATAATACTATTAAATAAAGAGTTATCATGTTGTAATGAATCATATAGGAAACATATACACTATATAAAAATACAAATGTGTCCCAATGAAAGAAATTTGTGACAACAAACCCTTTAAAATATTAAAATTTTTGAGTTAAAACCCCATGGGAGAAAGAAAATGGAATAAAACATTGAATATCATAAAATATTAGAGAAAAAATATAAAATATATTAAATGGGAATTATATACACCATTATAAATAAAATATGGTGTATAATAGGAAATATGTCTCTAGGGGTGAAAATTGAGATAACAAACCCTTACCATATTCTTGATTCATTTTACACATGCACCTAACTTTATAAATAATGCAATTATGTTTTTTATACACCTCTTTATAAAAATTATTCATATATATTTAATTTAATATGGAATATTTATTATCGTATTCTATTTATTTATTCTCTACTATTTTATTATGTTTGTGTGAAAAGTTAATTTGTATTGAATTATTTCAGTTATTTTAGCCATTGAATATGATTAAGGAAGTGTATAATATCATTATAATATAATATTAATAATATTGTTTATATTTTTTAAGTTTTAGAATCATATTTTAAATTATTTAGATAAATAATGAAAATCAAGATGAAAAAAAAACATTTCTTGGTTGAGGCGATAGTCCACACAACACACGGTTAACATATTCATTTCCCGATGAATGATAATGAATGAAGGTGGATTATAATTTTTACCTTCATAAACATAATTCTATAATATATTTAAAATTTATTCTTTAATTCCATCCTTATAACACATAAAGAGAATCTGTGTTGAAAAACATAACACACAATTTCAGGGAGGTGGTAGTACATGCAATGCATGATTGGCTTCATTTTGATTTTCTAAGTGGATTTTATGTAAAAAATAAGGAATTATAAATTAATATAATAAAACATAATCATACTAATGATAAATATTTCAATTTATTAATATGGTTAGGGTAGTTTTGGAACATAATGATTATGAATAAATGGTAACGATTAAGTATTACTTACTACGAGGCCTTGAACTTCCTCTTGATGAACACCATATAATTGAAGGATATTATCTAAAATTTAGTGAAAAGTGGGTTTAGGACTTGTAATAATTTTATAGGTGAATATCGTGTAGGTTTTAAAGGATAATTTAAGGGGAATTTGGGTCATTCAAAGGGTGGAAGTGATCCCCTTCTATAACTGTGGAAAAGGGTACTTTTGTGAATACCCTTTACTTTTAAATGATATCATTACACTATTTTTAATGGCCTTAGATTTTTCAGGTGTTTTATGAGTTAATTTTATCCTTTAATCATATTTTTTAATCTATGAATTGTTTTGGTCTTAGTTTTGAGGGTTTCGGATGGTTTCGAAGAGTTTTGAGGGCCTTCTAAGGGTGAAAAGTTTGAGAATTATTTATCCAAAATTTATGGATTCTCCGTGAAATTGTGATACTAGAGGTATTAGATCAAGGAGTAGTGTAATATTAAGGTTAATGATTTAATAAACCATGTTTTCTCATCAGGAAAACTATATAGAAATATCCCATGGTCAAAAAAATGATTGGCTTATGATTTGAAAAATTGTATGACCAAACTATGCAGCTTGTCTAGATCCTATAAAGGGTTAACGATTGGGGAAAGAGTTCATGTTTGGGGAATAGTTTTCCAAACCATGCAGTCAAACCATTCACGCATAAAATTAATGATCCAAATTCCCCTATAATGGCCATTTATTATCCATTTTGACTCATTCTTATTTATATAGGACTCTCTCCTGATTTCTAAGACTCATTTGGCCTTCTATAGAAAATTCCTACCCAACTAATATATATTCTAATGAATCCTAGTGAGTTAAAGATCTATAATTTTTGTATGTGATACAAAACCATCCAAACAATAGGTTTCCTATATAATAGGCTTCTTTTATCTTGATTTGATTCATTGATCCATCATATAAATTTCTAATCTATGTATTCCAATGATAATTAAAGATGGATTCTAAAGTCATTTCTAAAATGATTGTGCTTTTGATGTGTCAAAAAAAATTCCTTTGATTGAGGATAAATTCCACATAGAAGGTGGATGTTATTTGGTAATTTGTAATAGTTCAATCATCTTGTGACCCTCCTTTTCTTGAATCACATCCCATATCTCTTTTCTATTGATAGATTAAAGGTGGATAAATGGTTGGTGGAAAGACCTAAGGTTCTATTCTTGAATTGGTGAGTAATTCATAACCTATACTTGAATAGACAATGAATTCATTGAATTGGTGACCTATCCTTTGATATTACTCAAAATTGCTTCTATTGGTGAACTAATTATGATATGTGATTCTTGAACCACCCTTCATGATGTGGAACCTTATTGAGTATCTTTTATAAACCCCTTTATTAATGAACCAACACCTAAGTTAGGTATCCTTAACACATGAGATCACTCTCTATTGGTGTGCTATATGATTCAATATTTTATCCTTTATCAAACCATGGAGTAATTTATCAAAAACCTTAAGGTAGTAATTTCCTTAATATTTGGTCCTCTTGTATGCACATAATTCCTTGGAATGGTTTTTGTGTTGGAATATTTTGATTATTGTGAATGATTGTTATTGCATGTGGGTGTGTGCATATCCTATTATTCCCATTTATAATATATTTTTTTAAGTAGTTTGCCTTGTCCCAATAAGCCAAGATAAATTTATTAAAGATAAAAAGGTCTCATGAGTCGAAAAGTAGCTATTTTATTATAGTCCTTCTCAAATAGAGGATTCAAATCAATAGGTAATTCATCAAACCACATGAACTCTATTTTGATTCCTGTATTTGTAAACTCATTTACCATCATGTTTTCTTCTTGGCACACATGTTTGATAATGTTATTTATCTCCCAAAGAATTTTGAGACAATTAAACCATATAGAAGTGAGTATCCAAGATAGGTTTGTCACTCCATTATGAATAGATTTTACAACCATGGTAGAATCACTTTCAAGACAAAGATTTTCCAAGACTTTGATATTATCATAGTGAACAACATGAACCATGCTAAGATTTTTAGATTCTAAAGAGGATGAGATTAAAAAGGTGATGAAAATTAATTTGATGCCCTTTCCATTATGGTCCCTAAATATTTCACTACATTCATTAGGACTTGGGTTACCTTTTGAAGCTCCATCAACGTTGATTTTTTTTTATCCATATCGGGGGAGTCTTAAGAAGACATTAACCAGAATTGTTTGCCGCATGTATTTTCTAGGGAATCTAATTTTCCTAAGGACCATGAATTCATGAATTGAGTGAAGTAGTGCCCATAATTAATATCATTTGTGACCATTGGTGTAGTGATGTGGTGAACCAGAACTGCCTGAATGGATAAGGCCTTCTGTCCATGTAGTACTTTATTCCCACCACTCCAAATGATATGCATGTTTTCTTAAATAGCCTCATGGAATAGATGTTTTAGATGTGTGGAATCTTGAACTGTTTTCCAATGTTACATCAGATCCTCAATGTTGGGTATATCAGGTAGTGGTATTTCAATGATGCATTGAATTTATTTTCAAAGAGCTGAGGTTGTGGAACATGACATGAATAGATGTGTAATATCCTTCCATTTTTTATTACTTAACCTTCACCTAGAACATAAGATAATTCCAAAAGTTTGTGTATAGTCTTCATTAGAAATTTTATTGTGAAGAATCCTCCTTATGAGGGTCAATCTTGATGGTCTAATACAAGGTTTATCAAAATATTTAATCCAAGAGAAATCAATATGTGAATTGAAATTGTAATGATAGAAACTTTTGGAATCAAGAATTCTATTCCTAGATAGTTCTTATAATAAAGTATACTTTTGTGGAGAAAAATATAATTGTTAAACTGGATATGGATTTCATTAGTCATCTCCATAATTGGAGAATTTTTGAATTCATGAATTGAGATAATTGTATCCAGAGTGAGATTCTAAGAATCAACAAAAGAGATAAGTGGTGTGCCCATGAAATTGTAAAGAAAAAAAAGTTAAGAAAATACTATCTACATGAAATCCATATTGAGTGAGACATGATGTTCATAAAATAGGATTTAATGGATTAACAGATTGTATATCCCATATAAGAATTACTTCCATTTTCATTTTTTTAATGAATCGGTCTCTAAGAAATCTAAGATCCATCGATTCACTACAAAGAAGATTCCTTGTAAATATGGCTTGTAGAACTTCATTGAATAAATTGATGTTTTTAATTCTCATTAAACCCTTATTAATGGGTTTGAAACAATTTTTCTAAGAGACGGTGACCAATTTTATTTCTAGTGTTCTCACACTCTATACAAGATTATTGACGTAGACATTCAGATGTTCTATAATAGAAATGGTTCATTTATAGATCATAAAGGAAAAAAAATTTGTATACAATGATTTATTTAACTAAAAAAATCCTACCATCCATATAGAGAGACTTACCTTTATGGGAACAGAGAATCACCATTTATAATATATGTTTCCTTGAGTTTTCTTATATATTTTTTGATCATGTTTGATATTGATCAAATGAATTTTGTGTTTCTCCTATTAAATAATGATGATATGTTATTCTTTTATTTGTATTCTCTACCTTGTTATGTGTGTTACCATAACATTAGATGTATTTTACTTGGTACTCAGAATATGTGGATCATTGTGACAAGGTTATCCCTTAGAAGGGGAGAGAACATGACTTAAAATGATGTTTATGATTGAC
Source organism: Viscum album (assembly GCA_963277665.1). Classification (NCBI taxonomy): domain Eukaryota; kingdom Viridiplantae; phylum Streptophyta; class Magnoliopsida; order Santalales; family Viscaceae; genus Viscum; species Viscum album. The sequence continues at coordinate 2,079,083,964 of OY728141.1, read as the reverse complement.
CTTTTCCTAGGTAGGGATATAATGATGCCTCATGGATTCCATGTGATTCACTCAATTCAAATTGAATTACATCTTTCATGTTGAATTTATTCCTAGTAGATTCCAAGTACCACAATACCTTGATTCCTAGAATATTATGAGTAATATGATTCAATTGATTCCAAGTGTATGTTGATTATCTTGTTCACATGATGCATTAAGGATGTCAAGCATTATTTTTACCAACCTTGTGGATAGTTATCATTTACTAAATATATCTTTATATTCCCTATGGTATGGAGATGAAACATGTATGGTTGGGGTTAATGGTGAATTATTTATCACATGGGTTCTTGGAATGTTATTTTTTATTTTTTATTTTTTATTTATTATCATAATGGAATACACGTATTATGATAGTGCAGGATTCCTAATGATGCATTGGTGGTGTCCTTCTAGGTTTTACTACTCAACCCCTTGAGACACATCTTGATGAACATACCAACTTCATGTACAGTAATCCAACCAAAGTAAAGGGGCCTGTGGATGAAATATGATCCATGGATTATGGATCTAGTGGATGGATTAGGATATAAACTGAAATATTTTCATAGTGTTTTATTTATTTATCTTCTTGAATTATTAATCTATTTGGCTTACCAAACTAAGATCCAATTTACTTATTGTGTGGAATGTGTGTCATCTAATATTATTTTCTTCAGCCTTATTTACTATAAGTTTTTATATAATATTTATATTATTGGTTATATAATATGATATTGAGGGTATAGTTTCCCCACTAATTGTGTTCAGGCCCTCACTGTCAGTTGGAAGCCTCTTGGATGAAGTTAGGAATGCATGAGGAATTATGGAAATCTAGATTGGACCTGGTGGTTTGGGTTGGGGCATTACAAAAATGATATTAGATAATAGTTTTATTCTTTTCTTTTGGGATAACCTGGGGCTTGGTAGAAAGGAGATAGGTTGTGTGGGACTTAGGTAGGGTAGATTCCATATTTCTGTATAGCTCATGTGTATAAGACCTCTGAGTTACCATTGACGGGATTATTTTTACTATTTTGTAGGATTTTAGTGTGTTTCTGCTTCATTTTTATGAATATATGATAACATTCCATATATATAAAGGTTTTGTGTTGCATACTTGTTATTTAGTTTAATTTCTTGGTGTGTGTTGTCTACTCGGGATAGACTTATATTTTTTATTGATTGGTATATTTGTTTTCCATACTATTGTGATATATCTGTTAGAATGAATTAGTTAAACCTAAGTATATTTTTCTGTTTTTTATATATGTGTGATAGTGACTAATGTGTTGTGATAGAGACCTTTCTTATTTCTATGAGGGTTAAACCTTGGGTTTTGGGTAGAATTATAGGAGAACATTTGTGTGATCTTATAGAATTATTTGATCTTCCCTGAGGACATGTGTTTTTCTAATTGTTTCCTTCACATTTCAAAATATTATACCCCAAATATGATTGATTTATGACCTACTGACATGGGTTAGGATTCTTCTTCTAGGGAGGATTCTCCTGTTCTGTTGCCTACTATATGGGAGGGTGCAGTAGTGCATGCTCTCTCACCTACTTTAGTGGTGAAGGCAGTGGTCCCACCTCAAATAGAATTCCTTCTCCTTTCTATTTCCCTAGGAAGTGGGGCATTGAATTCCGTGGTCAAAAACACCAGACACTAATAGATCTAACATCCACCATCCTTTCATAGAACTAGAGGGTCATAGGATATAGGGTACTAATTAAACATTACTGAGTGTGTATTTGACCTCATTGAGACATATGACGAAAGGAAGTTAAAGCTAGAAATATTCACACTATAGGGACCCACCATGGGTGGTGGGGAATGATGAGTTAGGTTATAAAACATGAGGGTCTCACCCAAGATTCCTTTAAGATCGTATTTTTTTGGTAATGTTTTCCAAACATGTTGAAGTTGCATCGAGCATAGGAGTTTAAGGATCCAAATTAGGGATCCATGATGGTATCCACATACACTTCTCATTTCATTGTGTTGCTACACATTTCTCCACCCTTAGCTTGAAAAAAGTAATATAAGTCTAGTAATATCAAGATAGACTTCAAAATGATTTCATATTATAGGTTATGAGTTTCCACCAAATAACATAGTATGTGGTTTTTCTCAAGGACATGACTATTGAGAAGGTTTTGGAGGAGGGTAAAGTAGCTAGAATTCATCCACATTTCAGTACTGAGGTGAGTGGATGACTTACTATTACTAGGGGTGTCACTTTTTGTATAAGGAAGTGAAATATAGGGTATGTTTGGAAGGGTAATAGTAATTAGGTGCAGAAGAGTTTGTCTTCTTCATTTCCCTCATGAGGAGTACCATAGTGCTTCAACTATAGAAATTATGATCATTTTTGTAGGGTCTGTGTATTACCTCAATGCCATTGTTGGAAATTTAGAAATATGGACACAATTATAAATTATTCACTGATTGATTTCTATAGGGGATCATGGAAGACTTGGTCAAAAAACTAGATATCCTGTTGGAGTCCTTGATAGCATACAAATATGATTATGACTTGGGAATGTCACATACCTTAGGTATAAGGTCATGGAGTGAAGAAAGGTTTAGTTTATATGGTGGATTAGAATCTAGTAGATGATGATGAAGGATTTTCTATAATTCAAGGTATCACCTTGATCTATTCTATGTTTTCTAGTACCTTGTTCGATACTGGTTCTTCCTATTTCCTATATTTTCACAATTTGTTGATGGAATTGACCTATTAGTCGTGTTATATTTTGAGTTACTTTCAATCAATATTCCATTGGAAAAAAAATTAGTCATATTCTATGAGTCAATGAGTTTCTTATAGTCATTCCTGGTTATGTACATCTCTAGGATTTCATGATTCTATAAATGATGATCTTTGATGTGATTTTTTTAATGGACTAGTTGAACATATTCTGATTATTCACTAATTTCTATCATGTATGGGAATCATTTACCTTTACCAAAGGAGAGAAGTTAAGGATGACCAATGAATGGGAACATATAGTAGTTAGATGTGTTCCAAATATGATATAGATTAGGATCATCGCATCATAGATTACAGGCATGGATCTCTCAGTAGGATCAGTGGTATCCCCCCTCTTATTTTACTCCAGTTGTGGATCTCTATCAAGATGTATTTATAAATTAATTCACAGGACTTCCCCTGATATATTATTTGAGTTCAAGATATATCTCATGCCAAGTGAACAACCCATTTCGATACCCCTTTATCATATATCATCATCTGAGTTGAAAGATATCAAGTTACTACTCAAGGAATGTGAACATAAGGGTTTTATCAGGCTAATTACATCACCATGGGGTATACCTTCCTTGTCCACTAGAAGGAGGATGGTAGTTTTCAACTCAACATATATTATTGTAAGTTTATTCAGGTGATGGTGAAGAATATATGTACTTTTCTTAGTATTGATTATATATTTGATCAATTAAGGGGATCCCAGTTTTTATCCAAGATTAATCTTTAATCAGGTTGTCACTATTTGTGGATAATAATTGAGGACATCCCAAATATGGTGTTTTGGAGAAGGTATGGGATATAAAAGTTCTTGGTGATTCAATTTAGACTAAATATTGAAATGGTAGTTTGTATGGATATCATGAAAAAATATTTCATCCATACCATGAATCATTAATTATGGTGTTCTTTAGAGACATCCTCAACTACTCACTAAACATGAAACAATAGGTTAGAAATAATGAGATATAACTGAGTACACTTTGAGAACATCAATTTTATGAAAAGTTATCAAAGTGTAAATTTTGGATTCATGTGGTGAAATTATTGTGGCATGTGGTGTCTAAAACTTGTATATCCATGAGACCAGATAAATTTTATGCAATATTGTCCAAGAAAAATATCCAAGATATGTTTTAGATAAATATTTTTCTGGGATTAGGTTGATACTATCATAATTTTACTAAGGAATTATCACATTTATCAATACCATTGATTGTACGGGTGAAGAAAGGGGTGAATTTTCACTAGTAAAACTAGTGTGAGGAGTCTTTTATTGAGTTGAAGAGGGGGATAATATAACTCTAGTGTTTTTAGATCCTGATCCAAGGATTGGTTGTGATGTATACTATGATGCATGGGTCATTGGTGTTGGAATACAACAGATGGAGAGGGAGTGGGTAGTTTCTTATAGGCCACATTAGTTGTGACCCCATGAAGGGAACCAAACTAACCATGAATTAGAGATGGATGTTTTGGTCCACACTTTTAACTATTGGTGACACTATCTCTTAAGTGAAAGTTTTTTCTTCTACACAGACCATAAGATCCTTTTCTATATCTTCACACAATAAGACCTGAACTTGAGGTAGATGTTTTGGGTAGATTATATACATACATTCTATTTTTATATATCCCATGCACTAGGTAAATTTAACATCTATGAAAATTATCTTATCCATAAGATGCAGGTTACTTAGGAGCATGGTGAATGGACTTTAGAAGAACAGTGGTGTCTGATGAGATTTTTGGATAACTGGAATATGGATTCTTCCATAGACATGGATTGGTGACATGTAACCCATTAGTGATCACATTTTATATAGTATAATGGGTTAATTTTAGTTAGGAATATTACCTAGAATGTTATGTGATTTGGGTATATTTAATACATTGTGACCCGATACATGGGTGGTCATTGGATAAAGAATATCTAATACAAGTACATTGGACAGTTTTAGTCCCTTCAACCAATAGGGAAGATATTATGAGATACTTTTATAATTCTAAGAGGATGGTACATATTGGTGATAAAAATATGGACCATGATGTTAGGTGACAATTCTAGTACCTGGTGATAAAGTGAGGTCACTTATTGATTTATTTCCCAATGCCTTACTATCCAAAGGATAAAAACCAAGCATCAACACCCCATTGGTTTTCTCCAACCACTTTCTTTTCCTGTGTGGAAGTGGGTGGATGTCATTATGGACTATGTGATAGGGTTACCTAGGACCATGAGGGGTCATGACACTATTTGGGTTATTTTTTATTAGGTAATGAAATTTTTTTTTTTCTTATAGATAAGTGAGACTCACTTAGTATATGAGCTGGTAAAGTTGTTTTTCTATAATATAGTATGATTCATGGAGTTCCACTAAGTATTATATTTTATATAGATTCTTATTTTACATCTCAATTTTTGTAGGGAGTGTAGAATTCATTAGAGAATCAACTGATATTGAGCATAATGTATCATCCCTAGATATATGGAAACCCAAAGTAGATGATTAATATATTAGAGGATATACTCTGAACTTACATTTTAAACTTATGTGGATATTAGGATGATCACTTATCCTTGGTTTAGTTTTCATACAACAATAGTTACTAGGATTCTATTAAGATGTAACATTATGTGACTCTCTTTGTCAGTCATTTACTTCACCACTTTTATGGAATGAGGTTGGTGAGGTAGCAGTTATGAGGACTATTATGGTATAGTATACCTCTCAGAGAGTGAATATGATTTAGAAGAGGTTGATCATAGCTCAGAGTAGGCAGATGTCTTATTCCAATAGCGTGAGGATAACTTTAGAGTTTTCTATAGGGGACCAATTTTTTCTGAGAGTGACACATTATTTAGGCCATATATGTTTTTGGAAGAAAGGTAAGAAATACCCACATTTTATTAGACCCTTATAGATCAGTGAATGGGTTGGGATTGATGTGTACCATCTGAATCTTCCTTCACATTACCAAGGTATGCATGATGTGCTTCTTGTGACTCAACTTTGGAGTTAAATGTCTGATCCCATGTAATCCATCATCAATGAGGATGTTGTTCTAGAGCCTAACGCATCACATAAGGAACTCCCAATGCATATTATGGATTAGAGTGAGAAAGTACTACAAGGGAATATGATACCGCTTGTATATATTCTATAGAATCATGGAAGAGATGCTTCTCAAGGATAAGAAGTCTTTAAAGGGGCAGAATGTAATGACCACATATTGTTTAGGTATGTTATGAGTAAATTTTAGATATTAATCATATTATTTTGATATATGAATTGTTTTAGATGAGGGTCGAAGGTTTTCAAATGGTATTTGATAGTTATGATGGCCTTTCAAGGGTTCATGGTTTGATCATGATTTATCCAAACAATTCAAATTCTCCAGGAAACTATGTAACTAAAGGTAATAGGTCAAGGGGTAGCATATATTTATGTTTAACTATTTGAAAAATATTTCATCCTCATAGAGAAAATAATGTGGTTATCCCCAATGTCCAATTGTACAGTTGGTGCATGTTTTGATAAAATGTGTGACTAAAATGTGTGGCTCATCCAAAATCCCCAAAAAGTTACACGGTTGGTGTTAGTTTTCAAAACCATAATTCCAAAGCATGAACACATGAAATTAATGATCTAAATTACCCTTCAATGATTATTTATGTTATTTTTTAACCCATTCTTCTTTTTACAGTAATCTCTGCTAATTTATAAGACTCCACTGGACTTCTCTGATGATTTCCCCTCCTCTAAAGCTAGATTCTAGGGAATCCAAGTGAGTGGAAGATCTAGAATTGAGGTATGTGATACAAAACCATCCATTATTTAGGTTTCCCCCTTGAACTTTGTAACACCCTAATATTTTTTTAAATAATTTTTTAAAATAAATTTAATTTCTTTGATAATTCACATTATACGCAACAACGAGTTTAAACAAAAAATGATGTATTATTAAAATATTATTATTTAATGAAACCTTTATTTCCTAGTCATTAGATTTTTTTGTATGAATATTAATAACTAAATTATAAAAAAATTATTTTTTTCACATGTATATAATAAATTCAGTTTTTATCAATTTATTATAAATGAAAATAAAAATCATTTAGATGTAAAAGAAATATTTTTCTAAAAAACTTTCTTTATGTGTGTGATTTGTTTTTATCTTAATAAATTAAATTAGTAATAATTTTTGTATTATTTTAATGAAATTTATATATTATATATTCAATAAAGTGTATTATCATTCATAAAATATTTTTTCAAGGCATGGGATAAGAATAAATGCAGTTTTAGCCTTAAAACTATATTCTCACTAAAAATAACTTTTTCACATTTTGTGCACTTATTTTAAAATTATTTTTTCTAATTTTAGAAGATTTATTTCAAGAAATTTACTTCTTATTTTAAATAAGATTTTAAAAATTATTTTAGATTTAATTTTTGTTAATAATCTTAGATGAATATTTTTTAATGAATAGTGAAAATTAGAAATCTTAATTTAAAATTGTATTTTTTTTAAAGAATGTACAAGTTAAATATTGTTTTAATATGATTTTAAAAGTAAAATTAGTTAAATTATATTATCATTAATCCAATTTAGGTAATTAGAATCAATTATATCATCAATTTTTATATAAAAACCTTTTATACTTATGAAAACATTTTCTTTGAAAAACTACTTTTTTGTAGTGTTTGGGGGATTCATTTCAAATTAAATTATTCCACTTTGTGAATAAAATTTTATAAAATTGATTCCATATTTTTAATCATAATAATTAATATTTTATAATGTTTTCAACTTAATTTTTTAATAATGAATAGGAAAACAGTAAAAATCGGTTATCACGATTAAGGATAAAACAGATTTACCGGGGATAAACTTAAGTGATAAGGGATAAAATGACCAAAAAATTTGTAAAAACTATATTTTATTTCCATATTTTGACCTTATACCATCTAATTTTTAGTAATTTTTCTTTTTTATCCTTTTTTCTAATAAATTAACATGGAATTATTTTAAATCATTAAAAAATTGCATGTGTTCCACCCACCTCAATTATAAGAGGGATCCCCCTCTCGTATCCTATATACACTACAAGATCCTTTTGGTTAGAAAAATGTCTAACCAGATACCTTAATTACATCCCTATTCACAAACTAGAGTCCCTTTTTTATCATTAAATCATCCAAGGAATGATTTAGGTATAAACCTAAAGATGTTGTTCGAAGAAAAGGTATTGTTCTTAATCGAGATGTTATTTTTTCTTCTACCTCCTACAAATATTCTTAAAATATTCTGAAATAATAAAAACAATATCATACATATAATGAGATTTTATTTTTTAATATAATAACCTATATCCATCTCCTCTTCCATCAAATGGGAAACAAAACCGTCAATTGTGTGTACAACAGACTACCGCCTCGCGAACCAATGTATTTCTTTTTCCATCACTACCTCTCACTACTGGATGTAATGAGAGAGTTGAATTATATATATTATATTGATTAAATAAATATACTTATAAAATAATAATACCACATCTATATTTTTACCTTAAAACCTATTGAAAAATGAGATCACCGCTCATGCGTACGTGTGGACAACATTCTTCGTGTAACGACGTGATAAATTTTCAATTTTATTTTAACATGGATGGTAATAAGGTTATATTTAAATAATATATATGATATTTTTTTTATAATAAATATTCTCTAAATTTTAATTATTATATACCTTTCTTTCATTCTATCTATCAAAAAAATGGAAACATCATTCATGCGTACATACGGCATACTGTCTCCATGGACGGGTAATTCATTTTTCTATTATTAACTTTTTTGTATGACTCTAAATATGTATATAATAAATTTATATGATATTAATATCAGTATTAAACTTATTTATATTATGTAACCATAATAAAATATCAATGAAAAAAATTATTGAACCAAAACATACCTGAACAAAGAAGCAACTATCACCCTGAAAAGTGATTTTAATAAAGAATTGTTAAGAAATGAGTGGTAAAGGGTTATAAGTAAATAATATATGGAATTATATATATTATTATGGTTATTTAATGGATGTATAATAAATATAAATTTATTATACAAAATTTTTGAACACGTATGAAGGAAGTCTGACCTGAGGTAATGAATTTTCATCTCACATTAATTTTTGGGAGACGCATGCCATATTAAACACTTGTTTCATTTATGTGATATGTATAATTACCATGAATGTATTTTATTATTTTTATTATGAAAATTTTTTATATTTACATATATATTAATGTTTATTTCATTCATAGGGATTATGATACAAAAAATATCAAAGTGGTAAGGGTTTTCTATTACAATCTCATTATTTATATGGATTATTTATGATTATGCCTCTGATAATGAAATTTATTGATCTAAATCTAAATAATCTCACGAATTTTCTTATCCTATTGTTATTTCATAATAATAATTATTTTCCTTTAATTTTTTCTCACTTTAAGTACTCAATAGATAGAAAGATCTTTTGTAAATGAAAAATGATTGTATTACACTCTTTTCTTGAAAATCATTTTTTTTCTTGTCCGTGTTTTCAATGAAATGATTTTAAGTATGTTTTTATATTATTTTATGAATTTATAAAGTCATTTTTACCCATGTTTTACATTTTCCAAAAAAAATTAAAAGTAATCTCCTTGTCCTTTTAAAAACGAGGTACTTTTTAAATTTTTTACTGAAAATGTAAAAGGAATATTTGTTTTAATGTGAATATACTGAACAGAATTTACCTATAACACCCCAATAAATTACAATATATTTATTTAAAAAATAATAATTTCATCAATATTTTTCATTGAATGAAACATCAGGTTTAAACAAAATGCAATACTCAATTAAAATATTACTTAAACATGACCATTATAACCTAGGCATTAAATTAAACTTCTTAAATAGAACTAAAATAGATATGAAAAATATATATTTTACACATATTAATTTGTTATTTGTTTATTATAATTATAATGTTAATTATTTAAAAGAAAAATAAATGTTTTCTAAAAAAACTTTATTTTCTCTAAAATACAATTTAGTCACGCCTCGTACTCATAATATTAAATTAATTTCTCCCACTTTTAGAAAATGTATTTTACAAAGTGAAATTAATTTTTTTAATTAAAATATCAAAATTATCTTATCATGAATTTTTTGGATTTTTTTGAAATGTTTCATTTTTTGGATAAATAGTGCAAAATACTGAATTTTAATTAAAAACATCCTTTTCAATCTATTTTTTAATAAATTTAAATTATATTTTAAAATTTTTTTAATCTAAAATTAGATCAAATATATATATTTTAATCCAATTTAGTTCATTTTAATAATTTTCATATCAAATTTTAATACAAAAAAATTGTAAATTTTTGAACATTTTCTCTTTGAAAACCCGTTTACTCGTCATATCTGCAGGACTAATTTTATATTAAATTTTTAAAATTATATGAATGGAATTTGAAATATTTTATTCGATGTATTTAATAATATTTACTTACATTATCTAACAAAGTGAACTTAATTTTTTACTATAATGAATATTAAAAACAGTAAAAATTATTTAGAGCGATTAAGGTAAAAATGGATGTACTGGGTGTTTAAACTAAAATGTTAAGGGTTAAAATGACTTAAAAAATTCTCTATGATCTATTTTATTCCAATATTTAGAACCTATAATTTCTAATTATGAATAATATTTCATTTTTTATCCCTTTTATGTAAAAAACATGCATACACTATTTTCTTTCAAAAAATTACAAGTTTTTCACTCACCTCACTTATAAAAGTTCACCCCCTCTACTCCCTTCTTCACACCTTAAAAACATATTGTTTCAAACAAGAACTACCCAAATCACTTCCCAAATTCTATCCCCTAATAACATAAGCCTTATTTTGGGAATAAATCCAAACTAGTAAGGATTTTTGGGAAAACCGAAGGAGGTTACCCAAAGAAGAGGTAACATTATTTAATGAGTGTTTTTATACTATTTCTTTATGCACCTACTTCAATTCATATTAAATAGTAATGATATAATAAAATTAGTAACTTACATATGTGTATATGTTTTTTTATTAAATTCATGACCTAATACCATCCCCACATCCATCGTGTAGTACCCCGGGTTTCTAGTATGTAACCCTCACTTTGTACTTTTTGTGTATATTAAGTATAAGAGTGAAGGTTGGGAGAGTTCTGAGAACATTCAATGAGATTTTAGGGCTAAATGGGAAGCACACGGGCAGCGTATAGTTTTTCTAAACCCTGAATAATACTAGTAGAAACCATACAGAGTTTCAAAATTTGGATAGTAGATTTAGAATGGTGGGAACATGGTTAAGAAGGTCATGTGAGGGTTTTCCCAGGAAGTAGCTAACACACAGTTAGCACACTTTTTGTCTAACCATGCAACTAAACCATACACAGGGTTAAATTGAGATCCTAAAAAAGTTGATATGAAACTTTTTTACTCTATAGGAATTGTTTTTCACCCAAAATGGCCCTAACTCAGGATTCTTCTCTCTTAAAGGTTAGAGAACCTATCCCAAGGAAATTCAATCGATATAGATCCCTACCTTGGGGATTATAAGTTTATTTCTGAGGTATGTGATCTTTCTTCACCATTCTTGTCATGTTTTCTTATATCTTCTTATATCTACTTCTCCTCTCCTTTTGGTTTCTCATATCTATGACTGTTATTGGAAGATCTAATATTTATGATGCTAAATATGATGTTTTTTGGTCTAGTTGTTCATAAGAGAAGAGATCTAAGTTAGTTTCATTGATTTCTTACCTAATTTCTTTATTGTTCTTTGTTTGTTTTCTATTTTCGCCAAAATGGATGAGGAACATGGCTTTACTCTCAAATCCTCTTTGTAGAACTAATTAGCATGATTTAAAATTGATTACCATTCATGGATTTGATTGTGAATTGGTTTCCTAATGATTTTTAGAAATTCTCTTCGGTGATGGTTTGTGGAAATCTAGAAAGTTGGTGTTCTTGAATAATGTTCTTTGATTATTGATTTTAAAATGAGGATTTTAAAATAGCATTTTCTGTAATTATGTAAAACTATTTGAACAAAGTGTTTTAAATCAAAGGAATGGTTTTATTTAAATGAAATGGTGGATTGGAATTGTCACTTTAGTTGTTTGAAATGGTTATTTGAAATGGTTTTTGACCACACTGGGTTGTGTGAGTTCATGTTTGATGGACCCTGAATAAGGGAAGTGTACGATTGGGTTACAAGGTTCACGACCCTATATTGGTGGCATTTTTAAGTGGGACACAGGGTAATTGGACAAGAGACTGCTTATGAGTATGGAACTTTCAAAGAAGCATGCATGTGTGGGTGTGTGGTGAACAATGGAATGGTTATTCCAAAATAATATCAAGAAATGTTTTTAAGGATTTTTTTGGTTACCTTTATAGAAATCTGACTTACTAGAAAATTGGTTAAAATATCACTTCTGTACTTTAAGTTATAATGGTTTTGGAACTTGTTTATATTTATTTGTAAACTATTTTTGGAAATTTTTTTATATAAATTATTTTATATAAATATTTCTAACCTTTATATCCTAGTGGAGTGAGTATAGAATTAATTGGGGAAAACCTACTGAGTTTTATACACACCCCTTCTTTGGAACTTTTGTGATTATGCTGATTTTATCTTCCGGGATATGGGAAAAGGTAATTTATCACACATTTTTGGAACCACATCATGATACATGGGTTTTTAGGTGATTTTGGAGCATGTATCTTGTAGAGAATGGAGTCTTGGTCATCTTGGAGTCTTTAATTTTTTTCCACTATTTACTTTCATAGTTTCTTTGTCTTCCACTATAGTACACTTTGGTGTGGTTTTTGAGATTAAAGAAGTGGTTGAGTTTTCTTTCGTTTAATCATGCATCATATAGTGAGTTGTTTTGTTATGGTTGGATGGGTTAATAGTTTTATTTCTTAAAGGGTAAATCATCCCACACTTGTATTTGAAACCCTTCGGCATTTATTTCCATCTATTAGTGTCTTGGGGATGTCTCTTAATTCTAAGTAATGATTCATTGTATTCTCAAGACAATTATAATATGTGGGTCATTAAAAATGGTATCAGTTTGTTTGATCCAAAATCTTGTTTGATATTAGTGGTATCATCTAGTTCCTTTCCTTATGGAACAAGTAGTTATTAGTTTTCTTGGTCTTGGAGATGAAATTTGTTCTTCTCTTTTACTTGGATTACAATATTAGAAAGGAGTGGTATTTTTCATGACTTTAAATGTATAACCTAAAAATACATAGCTAACCTTTTTATGCTGAACTTCAAGTTATGAGGGAGTTGGGTACATGAGTGTTTTGGAGACACTTATAGGAAATTGTAATCTCATTATCATGGGTTTATCCAATGAGACGATCATGACATGCATTGGAGGAATGGATTCCTACTACGATTTCATATTTTATTAGGAATAATTATTTATGAGTTTTTTTCAAAGATTTAAATTTTTGAAAAATTCGGAAATTATTTTCAAATGAAAGTCTTTTAAAATTCATGGCTGATGTACTTTGAAAATTTTTTATTTTCAAAAGAAAGAATGGATTTTTCAAAAATGATTGAATGTGGAAAATGTTCATTTTGTAAAGAAATGTTATGAAGGTTTATGTGTTCAAATTTTAAATTCTCATCCATCAGTTACTAGAGATTGAGACTTATATATTTTGTTGTTTTATAGAAAATGGAACCCGGTAGGCATCATAGAAACCATCCAGAAGAAGGTACGGAGAATGTCGTTACACCTGATCCATAGGTGAACCATGAGCTGGTTCGGAGTACCATCCAATAATTTCAAGCTATGAACATAAGGAACTAGAGGGATGAGCCAATACATTTGGATCATTCCACCCAATTCATGAACCAGAATCCACCCAACTTCCAAGGTGAATATGAACCCAAAAAGGTGGAGGTGTGGCTGAATAGGATGAATCGTATATTTGATTTCATCAGAACTCCAGTGGATTTGAAAGTTAAATTGGAAAAATATATGCTTGGGGATATTTCATGCCAATGGTGGGATTTAGCGATGCAGGATAAACTAGATCATGGTCTTAGTTGGGAGAATTTTGAGGAATTGTTTAGTAAATAATTATATCCTCGCGCATTCAGGATCCAAAGAACAACATAATTCTTGATCATAAAGTATGAAAATCTATTTTTCATAGATTATGAGGCTAAATTCATTAATTTATTGTTCTTATCACTAGAAGTAGGGGTAAGTGCTTCCTTGAAGGCATGCATCTTAGAATTAGGACTAAGGTAGGAGATTCTCTCAAATATTGTGGTGATCTGTATTACGGATTATATAGAGATGGAGAATAGAGTGAAATTTATTGAACGTGAGATCTCAGGAACTATTTATGAGGATTTGTGATGATAGCTAGAGGAAATGGTGGGAACATGAATGCTAGAACCAAGTGGAAGAGGGATGCCTATTTCTAAGGTGGGAGTGGGAATCAGAATAAAATGGCTAGATTAGTGAACCAACCTCCATGACCCAATAGCAAAGAAGTTTGTTTCCAATGTGGTTTGTTTGACCACATGAAGCGAGACTATATGACACAACCTAGAGAATGTCATAACTACAAGAAGATGGGTAATCTTTAGCTCTGTTTTTACGGTTCTCTAAGGTCAGGTGCTCAAGACACTTCTCAGGTGTCCCAAACATCATATGCTTCGATGGGGCAAGGACAGCTGAATCAGACTCATCAGCAGAACAAGGCTAGCCAGATGTATGGTATTCTTTTATTTCATCTTTTCATGTGGAAAAATCTATTAACACTATTTTTATTTAGAGTGAAAAGAAATTATATAGAAAAATCACAGATTGTTACATAACCCCCCTCCTAAACTCATCACACTTCCTATTTTTTATGGAAAGTTTACTTCACTTCCACTAATTGAAGGAGTACATTCTATCATCCCTAACATACTATCATGATATTACTTCATCATTAGGTCTTCATCCACCACTTATACATATGTTTTAATATTGAATAAGAAGAAATAAGATAATATTTCCAGTCACAAGTCCATCTAAAATAATAATGCTTTAAATCCATGAATCCAAACCATCTTGAGAGAAAAATGTAAAATATAAAAAAAAAATTCATACTCTATAAATTTTTGGTATCCTTTCTAGAGAAAAAACTACTAAAACTTTTCCAAAGTCATCATATATTGATATAACAATTTAACGAAAATAAATTTAGTGTCTTTCTACTCTAGGTTCTCACGCATCTTGGATTGAACAATGGAATACCAATATTTTCAATTGAGACCTTTAAGTATGAAAATCTAAAAATTCAAGTTTAGTTTCATAGAATTACAAAATAAAATCAGCCTTTACAACCAATCCTCTACCTCTTGGGGATTTTTAATTCCTCTATAGGGTGAAACGTGATGGGGAAGAACTTATAAAGACCAATACTTCTCTTGGAATGGACACATACCTAACTCACATGCCTAAGTTAGGCTAAGGATCACTTTTTGATCCATGGATTATATAGAATCCATAACCTTCATGAAAAAATTATAATCTATAGAAGGATTAGATCATGAAAATTTATCCAAAACTTCATTCAGAACATTTTCAAGGGATTTTTGAGGGGGTGTGACCCTATTAAAATCCAAATACATAGGAAATTAATGTGACATACCAAAAATTATATGCATAGTTTTAATTTTAATAAATGTCTATAAAATGATTTGTTTTATAAATAAAACCATCTAAAAAGTATTTTATTACAAGGAACCTTTTATGAAATGATTTTATTTAATCTAAATAATTTTTCCTTTTAAAATTTTCAAATTTAAAAAAAAATTATTAATTTTGAAGAAATATTATTTTTAAGGAAAAATATAAATTCAATTGAAATTAAAATACATTAATTAATATATATTTATATAAATGTATTTTTTTTTAAACTGAAATATATATTTTGAGGTGATATTATTATGTTAAATTTTACATAATAAGATCTTAGAAACTTATTTCTTTAATTAAAAATATTTCTGATAAAAAGAAAAAACAAATTATTATTAATTATTTTAAACTATTTTATTTTGATATGTAAAATTTATAGTTTTTAAAATATTTTTTTTATTATATTGTTACTTTTGAATAACTTATTTTAAATTTAAAATAATTTTAAACCTTGATTGTAATTTTGAATTTATATTTACAAAATATTATTACTCTAGAATAATTATTATTATTAAAACATTATGATAACATGATAGTAAATAATAAATGAGTACCTTAATGTTAACGAGGAAAAGATACAATAAATAGGAAATAAAGATTTATAAAATATGCATACTATATTATACATTTTGTATTTTAAATAAATTTTAAATATGTTAAGTGATTAAAAATTAGCATACTACCTAGCCAACCAAGAGGGTTGGAATCCACTACTTAGGAGGGTTGGTTGACCCTTAACTAGCCATGGTAGTGGAAGGTGAGGTATTGGGCATTCATAGCACTCTAGAATCAAGCATTGGGTGCTTATAGTGCACGTATAGCATACACAGGGGTTCTCTATTTGGGATATGTAGGTGTGGTGTGACCAGCGAGGGGAATGGGTTAAGTGTTCCGAGTGACAACCCACGTATCAACTCGAATGTTCGGTGGCATGGGATCATTTGTTAAGTACACCAAGGATGAGTTCAAAATTAATGTCGGAAGTGGTACTTGGGTACTGTTCATCTATATTAAAAACATCTATATATAACATCCCCCATCTAATCATATCATCCTCAACCATCTAATAATCTTAAAATTAGTATTATTCATCTTAGCATTGAAAATCATTGTTCCACTTAATTATCCCAAGAAAAAAATTGAAGATCCCCCAACTATCAACACCAGATTTTTTTCTTTCCATCTCCTTCCACCACAAGGAAACACTAGTGTAGAATATCTACACATAGTGCACCCCGAAACCCCTACCCCCACATTAACTACCTTGTGGTGACAAACTCATAACCAAAAACCTATCTATGTAGGTTTTCTGCCTATATTGAATACCAATAGAGAGTTTTCTTGCTGATAAATTTAGAAAAACTGAGAATAATCATAAATAAACATAAATATATAAAAATAATTCAATTTAAATTAGGTTATACTAGTTGTGTGGTGAGTTACATAGATATAAATCTATTATGAAATATGAAACCGAGAAATCATTGTAAACATAAGATCATCTCCATATTATTTTTATTCACCCAGAAATATATTTTTTATTTCCTCCTTGGGTTATATAATTAATGATGATATATATATAAACTGAATTAAAATAATTTCCATTATTTTTTTGGTTTGTGACTTAATCACTATGAAGATTTATTCTTGGATCTTCATATAGTAATAGGTAAACTATATCAACTTAAACAGATATCCCCAATCAATTATCCCAGCTTCCTCTCCAATTTTAAGCCATGTAAATATGTTAACCCCTATATATATGTATATATATATATAATAAACTCTCTCTTAAAAATTTAGAAAACCCATTATAAACCTACCTCATTCTTATTTGATTTCCCTCTTCTTTTTCTAAGCTCATTAGTGGAAAAAAATTCTGGTTTCAATTTTCATGTAAGGGGATATTATATTTTCAAATTATAATATTATGTATTTTTGAAATTTTAATTTTGTAAGTATGTAGTTTTTTCTACAATTATTATTTCAAATATCCAATATTATTTTTAGAAAACCCTTTATAATGGATTTATTTTAAAAATCATAATTTCAAAGTTTTATAAAACTATATTTATTTTTTATTATTTTATATAAGGAATATTATTTTTCTAATAAAATATAAAATATTTTTTCATCAGATCACGAAGTATGAGTCTAAAAAAATTACAACAAATACCATTAAAACATATCAATGACATTTATTGAAACCATAAACTTTTATAAAATAACAATTGGTATAATTAAAATAAAGAAAATGGTAAAGTGACGAAATAAAAAAATAAAATTTAAATAACTTCAATTTACTCTTCTCCCAAAAAAACCCATGGTGAATTAAGGGACATTTTGATGAGTATTTTACAAACACTCACTCAAAACCAACCACTAATGTTCTAATGATCCTATATCTAATCTACTATAACTTCTAAAAATAAAAAAAACAAACCAACCTCTCATGCCATTTTTTCTTGAACCTACATAAGAGACACCTAACCCAACACCCAAGATGGCCTATGATAAGGCCTGAAGGGTATTTCTAATCACCACAAGGTGGAAAATAATACCTAGGAATATAGAACACACCTTTATGAACTATTTTTTCCAAAAAATAAACCCACCAATGAAATGTTTGTAACCCAAAACCCGACTTGTCCATGCCTTATATTGGAAAGTCATTTACTCAAATAAGTTAAACAATAATAATCAAAAAAATTCTTAAAAAAATATATAGATTTTAATATGAACATTAAATAGGAGTAAATATACTTGAAAATACATAACAATAGAAAATGGGGTGTGGGATGGTATGTCAATAAAGAGACATAATGAACAAGTCAATAAAAATAAATCCAAAATAAACCCAAAAAACAAATTTTACCCATATCCATGTGAAATTAAGGGTAAATCCCACTATGTCACCAATAATTAACTTGAACACAACTAACATAGAGTTCTTATAACTCCAATCAGTTCCATTCCATTACCTGTATTAGTATGAACAAGGTATACATACACCCATTAGGTGTATTTAGGATGTGAGAATCAAAAACCTAGTAGGATTTCACCAAGTGTTCCCTAAGGAATATTTTTTATATAAAATAATATTTCTATTTTGAATTATATAAATACACTTTTAATTTTAATAAACATGTAAAAATAATTAATACATTCAAGTATTAAATTGAACAGCCAAAAAGACATACATTTTCAATCAAGAATCAATAGATGTACCCTGGGTCACTAAGGTATATCCCTATATGGATCCTTGTACTGATCAACATCCAGCATCTCAATCTTCATATAGGACACTGGAGAAAGTGGAACACTAAATTAACAGCATCTCTATAAGTAATAGTGTCATCATAACAAGGGATCATATGCTAGGTAGAGTGGCATCATTCCCCAATAGGTAATTAACCTACAATTATTACCTAAGAAACTGGGGTTCCCATGAGCCATAATCATCTCAAATTATTTCATTTTAATCAAAAAATTATTTCCTTGATAAGGGTGATTTGATTTATCACATGGTAGGTAAATATAATTTTCCATAATCAAAACATGCTTTCAAAACTAATTTTCTTACTCGTATTAAAAGAAAGAATTAAAAATATTATAAAATATATAAAATTACAAAAGTGGAATTAAATTAATTAAGATACATTAAAACATACTTTTTTAAAATAAAGTGCATATAGTTCTTCGTAAAAATAAAGATAAAGGTACCACCTACCTTAAACCAATAAAATATGTATCCAATAGTGAGAATCCTCTAAGGGAGTATAAAGAGACACATAACATCAAGAACCCCTTATCGTAAGATCATCTAACATGCACACTGGGCCACCATGGTTATTTAGAAAGAATAAATCCATGAATAAGAGAGATTACAACTAAAAGGAGAAGAAAACGCACTTATTTATTTCTTGATGATAGAACCACTTATCATATAGAATGATAGGGGAATATAGAGGCTCTATGTATACAACCTGGAAGATTTAAAAATGGTTTTCCAATGATATATCTAGATGAAATAGAAAATCCTACTTTTATATTTAATTTAATCAAATAATTATTATATTAAATATACCTAGAAAGTAAGGTCACGACGTGACCTCCCCTCCTCATGATATGACAAATATACCCAGAGGCTAGGTCGAATTGAACTCACGTATGGTGTTATAGTTATATCAATGATCCCCTATAGAATCTCCCCAATATAACCACATGAATTAATGAAATAATTACAAGAGAATTTGGAAAAGGTTTTTATACACCCTAGTGCATCACATTGGGGTACACCTATAATATTTATTATAATAAAGGATGGATCAATGTGACTTCACATATATTACTGAGGGCCAAACAGGATCACCATAATTAATAGGTTTTTACAACCATGAATTGATAACTTAGTCGACTAACTTCATGGATAACAATACTTTTAAAAATTATATCCTTGTTTTGGTTATCATTAACTAGAGTTAAATAGTAAAGACTTCAAAAGGAATACTTCTATAAAATATATGAACACTATGAGTTTATAATAATTCCATTTACACTTATAAATTCATTAAGTTTTTTAATATAATTGATAATTTTATTCCGTTTAGGCTACCTCTAAAAATTTTTATTAATCCTTATAAATGATATCAATATGCACTCCAAGCATAAAAAATATCATAAAGAATATAAAATCATTTTTTTGGAGACTTTAGTAAATGGTAAGTTATTTGAAAAATCTACCAAGTTTTGGTTTTAGATATATTAAGTCTCATCCTTGGGGTAGTGAATGAAATGGAGGAGAATTCTATAAATTCTTCAAAGAAAAAGAAGATTTATAAAACACTCAAACTAACAAATTTTAAAGGAATCTATATTTTTCTTGGATTATCTTGGTATTAATAATGAATTGTGATAGATTTATCATGATTTTTTATCCCTCTTAGTATTTCATCAATGAATAGCATAATATATGTCTTAATGGATGAATGTTTAGAAATATATAAGGATTTGAAGAAGATATTAATCCCTACACTTATACTAACACTATATTTGAGTGAATAAGGGTTTGTGATATATACTAAAGTATAAAATAAGGTATTGGGATGCTTTCACATACAAAATGAAAATTTAATGTCATGTACCTTAGAAAAATTAAATATTCAAGAGAGAAATACTCGATGCATGATCTGGAGTTACCACCTGTGATTGTTTCATTGAAGATTTGGAAGCGTTAACACTATAAAGAAAATTATAAAATATATGTTGATCATGAGAATTTAAATTATATATTCACATATAAGGAGATGAACTTACATTAATGAATATTTTTTGATCTAATCATATAATATGATGGATTAATATGTTGTCACCTTGGTAAGGTGACTTAGGTAGATGATGTGCTATGTAGAAAGAAATATTCTACCCTATACATTATGAGAATTGATAACGACATGATCCGCATAAACATGAAATGGATATGTAAAAAAATAATAATGGAAAGGAATAAATATTAACTTTTATAAAGGATTATCTAACTATCTATAAATGTGAAAATCAATGACATATAAAAGAATGAATCAATGATACAAAAAAGTTAGGATCAACTAAGTATGTGAATCTTTCATGAATTCTATATTGATAAAGATAAATCATTTTTTTCAGAACAAAAATATGTGCTCCATCCACACCCACTATAGGGACGTAATTATTGAATGATATTCAAAGTTGAGATTTCTCCATCCACCGAGGATGTAAAAATATGTATCAAGGCATTTAAGATAACTTCTAGTGGAAAAACAGGTTTAAGGATATTATTGAGTACATCCCAAGGTTCTTATCATGATAGTATGTTGAGGAAGAGAATCAGAAGTTTAAGAATATTATTTAACCATTACCCATACTGAAATGTTAAATAAAGAATGTCATCTTGGATTTTTACATGGTTATTCAAAAGACATCTAAAGGATATAACTCTATAAGTTTTTTGGTGGATTTATATACCAAATCTATTCACTTATCTAAAATGTTGAATGATTTATTAGTTTTTCAACATTTTATGATATATTTGAAGGAAAATTTGGGGATACATAGGGATCCATGTTTAATTATACGTGATTGGGATCCAAGGTTCACCTGAAAGTTCTAGTGGATTCATCAACATTCCTTGAACAATTATTTGAAATTTAGTTTAAACAATCATCCTCTGATATATGGTTAATAAGAAAGGACCATATAGATACTTGAAGACATAATTATAGCTATATTAATGGACTTCAAAAGAAACTTGGATCAATATCATCTGTTGGTTATGTCCTCACATAACAAAAATTTATACTCAATTGTACTGATAGACCCATGTGAATCTCAATATGGGAAGAGTTTCATAACACCAACATATTGGGATAATGTTGGTGAACTAAAGTTAGTTGAATCTAATCATGTTTAATACATTCTAAGAACACTCAATCCATTCATAAACACATTGAAGAAACACATAGTTAATAAAAAATATACTGAAAATTATCAAGGAGATATAGAATTTGATATTATAGATAATGTTTTCATTAGGTATATTCTTAGAATAGAGTTATTAGGTTTATAAAAAAATGAAATGTTGTCCTCCAAGTATATTATCCCTTAGATTTTATTCATAATATAGGAGTTACACCCTATAAACTGACACTACCATGAATCATAGATAATGTTCATAATCTATTTCATGTATGTATCTTGTGGAAGTACATTCTACAACCCTCACATGTGCTTAATTTAGAGGCAGTATATTAAAATTAAAACCTATTTATAGGGGGAAATCTGTGAATATATTTGATCATAGAGAAATTTTCTATAGAACAACATAACACACCTAATCAAGTTATTTTGGAAAACCTGTAAATATGAAGAGTTAATATGGGAACTTGGGGATGAAATTATATATAGGTAAATATCGTTTATTGAATAAGGATTTAAATTGAAATTTTGAGGAAAAAAATAAAAATGAGTGAAGAATATAACAACCCAAACCCCTTAATATTATATTTTTCCCCTAAATATATATGTTTAGTATAGTATAAGTAAACCAAATGGATAACATTAAAAAACCCTATTTTATTTCATCAATACAGAAAATTCCATAAGGAGGAAAACTCATTACATAAATTTAAAAATAATAAAATCGGATAATAAAAATAAATTAATCAAAAATATTATAATTTGATATTTCAGTGGTATTAGTTCCCTAGAAATATCAAAAATGCATATAATACATTTAAAGAAAAAAATATTAGAAATTAGATTAAAATTTTATAAATTATATATAAAGTATCTAAATATAAAACAATGATACTAGTCATTATAGATATCAAAATATCAATGTAAAACCTCCCACTCTCACTATTATAGTGATAATAAAGGTCAATTATAAGGAAAGGTGGGTGAGTATCTGAGGAATTTATTGGAAACATATTCTACTAAAAAAATGAAGGAATAAAGATAAAATGGAATAAAGAAAATTATGGAATAAATAGAAAAAATATGAATAAATATGTTGGTGTTTCATGTTAGAAGATTTATATCTGAATACTACTAGTTATATACATCATAAATGTGAAAAGGTAGTTGGGGGGAATCTGATTGAATTAGGTTTTTAGAAGATGTAATGATCAAGAGAATGAGTTCCACTCAACCTGAAAATCAAATTACAAAGATTGTAATAATTTTTTTAGGATTAAAAAAACTACTACATATCATTATGATCCTTTTCAATAAATATTTTATTTTTTAATGAGAAATGAGATTATCATTGTCCATTCAAAAAATTAAGTATCATTTATTCACGAATGTTCATTCTTGAAAATTCTAAAACTCAATCTGTCATTTTTAAACTATGGGTAAAGTGAATTTGAAATAGATTTATAAGTGATTTTAACCTAAATATTATAATATTAAATTTATTAAATGATTTGAAATATTAATAAACTAGTAAAAATAATTATATTCAAGGCGGAAGAAATTATGAACATAAACAAAGAAACAAGCATTAACAATTATATTACCCTTGATGAATTTATGTATAGTGAATATTTATCTATAAGGATAAAACAATTATTAGAAATAGGAATTCATAAAAAAAATATAAGTTATAAAATTGTTATTCTCCATTATGTTTGGAACTCCACTTCCCAAAAATCTATAAATTTATTGCTTCATAGAATGTGGATCACACTTTTTTCTCCTTCCCCTAATGCTCTAGAGCTATTAGTCATGGTCCTAGACTAGTCAGTTAATGGTGGATTTTATTTAGGGTATATATTCATATTAATAATCCATAAATTATGTATCATGACATATGAAGGAACTCTCGGTATTGTGACTCGTATCCGATAGCTCTGAGGCTTCATACTCTGAGCTCCACCTAGAACCTATTACTATTCATTGTCTTCCTCATGTTACTAGATATGAGCACTCCTATAAATTTCTACCGACCCACATTAAATTATTGATTCCTTTTTCAGATTACTTGATAAACTTATAATATTCTTATGTATATTATTTTAACTCGTCTTTGTTTTATCCTTTGATTTTGAAATGAATTGGGAATTAGGGATACATGATCCTTTCACTTGAAAGAGAAGGTTGACTTGATGCAGTTGGCTATATAACCCTTAAGTGGGTGTCGTTTCACCTAATTGTGAATTAGAATGAATAAATTATTCCCATACCCATTTCTAAAGCAAACAATTATAACTTTATATAGCATTTTTTATATGGGAGTCACCCTAATGTGGAAGCTGAAATATCTTGATGATACCCTTATGTAGCCCCTATGAAACACGAACTTACCCTTCTGTAGTAGTAGAAGAACTGAAGTGCATTCATGTAGGTCCCACGTCATCCTTCTACCTGTAATGAAGCATTTATATTACCTTAACATGGATTCCTTCAACATTAGTTGACCCTTATTTAGGTGTTGAAATCGAAGAAGTGCCTTAACATGAGCTGGTGGTACCCTTATATATCACAGAAAAACTACCTTTACATGGGTATGGTTCCCAAGGAAAACAACAGTTTGTGTGAATTAATAAATCAAGAATGTAAAATTATGCTTAAAAAATAGAACCATCAATTATGAACAAAAAAATTGTAAAAAAAATGAGTTCCAACAATTGATTTTCAATATAAAAGCATGGAGCATTTCAATATATTTTACCCAGAAATCAAGACCAGCAAAAATACTTCAAAACATTAATTTACTAAAAACTCATTGATAACCAATAATATGTTATTCTTAAAATATATTAAATTCAAATAATAGAACACTTTATTAATTTATCACAAAAAAAATCATCATTTTCATTAAAATATTGAAATAATTTTATTTCTTATGCAAAATGACTCAGATTCAAAATATTATGAATTAAAGAATATACTATCTTTAATACCATTAAAATAACATAAAAATGGTGTGGAAATAGGTAATAAAAATAGGACACATCAAATTAACCCACACACATAAAATATTTCTCATCCTTATGGAATCAATTTAATAAATTCAATATATGTAAATTTATCTAAAATAATGATAAATGTGTCATTCCAAAAACAAGTGATTTCAAAAAATCCCCCCATTGACTCCCTTGAGTAATTATTTCTAATTCATCATCACAAAAAAAGAAATTTTTTTGGAAAAAGTTTCTTTTAGTTTTATAAAAATGATTAATAATGTAAATTTTGAAAAGAATTATAAAAACATCACTTTTCATGTAAATTTAATTTAAAACTAATATTTTTTCTCCAAGTGAATAGACTTTAATATTTTAGAATATAATAATTAGAAACACCTGGTGGATGAGTCATTTTAGTAATTAAATAGAAGTATAGTTAACTCATCTACAAAATTTAGATTAAGGATAAAAAGTTCAAAATGATTATGAGTGAATTTATAACCCATTTAAAAAGCAAAGTATATGAGTTTTAAAATCAAATTAAAATATTTGAAACCAATTAAATTTGTATATATTTCTACAAATGATTGACCAAAAAATAATTTATTATAAGGGAAATTTAAATGATGTTAGTAGATTGAATCTATGGGTAAATATAAATGATTAATCACTCAAAGTAGAAAAAATACATCAAATGAAAGAAAAATTTACAACCACGAAAAAAGAAAATTAATATGTGCAAAATGTAAATTTTGAAAAAACAAATCAGGGAATATAGATATCTTATTAATTATTTAAAAAAAACACATAGTGAATACACCTCCTATACAGTTAAAAATCAATATTTTTCCAAATTTGGTATCTCAATATGGGAGAAAAATTTAAACAGTTTGGTTAAAAATGATTAACCAATTCAGTAGTGAGAATCATGTTTAAGGGGTTAAAATTTGGTTCAAAAATAATATCTACCATTTTTAAAAAAATATTACCCAATCAATTTTTATAAATTAAATTATTTTTATTAATAATAAGAAAAAAAAAACTATTTTTAGGATAGATCAGAAAAGATCATGTTAAGAATTTTTTACAGGAAGCATTACACTTTCAATCAATCTTTATAAAAAATTATATAGTTCAAATAATTTTATAGTATTTTAAGAAAATATTTTAATATTAGTTAAAAATTATTTAAAGTGATAAATATTCAATCATGCACAACACCCCCAGCATTTCTAAGTAGTATAGTCATGAAAACATATTAGATAATTCAATTGAAATATCCCCCTCGTTTAATTTCTATAAAAGTGTAGATTTAAAAACCCCATTTTTATATTTAAAATAAAAATTCATGGTAGAATATATTAGTTTAAACTAACATTGAAATATAAAATATAATAATAATGTTGAAAATTTTATTCCCCTGTTAGTTGGTTTTCTCATAATGCTCAGGTCCAAAATTAACCAATAGTAATACTTTAATCTTCACTAGGTTTGCCGAATTAAAGTACCTAAAAGAGAAGAAAACATAATGCGTAAAACTCAATCATTGAAATTCAAAAAAAATGAAACCATGTAAAAGAGAGAGGGTGTATCAATGTATATTAGATCAGGGAAAAGATGATAGATTTACTAGCAGAGAAAATGTGAGTGGTGTACTAGAATTTACAATTTCAAAATTGAGAAAATACGATCAAGGTTGTCATGATACACAAAAATATAATAAATGGGAATTTTTATTTAAATTAAAACAACAAAAAATATTTTTTAAAAAATTATTTAAACCATAGGTTGCCTCCCACGACCTTCTGGATTTTAAGTCCCCAATGGGACAACCCTATGAATCAATCCATAGTTCGATAGAGTGTGTGGTTTTTCATCCATAAACCACCACATGTGTGTTACAAAAATATTTTTAATTTATTTTTGAGTTATATGGATTCTATGTAATTGACATTAATAACCATACCCCTCAATATTTGATATATACCCTTGATAACACCCTTAAATAGTAGTAGACAGATTGTTTTACACTTCTCAAATTAGTTCAAAATTAAAAAATTTAATTATTTTTAAAGATTCATAAAAAATTAGGGTTATTCTAGTGTTGTTAAATTATTCCAAAAGATATATTACTTATTATATAAAATCAAGTAACCAAGAAGAAAGTTTCATAAGGATGAGTTAAAAAATAGATTTAGGAAGAGAACATTAAAATTATTTTTTTACAGTTTTTGATTATCTGGTGATTAATATTAATTCCTCTTCCAAATAACTCTTAAAATACAAGTGATTTTAATTACCTATATCAATTGATTAAATTAGTGATGAGCTAGGAATAATTTATTTTTATTTTATTTTTTGGTTCAAAATTTACAAAATTTTATTTTTCTTCCCATATTTTCTCGTCTAAAAATAAATAACCATCAATAACTTCTTTCAAAAAATTGGTTCTTATTTAAATAACTAATGTGTGGTAAATTTTTTATTCTAGTTTATTTTATGATATATTTAAACCAAATTTGGATAGATTAAAATCATACATTTCAAAAACCTAAAATCTCAAAGAATTTTCATCACTCAATTCTTCTAAGAAATTGATTGTTTCAAAGTCAAAGAGTGTATTATAAACCCCTTATTCAGGTTAAAACACCAAATTTTTATTCTCCAAAATAATAGTGGGATCATTTGCATGTTCTAGTTCATGTTCTGGGAGGAATTGGGCCATTTAATCTCTATAAATTTTAGATTCAATAGATTTTAGTTTTAAATGATTTCCACCTAAAGGATAAACACTAATTTAAATGTCTCTGTAGAGTGATTTGAAAAATTAAAAGGGTGGAGGACCATGAAATGAATTATTAGAAAATGTTTTCTAAGAATTACATTGCAAATTCCTCATCATCAAGATGAAATTGAAAAATAGTTAGGTTTAAAAATTAAAAACAATGAATATAACATTTCTAATTAGGTTTTGGTTTTCTGAATTGAAAAGTAGTTAGGTTAAAATAATACACCCTCATAATTAGTGAATGATAAATTTAATCAATAGTCGATGGTTAAATGAATGGACTTGAAATTAAGGATCACACCTTATACAGTTACTCCTAATATCATGAATCATATCTGAAAACTCCAATCCAATGTCCTCCCATATCCATGTGTCACCTTCATTCTCTTCTTATGGTTATTGTAGTAATGATCTCCTGTAGATGTTGATAGACCCCCAAAAAAATCATGATTCCTATGTTTTATTCATCTAAAAGAATTAAAATATCTTTAATCTCTTATTTCATCTCATCATTGATCCATAATTTTATTTATAATTTAATTTAGAACAATTTGTATACATTTTTTCACATTAAATTCAAGGTTACCAAGAATCATCTTGTCATATGACCCTTACACAAGTGCTTTTTCATCTTGACGTGAGATTGCATGAAGTGATGATACATTTACATAGACCTAAAGCACAAAATTATACCTTTATGTAGCCTTTAAAATATGGTATTCAACTGGATATAGTGGATAAAATACCTTGATGGTACCCTTAAATATCCCCTATCAAACAAAGATTTACCCTTTTGCAATAGTTGAAGCACTGGAGTACCTTTTTGCAGGTTCTGCATCACCCTTCCCTGAGTACTGAAGAATATATTTTACCCTGACATTCTCCCCATCGTCATTAGTGGACCTATATTTAGGTTTTGAAACTATGTAAGTACCCTGGAATGATCCATTTATATGTTTACACATCCCATAAATATATATTTACAAAGGATTGGTTGAATAAAAAACAACACTTTGTGGGAATTAATCAATACAAAATGCATAATTATACTTAAAAAAATAACCTTGAATTATAAACATAAAAATGTATACCAAAATGATTTTTAAACAATTTATATTCAATATAAAAACATAGAACATTTAAAAATATTAATCCTAAAAATCAATACTAATAAAAATTCTTAAAAACGTTTTTCACTAAAAACTCAACAAAAACCACAAAGATATAGATCTTAAAATATATGAAATTTAAAGATATAAACACTTTATTAATTTATCAGGAAAAAACATAATCTACATAAACATATTTAAATAATTACATTTTTTCCTCCAAAAATAACCAAGGATCAAAATATTATGTGTTAAAAAAATTTACCATTAGACCCTTTAAAATATCATAAAAATGATATTGAAAATTAGGAATAAAAATAGGGTACATTAAAAAATATATGAATGAAGTAAATGAGACATATTTATAGTAAGTATATATCTTATATGACCATTTTAATATTATTCTAATTATTATAACAATAACCTTTCCATTAGAACACTAACTTCACAATTGGAATAGTAAAGGTGAAAGTAAGTGATATTTTCCATTAATTAAATATTTACATAAAAATATTATAACCACATGATATATATATATATTAAAATTAAATAATTCAAATGAATTTTAAATTTATATTTTTAATAAGGTATGTTTTCTCTTTTTTGGAACAAATTGAAAAATATATTATATATGCACAAAATAAGAAAATTACCTCAACAAATTAGTAACATATAGGACCAAAAACAATATCAAAGACATTAGAATCAATTGAACCCCAAGAAAACACAAAGTAAAAAAAATTTATCCAAAAATAAAAGAAATTCACACAAAAAAACCTAGTAGAGACAATACAAATCCTAATTGTGAAAGGCAATGACATTTGACATCAACTGAAACCATCACTTCCAAAACTAAAAGAAGAGAAACTAAATAGATCAAATGTCACACTAAATCATGATACATAAAGTGTATCCACATTCTGAAATTTTTGTTCCAGAGTGACCAAGATTCCTCTATTTAATAAATAGAAACACTTAAGCACGTCAATCCACTATCCAAACTAGGAGGAGTGTCACTCTCATGTATGTTTTATTTTATTTTGTAAAAAAATATAATTTTATATCAAAATTTATATATTAAAAGTACTGATATTTTGAAATCATTTTGACAAAAATATTATATTTTTTGAATTATAATGTTCAAATTATCCAAGAGTTGTTTTTTGGTCTTTTATTGGAAAACATAATTTTTTTGGGTGAAGAGTAAAATATAAAAAAAATGTGGTTTGTTTTGTGAAAAAAATTTGATGTGATAATTATATAATGAATTCAAGAATGGATTCATTGAAAAATAAATTTTTAATCTTGAAAATATTCTATTTTAAAATAATAAATTGAATTTCCAAACCAAAAAGAGGTTTCCATTGTCTAAAAAACAATTTAATCCATTAAAAACTATTTTTAATTTTTTTTATTTTTTTTCTATAAATAATTAAATTATGTGGTTCATGTTTTTAAAATTCCTAAAATATATTTTTAAAATTAAACACTACTAATAAACTTAGATAAGACCACTATTATATGTTTTGGCACTGAAATAATATTGTATTCGATATTTTAACTCATCATACCCCTCCACTCTATGTATAAATAACCCCTCTCATCTCCAAGGAAAATATCTTTTATAATTTTTTATATTTACAAATATATTCAAAAAAATCCTCTTAATTATCCTAAGATTATTTAATACATTCTGGTATCACTTGACTCCCAGTATTTAGGCCCTTCACCCTTCAGGAAATGGTGTAATTATCAAGGAAGTGATAACTCCTCTTTCTCTTCATTTAATTTTTCCTTGTTCTATTCCCCTCTTCTAACATCTATTTTAAAAATCCTAAGATAAATAATTAATAAATATATATGATAACAATGTTATAGTAGTAATTTATAATTTTTTAAAACTATTTTTAATATATATATTTTCTCTCTCACTCATTTATAATGTCCCATTAATGGTTGGTTTTACCACACATGAGGTTATTGACAACTCGTCATATATCATCGCTTCATGTCTTTTTAGTATAGCATATATAAAATATATTTATATATTTGTTAATTAATTTTTAATATTTTGTAGGTAATTTAAATAATGAATAGATAATAAGTATTAAAACCATAATAATGAAACAAAAATGTAATAATTCAGAAAAAAATATGTTTTTGTACCATTTTATGCTTATAAAAAGTAAATAAATAAATAAAAATGATAATAATTGATTGGTAATAACTCATGTTAATGAAAATAAACATATAGATTAATATTTTAATATATATAATTTTCTTATAGGGGTGATGTAAGCATGATGAATGGATGTGGGGCCTATGGTAAGGGGATTCCACACAGATTGTCTTTCTTTTGGCTTTGAATTAGATGATATAAATATTTTATCATTAATTATTTATGTTATAATCTATGAATTTCAATTTATATATTTCTCATATCTATTGAATATTATTCTTCTAAATATCCCCTTTATGATATTTACAAATATTTTAAAATCTACTTTCAATCACTCTTTAACAACAAATTATTTTTCAAGATACTATATCAAAATATTTGAAAGAAATTATATATTATATATTCATTTAATTGTTATTTTATATGTATTTACATGTCATTATAAATTTTTCAACTTGATATACTCTTACATTATTGATTATAATAACTTTAAAATAGTATTTCCCAAATCTTACCTTGATTTCCTATCGCATCAACTTTTGATTTACTTTATTTTCAAAGTATTACTTCTTTTATTGAAATTAATTACTATTAATAATCCATCATTTAGTTCAAGGATATTTTCCTATTTTTCAATAATCTTACCCATTATTGATGTTATGGAATGATATATGTGAACTTTAGGGAATATATTTCTTTTTCAAAATAGGATATTAATGATATTGTTATTGATTGATGTATGAGAATTGTACACAATAATTTCTATGTGAAACACATAACATTAAACATAATATTTTATTATCAGAGAGATAATAATAATACAACCCACTAATTCAATTTTTAGTTTTTTTATATCTAATAAAATCATTATTTATAGAAAATATGGAGCCATTTTTTGAACAATTTTATTTATGGAAATGATGAAGTTATTTTTTTCTAATATGATATGAAATATTGGTTATAATTATTGACTTATTTTTATGATTCTTCATAATTATTCATGAATCAAATTCTATATCCCATTTATATGATTCTTTTGATTACAATCATGTGTATATAATTCGATACCCCTTAATGAGATTTTAGATCACCACATTTTATTATGTATTTCCCCAACTGATAACTTATATTAAAAATATTATTAAGGTTTATAGGAGGATGATGATAAAGGATTTAAATATATTTTATTTTATTTTTTGTGTTTTAATTTTTTATGAACATAATTTTCCAATATTTTAAACATTTTATATTAAGAATGTTTAATATTATCTATAGTTATATTAAAAATTATTTAATAATTATTTAATTTATATATGGGTTTCTATACTTGAAACTACAAAAAACCATAAAAAATTTTGATTTTTCTCAATATATTTTCTTATAGCTTTGGGAAAGGGAATTTCTATATATAATCTAACCCATGTTATTTTTCCTTATTGACACCCTCTAAATAAAAATAATGAAAATCACAAATGAAGAAATACTTAAATATGGGTATTATTTTCCCCAACAAATAAAATTAAGGAGAATGCGGTGGAGACTTGTGAATTTCATGAGCCTCTAAGGGAATCATGATCATGTGGCCACCATAAGGTCACGCAAAGTCCCCGAAAACAACACACAACCTGTATGGATCCCATGGAAACCCCATCGACAAGTCTTCCTTCTATTGCGAAGGCTATCTGGGAAACCATTGTCCACTTGGTAATGATTGAACGATTTCCCCAAGGTCACATAGTTTGTCATTGGAAAGCTCCCAAAAGAATATCTGAAAAACCTTTGAAAATAGGAGAAATATATCCAAAATGTGGAAACCACTTGTGGTTGTAAATATTATTCAGTTCATTTCCAAAGGGAATAATATTTTCCCCCCACAACATTCAATAAAATTATCATGACTCTTGGACCTTTGAAAAATAAATCGAAAGAGATAAAATAGAGGAGGTAGGAGGTACTTTCAGTCATAAAAGACATGTGACGTGCCTCAAATGATCTGCGAGACACTGTGTGGAATCAACGATATGTTTTCCTCATCTAACAAAATCCCTTTGTCTAATAATTCTCCCCATGTAAAATTCATTGGGTATATTTAGGAAACTCTTCACATCCCATTTCGCGCTCTAAGGACAAATGGATATATTTTTTCACAACTTGTTCGCATGCCCCCATATGGCCCATAATGTTCACGTGAGGCATCATCAAAAAATCGAGTAATTATATTTGACATTACTCATGTAATATCTCATACTCTATGAACTTTTTAAAATAAAACCAAGGGTATAAAAATAAATGAGTTGAGATACCTCATAGTCATAAAATCCTTATGATGCATTGAGGAAGTCTCAATCACAATTTTGCAAGACCCCCTAACAAGATGACCAGATCCCGCAAAGTGCCTTGGTAATCCATTTCTACTTCACAAAATGACCCAATCAGGGAATCAATATCTCTTGAATACACTTGGTCATGTCCATGTGACAAAATGAAAGTCATTAAACCTATCTTTATGACCAAACAAGTCTTAATTAATAAAAAATAACCTTATAGAGGAATCATTGATGAAAGAGACTCGCAACCACTGAAAATTGGGTGATGCCCTCGTAATGATCCATAGAAGAGTATCATTAAAATGCATGGTGCCATACCCCCTTTTCCAACTCCATCCTGGATCCATGAAATATATTCTTTGAAAATTGGCGAACAATCGGGGTGTCCATGCCTATAAATTCTCAACCGCATCATGAAAAATGAACCACTACCATACAATGGGTTGGAATCTTTCCCTCTGAACCTCTCATGACTATGAATAGAAGAACTCTTTAATTCTCACACTAGAGATAGAGAGGATTTCTCAGAACAAGTGGATCCTACATCTGGGAAGTTATTTTTCGGGTAATATACTAGTGTGTATCTGATATAATCATACGCAATGTATAAAATCACCATGTGTGATCATTCATAGATCATTTAGAGGAATTATAGCAGGTAATGTGAAGGATATTCCGCATGTTTGTTGGATCACATGAGATTAGAAATAATTTTACATTGAATAAATCTAAGGCATTTGTAGAATAAGGGATGGAACGAAGACTAAAGGTAGAGAACTTAAACTGAAACATGTTTACTAACCCTCATTCACTTCATTTGATCCATCCATAAACACATGACAGCACCAGGAAATGTCATCTAGATAATTTAGCATTCCCTAAACATTCTATTTGGGACATGTGAGATCCTCTAGACATGTCAGAGTGAGTCATATTGTCCACTGACCACACCACTTTGGTCTTGTGAACCCTATGGGTCTATCTCCCAAGCCTCGTGACATCCTTCAGATACATTACCTGACTCATATAACATTTACCACTCATAATGATCAAGTCTCACAGTTTCATCTGGGCATGTCAACTAATATCTCACGATTCCCTATGGGAATGTCAACTGAGGCTTACGAAGCCTTCCAGATATGTCATTCGGGGATCGTGATGACCTCTGGAGATGTTATCCAATACATGTGACATCCTCTAATACATGACATACTGACCCTCATAGTACCCTCTATATGTGTTAAGAAAACTCTTATGAATGAAACAGGGGCATGCTAGTTAGATCATACAACACCCCCTGGACAAGCCATCTATTTCATGCAATGACTTCCAGGACAGGCCATTTGGATCTCATTATGTCCTTCAGGAAAGTCAATTAGGTCATGAAACACCATCTAGATAAGCATTCTAGGTCACTACGGCATCCCAAGACTTGAGAACATTGTTCATCCTTGGTGTGTAATCCTTGATCAATCGGGAAACCTTAGAGTACAAGCCTCAATCAACAGGGAAGTATATGTGTGTAAGCCCAAATATAAAGGGAACTATAAAGACTCTGATTCCTACCATATTCAAAATACACCGGCCATATCTCATTAAGGTCTGAGCTAAATATTTATCAATTGACCAATATTAGAGTGTAATCTCTAATCAATAGGGAATCCTCTGTGTGTAAGCTCGAATATAAACTGAACCACAAGAACTATGATTCCTACAATAACCAGGATATATAGAATTCCTTCCTAAGTCCATTCCTAAAATAAACATCGTCTTTGATGTAATCCCTATGACAATGATATTCCATCCATCAGGACTCAATAATTGTCTGGGGATGATCACTCTATCTCATCTATCAATGAATTGAGAAATAAACTAAACTACGATGAATATGATTCCTACAATAACCAAGATTCATAGGATACCATTCTAAGGCCTCATATTTTCAATAACTCCTCTTAGGGTGGTCCCAATACATAACCCCCACACGAGGAGAAATAATATTGATGTTCTCGCATCCCTTATTCCTCCCACCGAGCATAGCTCACGTGGTCGTAGGGAATTAAAATAATCATATCAACTGCATCATATGTCTCTATAATGACAGGGGAAACCTCAGAGTGAAAACCTCAAACAAGTGAAATATGAAAAATCTAATTCCCATCATAATTGGGATATGTAGGATGCCCCTTCAGGACTCGAGCTTGAACACCTAGTGTCCTATATCACTCATATAATTATTTTATATAACAACCCGTATTTTTATTATACATTAATACATGATTTAATTACATAAAATTTGACTTAATATAACATTAATGATTGATAATTCTAGTTTATTTGGGAATTAGTTACATTTCATTGAAACTATAAACATGAATTATAACATCTTTATTAAAAAAATCTTTAACATGCTTGAGCTTAAAACTGCATTGGATAACCTTGGTAAGTACATAAAAATGGGTGATTCATAAAGCCCGATAAGGTAATAAACATGGAATAACATGAATATAATGACAAATGGTATACAAGGAATATCAATAAGGCATAAAGTAACACAAATAATAAGTCATGATGTAGCATGATAATCAAAACATGGGAAATGTGGCGACAACTTAAAACACTACATCATAGTTCAAGGATAAACCTCCAAGAATTCATGGTGGAAAATGTACCATAAATAAATAAGGTACACCCCTTTCCCAACATTATGTATTATGATACTAAAAATTACCCAATTCATTGGAGTGCTATATAATTTCAGATTCACCCATCACTTTCATTTCATTCTCATGCTTAAGTGTCCCACATAGATCATAAAACATGGATTCATTCATATTTATAATTTATTAAACGATCAAGGAGTGTAGAATAAATACATTTAATCCCTAATTAAAAAAATATATATGAATAAAAGTGGAAACCCTTGATAGGAAATGGGTATGTAATTTACTAAATAAATGGTTTGGCATGGAAAATCGTAGTGAAAATTCGGCAGCATAACGGTGTCACTTAAAAATTCATAACATGGGTTGATGAGAGAAAAATGGGTCTCTCGTCATTTGTATATTAAGTTTACAGTATTATAAACATTGGAGTACATGTAAAAATATTTATAATTATAAACAATATGGCATATGATAATAAATAAGCTTGAATAAAAAGGTAAAATAAAGGATGCTTACTAACTTTCAACATGGTAATGGGTGTACATGGGATGGATTAATTAGAGATAATGGGGTCTGTAATAATTTATAATTAATAAGGTCATTATGGGGGAGGTGATAAAACATAACTCATCATTATTAATGGAAAATAAAATCGCATAATAAGATAAAGAAACTTGGATAAAGATGAGAAAGGAAAGAACCCTTACTTGAATGTGTGACTCTAAAAGCTTTAAAAGGGGATTCTTGAGAGCTAGGGGTGACATGGGATGATTACATAGAGGGGAGGGAAGAGTAAGGATGTGTTTAAAGTATTTTTAGTGAATAAAAGTGGGAGATTGGTTGGGTATATATAGGAAATAAGAGGTCAATTTTTTAATATTTCACAAAATTAGGTTTTGGACTCTATATAATAAAATATTCAAAACCAAAAACCTTCATATGGTTTTTCCCATGGTTTTTTCAAATTGGGGAAATTTTAATTATTTTATTATGTAAAGGGAAGAACATATTAAAATAATTCCCAAGCTTATGAGGAGTTGAGTCGCGCTTTTAAATAAATGAATTTAAAACTCTTAAATATATTAATTGTTTTGGATGATTCATAAAGGCTTAATAAAATTAATAAAGTAAATTTAAATCAAATTATTTTAAGTTTAAAACATATATTTGGATGAGGATACACATTATAGTATTTATTACATTATTTTTTATTCATTATGATGTCATAAAACACACTGTATATTTATAGGGTATTTAATTTTTACCTAAAAATTAGACAGTCACAGAAAATTATTGAAAATTCACCATTGGATAATTTTGATGATTGGAATCTAAAAAAATATTCATTTTATCTCAATTATTTTTTAATATTTTTATTTTAACTTTTGAAATAATAATCTACATTTATTGAAAAATGTTGGGTTTTTTATAAAAATAGATTTTAAACCCTTATAAAAAAATTTCACATCAAAAAAATTAGACAACCATTTATAATTAATAAAAATTATTTAATTAGAAAATTTTATTAAATTACTATTTTTTTCAAAAATCCATTAATTCATCAAAATAAATTCCTTAATTGAATTTGAATATTACCCAAAAATACAATTTGTGTTTAATTGAATTAAAATCCAAATAATTTATAAATTAAAAATGAAAATGAAAATAAATTTATTATTCTATAAAATATAAATATTCATATTATTATTATCTTGATATATATCCCTTTATTAAATTGGTGTACACCCTAAGAGTAAGATATGCAGTGGTGAGACTTTCCTAGGGTCGTTCAACAAACATGGTTTGGACCATGATCTCGATGAGCTTGAACTTATCCCATAAATAGTTTCTCTCATCCTTAAGTTTTTGTATATAAGCTTAGTCTTGGTCAAGGGAAAGAATCAGTGATGATATCTCCCTTAGAAGCTCTGATAAATGAGCTTTATAGGGTACAATCCTACTAGATGAGTCCATCACTTCCTTTGTTTATGTCAATTGTATTTTTTAAATCCCAATATTTATATTAATCATGTGATCACTATTTAACGGCTATATTAACAACTGTAATATTCTTAATGTCCTTTTAAATACAAATATATAACCAATTAATTTTTTGTTTTTTCTATAACCATATTGCATAATAATACATTTAATTAAATAAAAAAGGGAAACTTCACTTATAACAATTCGGGTCATTAAAATCTTCAACCCTTCAGAAATTTCACCCTCAAAATTTTCTTTTCACCCCCTTAAAATAGATGAGGGTAATTCTGTCTCATTGTTTCCTCTGATTCCCATGCTGCTACTTCAAACTTTTATTTCTCCACAACAATTTTACATGGTGCATTGTTATATTTCATAGAACTTTGTCTCTATGATCTAAGATCTTCATCGGATACTCTTCATATGAAAAATCATTATCCAATGGTACAACCTATGGATTGAGTACATAAGAGGGTTCATGTATGTACTTTCTAAAGATTGATACATGAAATACATCATGAACTCAAGATAGGTTAGGTGGGAGTACAAGTCAATAGTCCACCACTCTGATGCGGTCAAGAATCTCAAAGGTGTTGGTGTATCTTGGAATAATCTTTCCCTTATTCCCATATCTCATCAATTTCTTCCATGGATATATATGGAGGAATATCATGTCTCCAACATCAAACTCTAGGTCTCGTTGATGATTTTCAGCATAGATCTTTTATCAACTCTGAGCGTCCTTGATGTGTTGCTGGATTTTATTAACATTTTTCATCATTTCCTCGACCATATCAGGACCTAACTATTTTCATTCCCCAACATCATCCCAACATACAGGCTTCCTTCACCTCTTTCTATAAAAGTATTCATAAGTATCCATTTGGATTCTTGTGTGGAAACTATTGTCATAATAGAACTAGGCCAAAGGAAGATGTTGATCTTGTCCTCCTTTAAAGTCCATTGAGAATGATCTCAACAAGTCCTCAAGTGTCTGGATAATCCACTCAGATTGAACATCATTTTAAGGGTGATAGGTCGTGCTAAAGTTCAACTCAGTATTTAGATCATTCTGGAGACACTTCCAGAACATAGAGGTGAATCTTGGATCTTGATTGGATTCAATTGATAATGGTACTCCGTGTAGCATAACTACTTCCCTAATGCATATTTGTGCAAGTAGATACATTGAGAATTCCTATCATATCACAATGAAGTGTATAGTATTTGTAAGATGATCCACCACAACCCATATATCATTATTCCCTCTTGATTTCATTAGAAGGTTAGTAAAAAATTCCATGGTGATTTTTTCCCATTTCCATATAGGTATGGGTAATGGTTGCATCATCCCCTTAGATTTTTTCTTTTCTGATTTCACTTACTGACATAAAATACATCTTGATGTATATTATGAAATCTTATTCTTCATTTTGTCCCACCAATATAATTCTAATAGATCTAGATACGTCTTTGTGTATCCTAGGTGGATGGATAATTTTGAGTTATGTGCATCATTCAATGGCTCCTTCTTTAACTCAAGATTTGATGTTACACATAGTCTTCACCCAAATCTCACAACATCTTCATCATTAACATTGAACTCTAATAATTTACCTTTCTTTATAGCTTCCAATTCTTATGAATTCCTATATTAACTCTTTGAGCATCCTTTAATCTCA
Organism: Viscum album; assembly: GCA_963277665.1. Taxonomy (NCBI): domain Eukaryota; kingdom Viridiplantae; phylum Streptophyta; class Magnoliopsida; order Santalales; family Viscaceae; genus Viscum; species Viscum album. The sequence continues at coordinate 2,079,044,161 of OY728141.1, read as the reverse complement.
CAAGAAAATGTGGTTGAGCAATCATTTTTTAAAGGATTGAGGATGTTCCTTACTTTACGATTCCCTTGTCCATCCTTTCCAAATATAAGAAGATTGGATCCCTCTCAATTCTCATCAATGAGAAAATTGATGAATCCTTTCTGCTTAGATCATCTTCTACTTTATTCTATTTCCCATGATTGTAGAGGATTGAGTATTTATAGTTTTTTATCAGCTCTAACCATCTTCATTGGTGCATATTCATCTCTTTATGTGGGAATATATACTTCAAACATTTTTGATCCATATATATTTCACACTTCTCACCAAAGAGATAATTCCACCAAATTTTTAAAGTGAAAATCACTGCAAAAAACTCTAGATCACGTTTTGGGTAGTTTTTTTCATGAACTTCCAACTACATTGAAGGATAGGAAATAAATTTGTCATTTTTCATCAACACATAGTCCAGGCCCTTCTTTGAAGCATCACTAAATAGAATTAAAATATATTCACTTGTTGGTAGTGTGGGCACATGAATAGTGATAAGCCTCATTTTTAACTCCTTGATTCTCTCTTTTCATTCACCATTCCAAGAAAACTTGACTCCCTTTAGAGTTAGTTTGGTGAGAGAGTTTGACAATCACAATAAATTTCTCATGAATCAGAGATAGTACCCATCTAACCCAAGGAAAATATGGATATCTATCACAGATGTTGTCCTAGTCCATCCTTCAATTGCTTATTTTTCTAAGGATCTATAGATATCCCATTCTTTATAGTGATATTACCAAATAAATACACTTCCTTCAACTAGAACACACAATTTCAATCCTTGGAATAAAGATTTTCCTTTCACAAGGTCTTTGGCACAGTATTCAAATTATCCTCATTCTCCTCTTTACTTATGGAGTATATTAGAATATCATATATAAAGACTACCAAAAATATTTTGAGGTAGTCTCTAAAGACTATATTCATGATGTCCATGAATATTTTTGGATCATTGTTGAGTCTGAAAGTCATTACTATGAATTCATAGTTATCGCACCTTGTATGAAATGTAGTCTTGGGGATATCCTCCTTTTTCACCCTAACATGGTAATATCCCAACCCCAGATCCATCATGGAAAAGTATTGTGCTCCACGTAGCTGATATAATAATTCATGAATCTGTGGCATAGGATAATTGTTCTTTATCATGATATTTTTGATCTCACAATAATCGATGCAGAGTCACATTTACCCATCCTTTTTCTTGACAAAGAGGACTAGTGCAACCCATGGTGAAGCACTTAGGATTATTAAACCTTTATCCAGATTCTCCTATGGTTGTTTCTTTAGCTCCTCAAGTTCCAAAACATCCATTATATATGGATTCTTTGATAATGGTAATTCCCTGGGTATAATCTCGATCAAAAATTCAACATCCTGTCTAGGAGGAAGACTAATAAATTATTCAGGAAACACATCAGTGTATTCCCTTATAATGGGAATGTCTTCAAGGATGATTTGTTACATAGAATCAATCATTTGAGCAAGATTTATTTCTCATTGGGAAATAATATCCTTTCTTGAGATGATGGTTCTAAAGAAGATTCATCATTATCCTTTAATTTGTATAGAATATGAGGACTATTCTCAATAAAGATATTGATTTCATTATCATTAAAATTTATGTTGGATCTATATAAAGAAATCCAATCTATGCCCAGAATTTCATCAAATTCCATCAAAGGGAGTATGAAAAGGTTTACATGGAAATTAAAACCACAAAATTTGACAAGGTATGAGTTATACACAAGGGATGCGATAATTTTCCAATTTTTTATTTTCATTGACATCTCTACTTCCATGATTTTTTATGGTGTTTGAATAGTTCTACTAAACTTTATTGATATAAGGAGTGTGTAGAACCATAATCAAAATGTACATTAACTATTCTTGAATGATTAACTAGCGTACCTATCCCCACTTTATTTTCAAGATTCACTTTAGTGGTATGGATGGACAAATCTCTCCCTTTCTCCCTTGGAGGTTGTTGTTCATCTCTAAAAACCCTTGTCTTGGTATATTGGTTTGAAAATTTCTTTGGTTCTTTTCATTTGTAGTAATGAAAAATACACTAAGGGTTGGCCATAGAATTCCTTTCCTCCATCGTAGTAGTGAGTCTCTCCTGTTGGTAATCACTGGCTAGGTACACTTCATTCCCACACCAAAATCATTTTATCATCCCCTTTAAGAAATTTATAGGGTGATTTTTTGTGCACCTTTGGTAAGTGGGATGTTGAAATTTCATGGCACCGTTAGAAATCTCTATTAGACTGCGAGAATTTATTTCCACTTTCCACTTCTTATCCCTATGATACCCCTAATATTCTTTTATCTTTATTTCTATTTGAGGGAACATCGGACAATTTTCTCATAGCTATCAAATTCATATGTCGTTAAGGCTTTCCGTAGGCAAGTTTTTAGCCCACCAAAGAAGCAGTCAACCTTGAATTTGGGGTTAATGCCAAATTCTGAGGTGTACCGTTCAAGTCTTGTGAAGTTTTCCTCATACACCATGATATATTCATCATCTTTTTTCTTGAGGAAACGGAAATCCCTTTCCATTTTAACATATAGATTGCGAGGAAAATATTTATAGAAAAAACATTTTCTGGAAACCATTCAACACCATTGCTTCGATATCTTCCTCATGATTCGTATTTTTTATCAATTTATATCATTGATAAACTTTACCATACATATGATAAACATCCAAAATAACCTAATATTTTTTGGAGCATTGAATGATGGATAAGATCATCTAAATAGAGTTGATCCATTATTCACCAATTAAAGATGATCCATTGAAAGTAAGAGGTCCTAGTCACATGAATCTATCGATTATGGCTTATTCAATTTTTTTGGGATTTAGATGATACTCTTGATCTAGGTTTCTATTAAAACTTGAGCCAACTGAGAGAGTATCATCATTAATTGTTTGATTCCTCCTCCCATCGGTTTGGTAATCTCATTAGGGAAGTCATCACATTGCTCTTTACATTGATTATTTACCTGATTCCTCCTATTTCTGACCATTTTCTATAATAAAAGGGAAATTAAGTATGAGTATAGTTAACTTTTAAAACATAAATATAATTTAATGATATTAAATGGATAACTTATAACATATATTTATTTCCTTAACTTGTGGATTTCTAGTCTCTGGTCTTTGTTATCCTTGATCTATTTCCTAAAATATACTCTTATGTTCATTTTTTACTCCCTTCATAATGGTTCGTAATAATTTTATGAATTAACAAAGAATATCCCCTAGAAGTTTGAAACCATTGTGAAATAAGGCTCATTTTCATATACTAGGTTACCCTGAGTCAGGTCCGGAACACCTTATCGGAGTTGTTACTCCTAGGTACATCTATGCCAGAACCATTTCCACTTGTATTATCCAGAAATGGATGTATTTTCTTGATAAATAATTACTCTATACTCACCAAAATTTTAGGGATGTATTCTTATACTTAATCTTATCTCTAAGTATATTTCTAGATTTTTAAAATTCTAATCCCAAAAATAACTAAACTTTTCCTATGATACCAAATGTAAAAACCCTACTCTTTATTACACATTAATAAATGACTTAATTACATAAAATTTCACTTAATAAAACCTGAAATACCAATAAGTCTAGTGTCTTTTGTAATTAGGTACATCGCATTATAACATTAAACATGAATTACAACATCTTTATTAAAAAATTATTTAACATGTTGAGCTTAAAAGTGCATTGGATAACCTAGGGAAATACATAAGAAAGGGGTGACCCATAAATCTAAATAAGAGAATAAAAATGGAATAACATGAACATAATGATACATGGTAGAAAATGCATACCAATGAGGAATAGAGGAACAGGAATAATAAGGCATTATATATCATGATGATCATAACATGGGAAATGTGGAAACAACTTTAAAAAATGCATCATAGGTGAAGGATGACCCTCCCAGACTTCATGGTGGACAAAGTAACATAAATGGATCAGGTAAACCCTTGAACCAACATGAAGTATCATGATACTAAACATTACCTAATCAATTAGAGTGCAATATAATTTCAGGCTCACCCGTCACTTTCATTTCATTCTCATTCTTAAGTGTGCCACATAGATCATAAAACATGAATTCATTCATCATTATAATGTATTCCACAATAAAGGAGTTTGGAATAAACAAATATAAGTCCTAAATAAAAAGTTATATATTCATAAAAGTGAACACCCTTGATATGAAATGGGTACGACATTCACTACATAAATAGTTTGGCATGGAAAATCATGGTGAAAATTCAGCAGCATAACGACGTCACTTAAAAATTCATAAATTAGGATGATGAGAGAGATAAATGGGTATATCATATTTTGAGAATGAATTTAAAAGTAATAGGGGCATGTGAGGACATTTCCAAACATTTATAATTAGAAAAAATATGTCATAAGATAATAAATACGCTTGAATAAAAAGATAAAAGAAATGATGCTTATGAAATTTTTACATGGTAACAGGTATACATGGAAGGGTTTAATGAGATATAAAGGGGTCTTTAACCATTTATAATAAATAAGGTAAGTATGGGGTGGTGTTAAAAAATACCCCATAATTAATAATTGAAAATAAAAGGGCATAACAAGATAAATAAACATGGATGAAGTTGAGAAAGGAAAGAACCCTTACTTGAATGTGTGGCTCCAAAATCTTTAAAAGGGGATCCTTGAGAGCGTGGTGCGATTTGGGAGAATTATAGAGATGGTAGGTAAGAGTGAGGACTTATTACAAGGATTTTTAGTGTACAAAATCTAGAGATTGGGTGGGTTTATATAGGAAATTATTGGGGGATTCTTTAATATTTCACAATCTTAGGTTTTGGACTCTATATAATAAAATATCAAAAACCACAAACCTTCCAATGGTTTTTCCCATTATTTCATCCAAAGTGGGGATTTTTTAATAATTTTATTAGGTAAATTTCCAAAAATATTAAAATAATTTCCTTTCTTATGTGGAGGTAAGTCACACTTTTAAATAAATGAATTTAAAACTCTAAAATATATTAAATGTTTTGGATGATTCGTAAAGGATTAATAAAATTAATCAAGTAAAATTAAAATCAAATTATTTTAAGGGGAATAAATATATTTGGAAAATGATATCAATTATAGTATTTATTACATCATTTTTGTGTCATTATGATGTCATAAAACACACTATATATTTGTTTAGTATTTAATTTTTACCTGAAAATTTGACTTTCTCAGAAAACTATTAAAAATTCACTATTGGATAATTTCGACATTCTCATTCAAAAAAATAATATTCATTTTTTTAAAATAATTTTTAAAGTATTTTTAATTTTTACTTTTAAAATAATATTTGACATTTATTGAAAAATGATAGGTTTTTAACAATAATAGTTTTTGAACCCTTATAGAAATTACATTTCACTTACTAAAAATTATATGACCATTTATAATTAATACCCCTTATTTAATGATAAAATTTTATTAAAATACTATTTATTTCAAAAATCCATTAATTCATCAAAATAAATCCCTAGATTGTATTTGAATATTACCCGACAATACAATTTGTGTTTAATTGAATAAAAATCAAAATAATTTATAAAGTAACACTAAAAATGAAAATAAATTCATTATTATATAAAATATACATATTAATAATATTAAGGTCTTAATACATAACCCTTTATTACACCGGCATACACCCTAAGAGTAAGGTGCGCAATAGTGAGACTTTTATGTGGTCATTCAGCAAGCAGGGTTTGGGTCGTGATCTCGAGGAGCTTGAACTTCTCTCGTAAATGGTTTTTCTCATTCTTAAGTTGTTGGATCTCATCTTGGGATTGGTCAAGGGAAAATCCTAGTGGTTCTATCTCACTCATAAGATCAGATAAATGGGCTTCATAGGGTACAATCCAATTGTATGAGGCCATCAATTCCATTGTATGTGTCAAAGGGATTTTTTAAATCCCTATATGTATATTAATCATGTGATTGTTATTAAATGACTATATTAAACATGGTAATATTCTTAAAAGTCTTTTAAATCCAAAGACATAACCAAGGAAGTGCATGTGTTTTTTATAACCATATTATATAATAAGACATTTAATAAATCAAAAAGGGAAGCTTAATTTATAATAGTCCAGGTCGTTACACTTTCTATATGATGTTAAACTACATTGGTTGAAAAAACTACATGGGGTTTGATTCCTACCATAACCGGGATACATAGGATGCCTCATGATGGGCCAATCCCCTCCTTGTAATATTAACTGCCTCCTTGCATGATATCACATCCTGAATCATTTGGTTAGATGTATTCGGAATATACGTGACCAAACATTACTTGAGAGTGATGAAAAACCATGGATACACACATATGGATTCACTAAAGAGACACCAGTCTTTTCACATAAAAAGATAATTAACTCGTGAATCTTTTTATTAGGGTAACTGGTTAGTCATTGGGATTAAGAAGGGATTCACGAACATATCTTAAATCTATAAGAGAGTCCCAAAGTAAGAAAATCCCCCCTCCAAAGGGTGTGATGAGCCCAACCTCCCATCCTATCGACCAATGCAAATCCAAAAGAGTCACTAGGCCTGAAAACTCAAATGACCACCGGCCTTTGGAAAGTAGTTCTGTATCCATCTATGGATGGGGGAACTTTTGGTAGTTTCTAGAAAAAAGACGAAACGCATGTAAACCATGTTTTGAATGATTGAGAGAGGCCATAAAACCCCTCATGATCAAACCATCGAGTGAAACCCATTCCATGCCTTTTGAATCCCAACAAAACAAAAATAGAGAACCTCACATGAATCTCTATAATAAAATAATGGTTGGTTTATAATGCATCATACCATTTTATTTGAACCTTATATGAAAATAGAACTGAAAGGACCAATTTGAATCTCTATAATAATAGAAAGATTGGGTTATAATGTGTTATACCATTTTTCCCACTATATGAAAACAAAAATGGTGAACCTGACATGAATCTCTATAATAACAGAATGATTGTGTTATAATGTATCAGAGAATTATTTTTTCCCGCTATATAAAAAAAATGGTGAATCCGATGTTGATCTTTGTAATAACAGAATGATTGAGTTATAATGCGTCGGACCATTTTTTTCACCCCATATGAAAACAGAACTGAAAATCCCAACATGAATCTCTTAAGACACTTTTTTTCTAAAATACATATACAAAAAAAGTAGTTAGACCATCATGATTTTACAGATGATCTTCTATAACCAGGGTTTTCATAAGTTGATCCTCATTTTGAAAAGTCTACATGAGTTAAATGGCCGAATCAAGAATATTAGAACAATAATATTAACAAAGAATATTTTATTGATCACATTATGCTTAAGATATTACACTAATTTCTGACCTTGTTCCTTGTTTTTTTCATAATTTCAGATATTGGCATACATCTCAGTTTGATAAAATGTCTTCATCTTCTAGCGTTTTCTCTGGAAACACATCTACTACCTCAACCTCAACAGGTCGCAAAGAAATATCACCTGCTCTACAACTCTGGTTATATGTGGAAAATAAGATGATCTAGGAGTACCACTGACATGGTATGATCAAAACCATGGATGTTTCCCATGAGGTTCTCCAGACATGATTATCAATGTTTCTGCATTATTTGGGGAAGGTCATTACTAAGCCAATATCCCTTGTTCCTACAACCAACTACTTCAGGAGATTTTCTCCAAAGTATGACAACTTCCACATTCATTCTCAGATGAAGGTGGTTTAGGAATAAAAATACTACTCTATTCCAGTTTAGGTTCCACCGAGGAGGGCACCTTTCAACCACCATCGCCAACACTATCTTGCATGTACCCACCATTCACCTGCTGAGGGCACCAACTGATATGTCGATGCCTATGACGCCCATGAAAGGGTGGCAAGGAAGGCTCATCATGGGAGGAAAAAATTGGATATTCAGGAGAGAGCTCATATCCACACTCCTGTTGAAAATGCCTTTCGGTATATTCTGGAAAGAACCAGTGAGTAGACGCATATCCATAATTATTGGAACAAGTCTATGGGAATATTTTCACATCAAGCATGGGGTGACTCATATTCCTACCCCCATGAAAGAATCCCATCAGAATATTCTGGTGGCACATGGAGGACATAAGTGGTCATATATACCTACTTCAATCAAAGACATCTTTCAGTGTATAGTGGAGATAGAAAATGTGCATTATTATATTCCTACTTACACTTTTCTAAAATTTCAATATATTTTAGCAGCAACTGAAGAAATCCACTGGCATATACTGAAACTATGGGAGATAAAGTGACATGCACATATTCATATCCCTATATCCAGGACATCTCAACACTCTGATCATTGTGAACAATTGTTTGTACTAGAGAAATTGCACATTCTTTCTCCCACCTAGGAGGATTATCAGCATATTCCAATAAAAGTCAAGGCATCAGACCATTCTCATATTCCCATTCCAACTAGGGATCACTAGGTGAGAGGGGATCATTCATCAGGATAGGGGAACATTCCTATCAAAGAATTCCAATTCCATATTCCAAAGGTCCCGGATTGGGATCATATCCCCATTCTGGTCAAGGCTCACTATGTGAGAGGAGTATAAACCTCAGGATAGGTTCGTATTCCAGTCAAAGAATCCGATCAACATAATCCAAAGGCACAGCATTGGGTATATATACCCATTATAGTTAGGTATAACCAAATGAGAATGCCACAAGCCTTAGGACATGATTATGTTTCAATCAGTGAATTTTCTTGGAATATTCCAGAAGATCACATAAGTCGGACGCATAAACCTACTTTCACCGATAAATGACTGTTTCAACATCATTCCAAGGAAATATAGAAGGAGTCTCATATCCCTTCTCCCATTCCGGAGTTCCATCATCATATTCCATTGGGGAATGAATATCAATACCAGGCTCACATTCCTAATCCAACCAGGTCTCACCAAGTTGGAGTGGAACATGCCTTGGGGTAGGCTCATATTTTTTCCAATAAAGACCAATGGCATATCCCAAAGGCTTAAGGTCAGGATCATAATCCTGTATTGACTGAGGCTTACCAAGTGAGAATGTCACATGCCTCAGGACATGCTCATATTCCTATCAATAATGATACAGCTCATCATTATATTCTAGTAGCTTCTTAGTAGCAAGAATATATTTCTATAACACCATATAGTTACATACAAGTTCTGGAAGCCTTCATATAACAGACTCATATCCCTATACAATTTCAAAATGTAGGTTGGATTATTCCATCCACAATGCTAATCATGGCCCATATTCCTAATCTTCTCAATTTTAGTGTCCTTTATGTTATTTGAGACACATTATCAACACCACAATCTTCTGTCAGATCTTCTATCAAAGAGTAAGTAGAAAATGATCATTACCATAGTAGTCCTCCTATGGGTAGTGTGGAGATGGATTACAGGGGACACTACTCCTGACATCCACTATGGACAAACTCACTCGGGAAATATCTCCCATGGAAAAGGATATTCTCCCCTTCCCAGAGAACTACATATAAATAAGGAACCCAAAATCTGACACCTTTTTATATAGTGGTGCTTGAATCATTGGGGTCAACTGTATACAGTTCCCCATCAACTTCCAGCAGCACTCTACTCCCATCTGCAAGCGACCATCGGAACCATATTCTATGATCTGACTAGATGGAGGCATGTAAGTTTTATTAAGAAGAGGTCAACGTTGAAATATGCAGATAGTTATCTAGAAATAACCTCCCCATCATGTTTTGTCCCCTTTCCACTTCTAACTAGGAGACCCCATATGAGCTAGAAAATGATTTCATGGCTATTCTATGCCAAAATATGTGTTTTAATCATTAGCAGTTGAAGGATTCGCATCTCCCTTATCCAGGATATGAGGTTCACCTTCAGACCATCAAAATACTATGTTGTCAGCTAGACTTGGCTTCTATCTCCACAGTTTGGGATCCAAAACTAGAAAAACATAGCCCAAATATGCAACATGATTTGCTTCCATTTCATCACAACTCTTTAGGAGATGATCTCTGAAGCCACTTATTGAATCCATATTCAAGGATGGGGATATTATAAAGAGATACGCTTTTTTACTCCCTTATAACAACAGAACTCCTCAGATTCAGCATCCTTTAATGTTATAGCCTCTGGAAAAATTAGGGGATCGGGTAATGCTCTGTCCAGTTGGTCACTACAACAGAATGATCATGCTTCAATAGTTCCCATACATCACAAATATAGAGAAATGGTAGTAAATATAATTTCAAAAATTTCCCCTCAAATAAATGAGAATGAATTCCGGACATTAAGACAAAATTTGCGATCATACGAACAACTTCCTGTAAAAAAAATCATCATGGGTTTCCATCACACCTAACTCCTATGAGAGAATAGGTTCACCACATAAAGTAGGCCACAATAGAAGTCATTGTGCCATCCATCTAGGAGAGAACCCACCTCACCGGGCCAATGGAATATTTACCACCGCCTCCACCCCTCAGATCTTCAATTCCCAAGAGAGTTTGGCACATACCTACAGAAGCTGCGAACAAAACCCATCCCCCTAGGATGGGTGAATTTATATCTCAATCACCATCTCCAGGTACATTTTCCCCTAAAAATACAATGGGGACATCAACGGTGATTCCAGATCAACCCCATACTACTAGGCTGGGAGCATTTATATCTTCATATCTGTCTTAGGAATCATCAAATCCCTGACTATAAGAATTCTCACCTCAACAAAATGACCAATCAATGCCAACTGCATCCCTAAATTACACCTAGCCTTTCGGGATGGGGGTATTTTTACCATCATCATTATTGAAAAGGTAATTAATATTCTCCAAGTTGGTAAATAATAATCAACAATCACCATCCCACCTATTTCTCCCACCATAAGAAAACCCTTTGCTGGTCGAGGCTCGCTCAATAACCATGACCAGAAACCCCCTCATAGTCAATGTTCACAAACCAAAACAAGAGGAACGTATGGAGAAGGAAATCAGACCCCACTGGTGTTGCAATCCAAAATTTCCTAATATGGCCAAGGGTTCGAATAACAATCCTAAGGAAGATAGTGTCGAATCAGTATGTTGCATCAAAAGTAATGGTACAACCACCATTTCCAAATATACCTCTATAAATTTCATCACTATAAACATAGAGGACGTTGTGGATCAAGTCAAAAATGTAGAGGACCACAACATGGAAAACCAACCTTGGGATGAGGGTGATTTCGATATACAAAATGAGTTTGCACATACCAAGAACCAAATATGGATCCAAAATATAGAACATCCCAATATCAATTTTTCACCTCCATAACAGAACATTTCCAAGGGGAAAGGTGCAGCAACATCCCAATCACCACCGAGAAGAAATGAAATTCCTTCCATGGAGGAACAGTTGTCACAATATGAGAGTGAGATACAAGCTCTCTAATGACTTAATGGGGAGCTACTCAGGGGAAATATTCCCACTAGGTATCATCTTTGGGAAGAGATGAATATTATCCCTCCAATATTTGATCTTCTATAAAGAGTGACATATGAGTATCAGATTGGCTCTAGATCCAGAAATTCATACTACATACATGAGGAATTATAAAATGACCATGATTTCCCTCCATTGCGATGAAAACCTCTCCCTCACCTAGAAAATAATTTAGTCCTGGGATGAATCAAAAATCATTAGGAGATAAAGAAGTTTCCACCTCATCAACCTCCACTCGATCCCTATGGATGGGAGATGGCTAGAACATTATTCCCCCCCCCTAAGAGTTACTTAATAGAATCAATTCCTTGGCTACTCAAATGGAATCCATATAAGGGAAATGCGCACTTATGTAGCCTGATAGAAATCCATATCTCAATTGGGTGGATGGCACCACGCCTCCACCCAATTTCAGAAACCCTACCTTCTCTACCTTTTATGGTGTAGGAAACCCCGAACCGTATCTCACACACTTTTTTTCTTGATGCAGACCGATGGTAGGCCCTCGAGCCCAACAAGAGGAAAAAAAAGTTGAGGTGTTTCATACAAGATCAAACATGTACATCTTTTTTTAGGTATAGCATCCTACTATTAGGATTCATTGTAGGATGAGAAGACCTTCATCATAACTTCCTTTATAATTTCAATTCCATGATGAGGAAGATGAAAATTTTAATCCCCGAAAACTAAAAGCAATGTGAGAATGATAGGGTTATTGATTTCATAAAAAGGTGGAAAGGTCTAACCTATTCACTCAGCATCCCAATCCCACAAGAAAAACTACTAGAGATCTATAGTGAAAATATCTAGGATGAGTTGTAGACACCTCTGATCCTCATGAAGTATCCAGGTGGGTTTTGTGATTCTGCTGAAACAGCACAACATTTTGAGGAGGCTATTCAACAAAACTAATCTAAAAATGACTCATGCCCTCAGCATAGGGGAGAAGGTCAGTCAAAGTAGAATCTAAAGTTGTCACTCTCGAGACAACATTAGTTCCCATCCAAGCACCTAGGAAGTCTTCAAATCATCCATCACCTTCTATTGGGTGGCAACAACCACATAATCACCCTCAGCTAGATGTAAATAGAAATAAGGGTCTCTTAGTGTTTGAGGAATGAATTAATAAGGAATACTCCATCCAAAATGAAAAATCCATGGTTAGTTCTTGGAATCCGTGGACAATAATCTTCTCAAGCTTCCACGTCTTAAGAAGCCCGATTTGGTTAGCCTCACTGACCATTCTAACTACTTCACTTACCATAGAAGACTGGGTCGCAACATCCAGTATTTCTTCGTATTCAAAGATGTCCTTTAAGGCACAGTCGATTATGGAGAGGTATAGTTAGATAACTCCACAAATTGTGTGGCATGCATAAATATTTTCCGGTCAAAAGTGGAAGATAGTTGGAAGAAGGTTCTGGATAGGTATGCGCAAAATTTCAATAACTGGATGACTCGAAAAATAGTCGACTGAGCTCATTCCACCCTAAAAGCATAGTTGCGTTGACCTAAAATAGCTCCACCACATAAGAAAAATACATCATGTGTGCCTTTCAAAGGTGGGTGTGACCACTAGAAGTTGGAAGAAACAAAAGAGGAATAATCATAATCTTCCCCGAAGAGATCCCTAACTCTTTGATTTCTTCCCTAATATATCTGAAGCATAGCCACTGCCCCACCAAAAGGAATCATCATCGAACGAAGAGCTCATATTTGGATCTATCAACATCACACATTTGATATAACCTCTCTCCAATGAATTAAAAGCCCTTAAATATGATGTTCTTACACATAACTGAGGAACAGGAGGCCGCATGCACCAAAGTCGAGGATACAGGGGAAAGTGCAGGTGTGGATGGACACAATATTCCATTCATGTACCCATTGATAATATATATTCAACTAAAACTCATGGTAAATCACTCCATAAATCCTATTAAGATAAATGAGGAATCTTAGAACCCTCCAACTTTTATCCGCACATAATTTTCTTGCATGAACACCAAGTGTAGGTTCAACCCGATCATCCCAGGAAATGGGGAAGGCTGGAACGACCTACACCATTGGAAAAAGATATTCTCTCAACTTATTCACAATCACTAGGTCTTCCCACTTAAAATTTCTTGGCTCCTAAATAACATTTCCAGGAGAAACCCCATATCAATAAGCAGAAAACTTTGGCACAAAAGTACAATGTTTTGAAACAACTAATCATTTTACCATCCAATCTCCCAATCCTCGATGCACTTCATCTTTAAATACAACTTAGGGAGGTACTTATTAAATACATCTAGAGCCCATGGGAGTTTGAGACAAAATTAATTGTATCTGAGCTCTATTAAGTGGAGACTAAGTCCTCATAATGTCATGTCACCATCTCATTCACTGATCAATATCATGAAGAATTTATTCAGGTGCACATCAATCCCCTATATGTATCAAGAAAACTCAATAATTTCAATGTCAAAAGGGATCTGATTAATAATGGTTTAGGGATCAATCTTATCTAGGTCTAAACCCTAAGACAATTTTGATATAGTAAAGTGGATTTATCTCCCACCAATCTAACCATTCAAGGGTATGATAAACATGAGAAAATCCCTCTTGGGAAGATCAAGATCGAAGATTAGTTTGTGGATGTTATGTCGAATTTTGAGTTTATGCTAATCCAGCAAAGACACCACATACAATTTTCATCTTGGAAGGCCCTGTCTCCATATCCACCTAGAGATATCTTTGAAATTTCATCAGTGTCTGAACTACCCCATCAATGGGAAAGTTGACATGCTACATGGTGACAGCTCCCCTTTATGGACTTGTAGTGCCACATGTGCTGAATAATATTTCCATAAAAATAGAGGCAAGAAACCATTGGTGGATGATGATATATAGTTTATATCTCCCAATGTCTTCGAAACCTCCCTATGAATCCTTGAAGTATGATCAACAGTGATTATGTACTCCCTATAAATCTAATCGAGGTCATAGACCTAGTCCCATAGGTCCAGGACCCTTAGGTCCCTAGTGATAGCATAAAATAAAATCAGCTCTAAAATATCTCTATAGTGACTCAGTCAATAGGGTCTAATAATGTATCTTCACATGGCCTCTCTCACCCTATTAGTGATAGGGAATCACCCATATTTTCATCTTCATCTAAAAATGATTCCACATAATCATAATTGGAGGAAGATGAAGATGACCTCAAGAATTCCCCTCTATAATTCGAGGAAGGTGTCTCCACAACCATCAATAAACTCAGAAAAACAAATTTGGGAATAGAGGAAAACCCTCATCCTACACTGATTAGTTATGTCATTCCCCTCGAAGAGAAAGAGATGTACATTGCATTTCTTAAGCATCATCGATATTTGTTCACTTCGAACTACAGAGAAATGCCTAGACTGAATCCAGATGTGGCTATGCACCATCTCAAACAACCCAATGTGCATCAATGTTTCAAGTAGGTTTCTAGAATAATGCACCCCTATCATGACACTAGTTTATAGGAAGAAGTTAAAAAGTTTATAAAAGACAAATGTTTCTGAGAAATTCAATACCTAAAATGGATTTCCAACATAGTCCATATTAAGAAAACGAATGGTAAAATTAGGTTTGTATTGACTTCATAGACCTTAATCGGTATTTCACAAAGGATGATATCCCATTTTCGATCATATAAATCCTAATCGATGAAACTCAAAGCATCAAAGACCTTTCCTTCATGGATGGGTACTATGGATACAATCAAATAAATAAGGCCCTTGAAGATGAAGAATACACTACCTTCAAAGCGCCTGAGGGGATATTTTATTATCAGGTAATTCCCTTTGGATTAAAGAATGTTGGAGTTACATTCCAATATGACATGAATCATATCTTTAAAACATTCTTGGTAAAGAAAGTAGAATGTTATGTCAATGATCTGGTGGCCAAATCCCAACAGTGATGTGATCACTTCACGGACCTTGAAAAAATCTTCAACAATCTTCAATAGCACAGTATGAAGATGAATCCACTGAAATGTTCCTTTGGGGTAACATCATGGAATTTCCTTGGATTTATGTTACATCCCTATGGAATAAAGATCGACCTAGAGAAGACTAGTGCTATTTTAGAAATGCCACCCCAATAAATATCAAATAATTAAGGGAGATCTAAGGACACCTCGCCTATATTTGGATATTCATTGCAAACCTGGATGGAAAATATCCCTCCTTCAATAGGATACTTAATAAGGTAATCACTTATTAGTGGGATGATTAATGCCAAAAATCCTTTGAAATCCTTAAGTAGAACCTTCTTCACCCACCGATTATGATGCCTCCGGTGGAAGGGAGGATACTCATTTTATATGTGGCTGCCAAGGAATGCCCATTGGGCACCCTCCTCGCATAGAATAATGACATGGGGAGCAAGAAAAATATCTATTACCTCAATCTAAGTATTCTAGGTACTGAGACATGATACTATGATGTCGATAAGAGCAGACTTACTCTCATCTTCGTAGTGAAAAATATTAGGCATTATATGAACCACCACAAATTCCAGTTGGTCTCTTATATTGATCCACTCAAGTACGTCCTTGGCCTTCCAATGCTGACTGGGTTCTTAGCCAGACGAGAGGTCATTCTTCAGTAATATGACATCCAGTTAATATCACAGAAGTCAGTGAAAGGACTAGCCCTAGCTAATTTCCTCACAAAACATCCTTCCTTGGAAAATACATCAAAAATCACCAAGCTTCCAGATGAGGAGGTCTTATATTCTCATGATAGTCCCCAGACATGGGAGATGTACTTTTATGGAACCTCCAAGAGCCCTATTAGAACAAGGATGGGAAATAAATGCTCAATCGGGTTATTCTAGGGATTGTGTGTGCATCTCCTAAAAATCAGTTTTTCCCTACTCTTTATCACTATCCCAAAGCTGTACAAATAATGAGGCTAAATATCGAGCCCTCATCACTCGGATGGAACTATCCCTATAGCTACACATAGCTTACTTGAACATTAAAGGGGACTCAGAGTTGGTGATAAATAAAATCAATGGAGAATATTCCATCAGAAATAAATAATTAGTCCATCTCATAGGCTATGTTAGGGGATTAATGATAGAGTTCCCTTTTGAGCCCACATTACATCATATTCCCCAATCAGAGAATGCTTGCACCGACGCATTGGCTAATTTAGCCACCGTCCTAGACGACCATGATCAGGAGGAAGCAATATTCCATATCACGCATCAAATAATGGTCTCATTAATAATGGTATGTGATATGGAAGTAATAAACTAGGTCAACGCCACCCCAAAGTGTGATGGCCCAGTAACCATCCCTGGATGGATGGAGCCCAAAATCGGTTACCTCCAAAATGGGATCCTCAAAGTGGACCGAACCGGTAGGAAATAGATTCGGTATCTAGCAGCAAATTTCACTTTGAAATATCCTCCAAATGAGAGTAAATCCCTCTAAAATTGAGGATTTGATGGTATCCTCCTCAGATTTAAAGAAGGATGATAGATTCTCACCATCATGGAATAATTTCATGCAAGCTCTTGTGGTGCCCACCAATTTGGGACTAGGTGCTCCAACCAAATCAGTAGATTGGGATATTACTAGAAAAACATGATACAAGATTTCATGTAATTAACCATGAAATATCATGCATGCAAAAATCACAAAAACTTTATCCATCAACCCTTGTAATTTTTGTATACAACTAAATATTCCTGTCCATTTTCCATTTGGGGAATGGATGTTTTAGGGACATATCCTTCATCCACATATAAGAATTTCAAGTAAATCCTAACTACTACAGGCTTCTTTTCCAAATTGGATGAGGCAATACCCCTAAAATAATTTAGGGTGAAGAACATCATCAACTTCGTATAGTCCCATATCATCACTAGGTTTAGGGTCCCTCGCACAATATTGATAGACAACGCCACCAAATTCAGTTCTAAGGAGTTAAAGAAACTCTACCAAGAATAAAAAATCAAGTCCAATCACTCATATAGCTATTATAAAGAAGAAAATGGAAAGATAGAGGCCTTAAATAGTAATCTATCGAATATACTCTAGAAGATGGTGAACAATGATAATATTTCTTGTCCAGACAAGATCCTCCTCGATTTATGGGTCTATCATACCATAACGTGTACTTCCACCTAATAAATGTCATGTTTGTTGGTATATAGGATCAAGGTAATATTACCTATAGAATTACAGTTACCTTTTGGTTGCGCCCAAATTTACCCTACGGGTAAAAGCGATCGATGTAGTACATGTAGGGGTCGAGTCCACAGGGACCGAAGAAGTAACCTTGAGATGCTATGATTTGGTGAAGGATGGGCTATGAAGTAGACAACTTTGGTTTTGATTTTGGATGGTTTTAAATAACACTAAGAAACCTACATGAATTCAATTCAATGAAAATGGGTTGATCTAGGATTATGCTCGGGGTGGATTGAATGAATTTTACTTCTTTAAACAATTTTGGTTTTATTAATTCTTGATGAATCTATTCTTCAAAAATAACACTACCTTCATCATTTTCTGGTTTGGTGCTTACTAAACACAATTACTAATCCCCTATACACTTAGAGAACCAAATTCATGATCTCTCCGAGGTATATGGTCATTTAGTAATTGAATTTATTTTGCTCAAACACAGTAAAGATGAAGAGTAGAAATAACTGAAGAATGGATGTCTTAAATTAATTATCCAATTAACAACAATTCGTTCATAAAATAACATTAAATCCAGCCTTCGCATCCTCCTAAGATCAACCCATTAAGGTTTTAGCCCTCCATTGATGATATACTCTCAATGGTGTGCGGAATATGGCTAACAAGAATTGGATTGAAGAAATTAAAACCGCGGAAATAACGAGCACTCCTCCGTGTGTGTGAATGAAATTCACACCTATGTGTGAACTAATTCACAACAACACAGAGATATCACTGTGCTTTGTGATTATAAAGATTTAATAAATGAAATGGAAAATATATAAGAGAAATAATTTGATTAAGAACATAAAGATACAAAAAAGAAACTTACATGGAAATGGAAAACATTACAAAGGAAATTTGGAAGCAAAACATTACAATGAAACAAAGCATCCAAGATGATAAGAAAATTTTCCACCCCCATTCCCTTCACCTCTAGATCCTTATATAGAAATATTAGGAGCCTTAGGTACATCCCCCAACAATTAATTCACCCCCTAACAATTAATAGAGTCAAATGGAGGGTGAATAATCAAAAGGAAATTGATGTTTCGAATTTGACCTGGAAAACTGTCCAGATTCGTCCACCACATTGACGTGTGAATTCTAAATTGAATAATGCCGAATCTGGAGGGTCTGTAGAAGAGAAATATCTTAATCCATCGTTCCTCTATGAGCTGTAAAAATTTTAGGATATTTAGCTCAGCCGTTTGGAAGTTATATTTGAAATGGTGGGACGGATTTTTGAGCATTAATGTCATGTCCACCATTTAAATCTCAACTTCAGATCCCTTTATCATCATGATAAAATCAGAATTAGCTCCGGCCATGGTTGAATAAAATGATCCTCATATTTTTATCTTTCTACTGTATAAATTTGAGCTTCATTGGGCTTGGTTTCTGGGCCCCACATTTGTTTGATGGGCCTTAGGCCCATTATGCTTTTTCCAGCAAGTTTCTGTCTTCAGGCGCAAAATTCTCCATCTTCCTTTGGGATTCATCCATCGGACCTAAAAGATAAAATGTTCCAAACAAAGTGATAAATCATATACCAAAATTTTAAATTAAAATGATGAATATTGTAATTTCCACAAGCAAATTATTGAGTGGGCCCAAATTGACATTTTAAGCATGAATTGCACAATGATGGGAAATGAAGTTCAATTTCTGAATTGGACTAAAATTGATGTTTATAAACTTTTAAACACATTAATATTAATAAATTAACAATGAATATTAGCCACTTTAAGTGACTAATCACCTTTTCTCTAAATAGGTATTTTTGTACATATATCAGATGAAAAACAATCTCAAAAGTGGCTGGATGAATTTGAACGGATAGATGAGAACAGGTTGCAGGCATTACAAAACCTGGAGGTCTATCAGAATGTGATTGCATGAGCCTTTAATAAAAGGGTTATATTTAATCATTCCTTCAAGGATAACTAGTACTGGATCTCATAACCCCAATGATACTAGGAAATAAACCCCAAAAAGTGGAACCCAATTGGGAAGGTACTTATATAATACATAGGGTTTATCATCATGAAGCCTACATAAAGTTAAACTGTATAGAGTTTTTCCTAACCAAATGATGTTAAATTTTATGGAGTTATTCCTAACCATGTGACTTTAAATTGTACAGAGTACGTCCTAACCACATGATGTTAAACTATATGGAGTTCAACCTTATCACATGGCGTTAAACAACACGATTCTTCAAGAACTATGTATGGCTTCATTCTGGTCATCAAAGGATATGTAGTAATGCTCATACCTCTATTATCGATCCCAACCATAGTATTACATTCCTTTCATGTTGGGTGATCCAATGTTCATACTGAATTACATTAAAATGCAAGGAAAATTTCATGGATCTGTAACATCCATATTCATTCATATTAAGTCACCAATGTCCTTACCACATGAAATTAAACTACATGAATCCTATAGAACTACTTAAGTATTGATTCTTGTTTTTAGTACGATACGTAGGGATGCCTCAGTCCTATATCTTGTTCCATCCACCACACAATAAAAAATCCCATATTGTACCCCTGACTGCCTCTACATTATGAGGGAAACCCTTGTTATTCATTATTTATCACACTAAAAATTACTCCTGTGAGATTAGGAACTACAGTAAGGGCCTTACCCTCACCAAAAAAACATGAAAATACATGATGGGTCTATCACGGTTCTAAATTCAAGGCCACAAAAGGCACACCATGAGTCCTTGTCGTGTGAAAATAAACTAAAAAATCAATTTCTTCACCACATGACATAAATTTCATGGTTTTGAAGAACTATGTGTGGCTTTATTCTCATTTTCATGAGATACATAGTGACACCTAGATTTCCATACCTAGGCCCAACCGAAACATCACCACTTTTCTCACTTAGATCCATCCTTGTTCTTATCACATGACATTAAACTACATGTTTCCATAATAACTACATGTAGCTTTATTCCTATCATCACATGATATATAGTGAAGCCAAGATCTCTAATCTTGAGCCCAGCTATAATAATAATTGGAAAAAAATCCCACCTCTCCATACAGGCCAGACCTACAAAGTGAGAGTTTCTCATTCAATAAATATGTGCAAATTGATTCCTACACTCACAGGATATGTAGAGACGCCCAGATTCCCAACACTGGGCCCAGTCACAACAAATAAATATAAGGATGCCTCCCTCTTTGCATATAGGTCAGACCTTCATAGGGAACTCTCTTAAAATCTATGGGATTCATAGTAATACCTATAATTCTATTCATGGGTCCAGTTGTAATACCACCATTTCACGTCGGGGAATCCACATCCTCACTGCATGATGTCAAAGTGCACATATATTCACAACTACGTATTGTTTAATTCCCACATTCATGAGATACATAGTGACGCCTGCACTTCCACCCTTGGGCCCAACCGCCACATTTGCATCCTTTAATGTTGGTTCCCACGTTCTTACTACATGACATTAAACTGCATGAGAGAACATCCTTACTACATGAACTTAAATTTCAAAGAGAACATCTTTCTCACATTACATTAAAAATACACAATAAATATGTTCTTACCGCATGACGATAAACTACATGGAAAATGTCCTTACCACATGACACTAAAATTCATGGAAAACATCCCCACTACATGATGATAAACTATGTACGACATCACCAATTTTTTCATCCCCAATAAATGAAGAACAAGAGCCTTACCTCGGTCAACCAGAGTTCAGTGTTTTTCTGCTATATTTTAAAATCACCTTAATCTATATACCACACCTCATATCTTGGGAATCTCGAGTCACTGTAAACCTTTCATTTCCCCTGAAAAGGAAAAGGAGATCTCTTGGTTGTCCATGCTATTGAAAAAAAGGTATTTATACCCACCAAATGATGAAATATTGGTCTGATGTAAAGGGCCTTCTAATTCTTGGGATCCAAACATCACTGAGGTGGAATTGAACATATTAGGGTGTTGTGAGACATACCTGGTATGACTATCCCATATCAGTTATCAAGACATGAGGAACTCGAGCCATGATTTACAAAATTTACATCCCCCGCTTAGAAGGATTTTGGAGTGTTCTTGAACCCTGGTAACCTAATTATTATATAGTGTAACATCTCCCACATTAGGTCCACATGAGTCAAGACCTTAAACTGAATTCACTTTGGTCAAAGTTGTATGACCTTAAATTTCTAGTAAAAGAGAAAAAAATATTTTCAGGTTGAAAACCAGTAAAGAATGTCCTGAGTAAAATTTGAGTCTTCACTCGCTAGACTCTTCATCTTAAGAGTTTAAGAAAAAGTGGGGTAACAAATGTATAATGAATAAAGCTCATATGGTTCAATTTTTTGCTCTAGTAAAATCCAAGCTATGCTTATTGGACCCTCTGGTCTAGGAAAAATGTATAGTAATGGTTTTTTACATCTCCTAACCATGAGAGTATGTTAAATATGTTGTGACAAAACTTTTAGGGTGCTCGAACACTTCATTGGTATTATGTTTTTCATAAACCACCTCCATGCTTTTGAATTCTGAGCTAATGAATCCTCCCCATAAAAAATAATTACTAGGGACTTACTCTGCTGAATGGACCACTAGATCCTAGGAAGGCCACACTTAAATCTAGGATTTATCATCTTAACTTTGTGGGATAGTAGAGGCTTGATTGACCTATACCCACCAGTTTTCCTTCTCCCCTATTAACTTAGATATTCGTTGGTAGTGATTTACAATTCCTATAACCAGACTATTCAAGTGGGTTCGACATCCTCAAAATTATTTCACCATATTTTGTACCCTTTCTCAAGGATGGAATGCAGAACTCCATTCTTGAACCTTTTTATGGCCCACACCTCATGATTCGAAACCACATGGATTATATCCTGAGATTCACATCAATATCTGAACTTACCTAGGGTACCAGAATCCTTCCTGGATAACCTTCTTTCTATACCTAACTTTATCATCTAGACATTTGATTCTTCAAAAATATGTCATGACCCTCTAAAAGAAATGGATATCAGCTTTTATTTTCCATTTTATCAATGAAAAAGAGCTTAGAAGCACCAACTAAAGGTATCACCTCCTTGAAAGAAAGTATCTTCAATACCTATGAGCCCTAGTGACACCGAGACAGAACCCGACACCTCATAGTGTTAAGGTACAGAGTCATCATATCTACCCCATTCTTCATTACATGGCTTAGGATTTTGGATTGTGACTTACATCACCCACATTCCAACTATAAAGGAAAGTATAACTTCCCTAGTATTTCAAGTTCTATCATATTACCCTTATAAATATTTCATTTCTATTAGAAAAGAGTAGAGATCATCTTTTCATGGCTATTTTATCGATGCATAAGGGATTAAACAAACCAACTAAAGGAATATCCTAATTGTAATAAATAACCTCCAATATGCATGAGCCCTGACAACACCATGGCAGAACTCAGCACCCCGTAGTTTTTTGAGTCATCCTGAGACTTCTAGACCCATATTATATAAGGTCTAAGATAAAATACCCTAAAATGCACTGATGAAAACTCCAAGATAAATGAACCTAAACTACAGTGATGGGAAATACAAAGCTAAAAGACCCTAAACTATAGTGATGAAAAGGTCCAAGCTAAAAGACCTTAAAATGTATAAATGAAAGTTCTGAGCTAAAAAACCCTAAACTCTAGTAATGAGAAGGTCCAAGATCAAATACTATAAACTATAGTATAAAATAAATTTTATCTGTAAAATATTTTAAACCCCATTATATGGCCTTGGCATAATAAATATGCTTCATCCAAGCCTATCGGCTTCAGCAAAGAAGAGAAGTCTCCCTCTGGGACATTAATTCTACCCAACCATGCTTCTATGAGTCAAGTAATCTCAAGATAGATAGAATATATTATCAATAAATAATCTTGTGTTAGTGGGAATTAATGATCATAACCCAAATATAATCTATCATAATTTCAATATTCAGTTTTGGGCATTCATTTTTTAATTTACATAACACAAATTATGGTTATCATTGGAAAATCATATAATGTTATAAAATGAGATGTTATGAATATCATGAATGAAAAGAAAATAGATTATGCATATAAAGTAAAAAAACCTGTTTCTCAAAATCATACAAAAAGGGAGGAATATCCAAATTTTGGAGTCCCTAAAAATCCTTGAAAAAAAATGTGATTCATTATAAAGTTCAGTCTATGAAAAAATTCAATTGGTTGCATTGGAAAGTTCGGAAAGAGTTTTACGAGAAACATTGATAGATCACTGGAGTTATTCTCTCCCCGCCTCTTCCACTTCCACTCTGGGGAAAGGAGTCTCTACAAAAGTAGGCAACTCTTCAACCCTCTTCTGAGAGGAGGCTGATGAGGATGAGGATTTCAAAATATTAGACTTCAAATGAGAAATGATCTCCTTGCATCTCCATATTTCCATGGTACAAGAATCCATTTGAGATTAAACATCATATATTAGCTAGAAACCCTACTCCATAACCTTCTATATCTCACTCAAATGCCAAGAAAGGGGATCCTTGTCCACAAGTTCATGTATATCCCATTAACTTGTGGATAAATCACACCAAGTCAAAATAATTTTCTTTATAATTTTGTATAGGTGTTTTCGATCAAATTTTTCTACCCCAAGTCATGAAATAATTAGTGAAGACTTTCCCCTTGGTCATAGAATACTCCCAAGGGGGTCTTAGTGATCATGGAATGAATCTATTTACATATCATCCTACGTCACTCCTGAGCCTCTACAACCAACGTGGTAGGCATGGAAGAAGGACTAACTAGTTGAACTAATGTAAAAGTAGGAGAAAAAGACTCATAATTCGTTCCCTAAATAGGAGTATCATTTTTATATTGTACTAGAGGGTTGATCTATTAAATAGAATATGATCTACTATCAGGATAATCATCACTAGAGTAAGGTCGCTTCTTTGATGTCTTGCCTAAGTCTTCAATCAATTCCATTGTTTCCATGGGAAAAGGAGTTGGCAATGTTCCAGGACTATCCACATGATGGAACATCTGGCCTAACACACCACCCAAATAGGCTACTACCCAAGACTAATAATAATCCTAGGTAAGGAATGTAGAAGCATTAGTAGGAAAAAGTATGATCTCAGTTTTAGTATCTTAATGCGACAATATCTTCTAAAATTGGTGAATGACTCTAGGATGTCATTCCCCTTGAATGCTGACCAAAGGAATAGGGGATAATCTTTGAATGAAACAAAACTAATGGTTGAATCAATAAAGTGTATATTTTTCGTAGATAACTAGATCTTCCACCCTAGCTGTAAGAACCCCATCATGGAGAGATATTATATATGAACTTGTGTCAAGGGAGCGGCTTCCATTATCAATAATTAGCCTATCCAGTGCAAGAAATGTGGAAAAGTAAAATCTATCAAGTCATCATAGTGCATATTTAACCATATTATGTCCTAGAGATAAATTTTTATCCCTGTATATTTTTAGCAATCTAGGAAGGGGTAGGGTGTTCAGGATTTTAGAAGTATTGTAGTATTCATAACAATGAAAATATTACCCTATCCATCCTAACAGAAATTATATAGGTCCATTGATTCTATAAGGAGTGTTACCTTGATGAATATGGCTCAGCATTTGGTATAGGCATGTAAGGACTAGTACTTCCAAGTTGAGTCATCACCCTTCCTCAAACTTCGCTGCCTTAACCAATAAGTTAACTCGAATCACTGAGTGTGCATCCCCGACCGGGAAAAGTGACCCATTCAGAAACATGGATAGAAATAATACCAACTTCAGGTCCAAAGAGATCTATGGATTCACCTAGTATCTCTATGAGGTATAATCCCTAGCTTCCATTATAGCCTAATATGATCCATCAATATCACAGACCTACTGATATGGACATCAACAAGGGTGTATGGAATTTGGCTCAACCCCACTTCGATAGATGAATATATTGATCCAGTCCATGAAATAAATGATTGAGTGTATAGGCAGATCTTTCTTCAATTTTTCCTTCAAAATAACAAGTATCTCAATCAAAAGAACTAGGGTCTTCAAGGGATCATCCCATACATCCATAGCATAAATTAATTCATCATACATCTCATCAAGAGGGGGGATACTGCCCAGTTGATGGATATCTCATAAACTGATACATACCTAACCATGGGGGAGATATAATTTTTTGTTCCTAGGACACAAAAAATTAATCATTTCTTGAAGAATATTGGGATGATAGTAGATGATAGATTTATAGATCCATACGGTTACATATAGATGAAAATTGTATAGATCATCAACAAACTCCAAAAATATTTGCCTCACCCAGAATGGTCACACACATTCATCTAAAAAGTTTCCACCATGATGGAGATCCCATTTAGATTACTACCCACCAACCAGATTATTCATATAAGAATCAAATATACTTGAATAAATCTGATTGATAGGTTGTTGAGTGATAGGTTGATGAGTGAAGTCGTTACCATTTAGACCCAATGGAGAGTTTTCCAACAAATAGGATGGACCCTATGTCTGAGCTATAACCAGCCTAACATCTTTAGAAATTGTATTTTGGATGTAGTTAAGAGAAGCTAATATCCATTAGAATGATATATTGAAGTCTGAAAAGGGAATTATAACATCATCCAACTAATTAAACCCGTACATAGAGAGTCGGTATGATAGGGGATAATCCTATAGTTCAGATGAGTGTAACTTCTTCAGAACTTTGTCACCCAAATCCACATGGTATCGAGGGTCATAATTACAATTTCTAGTGATTGTTTCCCTTTGATTGGCCATATTATAAGTATGAAGAGATTTGGAAGCCATCTGAAAATAATTAAGTGGAACATGATAGAAAAATATAATAAATCTTGTAAAAAACAATGACATATAGTTTTGAAAACAACATAAAGAGTTTTTGAATCACCTGTTCTTAGAAGGACTAGCAGGACACATAATCCCCATAGGGCGTCACACGAACCACATGACCCCCTTGGAGAACCACAATCATGTGACCTAAACATGGTCACGCGAATTGAAATTGATTGAATAATCAGGGCCAGAAGATCCTATAAAGTCATCAAGATAAATGTATCTGTTATAGAAGAAGCTTGATAAATCACCAAAGTATATTTTTTTTATTGTATTTTAAAAGAACGTGAGAAGAAATGTTCTTGTGTAAGAGATATATAAAAATAAACTCGCGAAAAGGACTCACGAACAAGGATCGTGACTAGGGTTTGTAGAATGGGCTTGCGACAAAGGTACGTGATAGAGGCAAAGGGGAGAGTGATATGGATATAGGGGTGACTGGTGGAATGAATTTCTCTCTACCATCCACTGTATATAAGGAATTTCATGGAATACCAAAATTCTCCTAGGAAACCAAACGTCACTTGAAACACCAATTCGCGACACCATAAAATAGTTAAATGGGCATTTCCTTTCCTCATAATCGAGTCCTTTTCCCCTCATATGTCACTCCTGAGGGGGGTAATTTTTTTAATACCACCAAATAAACGTCATAAAAATCAAAAATATATAAATACCTGAATGTGGGTATTATTTCCACCCACAAAGCAAAGGAAGGAGAATACGGACAAGACAAGCGAATAATGCGAGACTCTAATGGACTTGCAATCTCATGACCATCAAAAGGTAATGTGAAGTCCCCAAAATAATAACATAACCTATAGTGGATCCCATGAAACCCCCTTCAACAATTCTTCCTACTCTTACAGAGTCTCTTTAGGTAACTAGTGGCCATGCGGTGGCGATCAAACGATCTCCCCTAGGTCACATATATTTTCATTGGAAAGCACCCAACAAACCATCCAAAAATCATTCGAAAATAAGATAAAGATATCTATAAGTTGGAGGCCCTCATTGTTTGTAAAGATCATGTGACTCATCACCAAAGGGAAGAATATTTTCCCCTGGAAATATTCAATAAAATTCACATGACTCTCTAACCTTTGAAAAATAAAAAAAATGAGATGAAAAGAGAGGATGCAGTAGGTACTCGAGGTCATAAAAGACATGTGACATGCCTCAAACAATCTGTGAGACATCCCAAGGACACGGTGACATGTTTTCCTCATCTCATGAAATCCCTTTAGATTTTAATCCATGAAACATGGAAGTACTCAGGTATTTTTAGGAAACTTTGTGCTTCCCCTTCGGTGTTATAAGGACAAAGGGTTAGATGTGTCCACAACATGCTTGCATTCCCCCAAATATTCCATAATCATAAAATGAGGCATCATCAAAAAATTGAGTAGTTTTATTTGACATTTCTCATGTAATCTTTCATACTCTATGAACTTTTTAAAATAAAACAAATGGGATAAAAAATAAGGAGGCAAGGGATCTCATGGTTCTAAAATCTTTGCTATGCGCTAAGGAAGTTCACAACACAATTTCACAAGACCCCCTAACATGATAACCAGATCTCATGGAGTGCCTTATCACACCATTTTCACTTCATGAAATGACCCAAGAAAGGAATTGATATGTCATGAAGGCCCTTGTAAATTTCCATGTGACAAAATGAAATTTCTTCGACATGTACGTATGATCAAACGAGTCTTCATTAATCAGCAATAATCTGATAAAGTTTTCATTGAAAAAAGAGACTTCCAACTATTTAAAATCATCTGGAACCCTTGAAATGGTCCATGATAATGACTCATGAAAATGTGTGGTAACATTTCCCCTTATCCAAATCCATCTTGGATCGGTGCCAGATATGTCGTACAAATTGGTGAATAATTGGGGTGGTGAGGCCTATAAATTTTCCACCCTAGTATAAAAATTTCACCACTACCATATTAAGGGTTGGAATATTTCCCTCTGAATCTTTTGAAACTATGTATGGAATAAATCTTGGAGTCTCTCACCGGTTCTATAGAGGATTTCTTAGAGCAAGTGGATCTCACAACTAGAAAGTTCTATGTCAGGTAATATATCGGTGTGCATTCAGGATGATCATGTTCCGGGCATAAAAGTATTGTGAGTGATCATTCATATATCACGCAAAGAACTTATGACAGGTCATGTGAAGGATACCCCACATTTTTTATGGATCACAAGAGATTATAAATAAGTTTAAACTTAATATATCTAAGGAATTCATGGTATAAGGGATGAAACGAAGGCTACAAGTGGGAAACTTAAACCAAAATATGTTCACTGACCCTCATGAGATTCACGCGATCCATACAATGATGTGAGACAGCACCAGGACATGTATTCTATATCTTGATAAGTTCCTTCAGCATGTAATTTGGGACATGAGAGATCCTTCGAATATTTTAGAGCAATTCATACGGTCCCCCGGGCACACCACTCTGTTCTCTTGAAACCCATTGGGTATATCGCCCAAGCCTCACGATGTCCATCAGATACATCACCTGACTCAAATAATGGTGTCTAATCATATCGATCAAGTATCATGGTTTCATATGGGCATGTCAACTAAGATCTCGCAACACCCTCTACGAAAGTCAATTGAGGCTCGCGATGCCTTATAGATATGTCTTTTGAGGATTGTGATGCCCTCTAGGGATGTCATCCAAGACATGTTACATCCTATGAACCATTTCATATTGACCCTTACAACACCCTCCATATGTTTCTAGCCAACTCTTGTGAATAACAATGGGGCACGTCAGTTGGATCATGAAACTCCCCCTGGACAAGCTATCCAGGTCATGTGATGGATTCCAATAAAGGTCATTTGGATCTCACTATGACCTCAGAGTAAGTCAATTGTGTCATGTGAATCCATCTAGACATGAAATCAAGATCTCTAGGGAATCTCAGACTTGATAAAATTGTATGTCCTCGTTGTGTAAGCCCCGTTAAATTGGGAAAACTCGAAGTATAATCCATGATCAATAGGGAATCCTCGTGTGTAAGACCCAATATAAAGGGAACTATGATGAATCTAATTCCTACCATATTTAGGATATGTATTCCACATATCCTCAAGTTCCAAGATCCATATTGATCAATCAGGAAATCTTAGAGTGAAAACCTAATCAATAGGGTAGCCTCTGTGTGTAATCCCTAATATAAATTGAACTAAAAGAACTCTAATTCCTATAATAACCAAAATACAAAGGAAGACTTCCTAAGGCCCAATCTCAAATAAACATCTGGTTCGATGTAATCCCAATGGAAATAACGTTCCAACCATCGGGACCCAATCATTCTCAGGGGATGATCACTCTATATCATCCATCAGTGAACTTAGAAATAAACTGAATTATGATGACTCTAATTCCAAAAATAACCAAGATACGTAGAACACCATTCTTAGGACCTATCTTTGCAATAACTCTTCTCGGTGTGGTCCCAATACATAACCCCTGCACCAAGAGAAATGGTATTGATATTCTACAATCCCTTGTTTCTCACACTGATCATATATCACATGGGATTAGGGAATTGCAATAAAAATATCATCTGAATCATAAGTCTTTATAATGATAAGGGAAACCTCGGAGTGTAATCCCCGAACAAATTAATTATGAACATTCTGATTCCCACCATAATTAGAATACATAGGAAATCCCTTCAGGAATCGATCATGAATACCCAGTGTCCCAGAGCACTCATATAAGTCATTTCTGCGTGACATTAAACTACAAAAATTCAACAAACTATGTGGGGTTTGATTCCTACCATAACAAACATGTAGTACGCCTCATGATGGCTCAATATCATCCTTGGAATATTAATCGCCTCCTTTCATGACTACACATCCTGAAGAATTTGGTTATACAGCTTTGGAATATAAGATACCGGCCATTAATGGAGAGTGATTGAGAACCTAATATACACACAGATGGATTCACCAAAGAAACCCCAATATTTTTCACATAAAAAGATAATTAACCCATGAATAATTTTGTTAAGGTAACTAGTCCTGCATTAGGATTATATAGATATTCTCAAACATGTCTTAAATCTATAAGAGAGTCCCGGAATAGGTAAAAATTCCCCCTAAAAGGGTGAGATGAGACCGACCTCCCATCCTCTAGAACAATACAAGTCCCTAAGAGTCTCTAGTCCTAAAAAGTAGGATGAATTCTAGCCTTTGGAAAGAAGTTCTACACCCAACTATGAATGGGGGAACCATTGGGAGTTTCTGGGAAAATACTAAACAAATGAAAAACTCGATGCGAGCGATTGAGAAAGGGCATAAATCCCCTCATAATAAAACCATCAAGTGAAACCCATTCCATGCCTTTTGAATCCTGATGAAACAGTCCTCCTTCTTTTGTATGAAAGATTGTGGGAACATTGTTCCTAAACATCTTCCTACCATCATCAGTATATATTTTACTTCACCAAATCATCTTTTATCACAATTATGTGGACCCACCATCATCAATCATAATTTTTGTCGAATATAAATTATTTTTTTAATATATATAAATACACATATATTTTGGTTTTATATATATGTGTTTGTGTGTAACACAAATATATATATACATACATACATATATACACAAAAACAAACAATTACATATATATATAATAAATATTTATGTGTGTGTTTATTTATATATATATTTATGTAAATATGAATATAATTATGTAAATTATATTTTATTTCTATAAATATTGGTGTATATATTATATACTAGTCTTTATATCCAATCACTATAACTGATTCATCATGACTAAACTTAAGATGTGTTCCTAATCGCCTGAGATTGGAATAAGTATTATGGGTATAATCATGAAAATATTGGAAAAATTTAACCTGTATATGCAATAAAAATAAATGAGAAAAAATGAATAAATAAATAAATATAATATAAAATATTCCACAAATAACTGAAAGAAACAAATAAATAAACATATAAAATTGTGTTTGAATACTATACTAAACCCAATACAATTGAAATGTTAAGTCTAATAACATCTATGTGAAACTTGAATTCATTTATATGTCACTACCTCTATAGTATCACACTTGATCCATGGACCACTCCTAAATAATAGTAATATCGATCATGCCTGCAAGATAGATAAAGAGAAGTAAAATATATATATGCACCAAAGTGTGTAGGGGTGTGATCGAAAGTTTAGTAGGATACCATAAGTATTTTATACAATCCATTTCTTTGTAAACCCCTACATTCTAGTTTTAGGTAAAAATATGAAAATAAAATATTTATATTTTAATAAAAAAGGTAACATACAAAATAGTTTTTAATCATTCTTAAAAAACTAAACAAGTATGAAAAATAAATGGAAAATATATATAAAAATAAAAAAATTATGATTACAGGGGTTAATGCATAAATGAATATTATTTTATAATAAATATTATGTCAACGCATGAAGGGGAGTACCTATAGGGATAAGCTAGGGAAATATAGGATCCTCATACTAATAAAATCCATAACCATATCCATATACAACTGTGTATTGGTCACTAATTAGTATAGAATCCTAAAAACGTGTAAATCTACTAATTAGAGTGGAGTCCAAAGCTAGTGGTTAAACAATAATGGAACTATTTAGAGTAACATCACAAATAGTCCACCCAAGATAAAGTTTAACTATAATTAGGACAGTCATAGGTGACACAGCGTGGAAGTATATACTAAAATAAGTAATTGTCTTAGAAATCCCTCTATATACCCATGAAATACCTAGTATTTCTTATTATAATCAAATAGTGATAAATAATTCGAGACAAAGTACACAAATAGTCTCCTTTTATAACTATTCAAAACCCATTAATGATATAATATAATTTCATATTAACATTTTAGAATATTAAAATTAGTGGAATATTTATATAATCAATAAAAAAATTATTGAAGACTTTGGTCCATCACAAACAACCTTTTATCATTAGAAAACTTCCATGAAATTTTTTTATCAATTCTATATAATTCATATCTAATAATTACATTAAAACTTATATTATTAATTAATTTTAAATATAATCTTGTAATTTCAAAGACCGCATTATGTACAATAAATATTAAAACTATATAATGGTTTTAATAAATATAAATATCATTTAAGCCACAAAATATAATAAAAACTCTATGAATTTATCTTTCTAAAATAAACGAAAAATAAAATTGTCAATATAAATTTTTCTATAACACAAGAAAACCATATTGTCCTTTTATCTAAAACATTGTATATGTAAAGAAATATGTGTATATTTATATACTTTAAATCCATTAAAATACATTTGAAATGTTATGATATCGACATTTATTTCATGGAAGAGTTTTTGAAAACCATTTTATTGAATTTATATAATCATTTTATAGGTATGAAATCAATTTAAAACACAAAATCACCCATAGTTTTTTTAAAAATGGGATAGTGATAGTATCACATGCCCAAAATCTATAAAACCTTGATTACTTCATAAACCATGAGTATATTGGGGTTAGATAAGATTTTTTTATCCTCTTGATGCTAGAAATCCCATGATATTTATATGATTTTCTGTGACATGGAAATACCACCATATCTCATATATCCTTATTAGAGGAAATAATTAGAGGAAGAATAAGAGTGAGTGAGAAGAGAGAAAATATAGGATATGAATCATTACCTTGTGGTTTCATCAATGAATCAATGGGAATATCAATGAGACAAAAAGGTGAAGGTGTAGATTCCCCCTTTCCAATATGGGTTTGACCACAAATCGAGTATAGGGGAAGTTTCTTCCTCTTATATCCATTTTTCTAATAATAATTATAATAATTAATGATGTACTAGGTAATGATCCATAAATATCCATCCCCATAAAATTTATTATTAAAAATTTTGAAGAAATGGTTATGAATTGTGAGTACAGATACTAGCACTAACATGTGAAAGATAAAAATGAGAAAAAATATTGGGAGAGTTAAAATACCAGAAGAAAAGCTGATCCTATACCACCTCCTTTGAGATTTAATCTACCGCAATATTCTATTCTTTATAAATATTTGAGATCAAAAAAATCATATTAATAATTTACTTTATACATTCCCTATAAGCATGATGAAGTTTTCTAGGAATATTGGAGGGTTAAAGGTTGAGGAGAGAAACCACAAATATTGAGTCACTTTGGATACAAAGAGTATTCAAACCATATTTCCTAGAATAATTAATAGTGAGTATTACATCCTAGATCATGAATTACAATGTAATGGGATTACCTAATAAGTGAGAAAATTTTCCAATAATAAGTCTACTATAGGTTCTAAAAACAATACCACAAGCTATAGGACCGGGTGCATCAGATGAGACTACATCAACATTCACTTAAATCCATTAATAAATAGGGGTAATCAAGTGGATATATTTTTTCTATATTGTATTTATTATAATTCATTTGACTCATATCATTATAGTGACCAGAAATTCATTCTGGTTATTATCTATGGAATCTATATATAGATTATAGTAAAGATGAATATTTTTTGTGATACTTGAAAGGACCACCCTAATGGGAATATTTTCACCAGAAAATATTATGTGATTATTATATATACATATTTCATGAATGTTTATATCCATCATGATGAGTAATAAGTTAAAAAATCTATTTTTTAAGGGTTATAATAGTGACAATAATCATAGTTGAATTCAGTCAATTCTCATTTTGAATGTTTCAAAGAAAAACACTTCAAAAATAATATAAAATAAATTTATCAAGGTCACAATCTAGAAATAAAATTTTTTTGTAATCACTGTGCATTGAATAATAAAGAAATTCTAAGGTAATTTCCAAACTTGAAATTGATGGACTATAATCAGTTTCCAAGGGGTTCTACCAAAGTTTATAAAGAATAATTCATCTGGATGGTAATATTAATTTCCTCATAAATAAATTAATCTATTTGGGTGGTGTGTGAGAAATGAAACATATAAAAAAATAGTAAACCATAAAAGATAATTCATCCATCTAGGAAGGTTTCCAGAAGCCTGCATCTTTCTCACCAAAGTCTTGGACCTGAATCTACTAAAATAAATTAATAGGAAAATGATATATTACTAAATAGGAAAAATTTAAGGAAAATAAATTAAAATATTTCTCATAAAATGGGGTGTGTTACATGATTCAGATAGAAGAGAAAAAAACTAATCAAATTTTCAAAAATTATTTTTATAGTTTCTTGAGGGATTCCATTTAAGATGTTTCTTAATGACATTTAATTAATCTTTGATGGTATTCCCAACCAAGTAACTCATAAATAAGTAATAGCCCTTGATAATCCAATTAAGGATCCTTGTTCTCATGAATTTTTTAGAGGCATATGAGTTTTGAAGAAGATTTTAGAGAGAACTTCCAGTGAGAGACTCATTGAAAAAGACTAAGTGCTTAATACCAAGGACCAATAAGACAAAAAGAACAACACATCTTTCTATGAAACTATAACCATTTTTTCTCATGTATAAAACCTATACTTATGAAAATAATATAAAAATGAATTAATTATCTATAAAAATTCAACTTACCTATGAGAGAGACTTAAATTTTTTAAAAAAATTTAAATGATTGAATTAACCAAAAAAAATTATCATCTAGTGAGAGAGACTTACCTATCTATTTTTATAGTTATATGGAAATATTTCAAGAAATTGCAACCAAATTTAAATTTTTAACTATGAATTCTAAGAGATAAATTTCAAAATAAGTGAAATGGATCTCACCCAGCCTTACTCCCATATGCATAGAAATTAGGTTATAGTTTCTTGTAGAAAAAACCTTGAAAAAATGAACTTATACATATACCAATGGATTGATTAGTCATAGAACATTTCATAGTATTGAAAAATACTTTGATAGTTCAAATTTATTTTTTATCTCCCTTATAGAAGATGATAATATCATCAATAGATATCAAATTTATTGTAAAATTAGATGGTTGATATTTCTTGATAAGGGAGAGAAATCCATTATTTATAGCTTTCAACACACATATACAATGGTATTCTTCCAAAAATTAAAAAGATTTGGTAAATATTTGATCCTTATGTCTCACTCTACATGAAAAAGATAATTACTCCCTAGTTGGACCATTTTAAACAACTAAGATCCAAGAAATTTGTATTGGTACATTGATAAGTAATAAAAACTTGTCATAAAAACCATATCTCTTAATTAAATCCAATATAAATCCCCATTTAAGTTCATATAAATACTTTAAGGTATCTCCTTGAGATCCATATTACAAAACCTTGATTTCTTGTTGAGAATTTTGACTACCTTAGATGAAACTTATAGGCAATCTTAAATCTTCCTACCTAAGATAAATCAAAAAAAACAAAGACACAATTTGTTATAAATAGTTCATAGTTGAATGGTAATGATCTTACCAATAAGTTTCAAAAAGGTATTACCAATGAAAATAGGCATAATTTTTTTTATATCCATAGAATTTTTGATCTTTCAAAGGATTTTTATTAACTAACCATTTAAACCATGTGGAATAAATTTAGTGTGGAATATTTCATTGACTACCTAGAAGATATAATGATACATCATATCCTTGAAAAACATGAAGAAATTTTTTTTTGAAGCCATATAAATTAGCTAAAATTTCATAATTAATAGATAAAATATTAGATTTAACCTATTATTATATAGGATTTGAATTAAGAAATTAATTTTTCATGTGTTTGGTATATTGGGTAATCAGATCAACCAAAATAACCTCATTCTGATCTTGATTTCCCTTAATAAATAGGTCTGTGAAGTAGTCTACCATTGTGTTATTAATTTTATCCTCATCATTAAAACAATATTAATTAATAAAAGGGAATAGATTGAATTTATTATCTTTATTTATATATTATCACAATGAAAAACATATTTTTTTATCCCCATCACTTATCTATTTAATATGTAACATCTCGTTGTGGATTTTGTATCTAGTATCAATTAAATCCTCCAAATTATTTAGGGATTCTATTCCCCCCATTAGTATGTTTAAAATTAATCATAGATAAAATCTATTAGTATTTTAGATAAATATTATCCTTATTAATATCATCATTAACATTATAGTATGTAGACTTCTCCCATTCCATTATACCCACTTTAATATTCTTCAATTTCTATAAACAAAATTGTAATGAACTACTATATATATCCCTAAGACCCTGTTATTACACAATGTCTCTAGACTCCTCAATTTGTATCTAATAATTATTAAACATTAAAGTGTATAAATAATATCCTTAATATAAGGACATTTAAATAGGATAATTATATGACTTCAAGGGATGAAGAGTTGAGTAACAAAATCTAAGTCCACTACCATCACTAAAGAGTGAAAAAAGTACCTATAATGTTTTCTATAATTCATACCATTAAAATTACACCTTATCCATGTGAATTTTTTATCTTGAAGACTAATTTTAGAAATAAATAATTTTTAAATGAACCTTTATAAATCAGTAGAATCAAACATGAGAAATTTGGAACCAATCATCTCAAATGGGAAAAGAACTGTGTTGAGATCCCCCATCAGTATCCAGTTAGAGTGATGAGGGTACATATCAAACCCAATGTATCATTTTTACATAAAATTATTATTATTTATTTATTTTAATGTTTATTAATTATTTTAATTCGGTTACTTTGTAAATTTATGAAAAAAAGTGAATCTGAATAGGACTCCTTGTTAACACATGGTAACTGCTAACTGTGCACCAAAACCATGTGTAGGGGGAGGGAGTTCCCAAATAGAGTCATCATGGATAGAAAATAGTTCTCTAAACCACATATAAAATTTATATAGTAAATCCTTGAAAAATATTAAGTCTACATATAAAATTATGTCCCACATTCATTACATGGTAAATAGAAAACAATATAGATTACATGTATGCATCAAGGAGAAATTTTGTGGCCCGTGATTTGGGAAAATGGGTAGATTTACAATATTAATAAAAAATGGTATTTTATATCTTTTACCCTACTCATTTTAACTCACCTATGTCTCTCCCCTCACCCCATTCAAACCCTCTAGGCTTCTCACAAGATAAATATTTCTCATCACTCTATTGAGATTTATTTTTGGTAGATTCTCATCAATATTCTTCAAGAAATCACAAAGTGAATTTTTCTCTCTTCCTTGCTTCCATTATTTCCTTTTATAATGTTTTTTATTCTTCCTTATGTCCATAGTGTCCTAGGGTTATGGTTACTTTAAATTTAAGTAAGGGGTTTTAATTTTTATGTCTTACCATATTCTTATTTAGTTTATTCTCATTACCAAATAATGATTTCAATTATCAAGGTAGGTGGTTTCATGTGTTTCCTTTGTTAGAGGAACCATATGTGATTTATCTATTTTCAAATTATGTTAAAACTTTTTTAATTCATGATATAACATACATTGAAGACATATATATGTGATATTTTTTCTCAAATTTTCCTCTTTTGATTTGGGTAATTAAATTGGTGTTCAAATTTATGTTTGTATATGAAATTGATTACTTCTTACTAATTGTTAAAGGAAATTATTTCTCTAATGAAATGAATATGAGAAATGGTTTTGAAAATAAAATTGTAATTTCTTTGAAAATATCATGCCTCATGATATCCCCAGGATCATACATAGTGATCCTAGGAAATATATTATCAAGGAATTAATGATGCTCTCCCTAGCCTTGTATGAAGACACTATGTATTAATGTGGCTCTACTTAACAGTTTATGGGTCAGTATGCCATTAGGAATTGATGTAGATCTTCTTATTGTCTTGAATTCAAGGTGATATGATTGGTTTTGAACATTTCATTGTATGCCTTAACCATATATACCATAAAAAATATCCCATAATTATTTCTTTTAAATGATTAGTTTCACAACATTTACATTCATGTATAATATTTTTATAAGGATTATTATGTGTTATTATTTTTATTTAAAGTGTAAAAATAGTATTTTCATATGGTGTATTTTTAAACTATAATTATTTTATTTATCTAAAAATTGTTTATTATAGAACACTTTGTGGGATCCTATTGGGATTTTATACTTACACTCTGCATAATCCCAATGGGTGTATGTAGACCTTGTTTTTACTGATATTGGTAAAGGTAAGTCACTTATTGGATGTGGTGGATATTCATGCTAGTTTATCTATTTTAGTAGTGGTGGCATAGTAGGGAGTTACACCTCATGCCACACAGCGATGGGTAGAAGCCTTTCACTCCATTTTTTGTTCCAATTTATTATAAAATAATACACATGTATTGCCTTATCAACTTTTCATCCCAATTTCCTCTCTTATATTATTTTTGGATCTCTTTTATACTCGTATAAAACTATTTGATATCCTTGTTATTTTTAGTATTATGGATCTTTTTGATCTCTTATATATACTATTCTATATATAGTTTATTTTATGTTTCTCTAAACTTGTTAATTTATTCCATGACTTTCCAATATATGGATAATTTATAACAGTTTCTCAGATAGAACTTTGTGTGATAGTTTAATCCATTGGGAAAACTATTTCCATGATTGATTCATTGATGTTAAGGGACTAATTGCGATCCCTTGGGGGTCAAGAACAAACTTAGAGAATTTTCATTGTTAGACTTACAACCTAGGTTTAGGGAATCCCGGGTTGGTTTGTGAAGAAATGGTATCAGAGCCTAGTTTTTTCTTAATGATATGTTGGAGGACCTAGTAGATATAAGATAATATCTTCAGGACTTGAGGGGTGGGTTATTAGTGATTTTCTGGAATACAATCAATTTTCAAATCCTTAATCCACCATGGAATGTAAATAAATTTTTATTTTGAAGGTATGTTGGTTTGACATTGTATTTGGAGAGATTATGGGTAAAATAAAATGGAATGTTGGATGGAATTTTTAGGATGCATGATCTATATACCATGAAAAAAACCATGAAACTAATGTTATAGGAAACTTATAGTATTCCAAAAATTATTAGATCATGGTATGGGAAAACCTTATGGTAAAACTATGTGGTCAACTATATCCAACCTATGTCACCTATAAAATTGGTGCATTATTTGGTAAACCATGTGGATAAACCATAAAAATGGGAATTTTGAAAATTCATGTGTTTACATTTTCTTAATACTTTCTTATGAATCTTAATGTTTTTTGAAGGGATATTTTTTGTTTTAATTGATGTTACATACATTTTTTAATAGTATTAATCCTTTTTGTATGGTTTCATGTAAAATTATACGCCCTTGAAGACCTCCTATAAACCCAACAAATGGATATGTAGATAACTTTCTACAATTTAATCACTCTGTATATCAAATTTTGGTTGAGTAAATGTTTCAAACGATCTGAGATATGTATCAAGGAATGGTAATTTCCTTATAATATTATATAGAGGTGGGTATGGGTCTTATTCAAGATAAATAACAGCCTTGGTATTGTCATTTTCATTAACCACATCCTTTCGAAGAAGACAAAATCTTTAAAAGGTATAGGATTGGTTGGAGAATATTAAAAGAATTTTTAAATTTCATTAGACATTAGAGGTTATTAAATTAAAATGTAATGATTTTATGTTTTAATTCCCCATATTGAATTTTTGTATTTCCATAGTTCAATAAAGCTTTCATGAGAACATATAATGGAAAGAATTTAATATTTTGTTCACTCAATATTTGTATCCAGATATGATGGCCTTAAAAACAGTGTTGGAGTTTATGTGCCTTTTAAAAGGAAAATGGATCAATATTGAGTATGTAAAATGGTTTTAGAAGAATTTTTATTTTTATCCTAATATTTTATCAAATTATATATTAATATATTAATTTTGTAAAGTGGTTCGTCAACCATCAATTTGATCATAGGTCTTTATTAGGATTCTTACCACCTATGTGAAAGTGGTTTATCAAGCTATGATGGTGGATATAGGTCATCATTAAATGTTTGGGATTATTTAGGTTCATTATATTACTAGTGGAAGTGATTTTTTATTCTCAAAAAAGAAGAGTAAGTGTGATTCACCTTGACGGGGAAGTTGTAGTGGCTTCAACCACTAATCAACGTCTCTACCATCAGAATCCATAGGTAGTAGACCTATTATCTGACATAAATGTGGAAAGGATTGAGATTTTAAACCTTTATTTCATGTGTACCCAATTCATTTCATGTATTTTTGAATATGGTCATTCTCTAAAAAAAATCAAACCCACCCATCTCCAAGAAGAGATATAGGCACATCAACTCCTAAGGGATCTACAATTAAGTTTGATCACTATGAGACTATTGGAGCTCTATCTCATTGGTGTGGATGATGGAGTGGTATATATTATGTTTATATTTACTTGATGTTTGAAAATAATATTGTTGGGATACTCTAATTTCACTTAGAGACCACACTGTTTCATCTCATGGAGTAAGCTCCCATGGAATTTGAGGCAGAACCAGTAACCATGAGAGGTACCACTCATATTGCTTTGTCAATGGAGACTTGTTTTTTTATTAAAGTTTCCTATCATCCATTTATATTTTCCAATATAATGGATTTATTAAATCTTTATTATGATATTATGTCTTATGTCGTGGAGATATCTACTTCTCATGGAAATAATAAGGAATTTGTATTTTAATGTCCTTCATGTTTGGGTTCCATATTTGAGGTGGATATTTTATGGGATTTTCTTATTCATATGATGGACCTATTTTATATTATTCTTAGGATAGATCGTGAAACCACTTACAAAGACCATATTGACTGTTAGCATTAGAAGATGACTTTTACTAACCCTAATGAGAGTTCTCATTTATTTCAAGAAGATTGGGACATGTAGTCTATCTAGGAGGTACATCCTCTTCCCAAGGTTAATAGATTGACATGTCAGATATCATCTCTCTAGTTAGAGTCTAGTGAATGGATATTTTGGGGTGATAATAATCGCATGGTTAATGATTTTTTTGAAGTGTTCCTATATAATTTATCAGGGTTTCCTTTTGAGTAATAATTTTATTTTTCTATTGATCTAATTCCCAGCATATATGCAATTTTATTTCCCTTGTATCATATGACACCAGCTGAATTAAAATAGTTGAACATTTAGTTAGATGATTTGTAATCCTAGGGATTCATTCACTATAGTTTATCTACTTGGGCTTCTCTAGTACACTTTTATAAGAAATAAAATGGTAATGTTCATTTCTTCATCGATTATAGAAATATGAAGTGAGTGATCATTAAGAATAAATACCATTTTCCACATATTAATGAAATATTTTATCAGATGAAAGTATAAATGTGGTTTTAAATATTTATCTCTAATTAGAATATCACTAACTCAAGGTGAAAGAGTCTGGTATTCGCAATATTTATTTTAGAAACATAGGTAGTCATTATTAATACCAATATATTCCATTAAATTTAACTAAATCTCTTGTAATATTCATAGAGATTAGAAACTCGATATTTCATCAACACCTCAACTCTTTTATCATGGTATTCATGGATAAAATCTTAGTTTATTCAAAAATTAAAGAGTATCATGACCATAACTTGGAAGTTATTTTGGCAAATCTCAGTTATCATCACCTTATTGAAATGTTTTCAATGTGTGTGTTTTGAATCTAGGATGTCGGGTTCATGGGACATATGGTATCAGAACAAGTCATTTCATTTTATCAAAACAAATTGATAGTTTTTATGTATTATAAATAACCAAATAATGAATTTGATATTTGTATCTTCTTAGGTTATGTGGGTTAATAAAAAATATTTGGTGAGAACTTATACAAGCTTTAATCACCCATTACCACTCTTACTAAGAAAGGAGTGAAATTTCAATGGAACTCTTAATGTCAATCCACATTTGATGATTTGAAGTGGTGGTTGATTTCAAATCTAATTATAATTCTACCTGAGGTCATATAGGGATTTTTTTTTAATTTTGATACATCATGTATGGGTTTGGGCTTTGTGATTATATAAAGTGATCATTTGATGGTGTATAAATATCTTTAGTTTCAGCCACATTAAATGAATTTCATGGCCCATGATCTTGAGATGACAGTGGTGATTTATGATCACAAATTTTTTTGAAAATATATTTTTATAAGAAAATAAAGGTGTATACTGATCATTAAATCCCGAGTTATATTTTCTCTTAAAATGAATTGAATCCCAGGAAATGGATACACGTATAATACCTTCATGTATTTGATTTTTACATCACATATATATCAAAGAAGGGGATTTTTTTGTTGATGGTATTAGCTAGAAATTGCTATCATAAACCACGAAATAATCAACATATGAGTGGAACTTGATGATCCTCTTTAATTATATGCATATATAGGTGAAAGAAGAGAATGAGTGTGTGCTTCATGCTAGAAGAGAATGAATGTATTCTTTATGCTATCATTTAATTAACCCCTTCTCTTATTTAGCTTATTAATTAGATATATAAGGAATTAAAACATATAATAATTACCATAAATAGTGAAGAGACCACCAATTAGTAGTCAGTATCTCTTGAGGGTATTCTTTTTTTTGGGAACTATTGTGTAGTTCATCTAACCATGAGGAAATTAGTGATTAAATATTTTCATAATTACATATGTATAGTCTATATAATGGAAACTAGGATGTATTATGATATGAGATGTTTGTATTGTTGTCTTGGGATAATATATGACATAAAGGATTTTGTATCCTGATGCAACACTTATCATCAAGTTAAATAAAATAATCAGAATCCTTTCAGTTTTCTTCATCCACTTACTGTGTCCACTTGAAAGTGGGATGAGATATCCATATATTTTATAATCAAATTACCTTTTACCCATCTATGGAATAATTCTATCGATTTTGTGACTAAACAATTAACTAAATATTCTCACTTTATTCTGATTAAGGATAGAATGAAGGTGGGGTGTCTCTTGAATTTGTATGGGAATGAGATTATGAAACTAATTGAGTTACCTTACACTATCATTTTTTATAGAGATAATTGTTTCACCTCTCAATTTAATAGGTCTGTTCAAGATTCTATATTGTACCAAGTGAAATTGAACTTGTACTATCATCTAAAAATTAATGTATAGACAAATCAGGTGTTCCAAATTATAGAAGATATGATTTATTATTATTTTTTAAATTTATAAGGATCATGGGATGCCCAATTAGAATTAGTTGATATTTATTAAAATAATAGATACTAGTACTCTATCAGAACAGACCCCCTTGAAGCCTTATATGTTTATCCATGTTGGACTCATCTTTGTTGGATTGAGGTGGTTGGTACCTCTCTAATAAGACTAAGAATTATATATAAGACAACTGATAAGATTAAAATTATCCCATAGTGATTGGTGATGACCTAGAGTTTTCATAAATCTTAATTTTACTTTCATCACTATCTATTGTATTATTTAGATAGTAACTAATTTTTTTAATGTTATCACCTCATATGGTTCACTAAAATCATTTTAATCGAGGGAGGATCACACTAATATATTAAGAACCTTTTTAGTTCTCATAAATAATAATGAATTTTACGTATCAACTGGAGTTTCCTCAATTTTTATCAATTCATAATTTCTTCCATTTTGTTCAGTTAAAGAAATATCAATCTTATCCCTCCCATGTGTTAATATGTATAGAGATAGAGTTGTATCTAGATGTTTAGGTGAAGGAACAACCAATCTAAATTGTAGGGTCCTGTGATAAAGTGTTCAGTGTTAAATATATTTTACTAGTACAAGTAT
Source organism: Viscum album (assembly GCA_963277665.1). Lineage (NCBI taxonomy): Eukaryota > Viridiplantae > Streptophyta > Magnoliopsida > Santalales > Viscaceae > Viscum > Viscum album. The sequence continues at coordinate 2,078,999,553 of OY728141.1, read as the reverse complement.
TATGGTAATATAGGACTGATTCCCATTAGATGTGTGGGAGAGATAATCCTATAAAAAGAATCATAATCACTGTATTTTCTCTGATTGAGATTTGGGTTGACTTTATAGAGGAATAAAGTGATATGGTGGGAATAATTGTCACTGCCTCATCTCATTTTTAGGTGTAAGACTTTTAATTTATTTATTTTAATCTTTATTCTTTTTTTTGGGTCAATTATTTATGAAATTTCTAAAAAGGGGGAAGATGGACATGGTGCATGGTCGTAGAAAACTATGCTCCCAAACCCTATGTTGGAGGAGGGAGTTATTAGGTGGAGTATGTAAGATTTTTGTACACTTCTCTAAACTGTGTGTCCAAACTATGTGGTAAATTCTTTAAAAATATTACATTATATGTACAAAAAAGCCACATGGGAATCATAAAGTTAAGGGGAAGCTATGTATACTACTTGTACACATCAAGGATAAATCGTATGGAAATATTTTATATATATAATTTCCCTTCACAATTGGTTCACTATTTATAAATCTGAATGTAAAAACAATGTGGATCCCCCCATGTGTGTCCAGTGTTTTTTTTAAGGTAAAGGGGACAAGCCCCCTTTTATTGAACAAGAAAAAGAATCTCCTTTTGAAGGGAAGGAGGAGGAACCCAATACATCCATAGATGAAAAAACATCTTGAAAACACATCCAACAAGGATCCAAAAGTCAAAAGGAGACAAAAATCAAAGAGAGAACAATCTAGAAGGTCTCATCACCCCCCTAGCTGAAAATGCAGCACCAGAATCCACCAAGTTGAATCATCACCCCCTCTACGATGAGTGTGTCATACTGGCAACACAAACAAATAAGAGAACTCCTCCAACTCATACAGAAGTATGAGAGGAGGACTGGATGATAGGTCCCAGCACACCTATCTCTCTTTTGAGCCACCCCCCCCCCTGACGATACATATGAGAAACTCACTGGACCATCAACCTGATGCGCTGCAACATCCTTCAAAGACCACTGTGAAAAATAAATCAAGGTACCCATCCATCCAAAAGAAAAGACAGCTGAATTATGGATGTCAATACACCCATCCCTCCTTAGAGGTCACCCACCCAATGCAATCTGCAAAACAGAGTACGCCAACCAAATGCAACAAGACCAACAGCATGCTCGCACCAGAAAATTGCATCCCAAAGACAGTCTGATCCAGCAGAAGCAAAAAATGGGAGTTCTAAATAAAATAAACAGAGAAAACACATCCCAAATCACCCAATACCATTCCTGTATCCACCCCATGACAAGCCGCCACCAACAAACCAGCGCAGACCTCCTCATGAACCAAGTAGAGGAACGCTGCACGATCCTGTACAATGAACATCCGAAGACGCCACCATCCAAGATCCCACCTCCCGGAAAACCCAAATCGGACCACAATCAAGAAATCCGAGATGAAGGGAAATCCATCCACATCCGCTGAATCCGAGAAAATAAATCTCAATGCAAGGGTACCAGATCAGGAGCTCTGGAAGGAGGGAGTGCTGAAGAAGACCACTGGCCAAACTAAAGCGTACCTCCTCACGATCCAAGTAGAGGAACGTTGCATGATCTTGTTCAACAGAAATCTGAAGACACCGTCGTCCAAGATCCCACCTCCAGGAAAACCCAAATAGAACCACCAGCAAGAAATCTAGAGATGAAGGGAAAGACAAGGAGGGAGTGTTGAAGAAGCCGCTGGTTGAGGAAGAGGCAAAAAGTCAGAGGCGGAGAAAGAACAGGTGGGAAACCCTAACCCAGACCGAATCCGCGAGGCGGGAGGAAAATAAATCCACTACAAGAGAAGAGTGGAGTAAGAAACCCGCTGAGAAAGAAGGGAGATCAAGCAGGAAGAAAGAAGAATGCCTGACGAAGCGGTGTCGGGCGGTGAAGAAGAAAACCCTAGCGGAACCCTACTAGGGGAGAAGACTGGGCGAGTGCGGCGCCATCCCTCCAGTGTTATTTAAATGGTTGGCACATTTTTTAGAAAATCATGCATCCAAACCTTTTATCCTACCTATATTATTAAAAAAATTATTTTGACCATTCTCCCTTCTCTTTTCAACTCACTTAAGACTCTCTTATTATTACATTCAAACCCTCTAGGCTTCTCACACAACGAGGGATTCTCCTCCCTCTATTGGGATTTATTTTGGGTGGATTCTCAAAATTATTCTTCATGAAATAAAATAGTATGTTACTTTTACTCTATTCTTGGGTCATATTTTTTCCCCTCTTTATCTTTTTTATTATCCCCTATAACTATGATGACTTATGATTTGTGTTACCCAAAATAAAAGTAAGGTATTTTGATGTGTGTGGATTTACTTATTATTATTTATTGGATTCTCACCAATTTCTAGTGGTTTCATTGATTAAGGTAGGTGGTTTTATGTGATTATTTTATTGTAAAAAACATATGTGCTTGATCTATTTTAAAATGATGTTTAACTTTTTTTAGGGAATGTTATACCATGATTTGAGTAATGATATATCTGACATAATTGTTTCAAATTATTCTATTTATATTTATATAATTAAAGTGTCTTTCAAATTCATGTTTATATATGAAATTTATTTATGCCTATTAAGTGTTTGAGGAAATTTTGTTTCAATTAAATGAAACTAGGAAATGTTTTTATAAATGAAATTTCAATTTAATTGAAAGTATCATGAATCTTGGGAACCTAGGGTGCTTAGGTAGTAAAGCTAGTATAAGTACCATATAGGAAATGTTGACACTCTCCCAATCCTTATAAAATGTTTTTAAGCATTAAAATATATATCTTTAGCATTTTATAGGTCATTAAACCACTAATAATTTACTTAGATCTCCCTAGTGTCATTCATGAAAGGTAATTTGATTGGTTTTGAAAATATGGTAGTAAGAGAGTCTTAGGAATCCTTAACCTTAGCTACCCTGGTGAATATCACATGATACTTTCTTTGAAATGGTTTGTTAAAAAATGTTTAACTTCATGTTCAAAATTATTATAAATCATATTATGTGTTACTTGTCTTCTTTAAAATGTCAATTGAGTATTTTTATATGGTTTATATTAAAACTAACATTCTTGGATTTATCTAATAATGGTTTCTCAGGGAACACTTGGTTGGATTCTACATGGATATTTATGATTACACCCTACATACTCAAAATGGGTTGATGTAGTCCTTATTTTAATTAATACAAGTAAAGGTAAGGAACCTCTAGAGGATGTGTATTTTCATTATAACAGAGCTTGGGTTGGTGGTGGTGGCATGGTGGAGAGTTAGCCTTCATATCACATGAAGATGGTAGGATATCTTTTCCTTAATTTGTTTTATAGGTTTACTTCATATATTTCCATCCCATTTTTTCTACTAACTTATTTTAGATATTTTTATAACTCTTGTTAAATTGTTTCATATTTTTTATTACTACTATTATGAATGTTTAAAATCACTTATATGTGATATTGAATGTTCGATTTATTTTATATATCTATATATCTGTTTATTTTTTCTATAACTCTCCAATGTATGGTTATGTCATGTCGGATTCTTGGTTAATACCTTTTTAATATTTTTTTACATTTTTAAAACCATTCCCAAGAGATATTATTAGATTGTGTGGAACTAGTTTCCATCTCATGGGGATCACAAACACCCTTCAATGGTGTTCATGGGTCGGGTCAGGTACTAAGTTAGGGGTATCCCAGGTTGATTCAGGATATGATAACTAGAGGAACACATTCCTAGAGTTTACTCATTCTAGTATAGTTATTAAAATCATATATAAAATATATAAATAATATTTTATTTCTATACTTAATAATAATAGTAATGTGTTTTGGGGAAATATTGAAAATAGAATCATTTAACCCATTTTTTTGGAGAGTCTAATGAGTCTCAGTAGAACCCACAATAAAATCATATGAAATAAGTTTATAAAATAGGGAATCAAAGTGAATAAGCTTAAAACTATCAAACTAGACTATAGGCTCGTTAGTACAAACAAGACTAGGATTATTGTTCTTATTGAAATGCCTAAGGACTACAGTAGTGTCTTTATTACTTATCCCATGGAAGTTATCAAAAAAGAAGTTAATTTTTATGATATCATTTCCCGAGTATCGTCTCTATTTGACCTATCAATATAGTATATCATCTTATCTTTTCCTCAACTTTTACACTATCTTTTTGTTTATCATCAATTTTATTTAAAAAATAATCATCATCATTTTCCACCACATTATCCTAATATTTATTGACACCATCATATTTATTGATAAGGATAATTTGGTTAATGGTTTCTAAGCATAGAGAATAATATTTACTAGTATTAATCCTTGATTCTGTACTTTATCTAGAAATAATTCCCATCCACTCTAGAGTTCACATTTCCCTTCTCAATTTCCATATTCCCACACTATAACATAGTTTCACATTCTTCCCTTTCACATGTTGAAATAACATCTGGAAGAGTTATATTAAGTGAGACATATAACCCAAAATCCTCAATTACAAGGTTTGAAATATCACCTTGAACTACCCCCAACCACTTTCAATTGAAAGGGAACCTCAGTTTCATTTTTATATTTTTGGAGTCAAGATTACCCTAGAGGACTCTGAATAAATTCATATCATCAACTAGAGTAATGTGGCTAACCTGGATACTTCTTTTTTTATGTTAACATGGTTGATTTCAATTTTCATTAGTTATTTAAGTTCAACAACATCAGTATCTTAGAATAATCCTTCCCCTTGTAAATATCCTTCAAAGAGGGATCAAACACCTTCCTTTCTCCCTTTTCAATAGACTTCATCTCCCTACAATCCTATTTGGAGTGTCCCCTAATCTTGCAGAGACTTCCAAAAACCCCAGATCTCCTAAATTTGATTAATTATTAATTATAATATTACATAAAACACATAATTATGGTATCTTATCATATTTTATAGTTATATTATGGGGAAAACATCCCTCAATATGGTGACTCGTGTCTTTTGATTTTATTTTTTTATTGAAAAATCCAATTAACAAAGATGTAGTGTGTTTGTTGAAAAAATGGGTAGAAAAAGTGTTTGTGGAAGCATTTTAATGTGTTCGTGAATTGCATAGAAAAATGAAAAAGGATTGATTTTCATGTAATAGTTACACAACCAGGTAGTAGGTACATGATGATGAAGTTTTTTTGTAGAATCTTCTCCACATAGGAAGTTCATAATTGGAATTAGGTTATGGCATTATGTGAAACCGTAAAGGAAGTTCTTGGATAATGAGTTGTGTAGAAAATAGATTGTCACTTGGTTTTAGTATGTAAAACCACAAAGTGGTAATGTGGTGGATTAATCATTTGTGGTCAAATGTTAGTGATTATATAAATACCAAAAATGGTGTATTCTATGAAATACTACAAATTGAATTCATACATGAAGGATATTTCAGGAATGGATGAATAGAAAATTATTATTATAAGATTTATTAGGGTATTTTACTATAAATAGATCCCTTAATCACTTAATTTTTTAGAGTGAAAATTATCATGGAAGATTATCATTGGTAATTATAAGAAAATAAAATGGAGTTCATGAAGAACATTAGACCATGAAGTGTAGTAGTTTATGAATCATAGAAACTTTCTTGGTGAAATTAGTTCATCATTCATGAAATATAAAAGATTTTTTTTTTTTGAGGTATTACATGATAGAGTAGTATATTTAAAGGTAGATCGTACAGGATGTATGTGAAAGGTAATTTTAGGTGGTAGTATGTAATGGTAGTTCATAGTTATTAAAGGACATTTCATGAATATAATAGTTCACTAAGGGATTTTTTATGAAGTAAATTTTATAAAATAAAGGGAATTTTATATAATTAATTAAAAAGGATAAAAATGTAATACTTATATCAATGTAAACCAATTCATTTTTTTACTGTCCATATAAGGACTATTTTTGAGGAGTGGTGAAATCTCTTCAATCAACATAGTAGTGAAATTTTAATAAGTTATTGGTTATAAACTAGAAGGTAAAATGAATATATTTTTAACATTTTAAACAAAATTTTATTTTTGTTATTCAAGTATGTTGGAAAATTTATTTTTTATTCTCCATATAATATCTCGGATTGGTTGAACTAACTAAAAATTATTGCTTCTCTTTCTTATTTTTATTTCTTTATATATTTCAATGAGAAAAGGTGAGAATAAAGTTTTATAATAATGAAACAAGACCATACTGGGGGATTATTTTAATATATTATAGCCTAATTCACCCCCTAATTCTTAACCTAGTGTGGCATGGATAATAAGTGGTTTTAGAGATAATTGTTATAATTAGTGAATCTCTCTTATTAGAAGGAATTTAAATAGTAAACCACAAAGGGATTCTAATATTTTATCAAAATAACTTTAAAATTTGGAATAATTAGATACAGAAATATATCTAATATTTAGTCATGTATGTCTATACAACTATTATACATGGTATAATGGTTTGTATTTATAGAGGAGCTTTATCAAAAGAAAACTTTAAAGAACTAGATTTTGACACTACATGTATAAATTATTTAGGGTGATCTTTATCTAATATAGTCTACATGAAAGTGATATCATGTATATCCTCATATACCATATGGGAAAAATAAATTAATGTCTAAAAAGGTGATTCAAAAGTCAAAGAATCTAACTTTTATGTTTTTTGAAATAAGTATGAGGACTTGAAGATGTACTCAAATAAATATGTTGATACAATCTTTAATTTGGTAAATGTTATTATATAGGATATGTGTGGTCTCTTTGAACCCCTGGATGAGTTTAATATCCTCAAGTTCATCTTGATAATATTTCCAAATTAGTTTAACCACGAAGTCTTTGTACTTGAGGAAAAAATCTAAAGAATCTATTGTTGGATAATCTTAATAGTACTTTTTTTTCATATGAAATGAGGAATGATGAAAAAAAGTATGTGGAATAGAGAAATTATAAGTTAGTAAAGTTCAAAATATTGAAAAATATCACCATATTGGATGACCAAGAGGAATAATATGTTGATAAAGTCATTCCATTACATTTTTAAATATAAAAAAGTGATTCGAAAAGTTCAAATTTAAATTTCCACTCGTATGTTTTTTATGTGGAAAGGTTGAAAACCATATAGTAAAGTCTCACATGAATTTTTATGATGATGATGGGGATGATGAATCTCCCATGAATAAATCTTTAAATAAAATTAAAAAAAATAGTAGGAGTACTAATAAAATCTTCTTCAATAAGAATAACCTTCTCATACAAGGGGATAATAGATCAGAAGACACAAAAGTGGAAGAAATTGAGGACTACAAAGAACTCAAATAAGATGTTCTCATGGATATTATAAACACCTCTCAAATAATAGAATAATTTTAAAATGATAAAGGTAAAGTTAAAGGGAGAGTTGATCTCCAAGAATAATTGTAATATTATATTAAAGAGATATATTTTTTTATATCCAAAACAAATAAATCTAATGGAGTGGTTCATGAATCAAAAATCTATATATAGTATTAGTAAGATGATATGTTCAAGTTGAGATTGTATATTTAAAATCACAAATTTTAAAATCTATAAAATTTTCTGAATATTATAGAGTGAATTCTAAATATTAAAGATAAGGGTAGGGTTATTGATGGTTTTAATAACACAATAAATGATTGATTAAAATTTATTTAATATCTTGAGGAATAATTTTTTGGCATATGATGAAAAATAGAAGATCGGGAAAGGATATTAACTCTTATTATGAAATTATGGAATCAAAAAAAATAGGTGATATAAAAGGTAAAGGATATGGTCGGTAGTCCATTAAGGTAGTCAAAGGATTTCAGAGAGATGAAAAATACACATTATAGTGAAAATATGGTATGGGGATTGATTATAAGCATAAGGTAGTGTTAACTAATTACAAGACACAATCACCCACTCTAAATTTGAAGGTTTATTTGTGTATAAATCATAATGAAAATTCTTAGAGAACCCTAGATAAAAATATTACTATAAAAAATACATATAATAATGAACCTCATATGAGGTGTTTATATTGTATAAATATTCCAAATTATCAAATTTTATATTGCATATAAAATTGGTACTAGATTTTATAAGAGAAGAAAAGGTAGATAAAAAGATCTTAATAGTCTAGGCATGGTTTTTATGGTCACTATTTTTGATATGGATTATTTTTACTTATGTATAGGTATGTCTCATAGAAAATGTATAGTATTGTACCTATGAAAACATAAAGTGGTCATGTATAGATTTTCAAAGTATCATCAAGTGGTATAAAAACACAAAATCAGTTTTCAACTTTTCAATATTAAGTTATTTCATCATATTCAATGGAGGATCAGTTGTACCAATAAACACCATGGGTTAATTTGAATACATTAATAAAAAAACAAGTTGATAAGGAATTGGTTGTAGAGATTTCCTAAAAGCCATCATATTGTGATGGTGCTTGTATTTTTGAAATCATTTTGTACATCCCATATAATGGAAAATAAATATCTTTTCATCAGTATCGAGTATGATAGGGAATGTTCTTTAATATTTGGAAATAGTGAAGGATTAAATATCATTATCTTATAAAGAACCAAGTTTTATATTAAAGACATTATATTTGTTTATGTATTGGTTTTTGAAGTCTTAAGTCAAAAAATTTATGTGTTAGTCAACTGTGTGACTTGAGGCATAAAAGAAACCTTAAAAATAATATGTTTATTATCAAGGGAAAATATAACATAGACTTAATGTAAGGAAAGTGCATGAAAGTGAATATTTACCTTGTCAGTTGAGAAGAGGATATGTGTATTCTATCTAAAGAAGATGAAAATAGATTATGGTATAAACGGATTGTCTATTTGATCCAAAATTCATTATATGAACTGGTGAAAATTATGGATCTTGAGATCTCCCTAAACTATAATGTGATCATACACACATGTACATTTTTTTTTGAAAAGTAGAGGATTATTCAATATATTTATACAGTATAATATTTTAAGTAAAAGTGTTCTTAAACTGGTTCATATTTATGTGTGTAGAATAATATCAAAAGAGTTATTAATTGAAAGATATATTGAATTATTTTCATTGATTTTTATATTAGGATGAGATATTTAATGGTTATTCATATTTTTATTTCATACATATTTTTTCAAAATAAAATTTAATTATTTTGGAAGTAAATTGATAATTCATGATAATTTATTCATTTTTTATATATTTTATGATATGAACAATAAGAATAATGTTGGAAGAAAATGACGAAACTATGCACAGAGAAATTAATTTCAGGATGTTGACATTCATGGAATGACTATCACTATGATCTCATATCATGAGATGTTCAAGAGAAGAGAAAGTGTGAAGGTAGCCCAAAAATTCATGTCGAAATACTTCTTGTCATTCTATGAACCGAAGTAAAGATAAGTTTTTAAAAAATTTGTTTTCTCAATCTTAGGTGGGTCTCGTGATAAATTGATTGTGGACACCCAGTATTGACTAGTATGATTTCAAAGGCCAATTTTGGGGAGATAAATATGAACCCTTCAATAAATACTTTATATAAATATAGGGGTCTGGCCACTACTATAAAGGGGATGGAGACCAAAACTTAGGTTGTGATTCGACGATAGTTGAATCCTTTACTAGGGCATATCTCAATTTTTATAGGACTTTAATTTATTATTTTCTCACTTCATCATGGCTAGAATGAGGTGGTAATTTTCTTTTGTGTTGTGTCATGCATAGTAAAGGGGAAATAGATTTCAATTCATGTTGTGTGCTTATACATATTCCTTCCTTGTGATCCATTCCTTATTTTCCTTTTTCTTGACTATTTTAATAAGGGTGAGTAATTATGACTTTAATCCTTTCTTTTCTATTGATAATTACTATTTCATTAGTTTAAGATAAGAAATTGAGTGTAAATATTGGGGTGTGGACTTCCACCATGATGATTGGGTTATTTATAACTCTATGTTTAAATCTAGGTTACCCATTCTTTTATAATATAAAGTACCCAACCATGAGAAAATGAGATTTTAGGATGGATAGTGTTTACCTTGACCAAGGGACTAACTTAGACCTAATTTTGAGAGCTTATTTATCATAAATTGAATATTCTATTCCATGTTATTCCTTGAACCAATATTCATTTATACATGAAACACTTTCCATATTTTATTCACTTTTCTGAAATTTATCACCGCTCCTCCTTAATATTAAAATAATATTAAATGAATTTTAGTATAGTTAGAGGTATTTACTACTAAATTATTGTATTATATACCATGTCTTCGTGGGATTGACCTCAGAATTTTAATATCATATATTATTTAATTTTAGATTTAGTGATTTTTAGTTCATGTACTTTATAAATTATAAATCAATAGTGACCCAAACGAATCAATGAAAGTTTCTATGTGTATCAATTTTTGGAAAAAAATTCAATTACAAGGTAGGAGACAACATTAGTTTTTCACTAGGACAAGAAATTTCTCATCTATTTTTTTTTACTACTTTTATCTTAGGTTATCTTTCATTTTATTTTTTATATTTACTTTACGAGCTTAGTATTTTTGGTTGTGATGTTAGGGTAAGATATCAGCTTAATTGATCATGAAAAATTTTCAATACAAGTTATGGATATATTTCATCAAATAAAATTACTTTGAGAGATGATATAAAGGAGTCTAGAGACACATTTCCCACAACTATACATGATTAATGATGAGGAAAATATATATGGACTATGATTCATTTTAAAAGAGGCATGTTAATATTTAGAGAGGATATTGAAGGTGTCTAAGGAATAAATCAAATAACTAATTACCTTGATGAAGCAAATCCTAAAGATTCATCAAAGGGATTTGTTGAGTTTGAATACACACCTGAGTTAATCCTTATTCTCAGAGATATATTTATCTATTTGGAAGACACCCTCACCACTACAGGCTAAGAGGAGAAATAAAAAAAAGTATTTTTTTAGGCCTGGACAACCTGATCTCCCCAGCAACAATATCTGGTGTTATCCAAATATCGGTTTCCTCCTCAATAACATGTTGAGTCTAAATAAAAATATTAAAAAAGTGTAATAAATGGAAGATAAAGATAAAATTTAATTATAAAAATAAGTGGTTTAGTGGATTGTAAATTAATAATAAATACCCTTGAAAATGTGGGATCACAGTAAGATGAAAAATCATAAAAAGAGAGTGGACCTACAACAATTTAAACTGACAATATATTTTTTGAAGAAGAATAATAAGAAGAGGAATTTGAGGAGAGATATTTTGAACTTTAATAGATCATTGAAAAATTCAAATAGGAATATCCAACAATTGAATAGGAAGAGGAACACTAATAAATCTGGAGATCATATGACCTTATTTTCCAAGCACTCAAGTTTTCCAGATTTTTTGTCTCCACCTCATGGTTTCAATATAATTTTAACATGGAGTAGTGTAGATACATTGTATTCACTTAAAAGATGGAATTTTGTTAATCTAATATAGTTAACTTTGTATCATAGTCCAACTTTCTAACAATGGTAATGGATGAGATAAATGACTACAAAAAATAATCTTTAAGGAGGAAACCAAAGTTTTTATTTGTTTTTAAGATCATAAATTTTATTAATTTTCTAGGAATGATTTTAGTTCTATATTAGGTTTTAGTTTCAATTACAAATATTCTTTAGCTTTATTGAATGGAACTTGTGATTTTATATGTTTTTATATGTGTAGGTTAATATTGAAGTCACAAAGATCAGTAGTTTAAGAGATAAATATTCAATTCAAGGGGGGTATCTTTGTAAAAAAAATTAAAGAGGTTTCAAGTGATATGTTTCATGAAAGGTGAGCTCACACCACAAAATATTACCGAATAATACCCAAGTTCAAAGTCATCTGAATTCACAGAATCACACCAACCACCATGCTAAAAGTGGAGTAAGATATTTAATTCTATTTTTATGACGCCCCTAAATTATTTTAAAATTATTTTAAAATTATTTTATTTAATTTTAAACTGATAAGGAATTCACCACACTTGAATTTTTTTCAAATTCACTAATCTAGAAGACAAAATTCACAAAATATTACCATTATAACATGTTTTAGATTTATTTTTCAATAAATTTGAATGAGTAAAATAGAGTAATTAATATTTAAAGATAATAATGAAAAATTTATTTGACAAATAATGATTTTTAGGAATTGGTTTATTTATGTAGATGAAATTTCTATATGATTTTACATGTTTTTGAATTTCTAAAATTTATGTTAATTGGTTTATTGTTAGTGTGATTTTTCATGAGTGATTGAATTTATTCATATTTTATCATTATTAATGGGTTTTTATCGAAATATTTTCATTATTTTCTCAAGAATATTTATTGAGAGACAAATGAATATTTTAATATATAACTTTATTTACATCTCCTCAAAGCTATGATTTTATAGATTCACATTTAAGATGATTGATGCATATTTATGGATCGAGAACTTATACTTGAGAACGATCTTTAAACTAATCATACTTTAATGTATAGAATCCATGAATGACCTTTGTTTGGGAAGAGCCGCATTAAAATCCTTATTTATCCTTCCCTGCCATAATTCATAGTGTTTTACATGACATTCATTAATTCAAGTTTGGGGTATTGGTTATTGATGGTGAAAGGCTATGTTTCATAATGAAAAGTAATTGTGGGGGACTGTTTCACAATATTTTTAAAAAGTTATGATCATTCATTTTACTTCATTTTACACCCTTCTTAAAATATGAATGAATAAAATTAAAAAAAATTGAAAATGGTTTGTTTCATTGGAAGGTCAAAAAACACCAATGCTTGACCAATTATATTAATCATTTGGGTCAGATGGTGGATGTGAGACATTTCCTAGGTAAAAATTTTGATAAAAAGAAAAATTATAAAAAAGTAAAAAAAAACAATAAGGTGAATCATTAATAGTTTTAATTGATTCATAACATTTATTTGTGTTTTGGGAAGTGGGGAGATGTATTTTTAAATAGAGTATCTTTATTTATATACCTTTTATTAACATGAATAATCCATTATATTTAATCTCATGTTGATATTTTTTGATTTTTATATCATTTAATTACCTACCCTAAAGCCTTATATTCGTTTGAAGATAAATTTATAAGTCCTCATGATTAAGTTTTTTTATCTCTATGGGGCTTTTATTAAATATTCATTTCCAAATTATCGAAAGGTACATGATTCATAGAATGAGAAAAACTCCATTTACATTAGTACCTTGAGTGATGAGTGAAAATAAATTGAAGTGATGTAAATTTAAATTTCCATGACATAAATAATGAATTAAGAAATATAAATGGAATAAAGTAAAAGAAATTTCACTTCAAAAGAGAGAAATTGAAATTCATTTTTGACCTATTTCATTGAAAAGTGAGGATTTGGAGAAGTTTTCTATGAGATTACTGAACATTTGATTCCCCATTGACAATTTTTTTATTTTGTTAAGTTTTATATTTGAATGTTTTTAGGGTGGAATTCCCTTGTGATGAATGTCAAGATTTAATACTTGAGGAAAATAATAGATTCAAGTGTGGGTGTATTTTATAGTAACATTCCATTAAAATATTTTTTAATATATAACTCATTTATGTTGGAAGTAAATTTATTATTCATTCTCATTTATTCACTATTTTATCAATTTTATTGGAATGAATTAGAAGAATAATGTTGAACACAAGTGAATAAATTTAGAATATAACAATTCATGCCATGACACTCAATCTCATGGAATGACTAGCGCTACAATTTCATGCTGTGAGAATATACAAGAGAAAAGGAAGTATAGTGGGTAGCCTAAAAATTCAAGGTGTGACACTTATTTCCACTCCATTAAATCAAGTCAAGGCATAGCATATCTTATGAAGACTTAAATGAGGACTCTATAGGTTTATGGGGATTATTTAAAAGACTAGTTTTGGGGAGATAAAGATACACCCCAAAAATAATATTTCCTATAAATAAAGAGTTTGGGCCACAGCTATGAAGAGGGTGGAGACTAGGATCTAGGGTGAGGTGCTTCTATAGCATCTTTCACTTCGTCATCTCTTAATTTATACAGGATTTTAATTTATTCTTTTCTAACCCTCTTAATGATATCATGTGGGGTGATTATATTTTGTGTTGTGGTGTGTGTGATGAAGGGGAATTGTATTTTATAATATATTTATAATTTTAAGTGAAATTTATGTTTTTTTCTGGGACTTGTTCATTCATTATGATCCCTTAATTATTTTACTTATACATAAAAATTGTAATAGGGTTAAAGAAGTGTTACTTTAATCTCTTCTTTTCTATTGTTCATGACCATTGTCTTAGTTTAAGAGAGAACTTTTTAGTGTTCGTACTAGGGTTTTGACTTCCACCATCACTATTGGATTAGTTATTACACTATGTTTGAATATAGATCAAGGTTACTTATTCATTTATAATTTAAAGTACCTAACCATGAGAAAATGAGATTTTATGATTGATAGTGCTTACTCAAACTGAGGGACTCGCTAATACCTAATTCTGACAACACTACTAGAAAGACGACTTACACCCACGCTTCAAAATCGTGGGTATAGCCCCCAAAACTGTGGGTTTAGCCTATACCCATGGTTTTGGGAACTGTGGGGCTGAGAGGCATCACAATAGGGTTCTGAGCCTATACCCACAGTTTTCCAAAACTGTGGGTATAGGGGTGTCATAGTGTGGCACACCGCTGTATGGCATGGCACACCACTTCCCCCACAGTTTTCAAACTGTGGGGATTTAAATTCAAAAAACGAATACCGCAGGATTCGACCACGGGATGACCAAGAAGCAGACCACCCTCTCTGATCAACCTAGCCAAGCACATGTTCAATATATATATATATATACTAATATATTCGCTTATCTAAAAATGAGGAAGGCGAGAATCGAACACGCGACTGGTTGGAGGAGGATACGTCACCTGAAAAACTGAGCTATGGGAATTTTTGTTAATATATCCATACATTTATATACTTATATTAATTATATATCATTTATTATAAAAAAAACTCACTAAGATTCAAATATAGGACCCCGTTCTACAACACAGACTACCTTACCAACCAACCTACAGAAATTACATGTATTTATATGTGTATCTTTGTAATTATATTAATCCAAATAGTGTTCGCCCCAAATATTTTGTTTGTCCCGTGTAATTTTTTTTCCCTCCATAATACATGAAAGAAATACCCACGGTTTGGCCAAACCGTGGGTATAGGTCTTCAAAAAAAACCCCAATACCCACGAGTTTGAAAAACTATGGGTATAGGTCTTCCAAAAAAACCATATACCCACGATTTGTCCAAAACCATGGGTATACATCTTGAAAAAAACACTTATACCCACGGTTTTGCAAAACCATGGGTATTGGTCCTTAAAAAATCTATACCCACGGTTTTCTTAAACTCTGGGTATAGGTCCCCATATTATCCCTATACCCACGGTTTTCTAAAACCGTGGGTATAGGGGTACCCTATACCCATGGTTTTTTGAAAAACCGTGATTATAGGTCCATTTTCCTGTAGTGCAAGTGCATGATTTAAATTGAGTATTCTATGTCTTGTTATTCCTTGAACCTTGATTCATTACATCTTGTAACTCTTTTTATATTTTATTATCCCTATCAAATTAACCATAAATTCTTAAAATTAAAATAGTATTAGATTAATTTCAATATAGTTATAGTTATTCACTATTAAATTACCATATTCTCTACCTCACCTTTATGGGATCAACCCCAAACTTGTAATATTGTATACTACTTTATTGTAGATTTAATTATTTGTATCTCATGAACATTATAAATACTAAATTGGTACTATCCTAGAGTAATTAATGAGTCCTTATAGTTGTATCAATCATCATCAAAAATTGTGAGGTTTTTAGTTTCATTTCTCAATATTGAAAAATGGTGGAACGATTCTGGAACAATAAATTCTAAAATTTTGAAAAGATATTGCTATGAAGTTTAGAAATATACTAGTGTAGGATTATTTTGAAAAAAAAATGGTATAAAGAAGAAAGTATCTATAATGTTAACCCATCACAAAAATATTATAGTTGAGAGGAGAAACTAAATCATAAAAAACATGTCCAGGATGATGTTGATTAGAAAAGACCTACCAAAAAAGTTTTGGAAGGAAATATTCCTGACATCAATCTATATCTATAAAATATATTTTTTATGTCTAGGGAAATTAAAGGCTTCATATGATATATGGGAAATAAATAATATAATGTTAAAATTATTTTAAATAATTATAATTAATTGTTTCATTCTCAATAAGGAGTGACCTATGATGTTTTTGTCTCATGGATATGAAGGTATTTTCAATGATTCCCTATGAGTTTTGGTATTCAATCCTTTTAATGTTTAAGAGTCGGTCCTTCGAGTTATAGGTTTTTGGAGTGAATATGGAATTATAAAGTGGGTTTCACCATGTAATTTAGAGGTTTTTATGTGGATATGTTAGTATTGGTGAGGAAAAGACAATTGTGACGTGGTGTCTGGGGGTGGTATTTTGGTAGAGCTTCCAATTTCAGCATGGATTAACCATGGAGTAGGGTTGTGGTTCAGACCGATTTAGCACTACATCATGGAAGAAAAGGTTACACTATAGTTCTATAAAGGGTTAGTTTAGTTGGATATTCCAAATATAGGGTATTTAATCAATGGGAGTAGGCTAAAATGTAGTATCATTTTGGAAGTGGGGCACTATGGCGTGATATTCTTCGATGTACCATAGTCTCTTCTACTAGAAAATAGTATATGTGTTTTGTTTCTCATAATAAATTTCGACCATAAGTGTTATGGATTGGTCTATCTCATTATGTCTTAGTATGGGCTTCTTCCATCACCTTTGCATAATATTCTAGGAGGATGCGTTGTGGTCTTCTATTTTTGAATCTGAAAATAAATACTTGAACCCCACTAAATAGGTTTTTCTTCTAATTTTCTCTATTGAACATTAGGTATACAAGGGATATTTTTAAAGGATTTTAATACCTTTTTTATCATATTCAACCCTAGGCTTTTGAAGATAAAATCTTGGTGGATTCTCTCTATTCTTAAGTTAGGTGTCCCTATACAAAGGTTTTAATTCATGAATTTGTTGAAGTTATTATACAATTCCTTTATATTTTTTATAAAAGTTATGTATTTGAAATAAAGGTTTATTTTATTCATTAAATCCTTGTTTTAAAATGTATTTTTGTTTAAAATGGTTTTGTACACACTATGTGTTGATGAAAATCCCTTGAGGTGGTTTTGATTCAAAAACATATGTTTTCAATCATGGGAGTGGTAATTATTTGCTGTGAAAATATTTTATAGATTGTGATCATCATTATCAAATGGTTTTTGGAAATCATATAATATTGGTAACCTTGGGTGCATCCGGAAATGGAAATGTAACTCTAGGGTGTGTAAAAACTCTATAAGTCTTAATATCAATAGACTGTTATGGGAATCGATATTGGTTAGATTCACATAATGCCTAGATTAGTGTCGTACTTTTATGGCTACATGGTTTTCAACATGATGGTATATTTCATGGTTTATGGCTCACTTTTTTATCTTATAGTGTATTTATAGATAATTTTTCTTATGAACATCTACTTTCATCCATGTACTAGACATATTCCTAGTTTGTGAGGATATAGAATGATTTTATGAAAACCAAATGATATTTTAAAAAATTATTATCTTATTAACTATTTATAAACTAAATTTATTTTAAATCAAAATCTAAAGTTTTCATGGTATTATACATTGTATATATTTTTTGGGGAGATTCTACTGGTTTGTGTGCTCACACCCTGTTTTTACCTTTGAGAATTTATATATGTGATTTTTTAGGACACAAGTAAATAGAATGGTGGAATTTAGTTCATTGGCTTATCTTTCTACCTATCACCTTTGTAGTGGGACAATTTAGTGGGGATGGATGGCTGCATGGAGTTTTTTCCTTTGGATTATCTTATTTTAATTTCTTGTTTAGACCCTTGGGATTTATGTTGTATGTCTCATGGATAGTTACTTTTATTCCACTTCATAATCCATTGGTTTACCTTTTTTCAATTATTCATGAGAATTTTTCAATTTTTTTAATGATTCTCTCTTCTAGAAATCTATCTTGAGTGTTGTGTTCGATCACCCTTAGACGGTTCATTAGAAAATGGTATCATATGGATAACCTAGTCTAAAGTTTTAGGAAACTACTTGGGTTTGGTTCAATGTCTTTGGTGGATAGGATTTAGGACTTTTAAAAATCATATAGTAAGTGTGGGAGGCTTCCAAGATAGCTCACTTCCATGTCTGAACTTAAGTTTCATTAGGTGTTCAGGGGATTTTTTTCAATTATTGATACTTGGTTTTTGAGGTTATTTGAATGAATTGAATTTCCAGTTTATTTAAATAGATATATTCCTTTTTAATATGTTGTTTTTCATTCGTAGAATCCACAATTACCTTAAATTATTATAGTTTAAAATCATTAATATGGATTCTCAAATTTGGTTTTATGATTTTTTGATTTCTCTTAAAATTATTTGTTATTATCTTCTATTTATTAGACAATGTCATCTAGAAGAGATCTAAAAAATATGAGTGAGGAATATATGAGACAAGTTCCACTATAAAATCCTTCAGTTGACCCTCCTTTGGAAGAAGTTTTCATTTTCACCATTCAGACTCTTGGTCTGGTGGGAATTTTACATTAGGGACAATTGGTGGATCATTGTATGGAATTTACTAAGTATAATCCACTCAACTTCCATGGTGACAAAGGACCCTAGGAATCTAAGGAATAGATTGAGCATATTGAAATGATATTCCATTTTCTAAAAACTCCTGAGGGATCTAAGTGAGTTTTTTCACCTATATTCTTGAAGGTAAAGGAATGATATTATGCAAATCCATTATGCAAGTTAAGTTGCATGAGGATCATACCTAGATTTATTTCAATAAAATTGTCATTCATTATTTTTACCATGAAATTTAGAATGTGTATAGAACCTAATAGTTTATAATATTAGTTAAAGGGGGGTATATGATTCTGGAGTATTCTACCTATTTCACTAAATTAGTGTACTTATCACCTGATCTTGTTACAAATGATTACCTTAAGGCTTATAGGTTCAACATGGGTCTGAGTGAATAAATTTAGTTAATTATAATTCTCTTATACCTTATAACCTTTTTAGAGGTGGAAAATAATCCATCTATGCCTGAGGTAGACATAGCTATGAAAATGGGTATAGGTGGAGCTTTAGTTGCTGAAGATATTATTCAAGGTGTCTCTTTTGAATAAAAAATTAAATGAAAGGATGTTCATTTATCATTAAGACCAATTTCAAGGGATTAGTTAGGTCTGAAACTGGTTATTTTCTACCATTGTGGGATTCCTTGTCATACCAATTCTAACCATATGAAATCGCCCCCAAAATTTTCATATTTTTATACAACCTGGTCCCCTCATGTGTTTCTTAGTAGGATTTACCAAGGCAGTAAGGCCAGCTCCACTCTCACCAAGGGTTAAAAGGTTTGTTATGATGCTTCCAGGTGTGGTGGGTCATATCCTCAGAAAATGGGTGTTTCATAAAGATAATAAATCTCAATTAGTGGATAAGACAAAACCTCTTTATACAATGGAGTATGTACTAGAGGAATCTAAGGTCAGTCTAGCTACTATTATAGGTATGGTGTTTATTTTATCATCTATGGTACTAGATTTATTTGATACAATTGTTTCTAATTATTTTATATTATCAGATTGAGTAGACATTTTGGGATTATATTCAAAACTTATGACATTATTTTTGGATCTTTCCATACCTTTGGGAAAGAGATCTAAATAAGGTTTCAAATGTCCTGTGTGTCGGGTAATGATAGTCAACTTCGAAGTGTTTTTGGATTTCTTGGTTTTTGATCCTTATATATTAGACCTAATTATTGGTATTTATTGTATAATCAGTTTTAGTTCCTTGATTGACTAGAACCTTCATTGATTTATGTTTTTATCTCTTGATAGGTACTCAAGTGTCTTTCAGGGTGAGAAGGATTCTAGATCTGGGAGGGTCAGTCTTGTTGTTCCTTATGATGGAATAATATCAGGAAAATTTTTGGTGTTATTCCTTGATGTTTTTTCCTCTTAATTAGAGAGTTCACTTTCTATAGTTTTGAGTTCATATCATGAGGTTTTCAGGATAATTTGTCTAGTTTACCATCATATTTAAAGTTTGAGTTATCTATTGAACTACTTCCTAATACGATGGACATTTCAATGTCATCTTATCGCATAGAACTTGTTGAGTTGATGGAGCTTAAAATCCATCTTATGGATCATGAGTCTAGGGTATTTATCCTATAATGTCCCCTTGGGGTTCACCTTTCCTCTTCTCAAACAAGGTAGATGGGTCCCCCATACTTTTCATGGATAATTGAAAGTTAAATCATGTGACTATGAAAAACAAGTATCCCTTATGAAGAATTGGTTATCTCTTTGATAAAATTAAAGGACCTTAGTGGTTTTATAAGATTGAACTTAGTTCAAGGTAAAACCAGTTGAGATTTTGAGAAAATGATATAGTTAAGATAGTGTTTAGGAGATGGTATTGGCATTTTATGTTTTTGGTTATGCCATTCATTCTCACTGATGCTCCTATGGTATTTATGGAATTGATGAATTGGGTATTTCATCGATTCTTAGACTCATTTTTTTCCATGTTCATGGATTACAATTTGTTTCACTCAAAGTCAGAGGAGGAGCACATGGTTTATTTGGATATTAATCTTATAATCTTGAAATAACATCACTTGTATGTTAATATTTCCATGTGTGAATTTTGGAACCAAGAAGTAAATTTTTTTTGACATGTTATATCTATGAGATACATATCAATAGATCCTAAAAATATAAAGGTGGTAATTTCATGGGAGTATCGTATAAATTTGTTTGAGATATTGAGCTTCTTGTTTTTTCCTGGTTATTATAGGTGGTTTGTTCAGAACCTTTCCAAGCTTGCATCTCCGATGAAAAATTTGAACCATAAGGGAATAAATTTTCAGTGGAATTAAAAAATTTAAATATATTTTGAGAATATTAATGTAATATTAACTTTATCTCATGTTCTAATTATTTTGAAATTTGGTTTATGTAATGATGTTTTATTCACTATTTTAAGTATGAGTTTATGGTGTGCCTTGATGCAGGGGAAGAAGGTGGTAGCCTATGGCTCTCGCCAATTGCTCCGTCATGAGAAGAAATACTCTACCCATGATCTTAAGTTGGTAGTGGTTATGAATGAACTCAAAACAAGTCATAATTATCTCCTTGTAGATTGGTTTATAGTATATTCTGATTATAAGATTCTGAATCATAACTTTACTCAGATTTATCTAAACATATGACAAAGAAATTGGGTTGAGTATCTATATACTTTTGATTTTTGATATTTCTTATACCCTCGGGAAAGGAAACATTGTCTTCAATGCATTGAGTAGAAAATTACCAAATAAACCACTAAGGGAATTAGTGGGGGAGTGGTCTCTGAATATTTTTTTTACTAAGATGCTATTAGAAGTGGATGAGGTTGATGGAAAGGCATTATTAACTTCATCAAAGTCCAAATAATAATTTAATGATAGATTTTGGATTCATAAAGTTTTATACACTAATTTCCAGCACTTGAGTAAATCCTAAATGTTAGGGTGACCTCAGGTGAGTGATCTTGATCTTCCAGTGGCACTTCAAGTTTCCAGAGTAGGTTGATCATTCCAATTTCTCTGAGGTGGGAGTTTATAGATAGTGGAAACTAATATTTTTGGTCTGTTCACCCTGGGACTACCAAAATGTATCATTATATGAGTCATTGGTATTAGTGTTCAGGGATGAGGTGGTCAATTATATATTTTTTATCATTGTTCCTTACTTATTAGAGAATTAAGGTAGTGCACTAGAGAGATTCGGTTTTTTTTAGAACTTTACCCATTTCAGTATGGAAGTGGTATGAGATTTACATAGAATTTATTATTGGTTTTCCATGGAATCCTAGTAAGAGGGATAAAATTTTGTTAATAATTGATTGACTTATTAAATTTAATCATTTCCTCCCCATTAAGAAGATTATAAAGTTAGAATATCTCATCCACTTATATCTCTAATAGGTTGTGAGACATTATTTGGTTTCCTATGTAACTATTTATTAAAAACACATATGTTAAACATGTAGTTTTTAAAAAAAATCAAGAGGATATGGGTTCCCATTTGAAATTAATCAGGGCATGTCATCCACATATGGAAGGGCAGATAGAGAGATCAATTTAGATTCTTGGGGATATGCTCGGAGTATATGTGACTAATTTTGGTAGTTCTAAGGAAAATAAACTTTATCTGGAATAATTTTCCTATAAAAATATTTATCTAGATTTGATTAATATAGAACCCTTTTATGATTTATATGAACAACCATAAATTTATCCCATATGCTGGGAAAATTTTAGAGAGTGGTCCTTGGTTTGACTGAGCCTTATTCCAGAGATAATAAAAAAGTTACAATTAATTCGGAAGATATTTCTTATGATATAAAGTATTTAAAAATCTTATCAATACTTTCATCATCATCTTCTAGAGTTTTAAATTAGAGATCATGTATTTATCAAAAAAAATCTCACTTGGGACATCATAGGTTGGGTAAGTGGAGAAAATTAGGAAGAAGATTTTTTGTCCCATTTGATATCATTGAAAAAAAGTTGAATATCAATTCAAACTTCCATCTCACATAATATCAACTCATGACTTTTTATCATTTCCCAATTTAGGAGGTATTAATCGCACCCTTACCATGTGACTGAATGGGAGGAATTTTATCTTTATACTGACACTACTATGGTTTAGAAACTAGTTTAGATTATCGATCATCAAGAAAAGGAACTATGTGGTAAAACAATTCCTTTAGTTTTTGTAATGTGGAAGATTGGATATGATAGCTATGAGATGTGGGAGTGGGAATTTTTGATGAGGTAGTAGTGGAATTTTCTTTTTACAAGTCCATAAGCATGATAATTTTCTAGAGACAGAAATATTTTATTGTGGGGAGAATTTTTATTCCCTATAGGTTTTAGTACTCTATCATTTTAACTTCTAATAGTTTTTTCTTTTAGTTTCCAGTTTTTGGCGTGATTTTGGAATTCTACATGGGGTTTTACCATTGTAGGTAGAGGCTATGATGTGAATATATTAGTTTTGTCAAGGAAAATATAGTTGTTGTATGGAGTCTATGATGTGGTATTTTGGTTCCACTATCAATTCAGGCCTTACTACATCATGGATTAGGGATGTGGCATAGGACGGTTGAGCACTATGACATGGCAGATTATGATGCATTGTAGTGATATAAGGGTTCAGTTTGGGAAGCTCTATCAAATAAGGGGTAGCTACAGCATGGGGGTAGAATGTGGTATAGTCTCCTTTTTGTAGTATATCTCTATAGTGTGGTGGTATTAGTTATTCCATAGTTTCCTCTCCTAGAAAATAGGATTTTTTTTTATTCTAAAATGAAGTTTTGACTATAATATTTCCAGTAAGGTCCCTTACATTGCGTCGTAGTATGTTCTTATTCCAGCACCTTTGTGACGTGGTCTAGGAGGCTATGTCATGGTTTTTTAATTTTCTTTCTGACTATAAATACCCAAATGTTATCTAAATAAATTATTCATCCAATTTTCTCTCTCAAACCTTAGGTGCCCAAAAGATCTTTTTGAAGGAATTGAATCCATTTTTTATTAGATTTAGCCTCAATCTTTTGGACATCAACTCTTGGTGTCTTATCTCCATTATTAATATAGGTGTATCTATACAAAAATTTTAATTCATTAATTTCCTTATGTTATTATTAAATTCATTTGGTTTATTTATTAAAGTGATATATTTGATATAAATATGTATTTTATTAATTAAATACATGTTTTTTAAAATTTATTTTTCTTTAAAAATGGTTTTGGATACACTATGTGTTGTTAAAATTACCTTAAGGTGGTTTTGATTCAAAAAATGTGTTTTCAACAATATAAGTGGAAATGCTTCCCTATAAATTTTTTTATAAATTGTGAGAATATTTTTTCTAATGGATTTTTGAAAGCATGGAACATGGGGAACCTTATGTTCATCAATAAATTGTAATGTCACTCTAGGGTTTGTAACAGCTCTAGAGGTCTCAATATTTACTAACTGTGATAAGACTCGATGTCAGTTTAATTCAGATGATATCTGGATTAGTTGTTTCTTTTTTTAGGTCTAGTATATATTCCTATAGGATAAATCCCAAATATTATTCTTCTTAGTTTATGCTTGGTTTTACACATGATGGAATATTTCATGGTTGGTTGCTTAATTTTTTATCTTATGGGGTATTTGTGAACAATTTTTATTTTGATTACCTGTTTTCTTTCATGTACTTTAAATATTAATCATTTATAAGGATATAAAATACTTTTATGAAAAAAAAAATATGTTTTATAAAATTATTATCTTTTGAACTTATTTATAAACTAAGTTTGTTTTAAAGAAAGAGACAGTGTTTTCATGGTATTATACTTTATATATATTCTTTGATAAAATCTTACTGGGATGAGTACTCACACCCTACTATTTCATTTGGGAATTTTTAGATGTGATTCTTCAGGAAATATGTAAAGGGAAGGGCATTATATAGTTTCTTGCATCTCTTTGTGGTCATCACCTTTGTAGTGGGACGGTTTGGTCATGAAAAATAGTCACATGGAGTTTTAACCTTTGGATTGTCTTTATTTACTTTATACTTTATCTCCTTGGGCTTGACGTTGTATATATCATGGATATATATGCTTTCATATAATTTTTACTTTTTTGGTTTACCTTGTTCTAATTATTCATTGGATTTGTTCAGTTGTTTTGATGATACTCCAATGTGAAGGACCATCTCGGGAGGTGTGTTTGATCAACTTAGGCTAGTTTGTTACATTTTCCTTGGTTACTCAAGAAATAAAAATGATTATAAATTATTCAATAAGAATATTTTAATTGTTTTAGAAATAAATGATATCACTATAGTGAATAATAGGAAGAATAGTTAAAAAATAGTGAGTAGATTATAAATGAATGTGATTAGGAGGTGAGAAGCTTAGGAGAGCAGAGGGGGATAAGGAAAAATTATATTTAGTAACTAATGATGAGAATAATGGAGTTAGATATATATCCATAATGATGATAAAGATCAAAGATAAAATAGGTGAGACAAATATAATTGGTGACCCAAAAACACCAATATAAATGAGAATGAAGTCTCTAAAACAAACTTTAATTTTATCACCGGTAAAGCCAAAGTGTTTTTAAGAATCTTCTAAATATGATAATTGGATTCAATAGACACATGAAAAAAATTAACAATTTGAAAATAATCAGACCTGAGATATTTTTTTGAAGATGATAGATAAGAAATACATCGAGAAAAAATGGGCTTTCCCAAAAAAAACTAAAAGAAGATGGGATGGTGATTCAAAAAATGACAAGACTACCATGAAATAGATAAATTCATATAAAATTAATTTATGTGGATGAAACATTTAAACCTATAGAAATACTGGAGATAATTTATCTATTCTTATCTATAATAGTTAAAATTAAATTCATGGTTTTCCATATGGACATAAAATAATAATTTCTAAATATATTACTTTGATAAGGTCATACCTCAAGCAGTCAGATGGTTTTCTTATTCAGGAAGAGGTGAAAAAAAAATCAGCTGAAGATAGTCTTTTATAGAATAATGAAAGAACCTAGTTTGTGGTATTCTCACCTTGATCAGAACCTGAAAATTATTTATTTCCAACATGGTTGAGTTGATCATAATATCTACATGAAGCAGGAGAGTTATCAAATAATTGTAGGGACTATATATATTGATGAAATTGTATTTTTTGTCTTAAAAAATAAAAAGGGTAATAAATTTACAAATTTCATTATATTAGAGTTTGAAGTATTGATGATTTGAGAGTTTATATTTTTCCATAATTTTTAGGTGATATATGGAAGCCTTGGTACATTTGTCTCTCAATACAAATATACCAAGGAGTTTCTGAGAATATTTGGAATGGTTCATTGAAATGTAATGAAAACAAATGTTTCTACCTAGATGAAATTTTGAAGGGATGATGATGGAAAAGGGTTCTATATCACAAAATATTAGTCGATCATTGGTAGCATGTTATTCTTAACAATGACGTGACCCAATATTGTGTTTTAAACTTTTCAAGATATAAGATATCAAAATAATCACAAATAAACCTACTTTTAACTGTGAAAATAATACTATAGTATATCCAAAGGCACATTGGATTTCAGTTTCCATTATAATGAAACATCATAATAAGAGTTTTATAGATTTATAGTTTCTTACTAGGCCAGTTAATCAAATTATTGAAAGTCAACATCAAGTGGTTCATTTTATCTTGTAGGATTGTGAAATTATTATCTTAAAAAGAGACAACATTGAATTTCACTGATCAATATAGAGGCATAATATGTTACAAAAACTCAATATTTCATGAAACTATTGTGTATGAATCATTATTCGAAGATATGTGAGTTTAATTCAAGTCCCTAATAAAAATAAAATGTGATAATTCTACTGAAATAAATTTTATCAAAAATATCCAACATCACTCATAGATAAATAACATTGAGATCAAGTGTCACTTTATAAAGTATAAAGTGTTCCATGGTTAGTGAAATTGTAGTATTTTACCATTGAACTTCAGGTCACATAAATCATGAAAATGAAATTACAAATGAAATCATTTGAAAGGAATAAGTTATCTTTTTGAATCTAGTAAAACTTCCGAATTTAATCAACATAGATTTGGAACCCACACTCTTATAGGTATTTTTAACATTTACCCACATGTTGATCACTATTTTTTCCACTATTTTATACCACAAAGGAGTTTCAATTGGGTTTATTGACAATGGGGTATAAATATAATCCATGAAAGGGGAGAGATTTCTCAAACATGCTAAGTGGGTGATTAAATATGATAATTAGGAGAGATATATTAAATGTTAAATCTGGAGGTATGGATGTAGGGGGATTATATCAAACATGATTATGTTCACTCAATTTTTACATTTAATACATAAGATGAAAGGGTGACATTTTTGTTTGTGAAGAAATTGATTTACAAATTGTGGTTTACCAATAGGTATTTAGAGATAAATATTGTTAAAAAAATTGTTTAAAGAATGGAGGGATTTATTGATGAGATTTATATGTTACGCTTTTCTACCACACAAATCTATGATCATGTGGGATTAAAGTACGTGTTGAATAAGTATTCGGTTTCTTTCTGGAGTCATAGAGTGAAAATGGTGTTTGAAGAAGAATGTGTGAAATATTATTCAATAGGATGGTCAATAATTTTTAAGTTTTTTCAAAAAAAATAAAGGGAATATTATTATAAAAAAATACCTCAAGATGGTGTTTTAATGTTTTGGGTTGTTTTTTTCAAGAAATATGGTTAACAAAGTTCTTGTGTTTTTATTTACTAATTATAACTGGAATTAATTGAAGGTGTTTTTGAATTATGTATAAAATTTAAAATGATAGAGTTTTTGTTTAAGAGTTATGAAAATATATAGTAGGTACGCATCCGTGAAGGTTTTGTAAGGAATCTGATATGTGTAGGAAATTTTCCATAGGCACTGGGTGATGGAACTATTTGAATCCACAAATGAAGTTTGTGGTGTATGATTTTTAGGAACGTGAATGGATCACATGGTTTTAGTTCGTGAAATCATAAAGTATTTACTCCTTGGGGTCATTATTTTTTTTCCAGTGGTGGTGATTGCATGTGTGTCATGAAGGGATTTCACTATAAAATTTCATACATGTAATTCATACCCAACAAAAAATTCATGAAGGGATAAATAATAAAATTTTTATGAGATGACTTATCATGTTTATTTTCCTATAAAAGGATCCCATAATCACATCATTTTTTAGAGCCAAAAATCTCATGGAAGAGTATATATAGGGATTCTACAATTTCATAAAACAATTCATAGAGTATAGTAGTCCACAAAACGTAGTAGTTCATAGAGAACAAGGATAGTAAAGTGAGTAGATCATGAGGTAGTAAATGAAGGAGTTTCATGAGGTAGTATATAAATGAGTAGTACAAAGAGGAATTCTATATACAGAGTAGTTTGTGAGAGAGATTTTACGAAGGAAGTTTATGTATGTCTATGATGAATGAAAGTTTTTGAATATAGTATGTGGAGCTAGTTCACAAGTTTAAAAGGACTGTTTGTAAAGAGAATAGTTAGCTAACGGATTTTCCATAGAGCATGTTTTACAGGGTAAATGGGATTTCATCTCATTGATGATAACATAGCTTCATGTCCTTCTTATATTAGTGTAATCTAATTCAAATATGTTATGAACCATACAGATATTGTTTTTAATGAGCTATGGGATCTCTTATATTGAGAGAGTAATGATATTTCAAAATTGTTTGATGTAAATTAGGATGGATAGTGTGTATACTCTAAAAAATGAAAAGAGCAATTCACTTTTATGATTTCGTTACAATGAAACATTGCCTTTGTATTCTCCATGAATTTTCATAGTTTGGGTGAGCTAAGTAAAAGAAATTATATATTTTAGATTCTTTCATTTTATTATATATTATTTTGAGAAAAATGATAGAATATAGTTTTATTTTAGAGATTAAACAAGATCTTAAGGGGGTTTATTTTAATCATCCACGCTTGATTAACACCCCCCCAGGGTATTTAAACTAGTGGGGCCAATAAAGATTTATTTTGGCCCCAAATTTCTTTATGATCACCTCTTTAACTAGGGTGGTAGAAATATTAACCACATATAGGATATGAAAAAAATGTACATAGCTGGCTCGATCAATATCACTATTGATCTTGATGGGTACACCAACAGAAGTTGAAATATCCCAAAAGATTTTGGGTCTCTAGTCGAACCAATTATACCCATTAACCTCGATCCAGATATATGAATGGGTATTTCTAAAATTGAGCACATAAAAGTTAATGCCCCAATCCTATATTTTGATAATTCTTGGTTTGATCATAATAGTGTCAATCACCAATCACAAAAAAATATACCATGTTTACATGTCCACAACAATCACATAAATATATATATAATAATAATAATTACATATAATAAACTATTTATACATATATTTTATTAAATATAAAAACTAAATTATCTATGACATGATTCATAAATTTTATGATCATAATAAATATTTAGAAATATCTCAATATAATTCCATAAAAAATTATGAATGGTCTAAGGAAGTTGGAACTTCATGAACAGAATTCCTGGAAAATATTTTGGAATACATAGTTATCATGAACATTTTTCTAAACCATGCATAACAAACTATCTAAAAAATACTTAAACTACATGGTTACCATGTACATTTTCCCAGACTATATAAAAAATGTGCATAAAAAACTCTGAAAAGTTTAATTTCTCACTATTTTTATTGCAATGTTATTATTATGACAAAAATTATTATAAAAGGAAATGTAGGGTGTCATTGAATATATAATTATATGCATATATTATTTCATAAACTATTTTTTATAATATTTATATTATATTTTCTCTCACACTCACCCACTCACCCAACCCCTCCCTCGAAAACCTTATCCTCCAATCATCATGTGACTGATTTCTCCCCCATCTGATCCTCTTCAGATTCTCCTTCATGGTTCCACCATCCCTCATTGGATTCTTTATTCCCAATTATAGTTCCTCAATATTCTTTCCTCTATCCCATTCATGTACCTCCCCTATTATATACCCTTCTTCGGGTATTCCTCCTTCATTTGGTGCATCGACCAGTGCTTCCAGTCTTTGTGATCGATCTCCCCATCCTCAGTACGATCGAACTACCCTTCCCTGTCGCCTTCTCTCGTGAAGAACCCAATTGGGTCACTGGTCTGGTGATAGGAGGACATAGTTCATCTAATAAATTGATAGTAACATCTTCACTGGTTAGTATTATATTTTTTATTTATTAGATTGGTAAAAGTATTTTTTTTCTAAGAGAATAGAGTGTACAAGGACTAGATGTTGATACATACCAATGGGTTTTCAGCTAAGGGACATCTTGGGGGAAGAATTGAGATACCATGGCTTAGGTTATAAAGCACTTGCCACATAGTTCTAAAAGTTAAGGGTTTCATAGTTTTATTTTTTTTAATTGATATTCTTTAGGGATATTTGATTTTTTACTCAATACATTGTTCATTTTTTTATATTTCATTGTATTTATAATTTCTACTATTTATATTCTATTTGATGAACTATTTTTTACCTTCGAATATTTTTATTCTCCATATATTTATATTTTACTCTATTTTACTTTGATTTTATTGGAATATTATATCTTTTGGTCAGCTTATACAAGACTCGAATGACTATTTTTTGTTTTTTTTTAAATTATCACCTTATTATAGTTCCATATCATATTGCATCTAAAACCAATAAAAAAACTTTTCTATAAAATAAAATGGTGATTGATTTTTTATAATAGATACATTTCAATAAAAAAGGATTTAAATATCTTGTTTCATTATTTTATTTGAGATAAATATATTCTTAACCATTAAATCAATTATGTTCCACTTATTATAAACACAAAACATAATAAATAATTTTTAGAAATTTTTTTATTGTTCTCATCAATGAATCTTAGTATGTGGTCAATGATATATAATAATAATGATCTCAGATTTGAGTGACTATATAGTAGAGAACTGTTATTACAATTTCAATCAAAAAATATTGACCAAAAATTATCACATTACTATTACAAAGAAGAAACATCATTATATGATACGGATTAGTATATATATACATATATTATATTAATAGAATGTAAAAAAATAAGTTTAGATTGTGGAAACAACTCTAACTGATTCCTTCTTATAATAGAGACAACTATTAATAGATCACAACCTATTATCTCTCAAGTAATGTTTATACTTGTACTAAGGTATAGATTTAGTCAATAAAAATTCCAAACTTTCCTCTATATCCACACTTGTCACTATGAATTTTCCCCTTCGAGTAAAATCACTCAAGTGGTGATAGTTCTAAAGTATATAGTTCAACCATTTTTGCAACCAGGACTCTTTAGATAAAACCCATATTGTATTATTTTTACAGTACCAATTGATAAGCTATATATTTCTAGGTATAATTCCAAGATCAGGGATGAACATTCATATTATCACTTCTTATTTAGAAAAATTAAAATATATAATATACTCAGACTCTACATTAGAATAAATGAACAATAGTTTCTTAGAATACTTTTATCTCAAAACTCCTCCATTAAGAAAAAACTCATATCATGATTGAAGATTTAGATAATTTTGATTTGATTGATAGCATGTTATGTGTACCCCCTCATTACTAGTTTATCATATCTACAAAAACAAGTAACATATCATTTTAACACCTAATTTAATTCAAGATAGTATTTATAACCAACAAATTTTTCTCTCTTAGGATTTCTTGATATATAACAACAATGAACAATTAAAAGTAAACATTATTCCTATTAAATAGTGTGACATAAATTTAGGCCCAATATCTAAGGCATAAGGTATTACACTCATTCATTCTCTCTCTTCATGTGTTTGAGAGAACATTTCCTTATTTAGATTTATTTCATGTGATACAAGTGATGACCTGATCTTGGATTGTTTTATAATTTATCTTATCATATCCTTGACAATATATATACCTTGAAAAGGTCAATACATCCTCTTAGATTTATCATATTATATCATATTCTCTATAACTTGAGTTGCAAAATCATGTCATTCATTGGAGAAATAATTTTCCACTTAGACTTAACTAAATGTATGACTACCATATTTTTTCTATTTTTTATTAATGTATTTAACTTATAAAATAATATATCTCCCACTAATCACTCTTAGTAACACAGAAAAAGTTATCATATAAAAATTCAGAAACTACATTGATCCATAAATGAATTTTTATAGTTTTATATAATCAAAGTATCTATTATGGAAACATGAATTCAAATGGATTTTAATATCTATTTTGGGGAAAAATATTTCTACACCATCATTATATTAATGAATACTAATCCATTAATAAATAGTAATTATTTATAGGTAATTTATTTACCATCCCTATCAAGCTCTCTCTTGAGTGTCCATTTGAACACAATGGGTTTACATCCAATGGGGATATTACCATAATATAAAAATGATATTGTTATATGGAATTAATTTTTCAATTAATATCCTCTTAAATTTATTAGATTATTCCCAATTTATTCTCCCTTGTTTGATTGGTTTTTATTATTATAATTAAATAACATATGTCACCTAACTTGGAGAATATAAAACCAACTCTCTAGTTTTATTATTCCTATTCTTATTGAGTTTATATTTGATGTACACAATGGATGATGATGAGTATTATACATATTCAAAAAAATGAACATCATAATTGATAGATTTATTTTGATCAAAATATTCAATTATACCTTTAATAACCTTTATGATTATATATTTCTCTTTCTCTTTTACATTTTTTTTGATAAAAATTTCTCTACTTCAAGTTATCATAAATCTTATCCCCACTGGATTGAACACATATTTTGAAAATACTATCCCATATAAGATAATAAACCTTTATCTCACCAATGTACTGAACACATCTTAGTTGAGTGACATGTGACGTATTAACCTACTTAGATTAATGAAATGTGTCTTGTTTATTCAAATTGGTTAGTATATTTTGGAGAATTGAGAACATATGAGATTTTATATAATAAATTATCATTTTCTATGTCTATTTTTTACTAAATTCCTTAAAAATTTATTATAAAATAATTCAAATGATGTATATAGATATATGAATGAAAATAAATCCAATCCATATTAATGATCATGTTATTTAGTATTGGTATGTACATATCAATCTGAATATTATTTGTTCATTGTTGGTTATGGATTCATGTATCATTTATCATGTTCAGTTGACACACTAATCACATATATATAATAAGTTGTTATATCTCACTTATTTTCCCATTATTTCCTTATAGGTGGTTTCTTATGATGCAAGTTCATGGAAAATAGACTTCTGTAATAGGCCAATGATATTTGTTTACTCAGGATTACATATTTAACTTCCCATTATTTTATAAACCTTTATACTAGATACACATTTAATGAACCACATTTCATTCTATTAATTCATATTCTTCATTGTAAAACTTGAATTCATTGAAAACCTAATTTTCAATACCTTTCATAATATCCTTTTGTTAATTTAGCTTATTAAGGTCAAATACCCAAAATCTTATTAAGATATTTTTACTAATAATCATTCAATATATCACACTTTTATACTGATGTATTACTCCTTGAGTTACCTTTAGGATGATAATGAATTTATTAAATCTATTAAATATTTTTTAAGGTGTAATTGATATGATTTACATAGTTTATTTTCTTACATTCTTTTCTTTAACATTATTTTCTTAATCCATCATGTATACAGTGATACTTGATGATTTCATTATGATGATATTAAATACATTAATTGATGAGAACTATAGGAAGAATGTAAACATAAAAACATTCATATTCATAATATGACAAATATATAATGTTTTTTTTAAATATAATATTTTATGTTAGTATTAGGTTATCTTTGTTATTGGATCAAGTTTTTTATATTAATATAAAAGTTATATATTACTATAAAAACATGTGTAATTTAAGATATAGAATAATAAATGTACAATTAACTTCACAGAAAAATTATTGTTAGTAAAAAAATATTCTATTACACTTACATATTTATTACTCTTAGATAATCCAATGTTGGTATATTCTAATATATGAATTCATAATATCCTACAGAGTAGTGAAATTTTAGTCAAATATTACCCTTCTCTGTTCTTACTAGATAACTCCTCTTCATACTAGGGAAATATATGAGTTATAGAAGAGATGTTAATTACTAAATGTAAAATCTATAAAAAGAATATAATCATCTAGAATATTAAAAGGAAACTAGAAAAGTAAAACTACTTACTATAATTACTATAATAGCTACTTATACATGGTGTTTTTAATTTCTTCAAGGTTATGGTGGGACATAAAAATATATATATATGGAGGTATTTATGTTCTTCACTATAATATAAATAAAAAATAGTACATGTAGTAGTTTCTAGTGGATTAACATCCATACTACTCATAAAAGGGTGAAGCCCACACTTAATATTTTTCCTTCCTTTTAATGTTAATGAGAATTTAATTTGTAAGATTATAAAATGAAGTGATCTATAATAAATACTACAAGGATTCCAAATTATTATATGGTATAAAACATTAAAAGACCATAATCATTGTTTTAAAACACATGATCATACCATGAAAGATATTAGGAAACCTAATGTTTTAAATGTAATTGATTAACCTTTTAATAGTAAAACAGTTATAATTTTTGGGGATTTTAAATAAATTATACCTAAATTTATTAGTGAGAATATAAATGATATAAATTTTGGTATAATTTTCTCTCCCAATGTTTAAGGGTATTTATATGAAAATAGTATACAGAAGATTTGGAATCATTTCACAATTATTTTCAATGATTTGAATAAAACATATGATTCATATGTGAAAGTGGTAGATTATTGTAAATATGCACCAAAGTATAAGAAATGATTTAGTAAAATCCATCATGTTGTGGTTTGTGTTATCTGGTCATTCATGATACCGCTCTGTGGTGTATGTATTGAAAGAAATTGGATTTCATTTTAACAAAAATAATTTATTAACGATCATGTTATTCAAAATTGGGATGTACATATCAATATTAATATTCTTTTTTTATTTTTGGTTATGGATTCATATATCATTTATCATGTATAGTTAACACACTGATCACATATATATTAATTTATTATATCTCACTTCTTTTCCCATTAATTACTTAAAGGTGGTTTCTTATGATGAGTTTGGTTTTATCCACCACCATCGAAAGAAGTGAGTTTGACATTAGATCAGGTAAGGTTTATTCTATTTTTATTCTTTGGCCCAATTTTAATTAGGGTTTTGTGATTTTTGGGTTTCCTATATTTTTTTAGGGGGTTTTGGATCTCTTTGAGTGGATTTCAGCTATCGTTGTCGAAGGTGATATACATGTGTATGTGTAGGTATTCATATGCATATATAAGTTCCCCCTTTATACATATTTAATCATGGTAGTATGAATATATATATTGTGGATAGGTGTGATTATATATAGATATGAAAAATTCATACATGTGTAAGTTAAAAGGGGTATATGCAAGTATAAACATATATCTAAGGACCCCCTTTTGCATATTTAGCCATGAAAATATGTACATAGGGGCTAGGTTTCTTAATATATATGTGAAAGTGCATATGAATTCAAGTGGAAAAAAAAGGAAGATTTGAGTTTTCGGTGTCAAAAGTAGTGCTCTTTGAGGTTGAGGTAGGTTCCCTATGAATAACCCTTTAATTTGATTTCTATAATTACTTATTTTTTTTAAAAACTTGTTTTCATTTTTATAGATTAACATTAATCTCCCTTTATGTGGTTAGTAGAAAATTTTATCCAACTCAATATGAAATTTCCTTCACTTTAGAGATGAAAATATCCTCATTTTGAGAAAACGTGAACTGAGCATTCTCATAAAAATATAAAACTTAAATAAAATGTTTTTTCTTTTCATCAAACACAAACAAGAATCCTTGGAAACTTGAAACTTTATTTATTAACATAACTATTAAATTGAACTAGCTAAAATTGACTACCTTACCAAAAATAATTCACTGATTAATACCTAAGTAATTAGTTTTCTTTGAACAACTAGAAGAACCTTCATTGGTTATTTTTTATTTCCCTACTTAGTTGAAGGTTCAATGATCAAGTGATTGAGGAATAGGGTTCAAAGGGTTCATAATTCAGTGATAAATATAATGAACTATGGTTTTTCCTCACCGCCTATCCTCTAATTTCATTAAATTTAATCTCCTTATAGAATAAATAATATCATCATTAAATAATGATATTCATGATAGATGATATCTATATTGAGAAATATACAATGACTATTAAGGCGTGACCGATGTGGGGAATCATTTAGTGTCACATTTTGGAATGGGTTAATAATTATCCTAATGGTGGGATGAGGGGTTGTTTATTGATGGGATCACTAACATTCATAGGTGAATGAACTTGTTTTGGGAATATACCTTTAGTTTTTTACCACTATAGAAGTGGTATTGAATTGATGATATTAAGATTGGGATGTAGTTCTCCTGATATGAAAAGGGGTATGTTCTATAGTCTATATAATAACAAAGGATGAGAAGGAAATGAGTCTATTATAATAGTTATGAAATTTAAATAGATCTTATGGAACAAAGTGTGATAGATTCCCATGTATGAAGTGGGATAAGTAATCCATTCACTTTACTATGGATTATATATCAAAGCATAGTATGTAAGGGTTAGCCTATGTTTATTAGTGAGTGATAGGTTATATTATTATTATTATTATATTTCATGATAGTATGACATGTACTAGATATATTTTAGTTAGGATACAAGCATTATTGATATTCCAGATACTTGTAGAGTACTAATATTGGGTTCTATATGCCATATGTTATTCTGATTACTGTCTTAATCATGTTTTTATACAATATTATTTTGAGATGGTGTAGATATTATAATGGTTTATTTGCATACTTGGAACCCAATAGAAAACTAAGGGGAAAAAATATATTTCCTTTAGGGGATTTTCCATGATCCATTGACTATATATTTCTCATATTTATAATTTAGAATCACAATTGAAGGAGAGGGGTTTTAGAATTAAAAAACTTGAGAAACGACTTCATACAGTAAATAAGAAGTAAGATTTTTATGGTACTTTCACAAATTCATCAGAAGGAATAAAGAAAAATATTGATATATATTCAAGGAAAATTTAGTGCACATCTACTAGAATTGGTGTAATTAATCAAATAATAAGGTCAATAAAATAATATTTATATGGGAAAACTATAAATACTATGTGTGTGTTCATGGGGGCTATTGAGTTTAATAATGGAGGAGTATTTTCAATAATCTCACCCTAACTGAGACAAAAATGAAACATAAAGTATGATTTTTTTGGAAGGTGTCTTATTTTTCTCTGACATTGGTCATTTGTAAAGGAATAATAGAATCAAAATAAATGAAGGTATCAAGAGTAGATCCCCCTATTCCAAGACTAGTAGAAAATATAAATGGATGGAAGAAATATCTTGTTTCCCTAAGGCTAGATTCAGTGTTCTTTATGATGATATTGTTTAAAAATAGGTTTATAAAGACAATAATCATGAATAAGTTACTATAATAAACAAAAAATCTAATGTGAAAAAAGAATTATCTCTATTTAATAATGTGGAAATTGTTTCCAGCAAGAAGAATATGTATAATGTTCTTATGGATGCTTATGATTTCTAGTTAAACTCTCTACATGAGCTGTATCAGAATGGAAATTACGGATGAACCACATCACTCATAATCTAATTACACTTGCAGTGGGTGATATCAATGTTGTTTAGTTCTATTTTCTCAATTATTCATTTATTCACTATGTAGTCTAAAGGATGAAGTACAGTTTTATTTGAGCTTCTTTTGGTAGCATCTTCTAGTTGAAGTTGTTTTTTGAGGTGATAGATTTGGTCCTGAATACTTTTTCTTAACTTCTCATTGGTTTTCACAGTCTGGGTCCTCATGGATTCCCCTTTTTTATTCTCATATTCTATGAATTTTGGAGTTACATGAGTTGTTTCATGGGGGTATCATAGAACAAGTTTGGATATTTTTGGATTGATTCTTTAATGAAGTGGTCATTATTAAGGATATCTTCTTTCAATTACTTTGAAGAGTTTTCATCATTCATGTAAGAAAGTGGTCACTATCATCATACAGTGAATTAATTGAATAAATAGAAGAGTTTTGGTGGGAATGGAGTAGATAGTTCTACTCGTGTTCAGTATCTTGTTTTATCACTTGATAAGAAAGAATCTTATATTAAGGATTTTTGAAGGTGGGTGAGGCCAATACATAGTTTAAACAGATAGAGATGGCTCTTTATTATACAGTGTCATGTGAACAGAATGTTGAAACTGAGTTTTTTATAGTTAAAGAGCAGGAAGAATTAGCACAGTGGACATTTTAGTGAGGTCTGCCTGCTCCAATTTGTTGTATATCTCTTCATTCGGTTTGTCTTCACTACCCTTTTTCACATTCAGTAAATCTTCTATTGATGCAATCTCAATTTATCATCATGTAAGTATTGTACTCTTTTATGATCATTTTAGTGAGTTCTTCCAGAGTTTTAGTAGCAGGATTCAGGGTGAGGAAGGTGAAAAAGACCTACTTATTCTTTTTATGGAAACCGATAGATATAGCCATAGTTTACAACCATGGTAGTATACCTTGTATTTTTTTTCTAGAAACTAGGGGTTGTAGCCATGGTTGAAAACCATGGATATAGATCTATCACCATGGTTAAAATCATGGCTATATATTTTTATATAGTTTCCAATATCCATGGTTTGCAACTGTGTCTATAAGTGTACTGTCGCGGTGGCAATTGTGGCTATAGTTGTGGACCTATTTCCACTACAAAAGGAGCCACGGTTCCCCAAACCATGGCTATTACCTATAGCCACAGTTTTAGAACAAATATATATGGTTATAAATCATGGATATATCCAAAATTTCTAGATTTTTGAGGTAGTTGGTCTATATTATTTACCCATATTCTTGATAATTTATTTACATGTGTGTGTGGTGTGTTCCTTAAATCCCATTTGTTGTGTTTTTACTTCCTTGGTATAAGTAAATGGTTCTAGGTTTTAAATTGGTACCATAAACATTCCACAGATCCCATTGGATCCATTGGTGTTTATAAGACTAAACCTATGACCTCTCATGGGGTGTTCCATTCCCCGAAATTGGTAAGTTGAGTTTTTAATCCTAAAGTAGGTGGTTTACAAGCTTAACTTGGTTAAGCTCGTTTCTTGTCTTGATTGAATGGTTAAGGGATAATTGGTATGACTTGGGGATAAACTTTTTATAATATTTTTAAAGGAATAATTGGAACATTTGAATGTTTTAAGCTATTATGAAGGACCTATGAGGCCTTTGAAATGTTTTTCCTATGTTCGTTGAGTTTGGACCGAGTTTGGGGAGTCAATGGGGGAAAGTTATGTTTTGACATTGTTAGTTTTTTAAATGAGGATTTGAAATCCAAGTTGTTTTATAAAAGGGTGTTTATAAATGGATTTAAGTTTTTTTTTTGGAAAATAGGTGTGTGAATACCCATTTTGGGAGATTCCTTGATGATTCATTTAATTTTTTTATGAAAGGAAAGGCATTGTCCTTGCTTTGACATTGAAGGTACTTATGGATATTGGAAAATATTAATGGTATAAAAAGGGTTTATTGTGGTTTTTGAATGTTTTTTCAAGATGTTGAAACTTATTAATTTAGGAATAATTATATTCTTTGGGTGATAGACTGATGCTCCAGGAACTAGTAGTGAACTATTTGATTTGTGTGTCAGACTGATACTTTAGGAAAAGGTAGTATATACTATATTAATTTTATGTAAAACTGAGGTTCTAGACACTGATAATATACATTATTGTTTTTTTATAGACTAATGCTATAGGAAATGATAGTATACTATATTGAATTGGATGTTAAAATGATTCTCCCCATCTTTAGGCTGTTCTAGAGTGACACTCTAGGCCCACCAAAGTTTATGTAAAGATTAATGATAGAGTAATGATCTAGAACTAGTGTTATAATTTATGATTATAATATTGGAAATGATTCTCTATGTAGATAATGATAGTTTTTTACAGGGATTGGGTGTTTTACTGAGGTTCCATGAATTTTTGATATTAATTTCAAAACAAGGGTTAGATTCCAGACTGACGGTCTAGGAACTGATAGTATTGGTTAATGAGATATGTTTCATGGTTTTATGGGTTTTTAATTTATAAGTTTGATGAAGGATGGAAAGACCCTTTATTTGTTTTAAGTATGTTTCACCCTTTGTTTTATGACTCAGACAATCGGCTTTGGTCGATGCAGGTTTGGTTGGCCTGGGTGTCACTTTATAATCTAAGGACCAATGGTTACTAGATAAGCAGTTTCATTGTTGAATTTATCTATGATTATATACTATTTATTTTTCTCAATTTTATCTACATCATTGTTTCTATGAATGGTATATTCTTTAGACACCATTGGTGGAGGCCTACTGAATTTTACTCACACCCTTCTCAGGACACTATTGCACATGGGTACCCAAGAAGATCTCATATATTTATTTGAGGAATAGATTTGTGTTGAGGACCGTATTGAGTTTTTTATAATGGTGTGGGGTAGTTTGGATTGTATCAGAAGATTGGATAAGGTTCAGATCAAAGATTTCGTAGACCCATTTTTCATGGCATTTCATTTATTTGTTATATCTTAGTAACCAGCCTAATGGGTGGTTAATTGTATGAACTATGTGGTTTTTTAGGTTGTTACTGTATTTTATTTTATATTATAGAATATTTTTTTGATTCATCCTTTTTTTAATCAGATTCATTTGGTTATTTATTATTTATATTGTTATTTATCCACTCTAATATGAGAGTATAGTCTCCTCAAAACTTTACCATAGACCCCTGTTACTAGTTGGTAGCCTTTGGATTATGAGGAGTCGCACCTGAGGTTATGTGATAAACTAGTTCGGGGCATTGGTTCAATGGCATCTGATTTGGTACATTACAAACATAGTATCATGAAAAATAATGGTTTAATTTTTATGGATTATGTTATGAATGTATCTAGTGAAAAGGATAAAATTCTTATTTATGTCAATATTCCCTATTATGGGATGATAAAAAAATTATGGGACATGGATTGTACAATAATTCATATTCCAATATTCTAATACATATGGGTTGTTAATATGATTGTAATAAAATTATATGAATTAGGATTTATAAAAGTGAATTTTAGTAAATATGGATATAAATGTTAACCCTTCCAAATGTTATGATAAGGAGTGTATATTTTCTATACATAAAATCCTATAAATGAAAATTGATCCATTACTCTTTTAACAATGGATATAAATGTGAAATTTAGTATTATTTTCTTTGAGTATAATTGGTTTGTTAGGATATCACAAACATTTTATTCTAGACTAAATGGTGATAATTCCCTATATGTTAGAGGTTACCATATAGAAGTATTTTATATAATATATAAAGAGTAAAAACACTCAACCATTAAATAAAAATAGAACATTATAAAATACATATTTTTTATCACAAGGATTTTGTATATATAATTTTTGTTATACCTATATGATTTTTGTTTAATATAAATTATACATATATGAATTTTTTAATCTATCTTGTGCTTCATACAATTCATTCTCTGCCTCATAATTCTACTCTCCCTAATGAGAAATTTTTCCAAGATTTTGAAGGTAAGGAAAAAATTATAACATGTAATAAAGAGAAAAACAAGATTTTAATTAGATGATAGTTTTATACAATGTAAATAAAGAATTAACCAAAGTTATACAAAGTTTTTCTTTATTTAGTTTGGTAACAAGATGAGTCCTCTATCAAAGGTGAATAAGAACTAATTTCAATAGAATTTTTCACCTAGAATAGTATATACATATTTGATTAGTGTGTTTTAGAGTATCCCCATTGACTAATTTAATAAAGGTTGATCATAGAATCATTCATTGTAGAAATATTAAGAATTAGAAAATAATATTAATACATTTGAGGAAAAATACATAAAACAAAATATTTTAATTTTTACACAAAATAAACTACTAATGGAAATAAGTTAGATATTAATGATAAAAAATTAATCAGTGGACAAACAACCACAACTAAATCCATAAAAATAGAGTTATAAAGGTAATATTTACCCTTTTATTCTCAACATACTAGATGTAATCATTATTTTCAAAACATATTATAATATCTTAGCAATAAAAATTTATTTTTTATTTAGTCATTTTAAATTATTTTAGGGTAAAATTGATAGAGACCTATATCTATTGGCACTTAAACTATGAATAATTTAAAGAGGTATGGTTTAAAATATTCAAGTTGATACCCTTAATAATAAAACATTACAAGAAGATGATGTGAGAGTTGGGATTTATGAAGCTCATAGTTCGATAGCTTAGCTAATTATTCCCCTTAAGGATATTCTTATTCAAAATTTTCAAATAAGTTATTAGATAATATATTTTATGGGTGATTAATCATTATATTTACACACAATAAGATAGGGGTATTTCACTTACATCTTATATTATATTTGACCTATTTTTTATGAATATAAAATGTGTAAAATACTACATGTAATGAAAATTGTAGAAACAAACAATTATGTATAGGAAATAAAAGGGACCCGTTATTGTATCATAAAATTAGATAATGAACCAAAATTTTATTTTATCTCAAACCCAAACATAGTTAATAACTTGAAAAGATCATGAAAATACATATTTCAAAATTTAGGATTACTTGTGAATTTTTATTTTGATATGACATACACAATTTACATTATATTGATTTTATTGGTCTTCTTAATGTAAATTAAATTTTGTTTCATCCTTGTTTATAACCCACTTTAATAAATCTATATATGTGGTATGTTTTAAAAAATATTATGTCGATATTTTTTCTACAATTCTACCCTATAGTTATATCAAAGAGAATTTTAAGGTGATTTGATAAAACTAAGGAAATTATTCATATCTTTCTAAGATCAATAAATTTCAATGATGGAAGACCTCCCATTATAATTATATTCTCTACCCCATCCTAGTATTTTCTAAAAAAATATTCATCCTTCATAGTGAATGAGACTGATCAAAATTTAATTCCTAAATTATTGAAGAATAATTATAATAATTAGTGTATCCAAATTCAATCACTCCATGGCACTAAAGATGTCATGGAAATTTTAGAGTATGGATACATTAATCTAAAATCCAAGAGAGTGGAGGCTTCTCTTCCATATGTTCAAAAGGAAACTCTTCTGGTGGAATAGAAGAGAGACTATAAGGAAAAATCTATCTTATATCAAGTCCTTAATGAAGCCATGATTGATATAATTACTGCATCAAAAACAAAATAGGTGATATGGGAAAGCATTCATAATAAATTCAAAGTTTTTGATGAAGTGAATCAGATAAAACTTCAATCTCTATGAGGTGAGTTTGAATCCCTTTCTATGAAATTACTTGAAACTATTGTCGAGTATTATACTCATATAAAGGTATTGGTAAAATAAATATGAAAAATCAATGAAGATATTCACAACATGCGGATATGTACAAAAAATATTTGATCCTGATATCCAAAAATTTGATTACATATTTGTTTCCTTAGAAGAAACCAAATACTTATAGAAAATTTATGTAAAATAACTCATAGGATCTCTATAATCCCATTAATTTAAGGTGAATCAGGGAATTAAAACAAATATAGTGGAGCATGATCTGAAATCAAAGTCAACTCTCAAAAATAATGAAAAGTATAATGGGGGACATTTTGAAGAGGTTGTGGTAGAGGATTTTATGGACAATAAAATAACTCCAAAAGATGAGTATGATGTGGAAGAAACCCAAATATATGAGGTTAGAGATACTAAAATTTATTCCATAAGGATGGAGAAAAGGGAGGGGAGGATTCATAAATCATGATCAAATAGGAAAAATAATCATTAAGTCCTATAATTTTCAAAAATATGGAAATTATAGCAATGAATGTTGGAGTAAGAAACATGTGAAGAATGTCATGGAAAAGGAAAAATTTTTGGGAGTAAGGTATGTTGTTGGAGAATCCGTTATCTTTATGGGATAAACATCAACATAAAATCAAGGTATGTGGTATATTGACTATGGATCTAGAAACCACATGAAAATACAAAAGAAATTATTTATGAACCTAGATTATGGTGTTCAATGGTATATTTCATTTAGTGTTCTCTCAATAATATATGTCTAAGTAAGAGGAGATGTTTTAATCAAGTAAATATATGGAAATCAAACATTCTTCTATAATTAATACTATATAAATAACATAAACACCAACATTTTATGTCTTATGAAATTTATGGAAAAATATTTCATAAAATCCAAAATAATAAACAAAATACGTATTTTTTATTAATAAGGAAGGATGGTCATAGAAGTTCCCATGAAGAAGAACTTTATATTTCTATTTATGATCCACCCTAATGTACCATGATGATTGATGGTGGTACTTTATGATAAATTCTATCTATGTAATCTCAAGTTCATACATTTAAACATTTAAAGTTTAATATTATTAGGAAATAAGAAGATTTTGAATGGGATTCCTATCATTGGATATCCAAAAAAAT
This sequence comes from Viscum album, assembly GCA_963277665.1. Classification (NCBI taxonomy): domain Eukaryota; kingdom Viridiplantae; phylum Streptophyta; class Magnoliopsida; order Santalales; family Viscaceae; genus Viscum; species Viscum album. Next base: position 2,078,954,806 of record OY728141.1, on the reverse strand, counting down.
ATGGAAAATTAGTGTTTTAAGTAAAGAAACATAGAAATAGCTTTAGAAAGAATAAAAATCAGAGATCTCTTGTACCACTTGAGTTAGTGCACACCGATGTGTGTGGTTCATTAAATATAAAACTTAATTGACAAAAAAGGAACTTTATAACATTAAATTCTAATTATAGAAGAAAAACAAGGATATAATTTCTCAAGACGAATTCTTAAGTGTATGAAATCTCCAAATAATACAAGGAACTGGGTAAAATTGATGTAGTTATCATATAAAAATATTACGATCTAATCAAGGTGGTGAGTACACATTTTTTTCAGGATTACCTCAAGAAAAATAGAATTAAACACCATTTGATGTCGACTTACACACCTCAAATCAATAGAGCAGAAAAAAAAAATAAAACCATTCTCAACATGTCCAAAAGTATATTGAAAGACAAAGAAGTTCCCTAGACATTTTGGGCTGAAGTGGATTTTTTTGTAGTGTATCTACTTAATAGATGCCCAAAAACTATTAAATGAATGACTCAAGATCAATCATGGATTACTTAAAATCATAGGGTAATTCATATTATATTTTTTGTTTCTTTTGATTATGTTAGGATCTTTGAGTAAAAATGAACAAATATCACTAATAAAGGAGTGATGTGTTTCCTTATGGGATAAAGATATCAAGAAATAGGAAATAGATGGTATAATCTGAGGCCCAATAATATTACATACATTAGAGATGATATTTTGGAATAAAAAGATTCATGTAAATGGAAACAAGATGAATATTAAATAGAGGTATTATTCACTTTATAATAAGAATAAAATGTCAAATAAATACTAATAGAGAAACAAATATTTTAAGAATCAATGATTCCATCACCATATAATTATAATTTATAAGGTATTAAACAAAAACTTTCTCATATAAGACCCCAAAATGTTATAATTCTTGAAAAAATATATAAAATCACATAACTAATAGTGAAGTATGTAAATTTTTATTTCTAATCGGTAGCTTATGGTCTTTTTATCTTTGAGGAATCTGAATCTGATAAAATATAAATAAAAGTGATAGATGAAGAAATCCATTCCATAAATAAAAAAATACAAAAGACTTAACACACCTCCTAGAAGAGCGCAAAAAAATTGGTGGAAGGTGGGTATTCAAAACCAAGAAGAATTATCAAGGTAAATTTCAAAGATACAAAGAAAGATTCATTTCTAAAGGCTATAAGAAAAAGGATGGACTTGGTTATAGTGATTTTTTTTAATCTTAAAAGTATAGATATCATAAAATTATTGAGCGCAATAATTGGTAAAAATGAATGGAAGATCAATCAACTAGATATAAAGTAAAAATTTCTAAATATTGTTTGGGTAGAGGTGATATATATTGATTAAACACCAAAATTCATAAATAATGTTAAACAAGGATGATTAAAATGCGTGATAAGAAAAAAATGATTAATTTTCAAAAAATAAAGATTCATTTTAATCTAGATGGGAATAATATTACTAATGTGATTATGTTGGGGAAACTCTCAAATCTAGAGAGTCTAATATAATAGAAATAAATTTATTGAATGGAGAAATTAATTTGTCAACATATGAATTTAAACACATCTAATAATGACAAGAGAAAGATTCAAGGAATCCACCCTTTCCTTGTAATTTTTTTCTATAAATTAAGATGTTTATTCTAATTCATTGTAACTTGTATACTTCTAAAAATTTATCCAAAAGATAAAATAAAATTTTTTGAGTCTATAATTTTTTTCTTCTATAATCACCACTAAGGATCTATGTTTTGTTTCATAGAAATCTACCATTCAAAATGAAACAACGTCCCATGAAACCACCACTACAAGAGAAATCCCATGTAGTTAAGAAAAATAGCCTAAACCTATAATAGACTTGTGAGATCTAGATATGGACAATTCTAGCCACCAATAGAAGTTAGAAGACCCATAGGGTTATTTTAGGGATTACTAGAGCTAACTATATTGGAAGCTAGAAACATTTATGGATCTAAGTGTTTAATCAGTAGTTTCATAGTGGTATATCATAAATAATAGGAATGAAGAATAGTAGAATGGCAGCTAGACAAGGGTTTATGGACAACAGCCATCAAAAATTGAAACCAAACCAAAGTGTGTATTCATGAATAATTCCCCTTTGAGGTGTCTATCTATGTAGAATTGGAGTCACCAACACCAATGCCTAAGGATCTGGTGAAATGAAGTGACTCGGGATGAATAAATTCCCATCAAAAAAGGTGAACCTAGAATCTAAATAGAGATTCTAGTACCAAATTTAAAAAAATAAGGAACATATGAAACTGGAAAAAAAATGAGGCTCAGTGTTTGTTTAGTAGTGATGGATTTGGAAACCACCGCTAAATAAAAAAGTTATTATTTTTTACAATATAGGGACATTTTTGTATAGAAACCCCTATATTATAAATAATAACAAATGTTTTTTATTTATAAATGGATTTATTAAGACTACAAATAAATCTTTAAAAAACTAATTATACCATACACCATAATCCTCACCTAAATACTGACCCCAAATCTAATCCTTGACCATGTATATCCCTAACAGGGTCCCTTCTCCTCATGACTGTGAACCTAAATGGTGCCTCCCATTCTAATTCTCTAGGTGATTATAACTCCCAACCCTAACACTGTACATAGCCATATTCTCCCTATGACCATAACTACTTTATCCTCCTCATTTCCCCTTTACCTATACCCAGATCTCCCAACCCTAAAAGCCTCACCTAACCTACCCCAATGTTTTTTTCTACCCTCTCCCCATCAGCCTCCATCCCCTTACCTCATTATCCTTTTTCCATGATATTTGAACCCATTGATTCTGAGTGGTAATATTTCTTCCATTATGTTTTTTATATTTTTTATGTTTTTTATATTTTTGATTTTGTATGCATTATGTTGGATTTTATTAAAAAACTCATATTTGATTTTTTTTTTTCTTGAATAAAATATCAACCCTAGTCAATGATGAAGTTGGGTGATCCCTTCCCTAAGTACTCTTCCAAAAAATCAAACATATGGAAAGTATTATCCTATAATAATGACTTGAAACCATATAAATAATTAATATAAATTCATAATAATACATTGAAATGGGATTAAATCTTTAATCAATCATTATTACCATGGTTAATTACTATTAATTATTTAATTTTTATAAATATTTATTTATTTAATTATGTTTTACATCTATCGTAATTATATTTTTACTTTTATGTATTAATATTATTTTTTCAATATTAATTATGTGGTGATATATATTTTCATTATATTTAAAACTTATACTAAGTTTCTTAAATATTCATGAATATATATTTTTTAATATTATTAAATTAAATTGATTAAAATAGATTTTAGTATTGAAATTATTTTACAACATGATACTGGCCTTTCAAATTTATTTTTCATCTTTTAATTTAAATTGAGTTTTCCTATCAATATAATATTCTTGAAGAAAAAAAATTACATAGTACATACATTAATAACTTATTGTAATTTTTTTATTAAACATTTGTATATTTATTTTTGAATGTATAGGTGGAATAATGGTAATCCAATGAGTATGGATAAAAGTTGGATTAATTTACCCTGAAACACACCTCTGTATACTATGGGTTTCAATAAATTTTTAGATTATGAAATTTTAGATCGATCATTGGGTGGTAGAATAAAATTTATGTGTCCTAATTGTAAATTCAAACAATGGTTAAATAGAAACAATGTATATGATCACCTGATATTGAAATATTTTCTTACTTGATATGTATCTTGGATTTGGAATGGAAAATAAAATGTTATGGGAATTAAATGAAATGACTATCCTATTAATGAAACACAAAGTGACCTGGTAAAGGATAATTTAGTTTGAAACTTAATAAATTACTTATTTGAATTTTCAAGATAAAATAACCAAGATTATAATATATCAACAGAACCTTTAGTTGATACTGAGTAAATTAATCTTTCTAAGAGATTCAGTTACCAAAAAATAGTTTTATGGATTAATTGAAGTTGGAAATCAAGAATTTTATGAAGGTTGTTATAATCATTCAAACATGTCTTTTCTACTCACATTTTATCATAACAAGTGTCTCAATGGAATTATTGAAAAATTAATTTCCATGATTTTAGAGTTTCTTCATGATGCAAATGGTGAAGGTAAGATCCCCACGTCATTCTATGTGATGAAGAAAATCATCAATAAAATTAGAAATGATAATATAAAAATACATTAATTCCTTGATTATTTCATGATTTATTGGGGAGAAGGGTCGGATAAATAATAATGCATAAGATGTCATAAAATTATATGTAAATCAATGATCAATAGGGGAGTGTAAATGAATGCAATACCAAGAAGAATAAAAAGAATAAAACTCCTCAAAGGGTATTTTTTTACATTCATCTAAAACCATAGTTGAAAAGATTATTGATGTCATATAATAATGTATGTGACATAAAGTTTCATTCTTTAGAAATTAAAAAGGACGAATCGATGAGACATCCCAAATATTCAAACCATGGAAGGTGTTATATTCATTATATCTTAATTCTTATTTAAATCCTAATAATGTATGTTCTGGATTGTCTTATGATGGTTTTAACCCATTTTGTACTTTAAGTAACAATTATAGAATTTGGATAATTTTTTTATTCCCTAAAACCTACCTCTATAGATGTGTATTAATAAGACTTTTATTATTTTTTTGATGATTATTACAAGAAAGAAAATTTCTGGAAATAAAATTGTTGTTTAGCTTCATCCTCTGATCAAAGAATTATGAGAATTATGGGATGATGTAATGGAAACATTTGATGTGATGGATAAATCTAGATATTCATTATTTTAATGCTCACAAATCTTGTTTTTGAATCATATTTCCTAAATCATGTTTCCTAATTCATAAGTTTTATAATTGCTTTATTACCATGATATAAGAATTGTAATACCTTTACAAAATCTTTGAAATATTTTATCTACCTTTATGAAATGTCATATTTACCCTTACTTAAGGCTTATAATTTGTTCTTTACCTTTACAAAACTTTCATTTTACCATTACATAGCATATAAAAATTAATTTCTACATTTATGTAAATTTTTTGTACCCTCAATAATGTTTTATGTGCACTTATAAAATCCTCATAAATTTTTACTTACCTTTATGTAATTTTAGTTTAACTTTATATAAGTATAAACTTACCCTTACATAAGGTATGTAATGTTTTTTACCTATATGTATCTCTTATCTTACCCTTACACAATTTCAAGACAATAAAAATATCATTTCCAATATGCTACCACTAGTTGACATATTTTAACACTAGAAGATAATACTTGCCTCTAGAACAAACTTGCTACTACCAGTTCAAATTTTTTTTATAACTGGATGGATCTGATACTATTATAACACTTTGCTACCTCTAGAATAAAATTTCAACCACCAATTTGTTTCTTCTAACACCAGTGAAACTTTTATACCATTGATAAAAATCTACTACTACTAGAGAAATTGTTCTTCCATTAGTAAAAACATGCTACCACCATGCCATTTTTACTACCATTAATAGAGATGAGTTATAGCCACTAGAATATCTTCTACTTTTAGAAGGATATGATACTACTAACTGAACCAGTATACCATATATTTAAAGAATTAAATTAAAATTAATTATCACAATGTCTAGTTTATAAAATTTAATGAATTTTAGTGATACGGTAATTTGGTAATGATTATTCTTGAACTGGATACTCTGGTGCATTGAATATAAATTCAAACTTTCTGGAGTTATTACTCAGTATGATTATTTTTCTTAATTAATTATTATCCTAAAATGGATAATTAGATATTAAAAAGTTCTATAAAATTATAGGAAACCTTCCTAAACAAATTTTATTGGTTGATAAATTATTGAGTTCTAAAAAATGAATTCCCCACTAGAAATTAGTGTACTTATAGATAAGATAGAGGATTTTCCCGCACTACGAATGAAACTTTTCTTTTCACAAAAAAACATAAACCTTATTATGAATGTTTGAGGTGTCCTCATGGATAGATTTAAAGAAAATACAAAAGAATAAGAATAAAATTTTTTATCATATCTTGTTGAATCAAATAAATAAGAACTACACAAACATGTTCTTACCCTTTATTTCTTCTTCTTATTTTTATTTATATTTGATTTGTTCTTTTTGTAACTGTATATATCATAAGAACAATATCTTGTATTGTATTGGAGATTATTATAATACTATCTTCATATTTATTTTATAACTTATATCTCGTGACTAATTGTGGAAGAGTTTAGGTGTACTATGGACTGTCTTGTGTATGGTTGTATTTAAAAAATATGATCTAGGTTGCGGATCAATTTTATTATCTAATAAACTTCTTGTAAATAGGTGTCCATCAAGTGGAGAGGATTTGGTCTCATATTGAGACTGGACTTATTATTTTTATTTTTCTTGTGTTTTTATTATTTTGATTACCATATTCAAAAAAACAATTTTAGTTTTCAAATCTCATTTTCAAAATCAATAATAATATAGTTATCATTAATAAGTGTTTTATATATTGTGTTTAATGTAATTATATTTATCTAAAATGGTAAAGTGATTTTAAAATTTTTTTAAACTAGTTTGTGATTGAACCTTCGAGAAATATTTCAAAAATATTATATTATATATTTTTATTATTTTAGTTAACTAGGTCATTTTCTAAATTAAGGGAATTTTTAAAAATAAATAAATATACATTTTATTAGATAATCAATTAACCCCCCCCCCCCCCAGTTTTCCACTCCGAACAACATTTGGTATCAAATGGAGGTTATATTCCTTCTCTCTACTTAACATTGAATTTGATCAAGTTTTTAGAAATATATTTTAGCTTTTTTCTCTATTTTTTATTATAGATGAAGATTTTCAATGTTATTCTATAAATATCCCTCCTTAATTTAATGGTAAAAATTATGGTTGGTGGAAAATAAAAATGAAAAATCATCTTTAAATAATGGGTTTTGATATTTTGGGATCTATTGAAGATCAATATGAAAAACCTAAAACTTCTATAAAATAATAGGATTCTCAAAATAAATATTTATATGATTCAAATTTAAAATCCATGAATGATTTATTTTTTTCTTTATGAGAGGATAAAATTAATAGGGTATCTTCTTGTGATATAGCTTATCAAATTTTGGATACCCTTTCTTTGAATCGTGAAGGCGCATCTAATGTTAAATAAATGAGATTAATTATATATACTATTAAGCATGACACTTTTAAAATGAATACTAATAAAATATATCAATGACATGTATATTAGGATCAATAAGATCATAAATACCATGAATAAAATTAGAAATAAGATGGATGAAAAATATTCAGTGATAAGGATCTTAATATGTCTATTAGATCATTAGAGACGTAGTACATCCTTTATTTGAAATCACGTGACATCGACAAACTACCAGTCAAGGAACTAATCAAAAAGTTGATGATTTATAAATAAGTGTTTAAAGTTAATAATGAAGATGATAAACTAAAAAGGAAACTTGTTTCCTTTAAATCATCAAAGTCAAAAATCAAGGAACTTTTCAAATAGAACAATACAGGTGGAAGTGAAGCTGATACAAATAATGATGAGGAATTGGATCAGCTAGCTATAAGGCTTAAGAAGTTTTATAGAAGGATAAATTCTTCCATAAGTAAAACTATAAAGGGGAGTATGATAAAATAGTAAATTGGACAAAAAACTAGAAAAATATGATTCCTCTATTAAGATTATATCGTATGAATGTATGATAAAAGGACATATAAAAGCTGATTATATGAAGCACAGGTATAAAATGAGGTATGAGGATAAAGATAAAAGTAAAAATAAAATCATGAAGTCCAATTTGATTTCATCTAATAATATCTCTAGTGAATAATATTATAGTTAAGAAGATTTGAATGAAAATAAAAATGTATTCTTTATATCTGCTGCTTTAGAGGTGCCATGTACTTCTTATACTAATATATCTAATGGCCCTGAAATTTCAAATGAAGAGTTAAAATAATATTGTGTTATTCTATATTATATCAATAATGTGATAAAAGAAAAATCTAAAAATCTAAAAAACATTAATGTTTTATGTGTTTTAGATAAATCAGATCTTAGTTTCTAGGGGAATTTATAGTTTTGGAAGTAATTCTAAAAAATTTATACCTAAAAAGTACTTTTTATCTAATTATTATAATTAAGTTGTAAGCAATCATTTGAAACAAATTTGGATTGAAAAAACTTTTATTTCTAACCTTTATGGACCCAAAAAGATCTGGGTACCAAAATCAATGTGCATTTTATTGATTGTAGGAAATTTGTTTGAAACTTTCCCATAAAAATATATGGTATCTAGATAGTGGATGTTTCAGATATATGGTTATATATTATTCAAGATTCAATAATATTGTAAAATTTTATAGTGAATATGTCACTCTTGGAGATAATGTAAAAAGAAATATTATTGGAATTAGATAAATTAGTAACTCTAAATATGTCCTTATTTCTAAATTTTTATTCAATGATGATTTAAAATATAATCTACTTTGTATTTATCAATTTTTTTATGATGTGTAGAAAACTAACCCAATAATCCTAGAGATAGTGTATGTTACTAATCTCATTGGAATAATTATAAAGAATCAAGTCCTGAGGAACCAAGAGTTAAGTATTCTTGTCAACCCAGATATATACATGAGAAAATAATACACTAATTATAACAAATTTTTTTATTAATTATAAATGAATAACATCAAGGATAACTTTATTACATCAAGCATATCTTTGTATATATTTTATAGTATGATAATTGGATTCTTGGGGAAAGAAACATAATAAGGTTGAGATCAAATGTCGAGTAAGGGAAAAATATAAAGGAATAAATAATGAATCAATGAGAATAATAATTATGACATGGTAAATAACTGAACTCACAAGTTATATAATCAATAAACTGAGAGGGAAGTGGATAAAAAATATGGAAAGGTAATAACTAGAAACACATGACATTAAAATTACTAGATAAGGAAAAATAAATATGGAAATGTAAGAAACTAAAACACATGTTATTTATTCAATGAACTGAAAATAAAATGTATCCATAGATATGTTGACACAAAATCTCATGGATGAATAATAACTAAAACTAATATGAGGTAAATTATTTCTTAATGGATGTAATGTATAAGGCACATGAAAGTCTATAGTGTCAATACCTTTCAAAAGATGGTTTAAAACAAAGTATAGAAACTTATTTAATTTTTACAACTTATTTGTCTCATGGGAACCTATCAATACATTAAGGAGATATATAAAGTTCGGGATCCACCCATCATTACTAGTCCAAAGCATTCCTCATATCGAATAATCAAAATAAATAATATTCCTTATAAAATATCCATATTGAATAAATAATACGTAATTATCAATATTTCCTCAAATAATAAAATAACTTTAAAATTAGGAACTGTATGTAAAATGGTATATAGTTTATGAAATAGTAATATCTATGATAAATGAAATGAGTAATTAAAGGAAATTCAATGTTTAATGGTCATAATAGATTTAATATTTCAAGGGGGTAAAAATGATTCAAGGAATTGAATGTGAATACTATCCTTGAAAAATTAATAATGAATCATCCAAAAGAAGAATAAGGATAGTATCAATACAAAAAATCCCAAGTGGAGTAAAAATAAAGGGTTTTATTGTTTATGAATAGAAATAATATAAAAATATCTTTTAAAATAATTATTGAGTAAAATATCCATTTGTTTTTAAAAACCTTTTGAAAAAAAATTCTTTGAAAATTACTATGGACATTTTTTTAATAAAACATGGTTTTTAGAAGAAAACAGGTTCTCCGACTAAAGAGATAAATAAATTCAGGTTTTCTTAAAAACATTTTCTAAAACATTTTAAATACCAAAGAGTGGTAAAATGGTACTAATAATTGAAAATGGTCATGAATAACCATGGTAGAGTAAAATTAAAGGTTTTATTGAAAAATTCTCATATAATTTCCCCAAATGGAAATTCCACTGAAAGATCACTAAAGTTATTACTGAGGAAATTAATCTTTAAACATTCCCAAGTGTCTCATACCACTTTGAAACATTTTAAATCATACACCTCATAAAGAAATAATATTAAAATAAAGTTTAAAATACCATTAATATAAATTAATTCATGATATAACATATAAAAATGGTCATTAGATACACCACACAAAATAATTAAGTGATGAACATAACATTTATCTCACGGATGTAAAAAAGTGAGATGATAATCCATTACCTTGAGTTTCCTTTAGGGTGAATGTCCTTTATATTACTATATAATAAACTTATGTTAATTTTATACTTGCTTAAGAACCTTTTTCATGTTTATCATTACTTTTATTTCACTTATTATCACTTTTTACAACTTCTTAAACAATTAATTTTACATCAGGTGTTTTGACCAAATTCAGTTTATGTGTCAAAAAAAACTTTGGTAAGTCAAATATGGTGAAAGGGGTCATTATATAGCATATAAATAATAATAATCATGAAATAATTATAATATTTATACATCAATTATACTTTTAAAAATAATAATTACATACGGTTATGAAAAATGAATCAATGTTACAATCATGGAGACGATAGGTCGTACATACGCATGAGTAATGTTCTTATTTTTCAATGATCATTATATAAAGAAGGTAAGTAACACAATATATTTAAATAATGATAATTATATCATAAATACCATATTATTTAATCACATATAATTATATATATAATTCTTGTGATGAAAAATTAATCACATCATGTCGAGGAGACGGTAGTCCACACATCCCTAAATAACGTTATCATTTTTTAAGTGTGTGAAAGGGTAATAAAGAAAATGGTATATATTATATTTTAAAAAATTTAATTATGTCATGAATATAATATATTTTTTTTCAAGTCATATATTTTTAATTAAAACCATCCTTTATACATTACATGTATCGTGTGATAAAATCACATCGCTTGAGGGGCGGTAGTCCACACTTCAACAAACGATGTTATCATTTTTACAAAAAATGGAAAGTATAAAGATATGTGTTTTAAAATAATTAAATAAGATTAAAGACATAATAAATATCATATATAACATATATAAACATATTTTTAATCATAATTACCACCATGAGAGGCGGTAAAGGAAGAACGAACAATCAATATTTCATGAGGCAGTAGTTCGTCGTTCACAGAAATAGTATGTTTGTTACCCATTAGATGTGTGTGTGTAAGTGTAGTTCAAACACTTATCATAAAAAAAACTAGTATATTTATTATAATTTTTTTATTATATGAACATTTAATAATAATATTTGAGGTGATGGAGAAGTAATTGAAAGAAAAATGTCATTGGAAATCATTACCTTAAAAATCAGGTAACTCCTTTTGGTTTATACCAAAGGCATTCATCAGAAGTATTTCTGTACAAATATGGGATTCAGGGTATAGGTTAGGTATCTTGGGAATCTATTTAGGTATATATTGTTCTAACCTAAGTGTTTTTATAGGTGTGATGAATGGGGAGAAGTGGTGGCCATTTATAGTGGAGGAGGAGTGACACTCTTGTAATATTTTGACAAAGGAATTCTTCCCACATTTTTTATGTCTCAAGTAGATCCAAAAATAGACCCAATTTGATTAAATGGATTATAGGGTCGATATATTTCCATAAAATATCTCTTGTACAAGTTTATAGGTCGTTTTGGGCCTTATGGTTAATGGTTAGTTCCTTAGTAAGCTTAATTTATCCTTAATCGTCGTAATTAATTTTAATCACTTTCACTAATATTTTGTTGTCAAAAAAAATTTATCTTATTATAAATTATAAATTATTATTATTACAAATATTGAATCCATTTTTTCAAATTCCAATATTATAATTGGAATAAATTGATTTAAATTGAATACCACAGGCGGGACGATAATGCGCATTTTAAAAGTAAAAAACATCTGAAAGTTTGCTATATTTTTGTAATCAATTTCATATTCAATTTGATTAAAATAAAATAAATTGTATTAATTGAAAAAAAATATTATATAATTTAACTTTAAAACCAATTAAAATTATAATTTAACCTTATAAATATGTTATATGAAAAAGTAGTTTGGAACTAAAATTCAGTATTTTTAACTATTCATTAAAAATGATATGATTCCAAAAAATATAAAAAATTCACACTAACCTAATTTTTATGTTTATATTTAAAATATAAATTTTATTTTGAAATATTAAATCAATTAAAGTTTTAAAATTCATATTTAAAATAGGTTCTCCATTAAAAGGTTGTAAAATTTTCTTTATAAAAATATAGATTTCTATGTTTAAAATAAAGTTTGTACTTATCTTATTCCAATAAAACCAAATAGATGAATATAAAAAATATTTTATTGAATATATAACATATATATTTCATTAAAATCATTAAATAATTGTAATTAATTATGTTTATTAATACAAAACACCTTTGGAAGCATAAAAATAATAATATTTATTTTAATATCTAATTGGTTCTAATTTTCCTTTCTCATTAATGTTAACCCATAAATTCATTTTGAATTTATATAAACCATAAATTTTTATAATTTATTTAATAATATTCATAACTACTAGTTTATATATTATTATATTAAATAATAATATTTTAATAATATATTATTTTTTGGTAAAACTTGGTCTTACGTGTAATGAAATCCATTGAAGAAGGTCACTATTGCCTGTAATGTACGCTAAGTCAGTGTTACATGCATTGAATTATATGAAATCTATTTTAAATAGTAAATATATTATAAAGTATCTAGATATTATATTCCCTTATGCACTTGGTGTCGTATGTAATACACACCATCGAATACATGGTTCTTACTTTAGAATTTCGGGATGTTACATTATCTCCACCTTAATTAAATTGTGTCCTCACACTTTAAACTCAATATCGATGATATATTGTTTTATTCTTCCTATTTTTAAATCACATATTGAGAGAAGGTTTTGTAAAAAATCCTCTAGAAAAGAGATAATGGTAAGTACAAAGGTAACATGGACTACCATGTAACTAGGTCTATAAGTAGAAGAACATTAGTGGAAAGTGAAAATACGTACTTGAAGGAAAAGCGTAAATATTTATAGGGATTTAATGAGGTCATCAATAAAAAATGAATAAATGATCAATATAAAGTTAAGGGCCTCAGATAAATAAATATTTGATGGTTTATAAGTCCATCGGTTCAACAAAAATAAGGTATTAGGATAACATTTTTTTAAGATACTTTTCCTAATGTTGAGGAATTATTTTACTGCTTATTTATACTTACTTGATATATTTATATAATCTTAATTTCAACATTTTTTTGTGTTTCTATATATTTTCTAATTCATTGACAAATTAATATTGATGATTGAAGCACAAAAATACATTTCTAAAGGATTTTAAGGCCCATAAAAGAGTGAAAAGTTTGAATATTTTTCTTTAAATATCTTCCAAAACCAATATGGTTGATAGATTAATCACTAATCCTCAAAAGTTATACTACTGGTTCATCATTAATATTTTTTCATCAAATTTTTTAACTAAAAACAATGAAACTTTAACTAGGACATTGTGTAGGTCTATGGTTGGCATGAAACCCTTATCATCCTTTGGTCATGGGTTTAAGACCCACAGCCTTACCGAACTTGATAGGTTGTCACCCGACATAGATTTTGTTTTTTTCTAAAACTATATTAATATAATTTCAAAAATAAATATGAAGGAAATTATTAAAATAAGGTTAATAACAAAATATCCTTTTAACTATGGTTTAATAAAACTTAAATACATAAATACTTCATCCATTTTATTTTAACATAGGTCCCTACTTGGTCTAATGTTTATCCATAATATCACCTCTAGGATTTCTAAATCATAACTCCTAATTTTCAGTCTAAAACACCTTATTTTCAACCTAAGATATTCATTTTCAATATCTATTAAAAATCTTCATAATGTATTGTAAAGAAAATGTGTATTATCCTAAGCATATGCCCCAGTAGTGTCAAAATATTTGAATAGTAAGGATCGTTGTCATGTACTAGGTTACCCCAAGTAAGGCATATAATACCTTGTTGGAGCTATAACTCCTATGTAAATCTATGCTAGAACCATGTCCAATTGTAGTATCTAGACAGTGATGTATTTCTAGGAAGACCCACATAATCACTAACTTAACAAAATTCTAGGATGTTCTTCTATACTTAACCTAAAAAATCTACCTTAGGGTTATGTTATCTAACCTATGTTTTCCTAAATCTAGTTCCCAAGGTTTCTACTAAACTTCCTTAGATACTAACCATAGATACTCGACCCCAGAATCTCAAAGATAGTGTTTGATAATAATTACATTGGTATGATTACAAAGAATAAAATCCTGAAGAACCAAGAGTTTAGTAGTCTTAGTAAACCAAATACATAAATGAGAAAATAATACACTCATTACAATAGTTTTTTTCTTATTTATAAGTAAATAACTTCAAGGATAACTTTATTCCATCTAGTAAATCCCTTCATATCTTTCATAGTATTCTTCTTGGATTATTAGGGAAAGAAACATAATAATGGTGATCTCAAATTATTAGTAAGGTAAAAATATAGAGGAAACAATAATGAATAAATGAGAATAATAATTATGACATGCTAAATAACTGAACTCACATGCCATATAATCAATAAACTGAGAGGGAAGTGCATAAAAAATATGGAAAGGTAATAACTAAAAACACATGCCATTAAAATAACTAGATAAAGAAAAATATATGTGGCAAGGTAAGAAACTAAAATACCATCCATTTAATTAATGAATTGAAAATAAAATGTATCCATATATATATCGACACAAAATATCATGAATGAAAAATAACTGAAACAAATATGATGGGAATTCTTTCTTAATGGAAATAATGTCTAAGTCACATGAAAACATATACCATCAAGACCTTTCAAAAGATGGTTAAAAACTATGGATAGAAACCTTTTTAATTTGTATAACTTATTTGTTTCATGAGAACCTATCGATGCATCGAGGAGCTATATTAATTCTAGTCTCCACATATAATTATCAGTCCAAATCATTCATCGTATAGAATAACCAAAATAAATAATATGCCTTATCAAATATTTGTATTGAATAAAGAATACATAATTATTAATATTTCCCCAAATAATCAAAAAATAGTCAAAGTGGGAACCCTATGTAAAATGTTATACGGTTTAGGCAATAGTAATATCCTTGATAAATTAAATGGATAATTATGGGAAATTTAATATTCAATGATCATAGGATAATTAATATTTCAAGGGGAATAAATAATGATTCAAGGATGTGAATGTGAATACTATCCTTGTACAAATTAATAATAAACCATCTATAGGAAGAATAAGGATGGTATTGATACAACAAATCCCAGGTGGAGTAAAAATAAAGGGTTGTTGTTGGTGATGAAAAGAAATATTATAAAAATATATTTTATAATAATTATTGAGGAAAAAATAATTTTTTTTAAACCATTTGAAAACCATTTTCTTTTAAAATAATTATTTAAAACATTTTAATAAAACATGGTTTTTAGAAGAACAAAATTTCTTCTACTAAAGAGATAAATAAAGTTGAGTTTTCTTAAAAAACATTTCTAAAACATTTTGAGTAAAAAAGAGTGGAAATGGTAATAATACTTAAAAATGGTTATGAATAACCATAGGAGAGGAAAATTAAAGTTTTTATTGAATAATGGTCATATAATTTTCTCAAATATAAATACCATTGAAATATCAGTAAAGCTATTATTGAGGAAAATAATCTTTAAACATTCCAAAGTGTCTCATAACACTTTGAAAAATTTTAAGTCATAAAACTAATATAGTAATAATATTAAATTAAAGTTTTAAATACCATTAATATAAATTAATTCATGATATAATATATAAAAATAGACATTAGATACACCACACAAAATAAGTAAGTGGTGAACATGACATTTATATCACTGATGTAAAAAGTGAGATGAGAATCCCTTACCTTGAGTTTCCTTTTGGGTGAACATAATTTAACTTATTTTATAATAAAATTATGTTAATTTTATACTTTATTTATAACCTTTTTCATTTTTATCATTACTTTTATTTCTCTTATTACCATGTTGCGTACAACTACTTAAATAATTAAGTTTACATCGGGTGTTTTTACCAAATTTAGTTTATGTGTCAAAAAAGACTTTGGTTGGTCAATTGTGATCAAAGGGGTCATTATATAACTTATAAAGAATAATAATCATGACATAATTATCATATTTATAAATAAATTATACATTTAAAAACAATCATTACAGACGGTTATGAAAAATGAATCAACATTACAATCATGGAGACGGTAGGTCGTATGTACGCATGAGTAATGTCCTTATTTTTCAATGATCATTATGGAAAGAAGGTAAGTAACCCCATATATTTCCATAAGGATAATTATATAATAAATAAAATATTATTTAATCATATAAACTTATATAAATAAATATTGTGATAAAAAAGGAATCAAATCATGTTGAGGAGGCGGTAGTCCACGCGTCCACGAATAACATTGTCACTTTTTAAGTGTGTGAAAGGGTAACAAATAAAATGTTATATATTATATTTATAGAAATTTAATTATGTAATTAATATAATATATGTGTTTTTTATGTCACATTGTTTAATTAAAACTATACTTTATACATTCCATGTATCGTGTGAATGAATCACATCGCTTGAGGGGGTAGTAGCTCACACTTCCACAAAAGATATTATCGTTTTTACACAAAATGAATAGTATAAATATATGTGTTGTAAAAGAATTAAAGAAGATTAAATAAATAATAAATATACTATATAACATATATAAATATATTTTCCATCATAATGACCACCATGAGAGGCAGTAAAGGAAAAAAATAGACAATCATTGTTTCGTGAGGCGGTAGTTCAATGTT
Source organism: Viscum album (assembly GCA_963277665.1). Classification (NCBI taxonomy): domain Eukaryota; kingdom Viridiplantae; phylum Streptophyta; class Magnoliopsida; order Santalales; family Viscaceae; genus Viscum; species Viscum album. Next base: position 2,078,937,671 of record OY728141.1, on the reverse strand, counting down.
CACTTAAACAGTATGTTCGTTGCCCATTAGATGGATGTTTGTTTAATTTTAGTTATAAACATTATAATAATAACTAAATATTATATTTAGGATAATTTTTTCACTATATGAACATGGAAGAATAATATTTTAGGTTGTGGAGAAGTAATTGAAAGAACAGTGATCGTTGGAAAGAATTGCATTAAAAATCGGGTAACTCCTTATGGTTTATACCAAAGGGATTCCTTGGAAATATTTCTACCCAAATATAGGATTAAAGTTTGAGGGTATGTATTTTGGGAAGATATTTGGGAAAATATTGTCCAAACCTAAGTTTTTTGTGAGGTGTGAGGAATGAGAAGAAGTGGTGGCCTTTTATAGTGGAGGGGGAGTGGAACTCTTGTAATATTTTGACAAAGGAATTATTCCCAAGTTTTTCATGTTTAAAGTGGATCCAATAATGGTCCCAATTTGAGAAAATATATTATAGGTTTGATATATGGAAATAAAATATCTCTTGTACAATTTTAAAGGTCATTTTTTCCTTATGGTTAAGGTTGAGTCCCTTAGTAAGCTTAATTTAACCACCAGTTTGGGCCTACGATTCTCACGGGCCTTCGGGCCATCAAAGGCCTTTGGGACATAGGGCCTTCAGGACATTTAAGACCATGAAATATCCCAGTTCACACAGATTAGGCCCCATTGGAGGATCAAAGCACCAGTAGAAATCACCAAAAGCAGAGCTAACCGGATTGGAAGAATGAGAAGGTATGGAAACTACCATCGGGACCAAGCACCGTGCAGCTTAGTACAGGGAAATGCGAGCCGATCAGCAATGCAGGTGGAGAGCTAAAGGCGATCAATGATGCAGATGCTGGGGAGGGGTAGTTCTAGTGGGCTAGGCTTACGGGTCATGTTATGGGAATGGTATGCCTCTAGGCCTTCAGGTCATGTATTACGGGTGATGTCAAGCCTTGTGCCTTGGGCCTACGGGTCATGTACGGGTTCCCCTTCAACCCTTAAAAGGGGTATTATCTATAATAAAATAAAAAAGAAAGCCTTTAGGCCATTCAGAGTTAAGAGAGAGTATTTTTAACTATTCATTAAAAATGATATGTTTCTGAAAAATATAAAAAACTAACCCTAAACTAATTTTTTATTTATATTTAAAATATGAAGTTTATTTTTAAATATTAAATCATTTAAAGTGTCAAAATTCATATTTAAAATGGGTTCTCCATTCAAAGGTGGTAAAATTGTGTTTATAAAAATATAGGTTTTATCTGTAAAATTGAGTTTGTTCTTATATTATGCCAATCAAACCTAATGGATGAATATAAAAAATATTTTATTGAATATATAAAATATATATTTCATTAAAATCATTAACTAATTTTAATTAATTATTTTTATTAATAGAAAACTCATTTTGAAACATAAAAATAATAATATTTCTTTTTATATCCAATTAGTTCTTATTTTTATTTCTCATTACTTGGTAACCCATTAATTCATTTTATATTTATATAAACCATAAATTTTTATAAGTTAGTAATAATATTCATAATGGATATTTTATATCTTATTATATTAAATAATAATATTTTAATAATATATTATTGTTCGTTAAAACTTGGTCTTGCCTGTAACGCAAGCCATCGAAGAAGGTTTCTCTTGCGTGTAACGCATGCTAACTTGGTGTTGCATGAATTTGAATATATATAATCTATTTTAAAAATTAAATATATTATAAATTATCCAAATATTATATTCCCGTACACTCTTGGTGTCATGTGTTGTACACACTATCAAATACAAGGTTTTTACTTTGGAATTTTGGGGTGTTACATGAAGGTTTTTATGTTAAATTTGAAAAAAAATCAGTAATATTTATGATTCCAAGAATGATTTAGTATTTAATGATTTATTAAATGATAATTATTATATTATTAATTTATATTCCTTATTCTCACCAACAATTTCATGTTTATGTTCCTTTAATAAAAAATCCATGGTGTGGCATTAGAGACTAGGACACTGTAAAATATACTCCATAAGAAAGATAACTAGGAATGGTTTATTTAAGGATATGTTTAAGCTAGAATTCCCTAGATACAAAATTTGAAATCCTTGTTAAAAAAAGAAACACAAAATATTATTCAAACCAAATAAAGAGGTCTCTAGCTATAAACCACTATAATTGGTTCATATGAAATTAATTAGATCATCTAGAGTTTCAATTTTGGTAGGAAAACACTATGCATATGTTACTGTTGAATATAATTCAATAAATACATGGGTTTTTTTCCTTATTCAAAAAAGTGAAGCTTCTTCTTATTTTGAAAAATATGTAAAGTAAAAAGATAACCTTAGTGGACTCACCATAAAAACCTTGACAAGTGATCATGTTCAAGAGTTTAAGAACCAATATTTTGAATCTATTTTCTAAAAACATATCTATGCTCATAATTTCTCTATAAATCAAACACCTCAAAAAAATGGGGTTATTAAATAGAGAAATAGGACTCTTCATGAAATATATTATATTATGCTCAATGAATATGACATACCTATCTATTTTTTGGTTTGAAGCTATTAACAAGGATTTTTATGTAATAAATATAGCTATTATCATACCTATCTTGGATGATAATTCATATGAATTATGGAATGTCATAAAACCCAAATTAAATTACTATATATTTTTTGGATGAAAAGTATAAATTCTAAATTCAAAAGAGAATTTGGAAAAAAAATCACCAAAAATATATAAAGTATTTTTTCTTGATTATTCAATCACTAGTAAATATTATAGAGTCTTTAACAACAAATATTAATTTATGGAATAAATTGTTCATGTAAATTTTTAGGATAAAAATCCATGTGAACTGAAACCTTCTATAGAAAATATTGAGGATGATATATCAAATTTGAATATCAAAAATTTCATTAATGATTCTAATATCTTTATTTATTAACCTAAAAAATATCATATTAAAGATCATCAATTCCTTCTATACCTAGAAGAAAACTTGGAATACCTAAGTAATTAACCTCTCAGAACCATTATAACCCTTCAAAACCATCCCCTAGATGTTTTTGTATGATACCTACATTAAGGTAATCAAACTCTAGCTTCATAAAGAAACCAAGTTGAACATCAAGCCTTCTTGTCACATATTGAACCCAAAAACACCATTGATTACATTGATGATGAATTTTGAGTTATGTCTATGAAAGAATTTTTAAATATGATTGAAAGAAACCGAGCATGGAAACTAGTAAAGAGACCTAAAGACTACCAAATTATTTTCACTAAGTGGGTATATAGAAACAAGTTTGATGGTTATGGAACAATTATTAGAAAAATATATAGATCTATTTCATAAGGATATAGTCAATAAGAAGTTATTGAATATAAAGAAACCTTTACACTCATAGCTAGACTTGAATCCATAAGAATAATTCTTTCATATGCATCACATATAAATTTTAAATTATATCAATTGGATGTTAATAGTGATTTTCTTAATGGTTATATTATTGAGGATATTTTTATAGAACAGCCCCCGAAATTTCAAAATCCTTATTTTCTAAATCAATTTTTCATACTAAAAAATATATTTATGGTTTAAAACAAGCTCCTAGATCTTTATATAGCAGGATCAACACTTTTCTTAATTAAATTGGTCTAAAAAAAGTGTTGTTGATACTACTATATTTATAAAATTAATTTCAAATAATGTTTTATAAGTCCAAATATATGTTGATGATATTATTTACATATCATCTAAACACTCCTTGTGTATTTTATTTTATAAAATTATACAAAATTAATTTAAAATGAGATTAATGGGTGGGTTAAAATTATTTATTTCTTTTCAAATATTTCAAAACAAATATAGAATTATTTTAAATAAAATTAATTACACAAATGATCTTTTAAAAAAATTATTAGATCACTTAAAAGGAAGTGATACTCTAATGAGATCCAATTTTAAATTGGTTCTTGTTGAAAATGGGAAACCAGTTTATCAAGACACTTACAAAGGTATGATACGTAGTTTACTTTACATAACAACCAGCTAGCCAGACATTATGTCCATCGTGTGAATCTGTGTTCATTTTCAAGAAAATATGAGTTAATATTATTTAAATGATTTAAAATGGTTTTTTATATAAATAAATAATAAAACTAATTTTGGATTGTTCTACTCTAGAGGACATTCTTTTGACTCGGTTATTTTGATATAGGTTTTGGGGTCTATGATTTACAAATAAAATGATCCTCTGGAACATTACACTTTTTAGAAAAGTGATGAGAATAATGGTGGGCATATGCATTGAGGATTTGAGAGAAATCATGGAATGAATGGTGGATGGATCATAAAATTCACAAGACCCATTGCATGGTATTTGTGGCCCAATTACAAGAGGAATAATGTGGATAATTAAATATGTTTTACATGGCCCTACTTTAAATCTACAAGTGAAGTCCCAACATGCATGCATGGGAGGATAAAATGGGCCTTTAATCATAATTATTAAATCCCAAAAGTGAACATAAATATCCCATCCAAATGCTTTCACGAATTTTAATCCACTTGTATGAAGGAAATCTCCAAAGTCAAAAGTGGTGGTCCCCTTGTCTCCAATTTATGGTGGGATTCTTCAAAGTCTTTGGGGTGGTTCCAAATAGTCTTCTTTGGAGATATATTGTCCCTTAAAGCCATGTACATGTGTAAAAAAAGTCAAATTTGTGGGATAGGCATTATAATTTTGTGGGATAATTAGTTTGACATGTATTCCTCTTATTTGGCTATAAATAGCCAGCTCATTCTACCCCTTGAAGGTTAATTTCAATTTTGAGAGTTTCTAGCATTATTATGCTTGTGTTTCTTATGTTCTTAGGTGAATGAAAGTAAGTCTCGTCAAAGGAATGATCAAAATTTTTGTCACTTTATAATTATATTTTCGTGGGGAAAGTTTCCTTGGGGTCCTAATTGATCATCCCCTTCTCCTTTTATTTCTTCCGCACTTCATTTAACTTTCATTTCTCCCACTTCCCACACTTGTGTTTCCGCATTTTCGCCAACTGATACTGCACTCCCATGCGGTATCCTATCATTTGGTATTAGAGGAAGGTAACAGAAACCAATTTCTTTCATATTTCTATTTCTCCCATATTTTTATTTCTTCCCCTTCTTCCATTTTTGGACATCACCAATTCTGGAGGCAATTTTCTTCGACATTTTCCTCTGATTTTTCTTTGATTTTATGGATGTATAATATATTATTTTAATAGTTCAAAATCTCATATTTCTTCCTGATTTATAAATACTAAAATTTGACACATATATTTGGAGATACATCCGAATCAATTCGTGATACAGATTCACATTTGTTAAATCCAACAATCTCCAAGAAGGAATTCCAATTGAGTTTGAAGCTGTCATTTGAAAGATATTTTCCTATAGAAATTCCATAAATTCCATAAATTTCATTCCTCATCCTTTTGGAATCTTTTTGATTGGATTTGTCCTTTTTATATTTTTTCAAGCCACACACTAACATCAAATCTTGGTGCACTCTCTCATTGTTGAAATATTTTTAAGAAAAAAAAGAGCAGTGAAAAAAAGAAAAAAAAAGGGAAAAAATAAGAAAAAGAAGAAAAAAAATCTTCTAAAATTTATTAAACATTGTGTTGGCCCATTAACACAAATACAATGATTTTATACTCTAATTTTATATTTCAAATTTTTTCTTTCATCCATATACAACCTTCAACCATAACCCTTTCTCCCATTTCTCTTTACCTACCATTTTTTCTTAGACTCCATTGATTCAAACCCTTTTAATATTTCAATTTTTTAAAGTTTTCTATGAGTTGATTACTTCTTATTAGTTGTATTTTTAATTATATTTAAGAACACTTTTAGGAACCAAGTTGTTGTGATAGAAATTGTAAGAAACCTTTTTGAGATATAAAAAAAGAGAGAAAGAGTGTGTGAGGATTTAAAAGAAATAGTGAGTGAAGGTGAAAGAAATGATATGGAGGTCAAGTTATTCATGAAATATTTTACTAACCAATGTAAAATGTTTAATTCTAGTTTGGATGATTTTAAAAATTCCATGACTTCAAGGGAACCATGAAGAAAATAATTTGATGAAGGTGAGGATGCATACTTTGGTTTTGAAAAATCATTTCCTAGGTGAAGGAAACATGGTGCTAGAAGAAAAAATGACTTGGGAAGCATCAAAATGACACTTCCATCCTTTCAAGGGAAGAGTGACCTGGAACTTTATTTGGAGTGGGAGTGGAAGGTTGAACATGTGTTTGAACTTCACAATTACCCATAGGAGAAGTTAAAGTTATCATCAGTTGAGTTCAATGATTATGTGAGTGTTTAGTGGGACCAATTACAAGTGATTTGGTGACAGAATGGAGAAATGACAATCCAAACTTGGGAATAAATGAAGATATTAATGCACAAAAGGTACATTTCTAGTCATTAATATCAATATTTTCATTCTAAGTTACACAAATCTATGCAAGATTCCATATGTGTGGAGGAATACTACAAACAGATGGAGATATCGATGATTCAAGCCAATTTGGAGGAGGATCGAGAAGCTACAATGGAAAGGTTCATCAATGTCTTGAATCCAAAAATTAGATATTTGGTGGAAATTCAAACCTATATTTACATAGAGGAATTGCTACATAATACAGTGAAGGTAGAAAAGTAACTACATTCTCCAAGGATACAAGTAAGTTCCCACAATTTTTGGAAGGATAGCCAAAAAGAGCCTAAATCTGCCTCTAAGTGGAATGAAACAAAACCAAAGGATAAAAAAATTGTTCCAAAACAAATATAAGAGTCTAAAAACAAGTTCTTCCATGACAATTTAAAATATAATGGAGACGTATTTATTGATAGCTCTAGTGAGGTTGAAATGCCACCATTGGAGGAGTGTTCAGATATGGAAGTTGAAGAGCCCATACATGGAGCCATATTAGTGGCGGTAAGTGCTGTAAACATTCAATAAAAAGATGATCATGATGAGGAGTAGTGTGCACATATTTTTCATACAATATTTCACATCAAAGATAAGTGGTTTAATGTTAGTGGAGAAATGAGATTCACAAAACAAGCCATAGTTTCTTTTTCCATTGTAAATTTTCAAGATGAGGTGGTTTGTGATGTTGCTCTAATGAAAGAGGGACATTTTCTTATTGGGAGTCCATGGCAGTTTTATAGGAGGATTATATAAGATGTTCATGCCAACTATTTCTCTATTTCTTTTTGTGGTAGAAATATAGTTTTGACTCCATTAAATCTCATACCATCAAATGAAGATCAAGTTAGGATAGAGGAACAATACTAAAAGAGAAAATAAAAGAGTAAAAGAGAATATGAGAAAGGTAAAAATGAGAGTGAGAGAAAAGAGTATGATGAGTTTAGAAAAAAAGAAAAGAGAAAAAAATATAGAAAATGATAAGAGTGGAATAATTAAGAGTGAAAAAGGAGAGACGAGTGACATAAAAAGAAATAAGGAAAATCAAAGAGATGAAAACAAGAGTTTTGAGAGAAAGGTGTGTTTATTTTTTTTTTAAAGTGAGGTGAAAGTTTTTTATTGAGCGGGGAAGTATTCTCACTCATTATTAATGATTCTTATCTTAAAAGTAACAAAATTTACCATTATTTTCCCTCTTGTGTTGTGCCTTTATTATAGGAATATGGTGATCGAGCAAAGAATTGTTGGAAACAATTTCTATTTGATCTAGGTGGTTTGGAATGGAAATACCTACTACAAGAAATATTTTAGGAACAAAAAAGTCAAATACCATGAATTGAGGAGATATTCATTTCCATGTTTTAGATAATATCAATGAAAATTCCTACAATACTAACTTACCTGAAATATATAAAAATGTGATTTTTACCTTCAATATTACTAATCTTACTCCCTTTGAAAATGAAGATTCGAGGACAAATCTTTTTTAAGAGGGAGGGAATGATGAGAATCATGGTAGGCATATGCATCGAGTATTTGAGATAAATAATGTCATGAATGGTGGATGGATCATAAAATTCACAAGACCCATTGCATGGGATTTGTGGCCAAATTACATGTGGAAGAATGAGGAGAATTAAAGATTTTTTACATGGCCCTACTTTAAATCTGAAATTGGAGGCCCAACATGCATGCATGGGAGGAGAGAATGGGCCTTTAATCACAATTATTAATGCCCAAAAGTGAACCTAAATAGCCCACCCAAATGTTTCCAAGAATTTTAATCCACTTACATGAAGGAAATATCGAAAGTCAAAAGTGGTGGGCCCCTTGTCTCCAAAGTCATGGTGGGAATATTCAAAGTCTTTGGGGTGGTTCCAAAAAAGTCTTATTTGGAGATATATTGTCCCCTAAAGCCATGGACATGTGTAAACAAAGTCAAATTCGTTGGATAGGCTTTAGAATTTTGTGGGATATGTATTTTGACATGTATTCCTCTCATTGGACTATAAATAGACACCTCATTGTACCCCTTTAAGGTTAATTTAGAATTTGATATTTTCTAGAATTATTATGCTTCTGTTTCTTATTTTCATAGGTGAATGCAAGTAAGGCTCATCAAAGTAAGGATCAACCTTTTTGGCGCTTTATAATTAGAGTTTCAAGGGCCAAGTCTCCTTGGGGTCCTAATTGATCATCCCCCTTCCCCTTTTATTTCTTTTGTACTTCATTTAATTTTCATTTCTCCTACTTCCCACACTTGTGTTTCCACATTTTTTCCAAAGGATACCGCACACCCATATAGTATGATTCTCATCAACAAGTATCTAGTATCATGGAATAGTAAAAAAAAGTATAATTTTGGTTAATTATCAACTACTAAAGTTGAGTAGATAGTTGCAGGAATTTACTATGCATAGATTATGTGGATGAAACACATATTACTAGAATAAGGATATTAGTTTAGTCATGTCCTAATAAACTATGACAATACAATTTCTATAAACATTTCTAATAATATTCTATCTCATTCAAGGATAAAGCACATCGATACAAGATATCAATTTATGATAGGTTATTTTCAAAAAGGTGATATAAATCTAGTGTTCATTGGCACTAAATATCATCCTAATGAAATTTTCACCAATACTTTGAATATTCAGGGAATAAAATATATCATACATAAACTTGGAATGATAAATTTATCCTAATTATTTTATTACTATAATTATTTAGCATCTCATAGAGTTAATCCATAAGTCTCTTTCTATACTTGGCTTTCTATCGGTTCATTCTACTGTTTAGTCCTACTATTCGCTTCTACTATTGGCTTTCTACAGTTAGGAACTATTTATCAGTTTCCACTATTTGGATACTACCTCTAAGTAATAACATCAGGTAATACTATTATGTTCTATCAGTGGTTTCTAACATCAGATTCTACTGTTGGGTTCTACCTCAACCGTAGACACATTTCTATGAATTATTTTCAATTTTTACTAATTTTTTATTTAAATTTTAAATTTATTATTTTATTCAAATTAAAAAAAATTAAATTAGTTCATAACCATAAATGATAAAAAAATCACTATTTAGAGTCAGAATTTAATCCTATCTCATGAGCTCCCCTACAAACCTCCTCTCCCTATCTCTCTCAAACATCAAAACTCAAACCTTCAACCATTAATATTTATGAATGGGATTCAATTATGAGAAAAAAAATTGTCTATAGTTCTTCAAATGAGTATCAACCTCATAAGAAATCAAATGGTGAATCTAATTGACCTGTCAAGCTAATAGACCCTATTCTTTCATCATGAGTAGTCTTGGATGATAAATAAATGTATACTACTTGGATTGAATTAAGTAAGTCTCTTTATTGGAAGGTCATTCAAGAGAGAGGATGGTATGAATGGTTCTAATTGAATAAGTGACCATTATATCCCTATAATTTTCAATTTCTATATATTTTTTGAGTTTTATTTTGGGGAAAACAAAGATTTCATTCAGATGTTAGTATATATAAATGAGATAGTGTTTTCTTAAATTAAATGGGTTAATTTATTAGTATTTTTATATGTAGGAATTTATGAGTCCTATCACGGTTCATATCCCATAGACCATGAAAATATATTCATTGAAGATACCCTTCTTGATTTTATTGGAGATTATAATATGATAAGGCCTATTAATATTGAATTCTATGGTGAATATTGAATTATATTTAAGTTTATCCAAAATATGATGTGTCCTAGGAAGGGGGAATTCAGTATATTAAGTTATCATGATATATTATTTTTGTTTCCTATGAGAAGAGTAGACAAAATAAAAATGTGTAGATATCTAATGGTGAAAATTATGGAGCTATTTAACACTACCTATAAGAAATTTTCTTTTATTTAACATAATATTATTTTAGATTTTTTGGAATAAATAGGGATTGTTGCTGAAGGAGAAGAAAGATGAATAAGTGTCGTCATTTTTATATAATTCAATACACTTATAAAAGAATAAAAGTTAATCATAACACATGGTTGAGGAAGTGGGTGGCATATAGTGAGTGTATTTATTATAATTTTAATTATGTGAAGAATCTATCCAAACCTAGAGATTTTTTTGATCCCATATTGGAGCCATAATTAGTTTTTTTATTCTTGTGATAAATAACTTGATGAGGCTAGTGATGAAGTTCATAAGGAATTTTTGGATGAAAAATAAGTTCATGCTAACATTTATATTGAAGTGGGGAATGACCCTAATATCATCAGGAGATCGAATGTATCTTATAGACCCCATATTTATCTTCTCTTTATAACTTTTAATGAGGGTTTTTTGAATGATAATGAGGAATCATATACTAAAGTTTCTAATTCTGATTAGTTTTAAGAATAAAATTCAAAGATTCTAGAGGATATGACTATTTTATCTGATGAATCCTCATATAATATTGATTGTAAAGATGATGATGAGGTAAAAAATACTTTAATGACTATTTCTAAGTCTTTTAATACTATCATTGGTGATTAGGATTTTAGATAATAGAGTTTTTCAATGGTTTAAGTTGGTGGAAGACCGGTAGAGGTAGATGAAGTGAAATAAGATGATGAGGATGCCCCATCTAAGGGGGATAAGTCCCCAGGTTTAGTGATTCTTAGCCTAACTTACTCTAATTTAGATGATTATGATCGTGAAAAAGGCAGTTCAATAGAGCATGGTGGTCCTTCCATTTTCCTTACTGAAATGTATCCTAAGGAGTCCCTGGTGGAAAGGATATACCATGAAAATCTTCAATAACCATTTCCCTATATGAAACCTACTATATATGGAGAACCAATAGTTGTAGCTCTAGTTCCTGATAAGAATTCTTTTCATGAGGATGGTACATCTGGATAAGAGAGGTATTCACCTCTTCCATCTTTTCCTCAGACTATTTCCCTAACCAAATATGACTTAGATACCTATAAGGTAGATATTTTTTTAGATATTGGTGGTATTATTAGATATTCTACCTTCAAAGATAATACTCTCAAATACGATGATATATCCTTAATTTTTTCATTAGTTTTGGCACATCTTCAACCCAAGTTGTTTCTGAGGATATGAAATTTTTTAGTAGAGAATCAAAAGATGATTCAAAATATTGGTATTATCCAATCTACCTTGAAGATATGAAGGTGTAAAAAACATAGAGTGGTGTTATTAATTATACTGTTGGAGCCCCTACTTATAGAGTTCCATAATATTATTTGACTTATATTATTGATGTTGATATGATCAGGACCATTATTAGAGAAGAGTTACAATATGTGTTAGATGACACTTCTACCTCTCACCAGGATGATCTCAAATAGATTAAATCTCATGATGATATTATTTATAAACATTTTATAGAATTATTGAATGGAGATAGAATTGATAGGGTGTCACGACCCGACCCTACCCAGGCTCGAGCCGCAACTACCCCAAGCCTGCCTCCATAGGTCAGGGGCTGGCAACCAGCGCTGAAGGCTAAACAACTCGGGGAGGCCTTTGCCTAAGTACTTATACACACACGCATCCCACTCAATGCAGAAGTGAAGAGTAAAAAAAGAAAATTAAAGTACCAACTACTATAAAAAACCACAAATTACATCGACCTCTAAACATTACAAAGCAAGTGCTGAAGGTAAACTGAAAAGAAAAGGGGCAAAACACGCGCCCAACCAGAAAAGTGTCACAACCCAACAACAGGTAAACAAAAGTAAAACAGCTGGGAGAGTCCCACACCTGGAACCTGACTACGACCACTGCATGCGATCCAAGCTCCCGAACTCCTAATCTTCTCTGACATCATGACCAATATGTTCATCATCTGCAAGGGCAAACCAAGTGCAGGCAAAGCCCAAGCAGGGGTGAGTATAAAAATACTCAGTAGGATACCCCGAAGGCTCGAGGGATAAACAAAGGAGGTACTGAAGAGGTGATCAGTAGATCGAATAGGGAAAATTAAATGAGTACAATAGAGAGTGCAGTAAGGAGTACATCTCAACCCAACAAGAGGAAGGAAGTAGACTCGTCCAAACACAAGGATCTAGAAGCGGTGAGAAGATGAACTTCTCATCGAGTCTTCGCTACCTATAGCAGGAGAGTAGACTCGTCCAACCATGAGAAGCTAAACACGGAAAGCACATGGCATACCCTGCACGTCTTCGCCTCACTTAGAAGGAGAGTAACCAAAACCCAAGGAGTGGGTACTGGAATAAGGTATATACATATCCATATGCTCAATCAAGAAGACCGAACAAGATCGTAAGGGGATCTCCATCTTGTAGATCAGCCCAAGAAAGTGAGTAGCCAATAGTCCTAGAAGTAAACATCATCGATGCCTAGTATCCCGCACGTCTGCCCCAAACTGCAAGTCAAGGGGCTAAAATCACTGCACCTTGACACTATCCGCTTTAGGCGGCACTGACTTGCCTGTACGGTTTTAGGTCGTGTCGCAAGGATGAGTCTCGGTGGGGAAAGCGCCCCTCGTACTTGATAGTTCTGGGGGAATGTCAAACCACACCTCATCACTGCCCCACAGTCGATAGGTCTCCTCAAAGTCGACAGGCGACCCCCTGCCCAACCCCGATAGAGGGTAATCCCTGAAAGTCGACGGGTTCCCACTGGAGGGAGACCCGGCAAAAGTCGATGGGTGCCATACTACCCAGTCCCGTAAAAGGGTAATCCACTGGAGGGAGACCCGGAAAAAGTCGTCGATGAGTCCCAATTCCCAGTCCAGTAAAAGGGTACTCCATTGGAGGGAGGCTCGGAACCGTCATCGGGGACCACTTCCCAGCCCAGCTGGAGGTAAACCCGGCATCGGGGACCACTTCCCAGCCCTACTGGAGGTAAACCCAGAACCGCTCTGGCCATCTCTGGTGGATGGTACTTCTCGGTGAACACCATTTTACTGGTCATCCCTGCTGGATGGTACCCCACTAGTCATCCCTGATAGATGGTAGCTCACTGGCCATCCCTGTTGGATGGTACAACTGGTCATCCCTGCTGGATGGTACCTCACTAGCCAGCCTTGCTAGAAACAACCTCCTGGGTAGAGGATAAGTGCCCGCATAATGTGTTGGTCACACCGAATCCATAAGAACTCTATCAGGGAACACGAAGCAACTCTTCCGGCCAAACCATCGAGAACAGAACTAGGGGAAAACCACTCAACCCTGCTGGTTGAAACCATCATGAACAGGACCAGGGGGAAACCCACTCAACCTTGCTGGTCAAACAAACAATACCAGATGAAACTCATGGCCGATTGTCGCCTATAGACCGGTCAAAGTTCCGGTGCTCTGCTAATGTGTATAGCAGCACTCGGGTCGAATCCTCGGTGATGGTACTTCATAATAGTCGATTGTTTTTAGTTGATTTTATTTTGATTAGGGGGGTTTGTTTGCAGATCTTAATTGAAATGATTTATGGATGATGTTTGATTTACCAAATTGATAAATATTGGGGTGAGTTCATCATTGGGGAGTTAAGCATGTGATATCCTTGAGCCTTACTTTGTATTGCATTAAATTAACACCCATGTCATAAGTTGACGTTGATTGGAATTCCTAAGTGTGAAGGATTTAATCCAAGCCTTAACTTAACTTAGGGTTCTAATCTCAATCAAAACTTATTTATGTTAGTGTATTTATGGTTCCAATAATCCATGGAAACCACTTGTTAAACAAAACATATCATTAATCCATGACATATTAAGTTTAACATACACAATATTAATTTAAAGAATACTCATCGAGCAAAACTCTCAATCACTTAACATCCCCGAATTATAACTCACCCCAATGAGAGATTTACTCATCCATTTGGATGTTTAATATTCTGGTTAAAATAATTATGATGATAAATTAAGAAAAGAAGAAAAATAAAGGGATTAGAAAAGAGTGGTACGTTGACACACACACACGAACGGTGATGATAATTAAAAACGGATTTTCGATTGAATGAGGAAGCAAAAGAAGGGAAAGGGATTCAACTTAATTTAAACTATTTTAGGAACATAAATATTAAACTACAGAAGGTGGATGAGAATAAGAGATATTGAAGAAGTAACTTGCATTAAAACAGAATTACAAAGAAAGAGAATTACAAGATTACAAAAATGAAGAACACAAAAGTAAGTGAAAACAAAGAGAGGAGGAAAGGTCTCTCAAGTGAAAACTTGAGTATGGAAGGTCCTCTCAAGCCTTTGGCAAAGCTTTGGTCGTGCCAATATGATCTCCTCTCTTCTGAAATGCCAACCCCTCTCAAGGAGAGAAGGGGAGAGTATTTATAGCCCAAGGAGTGGACTGTTTGCATTCCTAATCTATCCCTCCACTTGCATCACCAATTTGGCTATTCCGACAGCCGAATCTCCAAATATCTCCTTCTTCAAAGTTTTAGATAATAAAGTTTTCCGACTACTTTCAAAATATGGAGACATTTGGACAAGTTTATCCAAAGTTATGGCAGTTTTAATAAACAAAGGTAAACTGTCCATTTCAATCCAGTCTTTTTGAAGTCCATAATTTGAAAGGGTTTTTGAATATGAATATATCTTCAAATATGAATGGTTGATTCAACAAAGTAGGCCGCATATATCTCCTCTTTCACACTGCAAAATCTCAGCTCGATTTGATGCTTACATCAGGAGATATGTCATGCATACTATACTGATTTTAATTCTCGGACAGAATGGTGGGCTGGACTTCAAAGATTTATTTGAGCCCCTTTTACGTGGATTTGGGCCTTGAAATTTTTATGCAAGATGACATGTAGTGTCCCCCGAATTATGGTGGAGAGTTAATGTTTTTGGACTTCTGGATTGAGCCCAGTAAATCAATCTTCAAGGCTGGTCCAGTTTGTTCACAGATTCTTTGGTCTTGTTTGTGAGGACCATATGACCCTTCAAATGGCAGAATTGGATCATGGTTCCTTCTAATGAAATGTTTTATATTGAAAGGAGAATCCTAAAAAACAATAACCACACAATTTGGATTAGTATAGTAACAGTTATTATTAAAACATTAAACTAACTCAATTGGACTACTTCTAAAAATACTCAAATATTATATTTAATATTAAAACATTAATATTTCACACAAATTATGCACATTTCATATAAAATCAGTAAAGGGGGAATATAATAAGTCATGAAAATATTAATAACATAAACTCCCCCACACTTAGTTTTGTGCATGTTTTCATGTGCAACAAATATAAAAACATCGCAAAATCATTTTCACTCACCAACAAATATTAAAATTTTGTTTTCTCCAATCAGGGAAGGTTTAGACTATTTCACTCATCCATATTGAATTCCATCACAAATTTGGTTCACAATAATGCATCAGAAACAATTCATTTTTTCATGTTCAAGGTTTGAATTGGAAAATGTAGGCACTCAAAACTTACTCCTCTCAAGATGATAAAAATGTATTTTAGGAGGTTCACTCATTCACCAACAAAAAGTGAAAATCAAGAGTTTGTAAGAGCTCTCATCTTCCATTCCCAAATCTAATGTGTAGAAGAATCAAGAGGTATTTTAAGGGGTTTTTCAGTGGCTATGGGACGGTAGGTATATAATGTCCAAAGGAAAAGAGGGGTTAAAAACACCGACATGGAAAAATCAATGCACATTTTTTTTGAAATTTGATTTGAAAGGAAATAGAAACACATATTTACAAGGGCATGAATGTGTGATGAATGAAAATTGAGGGAGATAGAAAATGGAATAGGGTGAGATGATGGAATATGTACAACATGGAAGACTTCCAATAATGACACAATACAAGATGATTCAAGTGTTCTTTTTTTTCTCTTTTTGCTCTTTTTTTTCGAAAGTTGTGCTTGAAACAAGTCTCACAGTCATCTCCCAACCCATGCTTGATCTCCTCATGGAACTAATTTTAGTAGTTATAACACGATCAAAGGTTGATGATGAATGATTTTTGACCCACCCAAGACACAACCCATTCCTTTTTTTTCATTTTTTTTTAATATAATTTTTTTTCATTTTTTTTGAACACTTTTCAATGAATTTTGTACAAATGAAAATTACACATATACACCCCAAAGCTCACAGAATTACAACCTCTCCCCCACACTTGAATGGATGCTTACCCTCAAGCATATGATGACACATTGGAAATCAATGAAAGTACGCCCAAAAATGAAGTCCATTCCCCCCACACTTAAATTTCAATAAATTGTACAATGAAAATCCATGAAGATGTTGGGTGGGACAAGGTATTAGGCTTGTAATGTGGCTATCAAAATAAAGGTTTTCATAGGCTCAAAGGGGCTTTCAAAAGTAGGATCAATGTAAGGGTAACGGGAGGCTATTTGGCTATTCTGATTCTCATGTGGCTTAGAAAATGCCTCTATCATATTAAAGCACTCAAAAGATGTAAATTCAGCTTAAAGGTCCACAAACTCAAGACTCGCAATCAGTGGTGAAGACACAAAATGAAAAATATGGACATATATGACCTTGGCATGAAGGCTAATGTTATTCCTCACGGTAGGGGAAAATCATTTTCCAAATCAAAAATTGAGCATTCAAAATGTGTTGGTTGTTGACACAAAATTGTTTACCCAAGTTTGAGATAAAAATTCAATATATTTGAGTTTAAAACAAGCCTTTTGACTCCCCAAAATGGTTGGACAGAATTTCAATATAGGATGATGAGTAATTATGACACCCCTTTTTTTGTTAATTTTCATTTTTTTTTTAATTAATTTTTTTTAATTTTTTATTTTATTTTTAATGACACATCCACACAAAAGAGAAAATAGAAAAAAGGTTGTGGGAAATGTTGTAAAAAAATGAGAGGGAGAGAGGAATAAGAAGAAATAGAGAGAAGAAGAGAGGGAAGAGAGATTGAGGAGAGAGAGAGTTAAAGGGAAAGAGGTGCCCCCTGGTTTGGATTTGGTGGGTCGCCATTTCCATCTAGTGGTGGGTCAATGGAAGTCGATGTGAAACCTGAAGTGAATGGCCTCTCATGGTGATGCTTTAACCGGTGTCCATTTACCATGAATGTTCTTTTTGAATAAGGGTCTTGGACTTTCACTACACCAAATGGGTAAACATTAGTAATAATAAAAGGTCCATCCCAATGAGAATTGAGCTTACCTGGGTGAAGTCGAAATCGAGAATTGAAGAGCATTAACTTTTCACCTTCATGAAATACCTTTCGAAGAATGTTCTTATCATGGAGTGACTTTGCCTTTTCTTTGTAGAGAATGGAGTTCTCATACGAATCGAGTCGAAGCTCCTCCAATTCAGTCAACTGCAACAATCTTTCTTCACCAGATTTTTTACAATCAAAATTACAAGTTTTGACAGCCCAAAATGACTTATGTTGGATTTCAACTGGTAAATGACAGGCTTTACCAAAAACTAGCCTAAATGGAGACATCCCAATGGGTGTCTTATAGGTTGTTCGATAGGCCCAAAGTGCTTCACCAAGTCTATCGGGCCAGTCTTTTCTTGTGGGATTAACAATTCTTTCAAGCATTCTTTTCACTTCTCTGTTAGAAAGTTCAGCCATTCCATTTGTTTGAGGGTGATATGCAGTGGATGTTTTATGTACAACCCCATTCTTTTTCAAAAGTGACTCCATGGTTCTATTACAGAAATGAGTTCCTAAGTCACTTATCAAAGCACGTGGTGTTCCGAATCGATGGAAGATATGGGTTTTGAGGAACTCACTCACAGTTTGAGCATCATCTTTCCTAGTGGGTTTGGCCTCGACCCACCTAGAAACATAGTCAATAGCAAGGATAATGTAGGATAATCCATTGGAAGGGGGAAAAGGTCCCATGAAATCGATGCCCCAAACATCGAAAAGCTCACAGAAGATTAATGGATTTTGAGGCATTTCGTTTCTTTTGGAAATTGTGCCAAACTTTTGGCAAGTGGGACATGATTGACAGAACTCGTGTGAGTCCTTGAAGAGTGAAGGCCAAAAGAATCCAGAATCTAGGACCTTTCGAGAAGTCCTTTGTGGTCCAAAGTGGCCACCTCCAGGCATTGAGTGGCAGAATTCCAAGATGGAGGATTGTTCAGTTTCATCAACACATCTCCTAATTACCATGTCAGCCCCAGTTTTCCAAAGTTTATTATCTTCCCAAAAATAATGCTTTGAATCACTTTTCATCTTTTCTTTTTGTTCCTTTGAAAAATATTCAGGGAAAACACAGGAAACCAAGTAATTGACAATTGGGGCATACCATGGTAACTTTGGAGTGAGAGATGAGAGGTGTTCAGTTGGAAATTCAGGTTCAATTATTTCAGAATGAGAAGAATTAGAAATTCTACTCAGGTGGTCAGCCACAGGGTTTTCTTTTCCAGGTTTATCTTTTATCACAAGGTCAAACTCTTGGAGCATTAAAATCAATCTTATTAGCCTTGGTTTGGAATCACTTTTCTTAAGTAAGAACTTTAATGCTGAGTGGTCCGTGAAGATGATGATTTTGGAACCTAAGAGATAGGGTCGGAATTTATCCAAGGCAAAAACCACAGCTAAAATTTCTTTTTCAGTCACAGTGTAGTGTGATTGAGTTTCATCCAATGTTTTTGAGGCATAAAAGATGACATGGGGAATGTTTTCTCTTCTTTGACCAAGAACAGCCCCAATGGCCCTATCAGAAGCATCACACATCGATTCAAATGGTAAGGACCAATCTGGGGGTTGGATTATTGGAGCAGATGTGAGAGCAGATTTTAGTTCAATGAAGGCTCTCTTGCAAGCCTCATCAAAATTGAATGTGACATCATTTTGAAGTAAACGAGTGAGTGGGAGGGAAATCTTGCTGAAGTTCTGAATGAATCACCGATAGAAACCGGCATGACCAAGGAAGGACCGAATGTCTCGAACTGATTTGGGTTCAGGAAGTGATTGGATCACCTCAATTTTGGTTGGATCAACTTGGATACCCTCTTGAGAAATTATGTGCCCTAGAACAATCCCATTGGAAACCATGAAGTGACATTTTTCAAAATTCAGTACAAGGTTGCACTTGACACACTTTTGAAGGACCAAAGAGAGTAAATGTAAGCAAGATTCAAATGACTCGCCATAAATGGTAAAGTAATCCATGAAGACCTCCATGCAATTATCAATGAATTCAGAAAAGATACTCATCATACACCGCGGGAATGTTGCAGGAGCATTACAAAGTCCAAAAGGCATTCGCCTATAGGCATAGGTTCCAAAGGGGCAAGTGAATGTGGTCTTTTATTGGTCTTGAGGTGCGATTGGAATTTGGAAGTAGCCGGTGTAACCATCAAGAAAGCAATAGTGTGACTTTTCGGCCAATCTCTCAAGCATTTGGTCAAGGAAAGGAAGTGGGTAGTGATCTTTTCGTGTTTCAGCATTCAATTTTCGATAATCGATGCACACACGCCATTTGTTTTTCACTCGAGTTGTGACCACTTCTCCATGTTCATTTGTGACAACTGTTATCCCGCCCTTCTTAGGAACGACTTGAATTGGACTAACCCATTCACTATCAGAAATTGGGTAGATAATACCAGCTTGAAGAAGCTTGGTAATCTCTTCCCTAACTACCTCAAGTATGAGTGGATTGAGTCTTCTTTGAGGTTGCCTAATTGGTTTGGATGATTCCTCTAGATGGATGTGATGCATGCAAAGGGCAGGGTTGATTCCTGGAATATCCTATAGGGTCCAACCTAAGGCATTTTTGTTTTCCTCTATCACTTTAACAAGTTGGGACTCCTCAGTTTCAGAAAGTGAAGCAGAGATAATGACAGGGTAGGAGGGATCATGGAAAAGGAATGCATACTTGAGGTGTGAAGGAAGTTGTTTTAGATCAGTTTCAGCCTTGATTTGAGAGCTAGACAAGTTAGGATCAGGAGAAGGGATTCCAGATGGGTTTGGATCATTTTCCTCAACACTATCCAAGGTGGAGCAGTAGAGATCAGAGTTGATGTGGGATTCAAGAGAGTTTTCAAGTTCTTCTAGATTGATGGAGTCTATGAATGAGAGGTCCACATCAACTTCACCATTTATGACTTTGTTAATCATGGTGCAGATTTCACAAGATCCTTTATCATTATAACATGAAGAACATGGTGTATTGGGGTTCGATTGAATCTTAGAAGTGTCCTCAAAAGCATGGATTGAGAATGCAAAGTGATCCTTAGATGGGTATCGCATGGCTTGGAAAATGTTGAACTTGGCCAGTTGGTCACCGAATTCCATGGATAAGATGTCTGAATGGACATCAATCTTGGTTCTCGCGGTCATGAGGAATGGTCTTCCTAGAATTAGGGGAGATCGAGAAGAGGTCGTCTCACCTTCCATGTCAAGGACATAGAAATCAGCTGGGAAGATAAGATTATTGACCCGAACAAGAACATCCTCAATTATCCCCTCAGGACTGGCAGTGCTTCGATTGGCTAATTGAATGACAACACCCGTTGGGTTCAAGGGACCTAGACCAAGGTTGGAGAAAATGGATTTGGGCATGACATTTATTGAGGCTCCAAGGTCTATGAGTGCATCATCAAAGTTGGAACTCCCTATTTGACATGGAACCGTGAAGGTCCCTGGATCTTTGCACTTCATGGGAATGGACTGTTGGGTTGAAACATTTTCAATGTTCCTAAGTTGCCTCTTATGGGTGCACAATTCCTTAAGAAACTTGGCATACTTAGGGATTTGTTTGATGGCATCTAAGAGGGGGATGTTCACTTCAACACGTCTAAACATGTCAAGCATTTCAGGATCAGGTTCAAAGGACTTCTTAGGCTTGGAGATGGCTTGAGGAAAAGGAATTGGGTTCCTTAGAGGAATGGAAGGAGGTGAAGGATTGGATTCAAGTTCCTTTTACATCTTTTTGTTCTTTTCATTTTCTAGATCAACACCGAAAGGGGAGGTAGAGAAATCAGCATGGGGCATTGCAATTTTCTTTCCCGATCTAAGTGCAATTGCACTTACATTACCGTTAGGGTTGGGTAATGGTTGATCTGGGAGTTGGGATGAATTGGATGGTTGTTGCTGGCTAAGGTGGGATGCAAGTTGACCTATTTGGGTTTCAATGTTCTTGAGGCTAGAACGGGTGAAGGAAGCAAGATCCTCTACAGCACTTTCCCATGGTTGTTTAGAACAAGAGGCTTGTCCCAAATTTGGTTGGCCTTGATTTTGGTTCTTGGGAAAGTGATTGTATTGGGTGGGGAATTGGGAAGGCTCGTTAGGATAGTGGAATCCAGGAGGAGGATTGTTCCTTTGGGGTTGAGGAACAAAAGGATAAGGTTGATGGATGTTACCACCACTTTGACCATATTGGAACTGGTTTGGATTTTGATGAGGGAACTGAGGAGGATGAGAAATGGGATTACCATACCTCAGAGGTGGGTTAAAGGTAGAAGAGAAGGGCTCAGAGTGGGGTTGGTTGAAGTTTCTAACAAACTGACCTGATTGTTGAGGGTTGAAGTTTCGCTGAGCATATGCCGCATTGAGCTCCATTGGACTAGATGAATCAGATGGATCATCTTGAAGTTGTGGACATGTGTCAGTCGGATGAGTTGGTGAGTTGCAGATTCCACAGTTCTTGACAGGCCCAGTGAAAAGAGATTGTTGAGGAGAGGAGTTTGGGGCTTTGGAAGCCACAGCTAGTTGACGCACAAGACCTGTAAGTTCACTCATCCACTCAGTCATTTTGTTGGGCTCTATGGATTGATTCTCTTGGGCTTGTTTCACTTGAGCATGTGCTCGAGTATGGAATTGCTGCGTGTTTGCAGCCATGTTGCTTATGAGTTCTCGTGCAGCTGCAGGAGTTTTGTCAACAAGAGCACCGCCACTTGCGGCATCAATGAGAGTTCGCTCCATAGCCAATAACCCCTCATAGAAGTATTGGATCAGGAGTTGGTCAGGGATTTGATGGTGTGGACAAGTTGCCACAAGCTTTTTGAACCTCTCCCAATACTCATGGAGTGATTCATTAGGGAATTGACGGATGCCTCTTATTTCCTTTCGGATAGAAGCTGTTCGGGAAGCGGGAAAGAACTTCTCAAGGAAAAGTCTCTTCATGTCAACCCATGAGTTTATGGAACCAGGTGGGAGGTAGTAGAGCCAAGACTTGGCAGAATCCGCTAGGGAAAAGGGGAAAGCTCTAAGCTTGATTTGTTCTTCAGAAACCCCTTGAGGTTTCATGGTTGAGCAGACCACTTGGAACTCTTTGAGGTGAAGATGAGGATCCTCACCAGCTAGACCATGGAAATGAGGAAGAAGATGAATCAAACCCGACTTGAGTTTGAAGTCAGCCTCTATGTTTGGATATTGAATACCAAGAGGTTGGTAATTCATATCAGGGGCAGCGAGTTCTTTTAGGGTTTGTTCCCTAGGATTGGCCATTTCAATTTCAATTGGTTGGATGAGGACTGGTTCTTGAATTATTTGATTATCTCTTATGTTCCTCCTAAGTTGGCGAAGTGTTCGCTCAATTTCAGGGTCAAACAAACCCGAGGGATTGTTTGGGAGGCTGCGGGGCATTCAGAGAGATTTATAAAGGATGAGGAAGACGGGGTTTTCTTTTTATTTTTTTCAGTTTATGCTTTTTATGAGAAGACGGGTTTTTCTTTGTGTTTTTTTTCAATTTTTTTTTAAAATTTTGTTTTTTGGTTGTTTTTTTTTTGACAATAACCAGAAACGAATGACTACTTAAATCACCATCCCCGGCAACGGCGCCATTTGAAATGCACGGCCGATTGTCGCCTATCGACCGGTCAAAGTTCCGATGCTCTGCTAATGTGTATAGCAGCACTCGGGTCGAATCCTCGGTGATGGTACTTCGTAATAGTCGATTGTTTTTAGTTGATTGTATTTTGATTAGGGGGGTTTGTTTTCAGAGCTTAATTGAAATGATTTATGGATGATGTTTGATTTACCAAATTGATAAAGATTGGGGTGAGTTCATCATTGGGGAGTTAATCATGTGATATCCTTGAGCCTTACTTTGTAATGCATTAAATTAACACCCATGTCATAAATTGACGTTGATTGGAATTCCTAAGTGTGAAGGCTTTAATCCAAGCCTTAACTTAACTTAGGGTTATAATATCAATCAAAACTTATTTATGGTAGTGTATTTATGGTTCCAATAATCCATGGAAACCACTCGTTAAACAAAACATATCATTAATCCATGACATATTAAGTTTAACATATACAATATTAATTTAAAGAATACTCATCGAGAAAAACTCTCAATCACTTAACATCCCCAAATTATAACTCACCCCAATGAGAGATTTACTCATCCATTTGGATGTTTAATATTCTGGTTAAAATAATTATGATGATAAATTAAGAATAGAAGAAAATGAAAGGGATTAGAAAAGAGTGGTACGTTGACACACACACACGAATGGTGATGATAATTAAAAACGGATTTTCGATTGAATGAGGAAGCAAAAGAAGGGAAGGGGATTCAACTGAATTTAAACTATTTTAGGAACATAAATATTAAACTACAGAAGGTGGATGATAATAATAGATATTGAAGAAGTAACTTTCATTAAAACATAATTACAGAGAAAGAGAATTACAAGATTATAAAAATGAAGAACACAAAAGTAAGTGAAAACAAAGAGAGGAGGAAAGGTATCTCAAGTGAAAACTTGAGTATGGAAGGTCCTCCCAAGCCTTTGGCAAAGCTTTGGTCGTGCCAATATGATCTCCTCTCTTCTGAAATGCCAACCCCTCTCAAGGAGAGAAGGGGAGAGTATTTATAGCCCAAGGAGTGGACTGTTTGCATTCCTAATCTGTTCCTCCACTTGCATCGCCAATTTGGCTATTCAGACAGCCGACTCTCCAAATATCTCCTTCTTAAAAGTTGTAGATAATAAAGTTTTCCGACTACTTTCAAAATATGGAGGCATTTGGACAAGTGGATCCAAAGTTATGGCGGTTTTAATAAACAAAGGTAAACTGCCAATTTCAATCCAGTCTTTTTGAAGTCCATAATGTGAAATGGTTTTTGAATATGAAGATGCCTTCAAATACGAATGGTTGATTCAACAAAGTCGGCCGCCTATATCTCCTATTTCACACTGAAAAATCTCAGCTAGATTTGATGCTTACATCAGGAGATATGTCATTCATACTATACTAATTTTAATTCTCGGCCAGAATGGTGGGCTAGATTTCAAAGATTTATTTGGGATCCTTGTACTTGGATTTGGGCCTTGAAATTTTTATCAAAGATGACATGTAGTGTCCCCCAAATTATGGTGGAGAGTTAATGTTTTTGGACTTCTGGATTGAGCCCAGTAAATCAATCTTCAAGGCTGGTCCAGTTTGTTCACAGATTCTTTGGTCTTGTTTGTGAGGACCATATGACCCTTCAAATGGCGGAATTGGATCATTGTTCCTTCTAATGAAATGTTTTATATTGAAAGGAGAATCCTAAAAAACAAGAACCACGAAATTTGGATCAGTATAGTGACAGGTATTATTAAACCATTAAACTGACTCAATTGGACTACTTCTAAAAATGCTCAAATATTATATTTAATATTAAAACATTAATATTTCACACAAATTATGCACATTTCATATAAAATCAGTAAAGGGGGAATATAATAAGTCATGAAAATATTAATAACATCACTAGAACTAGGGGAAACTCAACCCTATTGGTCAAACAAACAAGAACAGAACCAGGGGGAAACTCAACCCTGCTGGTCGAACAAATGATAAGAGAGGGACCCTCTACGTTGCGAGAGGTCAAGGGTACGCAAAGAAGAACACGGCACGCACATGGGGCCCACACTACGTGTGGACCCAATTCAACTCCATCCAAGCGCATAAACGTTCTTAGGTACAAAAAACCACATGTACCTCCAAGTGTTCCCATATACTCCCAGAGTATACCACATTTCCAGCCCAATGGCTATCGTGCACATAGCACCTAACATCAACGCGAAGGGCGTAAACGTAACAACTCCAACTTGCCACCTCATCGGCCCAGGCATGACCAACTACATCTCTTCAAACACTAACTTCACTCACATGGGAGTGCATGCGATCACACGCCAAGGGTCCGCTACAAACACAGTAGGAAGAACCCCCACCGGAGCACCTTACTTGCTTCCTCATTTAATAAGATCTCGAATGAGGATCTGCACCTCCAAACAGATCATACCTCTGTAATCCTCACTGAAAAACTTGTGAGATAGGCTATTTACACGCCTAAAATGGATATCCAATGGAAAAGTCGCCAACACGGCCTTAAGCCCGAACAGCGTCCCGTGGTCCCGATCCTCGGCCCCGAAAATAGTCGGGCGCATCGCACCATTGCGATCCCCTCGGGGAAAAACGTCAAAAGGACTGCTTACTTGAGTGGAAAGGATATCTGGAGTAAAATATACATTCCGACATACCGAACATGAGCGGTGCTGCATGGGACCCGCATCCCGGTCCCGAAGCGCTGCCAACGGATCGCATCGTTGCGATCCTCTCAGAAAAGTACACAAGATTGACTAATCATTCACCTGCAACGGACACCCGGTGATAAAGATGGAAATCACCACCAACTCCCAAAATGGCCCTCGTGGAGCCAGCACCAGTGTGAGGAATTAAAACGGCAGGATTGCACCATTGCAATGCCCTCGGAAAAACGCCTAGAATCGACTGCTCGCACGCCCCAAATGGACGTCTGATTAAAAAGTTACAAAAAGCTATGTGCAGCTCGAAAGACGGCACATGGGGCCCATGCCTCAACTCTAGTTTTGACACCTGAAACCATACTGGTAATCTTCACCTCAACGCGAGGTTCGCAACACCACTGGCAGCGCTCAATTCGGACATCGGATGTGTCTGCGCCGTCCAAAACAAGAACCCCTGAGAAAAATGCTCGTCCACTTAATGTCACGTCGAGCCAACGATCCCCTCATCTCGGGAATTAAAATCCATGATACCATCTCAAAATCTTCATCTCTATTTAATGGACACGTCTCTGCAGACGGCACGCAAAATGGACACCCATATTGGTAATTACGGGCGTCCGAAGTCGAGGGGGACAAATCCCCTTGGGCTTGACCGGCCGTGGACCCGCGGTCCACTCGCAGACCGGCCCTCGTGGTCGGTCGTCCTACCACGCGAAGACCCACCAAGGGCAGGTCTTTGTTTCCCCTATGGGTTCACGCGCCGCGACCCCGGTCCTCCGCGTCAACCGGCCGGCGCAACCGGCCGGTTCTCCCGCTCCTTGCCCCCAGCTCGCCGGGAGGAGCCCCCTGCTTGCGCCTCCGCTCGACAGCGAATCCTCGGACGCCTTCCGCTGAAGCCACTCACGCCGACCTCCGCTACTGAGGAGCCCCACCACCTTAAGCCACCGCGTGCCACCGCCAACCTCCCTGGACCGCCGGATACCGCCGGAAAACACCCATCGCACCCCAATCTTCGTCGGACAGCTGCGGACGCCTCGGGACTCGAAATTTAAAACCGAAAGATGCGCCGGAAATATCAGAATATAAGCTACGCAGATACGGGATTCTCTCAAATTTAAACAGAATTTCAATGTATATAATCGAATTCAAAGAGGGTGTGAAAATGAAAATACAATGAATCCTACCTCTTGCGCGTAGCCCGACGCTTCGCCGCTGATCCACCCTCGCCGTAGCCAAGATCTCCTTGATTGGAGAGAGAGGATGAGGGAATGAGGAGTAGTTCTCATTGATTGAGCTTCTTCAGCCAGGAGGTTCCAAAGGGAGGGGAGGAGGACAAGGGTGGAGAGATGGGTTATAAAGAAAATTTATTAAAACGTTTAATTAATTTAAACCCCCAAAATAACATGCATCCAAAACCTCTGGCGCGGTCAAGATTAAGCCTCCCCTAGGGTAAACACCACCTCCTGAGCACAACGGAGGTCTCAGAATTTTAATCTGAGTCTCTGTTCAAAAGTTATAAAACTGAACGCCCGAGGCTAGCAAATTACGAAAATGCCACAGGGCCATTTTTCACTTACGGCCCGCGCCAGCGAAAATTACACCCTTCCTAGGGTAAACAACATGCTCCGGACTCAACAGTTCCATCGGTTTTCCAATCCAAGCTATCGTTTAAGAGATACTTGAGTTTACCCATTAAATAAATAAATTAATTATTTTAATTATCCGTTTAACGTTCTGTTAACGGGCGAGGGGTCCCAACGTCCCGCGCTGACATGCTTTATGTCATTCCTATAGTAAAAATCCCATTTCGGACCCATTCGTACTCTCATGTTTAGGATCTGAATTATCGGTTAGGAGTTATCCCATTTATTTGGCATGCCTAGTGTGAACGCACTTAAAATTTAATTACAACCACACCAGGGCTCGGAATCGCACACCGTCTGAAGGCACTGCTCTGGAATAACATCAATAATATTCCAAAGTATTTTATAGAAAAAACTAGGTTTTTACATCATTCCATCCTTCAAGCTTTTCGTCCCCGAAAATAAAAACCAGGGAACAACTTAGGGTACTAATCCCACACCTGGCTCTCCCGTACCCAGAAGAACTCTTGCACAGTACCACGTCACCGCACACAGACCAAAGGATTTGATCTGTTCACACGAGATCTGCCCTTGTCGATAACATGCATAGGAGTACGTACACATCTCCTCAGGTAAGGCACGTGGGGGACGTCATTCACCCACTCCTAACTTTGGGGTTAGGGCAAGGCGGTAAGGAACCTTTCCATCCCTTTACACGGTCTCAAACGGCTCGAAGGCTATCGGGGGTAGCTCACCTCCCCAGCTGAACTCATACGTCGCACATTGTAACTGGAATCACCGTTTGTACATGGGACAAAGCCTGGTGATTCCCTCCTTCAGAATATCCATATGGTGAAACACCCAAGGATATCTGGTCACGCAAGATTTCATAGTCGATGTCCCATGACCCAGACTCTCTTACACGCTCGGAGAGCGAAGGAGTCGACACCATCGACTAAAGAAGAAGGTCCCACGCCTTTTACCTTACCAACACAGGGTTACACCGATGCCCCGCGCCACCCTGGTAACAAATCAAACAAGGAGCATGGAGAAAATAATTTCACACACAGAGTCTAAAAATTATACTACAAAAAGTTGAAGAGCTGTAGAGCATACCTCTTATCACCTCATACTCTGCAGGATTGTAGACATCCAAAGCTCGCGGTTTTCCATGGTCCCAACTGTTAGGTTCCGGAGCCTAACGTGGACCTCCTGGTGGTGATGGAAAGACCTCGTAAGGTAGTCCTCCACTTCTAGCTCCTCCCACTCCTCTGCAAGCACCTCCTATTTGGGCGCTACTCCGATCACAGAGCTACCTCTACCATGGTGGTGCACCTGCTGCCTGCCCGATATTCTTAGCGCGCCTGGTCGGGCAGTCCCACCTCAGGTGACCTTGCCCATAGCAAGCATAACACCGGCTCTCCTCGGGCTTCCTTGGTTCCCTCTGACGCCACTGTGGCATATGACCACACCCCTGAGTACTATTATCAGAAATCCACCTGCGTCGAGGTTCTGTCTGCTGACACCTTCTAGCTGCGGCAGACGTCTCAGCTCTGTCACGCCCACTGCCACTGCCAACTGTAAAGAATGACAGGAAGCTCTCTGTCACCAGTGTTTGCTCTATCACCCTATCATAAGTGGGACTACCCAAAGGTACTATGATAGCACGAATATCTTGGCGGATACCCTGCTCAAACTCCCGCGCTCGGAAGTTTCCGTCATAGACCAAGTCCGGGTAAAAGCGTGCACGGTCTGCGAAACTAGCTGCGTACTCAGCCACCGTCATCCCTCCCTGCTAAAACTGTAGGATCTCCTAAATCCGAACAGAGCGTAAGAAGGAGGGGTAAAACTCCTCAGGAAACAACAGCTAAAAGTCTCCCCACGAAAGCAACAAATCTTTAAGAAACTGAGTCACTAGACTCCACCAATGCCCAGCTACTCTGTGGAAAAGGATGGCTGCCAAAGCCATCATTTGATCTGTCGACATCTGCACAAGCATGAAAAGGCGAACCACTGCCTCGAACCAAACCTCTGTTTCCTGAGGGATTGGCTCACCACTGAACCTCGGCGTTCTCTATTTCTGGAACTCATAGAGTGTGCTCAACCTACGCTCAAACTCAGTCTGCTCTACTGAATCTTTCTGCTACTCAACAGGTGGGGGTGATGTTATCGGCCCACCCAGAGAAAGAGACTCGCATGGTGGGTCCTGGAATGAGGCCTCGTAGCTCACAGGGTCGTCGTCACGAACCAAAGTTGGTATCCTGGCTGGATGTCTTTGTAGAAACATCCTAAATATTATCAAGGAGTGTCACAGTCATATGAGCATATATGTGTATAACAATAACGACAATGGGGAGTTGACTCAAGAAGGACAGTCAGGACTCAATCCTATGTGATGCACAAACCAATTTTCCCTATAATGAGTATCTCAACATGCCGAGTCGACAAGCGGGTTATCAAGGTCTGGGTGAATGGATACGTCGGCCATCGCACCATCACTGGACTCCCTGGCCTGAGAGCCACTCTCGAGACACATTGACATTGTTGCCCTAGATCCCAACCAATTCCTTTTTAGGGATGTATGAACAACGTCCCAAGGAACTAACCACCTTTGATACCACTTTGTCACGACCCAACCCTACCCAGGATCAAGACACAACTACCCCAAGCCCGCCTCCATAGGCCAGGGGCTGGTGACCAGTGCCGAAGGCTAAACAACTCGGGGAGGCCTTTGCCTAAGTACCTATACACACACACACATCCGACTCAATGCAGAAGTGTAGAGTAAAAAAAATTAAAGTACAAACTACTATAAATAAACCACAAAGTGCATCGACTTCTAAACAGTACAAAGCATGTGCTGAAGGTAAACTAAAAAGAAAAGAGGCAAAACACGCGCCCAACCAGAAAAGTGCCACAACCCGGCAACAGGTAAACAAAAGTAAAACAGCTGGGAGAGTCCTACACCTGGAACCCGACTACGACCACCGCACGCGGTCCAATCTCCCGAACTCCTAAGCTCCTATGACGTCACGACCAACTTGTCCATCGTCTTCAAGGTCACACCAAGTGCGGGAAAAGCCCAAGCAGGGGTGAGTATAAAAATACTCAGTAGGATACCCTGAAGGCTCAAGGGAGCAACAAATAAGGTACTGAAGAGGTGAGAAGTAGATCAAACAGGGAAAAGTAAAGGAGTAAAACAGAGAGTACAGTAAAGAGTATAGATCAACCCAATAAGAGGAAGGAAGTAGACTCGTCCAAACACAAGGATCTAGAAGCGGTGAGAAGATAAACTTCTTATTGAGTCTTTGCTACCTATAGCAGAAGAGTAGACTCATCCAACCACGAGAATCTAGACATGGAAAGCATGTGGCATACCCCGCGTGTCTTTTCCTCACCTGGAAGGAGAGTAACCAAAACCCAAGGAGTGGGTACTAGAACAAGGTATATACATATCCATATGCTCAATCAAGAAGAACGAACATGATCGTAAGGGGATCTCCATCCCGTAGATCAACCCAAGAAAGTGAGTAGCCAACAATCCTAGAAGTAAACACCATCGATGCCCAGCATCCTGCACGTCTGCTCCAAAATGCAAGTCAAGGGACTCAAATCACCGCACCTTGACTCTATCCGCTTTGGGTGGCACTGAATCACCCGCACAGTTTTAGGTCGTGTCGCAAGGACGCATCTTGGTGGGGAAAGTTCCCCTCGTACTTGAGAGTTCTGAGGGAACATCAAACCACACCTCATCACTGCCCCGCAATTGAGAGGTATCCTCAAAGTCAAGAGGTGACCCCCTGCCCAGCCCTGCTGGAGGGTAATCCCTGGAAGTCGATGGGTTCCCACTGGAGGGAGACCCGGAAAAAGTCGACGGGTGACACACTGCCCAGTCCCGTAAAAGGGTAATCCACTGGAGGGAGACCAGGAAAAACTCATTAAAGAGTCCCAATGCCCAATCCCGTAAAAGGGTACTCCACTGGAGGGAGGCTCGGAACCATCATCGGGGACCACTTCCCAGCCCAGCTGGAGGTAAACCCGGCATCGGGGACCACTTCCCAGCCCCGCTGGAGGTAAAACCGGAACCCCTCTGGCCATCCCCGCTGGATGGTACTTCTTGGTGAACACTGTTGTACTGGCCATCCCTGCTGGATGGTACCCCACTAGCCATCCCTGCTGGAAGGTAGCTCACTGGCCATCCCTACTGGATGGTACAACTGGCCATCTCTACTGGATGGTACCTCACTGGATAGCCCTGCTGGAAACAACCTCTTGGGTAGAGGATCAGTGCCCGTGTAATGTGTTGGTCACACCAAATCCACAAGAACTCTACCAGGGAACACGAAGCAACTCTGCCGGCCAAACCCTCAAGAACAGAACCAGGGGAAAACCACTCAACCCTGCTAGTCGAAACCATCATGAACAGCACAAGGGGGGAACCCACTCAGCCCTGCTGGTCAAACAAACGAGAGCAGAACCAGGGTAAACTCAACCCTGCTAGTCAAAAAAATGAGAACAAGGCCAGGGGGAAACTCAACCCTGCTGGTCAAACAAACGAGAACAGAGGGACCCTCTACGTTGCGAGAGTTCAAGGGTATGCAAATCAGAACATGACATGCACATGGGTCCCATACTACATGTGGTCCCAAGTCAACTCCAACCAAGCGCACAAACGTTCACAGGTACAAACAACCACATGTACCTCCAAGCATTCCCGTATACTCCTAGAGTATACCACGTTTCCAGACCAAAGGTTATCGTGCACACGGCACCTAACGTCAACGCGAAGGGCATAAACGTAACAACTCAAAATTTCCACCTCATCGGCCCAGGCACGGCCAACTACATCTCTTCAAACATTTACTTCACTCACACGGGAGTGCATGCGATCACACGCCAAGAGTCCGCTACAAACACAGTAGGACGAAACCCCACCGGAATACCTTACTTACTTCCACATTTAATATGATGTTGAATGAGGCTCTGCACCTCCAAATGGATCATCCCGCTGTAATCCTCATGAAAAAACATGCGAGATAGGCTATTTACTCACCTCAAATGGATATCCGACGGAAAAGTCTCCAACACCGCCTTACGCCCGAACGGCGTCCCGTGGTCATGAGCCTTGGCCTCGAAAATAATCAGGCGCATCACACCATTGCGATCCCCTCGGTAAAACACGTCAAAAGGACCACTCACTTGAGTGGAACAGATATTTGGAGGAAAAGATGTGTTCCGACATACCGAACATGAGCGGTGTTGCGTGGGACCCGTATCCCGGTCCCAAAGCACTAACAACGGATTGCACCATTGTGATCCTCTCGGAAAAGTACACAAGATTGACTAATCATTCGCCCGCAACGGACACCTGGTGATAAAGATGGAAATCACCGCCAACTCCCAAAACGGCCCTCGCGGGGCCCACACCAGTGTGCTGAATTAAAACGGGCGGATTGCACCAGTGCAATGCCCTCGGAAAAATGCCTAGAATCGATAGCTCGCACGCCCCGAACAAACATCTGATGAAAAAGTTACAAAAAGCTCCGTGCAGCTCAAAAGACGGCCCATGGGGCCCACACCTCAACTCTGTTTTTGATTCCCAAAACCATACTGGTAATCTCTACCTCAATGCTAGTGTCACAACGCCACTGATAGCGCTCAATTCGGACATCGGATGTGTCCGCGCCGTCCAAAATAACCCCCGAGAAAAACGCCCATCCACTTAATGTCGCGTCGTGCCACCGAGCCCCTTGTCTCAAGAATTAAAATCCCCTAGACCATATCAAAAGCTTTGTCTCTATTTAAGGTACGTGTCTCCATAGACGTCATGCAAAATGGACACCCGTAGTGGTAATTACGGGCATCTGAAGTCGAGGGGGACAAATCCCATTGGGCTGGACCGGCCTTGGCCGGCCCGCAGCTCAGCCGCGCGGGCCGGCCGTGGACCCGTGGTCCACTCGCAGACCAGCCCTCGCGGCCGGTCATCCTACCTCGTGAAGACCCGCCGAGGGCGGGTCTTTGTTTCCCCCCTGGGATCACGCGTCGCGACCCCAGTCCTCTACATCAACCGACCAGCGCAGCCGGCCGGCTATCCCTCTCTGCACCCCCAGCTTGCCCGGAGGAGCCCCCTGCTCATGCCTCCACTTGACTGTGAAGCCCCAGCCGCCTGCCGCTGAAGCCACCCATGCCGACCTCCACTTCCGAGGAGCCCCGCTGCCTGAAGCCACCGCGCGCCGCCGCCAACCTCCCTGGACCGCCAGATACTTCCGGAAAACACCCATCACACCCCAATCTTCGTCGGATAGCTGGGGACACCTCGGGACTCGAAATTTAAAACCAAAAGATGCGCCAGAAATCTCAAAATATAAGCTATGCATATATGGGCTTCGCTCAAATTTAAATAGAATTTCAAAGTATATAATTGAATTCAAATAGGGTGCGAAAATGAAAACGCAACAAAGCCTACCTCTTGGGCGTAGCCCGACGCTTCGTCGCTGATCCACCGTCGTCATAGCCGAGATCTCCTTGATAAGAGAGGGAGGAGGAGGGCGTGAGGAGGATCTCTCCTTGATTGAGCTTCTTATGCCAGGAGGTTCCAAAGGGATGGGAGGAGGAGAAGGGGGTAGAGATCGGTTATAAAGAAAATTAATTAAAACGTTTAATTAATTTAAACCCCCAAAATGACCTGTATCCAAAACCTACGGCGCGGTCAAGATTAAGACTCCCCTAGGGTAAACACCACCTCCTGAGCACAATGAAGGTCTCATAATTTTAATCCGAGTCTCCATTAAAAAGATATAAAACTGAACGCCCGAGGCCGCCAAATTACGAAAACGCCCCCGAGGCCACTTTTCAATGACGGCCCGTGCCCGCGAATATTACACCCCTCCTTGGGTAAAAGGCATGCTTTGGACTCAACTATACCCTCATTTTTTCAATCTGAGCTACCGTTTAAGAGATACATGAGTTTACCCATTAAATTAATAAATTAATTATTTTAATTATTCATTTAACGTTCCGTTAACAGGTGAGGGGTCCCAACGTCCCGAGCCGACATGCTTTATTACATTCCTAGGTTAAACACCCCATTTTGGATCCATACGTACTCTCAGATTTAGGATCCAAATTACCATTTAGGATTTATCCCATTTATTTTTTGTGCCCAGTGTGAACGCACTGAAAATTTAATTTCGGCCACATCGGGGCTCGGAATCGCACGCCGTCTGAAGACGCTGCTCTAGAATAACATCAAGAATATTCCAAAGTCTTTTATAGCAAAAACTGAGTTCTTACAAAGGGAAACTATAATCAATGTATTTAAGTATTATATTTCTAAGATTTTTACTAAGAAAGAGCTTAATTATCATTTCAAGTCATTCAATAACAACATTCAGTTGACTCCTGTTGCCCGAGATTTCAAGGAATAAGTGACTTAGTTGAAGGATTTATCTCCCCTGTTAAAGGTGTTTATAGAGGAAAATATTGATTTATCTCAAATCCTAGAGTATAGAGGGAGAATTATTACTCAGTTTATAGAGATAATGAAGCCCTTTATCTACACTACTAGGAAATTAATCATTACAACTCCAGCCATCCTAATGATAGCTTTAGTATCTTCCCCTATTTATATCCCTCTACAAACTAAATTATTACAGTTAATACATTTGTAATTACTCCCATTGAGGTTGTGAGACATATGAGGCTAGTTACATTAGGCATTATGATCATGCCTCATATGCCTTCTTCTTCTCCTACTCTTTCCCCTATTGATATAGAATTTTTTCATCTCTATGTACTCATTTGAATTTACTACTAATGAAACATAAGTTCTATTCGTTAATTTATATTTTTTGTTACATTTTTTCCTTCATCTATATTTTTTATAATCCCCAATGGAGAGAAAATGTGGATAAATAATTTGGATGAGTATTCTTATGGATATTTTTATGGAACTTTTTTTTACTCAACCTTGTAATCCACTATTTTTGAATTTCATTTTTCAATCATGATTTTTTATCATAAAAATGGGAGAAATTGTTGGATAAGTCTAGTTTTACCTTATTTTAATGCTCAAAAATCATTTTTCATAAATCATAAGTCTTATAAGTGATATGTTGCCTTTATATAATAATTTAAGTTCCCATAAGAAATCTTTGAAATATTTTCTATACCTTTATGTAACATCATATCCACCCTTACCTAAGTTTTATAATTTTTTCCTTACCTTAATAAAACTTTAAGTCTACCCTTATGTATAATATAAAAAAAATCCTATAAGAAACTCTATTGTACCCATACACAAATTCAATGAACCCATATGATATCCTTATAATTTTTCCCTTACCTTTATGTAATTTCATTTTACACTTATTTAAGTTACTTATTATCCTTACATAAGGTATGAAAATTTTTTTTTACCCTTACATATCTCCTAGATTACCCTTATGCAAGTCCATGCTTCTTCTACCAGTAGTTAAAATATAATAACACTAGTTGACATGTTCTACTGATAGAAAATATTTCCTACCAATAGAAAAAAAAAATCTACCACTAATTCAAATTATTATACCACCAGATGGATCTACTACCATCTGAAGACTCTACTACCACTTAAAGAAACATGATACAATTTGCGCATTTATACTACCATCAAGTAAATTATATTACTTCCAATGAAACTTTTCTACTGCTATTACACAATATCTGAAATAATTATATTGTTAGTAAAAACATGCTTCCACTAGGTGATTTATTATACCTATAGTAAATAAGAGGTACTACCAGTAGATTATATTCTACCTCCATTATATTTATTTTGTCATTAGTAAGGATGAGATACCCATACTAGAATATTTTTTATCATCATAAGGATATGTTAACATTAGTTTAACCATGCTACCATAGATTTCAAGAATTAAATTCAAATTAGTTCACTTAACATATAGTTTATGGAATTTAAAAAAAATAGAGATTCCAAGATTTAATAATGGTTATTCTTAAAATGGATACTCGACTACATTGAAAAAAAAGTTAGACTTTTTGGAGTTGTACCTTAATACGATAATTTTTATTATTTTATTATTATACTCAACGGATAATTGGATATTTGTAAAATCTATAAAAATAGAGGAAAACTAAATTCACTAAGTATTTTAATTGATCGATTACCGGTTGCTGCAAACTGATTTACTAGAAGGCTATCAGTGTTATTACTGATAAGATAGAGGATTGTCTAGTGATAAAAATAGAGCTCTATTTTTCACAAAAAAACAAAAACCTTATAATGAATGATTGAAGTTTACTTGAGGATATATTTAAAGAAAATTAAAAATAAGTATAAGAACATTCCTGATCATATCCTACTTGATCAATAAAATAAGAACTATACAAAGATTTCTTACTCTTTATTTTTTCTTCTCTTTTTAATTTACATTTGAGTTTGGATTTATATAATTTTATATATCTTAAGAATAATATATTGTGTGTCTTGGAATACCTTGTGGGTAGTTTTATGTAAAAACATGATCCAGGTTGTGAATCAAGTTTATTCTTTAATAAACTACTTGAAAGTAGGTTACTTTCAGGAGGAGAGGATTAGTTATCAACTTGATATTGAAGCTATTATTTTTATTTATGTGGTGTTTTCATTATTTTGTTTAAATTGTTTTAAAAATTACCTATTTTAATTTTTAAAACTTTTTTAAAAGTTCAATAATCTGATAGTTATACTTAATAAGTTTTGTATATACTTTTCTTAATTTGAATAGTTTTATTTCAAAATATAAAGTGAATTAAAAATTGATTTAACTTGGTTGTGATCAAAGATTTTAGAAGTATTTTGAAAACATTAAATTATATATTTATACTATTTATTTAATAAGGCCATTTTCTAAATTGTAGATATTTTTTAAAAAAATATTTTTAAATAGAAATTTTATTGGATACTCAATTCACCACACCCCCCACTCTTGAGTTGTCTACTAAAACCAAGGGTGTTATTTGTTGTAAATGGAGTACGGTTTGTTTTTTTTTTTGTCAATTATAGAATGGAATATTGGGGATTTTT
Organism: Viscum album; assembly: GCA_963277665.1. Taxonomy (NCBI): domain Eukaryota; kingdom Viridiplantae; phylum Streptophyta; class Magnoliopsida; order Santalales; family Viscaceae; genus Viscum; species Viscum album. The sequence goes on along the minus strand of OY728141.1, from coordinate 2,078,900,086 downwards.
CAAGAAACTAGATCTTACAGTTCAAACTGACAACTATTTTGAAGGTGGTGTCATTTCCTAGTGTTTGCCAAATATTTGGGGTCTAAAATTCAAAGAAGATCTAGTATCGCCAAACATTGATTTCCTTGTTTGGTATTATGAAAATATTTAAAAGATACGAGTTTCATGAATATAGGATTTTAGAATAGTGTTTTAAAGGATAAAATAAAACTGTTGCCGATCTATGCGATAACGATGAGAATCGTGAACAATGAATAATTGGAGCATCGCAGTGCGTGATGGTTTGACAGAAAGCTTCGTGACTACATCAAATTTCACTAGATTATAGTGAAGGGAGGATCGTTGTGAAGATTTTTTTGAAAGATTAAAAAAAATGAGGTGTTGGAGAATCTCAAATGGTTGAGCCTATCAATATGAGGTTACCCCCACTTCATTCTCATGAGGTTTTTCAATAAAAATATGTAAACGCTCTGATTTTGCGAAGATAATGGATCTTCACGAATCTAGATTTCTATGAAATCTTGAGCATCTCAAAAAGAATAAAATTATTTAATGATGAAAATGATTTTTATTAAAGGGTTATTCACAATGATAGGGTATTATTTGTTGACTCAATGAGCTTTAAGAAGGATTTTGGTCTGTGAAGGCAGGGGTGCTTCATGAAGGACCTTCTTGAAAAGAAAGTTTTTTGAACATTGATTTTTAAGTGAATAGTGCTTCTAGATTGCATCAATTCAGGCCTATGGTGAAATAAAAGTATAATTATAGATTGGGACAAACAATTTAATTCCAATTAATTGAAACGTTCTTCAAGTCAATAAATTGAGTTAGACTTCTCTCAATGTAGTGAGCTAGGGGGAGTCGATGAATGTGTTTTGAGGGATGCAGTGAGAAATCCATAAAATATTGTAAAGGAAATGTGATTGGAATAGAGTAGCTATTTATAAACTTTTTTACTCCATAATAAGTGAATATTAGTGTATTTTGGTACGAATGACACATTGTTGGTGTATGCTCTTTGGACTAGCCCTTAGTGGTGAACCAAGTAAAATTGCTATGTTGTCTCCTTATGTGTGATTTTTTGACAGGTTTAACAAGTTCCTACCAATGTGGAAACAAGATATATCTCTTTTGAAGAAAAATTTGACACCCTAATTCACCCCACCCCTCTCAGGGTGTTCTAGGGTCCTTGAAGTGGTATCATAGCATAAAGGTTTCTGGTGTTAAATTTTCCATTCTTTGATGTCACAGAGAATTCAGTTAATGTCAAGGGAGTCCACCTATTTGATGGAAATAACTTTTAGATATGGATAAATATGATGAGATCTCATCTAAGATCTCTTATTGCATAAGGAATACAGTTCACTGATCAAGAAGGTCTATCTATGACTGATACATATAGGAAAATTCTTGATGAAAATTCGAAAGCATAGAATTACCTCACTACATATCTTTTTGATAAAATTTATCTAAATGTGATGTGTTGTACATATGAAAAGTCTATTTTGGAAAAACTAGAGAATATATATGAAGTAGAAAACAAAGAAAAGGAGGAAAAACTATAAGTCCTACAAAATAGTTTTGATGATCTGAAGATGCATCCTGATAAAAATGTAGATACCTTTTTCAATAAAATTACTGAAGTTGTAGGAGCAATTCGAGGGATTGGTGAAGAAATAAAAGACATGGACACTGTGAAGAAGATTTTGAGAAGGTTTAAACATCTCTACAATCCAAAAGTGAAAGACCTTAAGGAAAGGGATCTTTTTAAACTTTCCTTGGAAGGTCAGCTGAGCAGTCTGGTGGTATATGAAATGAGATTCAAACTTGAAGATGCAAAAACACTATTAATAAAGGAAATTTATTTCAAATCCCTAGAAAAGCATGAGGTGTCTAGAGATATAGTTAATGAAGATAATGAGGAAGATTAAATTCTCTCTCTTTTTACAAATATATTCAATAGAGGAAAAGGTAGATTTTAAGGAAAGCTTCCCCTAGCATATTTTAGTTATGGTAGAGTTAGGAACATTGCCTCTCGGTGCTCAAGGAAGCTCGATGATGAAGAAAGTGAAGTGGAAAATTTGTAGAAGCCTTCGAAAAGTTTTTATCAAAAGGGAGACTTCAAATCTGTAAAGAAATTATAGTGGATGTTTTTTTTCTATAAAAAAGAAGATGATGATAATGAATTATTTAAGGAAGAAGAACTAGAGTTTATATCCAGACCCGACATGTCTATGATGGATATAGTTGAAAAGTTAGAATCATTGAAAGATAAATCTGTAGATAATTAGTTGATTGCTGATAATGATCTCAAGTTGTAACTTAAGGATTCTCTTAGAAAGCTTGAGAATCAAAGTAATAAATGAAAAAAGTAGAGAGCAGTTTTGGAAGAATCATCAGAATATGTTGGTTTTCTTGAATTTGAAAATAAACGACCGTAATAAGTAGTGAAAGAATAGTCAATAACATTTGAAAATAAAGAAGATGTAGTATAACTAAAGCTCATAATTGAAAAATAGGAAACAGTCATCAAGACCTTACATCCAAACTGGAAGATATGTCCAAGACTATTGGGGGTCTTGAAGAAGAAGTTGATACTCTTAGGAGTAAACTTGAAAGTGAATAAAATTAAAAGGAAACAAAGAAGAAAATATAGTTTGGAAGGTTCTCATATGCTGAGCTGATAGAGAGATCCAAGAAAGGTTTTGAAGGAGTAGAGAAGTATTTTGGATTATCAAAGATTCACATTCATGGGGAAAAGTGGAATTGGTTGTGCTGCTAAAACATCGAAGGATGGAAACAAGATGAACTAAAATAAAGGGAATATGAAATTTAGACATATCGCAAAGTCACTTGAAGTCTTAACAAGAAATCCCCAAATCAAACTAAAAAGAGAACTTAAGAATATCAACAAGTTTCCAAAAATTATTTTTAGTCAAACACATTTCCTAAGGAATGTGACATGGGGAGAAACGGAAGTGTAAAGAGATTTCCTCTTATGAAATTTCAATTTTGTGGCTATTTGTTCCATACCATGTCAAACTATTAAGATTAAAGGATCTATTTGAATGGAGAAGAGATAGGAAGTCAAAAACATATAACTAATTCATTTCCTACTTCTTATATAATAAATTATTTCTATGGATATTGTTTTCATTATTCTAACTTTTCCCATTAAGATTTTTGTTGCAGATAGAGGAAAGTCATGAAAAAATCATATAGAAATCAAATAAAATCCAATACTCATCAACCAGATGGTGTTTCTATTACAAATATATTTTCTTTTCTGGAATAAGAGTATGAGTATGTAAATAAAAGGGTTTATGGAACAATCAAGTTCGGTAATGATGGTTCTTTGAAGATCAAAGGCATTAGAAGTATTGAACTTGAAAGTGATGAGATTAAGAAAATAGAAGTTCTTTATATGGATGGTTTGCATCATAATATACTAAGTGTAATCCAAATATGTGACTTAGGGATTATAGTAACATTCAATCAAAAGGGGTTCACAATAAAAGGAAGGATAGATAATTATCTCATGAAAGGATACAGAACATATGGAAACTTATATCAGGTTGATAGTAAAGAGAAAATTTGTTACATTACAGTTGAAGAAGATAATATTTTATGGCATCGGAGGTTGGATCACATTAATCAACAATAAATGGAAAATATATATAAACTTAACATTGTCATGGATGTCCTTAATCTGAAGCATGAATGGGAGAAGAATCGTGATGCTTTCATATGAGGAAATATGGTCTGCAGTTCATATCACTTAAATAATAAAAGGGCATTAAAACTCCTTGATCTCATCCATACAAATGTATGTGGACCAATAAACATGGTTGGAACATATGTAGAGAGGTACATCATTTTCTTTATTGATGATTTTATTATAATGTATTGTGTGATGGTTATACATAGGAAATGTAAAGTACTTGATTTCATGAAAAAATATCACCAAATAGCTAAGAATGATACTAGATAGATAATCAAAGTTTTGCGGTCTGAAAATGTAGGGGAATACACAGCCATTGAATCTAAAAATTACCTATAGAAGCATGGAATACAACATGAGGTGGATACTATGAGAACTCTATAGAAAAATGGATCTGTTGAGAATAGGAATTGAAAGGTGAAAAATATGGCTAGAACTATGATGATTAAGAGTCGTATCCCTCTCCATTACTCGAAATAGGTTGTTCAAGATGCAATTTATACTCAAAATCGAACAGGGGCTTATATGGGAGAAATTAAGACACCATGTGAGTTGTTTCATGGAAGTAATACCTCTTTGAATCATTTTTATGTTTTCATAAGTAAATGTTTCATTCAAAACAAATAAGGAAATCAAGGGAAGTGTGGTAATACTACAAATGAAGGAATATTCCTTAGATATTCAATGAATAGAAAGGCTTACAAATGTTTCAATAATCTTCTTGGAAAAATTGTGTAAAGAAATGATGTGAAGATCATTGGAGATAAGAACAAAAATGCCACAAGGAATTCTAATGCTGATATGATATAATATGAGGAAGAATTTGGACATGGAACATATCCAAATATATAAATATAGGAAGGTTTTCTAGACATTTAGGAGTCACAACGCAATGTTGATTCGAAAGAAGAATCAGAAGAGTAAACCATTAATGAAGAAAATTCTTATAAACCACACTGGAGAAATTGAAGAGAAGAGATTGATCAATATAAAATCATTAGAGATTGGAAAAAACCCACATAGACAAGTAGATTGAGGAATAATGCACAATATTCTTTACTATCAGCTTCAGAACCATCCACATTTTAAGAAGATGCAAATGATGAATCATGGGTTAAATCCATGAATGAAAAGTTATATTGGATTGACAAGAACCATACATGGGATCTTGTTACAAGACCTGAAAGTCATAATTTGATTGGCACAAAGTGGATCTTTAAGAATAAATTTGATGAGAAAGGTGATGTGATCAGAAGTAAGGCATGATTGGTGTGTAAAGTATATTCACATATTGAAGGTGTTGATGTTGAAGAAACATTTTCTCTATTGGTGAGAGTGGAGTTGATCAGGATTTTCCTTTCCATGTAAATTAAAAGAGGATAAAAATTGTATCAAATAGATGTCAAAATGGATTTCTTGAATGGTTTTCTTGAAGAAGAAGTATACATTGGAAAACCAGTGGGTTTTCTGCTTGGTAATTATTAAATGAATGTTTTCAGATTAAAAAATGCATTATATGGTCTGAAACAGGCATCACGGGCATGGTACACTCAATTGGATTTTTATCTAAAGAAGCTCAAATTTAAAAGAGGAGGAGTGGATCACAATATCTATGTGAAGAACTCAAAGGAATATCAATTTATGGTGTTGGTGTATGTGGATGATATTATATTTTGTAGGAGGAGGCTGAGTTCAGTGGAATAATTTTCTAATCATATAAAATCAAAATTTGAGATGTCTATGATTGGTTAACTCACATACTTCTTAGGGATTCAAGTGATTTGGAGAAAATACTACACTTTTATTTCTCAAGAAAAGTATGCAAGAGAGTTGTTGAAGAAATTCAATATGCATGATTCCAAACCAATGTCAACTCCAATTTCAATTGGGAAAAAACTAATAAAGCATGAGGATGGTACATCTATAGATCCCACAATGTACAGAAGAATCATTGGAAGCTTATTATACCCGACAGTGACATGGCTAGATATTGTATTTGCAACATGCTTAGTAGCCTGATTTCAAAGTAATCTGAAGGATGAACATATGGAAGTAGTAAAACTAATCATGAGGTATAGTCAAGGTACTCACAATTATGGATTATACTTTGATGTAAGAAGAAGTAGTGAACTATCTGTGTTTTATGATGCTGATTGGGTTGGATATGTTTTTTATTGAAATTTCACATGTGGTGGAGATCTCTTTATTAGAAAGAAATGGGTGGTCCGGTTAAGTAAGAAATGGTAAATTACTTCTCTTAGTACTACTAAAGATGATTATAACTCCACTACAAAGTCTTTCACTCAGATACTATGGATGAAGTAACAACTGACTGATATTAGTGATGAGGTGAAACATACAATGGTTATTTTCTATGATAAAAAGAGAACAATTGATCTTACAAAGAATCCTATTCATAATTATCATATGAAACACATTGGATCGGATATCACTTCATTAAGGAACAAGTTGAACAAGGCATGATTAAAATGGATCATGTTGGAACTGATGATCAAGTGGCGGAAATACTGAACAAGCCATTGTCGACACATGTGTTTAAGAAGCATCAGTTGAACTTCAGTGTTCAACCACCTCCTAATGCATGAGTTGGTTTTGAGGGTTCCCCTATACCTAGTTGTATTAACTATTTTAATCTGTTTATGGAAGTAATGTAGGTTTATGGGGGAGATACAATCCATGGGGAGTGTGTTTTGAGCTCTAGAATTTCAATAATATGTTCTTTGGGTTTATTTATAATGGTGGAGAATGGAGAAATTAAATGGTTCAATACAATGGTTCAATGGTAAAATTTCAATGCTATAAAGGTGGAAAATGAAAAATTTATGGTTTTCTAGTTACAGGAGAATGGAGACAAACCATGCAATGCTTCTGTGACATGATTAGATCTTATATTTCACTACTTCAAATATGGACTTTATCATCACTATAAAATGGAATTAACAGTGCTAGAAAAGCACTGTTAATTGAGGCGATGATAAAGGGGGGTCCCTTTTATCAACACTCAGAAAAGTGCTGATAAAGGCCCCTTTTATTAGGGATAAAAAAAGAAATGATAAAAAGGGTCTTTTATCAGCGCTAAAAAAATGATGATAAAAGGGTCCTTTATCAGCACTTTTTTTAGAGCTGATAAAAGTTTAAAAAAAAGATTAAAAAAATTGCAATTCGAGAAGGGCTTTAACAGCACCCCCATCCCCCCTTTAATAGCGCCCCGACCCCACCTCAGCCAGCACACCCCAGCCATGCCACCATAGCCTTTAATAGCACCATCATCCCCTTTAACAGCGCTAGCCATTATTCCCTACATGCGCGCGCAACCTGCCTCCCCCTGGATTCGAACTTTGGAACTCTTGCTTGCACGCCTAAACCTTTACCACTCAACCATATTTCTTTTCTCTTTATTTATTAATATATCTATTTATTTATATATGTATTTAGTTATATTTACTCATATATTAATATATATTTATATTAACATATATATATTTATATTTATATATATATATATATATATATTATTAGTTATATTAATATATATATATGTGTGTGTATATTAATATGTATATATATTAACATATATATATTTAGTTATATTAATATATATATATATATATATTTGTATATTAATATATATATATATATCTGTATATTAATATATATATATATATGTATATTAATATATATATATATATAAGATCATTTTTAAATACATTTATAAAATATGATTTTTTGTGTGTGTTTATAAATAAATAAATACATATATACAACACACACACACATTATATGTGTATTTGTAAGTATAATTATACATATTTATATATATTTAAAAATATTATATATTAATATGTATATACATATATTTAGAATATACAGATAATATATATCAATTTTTCAATACAGATGCACAAAAATATATATACACACACACACAAACACATCATATAGGTATATAAATATTAATATATATTTTATTTTAAATAAAATGGATTTTAGTTTTTTATTTATATAAGCCCTATATATTGAGAAATATACTTTATATGTAAATATGATTAACTATTTATTTATAAAATTAAATTTTTATGGGTGAATATATAAAAAATATGTATATATTGTTATATAATTGATTATAAGTAACATTACATTGTGAAAAATGATAAAATTTAAAATCCATAATATCAATATAAATGTAACCCCTCGGAATAAATTCAGTCCTTAGTGAAAAATTTCAAAAAGACCCCTTGAAACGAGGCTGAAATTCCATCGAATGTTAAAAAATTTGGGTATCCGGACTAAAAACTCAGTTTTGGAGGCCTTCTAGGCCTTTTTTGCCTCAAAAAATGTAACAAAAGGTTCCCTTAGGTTATAGAGTGTAAAGATCATCGTAGTATTCTATTTGATATGTTGTAGAGCTCAAACGGACACCCGGATCAAAATTTATGGTTGTTTGAAGTTTGAGTTACATTTTCAACTTATTTTAGATCTTTTATTAATTTTTTTGATTTTTTGTGCCTTTAAATTGTTATCAAATGATTATTAGTCGATGATAATTATCAAATTATTCATTAATAATATTTTTTAAAATATTTTAAAGTCATTTTCACTAAATTTCTTATATATTAAATGTAATAGTCTATTTATACTTATATATAACATATTTAAAAAATATATATTATATTTATATCAATATAAATATACTTATATATCAATATATTATTTTTCATGAAAATTTATTTTTTTTGAAATATACACTTTATCAGTGCTAGGAAAAAGCGCTGATAAATCCCCCCCTTTATCAGCGCTACTAAAAAAAGCACTGATAAAAGGTCACTTTTAATAGTTCTTTTCTTAGCACTGTTAAAAGTGCCCTTTATCAATTCTTTTTTTAGCATTGATAAAGGCATCCCCTTTATCAGCACTTTTTTTTAGCGCTGATAAAGAGAGGCGCTGTGGAAACGCTATTTTGTGGTAGTGTTGGACATATTTAAGAATTCCCAAACACTATAACCCAATTCATACTTTCCCTCTTTTTTTCTACACTAAGAATTGCTCATGTAGACTTAGAGTGTTGGATTAGTTGTTTCTTATTTATCTGGTTTTGATAGTGGCTGATGTTCTATTAAATTTATATGCAGATTGCCAACAATCCCAAAAGGGGAGATTATTGGAACCAAAGATTTTATTTATTGTAAATGGATTATGGTTTGTATTTTTTCCATCCTTGCATGGAATATTAGGGTGTTTTCAAGAAAATGGATCTTATAGTTCAAACTGACAACAATTTTGAAGGTGGAATCATTTCCCAGTGTTTGCCAAATTTTTAGGGTCCAAAATTAGTAGAAGGTATGGCATTGTAAAACACATATTTCCTTATTAGTATTTTGAAAATATAGTAAAAGGCATGAGTTTAATGAAGATAGGCTTTGTGAATAGTGTTTTTGAAGGATCAAAGAAAACTTATGGTGATCTACATGAAAGCGATGAGCATCGCAAACGATGAATAATTGGAGCATCACGGTGCATGATGGTTTGACATAAAGCTTTGAGACTATGTCAAATTTCATTGGAGCATTGTGAAAGGAGGAGCACTGCAAAGATCTTTTTTAAAGATCCATAAAATGTGTAAGAGTTGGTGGATCATCACAAATGGTTGAGCCTATAAATATGAGGCTACCCCCACTTCATTCTCATGAGTTTTTTCAAGTAAAATTTGGAAACTCTCTAATTTCATGAAACTAATGGAGATTTACGAATTTGGATTTCTATGCAATCTTGAACATTGCGAAAAGACCAAAATTCTTGATTGATGAAAATTATTTTGATTAAAGGGTGATTAGTGATGATAGGGTTTTCTATGTTGACTCATTGATCTTTGTGAATGAGTTTAGTCCATGAATGTAGGGGTTATTCATAAAGGTAGTTTGTTCCACAAAGGTAGGGATCTTCGCAAAGGTAGTGAGCTTCATGAAGGAACTTCGCGAAAGGCAATTTTTTAACATCAGCTTTTAAGTGAACAATGCTTCCAAAGTGCATCAATTTAGGTTTGTGGTGCAAGAAGATTCTCTTTCTATACAGGGACAAAGACTTTAATGTAAATTAATTGAATAGACCTTCAAGTTGATAAACTAAGTTAGACTTATATTAAAGTATTGAGCTAGGGGGATTTGACCTTAGTGTTTTGAGGGACGTAGTGAGTTATCCCTAAAATATTTTAAAGTTGTTGTACATAGAATAGAGTGACTATGTCTAAATTTTTTACTCTGAAACTAGTGAAGATTAGTGGATTTTATTACGACCAACACACTCTCAGTATATGCTCCTTGGACTAGCCCTTAGTGGTTAACCAAGTAAAATTTCTATGTTGTATCCTTGTGTGTGATTTTTTGAAAGGTTTAATAGGTTTCTACCAATGTGGGAACAAGATCCTTCTCTTTTGAACAAAAATTTGACACCCTGGTTCACTCATCCCCTCTCAGGGTGTTTCGGGGTCCTTTATTTTCCACTATGAACAACATGATGCATCAATTATAAAACTATTAGAAATTCATGCTTATTTAATATATAAAATTATTTAATTTCCTAAGCTAGGTAACTTATTTGGTTGGAACACGTATACCAGTAAGGATTGTCAAGTTTTTAATTTTTATTTTCATCCTCGATGATTACCTCATGGAATAAAATGGTGTTTTATGTGTCATAATTTATTTCATGTTGTATCCCATAAATTCAAGTTTAACAAGACACAATTCAATATATATATTGGATTGAGAAATTCATTAAAGGTGTTATATAATTTATAAATATTTGGAAAATTAATGAATATCACTATAGAATTTAGAAAATGTAATTAGTTGAAATATGGGGAAAGGGTATGAGGTACAATATCTGTAGTAGTTGGAAAATAGTAGTGAAATAAAATGAGTATATTTTTTAAACATCATTATTATGAGTTTAATTTTTTACATCATAATATTTACATAAAGAATATTGACAAGAAAGTATGTAAAAAGGAATTTTTTACATTACTTAATGAGAAGGGTAAATTGAAGGATCTCCTTAATTCTTAAAAGTAATTATATTCAAGGAATATAAATCATGGTTTATGGAAAAATGAGAAAGTAAATTTTTCTTCATCTATTTTTGAAATTAATAAAACATGATAATCGTGCTAAAATGTTATATTATTTTAATCTTTTAGATCGAGTTCCTCATAGGAATCCTAAGAGTTTTGATTCCTATAATAATCATGGATTCATGTTTCATACAATTAATAATGAAGAAGACTTGAAAACTCAAAATAGTGGTTTATTTACACATGAAGAGGTGGGATACTATAGAAATTAGGTTGATATAATTGAATTAAACTATCATGTTAAATTTTCAGTTTTCTTATTAAAATGAAAGTAGGTTGACATTTGTAGGTTTATAATAAAAGATTCATTATATTTTACTTATATCAACTTTTCTCACTTAATCCACACCAGTGAGCATGGAGACCATGGTTCATTTATCTTTGATTCACAAGAGAAGATGTTTTATTATGTGGATGATTAAATAAATGAATGTGGAAGTGTTTTATATACTTAAAATAGATAGACTTGTTTTATATGGATGATGAATCTCAATTAGTAAATTGTAATAGTGAACCTCATCAAACAAAAAACATTAAACTATTTTTCTCGACAATATAGAAATGATATAACTTTCAAGAGAGGGTCAAAATCAAGTACTCATCGTAATGGAGGTTAATAAAAATGAGGAAAATAAAGATGATAATAATTAAATGTATAAATTGGTAATGAAACTATATTACAATTTCATATCTATTTGTTTTTCAAACGTATATACATTTTTCTATTTTTTTCATTTTGTATAAATATTTTAATTCTTGTTTTTTATACATTGAATATATTCTAATTCATTTAAATTAAAGAAATATAGACAAAAAAAATAAAAATCTTAGATAATAATTATCTTGGATCACTCTACCTCTGCCACCACCTCCTATAGTTTTGAGTAACTCCACTATACCATAGTCTTTTATTAAGCCACCAGATTCCCCAGATGTTGTTAGTAACACACTGTTTGATGCACTTCTAATTGTAGGGAAGTTGGTCAGTCCTCTATATGGGGGATATTTGTGAGTCAACATTAATGGAATATAAGTTATTGTAGAAAATATTATATAATTTTATTAACTATGTAATATATTCATCAAATAGAAAATGATAACAATATAAGAGATATAAATATAAATAAAATGGATTTATGGGACTTGAAATATATTAAACTTATCATTCCATTTGATGAGATCAGGATGCCTAATGGCGATTCTTTAAAAATATATGGATATATTCTTGGGTAACTTACTTATGAGATGGTGAGTATTCCCATTAATTATAAAGATCAGTGTCATGTTCCCATAGTATAGAAGAATGAGGTGTTTGAAAACCAATTAATGGTAATAGTAATTTAATATTCATTGATAACTAATTAAAAAGTGTGAGTAAAATTATTAATATAATTATAAAATGTTTTTATTTTTATTTCTAGATGTTTTTTCATTTCAATTTCCCAAAATCCAATTTATTCCCATGGACCTTTAAAATTTTGGGAACAAAATGGAGAGACATTAAGTAGATATTATGGAATGAGTTTAATGACACATCTCTGAGCACTCAGCAAATGTTTGAGAAAGTTCCTTATGGCATGTCTCATGGAAAGTGGAGGATGTTTGTTGATATTAACAGGTATGCATCTCAAAATATATTTTAATATTTTACATTATCTTTTTAACATAAAAAAAATAAAATTATAATTTTTATTAATGTTTTTATTTTTTCCTGGAATTATCTAAAACAAATATAATGAATCGTGATAAACAAGTCATTCCACATATCATTGGGTGGAATATTTTTCCCAAAAAATATAGTAATCTTGGTATTATTTTATATATTATTAATAATATTATGTTATTATATATAAAGGTTTATTTATAACTTGTATATATATTTATTTATAATTGATAACAATTTTAGTCACATGGTTGGATGAATGGAGATATGTCTTAATGTTCATTGGAAACCGAATGGAATTTTAATGAATGAACCTACCAGAGATATTGGTGTATTTAATTTTTATTACAATTTAATTTTAGTTAATTTCTATAAAAATACAATAATGAAACATAAATAAATTAGATACTATTATGAAGTTTAGAGAATTTATAAAATCATTATTAATATTTTAGTATTGATAGGTTAAAATTCAATAATCATGGGATTTTAACCCTAATAATCATCATCATTTTACCAAAATTAAGTCATTATAATTTTTTTAGGGAAGGATCATATTAGGTGTGTATGAGGGATGGGTTCTAGGACCACTCAAGAAACTATATTTTTTTGTTAATTTTCATCATTTACTACTACACCATCTAGTGGGGGTTTATATAGCTCTTTTGATCAAGAAGCATGGAGGGGGATTTTTGGTAATGTGATATGAGTGTTTTGTTTTAATTACATGGGTTTATATTGGAATGAAATTTTAGAAAAACCATTTTTTGAATCATTTTTTATGTGTACAAGAATACGGAATATCAATAGGATGCATGGTTTTCTTGGAATGACTCAATAAGAAGTTTTAATATATATATATATATATATAATATTTTAAAAACATTACTTAGGGATTCAAAACCAAGAAAATGAGCTTTGAGTTATACAAAATCATAGGAAAATGATTGTGCATTTATTATGGAAATGTTGGAATTGACAGCACAAAATTTAAAGTTTCATTTTTCTCAAGGTGTCCATAAATAAATTTTTAGGGTTTGAAAACTCTAAAACTTTCATATAACAGTCAAAAACATATAAAATTCCCTCTTATTAGAGTTAAATTAGAGGAAAATTGTTGTTGAAACATTTTTTATGTGTATCAGAAGAAGGAATATCAATCTAATGTGTAGTGAACTCAGAATGACTAAATAATAAATTTTAGATAATATAAAAGTCATGGAAAATAATACTTAAGGGTTCATATAAAAATAACTCATACTACTATGAAATAATATAAAAATTAATGTATATTTACTTTGAAAATGTATTATGCGATTCCACAAAAATCTGAGAGGCCTTTTTCTCGGGAATCATTTGTTATGTGTATGAGAAGATGGAACATAAATACAACATGTAGTGTTCTTGTAATGACTCAATAAACAATTTTAATAGATATCAAAGTACTTAAAAAATCATTATGGGGTAAAAAATAAAAAGAGGTCAGAGTTCCATGAAATTAGAGTAAAAATACCATAGATTTAATTTGGAAATGTAGGAAATGACACCACAACATTTTGAGCGGTGGTTTGACTAGGTTGTCCATAAGCACATTTTTAATGTTTTAAAACTATAAAACTTGTTTTTAATGGTAAAACCCATTTAAAACGAGTTCATATTAGAATAAAATAACATTAAAACCATCTTGGAATCCTTTTTTACATGTATGAGATGATTGGACTTCTATACAATGTGTGGTGTGATCTAAATGACTCAATAAGTAGTTTTAATATATATCAATGTATTTAAAAACGTTCCTTAGGGAATAAAATCCAAGAAATCAAGTTCATAGTTACATGAAATCACAATACAATGAATTTAGATATATTTTTGAAATATATGAACTGGCTCAACATCAATATGAGTTGTGGTTTTCTCAGGATGTCCATAAACCCATTTTTTTAACTCTAAAACATTCATGTAATGATTAAAATCATAGAGAAAGACCTTATATTTGAGTTAAATCACAATAAAATCATCAATAAATAATTTATTATGTGTAAAATTATACATAATATTAATCAAACTTATAATGTTCTCATAATTACTCAATAAATAGTTTTAATATATATTAAAGTCTTTAAAAATATTCCTTAGGGGGTCAAAACCATGAAAATGTTCTCATTGTGCCATAAAATCATAGGAAAATAGATTTATATTTATTTTTTAAATTTAGGAACTAACTCTATATCAATCTAAGTGGTGGTTATGTAAATACATTTTTTAGTGTTTAAAAATTCTTAAACATGTGTATAATAGTCAAATCAATAGAAAATGGCCACAGATTGACATGAAATCATTGTAAATCCATCATTTAATAATTTTTTATATTTACTAGTAGAAAAAAGATCAATATGATGTGTGGTGTAATCATAATGGCTCAATAAGTAGTTTTAATATATATCAAAGTCTATAAAAACATTCCTTATGGGGTCAAAACCAAGAAATCAAGCATATAGTGCCATGAAATGATTAGAAAATAAGCATATGTTTTTTTTAAATATAGGAACTAGGACACATGAATATGAGTTGTTTTTTCATTATATCTATGTAAATTAATTTTTAGTCTTTTAAAAAACCTATATCATGCATGTAATATTCAAATCCACATAAAACGACCTTAGAATGGAGTGAAATCATAGTATAACCATCACTGAATCATTTTTGACATGTATGACCACATGTAAAATAAAAAAGACATGTAGTGTGCACTAAATTACTCAATAAGAAATTTTTATAGATATCAAAGTCTTTAAAAGCATGACTTAGGGGTTTAAAAATAAGAAAATAAGCTCAGAGTGCCTTGAAATCATAGATTTATGATTAGAGATTAATTTTGGAAATTTTGGGACTAACACCACATCAATCCGGATGGTGGTTTTTTTGAGATGTTCATAAATACATTTTTAGTGTTTTAAAACACTAAAACATGCATTTAATGGTCAAAATTGTAACGACCCAAAATTTCATTAATGGAAAATCCCTCTTGACCCAGTTAAATGTTTCTTTAGAAAAAAAAAATTATAAGATGTCAACTTATTTAGTTTAACATTAAGATTTGTGACCGTTATTTTATAGCCGTTGAACAGTGATCATCTGGGTAGTTTAAATATAAGGCTTTAACGAACCAATTTTCTACTCAGACAAAGGAAGCGATGGCCTCATACAGTAGAATTGCCCCTTACGAAGCCCATTTGTCGGAGCTCGGAAAGGAGGTGGCGTCTTTGGGCTTTGCCCTTGACCAAGCCCAAGCTGAGCTTCATTAAGTCAAGCTCGAACGTGATCGTCTACGGGAAAAATGGAAGTTGATAGAGATTACCACTCGAGCGATGTTATGCGAGCAACCCCAAGAGTCTGTCACCATCGCACACCTTACCCTTAGGTCTTATGCGGCTATTTTAAGGGGTTATGTAACAAATAAGTAGCACCATGTTCATGTACATTATTTTTTTGTATATAATAATGAATATAATTTCTAGTCATTTTTGATACATTGTAATTAGTTTTTAAAGTACAAACGGTGTTTTTAGTTATTATTTAATTAAGAATTATATTTTATTAAATTAAAGGATTTTTGAATTAAATAATATTTTAATAAAATATTATTATTAATATTAAATTAATTTTTATTAAATATAAATGATCTTATAATTTTATGAATGCAATTAAAATTTTTATTATGGTTTGAAAGCCATTTATGTCAAAACCCGTGAATTTTTATAAATGTCGGTTTTTATTTTAAAAGTGAAAATTCACATATTTAGAAAATTATTTAGATAAAATAAATATTATTTTTGGAATCAGGATGTCGAAATTATCCAACGGTGAATTTTTCATAATTTTCTGAGACAGACAAATTTTTGGGTAAAAATTAAATACCATTTAAATATATAATGTGTTTTATGACATCATAATGACCCAATGGTGATGTAATAAAATACCATAATCCTTATGTTCGGCCAATATGTGTTTTATCATTAAAATAATGAGGTTTTGGGTTTGTTTGACTCACTTTTCAAATCATTAATGGAGCCCTCAAGACTTATTCAACACTTTGCCTTTTTAAATTAATTTCCATGGGAGTGTGACTCACCTCCACATAAGCAACCCTAATTTTTTAATAAGTTCGGACCTTGGCCTTGTAAAATATTGTTTTCCTATTTCCTTTTCCAGAAACCATGGGCAAATACCATGGGATGGTTTGTGGTTTGGATTATTTTAATATAAGGGGTCCCAAACCTAAATAATAAAGAATTCTCTCACCTTTCCTATATAAACCCACCCAAGCTCCCACTTCCTCCTCACTCAAAGCCCTTGAAGTTCGTCCAACCTCTGCCCTACTCTCTCTAGAATCTTCTCAAGGTGCCCCAAGCTCCCAAGAAGCCTCTTACAAGCCTCTCTCTAGCCTTTGGAAGCACACTTCCAAGTAAAGGTTTTTTCTTCCTTTCTCATTTTTGTCAATTTTCTTTAAGTTGTATTGCCCTTTTTATTTCAATTATGAATGTTGGGGTATGGTTTCGCACCTCCCCCATACTGCCCTCTTATTGTTTGAATGATGTAAGAACCCTTTCTCTCTCATTAAATGCCTCCCATGTACACCTGTTACTATGCCGAAATTCCGAAAGGAACTTCTCTCCCTTCTTTTACATTCAAGAAATACTTTTGTATCATGAATCTAAATTCCATTTCTATTGTTGGGATATGTATATATATGATCTCCTTACTGTACATTACATGTAAATATTATGAGGAACCCCTTTCTCTCTCATCAACCTTTTTTATGAATTCTTATGTCACGCCGTTACGCTGCCGAAATCGCACCGATTTTCTAAGACAATGTCTTTGTGTAGTGAATACCATGCCCATTTCTCCATCAAGGGTATTCACCTTTATAAACATTTACATATTGATTATAAAGTTTCATGTATGAATTCCACTTTCTTTTATCGTGGAAGAAATGATTATGTTTTATGAATCCATGTTTTATGATCCATGTGGCACACTTATGCATGAAATGAAATGTTTAAGAAGGGTGTGCCCTTTATAGCGCTCCAATGCATTGGGTAAAGTATAGTATCATGATACGTCATGTGCAATGAGTGTTGACTCATGCTAAATCAAGTGCAACGAGGGTTTACTCGTGCTTCAAGTGCAATGAGGGTTTACTCATGCTCCATGTGCAATGAGCCTTGGCTCATGCTAATTCAATGTTAAGTGTTGTTGCCACATTTCCATGTTATGATTATCATGCTTTATCATGCCTTTATGTTCATGTCTCTCTTATTCTCTATTGATATGCCTATTGCCTAAAATGTATTGTACTCCTCATGTTATTCATTGTTTACTCCCTTACTGGGCTTTATAGCTCACCCTTTTCTTATGCATGTCCTCAGGTTATCCCATGCAATGCTAAGTACGAGGGAATGTAGTGGTCATGTAAAGGAAGTTTTCAATAAAGATGTTGTATTTCAAGTTTAAAGTTTTTATGTAATGATCCTAAGCCCCAAAGACACTAAACCTCTCGATCTTCTTTGTTGGATCAAGTGAAGTTTTATGTAATAAAGCATGTTTAAGTTGTTATAAAAAGCAGGGTTGTCATAGTTGGTATCAAAGGATAGGTTTAGTTATTTTTGGGATTAGGAAACCCTAGTAAAGCCTTAGACACAAGACTAATCATAATAAAAACATTCCTAAGTTTTGGTAAATACTAAGTAAGTGGTTTATCAAACAAATACATCCCTGTCTGGATACGAGCAGGTAGAGGCGGCTCTGGCACAGATGTATCCTAGGGGTAAAACCCGAAAACACCGCTTTGAGCTAGACTCGAACGGGAACTGGTGCACGACAACGGGCCTTGCTGCACTCTTGGTTACGACACTCCCGGGGGATATGTTTTGATAAATTCACAATCTTAGTATGAACCCTTATTAAGGGAAAAATGCCCCTAAGGATATATGTTAGAAGGAAGATCATGAAAAGCCTGGATTGAAACCTATAGACTCATGAGTTAAAGAGATTAAAGTTTATTTATAAGTCATCAACTTTTGTCTTTGGATTACCCTTTATGTGTTACCCCTAACTTTCCTTTTATTCCAGCCAATGTCTGGTAATAGGAGAACTCTGGCTAACAACCGTTGTGAAGATCAGTGTGATGATTGTACTTATGAGATGCCTAATCCAATGGGAGCGGGAATCGTAAACATTGTCACGCTTCTCTCTCAGCTAACTCAAGTTTTGAATAGAAACACTGGTCAAGAGGAACGTTCAACCCCCCCTAAGAAAGAACAAGTCGCTATTGAAAGCTTCATGAGACAAAGGCCTCCTACTTTTAGTGGATCATCCGATCCCACGATTGCTGAACAATGGATCAACTCCATTGAAAAGATATTCTCTATCCTCCAATGCTCTGAAAAAGAGAAGGTTCTCCTGGCGGCTTATCGTATGGAGGGTGAAGCTGATCAATGGTGGACGTTGATCAAAAATACGAAGCCTGAGGAGGATATTGAGGCTTTGGAATGGAAGGTATTCCGGAAGATGTTTTTCGATAAATATTTTCCATGCACCCTCCATCTTAAGATGGAAAGGGACTTCCTTTCCCTCAAGCAGAAAGATGAGGAATCTGTGGGAGCGTACGAGGCAAACTTCACAAGGCTTGCACGATACGCTTCCGGCTTTGTCGTTACCCCCGAATGCAAGGTTGACCGCTTCTTTGGTGGGCTGAAGCCTAGCTTGCGGAAAGCATTAGTGATCCGTGACTTCGACAGCTATGAGTAAATTGTCCGATGTGCCCTCAAGGTTGAAATGGAGATCGGAGAATCACAGGGGTATCATGGGGACAAGAAGCGGAAGGTGGACTTCAATGCTGGTGGTCCGATGGATAAATCCAATGGCGCTAAGAAATTCCAGCACCCCACTTGCCAAAAGTGTAGAAAAAAGCACCCTGGAAATTGCCTTAGGGGGACAAGAAAATGCTTTAAGTGTGGAAGAGAAGGGCACCTAGCTGTTAACTGTCAGCAAGAAGGACCCGCGGCTGCAACGGAGGGGAGGAACGCTCCGTTCGAACCTCAACGCGTTGTTCAATGCTTCAAATGCAAAGAACCGGGTCATTTTGCGAATCAGTACCCTAATCCAAGGGTTATCGGAGGCAATCAACAACCTCCAAGACAGCAAGGAAGAGCTTTTGCCATCACTTCTGCCGAAGTGAACCCCGACAACGAAGTGGTGACAGGTACGCTACTTATTCATTCAATAATAGAGAACGTACTTTTTGATTCAGGTTCTATGCATTCCTTTATATCTCAAAAGTTTAGTAGAACAATCCCTGCACCACCACAAATCCTGGAAGTAAAGATGTCGGTGAGTACGGAAAATGGGGCAATCATTGCATCCCATGAGTATAAGTCCTCCCCTGTTATAATATGTGGATTGAATTTCCCGGCGAACCTCGTCATACTCCCTTTGGTGGAATTTGATGCAATTCTTGGCATGGATTGGCTTTCCTTATATAGAGCCAACATAAATTGTCGGGAGAGGGAAATCACACTCCATATGGAGAATCGACCCCCGATTCTTTACAAGTGTCAGGAGGAAGATGAATCTCCTTTAGCTCCATCATCTCAAGCATGGATATTACTGCCTTATGAGCACGCATATCTGGCTCAGATGATTGAGTCCAAGGAAGAAACCACCCTTGAAGAAATGCCTATTGTGAGGGAATTCGCTGAAGTATTTCCCGAGGAACTTCCTGGTCTTCCTCCAAGAAGAGATGTTGAGTTCTCAATTGAACTTATACCTGGGGCGCTACCAATATCCAAGACTCCATATAGAATGGCTGTTGTTGAGCTTGAAGAGCTAAAGAAACAACTATAGGAGAATCTGGATAAAGGGTTTATACGCCCAAGTGCATCACCATGGGGTGCACCAGTCCTCTTCGTCAAGAAGAAGGATGGGTCAATGCGGCTTTGCATCGATTATCGTGAACTTAACAAAATCACGATAAAGAACAAGTATCCTCTCCCAAGAATCGATGAATTGTTTGATCAGCTGCGTGGAGCACAATACTTCTCCAAGGTCGACTTGCTGTCGGGATATTATCAAGTAAGGGTGAAGAAGGAAGATATCCCCAAGATTGCTTTTCGTACAAGGTACGGGCACTATGAATTCATAGTAATGCCTTTTGGACTCACCAATGCTACAGCAATATTCATGGACTTGATGAATAGAGTATTTAGAGATTACCTAGACAAATTTGTGGTAGTCTTTATAGATGATATTCTAATATACTCCAAAACCAAGGAGGACCATGAGGAGAATTTAAGAACTGTACTGGAGACTTTGCGCAAGGAGAAGCTCTATGCCAAGTACAGCAAGTGTGAGTTCTGGTTGAAGGAGGTCTCATTCTTGGGTCATATCATCACAAGCAATGGGATATCTGTGGACCCCTCCAAAACAGATGCAATTGAGGGATGGCCGAGGCCAACATCGGTAACTGATATCCGTAGCTTCTTGGGGTTAGCTGGATATTATCGACGATTTGTGAGAAACTTCTCACGATTGTCCAACCCTCTTACCAAGCTAACTCGAAAGGGATTAAAGTTTGCTTGGAGTGATGAATGCGAAGAAAGCTTCAAGGAGTTGAAAAGGAGGCTTATCACTGCACCTGTGCTCACTTTACCCACAAGTGGGGAGCTTTTTGTGGTATTCAGTGATGCTTCGAAGAAGGGATTAGGATGTGTGCTGATGCAGAATGATAAAGTGATATCCTATGCCTCAAGACAGTTGAAAATCCATGAGCTAAACTATCCAACGCATGATCTGGAGTTGGCGGCGGTGATCTTTGCCTTGAAAATCTGGCGGCATTATCTCTATGGAGAGAAATGTGAGATATATACTGACCACAAGAGTCTTAAATATATATTCACACAGAAAGAGCTTAATATGCGCCAGAGAAGATGGATAGAGCTCATAAAGGATTATGACTGTTCAATACATTACCACCCTGGGAAGGCGAACAAGGTGGCGGATGCCCTAAGTAGAAAGGATCCAGCAATTCTATCAATGATGAGAATTGAGAAGGATCCAATCTTCTTAGACTTGATGAAGATGGACGTGGGAATCATAAAGAAGGGAACATCATCAATCCTTTCACAAATGATTGCTCAACCATCTCTTTTGGAAAGGTTAAAGGATGCTCAAAAGGATGATGCGAGAATCCAAGAAAAAGTAGAAGCTATCAAAAAGGGAAAATCCTCAGAGTTTAATGTTAATGAAGAAGGAATTGTGCGGTTTGGGAAAAGACTATGTGTCCCATCAAGTTCGGAGCTGAAGAAGGAACTTTTGGATGATGCACATAGTTCAAATTTCTCTATTCACCCAGGGAGCACAAAGATGTATCGAGATCTCCGAGAAAACTTTTGGTGGGATAATATGAAGAAGGAGATCTCTGAATATACATCAAAGTGCCTGGTGTGTCAGCAAGTGAAGGCAGAGAGGCATAAGTCTAAGGGGATGATGCAACCATTGCCCATACCAGAATGGAAATGGGAGAACATCACCATGGACTTCGTCACTGGACTTCCAAGGACATCCAAAGGCAACAATGCAATCTGGGTTGTTGTGGATCATCTTACAAAGACTGCACACTTCATTTCTATTCGAGAGGATTTCTCTTTGGATCAACTGGAACGGATATATATCAGGGAAGTGGTACGGTTGCATGGAGTACCACTATCTATTGTGTCTGACCGAGATACAAGATTTACCTCTAAGTTTTGAAAGAGTCTTCAACATGCTCTGAATACTGAACTGAACTTCAGTACGGCCTATCATCCTCAAACTGATGGCCAATCCGAGCGGACTATCCAAACACTTGAGGATATGTTGAGAGCGTGCTCAATGGACTTTAAAGGAGGATGGGATCAACATCTTCCTCTAGTTGAGTTCTCTTATAATAATAGTTTCCACTCGAGCATCCAAATGGCACCATATGAAGCCCTGTATGGGAAAAGGTGTAGAACACCGGCATGTTGGGATGAGGTCGGTGAACGTAAGCTGCTTGGACCAGAAATGGTCGAAGAAATGGTGGAGAAGGTGAAAACCATTCAGCAGCATATCAAGGCAGCCCAAAGTCGACAGAAGAGTTATGCAGATAATCGTCGACGAGACCTTGAGTTTAAAGTTGGAGATATGGTGTTTTTACGCATATCTCCGTGGAAGAAGGTCATGAGGTTTGGAAAGAAAGGGAAGTTAAGTCCAAGGTACATCGGCCCATTCGAGATTCTTGATCGTGTTGGGGCTGTGGCCTATCGACTAGCACTTCCACCTACTATGGCCAAGGTGCATGATGTCTTCCATGTATCCCTCTTAAGGAAGTACATACCAGACCCTTCACATGTACTCTCTTCCGAGGTGGTACAATTAGAAGACGATCTTTCTTATGAGGAGCAACCAGTGAAGATCTTAGATCATAGAGAAAAAGTTCTACGAAATAAGACAATGCCCCTCGTCAAGGTGTTGTGGAGAAACCACAAGTTTGAAGAAGCAACTTGGGAGTCGGAGGATATGATGAAGCTAAGTTACCCACATTTGTTTTAGTGTGGGAAAAGGAAAATTTCGAGGGTGAAATTTCTTAAGGGGGGAATGTTGTAACGACCCAAAATTTCATTAATGGAAAATCCATCTTGATCCAGTTAAATGTTTCTTTAGAAAAAAAAATGTTTTTATAAGATGTCAACTTCTTTAGTTTAACGTTAAGATTTGTGACTGTTACTTTTATAGTCGTTGAACAGTGATCATCTGGGTAGTTTAAATATAAGGCTTTAACGAACCAATTTTCTACTCATACAAAGGAAGCGATGGCCTCATCCAGTAGAATTGCCCCTTATGAAGCCCATTTGTCGGAGCTCGGAAAGGAGGTGGCGTCTTTGGGCTTTGCCCTTGACCAAGCCCAAGCTGAGCTTCATCAAGTCAAGCTCGAACGTGATCGTCTACGGGAAAAATGGAAGTTGATAGAGATTACCACTCGAGCGATGTTATCCGAGCAACCCCAAGAGTCTGTCACCATCGCACACCTTACCCTTAGGTCTTATGCGGCTATTTTAAGGGGTTATGTAACAAATAAGTAGCACCATGTTCATGTACATTATTTTTTTGTATATAATAATGAATATAATTTCTAGTCATTTTTGATACATTGTAATTAGTTTTTAAAGTACAAACGGTGTTTTTAGTTATTATTTAATTAAGAATTATATTTTATTAAATTAAAGGATTTTTGAATTAAATAATATTTTAATAAAATATTATTATTAATATTAAATTAATTTTTATTAAATATAAATGATCTTATAATTTTATGAATGCAATTAAAATTTTTATTATGGTTTGAAAGCCATTTCTGTCAAAACCCGTGAATTTTTATAAATGTCGGTTTTTATTTTAAAAGTTAAAATTCACATATTTAGAAAATTATTTAGATAAAATAAATATTATTTTTGGAATCAGGACGTCGAAATTATCCAACGGTGAATTTTTCATAATTTTCTGAGACAGACAAATTTTTGGGTAAAAATTAAATACCATTTAAATATATAATGTGTTTTATGACATCATAATGACCCAATGGTGATGTAATAAAATACCATAATCCTTATGTTCGGCCAATATGTGTTTTATAATTAAAATAATGAGGTTTTGGGTTTGTTTGACTTACTTTTCAAAGCATTAATGGAGCCCTCAAGACTTATTCAACACTTTGCCTTTTTAAATTAATTTCCATGGGAGTGTGACTCACCTCCACATAAGCAACCCTAATTTTTTAATAAGTTCGGACCTTGGCCTTGTAAAATATTGTTTTCCTCTTTCCTTTTCCAGAAACCATGGGCAAATACCATGGGATGGTTTGTGGTTTGGATTATTTTAATATAAGGGGTCCCAAACCTAAATAATAAAGAATTCTCTCACCTTTCCTATATAAACCCACCCAAGATCCCACTTCCTCCTCACTCAAAGCCCTTTAAGTTCATCCAACCTCTGCCCTACTCTCTCTATAATCCTCTCAAGGTTCCCCAAGCTCCCAAGAAGCCTCTCACAAGCCTCTCTCTAGCCTTTGGAAGCACACTTCCAAGTAAGGGTTTTTTCTTCCTTTCTCATTTTTGTCAATTTTCTTTAAGTTGTATTGCCCTTTTTATTTCAATTATGAATGTTGGGGTATGGTTTCGCACCTCCCCCATACTTCCCTCTTATTGTTTGAATGATGTGAGAACTCTTTCTCTCTCATTAAATGCCTCTCATGTACACCCGTTACTATGCCGAAATTCTGAAAGGAACTTCTCTCCCTTCTTTTACATTCAAGAAATACTTTTGTATCATGAATCTAAATTCCATTTCTATTGTTGGGACATGTATATATATGATCTCCTTACTGTCCATTACATGTAAATATGATTAGGAACCCCTTTCTCTCTCATCAACCTTTTTTATGAATTCTTATGTCACGCCGTTACGCTGCCGAAATCGCACCGATTTTCTAAGACAATGTCTTTGTGTAGTGAATACCATGCCCATTTCTCCATCAAGGGTATTCACCTTTATGAACATTTACATATTGATTATAAAGTTTCATGTATGAATTCCACTTTCCTTTATCATGGAAGAAATTATTATGTTTTATGAATCCATGTTTTATGATCCATGTGGCACACTTATGCATGAAATGAAATGTTTAAGAAGGGTGTGCCCTTTATAGCGCTCCAATGCATTGGGTAAAGTATAGTATCATGATACGTCATGTGCAATGAGTGTTGACTCATGCTAAATCAAGTGCAACGAGGGTTTACTCGTGCTTCAAGTGCAATGAGGGTTTACTCATGCTCCATGTGCAATGAGCCTTGGCTCATGCTAATTCAATGTTAAGTGTTGTTGTCACATTTCCATGTTATGATTATCATGCTTTATCATGCCTTTATGTTCATGTCTCTCTTATTCTCTATTGATATGCCTATTGCCTAACATGTATTGTACTCCTCATGTTATTCATTGTTTACTCCCTTACTGGGCTTTATAGCTCACCCTTTTCTTATGCATGTCCTCAGGTTATCCCATGCAATGCTAAGTACGAGGGAATGTAGTGGTCATGTAAAGGAAGTTTTCAATAAAGATGTTGTATTTCAAGTTTAAAGTTTTTATGTAATGATCCTAAGCCCCAAAGACACTAAACCTCTCGATCTTCTTTGTTGGATCAAGTGAAGTTTTATGTAATAAAGCATGTTTAAGTTGTTATAAAAAGCAGGGTTGTCATAAAAATCATATAATAAAACCTTATATTAGTGTGAAATCAAAGGGAAACCATCATTGAATCATTTATGATCTGTACGAGTAGATATAACATCAATTTTATTTGAAGTGTTCTTAGAATGACCTAATAAGAAGTTTTAATATTAATAAAAAAAATTAATAAAATATATGCTATGGACATGAATCAATTAAAAAATTTATTATATGGTTATATACTTATCCATTTCGAGTTAAAAGAGTTTATTCATATCTTAAATTAGTAATTTTAATTTTTCATACTGTTTTGGAAGATTTTTTTCGCTGAAATTTCATATATAAAAACATAACAAATGTTATGTGAAAAATTATTAATATATTTTGTGAATTTTCTCTTTTTTCATTTTATTAAATATTCTAGTGTGAATTATTATTGATAGATTTGGATAATTGGTATGAGGTTGATCGTTCTGATCCATGGCACTCTTCATAAGGAAATCATGATGGATTATAATTTTTATTGCATGGTTTAAAATTATTATTGAGTATACTATAATTATTATTTATTATATTAAATATTACTAATTTATATCTAATTTTAGTTCTAATTAATATAAAAGTGATGTGGTCAGTTTTTCATATTAGGATTCTAGCTATAAAGGTGGCCTAATGCAATGGAGGTGGAGATGGGTGTGATTTTCATGGGTTGATGGCAGATGTTGGACCCATGTTATATGTATATGATTACTGGACTTATGACTGATGGATTGAGAATATATGTATAACTAATGGTTGTGTATATTTGAATGAGTTTTTTTATATTAATTTTTTTAATTAATTAATGTTTTGTTACATTATAATAAATAAATGTTTTAAAAAACTAGTTTTTTATATAATTTTTCTAGTGGTGGTTTTTTAAAATTGACACTAAAATAACTAGTGGTGGTTCCTCTATTAAATATTGATTTTTTTTATTTATCTTGTTATGTTATTTTGTATAATCACTGTAAAAATAAAACCAACACTAAAAAATATAGAAGTTGTTAATTTATTTTCTCCCCTGTTAAAAATTTAAGGAAGAAAACTTCTACTAAATGAATAGAAAGCTACCACTAAATATATAAAATGATTCATATATAAACTGTTGTTAAATAAACTAAACTCACCTCTAATTTACTTTCCCCCATGTAATACATAGTTATTTATATAACTGCTACTAATTTGATTCTCATCAATTTAAACCACTACTAAGCCTCATTTTTTATAGTGTGAGAGTCCTCAAGAAGAGGGAGCCCCTATCCAAGAGAGTGCACCACTAATAAAAATCCAAGATGGTAAGGCAGCAGTAATAGGGTAGCTCTCCAAATTTATAATCAAATCAAGAGCTCTAAAAACTAATTTTGATAAATATTTTAATTCTGATAATATATTTTATAGATCTAATACTTGGATATCTAATAAATTATCCCCATATGACAACCCTTTTCAATTAGAAAACATAATATTTTAAAAAAATTATAATTATTCAAATATATGTTATATGATATGTATTAGCATTCATATATTAATTAGTATTTAAGTACTAATGAATAAACCTATAATGGTTTTAAGGAAAATTGACAAAAATAAGAAATTGATGGATTATTATATATTGAAACCTATTCAGTATATAAATTACTGGAATATATATCTTAATTAATTTCTTATAATTTTCAATCTTTTTATAGTGACCAATTCAACCAAATGGCTTTGACTATGGTCATTATATTTTTAAATTTATGAAAAATTTCATATCCCATAAAATAACACAAAATTATCTTAATGGCGTATATTATATGAATTTATTTTTTCATATATGCACTTTAATTGAAAAAAATAGTTATTTATTTTAATTATATATTTTTCTATATTATTTGTATTATACTAATAAATTAATAATAGGGGTTAAAATTGATTCATTTAGGTTTGAATGTGTAGTTTATATTGTATCAAAATATTTACAAAGTTCTTGAAGAGGTATTTATCTTCCATTTATTAATTTAGTTTTATTACATAATTCATGTCTTGTTTGAGGGAACCGTATGATCTATTCTTATAAAATTATCTTATATTATCATGAAAATTAAACAAAATGATCAATGATTCAATTATAAACTATTGGAATGAATTTTTCAAATTTACAACTTGTAATGTGGTTAGACTAATCAAATGTAAATATTTTCATTTTAAGTATTGTAAGTTCAAAATGTGCAGTACATGGTCACCATAGATAAAATCATATTTTATTATCATGAAATTCATATCCAATGATTAGAGGTTTATTTTTTTCCTATAAGAATATACCACAAATAATTCTAATTTATTATGTGTTTAGAATGACCACAAATTTGTGTTTTCCATTTTAAGTGTAAATAGAGCTTAAACCAAGTTTCACATCATCAAAACCTATAAAACATCATTGATTTGTTAAGAAATGTTATTAAAATAATCATTGATTCATTTATAACATATTGGAATAAACTATATATCATTCCAATATGCGGTGTGATTAGAATGACAAAAAATGTATGTTTTGAATTGCAAACTGATATTTTAGTTAAAAAAATGCTTCACATGGTCAAAAAAATGAAAAAAATCCCATATTTTAATGAATTATTATGAAAATGATCATTAATTCATTTGTGTCTATTAGTAATAAACTATACAATATTCTATCATGTGGTGTGGTTAGAAATAAAAAAAATATATTTTTTCATTTCAAGTGTAAAAAAAGATGAAAACATATATCACATGATCACAATTGAAAAAACATACTCATATTGTAGTAAAAAATAATAAAATGTTCACATATAAATTTTTGAACTATAGGAATAAAATTTACTTCATTATAAATCATATTAAGATCAAAATGAATGAAAATGTGTGGTTTCCTTATAAAATATATATTTCATTTTAAAAAATTATCACATAGTCAAAATAAAAAAAAATACATATTGTCATGAGACTAAATGAAAATTATAATTTATTTATTTTGATCATGTTGGAATCAACTGAACATCATTTTGATATATGGAATTTTCATAGTGACTAAAAATTAATCTTTGAAATTTAATAGAGATATTTCAGTTAATAATGTGCGTTATTTTCTCATAACTAAGAAACATTCTAAAGTGGTCTTGAAACTATAACAAAATGATCTTAGAATAATTTTTTAGAAGTATGAATAAACAAAATTTCATTCAATTGTGTTGTGTGGTCATAAAGATAAAAAAATGTTGGTTTTTAAATTTAAAATAAATATTTCAATTAAAAATGCACATCACATGGTCAAAATCAAGAAAATAATTCTAAATTGTCATGATAATCTGGTATAATAATCTATTTTTCATTTTTTATGTTTATGAATAAACCAAATTTAATTCAAACCCATGGTGTGGTGGAAAATATATAAAAGTGAATTATTCTATTTTAATTATTAAGGAACTTCAAAACTCGGGTCACTTACTCAAAACCAAACAAACATGATTGGTTTTTACAAAAATCAAAGATAATGATATCATATTTATTTTCATATAGGAATTAACAATATATCATTCCAACATATGGTGTGTTAAAAATGGCTGAAAATATGTTTTTTACCTTTAGAAGAGATATTTTATTCCAATATAATCATCACATAGTCAAATCCATTAAAATGATCTCATATTTACATAAAAATATTAGAAAATAATTATTGGTTCATTTGTAACCTGTAGGAATAAACCACAGAAAATTATAATTTTTTTATTGGTGAAATGACCATAAGTAAATTTTTCATTTTATGTTTTAAGGAATCTCACTACTTCTATAACATTTTTAAATATGAGAAAACATACTTGATTTTTTTTATATCTATTAAAAAATTGTAAATCATTTTTTGGAAATTTATAAATTTACAATAAATCATTTCAATAAATAATTTTCTTGTCAAGAATGAAATTAGATTATTTAAATTTAAAAGTGTTATTTTTCTTTAAAATTTGCATCAAATGATTATAAATAAGAAAATAATCTTGTATGGTCATGAAAATCCAAGCAATTTTCATTGATTTATTTTTAACATGTATAAGTACATCACAAATCAATCAAAAGCTCAGTGTGTTATAAATTACTGAAAGTGCATGTTTTGAATTTTAAAGTTATATTTCATTTAAAATGAATTTCTAGTGTTCATAACTAATATAATTTTATCATATTTTAATAAAAATATTAGACAATGGTTTTTTATTAATATTGGACAAATAATAATGAATCACTTATAATTGTGACATATAGTGTGGTTGGTATGATTGAAAGTATGTGATTTCACATTAAATATGATATTTTAGTTCAAACCATGAGTCGCATACCCAAAACCAATAAAACATGCTTAAATTTTCAAGAAAATCTCGGAAACTAGTAATTGTTTCTTTTGAAACATATATGAAACAACCAAATGTCATTCTACTGCATTGTGTGGTTGTAATTATTTAAAGTGTAATGTTTTGTATGAAATAAATTTTAAATTTATAAAGTTAAACTGATAAAAAATTTATTATTATTTCTTATATATGAATCATTTAAATTAAAAGAATATTTCTTTAGAAGGTTAAATTTAAATGAATTTTTTATTTTGTAATTCCCTGGATTGGTTACCAGTTTCGAACCATAAGATTTTATCTTCATATGCATAAGGTTTCTAACCAGTGGTGTAAGGTACACTACTAGATATTCTATGTAATAACTAAACTGGTGGTTTAATGTGACCTCATTCACACCTACACATATTCTAGAGGTTAATGAATAGTATAGAGGGTCAACATATAATAAGTGGGGAGACTATACCCTTGGTTAGAGATAAACATAAAACATAGAAGAATAAATAAGAATAATAATAGACTCATGTAAAACATATCATGGACATTACAACTATGGACCAACTATAAAAAAGTAACAACACATGCTATATCAACATAAAATATATTATAATTTCACATAGGCACCCGTAAATTGGTGGGATCACTCATGGGATGATCATATAAAAAAAGTCTAAAAATATAAAAAATAAAGATTGTAACTAGTTAGGCCCTAAGACCCCAACTAATCCCATCTATATATTTCATCCACCTAGATTATCAATCAGTCACGAGATCCTTTTGATGGTTATGGTAGTAGTGAAAGCATTTGGATGTGGGTGATACAGTAAAATTTATTTTAATAATCATTGCCTGAAACAAAGAGTGAGGATCTTTTACATCAAATTTATAATTAATTTATTTTATATTCGAAGATATAAATACGTGGTCTTAGGAAATTTATTCTTTGGTGAATTTTGATCATATGAAAAGACCCTTTTAGATTACCTTTATTACACTATAAGGATCGAAGGATAGAATCCCACTAGCGGTGATATTCACATGCTCATATGCTCTTCGAAAAACATCACTCGATTTTCAAGTACTAGCATGGCGATTCGAATGTCTTTTGTTTTTTTTCTTGATCTCTCATTATTTTTCCTTGAAGAAATATCTCTTTCACTTCCCTTTATAGATAGGGGGAGAGAAGGAGGGTTTTTGAGTGAGATTTCATTGTGCGCAACAATTCTCTATTCCCATTTTTTAGATACTCTACACAATAGACATAGTTGTCTATTTATAAATTTAGGATTTAAGTTAAAATATAATTTAATTGCATACCAAAATTAAATAAAATTTATTACATTTAATAAACCTCATTCCACATAATAATAATTATATTATTATTATTTTATGGTGTGTGCCAACTTGTGCAATAACAAATATTATGTAACGGTCTTGTTAATTAATATTTGTCACCAAACTGGGTATTGGTCTATTAAAACTCCTAAAACAGTTATTGAACAATCAAATAAATATTTCATTCATAAATAAATATTTTATTCACAATCTAGTGGATAAATATTTATTAAAATATTCATTAAATAAAATAAATATTTTATTCACAATCCGGGGAATAAATATTTATTTAATTTATGCGATCAATATAACTTGAATAAAATTATTCCTCAAACTTGAGAATAATATTTATTCCATTAATTAAACTAAAATATAATTTAATAGAGATCAATATAAATGCTTGGTGTGTGACCCTCTAGGATTCTTTCTCATTGGCATTAGATAGGCTTGCCTAAATTCCAAAATTACCCTCTAGAAATGGGTCAAGGCACCCAAGAGAAAGAACTTAATGTCTCAATGTCGACAACCACATATGAATACTTGTTGTGTAATATAATCCCTTTTTTATAATATCTCACCAATAAGGTTGCACATCCATGTCACAACCTATATGATCGATATGTATTTATTTGAATATCTTAAATAAAAATGTTGTTACACCATGTCCATAGAATTTAATGTGATGGTTATATTATAATCAAAGGGTCAAGATATCATCTTCCATAAAGATGGAAGGGACAAATATTTCCTCAGCTTATTCATTAATGACATTTCAATCGTGATGCACCCAACATATCCAACTTCATCATGACCTATTATCGGTATGGTTTAAAAATACATCTAAGTACTCGATTTGTAACATGCATTAATAATAATCTTAAAGTATAAGTATGATCACATATTCTCATAGATAAGAATATCCAATGACACCAAAACATGAGAAATTCCTAATGGTGGGTTTGTTCTCATAATCTCTCATCTTGGATATTACCAAGTGTGAACTTTATGAGAAGAAGCTCCATCTTCTTATGAGTACTTTCACCTGACAGTCTATGTGATATGTGTCCCATCAAAGTACGTTATCCAACTGTAGAACATTGTTTTGGAATATCATCATATCACATCAAGGTTCTCATCATAGCAGGGAACTTCTATGACCTTATTAATATGACGCATACTCTGGGAAATTATTACATTAGAGTCATGCAAAACAACAAAAAACATGCAATAAAATGTTTTATTAATATTCAATACATCAAATATACATAAAATAAAAGTACAAATATTTGATCCTAGGATACCAAATCCACACATTTTCCATAATTTTTCATGCAACCACGAAGTCTACTCAAGTAATAGGTAACATGAGTAGGGTGTGAGTACAACTCACTAGGCCACCACCAATGGTTTTCCAAATAAATTCTAAGAAATTCAAGTGAATTGTTAATATGATATTCTAATAAATAAACATCAAATATTATAATTCTCTACTTCTAAACCATGTATGACCATACCTTCTTAGGATAGTGTTGGAATGGAACAATATACCCATAGTCGAACACACCTCATCAATGAATGAAATATCATTACTCATATCATTATCAAGGTGAATAAATTATCACTATCAAGTAACACCTCATGAATGATGTATCATAATCGCAGTCCATCTCAGTGAAAAATATATCACTAACCCAATATCAATGTAGAATGATATATTTTTTAGTTAATGAGATATCACTAACACCATGTTGAAAATATACCTCCACTCTTTATTCTCAGGTGGATGATATAAAATAGATGTATATCATAGGTTGATGATGCACCAGAATCACAACACTATATGGATGGATGAGGAACCACCAATGTAAAACTCCTTGGGTGGGAGATATACCACTTCTAACAATCTCTATATTTATGAAATTATACCACTTAAAATATATGTGTGGAAGATGCACTACCAATGTATCAATATCTAGGTGAATGATATACCACCATCAAACTATAGGTGTAAAATATACCACCAACATGCCAATGGTAGATAATAAACCACCATTAAGTAGAATTATGAGGATGAGGTATCACCAATAAAACAACCACATGGTGAATGTTGGATCCACTACTTAGTTTGAGTGGCTAAGATACCACTAACATACTAACTTAGGGTAGAAGATGTACCACAAAACTATCTTATAGCGTGGGTGAGATACCCCCAAAATACAAATCATGGATGATTTACTACCATGAACTCATCATAGGGAATTATTTATCACTTATAACAAACATGTAACATTTAAAATTAGTTAATGTATAAACGGTCATGCTCTTAAAGATTATAACTAAAGTGGCCCAAGATAAACATGACATAAATAATATATCTCACAAACTATCACACAACCCAAATATCAAAAAATTTAGTGACTTGGATATTAGATACATAAACATATTATTTTACAAAACTTGAAAACATTTCTCCATAAATGTTCTCCTCTTGACCCTTTACTAGACATCCCACATTATATAATCATCTTCATAACATAGGGAATGAAACCATAAGAAAATAGTGAGCTCAAATGCACAATAGTGTAAAATATATATCATAAAGTATTATATCCTAAATATTAAATAGATTATAAGGAAGACATAAATATATAAATAAAATATTGTAATACCATATATGAAAATAATAAGATTATAAAAATATTTTTAAAGAAGCATAAAATATATTAAATTTATTAAAACACATATCAATAATCATAAAACAAGTGATAAAAAATATAAAACCATGTAATACATTAAAAATAATAAATAATATTGAAAACATGGAATTTCATAGAAATGAAATACATCATAAAAATGAATAATAACATAGTTAACAACTTGGAAGTGTGGAAAAAATAAAAAAATGACCTGATAGTGTGTAATAAATTAATAAACCACTTTAAAGTGTGGCATAAATTGATAAAAAACTTGAATGTGTAGAAAAACCATAAGCATAGGAAAACATATGTGAGAAAACACATTATACCCATGATTATGTGAACAAAATCATTATGACCACGCCTGAAAATGTGAGAAAATCCATCATACACATACCTATGTTAACAAACTTATTATATCTATTCCTAGATATCTCATGAGATATAAGATTAAACTAATGCATTGGAGGGAGATATAAGACCCCACCCATCATCATCCATAAATATGTGTGCCACCTAAACTTAATCATCATCATATAATAAGTAACCCATGGAAAAAATGGGTTTCTTAAACTAATAAAATAATATGAAATTAATAAATCATAATTTATCAAAATCTTATTTTTTTTTTAAATGAATCATAACATAGTAACATATAAAGGATGTTCAAAACATCGCTTCATGATAGATAAACCTTGGGGGGAAAATATTGGTAAAAAATTTACTTTTAAAATAATATTTATTAATGTAAACCTGAAAAAATAAATAAATTTTGTCAAAATAAAATGTTTATATGATGATAAAACCATTTATTTTTAAAGGATATAAAAACCTTTTGAACATTTTGAAATAACCTTGTTGAAAATACACATAATTAAAAAGGTGAAGAAACCATTGTTTTAATATAAATAAAGGGAATAAAAATATCATTAGAGATAAAAACAATTTTATTTTAAATTATGAAAATGATAACATTGGTGGGAAATAAAAACATGGATACTAAAGAAAAATCTAATATAAGAACTGGAAATTATTCTCAATGAAAATAAATTTTAGTGAAAAATAAAATCATAAATGTAGAATAATTTGGTGTGAAACGTGATTTACCCAAAACAAATAAGGTGTAAATACATCATAAAATAATAATAGGTTAGTATAGATAAATATTGAAAAATAATAATCAAATAAGAGTGATTATGACTCAAGAAAGATATTTAAGTCACGAAAACCCCTTACAGCCTTTGTAACTTTTGAATAAAAACCCAATGATAAGAATAACTTTAATTAGAACACTGATTATAATTAAATACAATAGTATCATGATACAAAATTAAAATAGTTTAGTATTTACACCATTTAAAATGAAACATGGTGTATAGCTTAAACATGCCTCAAGGGATTCAAATCTAAGGCAAAGAAACTCTTACTTTTTCCCCCTACTTAGTCGAATGTGATCTAACCTCAGGTAAAACAAATAAAAATATATTAATATACAATTTTATAACCATATTAATATCTAAAAATATCTATAATTTTCATTTATAATCATTATCAATATGTATATTAGTATGTTTTGTCCTATTTTCCCACATCATGTGTTTACATTTTTGACCGTTTATACTAATTTTGTAGGAGTAGTGTTGATACTTATTCATATTCCAAAGTTAATAATTAAAATTTAATTATTTTTAATATAATGGATGACATATAATTATCTATAAAGTTTAAATTTTATTTCATGAGTACTTTGGTCTTTATCCTAGAAGATGAAATCAACAACTATCATTTTTTAGTGATATTCAACCTACAAAGGGTGTTTTCTTTCTTAATAAGTTAAATATTATTTTATGATTTATAGAACTAATAAAAAATAATTATTTGAATATTTTTATAATATTATATAATTAATTAATTTTTCATAATCATAAATTACATAATTTGGTAGCATTTTTCAAGTAAGTGGTCCAACGAACTCAAACCTGAAACTACATTAACTCGATTGGTGAAAATGGTTAAGGTGGTGTTTATTTTGACATAATATCATTTTAACAGAAGAATAATGATATTATTATAATATATTTTTTATTTTGAACCATATTTTAATATTTTATGATAAATAATGAAAAACTATAAAAAAATGAACAAACAATTCTTCATGGAGGCAGTAGTCCGCACAACACATGATTACTGTTTCTGTAACTCGATGAAAGAGTGGGGTGAATGTGAATTTTAAGTGATCATTTTATAATAATAAATACATTATATAAATCATATATATTTATTAATATCATTATTAATACCATCCATCAGGGGTGGTGATGAGAAACTAAAAGTGTTGCTTTATGGAGGTATTAATTTGTGCACACGCACTAACGAAAATTCTTGTTTTTCCTAGTAAATGGAAGATAATAAATAATGTTTATATCGTTATTTTAAAAACATCTAAACATGATAATTATTCTGAGGTTTTTATTATACTATTTTTGTGTTTTTTTATAAAGTAAATAATAATAAATAAATGTTATGAAATATGTAATACCTTCATTGAGACCTTAAACTTCCTCTTGATAAAGGATTTAGATTTTAGGGGACTGCACAAATTTTTAGTGACCACGGTAATTAGGCCAGGAAAATTAATTTAAGGGGATTAAATTTGGTTAGGTTTCAGGGAAATTTCAAAATAATATTTGAGTATTCAAATGGTGGAAGTGATCCCCCTTTTATAGGTGAGGAGGAGGGATTTTTCAATTGAAAATAATGGTAAGGGGTAAGGATGGAAATTCATGAATTTTAGGTGAGTTATATGAAGTAAAGTTGGTAAGTAATTCAAGTAAGACTTTATAACCTAAAAAATATTTCTATAAGGTCTAAAGGTCATGTTAATTTAGGAAAATTCGAGCCACCTTATATTAATCATTTAAACACTTATTACTCTTCATGAAATATTAATCATGTCAACTATTTTATTTCTAAAAACATAATATGAAACTTATTACCAAATTTTTACATTATAGGTCTAAATTTTGGATCCATTTAACCTATTTCAATTTCAAAATGGGGTAAAATTAACTTCTAAATCAAAACATATAATGTGTTAAAAAAATATTTTTCTTGGAAAAAAGTCGTTTTAATCATTAAGTGTTATTAATATTATTTAACATTGATTGCACATTAAATTACTGTAAATTAATTGTTTTATATGTTTAAATTTCATATTAGATTTTTAATTTAAAATTTATTCATTTAATTCTAAAAATACACAATATTTATAAAATATTATTCTTTGAAAAATAATCATTTTACCAGGGTAACTAATATTTACCCATGGTAACATAATATTCATACCAGAAAAAGTGACCATTATTAGATAATTTATACCCACTGGCTATAAAATTAAAATAAATTTTATTTTATTCGATTGATAAAAACTAATTTTAAAATATTAATGTATAATATATTTAAAACAATTTTTTAGAAAATATTATTTATGTTTTGAAATATCAAATATAGGTTTAAAATATATAATGTTACTTAAAATACACATATTTTGTCATGAAAAAGTTTTCTTATGTTATAGGATATTCATATATCAATATAATGTATTAAAATACATGGTATTTCAGAAACGGTATTTTTCACTATTAACATAAAAAACAATTATTTTAGAAAAAAACCCAAAAAACATATTAAGATAATATGACCATGATAAATCCAAAAATGTTGTTAATTTTATAAGGTAAAATTTCTAGAATTTTAAAATTCAATATTTAAATAAGAACCCAAAATATAATAGAAAATTGTTCATATTGATTAATAGTTTTTTTAAATGATAACTATTATTTATTCTTATTTATTTTCAAGGAATATATATATTTAATGGATGATAATTTATGTTTATGTATATTAATATATAAAAGTGACATAGGTTCATTTTAATATAGAAAGGAAAAATATATATGTTATGCTTAAAATTGATTTGATATTGATATACTCATTTTATTCTATAGATTTAAAATACATGTTTATATAATACTAATTTTAACTCACAAAACCCCTTATAACCACCATATAATATATAAGGTTAAGATAAAAATTGGTGGGATTCATGTGTGGTGATTCCACTAGCATGTATTTATCAACAAATTCTATAAGCTTAAGCTTTTCCCATAAGATGTTTCTTTGAAGTCATTGTTTCTCAAGTTTGGATTGGGAATTGTCTAGGGAAAATATTCATGAAACTACCACCATTATGAGTTTAGAATAATGGTCATCGTATGGAAGACTTACACTTCCAAATATCATTTCCTCCTACTTTATTTATTAATTTTGTGATATGGTTACTTCCATCTATATCAGATAATTTAATAGCTATGTTTTGATAGTCATATTTAATATTCAAAATATATCAAGGTTTTTCTTTTATATTAATTTGGTATAGTGTTTGAAACACTATATTTAATATATCATCTATTTAAGGAGAAAATATAATGAAATGGTTCATTTCATT
Organism: Viscum album; assembly: GCA_963277665.1. Classification (NCBI taxonomy): domain Eukaryota; kingdom Viridiplantae; phylum Streptophyta; class Magnoliopsida; order Santalales; family Viscaceae; genus Viscum; species Viscum album. The sequence continues at coordinate 2,078,861,312 of OY728141.1, read as the reverse complement.
CTACCCCCTAAATAAATTATGCCCTTACAATTTAATTACCATTTACTTGCAGGAATAACTAAAGGTGGAGAAAATATTAACAAGCCCCAAGATATAATATCTAATGAGATATGATCCAAAGTATTATATAAAAGAATAGAAAACACTTATTTTCCCTAAACATTTCAAGAAAATGTATCTAATAAATAGGTATTTAAGAACCGTGTGAAGGATTCATTTTTCTTCTTAGATAATTTATAGTTTCCCTTCAACTAATAGATCTTCATAGTTGAATTAGAATGTGTTTTACCTATTCTATAAATTAATTTTTATTTAAAGTAAAGATACCCACTCTATTTTAAAAATAGAACCAATATTTTTTTAAGGAGTATATTATGATTTGAAGAATGTTTATTTCCAAAAAAAATATTAATAATTTTGTTAAATTTTTTACTTAAATTAAAATACACTAAGTGTGGTGACTTTATAAGGAATTGTCCTTAAAACATTACATAATCTTGAATTAAGTTAATAATTCACATTGAGGATCTTTTCAGGTTTAGAGTTTTATAGAATTAGGTCATAACTATTACATTACATATCAAAAGTTACAAAGTAGATACTTCTACTTAGTTTTCATTTTTTCACAAAATAAAAAAAACTATTGAAAAAAAAATAGTTATTTCTAGTTCCATGTTTTAGACAGCATGACTTTTCCTTGATCCCATCCTTGACACTATTCATCTTTAAGTCCTGTGAAAAACATTTCAAAACATGGGATGAGCATAAAATCTCAGTAAGGGTAATAAAACAAAGAAAGAAAACATTATTTCATCAATACATACATAACATAATCTCTTTAACATACCTCATGAAATCATAAGATTTACATAGTAAACACAAATAATAAAGGTAACTTGTGGCATCCATAACATACTTATGTTGTAGCTTTCACATCTACATAGGCAGTTACATTTAGAATACCCATCACAGTATATTCCCTAAATCTCTTAGGATAAACATTCAAGTTTACCTCTGTCACCTTACCCAATGCATTAGAGATCTATCTTGGGCTCACCCGCCCTAGGTTTATCACGGAACCACCCGTATACATAAACAATGCCAAAGAACCATAACATATTCATAACACATAAAACAAACATAAAGGAAATATAAAATTTCCACATTTAAATCAAAATATATCATTTAAATATATTTACATAACAAATCCATTATAAAAACCATTTTCAATGCCAAAATATGTAAAAGAGTATATGTTATTTATTTTCCTTCTAAAACATTATGGCTTGTTCAGGAAGCTAAAGATAAAATAATACTCATGGTGGCGGAAAAGGTCATTGTCACTGCTTATGTTAAAATAAACATTATTTTTTATCGTTTAGTAAAACAACTCGTATAAAAATATTCCCTTTGAATGAAATGAAATTTCAAAGGATTTTATACACCATATAAGATAATGTCGTGTATAAATCAAAATATGCCCTAATGAAAGGAGATTGAGATGAAGTCTCTTACCTCGTGTCCAACTTGACCAGTTCATTCTTTGATATCTTGAATAGAAAAATAAAGTTAATTTTTACTTTCTTAAGAACCTTTTTAAAGTTTATTATTCCTTTTATATTACTTATTACCATGTTATAAACATTATGTAATCATTTAAGTTAACAATGGTTGTTTTGTCGATATTTGGTACTTGAGTCAAAAATGAACTTCTTATGATTAAAAGTTGTTCATGTGGTCAAATTTTCATTATATACAGAATTATATTGATGATTTATATATCATATATATCATATATATCTATTATATACATGTATTTATAATATTGCATAACATTTGGAGATAAGAAATGAAATGCACCGTTCATGGAGACGGTAAGTCGTACGTACGCATGAACGCTACTTTCATTTCTATTTCATATTTTGATGGAATGAAAACATAATTATACATAATTATATTATAATTCCAGTATAATATCATATATAATTTCATTAATTACATCCTATATACGTTCCATGTATGGTATGAACGATTCATATCACTTTGAGGGGGCGGTAGTCCGCACTTCCTCAAATAAAATTATTGTGTTTACCCATTATGGAAACCATAAAGGTATTATATAAAAAGAAAAATAAAGAAGAATAAATAAAACATAAACATAATATATATCATATATAAATAAAGTTCTATCTTAATAGCCACCATGATAGGCGGTAGGAGATAATTGAACAATCATCGTTTCGTGAGGCGTTAGTTTGCCATCCACAGAAATAGTATGTTATTTACCCATTAGATGGAGGTGTGTGTAAGTGTAGTTATAATCCTTCTCATAACAACATATTAGTATATTAATAATACTATTTTTGTTATAAAAGAAAGGAATAAAAATATTTTAGGGGTTGTATAAGTATAATAAAAGAAATAAATTTAAGAGAAATTGTTACCTTTAATTTGAGTAACTTCCTTTGGTTTGAACCAAAAATACCTCTTGAAGTCCATTTTACCTAAGGTAATGATTCTAGGATGAGGAGACGGATGTATGAAGCTTAATTGGGTAGAGTTTGGATGTTCCAAGGGGCTTAATAGGTGTGAATAATTGGTTAGAAGTGAGGGATTTTTATAAGGGGGGGAGGGGCTCTTTAGGAAAGTGTGAAAATATTATTTTATTATATAATGATTTTTGGTTTCTAAATATCCGAAACTAATTAAGTTGAATATAATATGACTCATGGTCTAAATAAAATCATCCAATAATAATTGGACAGGTTTTGGATACTTTTTTAATCTTTATAATATTATTTATTTAAGTCATTTATTAATGAGGTAAACACTGCATCATTATTGTGTCATAAATAATTTTATTTATATGATGTATAAAAATTATAAAAAAAAATACCAAGATGTAGTAAATATTTTTAGATTTAATATTAATATTTATAGTAGAATAGATAACTTATATAACCCTATGTAAAAATTAATTTACTAAAAGATATTTGTTTATGTCATTTTTTCCTTTACATTAAGTTAATTAAAATAAAGTGTCATTATCACTCTTAAGTGGATTCATGGGGTCCCAAAATCGACCCAAGTATTTCCATGGTCTTCCATGACTCATCCAATAAGGTTATGACAAGTGTTAATGTAATTTTGTATTATTATAATATTCTTTTTACCTTGAATTATCCTATTTACCTTTAACCGCGGTAAATAAAAGTTAAAAGTTACTATTCACCAAAAATTATTTTCATCTTATTGAACCACATTTTACTTAATAATAACAACCATGTATTTAGGATTTTTGAAATTCAATTCACAGAAGTGGTAAAATTTCATTTAAAGGAAAAAGTCAGATTTTTAACAACTACTTGTGGTTTCACTATTCATCAAAAATTGAAGTTTTTCAGAAAAATACCAAAAAATCATCCTAAGATATATTTGATATTCCAAATTCAAAAATGATGTCTATTTTACCAAATTCAAAACATAGAAGTTGTATTAATTAATTTAAAATTAATTCTCGTTGTCAAAACAAAAAATGTGTTTTTAAGAAATAATAATTATCAAAAGATTAACACTTGTTTATGTCTAATCTCAAAGTGAAATTACTTCCAATGACCAAAATTGGATTAAATTTTAAAAATATAATCTAATTATACTTTAAAACCAATTAAAAAATAATATAACCATATAAATAAATAGATTAAAAGGCAGTTCTGAATTAAAATACAGTATTTTTCACAATTCATTAAAAAATGAACTTTATCATAAAATTACAAAAAAAATACCCAAAGTAAATTTTGATGTCTTGATTCTAAATAAGAATTTTATTTTTTCAAATAGAACATATAAAAGTGAAAAAAAACTAGATTTAAATAGGGTTATCTATTAAAATGCGTTAAATCAACCTTTTAGAGAATATTAGAGTATTTATGCTTAAAATTAGATTCATTAACATTTTAAGACCTAACTTTTATTGGATAAATGTAAAAACATTTAACAAACATATATAATCATATTTTAGTTAGTTTTATTCGTTTCCTCCAATACAACAGCTAGGTGTTAACTAACATTTAAAATAATAATATTATATTATTAGTGTGCAATGTATGATTTCAAAGAAATCCGTTGTTGTGTATATGGTACGTCATCGAACATAGAAACCCATCTAAAGTAAAATTAATATTTAATTAAAAAATATTAATAAATATGAAAATGAATTATTCTTTATTTACCTGGGATGTTACATCCTTCCCCCCTTTTTGGAATTGCATCCTTGCAATTTTATTCACTTATCAAATAAATGGGGGTACTTATCCCTCATAGAATTTTCAGATTCCCACATTGCCTCTTCAACCATATGGTTTTTCCACAAAACCTTTACCTGGTGAATTACCTTATTCCGCAACACTTTCTCTCTACAATCAAGAATATGGACTGTTTTTTCCTCATAAGAGAGATTCTCTTCCAACTGAACTACCTCTGGACTTAAAACATGAGATGGATCTGGCATATACTTTATTAACATTGAAATATGAAAAAAATTGTACCTGGAATAAACTTGAAGGTAAATCCACTCTGTAATCAACTGATCCAACTTTCTCTAGGATTTTATAGGGTCCAATGAACATCGGACTCAAATTTCCCTTCTTTCCAAAATGCATCACACTTTTCCATGGAGAAACTTTGAGAAAGACATGATCACCGACCTCAAAAGAAAGATCCATCCTCCGGTTATCCGCATAACTTTTCTTCCTACTATGAGATGTTATCATATGCTTCTGAATCAAATGAACTTTTTCTGCCATCTCTTCTACTAATTCTGGTCCCATCAACTTCATTTCACCTACTTCATCCCAAAAAGATAGAGTTTGAAACCACTTCCCATATAATGCCTCAAATGGATCCATTTGTATACTGGAATGAAAACTGTTATTATAAAAAAAATCAACAAAAGAAATATGTTGGTCCCAAATTCCCTGATAATCCAGTGAACAAGCACGTAGCATATCCTCCAAGGTTTGAATTGTTTGTTTTGACTGTCCATCTGATTATGGATGAAAAGATTTACTAAAATTTAATTTAGTACCCAAAGAAATCTGAAGGCCTTTACAAAAGTTAGAATTAAACCTAGGATCACAATTAGATATAATGGATAGGGGAACACCATACAACCTGACTATCTCTTTAACATACGACTGAGAAAGTTGATCTAGAGACAAAGTATCTCGAATAGGAAGGAAATGAGCATATTTAGTCAATCGATCAACAATAACCCAGATTGCATTATTACCTCGAGATGTCTTCGGTAATCCTACAACAAAGTCCATGGATATATTTTTTCATTTCCACTCTGGCACCGGTAAAGACTGAAGCATCCCTTTCGGTAACTATTTCTCTGCTTTAACCTGTTGACAAGTCAAACACCTCAGAGTAAAGTTAGCAATATCTCTTTTCATTCCATCTCACCAGCAATACTCCTGAATATCTTTGTACATTTTAGTACTGCTAGGATTAATTGAAAACGGAGAACTGTGAGCTTCACATAACAACTCATTCTTCAACTATAAATCGCAAGGCACACATAATATCTTCCCAAACCTCAAAACACAATCATTATCAATGTTAAATTCAGGAAACTTACCCTTCTGAACCAACTCTACCTTTTTCTGCAACTCATTGTCTTCCTTATGCGCTTTCTTAATTCTATCTGAGAGAGATGATTTCACTGACACTTGAAACAAAACAGAAGAATTTTCTACACCAACAACTTCTATGCCAAAGTTCATCAAATCAAAAACCAAAGGATCTCATTTTAAACGTATCATGGTTAATGAAGCATTACATTTTCAACTCAAAGCATCAACCACTTTATTTTATTTTTCCCAAATGGTAAAGGATCATCCAATCATAATCCTTGATTAATTCCAGCCATCTCCTCTGTCTCATGTTCAATTATTTTTCAGTTAATATATACTTTAAAATTTTGTGGTCAGTATATATTTCACATTTTACTCTATATAGATGATGCCTCCAAATTTTTAAAGAAAAAACAACAGCAGCTAATTCCAAATCATGTGTATGTTAATTTAACTCATGAGGTTTCAACTGATGTGAAGCATAAGAAATTACCTGATCATTCTGTATAAGGACACAACCAAGTCCTTTCAATGAAGAATCATTGTAGATAACAAATTCACCATCTCTAGAAGGCAGTGCCAAAACTAGAGCATTCACCAATCTTCTTTTCAATTCCTGAAAACAATCATCACATTCTTTTGTCAAGATAAAATTAACACCTTTTCGAGTTAACTTAGTAATTGGACTAGATAACCATGAAAAATTATCAAAAAACCTCCTGTAATAACCTGCCAAACCAAGAAAACTATGGATCTTGATTATATTTGTGGGTCTTGGTCACTCTTCAACAACTTTTGTTTTAGCAGGATCAACAATTATGCTATTTCTTGAAATAATGTGACCAAGGAATTAAATTTTTTGTAACCAAAACTCACATTTTATGAATTTCCCATAAAGTTTTGTTTCTTTTAAGGTTTTCAAGACAAACCTTAAATGACTTTCATGCTCCTATTTAATTTTAGAATAAACCAAAATATCATCAATGAACACAACCAAAAACTTATCCAAGAGCTCATAGAAAATCCTATTCATAAGATCCATGAATACAGTAGGTGAATTGGTTAACCCAAAAGGAATAACTAAAAATTCATAATGTCCATATCTAGTACAAAACATGGTCTTTGAAATGTCTGTTTCCTTTACTTTCAAGTTATGGTACCCCGACCTCAATTCAATCTTCGAAAAATACTGAGCTCTCTGGAGCTGATCAAACAAATCATCAATATGAGGCAAAGGATACTTGTTCTTAACAGTGATGTTATTCAATGCTCAATAATCAATTCAAAGTCTCATTGAACCATCTTTATTTTTAACAAACAAGATAGGATCACCCCATGGTGATGTTATAGGTTGAATGAAACCTTTATCTAATAACTCCTGCAATTACTTCTTTAAATTTAAAATTTCAATTTGAGCCACTCGATATGGGGGTTTTGAAATTAGATTAGCATTAGGAACTAAGTCAACAGTAAATTCAACTTCTCGATCAGGTATAATACCAGGAAATTCATCAATAAAAACATCAAGGTACTCATTTACCACTGGAACATCATTAATATGAACTATTCCTTTATTTTAAATAATATTTGCAAGGAAACATTCATTTCCATATTTTACTAGTTTCTCAGCTTCCTGATATGTTATCAAAATCAAGGGTTCATTCTTGTACACAAACTGAAAATCTTTCTAAAAAGAAACCTATTTTTTTATACAGTCAATCTTAGCATGATAAATAGAAATCCAATCCATACCCAAAATAACATCAAACTGTACTATAGGCAAAACAATAAGGTTTGCGGGTAGATTCTTTCCGCACACAAGGACAGGAAGATTCTTATAATTACTTTTTTATCAAAATTTCCTCCATGTGTTTTTACCATAAGTTCAGGATTCATATCTTGATATAGAACTCCCAATTTACTAGAGAACTTCTCAGAAATTAAAGAGTGTGTATACCCTGAATCAAACAACACATTGTCATAATCTGAACAAACAAATAGTGTACCAGATACTACTTTATTTGATGGCCCAACATATGCTGAAGTAGTTGCAAAGGATTTTACCACCCCTTTCTGCTTGTAGTCTGGTTGTTTTCCCTCAGTTGAGTTTTTTGATGGACACTCATTTTCATAATGACCCATTTCATTGCCCTTAAAACATTTTACTGACTGTAAAGCAGATTTTTTCTTACCATTACCCTAATATTTTTTAGTACAACTACGAGCCTTATGTCTCATTTTAACACATCGGTATCACTTACCAGAATTCAAAAGACATTCCCCAGTATGTTTTTTACCACAATTTTCCCAAACTGTAAACTTAATTTTCTTACCATCATCCTTTTTTGAAGAGTCCTTACCTTATGTCTGCCATCTCGACCTCTTATTCTGTTGTTTTTTAAAGAACACCTGATCATCAACAAACTCCATTTCCACCTTCTCCGCACATCGAACAAGTTTTTCCTATATTTTGAACTCACGAGAAGCTAAATCCCTTCAATTATTTGGCTTTAATCCTGAGTAAAAACGGTTGATTTTACTATCAAGATCTCATATGAAATTTGGAGCACACCTTTATAGTTGAGTGAAATTTGCTTCATAAGCTGCCACTGAGTCATCCTCCTGCCTCAATTCCAAGAATTGTTTTTCCATACTAAGATAAACAGCCTTAGGAAAATATTTCTCAAGAAACATACCTTTGAATTCATCCCAATAAAGAGCATCAAACTCCTCACTATCCCTGATATTTTTCACCATCGACAACCACTTATCAGATTCACCTTCAAAATGGTAAATAGTGAGACTAACCTTTTGATGCTCTGAACACCCCATAACATAAAAAATATTTTCCAGTGCTTTAATCCACCCTTATGCTAGCACAGGGTCAGATGACCCCCTGAATGATGGGGGATGTTGCGTTATGAAATTCTCCACTACAGACATGTTCCTCTGTGGTTGATCTAGCTGATCTCATGCATGAATACCACCACCATTTATAGCCTGATTCAACTATTCCATCACTGCAACAAACCGTTCAGTTCCAATTCCGACTATCATAGGTTGCTGATTCGGATGGTTGTCTTCCTCCAGATGTCATCCCAATATAGTTACCATGTTTCCTCTATGGAAAACTATTCTGAACACAGAAATATCTTATTCAAAGCAATATGGTAATCTGTAAATGCTATATCATTACAACGTTAACATAAATTAATTTATGGATATTAATTTAACAATACCCTAACTTCTAAAGTTATCCAAACCGACCTCTCATACCAACTATAAGGACCCAACCTTAAAACATTACATAATCTTGAATTAAGTTAATAATTCACATTGAAGATCTTTTCAGGTTTAGAGTTTTAGAAAATTAGTCCATAACTATTACATTACATCTCAAAATTTACAATGTAGACACTTCTACTCAGTTTCAATTTTTTCACAAAATAAAAAAAACTCTTGAAAAAAAGAGTCATGTCTAGTTCCATGTTTTAGACATCATGACTTTTCCTCGATCCCATCATTAACCTTATTCATCTTTAAGTCCTGTGAAAAAAATTTCAAAACTTGGGATGAGCATAAGAGATTAGTAAGGGTTATAAAACAAAAAAAATAAAACATTAGTTCATCAATACATACATAACATAAGCTCTTTAACATACCTAATGAAATCATAATATTTATATAGTAAAGACAAATCATAAAGGTAACTTGTGGAATCCATAACATTCATACATTGTAGATTTCACCACTGCGTAGGGAGTTACATTTGGAATACCCATCACAGTATATTCCATAAATCTCTTAGGAGAAACATTCACGTTTACCTCTGTCACGTTACCCAATTCATTGGAGAGCTATCTCAGTCTTACCCACCCTAGTTTTATCACGGAACCACCAGTATACGTAAACAATGCCAAAGAACCATAACATATTCATGACACATAAAACAAAAATAAAGGAAAGATAATATTTCCACATTTAAATAAAAATATATCATTTAAATATATTGACATAACAAATCCATTATAAAAACCCTTTTCAATACCAAAATATGTAAAAGATTATATGATATTCATTTTCCTTTTAAAACATTATGTCTTGTTCAGGAAACCAAAGATCAAATAATACTCACAATGGCAGAAAAGGTCGGTGTCACCGCTTACGTTAAAACAAACATTATTTTTATCATTTAGTAAAACACCTCATAGAAAAATATTACCTTTGAATAAAATTAATTGTCAAAGGATTTTATACACCGTATAATATAATGTCGTGTATAAATGAAAATATGCCTCAATGAAAGGAGATTGACACAAAGTCCCTTACCACGTGTCCGACTTGATCAGTTCATTCTTTAATCTCTTGAATAATAGACTAATGTTGATTAATAATTGATTAAGAACATTTTTAAATTTTATTATTCATTTTATATTACTTATTACCATGTTATAAACATTATGTAATCATATAAGTTAATAATGGTCATTTTTTCGATATTTGGTACTTGAGTCAAAAATGAACTTCTTATAATTACAAGTTGTTCATGTGGTAAAAGGTTCATTATATACAGAATGATATTCATGATTTAGATATCATATAAATCATATATATCCAGTATATACATGTATTTATAATAGTACATATCATTTGGAGGTAAGAAATGAAATGCATCGTTCATGGAGACGGTAAGTCATACGTACACATGAATGATACTTTCATTTCTATTTCGTATTTTGATGGAATGAAAACATAATGATACATAGGTATATTATAATTAAAATATAATATAATATATAATTTTATTAACTACATCCTTTATACGTTCCATGTATGGTATGAACGAGTCATATCACTTTGAGGGGTTGTAGTCCGCACTTCCTCAAATGAAATTATCGCATTTACCCATTATGGAAACAATAAAGGTATGATATAAAAAGGAAAATACATAAGAATAAAGAAAACATAAACATAATATAATTCATATATAAATACAGTTCCATATTAATGGACACCATAAGAGGCGATAGGAGATAATTGAATAATCATCGTTTCATGAGGCGTTAGTTTTCCATCCGTAGAAACAGTACGTTCTTTACCCATTAGATGGAGGTGTGTGTAAGTGCAGTTATAATACTTCTCATAACAAAATCCTATTATATTGAGGATATTGGTGTTGTTATAAAATAAAGGAATAAAAATATTTTAGGGGTTGGATAAGTATAATAAAAGAAAAAAAATTAAGAGAAATTGTTACCTTTAATTCGAGTAACTCCCTTTGGTTTGAATCAAAAGGACCTCTTGAAGTGCCTTCGGCCTAAGGTAAGACTTCTAAGAGGAGGAGATGGATTTAAGGAGCTTAATTGGGAAGAGTCTGGACAGGAAAATGGGCTTTATATGTGTGAATAATTGGTTATAAGTGAGGGATTTTTATAAGGGGGAGGGGGCACTTTAGGAAAGTGTGAATATAATATTTTATTATATAATGATTTTCGGTTTCTAAAGGTCCAAAACTAATTAAAGTCGAAGATAAGATGACTCATGTTTGAAATAAAATCATCCAATAAGAATTGGACAGATTTTGGGTATTTTTTTAATCTTTATAATATTATTTATTTAAATCATTTATTAATGAGGTAAACATTGCATCATTATTGTGTCATAAATAATTTTATTTATATGATGTCTAAAAATTATAAAAAAAATACCATGATGTAGGAAATATTTTTAGATTTCAAATTAATATTTATAGTCTAAGAGATAACTTATATAACCCTATGTAAAAAATAATTTACTAAAAGATATTTGTTTATGTTTTTTTTTTCTTTACTTTAAGTTAATTAAAATAAAGTGTCATTATCACTCTTAAGTGGCTCCATGGGATCTCAAAATCAACCCAAGGATTCCCATGGTCATACATGACTCATCCAATAAGGTTAGGACAAGTTTTAAGGTAATTTTTTATTATTATAATATTCTTTTTACCTTGAATTACCCTATTTACCTTTAACCGCGGTAAATAAAAGTCAAAAGTTACTATTCACAAAAAATTATTTTCATCTTATTGAACCAAATTTTACCTACTAATAATAACCATGTATGTCGTATTTTCAAAATTCAATTCACAGAAGCAGTAAAATGATATTTAAATAAAAAAAAGATATATTTTTAACTACTACTCAGTGGTTTCTCTATTCATCAAAAATTGAAGTTTTTCAGAAAAATACCAAAAAATCAGCTTAAGCTATATTTGATATTCCGAATTCCAAAATAATGTCTATTATAACAAATTTAAAACATAGAAGTTGGATTAATTAATTTAAATTTAATTTCTGTTTTCAAAACAAAAAGCGTGCTTTTAAGAAATAATAACTATCAAAAGATTGACACTTGTTTATGTCCAATTTCAATGTGAAAATGCTTCCAATGACCAACATTGGATTAAATTGTAAAAATATAATCTAATTAAACTTTAAAACCAATTAATAATATAATCTATCCATATAAATAAATTATATTAAAAGGTAGTTTTGAATTAAAATACAGTATTTTTCACTATTCATTAAAAAAATGAACTTTATCAGAAAATTACCAAAAATTTACCCAAAGTAAATTTTGATAACCCGATTATAAAGAATAATTTTATTTTGTAAAATATAACATATAAAAGTGACCAAAACTATATTTAAAGAGGGTTCTCCATTAAAAGGCTGTAAATCGGACTTTTAAAGAATATAAGAGTATTTATGCTTAAAATTAGATTCATTCGCATTTTAAGCCTCTAACTTTTATTGGATAAATGTAAAAAAATTCAAAAAACATATATAATCATATTTTAGTTAGTTATATTCATTCCTTCAAATACAACGGCTAGGTGTTAACTACCATTTAAAATAATAATATTATATTATTAGTGTGCAACGTAAGATTTCAAAGAAACTCGTTGTTGTGTATCGGGTATGCCATCAAACATAGCAACCTATTTAAATTAAAATTAATATTTAATTAAAAAATATTAATAAATATGAAAATTTCTTATTCTTTATTTACCCAAGATGTTACAGACTTGATGTTCTTATAAAATACCCAAGATAAAATAGGTTCGATTGAAAAAGAATGCATCCACTAGTTTTGGGTAGAGTGTAAGTTAATACTTAATTACCACTATCCTATTCATCGATAGTTATTTCATAGGTTATTCCTTCCTCCTATGGTCTAGGTGGTTGGGGATTCCTACCAATTGAAGAAATCCATGGATTAGTGAATTGTCTTAGATAAATATCAAGTTATCCATACATAATACATTGAATTATTAGTGGTTCCCTGGGATGAGTTCTATATTATTTCCTTTTATAAATTGAAATTGTCATTTTCCCATGATAGTTTGATACTCTACTTCCTCCTTTACAACAAGTAAATAATATTATAGTCCCCTTGATTTAATTTCCTTAGTTATTCTTCCCATATTTTTTACATATAGGTGGTTAAATATCCATTATTTCATCATCTTCATTACCTGAATTTTCATAATACTCCATCCTTCTCTTCTTTTGTGCACTCAGTATTTCAACTTTGGTTACATTGTTAATCATGTTTTGTGATTGTTAGTTTGGTATAATCATAAATTTGTTTAGTATATCTCCAATTCCAATGGGTTTATTATTGATTTAATCATCACATTTCCCTTAAAACCCAAGGTAAAATTGATTCCTTATGGTTCCATCCATCACTAAAACCTAAAAGAGTTGACATGAGTGATAAAAAAATTAACAATGTGGGGTAATTATAAAAATTATTAAAGGAATTTGACCTTAAAATTATTTTTCTTTTTCATTATCACATTGGATTATAGTTCTTTTGGTTCAATCTATATCATTATTATTATAACCGAAGTTATTTTAAGTTGGGTTATATTATATTTCTAAACTTAATCCCTCATAATAACTAGGAAATAAATCCTTCATAATGGTTATTAATGACAAATTGATCAAATAAAGCATGTCCATTTGGTTTTTCAAACTAGGTGTGTAGTCTTAGGCTCACTTATCATGCATTGGGGTGATAATCGAGTCAATTCCTAACCCTTTTCATAGTGATTACCCCTAGGTGCATAAATTCAATAGCCATAGCCATATCCACTTATAGTATCCATATGGGTATTTCATTATAGGGAAGACCATCTACTAAAGAATTTACCAATATTCTAGGATATCATCCTGTCTTAGGCTCATATTTAGGGTTTTCACTAAGGTTCACTAAAATAATCCCCAATATAGCTAAAATAATCTCCAAAAATAATTGAACCTAGATTCTATGAAAACTAAAGTGACCCAAGGTAAAAATTAAATAAATAATACATATCAAAAATAGTATCACAACCCAAATATCTAATGTTTTAGAGTCCTAGATATTAGATACAAAAACATCTTATTTTATAACACTTATAAACATTTCTCCATAATTGTGCTCCTCTAGAACCTTTACAATACATATTACATGATATAATAATCTTCATAACCTAAGTAATGGAAACATAATAAAGGTGTTATATCAAATTCTCAGTATGGTAAATGAAATATCATAAAGTATTAGATTATAAACATCAAGTTTAATGTGATGAAGATATAAATATCCTAATAAAATATCCTAAGACCATGTATGAAAATAATAAGATCATAAAAAAATTAAGGAAGCATAAAGGATATCTCATAGCTCAAAACACATATAAATAATAATAATAATAATAAAACATGTTATCATGGTATAAAAAATAGAATACTTTAAAAATAATACATATTTTTGAAAACATGAATTTTTATGGAAATTAAATGAATATTGAAATTTTAGCATAACTTGGTGAAAAACTTGGAAGTGTGGTATAAATTGATAAAAAAATTAAATTGTTTCATAAATTGATAAATAACATAAAAGTGTTCCATAAATTGATAAACAACTTGAAAGTGTGTAAAAACAACAAGCATAGTAAAACCGGTCTGAGAATACTCATTATGGCCATACTTATGTGAAAAAACTCATTGTGAGTGTGATTAAAAATGTTGGAAAACCCATCATTTCCATTCCTATGTGAAAAAACTCATTATTTCCATTTCTGACTATCTCATGAGATATAATCTTAAACAAATTCATTGTATGGATATATAGGACCCCACCCATCATCATCCATACATATTTGTGCCACTTAAAATCAAACATCATCATATCTAAAATAACCTATAGAAAAAGAATGTGTTTCTTAAAATTATCCCATAACATGAACTTAAGAAATAATAGGATATAAAAATATCATTTTTCTAAAAGGAATCAAAACACAATAACAAATAATGGATGATCAAAACATTTCTTCCTGATATATAAACCTTGGAAGAAAAATATAAGTGAAAATACTTAGCAAAAAAATTATTTTAAATGAATATTTAAAAAACATTAAAAAATAAATTTTATCAAAATAGAATGTGGAGTGGATGATAAAACCTTTTTCTTTTGAAATGATGAATATTTGGAACATTTTGAAGTGGCCTTATTGAAAACCCACATCATTAAAATAGTGATGAAACCATTGTTTTAAAATAAATAAATATAAGAAAAAGGATCATTGGAAATAAAAAAATTTATTTTCCACTAGGAAAATGAGAAAATTTATGGGAAGTAAAAACATTGATATATAATAAAAAATATTAAAATAAGTGGAAATTATTCTCAACAAAAATGAATTTTAACAAAAATAAATAAATCATAATGGTTGAAGAACATGGTGTGAAAAATGATTTCCTTACAAAATAAGGTGTAAATTAATATTAAAATCATAATAATTTATTATGGATAAATCTTGAAAAATAATAGACAAATAAGAGTGATTATAACCAATGAAAGATATTTGAGTCACAAAAACCCCTAACAGCCTTTACAAATTTAGAATTAAAATCCCATGAGTGGTATAACTTTAATTAGAACATTGAACACTAAGAAATATAAGAGAATCACGATAAAAAATTATAATAGTTTAGTATTTACACCATTTAAAATTAAATGTGGTGTATATATTAAACATGTATCAAGGGATTCAAATACGAGACAAAGAAACTCTTACCTTGTTTCCCTGCTTAGTCAAATGCACTCTAACCTCCTACAAAACAAACATAACTATCTTAGTAAACTATTTTAGAACTATATCCATTCATAAAAATATTTATAATTTTAATTTATAATCATTATATATATTTATATTATTTATTTTTGGATTATTTTCCTACATCTGGTGTTTATAGTTTTGAGTGTTTTTAGAAGTTTCATCGGGTGTTTACAGTTTTTCAGAGATTTTCAACCTACAAAGGGTGTTTTATTAATTAAAGAGTTAAATATTGTTTTATAATTTTAAAAACCAAGAAAGAAATAATTATTTAAATATTTTCATAATATTATACTAGTAATTAAGTTTTCATAATCATCCATGACATAATTTCATAACATTGTTCAAGTAGGTGGTCAAACCGACTCAAACTTGAACACGCTTTAACTTGATTGGTAATTATGGTTAAGGAGGTGTCTATTTTAACATAATATAACTATAACCAAAGAATAATTATATTATTTTTATTATTTTATAATAGTGAACCATATTTCAGATATTTTTTAAAGAATTAAAAAACTATAATAAAAATAAAAAAATGATTCTTTGTGGAGGTAGTATCCCACACAACACGTGATTAGCGTTTCAATTATTCAAAAAATTAGAGGGGTGAAGATGGATAGTAAGTGATAATTTTAGAATAATAAATAAATCATATAAATCATATTTATTTATCAATACCATCATTAAGACCATCCATTATGGGTTCTGAAAAAAAAAGTGTCGCTTTGTGGAGGTAGTAATCCTCGCACATGCACTAATGGTGATTCTTATTTTTCTTATTATAAAGAAGAGAATAAATAATGGTTGTACCATTATTATAATAATATATCAACAAACTAATTACTCTGAGGTTGTTATTATACTATGGTTATGGTTGGTTTATAATGTAAAGAATAATAAAGAAATGGAAAGAAAGATGTGATACCTACATTGAGACCTTGAACTTCCTCTTAGTGAAAGAATTATATTTGAGAAACTTAAGATACTTTTCTACGAACATGGTTTATAGAGAGTGTAAATTACTTCAAGGAGAGTAAATTTGTTATGTGTTTTAAATAAATATCAAAATATTAGTGGATTATTAAAGGTTGGAATTGATCCCCCTTTTATAAGTATGGAGTCGGGACTTTTCCATGGAAAATAATGGTAAGTAAGGGGTAAAAATGGAAAGTCAAGAATTTTAGGTGAGTTACTTTAAGGAATATTGGTAATACATGAAGTTAAAACTTTAAAACCCAAAAAAATATTTTTAGAAGGTCTAAAGTTCATGTTAATTTAGGAAAATTCGATCCACCTTAGATTAGTCATTTAAACACTTATTTCTCTCAATTAAATATTAATCATATAACTTTTTTTATTAAAAAAATATAATATGACCCTTATTACAAAAATTGGATGTGATGAATCTAAATTGTGGCTCCATTTAACCTAATTCAATTTCTAAATAGGAGAAAATTATCTTTTAAATCAAAACTTATAATGTGTTGAAATGCTATTTTTTTAGAAAATCATCATTTTAATCATTAATTGATCTTAATATTATTGAATATTTATTACCCAATAAATGAATGTTAATTAATTTTTATATATTTAAAAATAATATTAGATATTTAATATAAAATTGATTCACTTAATTTTAAAATTACACAGTATTTAGAAAATTATTATTCTTTGAAAAATAATCATTTAACCAGGGTGAATAATATGTACCCAATGTACCATGATATTCATGCCTAAAAATAAATTGAACCCTATTAGAGAATTCAGTCCCACTAATTATAAATATAAAATCCATTTAATTTTATTCAATTGTTAAAAACTGATTTTAAAATACTAATGTATAACGTATATAAAATAATTTTTTAGAAAATATTAATTATGTTCGAAAATATAAAATATAGGTTTAAAATATATAATTTTAATTTAAATAGATATATTTAGTCAAGAAAAATGTTTCTTATGTTTTAGGTTATGCTTATATCCATGTGATGTATTAAAATCCATAGAATTTTAAAAACAATATTTTTCACAATTCACCTAAAAATAAGTTATTTTAGAAAAAACCTTAAAAAATAATATTAAGATAATATGACCATGATAAACACAAAAATTATGTTCATTTTTTAAAATTAAATTTTTAACATTTGATAATTCAATATTTAAATAAAAATCCAAATATAATGGAAAAATGTTCATATTTATTAATAGATTTCTTTATAACTATTATTTAATATTATTTATTGTCAATGAATATATATATTGAATGGATGATAATTTAGTTTTAGGTATATTCATATATAAAAAAGTATATAGGTTCATTTTAATATAGGAAGGGAAAACAAAAAGGTTTTAAGCTTAAAATTGATTTTATAATGGTATTCCCATTCAATTATATACATAAAAACTACATGTTTATATAGTAATATTTTCTACTCAAAAAACCCCTTATAACCTCTAAATAATATATAAGGGTAGTAAAACAAGTAGTGGAAGTCATGGGTGGTGATTCCGTAAGAATGGATTTTGTAGCAAGTTCTACAAGCTTAAGCTTTTCCTATAAGAAATTTCTCTATGTCATGGTTTCTCTAGTTTAGACTATTCTTGGTCTAGATAAAACCCTAGTGAAGCTACATCCCTTCCAAGATCATAAAAATGGGCTTCGTATAGAATAAATTCACTTCCATATTTCAATTTCCTCCTACTTTATTTGTTAATTTTGTGATATTGTTACTTTAATTTATACTAGCTAATTCAACAGTAATGTTTTAACAATCATATTTAACATTCAAAATATATCAAGGTTTTTATTTTATTTTAATTCAATATAGTTTTTGAAACATAATATTTAATATATCATATATTTAAGGAGAAAATATAGTTAAATCTAGAGTATTTATATTAAACCATTCACAAAGTATTGTTCTTAAGCCATCCCACCCATAGCCTATCATGTTATCATTCCATACCTTTTCAAAGAAAGGTCTAGGAAATAACATGAGGTTCTTCAGGTCATAACATAATCATATATACCCTTCTTAGGCTCTATGTCTCGATTCCATGACATATAGAAAAAGGTAAAAGGTCAACGGTGACTTCGATATTGAAACTTATCAATCAAGGTGTTGTTAATGCAAAAAAATAGGGATATCATATTTTTTTTATATCCTTTATTTTTAATTAGAGATATTTTAAAGTTTATTAAAATATCACAGCCTATGATTGGATACCATTTTAGTGTATTCTGGGGGTGCATGATATATGGAATTTCATGTAATAATGGCTTCCTCAACTTCTCTCATTTCAATCAGTTATGAATAAATGTGATTTATTTATTAATTGGATAAACACACATAATAGTTTTAAGAATTCAAATGAATTTGAATATCCATCAATATAAAGTAATATGAAATGACTTACATAATATAGAAATCGATGATCAATCACTTATACACTCTTAATTCAATAAATAGAGTCTATAAAAGGGATGTGATCCCTCCTATTGAGGTATAATAAATGCATAAAATCTAAGAAATGAACCTCTTAAATCTTCTAGTTCTTCATTCATATTCATCAAGGAATATAATATCACATATTTAAATAATATGAATCCTCTCGTTATAGACAACAATCCAACATTGTTGTAATCCACTTAGTGGTGGAATATTTTTAGTTGTTTCTCTAATAATACCCATATCTAATACTACCTCACATACATTAGATATAAAGATCATATAAGTATATATATGCATGTTTTTATTTTCTCTATATACATGTTGAATTGTTTAATCATTCATAGATCATTTCATGCATTTCTTCTACTTATAATTTTCATCAAATAAACGCACAAAACACATCAGTGGTATCAAAGCCTTGATCTTCAATAAATCAACATGTTTTTCATTAAAAAATTATAAATTGAATATCATAAACTATTTGGGGCCATATCATGTATTTTGATATGAATTAACACAATTAATTTTCTTATTCATTGTATACAAATTCCATATATCATAGGAAATGATATATTGAAAACTTTTGGTTTTATTCTATATCATAGGATCTGATAGATGATATAAAAAGATATAATTGAACCATGAATTTCTCTAAAATAGTGCATCATGTTGTATTGGTGATATGGGTGATATCATCAAATATGATTAGAGATTTATGATATCACCTATCATAGGAAACACTATCACTCATATTTTACAATTGAAAATTTCTAATTATCAATCATAAAATATGATATAGGTAAAAATTTTGTAATTTTAATATTATGATGGATTTTCATATGGTTTATAAAAATTTTATAAATTATAACTATTAGGCATTTTATAATGAAATCTTTCATGCCAAAATTAAATATAAAAAGCACATATTTGTATCATTATTGCAACCATGATAGGATGTGTGTTATATTTGTTTATAATAGTTAAATAGTATGTGTGCTAGTGTAATATAAATACATTGAATACTTTTAAGGTTTGATGATGTTGTATGGATGATCATTGAATATTTGGAATAGTTTCTCATAAAATTAAATATGAATTAAATAAAAATTAAATCATTGATATGTTTATAAATTTCATGAAAGTGGTTTGGATTGAGTTGAATAAGCATAGTGATTGAGTATTGAATTGAGATGGATGATATGTATTCTATAAGATGTATGTAGAAACCACAACATAAGAAGATGGGCCATATGGATATTGGGGTTTAAAAATATGGAAAAAGGGATGATTTTTTATAATGTAAAAGAAGAGGGCCAACCCTGGCTAACACCACCAAATCATCTATCCACCTAAGGTAGCGGTTGATCTCAATAGTTTCACATACAATGATCATCATGGGTGAGAAAGGAAGTATATCCATTGTGTTTTGGCAAGAGGATATATGAAGAATAGCTGGTGTGGATAGACACTATAGGGTAGTAGTAGTCATGGTATTAGGAAACACCATAATATGAATTCAAGTTGTGGATACCCCACTTAGGATTATTAAGATGATACTAAACAATATATTTTTCAATATATGAAAACAAAATATGGGGTCCACAATTTATCATTGGAGGACACATAATATATGAATTTGGGTTGTATTTCAGTCACATTGGTCTTTTGGAGGTGCATGCATAGTGGATCAAGGGATTACATCGCAATCAAACATATCATAGAATTTTATTGACTAAGTTCATTCCATAAAGTATGTGTATAAGTAAGATCGAAGGGATTTAGTTTTTTTTCATACCATTCATTATACTATAAATAAAATTAAAATCCCCCCAACATGTCAATAGATTCAGAATATTTGTAATATATTATGTCTAGTTAAGAAGAAATAATCTTGGATGTGAATTTTGGATCTAAGTGTTGGCTCATACCACACCATAGAGAATAATTCCAAATCATAAAATTATAATGGAGACTGCCATAAATCAGAAATCCATGATGTGGTCTGGTGATTTTCAAAAAAACCTCATAGAATCAAACTAGAATGTAAAAATATAGTAAAGGACCATGATTTTAGGAATTAATTTAGTTTCATTGAATTTTAATAACACTAAATTTTTATGGTGAACAAAATATTATTATAGATTATTTGGAAAAAATTAATGGATACCAGCTCTCAAATTAGTGGATTGGTTTCAATAAATATATTAAACTGCTATATTAATTTTTGAAAAATGAGAAGAGATAAAAACCTTATTTCATATAATAATTTTAGTTAGGAATAATAAAAGATCCCAAAGAATTACAATGTCATATATGGTGTAATTTAAGAGTGAAGGATCAAGATATAATAATAAGGAAAGAACTACAATATCTAGTTGGGGAATGATAAGTCAAAATGATAATTCCAATTTTTTGAATTATATTCATCCATAAGAAGAGGGATTTATTATTTTTACATAATTGAATACATATACACAACCCACACATTAAGGAGTTGGTCTCATCTGGTATAGAATAAAATAGAGCACGAAAAATCAGATCATGATAGTCTGTCATTTTAGAAGATGAAGATTCAGGATTTAATATCCCAAGCCCATGACCACTTGACTGGTATTAATACTAGAGAACCACTGGACTTCAGGTGTGCCTCCCCGTATTCCATAGGTTGATGACTTGCAGTGAGGTCCTAGGGTAGTACCGTGGGGAGAATATACCCCCATATCAAAGTGATAAGTGATATAAATATAAACCAAACATCATCAAAAGTCAATAAATATCAGAGTACATGAAATAAAATAAATAAACAACAATATCAATGTAATATATATGAAAATACATAAACAAGAAACCATACAAACTCACAATAACATAGAAAAATCATTGATCTCCCACTGGGATGATCACATATACAATAATTAAAATAATAAAAGACACTAAGTATCCATTATAATCCTTGATCCTTGCCTCATACCAATCCATGACCTAATTTAAGATATTCTACTAAACAATCAAATCTCAAGCCCTTGCATAACTTGAACCTATTAATTGTGAATTCTGCTTAGGTACTCAAGTGTCATGGCCTCCCAAGGTGGTTGTGACTACAACCGAGTAGGTAACCATCAATTCAGTATTATACATAAATAATAAACACATTGTATACATGTTATATTCTCATAAATATAAGGAAAATAACTATAGAAGTGTAAATAAATAGCATGTTTTGATCCTTATATTATACCATGAAACTCAGGATTAAACCAAACTTTCTTTAATAACGTCATGGTGTCTCTAAGAATTTCATGTAATCCTTCATACCAATTTTAGGACCTTGTCCAATTCCTAGGAGAAAGACCTAGGAAATCCAGTAATATCAGGCTCATATTCCGATTCCTAGAAGCATGTCCTAAGAAATCAAAATTTTGTCACATCTACATCCAAGGATCATGTTCAAGGAATTATAAACTTAGACATATATAAACCCAAGGATTTTTTCCAAGGTATTTTAAACCATATCACATTTGAATCCAAGGACCATGTACAAGGTATTCCAAAATTTATCACATCTGAATCCAAGGAACACATCTAATGCATTCTAGACTATATAATATCCAAGTATAAGGACCATGTATAGGGATTTCCAAACCATATTAACTTTGAATACAGGGACCATATACAAGGTATTGAAAATCAATACATTTGGAAACTTAGGGGATTTACCTTATAATAAAACAATTCACATAAAATCAGGCATGGAGTTTGAATCCAAGGAGAATATCAAAGGAATACTATGTTTCTTAATACATAATGGTGGGTAGTGCATCCCACACACATCATGTCAAAATATAACTCAACAGAGTGGTCCTCCAGCCCAAATACATCCCACAATACAAAAGAACAACCCCTCAAGTTTACAATACGTAACCATAAACACATCCATATCAATCTCATTATCTATTCATGTTTTAAGGTGACACCTATAATCATCACTAACCATTCTCATATACACCCACTTGATAGGTTCATCATTTCACTAGGGTTCCTAACGGGGTTCCCTAAGTATCATCATAAAATGGACACCCTACATGGGACCATTGATTTTAATATAATATCACATGTCAAAACCCATCACTCAATGGATATAAGATCCATTAGGATCATTATTTTCTTATATTAACCTCACTGGGATCATAAGAAAAACCCTACTAGCATTGGTCTCAAGAGATGGAATAATTCCCCTCTTACTTTCTTGGCCATCTTAGGTCAATCCTATCACAATACTCATCAACACTTTACCCAGGGCATACTCACCTAGTTCTGATATGCTAGTAGGGGAGGAACACTCTCCCACAGTCATCCAAACTATACCAAAGGTTATAAAGAATCTAAAGGTTAATTTTGGCCTATTGGGGATACTCACTCCCATGTTGTCACATCCCACTACTTAGAGGTCACCAGGGATCCTATTGCAAGGTTCACTAATTATTATTCATTTAATTTAATTCAATTAATTTAATCTTCCCCCATTAGGGTTCATACATCTCAATAAATTCATTTGTAATCAAGTCTTCAACCATTGGTGACCATGGAAATCAATCTAGTTCACAAGGGTTAATCATGGCCCTTTGAAATTTGTTCAGTCAATGCATTTCATTTTTAAAAAAAATCATTTTAAATTAAAGGTGTCAATAACCCTTAGTGGAGAGACCACATACCATATTTCAAACATATATAAACAAATGAAAATATCAAAGAGGCATGCTCAAAGGACCACCTACCACATTGTGATGTTATAACCTTTTAAAGAATAGTCCAACAAACAACCATCCTCTGAACACCTGATGCCCTATCACCAATAATAACATCCAATAATTAATTATAAAAAATTATAATTAATTATAAAAATCATGGTTAAAAATTTACAATTATTTAAACCATTTAATTAAAATAGTAATATCACCAAAAAACTCATCGGGTATCATCTTCTCACTAAAACAACGATAAATGATGTTTTTTCCACTACTAACACATCCCCCAAACCTAATCTTCAAAAAATCCCCAACAAATGAAACCTGGTAAATAGCTAATTTAATTTAATTTAATTTATCCAAAACCCCTAAGTAAATTCATATATAAAATTACCTTTACTGAAATGGTGAGCTATGGTGTGAACACATCATCTTGGTATGTACTTTTTATATGTGACAAGAAAGCCCCATAATTATCATCTAATTATAACATTCTCTAGTGAAATTAGTACTAAAACTTAAATTAAAACTACAATTAAATTCACAGCGATGAAGGGAAACCAAAACGAAGGGGGGGGGAAGTAGAAACATACTTCCAACCATAAAAATCACTAAGAAAACACTCTATATCAATATAGAAATATGAGAGGGAGGGGAGGAGGAGCACGAACTAAATACTAACTCCTCCAGTGCCCATTGTTCCCAAACAAATGAAGGGCCTGATGGTGAAAATGAAAAAACTACCCCCATAAAAACACACCCATCAACCATTCACAACATAAAAAGGGGTTTCATGTACTAAAATACTTGGGTAGAAGGATCCCCCCAGAAAAAAGACATTCACAATGTGAACCATGGTTCATTCTATGAAATCCTTAAGGCAGAGTTCCCTTATGAAAACTCATATTTTAACACACCTTAATTCATTATTTATTACATAAAGGTACACATAAAACAATACTATAAGAATTTGAGTCCTAGTGCCTTTGGAAAATTGGGTACACAAAATAATAACTTGAAACACGGGTAAAACAACATTATTTAATAACTCCACATCATGACTTTAAAATTCCATTGCTCTTCTAAAATTACATGGGATAACTTGGAGATGTACATAAGAAAGGGGTGAGTTATAAGGCCTGGTAAGGTAATAATCAAAGCATATCATAAGGTAAAGTAGTGCATGTGAGTCGAGAGGCATATCAAGGTAACATGATAGTGTTGAGAATCATAAACTTGAACATTGAACCATGATATAATATGTCAACATAAAGGAAACATGGGAATGTGTAAACAGCATAAAACATGACATCATAAACAAAAGTCAATGTTATCCACCAATAAATCATAACAAAGTGTTCTTAAGATAACCTCCCATGAACCATACATGGAATCTCATGAGATAAAAACATTACCCAATTCATTAGAGGGATATAAAATTTTGGGCCCACTCGTCACATTCATATCATGTACATGGAAAAGTGTTCCACATAAATCATATAACATAAGGATGTATTTCATAAATTTTAACCCTGTGATTAAATATTTCGGGTTATATACATGGAAGTACCAAGTCAATGAAGGATAGTTACATCTAGGTGAATACTATTGAGTGGAAATTAGGGTGGATATTCACTAAAAAATGTTTGGCATGGAAAATTGTTGGATAATTTTGGTAGCATAATGAGGTTACATAAAGGGTTTAATGAGAGTGGAAGGGGTATCTCATCACTTGAACATTATAGGGATAGTAATAGTGATGTGTAAAAAACATATTGTAAAATAAAAAATTATAGATCAAAAGTAATAATATAAATAAGGTTCTTAAATAAGGAGGATAAGGAGAGGATCCCTTACCTAGAGTCGGAACCTTTAAAAGATTGGGATATGTTTCTTAAGAGATTGAGGGTGCCATGGGAGGGATATAGAGAGAAAACGTAGAGTAACTTCATGATACAAGGTTTTTTAATAAATATGAATGGAAGGTTGGGTGGTTTTTTATATAAAAAGAGTGGGTAATTATTTATTATTTTCTAAACATAGGTTTTGAAGTCTATATAATTAAATAATAAAAAACACAAACCTTTGAATGGTTTTTTCCAATGGTTTCTTCCAAAGAGGATTTTTTTTAATATTTTATTATTATAAGAACAGAACTCATTAAAAAAAGACCATTGGTGATGTGTAAGTGAGTCATGGTCAAAAAAATTAATTTTAAAACCTTCAAATATAAAATATGTTTCAGAGTATTCATTTGGGGTTTATAAAATTAATTAAAATAAGTTCAAAAACACATTATTTTAAAGGGGAAACATAATTTTGATCTTGTATTCTATTTATAGTATATATTACATCACTTTTGGGCTTTCATAATGTCATAATACATATCATATATTTATACCATATTTAATTTTTATCCAAAAAATAGACAGTCTAAGAAAATTATGAAAAAATCATCATTTTATAATTTCAACATATTGATTTTAAAAATAACATTTAATTTATCAAAATAATTCTTTATATATGAAAATTTACACTTTTAAATCAAAAAAATCATTTATTAAAAAATATGGATTTTTATGATGATAAAAATTTTCTAACCCTTATAAAAATTACATTTGAATTCATAAAATTACATTATTTTTTATATTTAAATAAATATTATTTAATAAAAATATTTTATTTAAATAATATTTATTACAATAATTCTTGAATTCAACAATAATAGTGTCTTTATTGAAACTATATATTTCCCAGAAATATAAATTTTTTCATCATATTAAAATCGGTTTTTTATCAAATTCATTATTTTATCATTTCTAAATTAATAATAAAAGGATAAATATAATCATTATTTTATTAAAAATAAAAATATAAAAAATTATACTATTAGGGTCTAGATACATATCCTCTTATTATACAATAATATTCCCTAAGGGTAAGGTGTTCAATGGTGAAACTCTCTTAGAGTGGTTTAGTGAACATGGTTTAGCCTATAATCTCGATAAGTTTAAACTACTCCCATAAATGATTTCACTCATGGTTTAGTTATTGAATATAATATTGAAATTGGAAAAGGAAAAATCCTAGTGATACCATCTCCCTCAGAATATCTGATATATGGTATTCATAGGGTATGATCCTATTTATTGAGGCCATTGCTTATTCTATCTATGTTAATTAGACTTTATCATACCCATTAATATATACCAATCTCAGAAGTCATTTTACAACGCCTGTATTATCAATGGTTATCATGATTAAT
Organism: Viscum album; assembly: GCA_963277665.1. Lineage (NCBI taxonomy): Eukaryota > Viridiplantae > Streptophyta > Magnoliopsida > Santalales > Viscaceae > Viscum > Viscum album. The sequence continues at coordinate 2,078,834,064 of OY728141.1, read as the reverse complement.
TATCTTTTAAATATGATCAGATATAACTTATAATGGTCCAAAATAACCAAAGTAGTGCATGTTTTTTCTAGGACATCAATACATAATAATGTATTTATACAATTGAAATTTGAATTTCATTTATAAAAATTTGGGTTGTTATAATCTTCCCCCCTTTAGAAATTTTTCCATTGAAATCTTATTTCATAAAATAAAATAGATGAGGGTAATTATATTTCATCTCATTTTCTAGTTCCCAAGATGATTTCTTAAACTTGTGGTTCTTCCACAGTACTTTGACCAAGTGAGTTGTCTTATTTCGTATAAATTTGCCTCTATAATCAAATATCTTCACTGGATTCTCCTCGTATGAAAGGTTATTCTCCCATGGTATCACCTCTGGGTTTAGTGAATATGAGGGGTTTGTTATGTACTTACTCAATATGGATAGATAGAACACAACATGTTCTTGATATTGGTTCTATGGGAGTGCTAGTCCATAGGCCACAACTCTGATGCGATCAAAGATCTCAAAGGGGCCAATGTATCTTGGAAAAATCTTTCCCTTCTTCTTAAACATTATGAATTTCTTCCATAGTGATATATGAATGAACACTTTTTCTCTGACCTCTAACTCTAAATCATTTCAATGATTACCTTTATATATTTTCAATTGATTTTTTATGGATTTCATATGATGTTGAATGGTTTGAACATTCTTTGTTATATCTTAGAAAAATATCAGGTCCCATCATCTTCTACTCTGTAACTCCATACCAATGTTAGATTCTAACAATTCTTCTCATATAGAGCCTCATAAGTTTCCATTTTAATTATATAATGGAAAATATTTTTATATAGTAACTTCTCTAGTGGAAGGTTTTGATCCCAACATCCTTGAAAATCCATTTTTCATGATCTCATCATATCCTTTAGAGTTTGAATTTTTCTCTTAGATTTTACATCCATGTGAGGGTGATAGGCAATACTGAAACTTAACTATGTATCTTGTTCTTACTAAAGTATTCTCCAAAACCTTGAGGTAAACCTCAAATCATGATTTTATATAATGCAGAGTGGCCCTCTGTTTAGTTATACCACTTCTCTTATGTATATCTTGGTGATTTGGTCATGATATATATCATCTTTGATGAAATGCATCCACATTATAAGGTGAGAAACTACCTACCATATGGTGTTATTTTCTTTATATGTCTTGAATATTCCTATGATGAAATCTATAGTTATATTCTTATATTTTCATAATGGTATGTGAAATAGTTTCATCATACCCTAAGACTTATATCATTCAGAATTGACTTGTTGGTATAACAATAATCAAGATGGAAATTTTGTAATCTAGCTCTTCATTTTATTGCACTATAATTATTTCTTCATATCTCTATATATATTAGTGTTCCATGGATGAATAGAGAAGAATGAGAAATGTGCATCATCCAAAATTTCCCTTTTCATCTATTGATTTTATGGGACACATATCCAAGTTACAAACCTTCTAACTCCATATTTATCAAAGTTGAACTCCAAAATATTCACTACCTTTTTTAAATAACTTAATCATCTTTTTTGGATTCCTCTATCTTCTCAAGAATGGATATTTGAGTAGTTATTTGAGAAAGGTAGGATTAATATCCTTTTCTTATTCCCATTTCCATCCTTTGAAAGTCTAGTAATATTGGATCCCTTATAATCCCCATCATGTATAGGGTTTTAGGATCCTTTCTACTTAGGGAATCTACCACTTTGTTCTCTTTCCCTAGATAGTATTGGATTGAATAATCATAATCATTGATGAGCTCTAAACACATCCATTAGAACATATTGCAATCCTTTTATGTGAATAGACACTTGAGGATTTTATTATTCATATATATTTCACACTTCTCCCCATAGAGATTATGTCTATAAATATTTAATGTAAATATCACTACAGCTAATTCTAGATCATGAATCAGGTAGTTCTATTTATGAATCTAGAATTTTTAGGAGGAATAGGATATCACTTTTTCATATTGAATGAGTACACAACTGAAACATATTTTAGGATCATTATTGTAGATCACAAATCCTTCCCCATAAGTGGGTAATGTGATTACATGTACAATGATTTTCCTCATATTTAACTCTTTAAAGATCTTATTACATTCATTGGTCTATAAAAACTTGAGTCACTTTTGAATTAAATTGAATAGTGGTATTTACAATCATCATAGGTTTCTCAAAAATAAACCATATTACCCAACTAATCTAAAAAAACTATTAATTTTTTTTTATAGATTTTGGTCTGGGACATCCTTTAATTTTATTTATTTTTTAATGATCCATAGATTTACCTTTATTGGTGATAACATTCACCAAGAATGTACTTTATCCATCCAAAACTTTTATTTATTATACTCTACATATAACATTTTTTTCCATAAGGTCCTTAGTACATCATTCAAATACTCCTCATGTTCCTTATTACTTTTGGATTAGATAAGAATATCATCTATAAAGACTATCATAAATTTATTTAGGTAATCCCTAAAGACTATATTCATTAAGTCCTGGAATATATATGAATCATTAGTGATTATAAATAGAATCACTATGAGCTCATAGTGCTTGTACCTTGTACGAAAAGTATTATTAGGGATATCCACATTCTTTATCTTTACATGATAATATCTTGACTGAATATCCACCTTGGAGATATATTGGGATCCACATAACTGATTGAAAAATGAATCAATCCATGGAAAAAAAGGATACTTTTTCTTTATTGTGATCTTGTTGAGCTCATGATAATCAATGTATAATTGAATTGTCCAATCCTTATTCTTAATGAAAAGGACTGGTGGACCCCACAGTGAAGCACATGGGTGTATAAAACCTTTATGTAGATTATCTTGTAGAAAATTATTCAAGTATTTAAGTTCAATAATGTCTATTCTATATAGATTCCTTGATATTTTGAAAGTTTGGGGTATAAGTTTGATTAAGAACTCAACCTCTCAACTAGGATAAAGACTGAGCAATTATTCAAGAAACATATCGGTGAATTATCTTATAATTTGAATGTCATCAAGGATGATCTTTTCCTTATCTAAATCATTTTCTCTAGATACACCTTCTCACAAGTAAATAATGTACATTCATGAGATGATGATACTAAAGGAGATTAATCCTCCTCCTTGTACTTATATAGAATATGAGGGAGATTTGAGTTACAAAGGGTGATTTACTTATCTCAACATTTATTTTATCTCTATGAAAGGAAATCCAATCCATGACTATAATAGCATTAAATTATTCTAAAGAGTGTATCACAAGTTTTCTGGGAGATTTAGCCCACAAATTTTGATATAGGATGAGTTATATGCTTGGGATGAAACAATTGACTCATTTTTTGTCTTCACTAATAACTCAATTTCCATGTTTTGAGGTGTTGTTTGAATAGTTCTAATATACTCTCATGATATGAAAGAATTCATCAAACCAAAATCAAATAGTATGTTTTCAATACTTTAATTGATAACTAGCGTATCTGTCACCACTTCATTATCAGGATCAACCTCAGTATTTGTGATGGTATAAGCTCATATTTTCTCTCTAGGCCTTGTATGTTTCTTCCATTTGCTGTTATTGATAACTGTCAGCTTAGTGCATTGATTCTCATAGTGTACTTATTCTTTACAGTTGAAAATTTTGAAAATTGGATGGGTTTGACTAGAGTATTATTTTCTTTCATGACATTGGTGGGTTTCTCCCATTAGTAATCGCTAGCTAGGTGTCCTTAATTCCCTCCCCTAAACCATTTCCTTGTCACCTTTAGGAAATTTACAAGATTATTCTCTCCACACTTTTGACATGTAGAATGTTTGAATTTATTTCCCCTATGATATTTCTTCATCACACTACTAGAATTAAAATTCATACTCTACTTCCTATCTCCATACACATGATACCCTTAAGATTAATTTATCTTTATTTTAACTTTGAGGGAATATCAGAAAATTTCCTTATAGTTATTAATGTATCAAATCACTAAAGATTTTTGTAAACTCAGCTTTATCCCACCAAATAAGTGGTAAAATTTACTTTTTTGTTCAATGAAAATAACCAAAGTCTTATTATGAAATTATTTTAAAGTTCACATTGCAGGCCCTAGTGGATTCATCATCCTTTTCCTTGAGTCCAAGAAAATCCCTCTCCATTTTAACTTGGAGAGTGTGAGGAAAATATTTATCAAAAAACATTTTCTAGAATTTTTTCTACTCCATAGCTTCAATATCCTACTTGGGATTCATATATTTAATCAACTTCCACCATTTATTAGATTAACCCTTCATAAGATAAATAGGAATCATGGATTTATCTTTTTCATATCATTGAAGGATGTAGAATATATTTTCAATGGAATTGATCCATTATTCCATTATTAATGGATTGGAATATCCACTAAAATTAAGAGTCCTTTATAGAATAAATATCTCAATTACAACTTGATATTTCATAGGTGGATATAGGTATTCCTTCTGATTTAGGTTTCTATTAAAAAAATGAGTTAATTGAGAAAGTATTTTTATGAAGTTCTCGACTCCTTCTCCCATTAGGTTGGGCATCTTGTTTTGGCAGTCATCACATTCCCCCTCACATTGGTTGTTGACTTAGTTTCTACTATTTCTCACCAGTAACTAAAATAAATGGAAAATAATTGATGATAATTTTTAAACTATTAAACACATAAATTTTAGACCTATAATATTAAATGTATAACTCATAAAAGACATATATTCTTTAACCTATAAATTTCTAGGTTTCAATATAAGTTTTCCATAATCTATTTATTAACAAAAATGATCATGGGATTTTTTTTTCCCTTTATAATTGTTCATAAAGAGCTTATGAACTTACAAAATCAAATCCCATAGGGTCAAAATAGGTGTGAATTAAGGCCTCTTTGTTATGCACCAGGTCAGAATTGAGTCTAATCTCAATGTTCCCTTTTCATGGTTATTACCCCTTGGTATAATTTTTCTAGATCCACATCCATATTTAGTATCCATATATGGATGTATTTGATTAGAAACAAATTACTTTATACTTTACCAAAATTTAGGGATGTTTTACTATGTTTGGTATTATGCCTAAGGATTTCTCTAGGGTTTCTTAATCCCCAAAAAAACTATTCTTTCCTATAATACCAACTATGACAACACATATTTTAATACATTATAATTCACAATTTATTACATAAATGTTCACATAAGACAATCCCATAAGATCAAAAGGCCTAGTGTATTTTTAAAATTAGGTATATTGAATAATAACTTGAAATATGGGTGAAAAAAAATTATTTAAAAACTCTAAAACATTCCCTTAAATTTCCATTTCTCTTCTAAAAATGCATGGGATAACCTTGGGACATACATAAGAAATGGGTGAGATATAAATACCAATAAGGTAATAATCAAATCATAGAATAAGTTAAATTAGTACATGTGAGTTATTAGTCAAATCAGGTAATATAATAGGGGTGAGAATCATAAAATTAAAGATTGAAGTATGATATAAGATGATAACGTAAAGGTAACATGGGAATGTGACAACAACATAAAACATGACATCATAAACATAAGTTAAGGATAACTACTTGGAAATCATAACATAGTATACTTAGTATATCCTATTATGAACCATAAATGGTATCTAATGAGATAAAAACATTACCCAATACATTGGAGGGATATATAATTTCAGGCCCACTTGTCATATTCATATCATGCACATGCATAAGTGATCCACATAGATCATACAACATAAGGATATCATTCATCACTATTAATCCAAAAATTAAGGATTTTGGGTTACATAAATAGAATTAAAAAAAATCAATTAAGTATATGTACATCTAGTTGAATACCCTTGAGTGGAAATGGGGATGGTTATTCACTATAAAAATGTTTGACATGGAAAATCGCAGGATAATTTCAGCAGAAAAATGGGGGTACATAAAGATTCATATAAGGGTTTAATGAGAGTGAAAGGGGTATATAATCACTTGTAAATAATAATTATAGGAATAGGTATATTTAAAAAAATATATTTTAATATGAAAAAATTGAAATTAAAAATACATAATATAAATACGGTGCTTGAATAAGGAGGAGAAGTAGAGGATCCCTTACCTTGAGAGGGTGATTCTAAAAGATTATAAGGAGCTTCTTAAGAGATTAGGGTAACCTTGGGAGGTATCTAGATAGGGATATGTAGATATGAAATTTTATCCAAGGTTTTTGAGTGAAGTTTAATGGGATTTTGCATGTGTTTTTACTGTCACGACCCGTCCTCGGGGCTCGTACCATAACTACCCTAAGCCCGCCTTCCAAAGGCCAGGGGCTGGTGACTAGCACCAAAGGCGTAAATCCCGATAAAAGGGAAGGCATTGCCTTTATATAAGTAAACAAACACAACAGAGTACGCAAGTTGAAGTAAACACAAAGTAAACTGAGTACAAAAGTAAGTGCTGAAAAGTAAGTGGGCCAGAATACAAACCCAACTAAAAGTACAGTACAACTGAAAAGAAATAACAGCTGCAGTAAAGTAAACCGGTAACCACTGAGTCATACTCCGGATATCCCACATGAAGGGTGGGTACAGATAGTCTCATCGGTACCTCAGGTCCGTCCATCCGCTCCACGTATGTCCCGCCTGATAGTCCACCTCTGGATACTGTCCCACTCCACAAGCCTCAGTCACGATCAGCGTTTTCCGTCATCTGCAACCAACACAACGTAGTGAGGGCATAGCCTATGCAAGGGTGAGTATAAAATACTCAGTAGGTACCCCAAGACCCCTAAAGGTCTCCCAGAATCCACAAAGGAAAAACCACAAAGGAAATATACAACACGAAGTATCAACCAACTCTACTTAGGTTTATGCCCAGACATATACCTAAGTCATCAATTCCAGTTCGGCTCCAACTCCCGAGCCCAAGTACAACCCAGTCCACACAGGAAAGTACAACTCAGTTCACACAGGAAAGAAAGACGATCATATTAAAGATAATGATTGAAAGTTAAGACTCATCTCACACAGGTATACTACTCACGAAGATGGGTGGAGATGATAGGTGTAGCCTCTAAATCATCTCCTCTGTCAAACCCACGTAGGATCCAAGTACAGAAGTCATCGTTGTCGAACCCACGTAGGATCCTAGTATAGTAACCATCGCTACCAAACCCATGTAGGATCCAAGTACAGTCTCCATCGTTGCCGAACCCACGGAGAATCTAATTATAGTTGTCCTCGCTACCGAACCCACGTAGGATCCAAGTACAGTCTTCCTCACTATCGAACCCACGTAGGATCCAAGTACAGTCGTCATCGTCGTCGCAGTCGCAGCCAGCTCTAGGGTTCCCACACACAGCGTACTCGAATTCGGGATGGTCTACTCCTCGATTCAAAGGGGTGGATGCATCAACCGTCACGAAGACCAGAGTTGATGTATCCCGAAGTTCCGTCCCATGTCATAGGGGTAAAACCAAGCAAAACGAGTCCGAAACACTGAGAAAAAGATGACCAAGTCATTTCCCTAAAAGTATATGGCATGTAGGTAAACGTTACACATCGTGTTATCAGACACCGGGTACTGCCTGTGTGAAATGGCCCGTGTCGCAGGGCTGGTCGTGTAGATAAGTAAGTACACGGCGTGTGGTTTGGTTACACACCGTGTCCAAACCTCTAGGGTCAGTTCCTTGTGCACTGGACATGCCTAGCTGTGTGGTGGAGTACATGCTCGTGTACTCCACCCCGTGTTCATGTATTCCCGGAATACATGCCGAGTCATCACGAAGCTGCTTCTGCCATGGTGAAGGAAGTCCACGTCGTGCCTCTTGGTCGTGTGGTTCTGCCCCTGTCTGTGCATCTCCCGGATTACACGCTGAGTCTCACGAAGCTGCTTCTGCCTTTCTATGAAGAGAATGCACGTCGTGTTTCTTGGTCGTGTATTGTTGTCAGTGATTATGTATTTCCATTGAGTACACGCCATGTCCATCGATGTCCCCTCTGTCAAACTTTGTGGTGAGTACACGTCGTGTGTCTGGAGTCACACGTCGTGTGTTACTTTTCTAACATCAAAAACGGAAGCCATAGTACGCTTGTACTACATGGCGTGTGCTTCTGGATTACACGTCGTGTATTCTGGAATTTTCCAGAAATGATGCCTCTGGAAAGCACGCTTCCTGAGGTGTCCGTTCTTCATTCCAATGATCCGATTTCTACGAAACTTCTGCTTCTAGGTCGCCCCGATGCTCTAAGGTCGTTTACAATGTTTTTGGGCCTCCGATCCGCTCTGAAAACATAACTTGATTCACCACAAAAGAATAGTTGAATAACTCCACATATTCACAAGAACGGCGGAGGAATCTGACCATGTTAGTTTGGTCTGGTCCCTTCCGCATTAGACCGATAGAAAGTGGTTTAAAATAGGAACAACAACATGGAAGGAAAACCAAAATTTCTCAATCCAAAAACACCCCTACCTCAATAATCAATGTCATTCTCCGACATCGCGGAAGATGGCGTCGTGGGGTGAGGTTTTGAAGATGGCGCTCTCCGTTGAAGAGGATGAAGTTCTTCACAGAAGGATAAAGTTCCTCAAGAAAAGATAGAGTTCTCCCCAAATCTCCTCTCACAGAAATTCTAACCCCCAAAATAAAATATGGATTCCTCTTATTTTATTTTATTTTTCCAAGCATTCAAAAAAAACAAAATTCCAATTCCAATTCACTTAATTAATTAAACCATAGGTTGTCTAATTAATTGGGTGAAAAAGTTGGCAATATTTAATGAGGGAGAGAGAGGAGTTACTTATGTTTAAGATGGGTTAGAGGAGTTTTAAGGAATGTGAAGGGGTGAGGCTCGTGTGGGACCCACCTCACCAATATCCTATCATGGGTAGTTAGGGGCTTGTGGGTCCCACCCCAACTACCCCATGTTGGATATAACCACTTGGATAAAGAATAAAAATTGTTCCACAATTTTTTATTCAATTCTTTATTAATCCACAATTTTTAACAACTCCTCCTGAGAAAACGCATCTTTGGAAAAGGTTCTATTAAGAAATTACTGACGTTGTGGTTTAATCGGTGCCCTCGGATTTCAATTCTGAGCACCGGTTCAAAAGATATAAAAACCCGCTCGTTCGTTCACTGAACCTACCCGGGCTAAACTTCAGAAATTGATTCCGGGCACACCGGGCCTCAGAATCAGGTTCCGTCAGAAACTGCGTACTTGTAAAATCCCAAAGAATTTAAGAAAAAAAAATTCCTTGAAATTTACGGGTCTTTACATTAATCCCACCTCAGGGATTTACATACCAGTAAAGCTACATCATAAACTAGGGAAACAAATGAGGGTATTGTGCACGCATCTGAGCCTCCTGCTCCCATGTGCTCTCCTGGAGGTTCTCGTGCTGCCACCGAATGCGCACAAGATAAATCGACCATCCACGTAGGACCCGCTCTTGTCGATCCTCGATCTCCATCGGGACCTCTGTGAATGTAGCTCCATCATCGATAACCATCTCCCTGTGGTTGATGATATGTGTCGGGTCATGCACGCATCTCCTCAGCTGAGATACGTGGAAGACGTCATGCACCTGGTGCAACTGAGGTGGAAGGGACAGGAGGTAAGCCACCTCGCCTACCCTGATGAGGACCTGGAAAGGTCCGATGAAGCGCGGAGATAACTTGTCACCCCGGCCAAATCTCCATAATCCACATCGTGGTGAGACCCGTAAGAAAACGTGGTCTCCATCCTTGAACTCCAGTGGTATCCGCCTCCTATCAGCATAGGACTTCTGTCGGCTCTATGCAGTCCTCATCCGCTCCTGGATGATCTGCACCTTCTTCGTTATGGCCTGGACCATCTCTGGTCTTACAAGTGCTGACTCCCCAAGGTCAGTCCAGCACGGAGGTGATCTGCATGGTCGGTCGTACAATGCCTCGTATGGTGCCATCCTGATGGTGGAGTTGTAGTTGTTGTTGTACATAAACTCCACTAAGGGTAGGTGATCCTCCCAGCTGTGACCAAAGTCAAGGACACATGCACGGAGCATGTCCTCAAGTGTCTGAATAGTCCTCTCTGTCTGGCCATCCGTCTAAGGATGAAAGGCGGTGCTCAGGCGTAGCTGAGTCCCAAATGCCTCCTGAACCCCCTTCCAAAGCCGGGAAGTAAATCAAGCATCTCGATCGGAGATGATATATGATGGCACACCATGAAGTTGTATGATCTTCTGAACATAGAGGCGTCCCAATCTCTCTACCGATCCCTGCTCTTTGATAGGTAGGAAGTGGGCCGACTTGGTGAGTCGGTCGATAATCACCCAGATGGAGTCGTGTCCCTTGGAAGTACGTGGAAGCCCCGTCACAAAATCCATGGATATCCCATCCCACTTCCACTTCGGGACCTCTAAGGGTTGTACCAAGCCTGCTGGTACCTGGTGCTCTGCCTTAATCTGCTGGCAGGTGAGGCATCGTGAAACGAACTCTACTACAGCCTTCTTCATACCCAGCCACCAGTGCTGTCGTCTAAGATTCTGGTACATCTTTTCTACACCTGGATGTACCGCCAATGGGGAAGTGTGAAAATCCCTCAGCACCTCCTCTTGTAATGCAACTGGTACCATGGTACGTCCCCTGAAAAGGATGATGTTCTCTCCTCCTATAAAAAATCCATCAGGTGTCTGTCCTATGGATATTTGTGCACATCGTGTCTCACAGTCAAAATCCCCACATTGTGCCTCCCTGACCCACTGAAGTAGTGGAGGAGTGATTGTGAGCGACTGTAGGAAGGCTGCTCCATCTCTATCCATGAAGGATATCTGTAAAGCAGCTAACTGCTCTGTCGCCTCTCCAAGTAGCTGAATGCTCGTCCTCCTGCATAGATCATCAGTTACTACGTTCCCCTTCCCAGGAGTATAGAATATCTCAAAGTCATAGTCTTGGAGGAACTCGATCCATCGCCGCTGTCTCAGGTTCAGGTCCTTTTGTGTGAAGATATACCTGAGACTTTGGTGGTCAGAGTAGACTGTAAAGCGCTCGCCCATCAGATAGTGCCACCACATCTTCAAGGCGAAGACCACTACTGCTAAATCCATGTCATGGGTAGCGTAGTTTTGATCATCCTGCCTCAACTGTCGTGAACCATAAGAGATCACTACCCGCTCCTGCATCAGGACATACCCGATTCTGGTCCTTGATGCTTTGCAATAAACTACGTACCCTATGCCCTCCTCCGGTAGCCTCAAGATGGGTTCACTGGTCAATCTCTGTCTCATCTCCTGGAAGCTCTGATGACATCTATCTGACCACACAAAGGGTTTCCCTTTCTTCGTCAAAACTGAAAGTGGTGCTGCAACTCTGGAGAAGTCTAGCACAAATCTCTGATAGTACCCAGCCAGACCTAGGAAACTTCGCACCTCCGTCACGCTCCTGGGTGGCTCCCAAGCTAGCACTGCCTTGATCTTCGCAGGATCCACCGCAACTCCCACCTCAGAGATGATGTGCCCCAAGAAGTGGACCTCTCGAATCCAGAACTGACACTTCAAGAGCTTACCATAAAGCTGGTGCTCTCAAAGTGTGTCTAGTACAACCCGCAAGTGGTAGGCGTGCTCCTCCTCAGTAGTCAAGTAAATCAATATGTCATCAATGAAGACTATGAAAAATCGATCGAGGTAAGGCTGGAATATCCTATTCATGAGACTCATGAACACTGCTAGAGCATTGGTTATGCCGAAAGGAATAACCAATAACTCATAGTGGTCATACCGACACCTGGAGTACATCTTCTGCACATCCTCGTCTCGAACTCTGAGATGATGATAGCTTGACATGAGGTCTATCTTCGAGAACCATCGTGCTCCCTTGAGCTGATCAAAGATTTCATCAATACTCGAAAGCGGATACTTGTTCTTCAAGGTCACCTGGTTCAGGAGACAGTAGTCGACACACAGTCGCAATCTCCCGTCCGCCTTCTTGGCGCACAAAATCGGAGAAGACCAGGGTGAAAGACTGGGTCGGATGAATCCCTTGCCCTGCAAGTCCTCCAGTTGTACCCGTAGCTCACGAAGCTCAGCGGGAGCCATCTGATATGCTGGTGTAGATATCGGGGCTATCCCGGGGTACAGGTCAATATAAAAGTCTACCTCTCTGTGAGGAGGTAGTCCTGGAACGTCGTCAGGAAAAACATCTGCATACTGATCCACCACAATAGGGAAACTCAGACTCTGCACGTCAACTGCTCCTATGATGAGGCTAGCCAACTGATGAGTGATTGGTTGTCCTATCCTCTGCGTGAGTCCATCCTGCGCTGCAAAGTCTCCCTTCTTGCTGGTGAAGGTGAACCTGCTCCCATCTATGCGGACACACCGCACCTTGCACCTAATAAAGTCGATCTGAGCATGGACTTTAGATAACCAATCCATTCCCAATATGACGTCGTAAGGCCTCGACACCGCTACAAGAATATACCATCCAAATCTCTCACCTCCTAGAGTAATCTCACACTGTCGGCACTAGTGCGTAATTGTCGATTCTGCTTCCGTAGGAGTCTCTAGCCGTAAGGATCGAGCCAACAGCTCCGTCGGAATCTCCGAGCTCCGAACAAGGGCAGCGGCAATGAAAGAATGACTCGCTCCTATGTCTATAAGAACTGCAGCAAGGGTGGAGTAGACACAGACAGTACCTCGAATCATCTCAGGTGCACCGTGGTCGTAGGCCTCCACTGCTCGAAGCTGATCCTGCCTCTGTCCTCCAGCTTCCTGTGGTCGGGGTGGACCTCCTGGTGGTGGTGGTGGTGGTAGAGCTTCAAAGTGTCTCCCACCACCTGCTGCTCAGCCAGCTCTTCTGCCTCATCCACCTGCTCCCTGCGGACCGCCACAGTCGAACCTATGCCTCTGCCTGGGTGGTCCCTCAACCATCTTCTGCTCCTCTGCATGGAGGGTCGGGCAGTCACGAGTTATGTGGCCCTGCCCGCCGCATGCAAAGCACTGTCTGCCTCTCGTATGACTGGATCTGCTATGTGTACCCCACACATCCAAACCGGTATCCTGATATCATCCACCTGATTTCCTGGTCCTCTTGGACCTCTGTGACATCTGTCTACGGCCGGCTGCAGAAGACTCTACCACGTGTCGCCCTGCGGTAGGCCTTGCTGCTGGCGTCGGCTCAGCAAGGAAGCTCTCCACAAGAAGGGCTCGCTCCAGTACTCCTGCCGGTGTTGGAATGTTGAGGGAGATCATCGAAGCCCTGATCTCATGCCTCAGTCCCTGCTCAAAGGTCCAGGCCCAGAAGAAAGGGTCTCGTACCATGTTCATGGAGTAGCGCGAGAGGTCAGTAAATCTCGTCGAGTACTGGTCCACTGACATGCTGCCCTGCTGCAGCTGTAGTAACTTCTGTATGTGCACTGCACAGAGAGTGGTTGGAATGAACTCTAAGCGAAAGAGGCTCTCGAAGTCTTCCCAAAGCAGGGATGCCTCGGCATGCACTTGGAGCATCAACCTCCACTATCTACCTGCTGCTGCGTGCAGGAGACTTGCCGCAAGGATCACCACGAGGTCAGATGGTGTCCCTACTAATATGAAGACTGAGACGATAGACTCCAGCCAATCCTCGGCTGCCTGAAGGTTCATCTCTCCATGGAACCTGGGCGGCCTCTCACGCTGAAACTCGTGCAGTGCACTAAGGAGACATGCACTCTCCGCTGCTGGGGCTGGTTCTATCGGTGGCTCGGTTGCTAGAGGTACCTCTGGTGCCTCTGTTGTAATGGGGCCCTGCACCGAGGCCTTGTCGCTTGGTGGGCTGCCATCTCTCACATAACTAGGAACCCTAGCTGACTGTCATCTTGGGGCCATCCTGAAAAGAAATAGGTGTGCCATGGTTAATACAGTATACCTTGTGAGCTGACACAAAGTAATCACAAAGAAAATTTTTTAAAACACACATGCAATCAATGTTTTCGGGCACTGAGTCGGAGATTAGAAGTCATGGTCCTGTTGTATGGATATGTCGGCCATCTCACCAACACTGGACTCCCTGGACTGATAACCGCACTCAATACTCTAAACATTATTGCTTCACAGAGAAATTATTAGAGTCCTGAGTTCTGCAGTAGAACTGAATCCTCTGATACTAATGTGTCAAGACCCGTCCTCGGGGCCCATGCCGTGACTACCCTAAGCCCGCCTTCCATAGGCCAGGGGCTGGCGACTAGAACCAAAGGCATAAATCCCATTAAAAGGGAAGGCATTTCATTTATATAAGTAAACAAACACAACAGAGTACGCAAGCTGAAATAAACACAAAGTAAACTGAGTACAAAAGTAAGTGCTGAAAAGTAAGTGGGCCAGAATACAAACCCAACTGAAAGTATAGTACAACTGAAAAGAAATAACAGCTGCAGTAAAGTAAATCGGCAACCACTGAGTCATCCTCCGGATATCTCACCTGAAGGGTGGGTACATATAGTCTCATCGGTACCTCGGGTCCGTCTGTCTGCTCCGCGTACGTCCCGCCTGATAGTCCACCTCCAGATACCGTCCCGCTCTACAAGCCTCAGCCACGATCAGCATTGTCTATCATATGTAACCAACACAATGTAGTGTGGGCATAGCCTATGCAAGTGTGAGTATACGATACTCAGTAGAGACCTCGAGACCCCCGAAGGTCTCCCAGAATCCACAAAGTAAAAACCACAAAGGAAAGATACAACACGAAGTATCAACCAACTCTACTTAGGTATATGCCCATACATATACCTAAGTCATCAATTCCAGTTCAGCTCCAACTCCCGAGCCCAAGTAAAACCCAGTCCACATAGGAAAGTACAACTCATTCCACACAGGAAAGCAAGAAAATCATATTAAAGATAATGATTGAAAGTCAAGTCTCAGCTCACACAGCGTACTTGATTCCTGGAGGGTCCCACACATAGCGTACTTGATTCCTAGAGGGTCCGCTCCTTGAGTCAAAGGGGTGGATACATCAACTGTCATGAAGACCAAAGTTGATGTATCCCGAATTTTCATCCCACGTCATAGGGGAAAAACCAAGAAAAAAATTTCTGAGACACTGAGAAAAATATGACCAAGTCATTTCCCTAAAAATTACACAGCGTGTAAGTAAATGGTACACGCCATGTTATCAGACACTGGGTACTGCCCGTGTGAAACGGACCGTGTCGCAGGGCTGGTCATGTAGATAAGTAAGTACATGGTGTGTGGTTTGGTTACACGCAGTGTCCAAACCTCTAGGGTTGGTTCCTTGTGCGCTAGCCATGCCTGGACGTGTGGTAAAGTACATACTCATGTACTCCACCCTGTGTCCATGTATTCTCGGAATACACACCGAGTCATCACGAAGCTACTTCTGCCATGGTGAAGGAAGTACATGTCGTGCCTCTTGGCCGTGTGGTTCTGCCCGTGTCTGTGTATCTCCCAGATTACACGCCGAGTCTCGCAAAGCTACTTCTGCCTTTCTATGAAGAGAATGCACGCCGTGTTTCTTGGTCGTGTATTATTGTCAGTGTCTTTGTATTTCCCTTGAGTACACGCCATTTCCATCGATGTCCCCTCTGTCAAACTGTGTGGTGAGTACATGTCGTGTATCTAGAGTCACACGCCGTGTGTTACTTTTCTAACATCCGAAATGGAATCCACAGTATGCTTGTACTACACGGTGTGTGCTTCTGGAGTACACTCCATGTATTCTGGAATTTTCCAGAAATGACGCCTCTGTCCAGCACGCTTCCTGAGGTGTCCGTTCTTCGTTCTGATGATCCTATTTCTACGAAACGTCTGCTTCTAGGTCTCCTCGACGCTCTAAGGCCGTTTACGATGTTTTTGGGCCTCTGATCGGCTTCAAAAACATAACTTGATTCACCGCACAAGAACAGTTGAAGAACTCCACATATTCACAAGAACGGTGGAGGAATCGGACCGTGTTATTTTGTTTCGGTCCCTTCCACATTATCCCGATAGAAAGTGGTTTAAAAGAGGAACAACAACATGGAAGGAAAACCAACATTTCTTGGTCCAAACACACCCCTACCTTGATAATAGATGTCGTTTGTCGGCGTCGTGGAAGATGGCGTCGCGGGGTGAGGTTTTGAATATGGTGTTCTCTGTCGAAGAGGATAAAGTTCTTCATGGAAGGATGAAGTTCCTCAAGAAAAGCTAGAGTTCTCCCCAAATATCCTCTCACAACAATTATAACCCCCAAAATAAAATATGGCTTCCTATTATTTTATTTTATTTTTCCAAGCATTCAAAAAAAACAAAATTCAAATTGCAATTCACTTAATTAATTAAACCCTATGTTGTCTAATTAATGGGGTGAAAAAGTTGGCAACATTTAATGAGGGGGAGAGAGGAGTTACTTATTTTTAAGAGGTGGTTAGAGGAGTTTTAAGGAATGTGAAGGGGTGGGAATTGTGTGGCCCCCACCTCACCAATATCCTCACATGGGTAGTTAGGGGCTTGTGGGTCCCACCCCAACTACCCCATGTTGGATATAACCACTTGTATAAAGAATAAAAATCGTTCCACAATTTTTTATTCAATTCTTTATTAATCCACAATTTTTAACAACTCCTCCTGAGAAAACGCATCTTAAGAAAAGGTCCTCTTAAGAAATTATCGATGTTGCGGTTTCATCAGTTCCCTTGGATTTCAATTCCGAGAACCGGTTCAAAAGATATAAAAACTCGCTCGTTTGTTCATTGAACGTACCCGAGCTAAACTTTGGAAATTGATTCCAGGCACACCGGGCCTCGAAATCAAGTGCCGTCAGAAACTGTGTACTCGTAAAATCCCAAAGAATTTAAGAAAAAAAATTCCTTGAAATTTACAAGTCTTTACATTTATAGAAAAAGAGATGGAATTATTTATTAATTTCTAAACATAGGTTTTGGATTCTATATAATTAAATAATAGAAACCACAAACATTAATATGTTTTTTTATCATGGTTTCTACCAAATAGGATTTGTTTTCATTATTTTATAAGTCTAATAACCTAACTCATTAAAATAAAATCCTTATTGATGTGGAAGTAAGTCATGTTCATAATTAATTAATTTTAAAACCTTAAAATATAAAATAGGTTTTGGAGGATATATTAAAGTTTTATAAAATTAATAGAATAAATTAAAAAACATTATTTTAAAATAAAAACATAATTTTGGTCATGGATAATCTTTATAGTATGCATTACATCACTTTTTAGATTTTATGATGTCATAATACATATTGTATATTTATACCATATTAAATTTTTACACAAAAAAAATTATTTCAAAAAATTGTGAAAAAATAAATTTTGGATTATTTTGATGTGAATATTTAAAAAATAACATTTATTTTATCAAAATAATTCTCTTAATATGAAAATTTACACTTTTGAATCAAAAATCCTTAATTATTGAAAAATAAGGGTTTTTAAGATGATAAAAGTTTTCCGACCCTTATAAAAAATTACATTTGACTTCATAAAATTATATTATCATTTATAATTAAATAAATAATATTTCATAAGAATATTTTATTAAAATAAAATTTATTTAAAAAATTATTGAATTCATCAAAAATATTATCTTGATTGAAACTATATATTTCCCAAATATACAATTTGTGTTTCATTGTATTAAAATCTAATTTTTATCAAAATAATTATTTAATAATTTATAAATTAATAATAAAATGATAAATATAATTATTTTTTATTAAAAATAAAAATATGGAAATCCATTCTATCAGGGTCCAGATACATGACCTCTTATTACACCAGTGTATTCCCTAAGGGTAAGGTGTGTGATTGTGAAACTTTATTAGGGTGGTTTGGTATACATGGTTTGATCTATGATCTAGAAAATCTTGAACTTCTCCAATAAATTGTATCACTCATGCTTTAGTTATTGAATATTAGCTTGGTCTTAGTCAAGGAAAAATCCTAATGATTTCATCTCCCTTGGAATCTCTCATAAATAGGATTCATAGGGTGCGATCCTACTATTCGAGATCATCGCTTCTTCCATCTGTGTCAATTGGAATTTATCATAACCCTTAATATATACTAATATTAATGATCATTATACAATGTCTATATTATCAAAGGTTGTGATTATTAATGTTCTTTTAAATCTGATAGGATATAACTTATAATGATCTAAAATAACCGAATTAGTGAATGTTTTTTCTATACCGTAATTTATTAATAAGAAATTTATTCATTTGAAAAGGTAATTTCATTTATAAAACTTTGGGTCATTGTAGCCACACCCCTTGGCCAGATCTATTCACGGAGTGAACCCCATGATTCACAACATGAATGGCTATAGCAACTAGAAATTCAGCTCTTGGTCCACCCAAACCTTCTTTTATGGTCATCCAAACACTGAAGGTGTCCACTAGACTTAAATCATGTCCAAAGTATACCTCATGGGATTCCCCAAGACTCAAAATTGAAATATGAATCTCAATTATCAAAATGAACCTCTTAGTAAAACCATAATTCAAATTACCCTAGGGATTCACACCCTAAAAGGGTATGGGGCTATACAACCTCCCCACTATGGAACTTATCATCCTTGAGAATCTTTGATGTTCTTTAAACTATTAAAATTGACCTATCTCTATCTCCAATTCACCAGACACTCATTAAATTATACCCTGGAATATAGAAATATCTTTTATGACATACCTTCAAACACAAGGAGAACAATTCATCAATAATAGATCCATTATTGATCTTTCATAACCAAAAAACCTAGAAAACACTTCATGGAACCCATCTACCATAAGACATTATGTTTTAATGGGTCAATTTATTTCTTATCTCATGGAACTCTACACCATATGACTTTTCTTGTGCGAGCTGACTCCAAGTCATGGTGATCCCCACCATTAAAATCATATACTAAAATGAAATATCAACACTCCAATGACCTTCTTAGTGAAGTTTCCATCTCACCACACCGAATATCACATAAAAATACCAACAATAATTTAGTACCACTCCTAGTATATAATTATAAATTAAATCAGATGAGTCTCCACCATCCAAGAAGAAGTCCCAGACACACTGAATTTTCCATGAAAATCCATGGATTATTCTCAAAAGACATTTCATACCTAATAAGACATAACTAATAAATTTTCTAACCCACCACATCCAATCATACACAAAAACTCCAGTCAGACCTACTCTGGATGACCTTTCCCAAAAATGCTCAACCTACCCACTGACGTGTTGTCTCATCGCTCAATCATGATGCCTTAACTTTTGAATTCATCTTGAGATTTTCCCATAACTACATTGATTTTAAAACTTGAAATCCAATGTAAATACATAGTTAAATTTTTATTCAACCCAACCAAACTCCATTCTATCACCTGAGAAACTACACTCCATCGATTTGAATCATGATCGAATCACATCAGAACCATCCCAATCTTGATTCCAACATACTGACCCCATACAACATTGCATCCTTTTTCCGATTCTATTATCTACTGAGAAACCAAATAAAAATTATATTCAACTGCTCACAAATATCCAAAGTTCACATTGACCATATAACAGCTAGTCCCATCACACCCATGGCCCTAAAAACCTAGATCCATGCCTCAAAGGATCACACTTTTTCCATTTCCACACATAATGACTAGATGTGGTCATATTACTCTTAACCAAGAAGCAATATAAAAAATAAATGACTACTTGTTCCCATATCTTGAGTTAAGGTTCTAGGTGCAATGGAAGCATCTAATGGGGCATGCCCAACATTTATTTTTATCGTTATCAATGATTAATTCAATATTTACATGATGATAAACACCATGATCAACATAATTGAATCAAATAATATATAAAATGGATAAACTCTAGAACCAAAGTGTAGGATCATCACATATTATTTATAATTAATTTAAGTAATTAAATAAATAACTTGTGAGAAATTATTTCTTTGTTGATGTATCTCACAATGTCTCTAAATCATACCATCATTGGGTAGTAGGAATCAAGAATGGATTCCCTCCAATAGTGATCCACACATGTTCCATAATCCTCTAAATGTTTTTGTAGGAATATATAGGTGTTAGAATAGAATATACAAACACTTGATTCATCTACCTTTGATCACCCTGAGAACCACTTCTAGGAAGGGTTCTGTTCGATCCCTCTAGACTTGAGAGTGGCGGAGGAGGAGGATATCTCTCTATTATTAAGAGAATTCTTAGAGAGGGATATGTCTAGGTATTTTATAGGATTCTCTCTAGATATCATTATGCACAACACAAAATGAATTGGTAATTTTTTTTAAAACATTTTATACTCATCAACTTTGAGTTTGTGAAAATTGGTTGCCCAATGGTTGGGAATTTTAAAAAAAAATTGAATTATGCCACCTTTTATGGCATTTGAACATATTCTTCTGTTTATCTTAATATCTCTTTTGGATGATCATGAAGTTTTAACCTTATATATTTTTTATTATTATCCTAATACTCTTAATATATTTTATGTGATGTTTATCATTATTAAGCCTTTATTTTTTAACAAGTTTATGTTTCAAGATTGTTTTCAATCCTTAGCTTTATTACTTTCCTATACTGATATTTCGATATTTTATTAAGAACTCTTATTACTACCAAAAGACTGTTCTTTTAACTAATATTTGTTTGTAATATAATTTTTTTTCCTTATTTCACTTCTTTTTTATATCACAAAATGGGTATAAGAAAATTAAAATACAAAATTTCAATTATATTTCAAAAAAATCTTATTTTGAGAAGAAAATAAAATAAAAAATTTCACTTGTATTTCAGAAATTTTTATCGTTTCAAAGAAGGGGAGAAGGAATAGTTTTTCAGGAAAAAAAGAAAAGGAAACATGTACCTTTCTAAAAATTTAAAATCTTTTATAGAAATTTGTTTTTTTCATTGCATGGGTTTTGTGATCATCAAAAAGGGTGAGATTGTTGTAAAGAGTATATTATTCCAATATATCTCTGCTTTATGTGTTTCGATGATTCCTAAAATCCCTAATTTTATTCAAAACATTTTTTTAAGTGTTTCATATTATACTTATCTTATATTGAGTGTTCAATTATTTATATTATGCAAGAATTTTATCATATGAGAATTAATGAACATCTTCAGTTACTCAAAAATAGAAATGACAATATAAGAATTTATCTTATGAAGTTTAATTGTGATGCTCATAACAGACGTTGAAATGTGAAAGGACTTTATTCTTCTGAGAAGAATATTCATATCTAGAATAAGTTGAATAAAATTTGATTCCATGTCACAATAACATTTTATCTTACATTGGATAATTATCTTATGCTAAATTGAAGACTGATTATCTTATAAAAGACATCCTAATATGAACAGTATGTTCAGTCGATATCCTATGAAGATATGATATTACATAACATCGTTATTACTTTTTTAAAACTCTTGATAAGTCATTAAATACGTTTTTGAGTACATAAAAAGAAGATTATCCATTTAAGGAAAGATCATATATACAAGACTTTCCTAAATAAAACAATCTGGAGTATGAAAACATTTCCACTACAAAAGAAATTTCTATATTTGGAAAGTTATGATACACGTCCATAATAGCTTGTCTCGTCAAGAAATATATCTATGTTTCTCGGCCGTTAGATTTATCATGTGCTCAAGTTTAAAATGCATATAAAAGGACTACTAACCTTTAGAACAAAAAGATCAGTGGAGAACAAAAAATATGAAAGTAAGGTTGTTTTCCCTTGTCGAGCACCATAGATCTATACATATTAAGAGTTAATACAAATAGTGCTAGTATTATCAGTTATATTTATTTCACTAATGATCATCCTGAGCTACGCATGAAGTTTATCTTTTCTCAGGATGAATCTTCATCTACTATCAGTTGTTGCCTACAACTGTGTGCTGCAAACATTTCTTAAATCCTGTATCTCTTTCTACTATGTTTACACTCTGTGTAAGAGTGTATAAGACCATGGATAGGTCTTGTAAAGGTATATACTAGTTTAAATCTCTTGTACCATTGTACTAAGTGATAGTTTCTTGTACTCAGCTTGGAGCCCTTAGTAAAAGGGTTGTTTAGTGAAAATCACCAAGCACAATGAGTAGAGTGTTGGTGGAGTAGACTATGGGATTTCACAACTTTCAAGTTCACAACTATCAAAGGTTTAATTCTAAATATATTTTATCAAATAGATTCTATGGAAGATAACCGAGAAGGTGTGTTAATGGTTAGAACATCTTACTTCAATGGTGAAAACTAAGGTTGCTGTAAATTTCACATGATAATTTATCTAAAGAACCTTATTCTGAAATTCTACCTCAAAGAAATTAATCCCTATGAAATTCTTAAGTCAGGACCTAAAACATTGGATCCTAAAACTAAAGAACATTATTATTTAAAATCCAAAGTTATGAACGCTATCATTTTTGGGTTAAGACTAGGTGAGTTCAACAAGATCTCTCAATGTCAGATAGTGCGCAAAATGTGGACTACTATAGTAGTAAAATATGAAGGTACTAAAAATGTGAAATCCCTTAGATATGTTACGACCAAACTCAAGTTTGATGCTTTTAAAACGGATGAAGGAGAGAGAATTACTTAACTAAATGGAATACTCACTGATATCTTGAACAACATTTTTTCTCTAGGAATTCCTATCACTGAGCTGGAATAAGCATTAAAATTTATCAGAGTATTACTATCTAAGTGAAGTGGAATCTCTGCTACCATCATAAAATCTACATAAGTCCAAAACTTAAATATAAAAGATCTCATTGGAACTCTCATGATGTATGAATCTAGAATGGAAAATAAAAATAAAGAAACCAAAATTATTAAAAAGGAAAATGCTACCTTGAAAGTGTCTACTTATAAATATAATAGAATGATAAGAACTATACAAGATTATGAAGCACCTGAAGAAGAAGAATTCTCAAGTAATGCTGAATCAAATTATGAGATTTCTCAATTTTCTTATAAGTTCAAAAAATTCTATAACAAGAGATAAGGATTCATAATACCTTTCAACAAGAACAGAAATCATGGTGGAAACTCTAAAGAGTTGAGATTATATGAATGGAAAAAGATAGTACATATCAAGCCTAACTATCCAAATATAAAAGATAACAATAAGACAGAAAGCAATTACTTTTAAAAGACTAGATATAAGAAATATAATAAATCTATTAAGTCTTAATGGAGTGATTTTGAAGATTCTAGTGAATTTATTTCATTTGAATCAGAAGCTGAAGCTACAAATTTAAAAAGGCTAACATATGATTTATGGCACAATCAGATGAGGTACATTCTTATTATTCTGAGCATGAACATGAATCAGAAAATTAAAATTGCTCCTATAAAGAGTTAAATGAATATTATACCATATTCTAAATAAATTATTAAATCCTAAAAAAGAAAAATAAATAACTTAAAAATTATTATAATAAAATCATTTGTGAGGAAGAAAATTTTAATAATCAGATTTTAGACTTGAAAAATCAGCTAGAAAAATATACTTTCTTAAATACAGGACAAGTCAAAACAATTGAGAACCTACAGAAGTAGGTTCAAAATTTTAAATATTTTTCAAGTGTTTTTACAAAAGGATAATACTATTTAAACAAAATTCTTGACCAAAATCAACCAAGAAAAGAAAATTTTTGGAATTGGAATCCAAGGTGAAAGATATAAGCTTTATAGAAAATATTTTATGCCCTACCCAAAAAATAAATATCTCCCTAATGTTACTTGTTTTAATTGTGGTGAAACAAGAAATTTTTCAAATATCTATAATTTAAAAAATCCTTAAATTGTTGGAAATAAAAAACTCTTTTTTTCAAAATATTATTTAAAAAAACTACAATGTTTTCTGGAAAACAAAATCAAGTATGGATGCCTAGATCTCTTATAGCTAACAAATCAAGACCCAAAATAATTTGGGTACCAAAAAAAAAATTTATTTGATTTTTCATTGTATGAAACTAGACATATGAATAAAAATGAAAAATGGTTCATAGATAGTGGATTTTCAAGGTATATGAGTGGATATTACTCCATTTTTCATTCTCTATTCAAATTAGATAGAGGATATGTCACGTTTGGATATAATATAAAAGGAAAGATAGTTTGTATTGGTTCAGTTGGAAATCCATAGTCTATCCTTATCAAAAAAGTAATTTACATCGAATGCTTGAAGCACAACCTAATAAGTATTTCTCAACTTTAAGATGATGGTTATTCTATTGATTTTTTAAATAATTCATGCTTAATTTTTAAAGAAAAATGTATCAAGTTTAAAGAATATAGAACAAGAAATGTTTACACATTAGATATTAACTTGTTTTTTAGACAAAATTTAAATTGTTTAAATATTGAAATTTATGAATCATGGATTTTTCATAGAAGTCTCGGACATTACAATGTTCATTCCTTGAGAAAATTGTCTAAAAACCATTTCATTTCTAACTTTCCTAATCTTAAATTGGATAGAAAGAAACTATGTGATGCATGCCAAATAGAAAAGCAACATAAGTCATCTTTTAAACCAATTAAACAAGTTGTTACTTCTATACCTCTTGAGATTATCCATATGGATCTATTCAGACCAACTAGAACTACAAGTCTTACTGGTAAGTCATTTTTTATGTGTTAGTTGATTATTTTTCTATATTTACATGGGTTTAATTTTTAAAAATTAAAATTGAATCTTGTTCTATTTTCATTAATTTTTTTAAACTATTTCAAAACTAAAAATATGTCAAAATCAAGTATTTAAGAAGTGATCATGGAGGTGATTTTGAGAATCATGAATTTAATTATTATTCCTCTATGTAAGGGATTAAACATACATTCACTTCCCCCAAAACACCTCAATGTAATGGTGTTGTAGAAATGAGAAATAGGTCTTTGCAAGAAATTTCTAGGACTATGTTATGTGAATATAACATGACCACTCACTTCTAGGATTAAGCTATTAACACAGTGTGTTATATCATTAACATATTACTAATAAGACCTATTTTGAATAAAACACCCTATGAGTTGTGGAATAATAAAAAAACAAGTTAGGGTACTTCAAAGTATTTGGATGTAAATTTAACATCTTGAACACCAAGGATAATCTTGGGAAGTTCGATCCAAAGGCTGATGAAGGTATCTTCCAAGGATAATCTACTACTTCCAAATCTTATAGATTTTTCAATAAAAGGTCAAGGATTATTTAAGACTCAACTCATGTGAAATTTTATGAAATTGATCCTTCTGATTTTAAAAATGAATCAAATTAATGATAAAAATGATTCCATCAAAAATATGAGAGCTAAACTTTTCTTTTATGATAACAAGGATAAATATTTGGAACTTTATTACTTTAAACCAAATCCAATAAGGTTATACACTAGTGAACTAGAAAATGTGTTTCCTAGAACACCTAGAAACCTTAAAGACCATCCTTTATAAATAGTTATAGGAAATCTATATGAGGGAGTGAAAACTAGAAGAAATATAAGAAATCTAGTATAATTCTCTAAGTTTTTATCCCAATTAGAACCTAAATCCCTAGAAGAATTCTTATCAGATGAAAGTTGGTTCTTATAAATTAAATAAGGGATAAATCAATTTAAAATAAATAAGTTATGGGAACTAGTTGAAATACCCTTGAACTATCCTGTAATCGGAAAAAAAAATGGGTTTTAAAAAAAAGTAAGATGATCATGGTGTAATATATAGATATAAAGCTAGATTGGTTTCCAAAGGATATAATAAAGAATAATGAATAGTTTATGAAGAAACTTTTTCTCCCATAGATATATTAAAAGCTATTAGATATCTTATAGTATATGCATCCTATGTGAATTTTAAATTATATCAGATGGATGTGAAATCTTACTTTTTAAATGGTTTTTTAATGGAGGAAGTTTTTGTAGAACAACCTTTTGGTTTTGAAGATCCTCACCTTCAAAATTATGTATTCAAAGTTACCAAGGATCCATATGGACTTAAAAAAGATCCAACGGCATGGTATGAAAGATTTAGTTATTTTATTTTATCAAATGGTTTTACAGTAGGAATAGTAGATCTTACATTATTTAAGTAAACTTATTTTTCTGATATTTTTGTAGTATAAATATATGTAGATGATGTTATTTTTCAGATCAAAAAATAAAAAAATATGTAATTAATTTTTAAAAATGATGCAAAAGGAATTTCAAATGATCATGATGGGTGAAATAAACTATTTTATATGATTTCAACTTTATCAAAAATATTTTAGAAATATTTTAAATCAAATAAAATACATACTTGACTTACTCAAGAAGTTTGGACTTGAAAACAACAACACTTAGTCAACTAATATGGTCTCTAATATCAAACTTAACTCAGATTAAACTAGAAAACAAGTTGTATAGATGAATCATTAAAAGTTTTTTATACATTACTATAAGTAGACCAGAAATTATGTTTTCAGTATGTCTTTGTGCAAGATCTCAATCTAATCCAAAAGAATCTCATTCAAATGCTGGAAAAATAATTTTAAGATATTTAAACTAAGTCATAAATCTTTCTCTACTTTTTCCAAAAATCTTTGATTTTAATTTAATTTCATACTTGGATACTGATTTTGATGGATATAGATTAGACAGGAAAATCACCTTAGGAACCTGTCATTTTCTTGGTAAATGTCGCATGTCTTCGTAAAGTATGAAGAAACATTCTGTAGTAATATCAATAATTTAAACTGAATATATTTCCATAGGAAGTTGTTGTACACAAGTTATGTAGATGAATAACACATTAATGGATTTTGGATTTAACTTTAATTGTGTTCTAATCAAATCTAATAAAACTAGTGTTATCAACATCTCAAAGAATCCAATAAACCATTCAATAATAAAGAACATTGATTTAAGACATCATTTATTGAGACACCATTCATAGAAAGATGATATCTCTTTAGAATTTGTTTGCACAGAAAAACAATTATCAGATATTTTTATTAAACCCCGCCCTACTGACATATTTGATTTTATTAAATTTGAATTAGGAATGTTTAGTTTTACAAAGTAATATTCAAAAATTATATCTATTGTATATATAGTAAGTACATTATATGTTATATTTAAATATTTATTTATTCCACTTTTTCGAGTAATAGTCACATCCTATAGAACACGTCACCTTTATTTAGTAATAATTTTTCTAAAATTACTATGCGGCCCCTAGATTACCGTGAATAAAAAGGATTGAGTATCTGTAGGTTCCAGGCACAGCGGAAGCGCATTGATGGGTTTTCCCAACTTTAATTTTAACATTAAACAATGTTCAATCTGAGATCTGTCACAATATAAAACACCTAATCTTTGGAATAGAATGAAGAAAAAAAATAAAAGAAGAGTCCTGGAACCCTTGAGGAGGATCATTGTATGTTGATTATAATTAATTTAATTAATGCATAAGAATTACCTCGTTGGAATTCTTTCTTCGTTGATGTGTCCGGTCACGATTTGGTGATCCATCGTTGTGTCGTAGAATCCAAGTGTGGGATTCCCCTAACGTTGATCCACACGTGTGTCACGTATCTCTGGATGTCACCGAAGGGATCTCTGGGTGCTAGCGCAGAAGAACCTTCGCTTTCGATGTCCACCTTCGACCTCCTTGATCCGGTGGAGGATCTTGTTCTCGTAACTTGAGGGCGTCCTTGGTGGAAAGGGAATTCTCTATTTGGATTGAGAGTATTTCCAAATCTGTTGTGTACAACAATGGCTCTACATAATTTTGTGGTTGCAAGGATATTTATAATCAGGTTTGAGGTTAATAGAGTTATGACAATAAATAAACGCGTTACGCGTTTTATTTATTTCATTAACTCTTATTGAAAACCCCCATGTTGAATTATTAATTCCTTGACATGCGCCCACGCTGATTATAATAAATATCATTTATTAAAAAAATATTAAATCCTCAAAATCCCAACTGGAAAAACTACATGGCGTGTAATAATTAATACACAATGTGTACTTGTTTTCCATAAAACTACACGGCGTGTATATTTAATATACACGGCATGTACTTTTATTTTCCATTTTTCTCCACCACATTTATTAGACCTTGAGTAATGACTATTTATTTCTTAAATAAATGTTACTGCATTACTCGCTAATAAATATATTATTTCATCCACAATATATTCTCTCGAATAACTAGTGTCAAAATAAATGCGATCAGACATCCTTAAATAACTATTAAACCACTGTCGGGAATAATATTTATTTAATTTTTTAAATTAATATTTAACTGAGATACATGGACACACTTAGTGTGTGACCCTCTAGGCCTCTTTCTCAGTGGCATTAGGATGAGCCTGCCTAAAGTCCAAGGTTAGCGTCTAGCAACACGCCAAGGCACCCATAGAGAAAGAAGTTAACGCCGCAATGACGTGTCACCTCCTATGAACTCTTACCATGTAATATAATCCCTCTGTCTCGATATCTCAAATCAAGCGGGTTGCATGCTAGTGCGATCAACCCATGTGCTTGATAATTCTTTCTTTGACTTCCTGGAATTGAACTTGCCCATACCTTACCATGGCCATGGATTTATTTAGGCTGTATCAATTCCATCAAAGGGCCTAAGATATCTACTTCCGTTATGGAACGGAAGGGACAAATCCTTTCTCGCATTATCTATTAATGCGATATTACTCGTGATGCACCCAATGTATCCTACCTCGCTGCGAACAGTGTGTCGTCACAGTTTTTGTCAATACATCTAAGTGCGTGAGTTGTAATATCCATTAATAATAATCTTAAAGTCTAAGGACCAATACACATGTCCGCAGATAGGAACATCCAATGACACTATGAAATGTGGATTTCCTACTGGCGGGTCTCGTTCTCATAATATCCTCCTGGATATTACCAAGGACGCACACCATGAGAAGGTGCCTCAAAGTTTTATGAGTCCTCACCCCTAATGACCTGTATTATTTGTGTCCCTCAAATAATATCATCCGGCCATAGAACATACATTCAAGAACAGTGTTATGGCACTTCCGGGTTCTCATCATAGCAGGGATCTGCTACGACCCTTTAATGCAACAGCTATCCTTAGGACATTATCACATGACATGTCACACAGAAGAACAATCAAGATGTGATAAGGCTTTTATTTAATGAATAAAGTACAAAGTAGTTGGTTCTAGACCACCAACTCCAACAGACTCCCACTTGGACTAAAGCCAACTGCTAACAACCTTTAACCCGCTAGCTCTCACATGATATTAATTCTTCTGCTGAGATAGGCCTTTAGTCATGGGGTCCACCACGTTCTCTTCCGTGGACACTCTTCTCACTGCAACTTCACCCCTTTGATAGAAATCCCTCAAGAGGTGATACTTCCGGAGTATGTGCTTTGTCCTTTGATGTGACCTTGGTTCTTTTTCAACAGCCACCGCTGCAGTATTATCACAATACAATGAAATGGGATCTTTACTGCTAGGCACCACATCAAGCTCCTGGAAAAAGTTCTGAATCCAGACAGCTTCCTTGGATGCATCATAAGCCGCTATATACTCGTACTCTACTATAGAATCGGCAACAACTGGCTACTTTGAACTCTTCCAGCTCACAGCTCCTCCATTGAGACAGAAAACATATCCAGATTGTGACTTCAGATCATTCTGATCTATTTGAAAACCAGCATTAGCATACCCTCTGATGACAAGCTCCTCATCTCCTCCATACACCAGGAACATATCCTTAGTTCTTCTCAGATACTTAAGGATAGTCTTAACAGCAGTCCAATGCTATTCTTCTGGATCTGCTTGATATCTACCTACCTTGCTCAGTGCATAGGCAACATCAAGCCCGGTACATAACATGGCATACATGATGGATCCTATATCCAAAGCTTATGGGATCTTTCTCATCCTATCTTTCTCCTGTTGTGTCTAGGGACACATTTTCTTAGAAAGATGTAATCCATGTGACACTGGAACCAATCCCCTCTTGGATTTTTCCATACTAAATCTCTTTAGTATCTGGTCAATGTATGTACCCTGACTTAGTCCAAGCAGCCTCTTGGATCTGTCACGAATGATCTTGATCCCTAGAATGTAGGCTGCTTCTCCTAAGTCCTTCATGGAGAAACACTTGTTCAACCAGTCCTTAACTGACTGTAAGGCTGCTATGTCGTTTCCAATAAGTAATATGTCATCAACATATACCACTAGGATGACGACGGCATTCCCATTAAACCTCTTATAAACACATGGCTCACATTCATTCTTAATGAAACCAAATTCCTTTATGGCTTCATCAAATCGAATGTTCCATGACCTGGAAGCTTGCTTCAATCCATAAATGGATTTCTGCAACTTGCAAATTCGTTTGGCTTCACCTGGTGTCACAAACCCTTCTGGTTGTGTCATATAGACATCTTCCTGAAGGTTCCCGTTAAGGAATGCTGTTTTGACATCCATCTGCCAAATCTCGTAGTCATGGTAAGCTGTTATGGAAAGTATGATTCTTATGGATTTAAACATGGAAACTGGTGATAAGGTTTCATCATAGTCAATTCCTTGATGCTTTCTGAATCCTTTAACAACTAGCCTTTCTTTATAGGTGCTAACTTGACCTTCCATGTCCAGCTTTCTTTTGAATACCCATTTTCATCCAACAGTCTTTACATCAACTGGCTCATCGACCAGAACCCAAACTTGGTTCTGATACATGGAATCCATCTCAGAATTCATATCTTCTAGCCATCTTGCAGCTTCTGAGCTTTCTACTGCTTCCTTGTAGGAGAGAGGTTCATCATTGTCCAACAATAATGATTCACCATCCTCGGTGACTAGGAAACCAAATCTCTCTGGTTCCCTTACCTCTCTTGAGCTCCTACGCAGTACTTGTGTTTTTGTAACCTCTTCCATGGGGACCTACGGAACTTGTTCCTATACCAACTCTTGTGTATCTTGAGCATCAACTTCATCGAAGTCAATCTTGCTCCCACTATCCTTCTTAAGGATGTGTTCCCTCTCAAGAAATATGGCTTGTCTGGCGACAGCCACTTTCTTGTCTTGAGGGTTATATAGGTAATATCCTTTCGTTTCCTTGGGATATCCTATAAAGATACACTTTGTGCCCCGGGGTGCTAGTTTTTTGCCTGATAAGGCCTTAACAAACGCCTCGCATCCCCATACACGTGTGTGCGACAAAGTGGGTTTCCTTCCATTCCATAACTCAGATAGAATTTCATTTGTCACCTTAGTTGGTACTCGGTTTAATGTGTATGTTGCAGTTTGTAATGCATATCCCCAAAAGGATAATGGAAGATCTGCATGACTCATCATCGACCTCACCATGTCCAACAAGGTGTGGTTTCTCCTTTCACTAACACCATTCCACTATGGTGTATAAGGAGGAGTGAGCTGAGATAGAATCCCCCAGACTCCCGTAGAAGATCGATGAACTCTTGGTTCAGATATTCTCCACCTTGATCCGATCGAAGCTTCTTTATCTTCTTACCAAGCTGATTCTCTACTTCATTCTTAAATTCCTTAAATTTCTCTAAGGACTCTGACTTATACCTCATTAATTATACATAGGCATATCTACTCAAATCATCAGTAAAAGTAATGAAGTAAGAATATCCACCTCTAGCTTCTACTGGAAATGGTCCACACACATCCATGTGTACCAATCCTAGAAGCTCTCTGTCCCTTTCACCTTGTCCACCAAAAGGCGGCTTGGTCATTTTTTCTTGTAAACAAGTGTGACATCTATCAAGTGT
Source organism: Viscum album (assembly GCA_963277665.1). NCBI lineage: Eukaryota > Viridiplantae > Streptophyta > Magnoliopsida > Santalales > Viscaceae > Viscum > Viscum album. The sequence goes on along the minus strand of OY728141.1, from coordinate 2,078,802,194 downwards.
TTTTAGCTCAGTAGAGTCTAAGTAGCCATCTTGGCAGAGCTTTGTCAAACGCTTCTCGTTCACATGACCAAGGCGGTGATGTCATAACTGGGTGATGTATGAGTCATGTGAGTTTGTTTCGTTATCGATTTCCAACACTTGGTTTTCGTAATTCAATACGTACAACCCATTATTTAAATGTGTCATACCATAACATACGTTGTTCTTATAAAAGAGAACCCTTATTTACAAATTTGAAAACAAATCCATCCATATCCAAACAAGATACAGAAATTATGTTCTTGGTAACACTAGGAACATAATAACAGTTATGTAAAACCAAAAGCATCCCAGTCGGCAATGAGAGGTGGTAGTCGCCAATAGCCAATGCAGCCAGCCTTGCGCCATTGGCAGCTCGAAGATCCACCTCTCCTATGGAGATCTTTCTAAATCTACTTGGTTCCTACATTTGAATACAGATGTGATCCCCACAAGATGTATCTAATACCCAATGTGTAGAAATAGAAAGATTGCACTCGATAACAAACGCACCTTTAGTGTCCCCATGCTTCTGGGTGCAGTTCCTCTTCCAGTGGCCCTACTTGCCACATGCAAAACACACTGCCTCCCATTCCTTGCCCTGCCTCTGGATCTTCCCCTTCTTAAAGGGATGGTGCTCAGGGGCTTCAGACCGTTTATAAGTCTTTGGCCCCTTTTCCTTGTCCTTCCTTTTCTTGTTCACCATAAGGATCATGGGTTTGTCACACCCCATGTCCTTATCTACCTAGAGAATCGAGGTCAGAATCTCCGATAGACTCTTTTCATTTCCGCTCATGTTATAGTTGACAATGAAGCTAGAGAAGGTCTTGGGCAGTGATGATAGGATGAGATCTGTACGCAACTCATCTGGGAATTTAATCCCTAAGATTTCCAGGCATTCAATGTAGCCAATAAGATTGACTACATGAGGCCCAGATGGCGCAGACTCTCCAAGCTTGGTGGTAAACAAAGAATTGGAGATCTCATACCTCTCCTGTCTCGCCTTCTCTTGGTAGAGATCTTTAAGGTGAGACATCATGCTATACGCGTCCATGTTTTCATTTTGCTTCAAGAGCTCATTAGACATGGTTGATAGCATGAAACACAGGACATCTGTGGCATCATCCATGTGTTTCATGTAGAGAGATAATTCCTCATCACTAGCCTCTTTCCCAGGCGCAACTGGAATAGGCTCTTCCAGCACATATAATTTCCTTTCGTGGCGAAGGACGATGCGTAAACGCCTCTGACACTCTTGTAAATTTGTGCTGGTGAGAAGGTTTTCTTTTTTGAGTATGGTGCGCAATGATATGTTTGAAGTCATTTTCTTTCCGTTTCTACAAATTAAGATGAGAAAAGGTTTAGTACTTTATTACAAAAAATTGAGACAAATAAATAAATTAATACTTATTAGTCTCCCACTATTTTATCGAAATCCAATAGCCCTCACCATTGACTTCAGAATATTCTGTTGCGTGAATATTCTAGTGGCAAGGATCCATATTTCCCTTCACATTACCCCAACTAGGGTTGGTCAAGCAACTTGAAGGGTTTTAGGTAGGCATTCCAAATTCCAACTGCATTAACTCGCAGCTCCTTGATCCACTGAGTGGACTCTCCAATCCTGAAATCCTTTTTGGATTTCCTCAACCTTTTCCTCTTAGTCACACCAAGTCCTGTTGTGGCAGCCAACCCTTGATGCGAACCAAGTCAAGTCAACCCAAAACCTTGAATTATAATTCCCCGATAATTGAAAACACCCCAACTAGGGTTGGTCAAGTACTTTGAACTATGGTTCGATTATAACAAAGATTATAGAAGGCTATGCCGACTTAATATTTATTTTGAGGGATTTTATCCTTATACGTAAATTGCCATTTTATTATCTTTGATTACATGCTTGTTAATATTAACTGGGATATACTTAAGTGATTAACCATGTCTAAGATAATATTTACATATAAGCCGGTTTTATTTTAGTTCCATCTTGCATGCTCGTTTAATTCATTAATTGTGTGATCGTGAAAATACACCCACAATAAATAAACCATGCAACTGACAAAAATAAAATAAATGGTATGATCATGAGCTTTTCTATTGGTTAGTTTATCTAGCAGTTGATAAACTGACCCAAGACCTAGGGGAGAAACACCTTGAACCTTTCGGGTTCGTGTTTACAGCTTTCCACCTGTCCACCTTTGTATCTCCTTGGATTGGTTTCACCATGGCTCTTGACTTGAGCCACCTCCACTAGCTTGTGAGCTCCATCCATTACATATGCATTTATCTCACACGCAGGTAAGGGTTAAAAGGGGTTTTTACATAAAATAATCCTTGGGCGCGCAGGCCCTACATATTAATAAGGAGATGGCTCACATGCCAACAAATTTAATTTAAATAAATTAATTAAAAGAAACCATTCACATACAAAGGTCTCGGTCTAGCTCATGATCATCCATACATGCAACGATATTTACGCATAAATAAAAAACTAACATTCAATTATTTAATCATTCTTGTTTAAGATAAATCATGCTCGAATCAATTAATTATCTTTAATTAATCAATCCTTTTATCTTAAATCCCTTTTCTGAATTTCCTTGAGATTCTCATACATCATAATTTTAAACAAATGAATTCATTTAAAATTATCCTTGTACGTAACTTGTACCTTGAAGGCAACCCGGTTAATTCCCATTTATTACGTAGAAGTTAAATTAAACACATATATATAAAACACCTATCACGTGTTGTGCCTCAGCTTTACACCTTCACCATGGTACACGTCTCAAGGGTTTGTATAATATAATAATAAATTTTAATAAATCTGCGTAATTTGAGTGAGTACACGGCGTGTAGTTCCGACTACATGGCATGTACTTTTCTTCACCGTTCATCCGAAGTACACGCCCGGGGACAGGGCGTGTTAATGTACTTCGGAAATTTTTGGAGTACACGGCGTGTACAGTGGGACACACGCCGTGTAGTTTCCGCGTTACACGGTTTCCAGCTGGGCAGGCCGTGTACGGAGAACACGACCCAACCCTAACCCGAAGGGACTACACGTCGTGTTCATTGGAACACATGGCGTGTATTCCGAAAACCGTGTGCCACCTATTTCTGGTCAACACACAGTGTCTTAAATTCTTATAAAAAATCCAATACACAGCCTGATTTGGCGGATCAGTCAATGCATTGAACCTACACTACACGGCGTGTACTTCCGAATACACGCCGTGTATTCTGGTGTTATATGTCCAGAAACGTTTGGCTCCTCTATATGAGTTCCTCTATTTTATTTTAATCAAAATTAAAAGAAAAATTTGTTTCTATGAGGTGAATGAGAAACGAGGGAGGAGGAATAGATCTCGATATTCATATTTCTAGAACGATTAAACTTGAATTGAAATAACTAAATTATTAAATGCGTAAATTACCAACAAAAAACTAAATAATTATAATCAACGATATGACCCCGCTCTGATACCACTTGTAGGGTCCGGGCGCAGCGGAAGCGTGTTGGTCGGTTTTCCCAACTTTAATTTTAACGTTAAACAACGTTCAATCCAAGATCCGTCATGATATAAAATGCCGAATCTTCAGAATAGAACAAAGAACAAAAAGAAAAGAAGAGTCCTGGAACCCTTGAGGAGGATCATCATATGTTTATTATAATTAATTTAATTAATGCATAAGAATTACCTCGTTGCAATTCTTTCTTCGTTGATGTGTTCGGTCACGATTCGGTGATCCGTCGTTGCGTCGTAGAATTCAAGTGTAGGATTCCTCTAGCGGTGATCCACACATGTGTCACGTATCTCCGGACGTCGCCGAAGGGATCTCCGGGTGCTAGCACGGAAGAACCTTCGCTTGCGATGTCCGCCTTCGACTGCCTTGATCCGGTGGAGGATCTTGCTCTCGTAACTTGAGGGCGTTCTTGGTGGAAATGGAATCCTCTCTTTGGCTTGAGAGTATTTCCAAATCCTTTGTGCACAACAATGGCTCTACAAAATGTTGGGGTTGCAAGGATATTTATAATCGGGTTTGAGGTTAATAGAGTTATGACAATAAATAAATGTGTTATGCATTTTATTTATTTCATTAACTCTTATTGAAAACCCCCATGTCGAATTATTAATTCTTTGACATGCACCCACGCTGATTATAATAAATATCATTTATTAAAATAATATTAAATCCTCAAAATTCCAACTAGAAAAACTACACGGCGTGTAATAATTAATACACGGCGTGTAATTGTTTTCCATAAAACTACACGGCGTGTATATTTAATATACACGGCATGTACTTTTATTTTCCATTTTTCTCCACCACATTTATTAGACCTTGAGTAATGACTATTTATTTCTTAAATAAATGTAACTGCATTACTCGCTAATAAATATATTATTTCATCCACAATATATTCTCTCGAATAACTAGTGTCAAAATAAATGCGATCAGACGTCCTTAAATAATTATTAAACCACAGTCGGGAATAATATTTATTTAATTTTTTAAATTAATATTTAACTGAGATACATGGACACACTTAGTGTGTGACCCTCTAGGCCTCTTTCTCAGTGGCATTAGGCTGAGCCTACCTAAAGTCCAAGGTTAGCGTCTAGCAATACGCCAAGGCACCCATAGAGAAAGAAGTTAATGCCGTAATGACGTGTCACATCCTACGAACTCTTACCGTGTAATATAATCCCTTTGTCTCGATATCTCCAATCAAGCGGGTTGCATGCTAGTGCCATCAACCCATGTGTTTTATTATTCTTTCTTTGACTTCCCAGAATTAAACTTGCCCATACCTTACCATTGTCATGGATTTATTTAGATTGTATCAATTCCATCAAAGGGCCTGAGATATCTACTTCTGTTATGGAACGGAAGGGACAAATCCTTTCTCGCATTATCTATTAATGCGATATTACTCGTGACACACCCAACGTATCCTACCTCACTGCGAACAGTGTGTCGTCACATTTTTCGTCAATACATCTAACTGTGCGAGTTGTAATACCCATTAATAATAATCTTAAAGTCTAAGGACCAATACACACGTCCGCAGATAGGAACATCCAATGACACTATGAAATGTGGATTTCCTACTGGCGGGTCTCGTTCTCATAATATCCTCCTGGATATTACCAAGGGCGCACACCATGAGAAGGTTCCTCAAAGTTTTATGAGTCCTCACCCCTAATGACCTGTATTATTTGTGTCCCTCAAATAATATCATTCGGCCATAGAACATACATTCAAGAACAGTGTTATGGCACTTCCGGATTCTCATCATAGTAGGGATCCACTACGACCCTTTAATGCAACAGCTGTCCTTAGGACATTATCACATGACATGTCATGCAGAAGAACAATCAAGATGTGATAAGGCTTTTATTTAATGAATAAAGTGCAAAGGAGTTGGTTCTAGACCACCAACTCCAACAGTATCAACTCTACATGTAAAATGACTCACAAACCCATTTTAAACCTCTTTCTGTTTTATAAAACCCCTGTTACCCTAACCTTACAACCTTTCAATCCCTCGAAAACTCTGAAAATGAAAAAAACGAAATGAGATAATGGTGTTTCATCTAGAAGGATGAAATGCCAAAGGATATCAAGAAAAGTTTTTGAGTGGAAGAGACATCGATTTCATGTGGTTGGACAAAACAAACATGTTATTGAATAAATTTATCAACCATCAAGTATGATAATACTCTTTTGATACATCAAAGACCTCATTATTTTTTAAGAAATAAGATCATGAGTTCTATGAGTCTACTACTTTTCACTTCGGTGATGATGAAGACCTAGTTACTATAAATGTAAACCAGAAAGAGTTATTGCTAACATTGGTCAAGTTGGATGAAGTGTTGAAAGTTACTTATTATGGATACCCATTATTACATACCTATCTATCTTCTTTATATGGTATTTCCCTCCAAATATTGTGAAATCTATTTTTAGAATTATTTTTATCAAGAAAAAGTAGGTGAAGAACCTAGAACCAAAAAGAAAAGTGTTGATCAAATTCATTCCCTTTGGGAATGCTCAAATAAATGGTGAGTTTGAGAAAATTCTTTTTCAATATATTTCTTTTCTTTACTTGTTTATGATAGAAAATCCTATAAACTTAGAAAAATATATCCTGCTATATATGTTCCATATTAAAAATAAGTCACTTGACTTATACCCATTCAGAATTATCCTAACCCTTGGATTTATTTTAGATGACAATGACAGAACACTATGTCTTGATTTTACAAACCTCAATGAAAGTGTTTTAAGAAATATTGGATTTCATTGGCATATTTCATTAAAAAATTTGTTTCCTTTTCATTTGATGTTGAAAATAGACCCTACTAAGATTCAGGGGGAGCATCCTAGTTTTCTTAAGACACAAATAGTGATGGAATAATTTTCTAATCATTCTGAGACTATAAACGGTTCTGATGAATTAGAAGAAACTATTAATCTAAGAAGAAGAGTTCAGGTTAGTATTCCATCAATCCCACAATCTTTTTTTCAAGAGAGAACCATTCATTCTCTTGCATCTCCACCAATCCAAGTTCTGAATGAAATGATTACCACACCTATCACTCAAATATTCTCAATCGGTAAGGATAAGACCATCACTATAAGGTCAAGACTATCTCCTCTTCTATTTTAGTCTCACTCCCAGTAGATAGAGAGACTGGATGAAGAAAGAATCATAAGAATAGCTTCTCAAGAATTTCATCACTTGGATGCAGTACCCAATGTCACTAAGAATCAACCGGATCAAGAAGAGAGTGTTGAACTTCAACAGGAAAGGGTTTCCCCTACTCTGTAAGAAACTATAAATGAATAAATACTAGAAACTGAAAGGACTATTCCTAAAAGACCTCAACGGAGCCTCTCAAAGTTATAATTTGAATTTAATACCTTAAAAGATAAAATCTATGAATCACATCAAGAAGTAAGGACTCTATGCATTTATATGGCCTCAAAAGCTGACTTTTAGGAAGTAATACTACTGATATAGTCTCCATTAGAAAACGTTTTAGAAAGAACCCTTATTAGAACCATGATTAGTTTAGATGTACAGTTAAGAATAATGGATCTATATCAAGTTATAGATTTAGTAATTGTATCTATTTATTCTATTCAAGGAGAAGTTTTGGAAATAGAAATATGTCAAAACATCTAGATAACTATTTTTGATGAAGTTAGAAGACTACCATATGCAATAAAGAAAGTTGTTGGATCTGTGGATAGTTCCAAAAAATATATTGGTTCCCCGCTTAACTAGAAGCTACAATAATCTAAATAAAATGATATACTAGTAAAGGACGTAAGATTCATCATTACTCTTATACAGAGGTTTTATGGCACTCTTTCAAACAACTTTGGATACATAGAGAATAAAATTGAATACTTACATGAAGCAATAATGAACAATCTTAAGCAGAATTTAACAAATCATGATGAAATAGAAGTCGATACATTTGAAGAATCCTCGGAAATATTTGATCCCTCTAAGAAAAAAGAAATTATTTCTATCATGGGGAATTTGGATAACCAGTTTGATGTTTTAAGTAATCTAATAGATAAATTTTCTAAGAAAGGATACATCCAAAAAAATTGGAAATTTTGCTCAAAGAATATAGAATGGTTTTACAAATATATTATACTTTTTCAAGTAAAACATGGTTAAAAGGATTTATGTGTGTGATGATGATCTATTTTAAATATGTGGGAGAAGGATACCTGGACCTCAAATTGTTGATCACTGCCTATATACCTCTTAGTGACTCAAAGAAATCTTCGATCTGTTAGAGGATTTCCAAAGGGAACATCAAATGTTTTCTAAAGATACATCCTTGTTCTTATCTGAACCATACCTTAAACTTCCTTTTACTCATGTAGATAACTATAATTTGGTGAGGTCATAGAAATTATATCGCAACATATAGTCGAAACCAGTTAGGTTTTCTTATGAAGATCATGCTGGTCTTGGAGCATCCTTGATAACGTTATGTGATGTTGTTAGCACAATAGTTGATGCTCCTCTACCTTCATCTTCATTACCTCATGACTAATCCCTCTATTTCAATAAAACACCTATCAAAAGTATTTTTCATAAAATCCATTAATACTCATCAACTTTGAGTTCATGAAAATTGGTTTCTTGATGGTTGGGAATTTAAAAAAAAATATTTGAATTATTCTACCTTTTATTGAATTTAATCATCTTATTATGTTTATATTAATATATTTTTTGGATGATCATAAAATTTTAAACTTATATTTTTTTATTATTATTCTAATAATCTTAATATATTTTATTTTATTTTTATAATTGTTAAGACTTTGTTTTTTTAGAAAGTTTATGTTTTAGAATTATTTTCAATTCTAAACTTTATTATTTTCCTATACTGATGTTTCAATATTTCATTATGAAATCCTCTTACTTCCAAAAATATATTCTTTCAAGTGATATATGTGTCCAATATAATTTTTTTTCCTTATTTCAATTCTTTTTTATATCACATAAATGGGGAGAAAAAAATTAAAATAAAAAATTTCATTTATATTTCAAAAATTGTTTCTCATTTTGAGAAAAAAAGGAAAATACAAATTTTCAATTGTATTTAAAAAAAATTTCTTATTTAAAAAAAATGGGAGAATAAAAAATAGAATAAAGAAAAGAAAACATATTCCTTTCTAGAAAGTTAAAATATTTTAAAGGAAATTTTTGTTTTTTAATTGCATGGGTTTTATGATCATCAAAAAGGGGTATATTTTTGTAAAGAGTATATTGTTCCAAAATATCTCAACTTTATGTGTCTTGATGATTCACAAAATCCATAATTTTATTATAAGAAGTTTTTTATTTGTTTCATATTATAATTATCCTATGTTGTTTGTTTAATTATTCATCTTATACAAGCATTTTGTCTTATGATAATTAAGGAACATCTCCAGTTACTCAGAAATAGAAATGACAACATAGGAATTTATCTTATAAAGTTTAACTAAGATGCTAAAAACAAACATTGAAATATAAAAGGACTTTATTCTTCTTAGAATAATATTTTTAGCTAGAATAATTTGAATAAAATTGAATTCTACATTATAGTAACATTTTATCTTACACTAGATAATTATCTTACACTATACTAAAGACTGGTTATCTTACGAAAGACATCCTACAATGAACATTATTTCTAGTCGATATCCTAAAAATATATGATATTATATGATGTCATGGTGAGTTTTTATAATATCTTGATAATACATTTCATACCTTTTTAATAAATCAAAATAATATTGTCCATTTAAAGAAAGATCGTATGTACAAGACTTTCCTAAATAGAACAATTCGGAGTATGAGAAGATTTATGCTATAAAAGAATTTTCTATATTTGGAAATTTAGGATAGTAATCCTTAATATCCTTTCACATAAATATTTACATCTATTTCACTCAACCTTTAGAGTTATCGTGTGATGAATTTTAAATATTATATAAAAGGATCAGTAAGCTTTAGAATAAGAAGAACAATGGAGAACAAAAAATATGAAAGTAACGTTATTTTTTCCTTATCTAACACTGAAGATCTGTATATATTAAGAGTTAATATGTCTAGTGATAAGATTATTAGTTCTATCTATTTCACTGAATATCATCCTAATATATGCTTGAATTTTATCTTTTATCAGGATGCATCTTCATCTATTGTTAGTTGCTGCCTACAACTGTGTACCGCAAACATTTATTAAATCATGTATCTCTTTCTACCATTTTTACACTAGATGTAAGAATATCTAAGACCATGGATAGGTTTTTTAAAGTTATATACTAGTTTAAATCTCTTGGGTATTTTTAATAAGTGATAGTGCTTGTACTCAGCTAGGATCCCCTGATAAAAGGTTTTTTTAGTGAAAATCACCAAGATTGAGGTGTAAAGCATTGATGAAGTGGACTAGGGGATTTATATTCCCCAAAACACTATAAATATATATGTTTAATTTACTTTATATATATTTTAAATTTTCACTACATATACTCTTAAGGAAGAAAATTGAATGTTCATACTTTGAAGAGGGTGGAAATATTTTTAAGAAACTTTTAATAACTCAATTCACCCCCCCCCCCTCTTGATTTAATCAGTCAGTCATTATCTAGGGAAAAAAATGATAACTTTTTTTCCATTTCCACACATAATTAATGGATGTGGTAATCTTACTCATAACCAATCATCAACACAAAAAATAAATTACTAATCATTCCTAGCTCTTGAGTGAAGGTTCTAGGCATAATGGAAGCATCAGATAGGGCATTACCAACTTTTATTTTTATTGTGATCAATGATTAATCCAAGATTTACATGAAGATAAACACCATGATTGACATAATTTAATCAAATAATATAGATTATGGATAAACTCTAGAACCAAAGCATAGGATCATCACGTATTATTTATAATTAATTTAAGTAATTAAAGAAATAACTTGTGATAAATTATTTCTTTATTGATGGATCTGAAAATGTCTCTAAATCATACCATTATTGTGTTGTATGAATCAAGAATATATTCCCTCCAGTAGTGATCCACACATGTTCCATGAACCTCCAAACATTGTTATAGGAATATCTAGTTGTTAGCATGGAAGATCCTAACACTTGTGTCGTTTGAATTTGATCACCCTGAGAACCACTTCTAGGAAGGGTTCTATTTGATCTATCTAGACTTGGGAGTGGTGGAGGAGGAGGATAGTTCTATATTATTGAGATAATTATTGGATAGGGAGATATCTATGGATTTGAGAGGATTCTCTCGAGATATCATTATGCATAACAAAAAATGAATTGGCTCTCCTGAGAAAATAAAATAATTGGGTTTATATACCGCTAGGGTTAGAAAATAATAATTACACATGTTCCCTTTATTATTTCCATAATCCCTTTGAAACCCCATGTCTCTAATATTATTATTATTATTATTATTATTTCTAGACATGCACTAAAATCAGGAATTAAATTAAATATTATTTATTAAAATAAAATTCAATATATATTATTTCTCACTGAACCATTAAACTCGGTCCACCATTCCTCCATAATATTTATTAAGCCTTGATTAATGACTATTTATTTAATAAATAAATATCACTACATTATTCACCAATAAATAAATAAATATTAAATTCATTAAATATAAAAATAAATATTTATTAAATATTCTACCCACATAATATTCTCTCGAATAACTAGTGACAGAATATATGTGATCAAGAAAACATGAATAATTATTAGACCAAATTTAGAAATAATATTTATTCTACTTTTTAAACAATAATTAATAATATATTATTTAACTAAGATTCTAGATACACTTAGTGTGTGACCCTTTAGGCCTCTTTCTCAGTGACATTAAGTGAAGCAGCCTAAAGTCTAAGGTTAGCATATATAAACATGAAAAGGAACACATAGAGAAAGAATTTAATGTTGTAATGACATAATACCTTATATAAATGATTATTGTGTAATATAATCTCTTTATCATAATATCTCTAATCAAACAGGTTGCATCCTGGTGCCATCAACCTATGGGCTCAATGCCTCTTTCTTTGACTTTCTGAAAATTGAACTTGCCTATAGAACACCATTGCCATTGATTTATTTAGGATATATCATTTCTATCAAAGGGTTATAAATATCAACTTTTATTAAAGAACAAAAGGGATAAATCCTTTCTTTCATTATTCATTAATGAAAGCACAAGAGCCTCAGCCCAATTGGTGAGGACTCGCTAGGTGCATCAAAGAGACCCGAGATCAAATCCGGGTGGAGGATTATTTCTGGGTACTGTAGCGGTGCTGTAGAAGTCACTGTAGAAGTACTATAGCAGTCATTGTTTGGTACTGTAGAAGGCATTGTTCGGTACTGTAGCAGCCAGAACTATTCATCCATCTGGGCCTTCGGGCCACCAGTTTGGTCCTCGGGTCCTGCAAGGCTTTCGGGCCACCCAAGGCCTTCAGGCCAGTTGATTATCAAGGCCTTTGGGCCACCTTAAGGCCTTAGGGCCACCCCAAGGCCTTCAGGACACATGAATGCAGGCCCCAGACACACTACATAAAAAGAAGCAGCCCTAGAAGAGGATTCAGAGCAGGTGTACTCACCATAGCAGAGCCAAATGGATTGTCAGAAAGAGAGGGTATGGCTATGCCATCGGTACCAGCCTGTGCTTGCACGGGAAGCCTATCTAGACGGTCATGAAAAGGTGGAGAGCTACTATCAAGATGCAGATGATGGGGAGGGGCAGTTCCTTGTAGATAGTCTGGTTGAATTCCCTAAGACCTTCGGGTCATGTAATCTCTTAAGCCTATGGTCCATGTAATATCTACGCCTACGGGCCTTGTAAGGGTTTCCCCTCATCCCTTGAAAGGGTGGTTATAAAAAATAAATAAAAATGAATACCTTCGGGCCATTCAGGCATTAATGAAATATTACTTGTGACGCACCAAACGTATACAACCTTGCCTCAAACATATGTCATCACGGTTTTTGTCAATATATCAAAGTACATTACCTATAAAAATCATTAATAATATCCTTAAATTCTAAGGATCAATACACACATCCTCAGATAAGAACATCCAATGAAGCATATAAATGTGGATTTCCTACTGGAAAGTCTCATTCAAAAAATTTCTACACTAGATATTACTAAGGGAATACAGCATGAGAAGGTGACTCAAAGTCCTAGGAGTATCCACCCCTGATAGGCTATATCATTTTTGTCCCTAAAATGATTTTATTTAGATATATAACATATATTTAAGAATACTTTTGTGGAACTTATGGGTTCTTGTCATAGAGGGGAACTGTTATGACCTTTAAATGCGACAACTACTCTTAGGACATTATCACATACTATATCACAAAGAAGAACAATTATGATATGATAATAATTTTATTAATATTTAAAACAATGAATACATGTTATCATAATGTATATAAAATTTGGTTCTAGGGTACCAACTCCAACATACTCCCACTTTCACTAGATCTAACTACTACAACCTTTAGTCTTCTAGCTCTCACATGATACTCATGCTTCTATTGAGATAGTCCTTTAGTTAAGGGGTCTACCATGTTTTATTTTATGGGAACTCTTGTTGCTAAAAATTTACACCTCTAATAAAAATCCCTAAAGAGATTATACTTTCAAAGTATGTTCTTTGTCCATCGATGTGACCTTAGATATTTTTCAATATCCACCACTAAAGTATTATCACACTACAATGTGATATGTTCTTTACTTCTAGGTACCACATCAAGATTCAGGATAAAGTTTCATATCCAGATATATTTTTTAGCTACATAAAAAAGCTACTATATACTCAGAATCCTCTATAGAATCAGTGAAAACTAACTTCTTTGAACTCTTTCAACTCACATATCCTGTGTTGAGAAAGAAAACATATCCTGATTATGAATTCAGATCATTATGATATATTTGAAAACTAAAATCAGTATAACCCCTGATGACTAGCTCCTCTTCTTCTCTATAAACCAGGAACATATCCTTATTTATTCTCATATACTTGAGGATAACCTTAATAGCATACCAATTTTGTTCTTATGGATCTATTTGATATCTACCTACCATGATCAATGCATTAGCGACATCAAGTCCAGTATATAACATGGAATACATGATTGATCCTATCACTGACGTGTATGGGATCTTACCCATTATCTATTTCTTCCATTGTGTTTGAGGAAACATTTTCTTAGAAATATTTATACCATGTGACACCAAAAATAATCCCCTATTAGATTGTTATATACTAAATCTCTTTAGTATCTGGTTAGTGTATGTACTTTGACTTAGTCTAAGAAGCCTCTTGGCTCTATCATGAATGATATTGATCCCTTGAATATAGGTTGCTTCACCTCATTACTTTATAGAGAAACAATTGTTTAAATGGTCCTTAACATACTTTAAGATGGTTATTTCTTTTCCAATAAGTAATATTTCATCAACATATGCTACTAAGATAATGATTGAATTCCCACTAAACCTATTATAAACACATGGCTTAGATTAATTCCTAATTAATTGAAATTATTTTATAGATTTATAAAATCGAATGTTTTGTGACCTGGATAATTACTTAAATCCATAAATGGATCTCACTAACTTGAAAATATTTTTGGAATCACATGGAGTCACAAACCCTTCTGGTTGTTTCATATTGACATCTTCCTTAAGGATCCCAAAAAGGAAATATTTTTTGATATTCATATTCCAAATTTCATAGTCATGTTAAGACTCTATATAAAGTAAAATTCTAATGGATTTAAACATGTAAAATGGTGAAAAGTTTTCATCATAGTCAATTCCTTGATGTCATTTAAACCCTTTAGCTGCTAGCATTTATTTATATTTATTTACTTTACCTTCCACGTACAATTTTCTCTTGAATAATCATTTAAACCCTATAGGATTTACATCAACTAGAACATCGACCAAAACCCAAAATTAGTTGTGATACATGGAATCCATTTCAAAATTTATGTCATCTTTCCATCTTATAGCTTTGGTGCTCTCTGCTATATCTTTGTGGGAGAGAGGATCATTTTTTCAACTAATAAAGAGTCACTATCTTTCATGACTAGAAAACCATATCTCTCTAGTTATCTTAACTATTTAGTTCTTCTACACAGTAATTGTGTTTTAGGAACTAATTCTTCCATAGGTACTTATGGAATCTATTCTTGTACCAACTCTTGTGTATCTTGAGCATCAATATCATCAAAATAAGTCTTGATTCCACTATTCTTTTGGAGTATGTGCTCCCTATCAAGAAATATTTCTTGTATGTAGACAATAAACTTCTTATCTGATGGGTTATATAAGTGGTATCTCTTTGTTTCCTTATGATACCATATAATGATACACTTTTTCCCATGGGGTTCTAGTTTGTTTCCTGAAAAGGAATTAACAAATGCCTCGTGACCCCATGCATGTGTATTCTACTAAAAGGGTTTATTTCCACTTCATAACTCAAATGGAATTTTATTTTTTTCTTTATTTAGTACTTGTTTTAGTGTGTATGTCATATTTTGTAATTCATATCCCCAAAAGGATAATGGAAGATCTGCATGACTCATCATCAACCATACCATGTCTAATAAGGTATAGTTCATCATTTCACTTACACCATTCCACCATGGTGTGTAAGGTTGAGTGAGTTGATATATAATCCCAAACTGCCATAAAATTTTGCTAAACTCTTGGTTAATATATTCATAACCTTAATCTGATCAAATCTTCTTTATATTCTTTCCAAGTTGATTCCCTACTTCATTATTGAATTATTTGAATTTATAAAAGGAATAAAACTTATACATCATCAAGTATACATATCCATGTCTACTCGATTCATAAGTAAAAGTTTTGAAGTAATAATATCCACCTCTATATTCTACTATAAATGGTCCATGTAGAATCATGGCCTAAGAGACACTAAAAACAGTGCCTTGATCTGGTTGGCCACTAGCCTTAAGCACATTCCTCTTATTCAAGAGGCTACCAACTAGCATCAAGGGTATAAAGGTGGTACAGTGGTGGGGTTATACCCTCTATATAATATATTAATATTATATAAGAAATAATAAATAAAGGCATTGAAATATAAATAAACTGATAGATAATAATAAATGAATTAATGATTCATGAATGAACATGATACAATGTACAAATAGGCATACAACAGGTGTATAGTACAAGTAAGTACTGACAAGAAAAGTAAATATATAAAATACCCAATATCTATATCCAATAGAACAAGGATCACTAGATCGGTCCTCTACTCTAGTTCTCTATCGTAGTATAGAAGGATAACAGCATCCAAACATAGTCCAGGAACTTGATCCTACAATCATGAGGTCTGTCAGGGTACCCCGGTGCAATGGAGTCCCAAACAGGGTGTGAGATATACTCATTAAGCCACCACTAATGGTGTCTAATGCATAATTCAGCCTATTAATATTATATAATTTAGTGAGATGGTATATCAAAATTAAGTCAATAAATAAAAAAAAGTAAAAAGGTCAGGCTCGGGTTCCTCAAGGAAACCTGGAAACCATACCTACTTTGGCCTAATCTAGAGTATCTCTGAACCTGTATGCATGTATATGTGAGAATCGGATGTAGCAGATATATGAAAAGGTATACATGCACTAAAAATGATCCAAGCATCCATATAGTGGTACATGTGATACTAAAATAATAATGAATATATCCTAGGACCCATGTCTATAATCCGAGGAATTCATAAAAGAGTATACTAATAATCAAAAAAAGAGTAACCATAGCGACATGTAATAATAATAATAATAATAATAATAATAATTTTATAACTCATTTTCCTATGATTCTATCCAAGGAATTCCTACAAGGGAATCCAAGAATTGCCCAAGGAGTAACGTCACTTCACTTATTTAATGATCCCATCCTTGGTGTACTGTAAAGATAAACCCAAGTAATTCTCAATTCATAATGTAATGCAAGTAACCTATGAGATCATCCAAGGAATTCCTATATGGGAATCCAAGTATCTCTCAAGTCTAGTAAAAATCAATAAATCACTAATCCCATCCAAGGAATTCCTTCATAGGAATCAAAGTATTTCTCAAGGCACTATAATAAAGTTATATCCCTTTGAGATAGTCCATGGTATACCACATAGGGGACTGAGTATCACTCGTGGAATGGTATAAAAACACTACCCACCAAGACCATCCATATTAATCCACTAGGGAACCATGTAACTCTCATGGGTACCATAATCTCTACTAGCTTATGAGCATGTCCAAGGAATTCCTACATAGGAATCCAAGTATCGCTAAAGGTGTCATGTACTTACATTAGCATAATTCATTTAATAATTCAAATAGACCATGATTAAATTCATTACATAATATAATACAAGGCTATTAGGCACTCCATCACATAACCAAACAACTATACGAAGTCCGTCTGATATAATAATAACAAGTAGGTCTTGGGAAGTGCCCATACCTTAACTCAACCAAACAATTACATTTTCATTAATCGGTCCCCTTTTCAATTTTGAAGGTATTGCACCACAAAGTTGGTATTATTAGAAATCATTGATTTTATATCCCTGACATTTCATTCAATTTAATTAATTAAATTGATCCATAAGACATAAATCATCACTCTTCAAAGTTGGTTTAAAGTAATAAATTCTCCTTAACCATTTGTATTAAAAAAACACACCCAAAGGGATGGTTTCAGTATAAGGTATACAAAGAACTATACGGTAATTTAAAATAAAAACACTCATAAGGGTGGTTTATATTGATTTCATAACCTTAAACCATACTATAAGGGCTAAATAAAACCAAGTTTTTGGTCTATGAATTGAACTTAGGTAATTTTACATTTTTGAGGCAAAGCATAAAAAGACTGGGATGTGCCATAATAAAAATATTATATAAACAAGGTAAAATAATATAGACCACCTGCCTCATTCTTGTGAAGGTCCACCCATCCATTATTAGGATTTAGTTCAAGACGAAATGAAATAAATCGGTAGATTTGACAAATTCCCTGAAAATAAGTTGAATTATATCACACCAAAATAGATCCAAAAGAAAGAAGAGAAACTAAAATAGGAAGAATGAGGGTTGTAAACTTACCAAGGTATAACTAACATGATTAACGACACTATAATTGGATCAAAAACAAAGTACTTACACCATATATGAGGAGAGGGAGAGCTAGGCATGCACGGGAGGCCCCCTGAACGAATGATGGGGGAAAGGGGTGTAAAAACTGTTAAAGGATGCAGGGGGAAATCATAATTTTTACCTATTCTAAGATCCCCATGGTTTTTCTGTGTGGTTTGGAAAACCATGCGCACCTATTATCTAAAGGAACAATAACCTTTCACATTCTGGTTTCACGACTTGACAAACCATGCGCCTAACCATGCATAGCTACTAGTTAAGTGGCACTAAGGGTGTGGGCTAGGTGCATAGTCTAGAAAAATCGTATGTAGCCTATATGGGTAACCCCGTGTGCACCTAAACCCATAAAAATAGACTCATTGGCCCCTCTTAAGGTTTAGACAAACCATGCTTCTCAAGAAATGTGGTTTCATGGTTGTCCCTCATGGTTAAACTAACTGTGCGCCAACTGTGCGCCTCATGATGCCTCTCCAAAAACAAGAGATTTTGGATCCTAGTGCCTCTGAAACTAATCTGAACCTCTAAGAAACCTCTCAAGACTTTAACCCCATCAAAAAATCACTTAAAATAGTTTCAAAGCTTAGATTTACATTATTAATCTCAATTTAAAATTTGTTCTGTCACCAAATGAAAAGTTCAAAAACTCTTCGAATTTTTAACCTAGTCTAAAGCATAGAACGTTACAATATTCTCATATTATAACTTCTGATCCTAGAGAATCCTTGGGGGACAATTTAAACCACACCCTACCTAATAGGGTTATGAAGTTCCATTCAAATGGTCATGTTTCGTCTCATAATTACCCACACACCTCTATGATTCATTCCAAACCCATATTATATAACCCATTTAAACTCGATTTTACACTCGTAACTAAGGATGAAATCTCTAGATGGGGCTTACCTAATCCCATATAACCTAATACATGATCTCATAATCATCTATTTTATTAAGATTCTAAATTTTCTCCCCATGTTAGGTCTTAACCTTTGAATGGCCAATTCCGATTAATGCCACCTGAACCATTATAATTTCCCATTGAAGCACTTTCGTAGTGTTATAACGATGCTTCTAACACATTTCTAAAAATTATACACCTGATTATAGGTGATGAAACTACTATTGTTCCCCATTATGATCCCAATAGTAAAATACATTTGACCTAGTAAAGACTGTCCACTCTGGCTTTTTTTTGAAAGACCCGGACAACCCATATACAGCACCCATCTCAACCCGCGGCATGCATGAAATGATTTCCACAATGACTGTATAGCTCATTTCAATAGATATATAGTTGAACTACCTATGGCTGACTATTCTCATAAATTATCATATTATAATTTTAGAACATTTCAAAAACTAGATCCCAAATCCTTTAAGTGGATGCATCTCGAGATCACATCTAGAACATTCACCGAAGTCCATAACCTACTTATGATGATTTTTTCTAATAAAACCATTCCAGGTTCTTTTTATCAAATGGAATACAAGTTCCAAAATGATCTTCCATGGACTAGTCCTACATTTTCATGACACTTCTCTCAAGAGTGTCATCTACTAACTATCTATGGTGGAATCCACACCATAAGGCTTCCTTTAAACCACTCCTTGAGTGTACTTCCAAGGTATCCATACATTAAAATAGAAAAGGAATTTTATTTTATTAATAATGGTGTATAATAAATGATCAATCAGTGTTCTAAGGATGAATTAAATATATGGTTCATGATCACCTCTAAAAAAGGCATTCACCACGATTTTATCTCTTGGAATTTTTTTCTCCTTCTAAGCCACACTCATATCAAAAATAGACTAAAATAGCCTTATCCAACACTTGAAACCACGTCTCATGTCCATGAGTGTCTAGGTTCAAACATGGGTCAACCATCTCATGGTATCCTAAATTTATTCTAGGATATACCTCATCATGGGAACTACCATTAAATGATACCCCACACAACTAGCATGTACCAAACTTGACTTGCGTAGCGTGTATACCAAACTTGACTTATGTAGAGGGTGTTTTCTCCCGTACCACCCAATTATAGACCTAAATCAAACTTTTTCAAATCTTCTATTATCAAGGAAAAGTTGACTATGCTACTTGTCACATCATTCTCATTAAGGCAGGATCTCCCTTGGAAGTACAGGCTCTTCATGACTGATGTAATTCTCTCCACCTGAGGAGTTTCCTAGTCATCACATTAATGATAATGGAGAACATATGATGAAACACATTCCATCACCACCAAACCGGGTTCCTGGATGTATAAAGAAATATTTTAGCAAGAATAACATAAGAATAAATGAAAAACAACTTCTCATAAGTGCACTAGGTCAGATTCACCTTTAAACGCACATGTGATGCTCATGTTGATTCAAATCCACACGCATCATCAGCATCAAATGTAAAATACAAAACTAATCTTGATAATCCATGAAATTGAATATGATCATTTGTATAAAATTATCTCGAATCATTAGGATAGCTCAAATTTAAATTTCTATCTCAAAGGTACATCGCTCGTAATGAGATCACAATACCTAGGTCACTCTACTCTGGAGACGACCCATAACATAGCCTTCAAGAACCCACAACCCTTCATCTAAGAAACTAGGTAACCATCTAGTTTAAGGTATTATGCATCTTTTTCACTAAAAAACATATGATTTAACATATCACTATTAACTCTACTAGCACTATGCTTAACAATACAAGCCAATATGATATAAAAACAACACATCAGATGCTATGAATTCCTAGCATATGATATCCCATTAAGAGAAGAGGTAGGTCACCTGACTAACGAAGTGTATAATCATGACTGAGGCATATCTAAAATTCTAATTTGGATCATTAAATTATTTTCATTCTTTTAAAAAGTATTAACTTTTCAAATGATTACCCATTTAATCGGTATGACATTTCATTACCAGGATTCCTACTCAAGACAAACGGCGCCTAAACGGAACCTCTTATCAAAAAACTTATCATGAGAATTTAGAAATTATTAAAGGTTTTTAGAGCACTACATATACAGGTATATCCCCTTTATAAATCATAATTCATTAATTCTCAATTTAAGGTCATGCTTGAAAATTCACTAGGCCTCGCTACCTAACCTTTTAGTTTAAGAAACAACAGGTCATAAGGGAACTGTGTTTTTTAAGAAATGATCACATTCCCACTCAAAGTAATTATAAATATAATCCTTACATAATAATTCATCCTATAAATTCCAACATAATATTTCATTTTAAGTCATTTACACTAATTCATTTCAACATTTAAATAGCTAACATACAAGGTATGTCAAGTACCAGTGTTAAAAAAATTGTACTAATCACTTTATTTAGCTTATATCATACAACATTTTAGAAAAAATATCTTATAATTTCCTTTTTAAACATTTATTTGGCTTAATAATTATCACAACTATCTCGGTTAAAGAAAATTTAAATTACCAATATATAGAGGAAAACAATATTTAGTTTTTAATTGGAATTTTAATTAACATACACCTCATAACAATAAAGATCACAAGTAGATAACAAGGATTTTATTAATTTAAATGGACTATTCAAGTAATATTACACCACAAATTTATATTTAACACCATATAATCAGTTTTATATACTTTAAAACTATCCCATTAACATAAGAATATGCTCATGGGGTTAAGTATCAAGGCATATTAATATTAAGGTGACATATGAGGGTTCCATCCTGTCAATCTGGGTTCAATGGGAATCTGTTGCCAATTTATGGATTCAACGCTCTATAAATTACAATTTTAATCCCATTTAAGTGAAACTCATAATAGTTTATATTATTGAAATTTTCAAAACACCCTTGATGGTTTTATCTCATAAGAAACATGCCAAGACCAACCTAATTAGGGAAATTCTAATTTATCTCATAAGCTACATTCCCTAACTATCCTACTTGGGTCTAGTTGTGAATTTGGTAATTTAGTCATATGGGTATTCATGCACAAATTTTAGAGGTATAAGAAATTATAAATTTCATTTTATATCATGTTTAACAGACATTAATAAGTAATGGTTATTTTTCAAAAAAGTTAAGTTATTTACCATTTAAGGTATCAACTAGGTTAATTAATTAATCATGACTCTATAATTCAAGATTCAAAATTTCTTATTCCGCATAATGGTCCAGTTAGATGAATCGCCATTTCCAAATTATAGAGGTACATGACTTTATAATTTACAATTGACATTCATGTAAATACAACAAGATTATCACTCTTAGTATCAAAAATATAATGAACCCATATATGATGGTTTGATTATATTGGTTACCATTTCCGATTTATATGGGCCTATTCTCCTTATAAATTAAAATTTTGGAATCCATTTATTCATAATTATCAATGTTTCATCCCATGAAACCCATGGATCATGGATTAAACATAAAATAATTGGTTTCTTAAATATAATTCCATCTCAAGATATGTGGGAGAAAACCATTCGTATTAATACAGAAATTTTGTTTAATAAATTATGTATCATGAATACAATAGGCATGCCACACAAGAAATAAATACATGTAATCATGGAAACAAACTTAGAAAGTTACTACATAAGCAGGGAACACTCAATCATGAAATATACATCTAGGCATTCTAATAAATTATGTAACATGGTATATAGACAAGCATGATAAATAATCACCAAGAAGGGTATACAAATCATCATGCATTAAGAAAACTATAAGGCAGTCTACATGGCATGGCATGTGCATAGATTTTAAATCTCTATGTGTCTAAAATGATGCATGTAAAACACCTTGCCTCTTTCCATACTGATCCAAGAGGTAAAATCATAATACATAAATCAATAATTAGTGAAATAAAGACAATGCTCAAGGTGAAATAATAATCAAATGTAATAATAGCATCATGAATAATAGTCTCATTCTCTAGTAAGTTGATCTTTCCCTCATGCATAGGTTGGTTGGGCCCAAACACAATCTATTTACCAAGTACCAATACATTTATAATCTCCTATAGACCATCCCAAAATAATAAAACCAAAGAGGAAAATAAACATCTGATACCACTTATATCATCCCGACCCGATATCCACTAAAAATGGTTCCTCGAGCTGGTTGGTCACTGGCCTCAAGTGTGCCTCTTCATATGATAGAGGCTGCTGACTAGTAGAGAGGGTCTAAAGATGGTACAGTGGGGTGACTATAACCTCTGGATAATATATTAATACAAAAAAATAAATAATAAATAAAGTCAGTTTAATATAAATAAACTAATATATAATAGTAAATGAATGACTAAGTCATGAATTAACATGCTACAATGTACAAATAGGAATAAAATAAGTGTACAGTACATGAAAGTAATGACAAAAAATTAAATAAATAAAAGATTCGGTAGCTATCTCTAATAGCATCATGAGTATTATCTCAATCATCTACTTTCATTCTCCATCCTAGCCCAAAAGGATAACAACGGGTGAGCACAGTCCAGGAACATGATCATGAAATCATGAGGTATGTTTAAGTACCCCAGTGCAATGACATCCCAAACATGGTGTGATATATACTTAGTAGGCCACTAATAATAATTTTTAATGTGTAATCCATTATATGTATATAAAATAATGAAATTTACAGGTATATCAAAAGTATATCGGTAAATAAAACAAAGTAAAAAAGTCAGGCCCAGGTTCCTTAAGGACACCTGGCTAACCATGCTTGCTTCAAAATAAGCTAGAGTATCTCTAAAATTGTGCACATGTATATGTAAGCATAAGAGGAAATAGATATATTCAAAGGAATTCTTTCATCAGAAAGGCTTTGAACATCCATATAGTGGTACAAGTGATACTTAAATCAATAATAAATATATCCTAGGACCCATGTCTATAAGACAAGGAATCCATAAAAGAGTATACTATCATCAAAAAAAGGGGAACCATAACCACATTTAATAATAGTCATAATAATAATAATTATAAAGGTATAACTTTTTTTCATATGAGCCTATCCAAGGAATTCCTACATGGGAATCCAAGTATCGCCCAAGGAGTAACATCACTTAACTTATTTAATGAGCCTGTCCTTGGAATACCATAAAGAGAAACCCAAGTATCGCTCACATCATAATTTAATTCAAGTAACCTATAAGAACATCCAAGGAATTCCTACATGGGAATCCAAGTATTTCTCAAGGCTTGTACAAATGAAAAACCTTTGAGCTCGTATAAGTAATTCAAACATGGAAATAAAAGTATCTCTCAAGGTGTACTAATAAAGGTATAGCCCTCCAATTCTATCCATGGTATACCACATAGGGGACTAAGTTTCACTTGTGGAATGGTATAACAACACTACCCACTGAACCCGTCCATTGTATTCCACTAGGGAACCATGTATCTCTCATGGGTACCATAATATCCACTAAATTATGATCCCATCTAAGGAATTCCTACATATGAATCCAAGTATCACTGAAGTCATCATGTACTTCCATTATAATAATTCATTTAATAATTAAAATAGTCCATAAGGACATTCATGCCATAATATAATACAAGGCTGAAAGTCACTCCATGTCATGACCGAACAACTACAAGAAGGACATCTCATATAATAATAACAAAGAGGTCATGTGAAGTACCCTTACCTTAACTCAACGAAATAATTACATTTTCATTAACCAGTTACCTTTTCAAATTTTAAGGTAGTGAACCTCAAAGGTGGTCATATTAGAAATTTTTTATTTAAGCTCCATGTAATTTCATTCAATTTAATTAATTCAATTGATCCATAATACATAAATCATCTCTCCTCAAAGGTGGTTTAAAGTAAGAACTTCTCTATAAACATTCATATTCAAAAATCACACCCAAAGGGGTGGCTTCAGCATAATCCAAACAAGGAAACATAAGGGAATTTAAAATTAAAAAACCCAAAAGGGTGGTTCAGATTGAGTTCATAACCTTCAACTATACTATAAGTGTTAAATAACACCAATTTCATGGTATATGAATTCAAAATAGGGAATTTTACATTTTTGAGGCAACACACAAAAATTTTGCATGTGGAACAATGACAATATTATATAAATAGTGAAAATTTAAGAGAAAAGGATATAGACCACCTACCTCATCATTGGGAAAGTCTACCCATCCATTATTGGGCTTTGGTTTGAGTTTAAATGAGATAAATTAGAAGATTATACAAATACCCTAAAAATTGGGTAAATTAGCTTGCACCAAAATAATACCAAAAGTGAGAAGAGAAACTAAAATAGGAAGCATGAGGAGTAGTATAATTTATAAGGGCCAACCAATGTGATGAATGATGCTTGAAACATATAAAAAATGGAGTTACACTATAGAGGAGGAGATGGAGTGTTAGGAACATGCGGGAGGCCCCCTGGTTGAATAAGGGAGGAAAAAGGTGTAAAAACCCTTAAAGGAGGTAGGGGAAAATTTGTCATTTTTTCCTCTTTTAAGAGACAAAAAATTTGTATGTATGGTATGAAAAACCATAAAAAAACCATGCACACATACTATACAAAGGAATAGGTACCTCTCACTGTCTGGCAGCACGATTTGACAAACTGTGCACCTAATTGTGCGTAACTACTGGTTAAGTTTTACTAAGGGTGCGAGCTAGGAGAACAATTTGGAAAAACCATGCACAACCCATGTGGATCACCCCATGAACACATGAACCAAGACACATAGCCAACTAGGCCCCTGGAACAGTTTATAAAACCATTCTTCTTAAGAAATGGGGTCTCACATTTAACCCACATGGTTAAACTAATTGTGTGCCAAATGTATGCCTCATTCTACTGCTCTAAAAACCAAATCTTTCAGAGCTCTATGCCTCTGAAACTCAAAAAAACCCCCAGGAAACATCTTGAGAATTTAACCATCTAAAAACACCACTTTAAAGAGTTAAAAATGTCTAATTTATATTCTTAATATTAATTTAATATTTGTACCATCATCAAATGAAAAGTTCAAAAACTCTGGTAATTTTTAACCCAGTCCAAAACATGGGATGTTACAGTCCACACACATTAGTGTGTACTAATACTAAAATATCTATCACCATTTAACCCTATCCAATGAATGGTGGTTTGGTCATTTTTCCTTGTAAACAAGCATGATATCTTTCAAGTGATTTTAGATCAAAAGAGTCTAGATAACCATCTTCACAAATATTTTTCAAACTCTTATCATTTACATGAAAAAGATAGTGATTCTATAGCTGGGTGTTATATGAGTCATGTGAACAAGATTCATTATTTATTTCCAATAATTTTTTTTCATAATTTAATACATAAAAACTTTTATTTAAATATACCATACCATAATGTATGTTGTCTTTATAAAAGAAACAACTTTTATTTCCAAATATTAAAACAAAACCATCTAAATCTAGGAATGATACCGAAATTATGTTCTTGGTAATATTTGGTACATAATAAAAATCTCTTAAAAACAACATCATTCATGTTGTAAATTAAATGTGGTAGTCACCAATGGTTAGAGCAGGTAGCCTCATGTCATTGGTAGCTTAAAAATCTACCTCTCCTCTAGAAATATTTCAAAATTTACTTGGTTTTTGCATTTGGATACAAATGTGAGAACCAAAAGCTATATCTAATATCTAATGTGTAGATATTTAAATATTACACTTGAAAATGAATAAACCTTTATATTCCCATTGATTTTAGGTGTGGTTCCACTTCAAGTGGATTTTCTTTCCACAAGAAAAACATATTGCCTCCTTTTCATTGTCCTTCCTCTGGATCTTCCTATTTTTTGAAGGATGGTGCTCGGGAACTTTAGACTTTTTATGAGTCTTATTCCCCTTCACTTTGTTCTTAATTTTCTTATTCACCATAAGTACTAAAAAAATTTCATGCCCCATTTCCATACCTACTTGTTGAATCAGAGTAAGAAGTTACAAAATAATATTCTCATTATTTCTCATGTTATAATTAAAAATAAAACTAGACAAGTATTTAGGTAGTGATGAATGTATAAAATCTATATAAAACCCATTAGGGAATTTAATCCCTAATATTTATAAGTGTTCAATGTATCCAATAATCTTGACTACATGAGGCCTAACTGATGTTTACTCTCTAAGCTTAGTTGTAAATAGGGCATTGAAGATCCCATATCTCTCTTTTCATGCCTTATCTTGATAGAGATCCTAAAGATGAAACATCTTGTTATACGCATACATGTACTCATATTACTTTAAAAACTCATTGGTCATGGATTATATCATAAAACAGTAAACATATATAAAATTTTTCAAATGTTTCTCATAGAGAGATAACTCTTCCTCACTAGCCTCATTACCAGGTGTATTAGGAATAGGTTCTTCCAAGACATACAATTTCCTTTCATGGCATAGGATAATGCATAAGATCCTTTTCCATTCTTGGAAATTTACGCCATTGAGAAGGTCATCCATCTCAAGTATGGGTAATATTGATATGTTTTAAGTCATTTTATTTATATTTATACAAATAAGATGA
This sequence comes from Viscum album, assembly GCA_963277665.1. NCBI lineage: Eukaryota > Viridiplantae > Streptophyta > Magnoliopsida > Santalales > Viscaceae > Viscum > Viscum album. The sequence goes on along the minus strand of OY728141.1, from coordinate 2,078,774,837 downwards.
GAATAATTTTAGTACTTTATCTGATAAAATTTTTACAAATAAATAAATATTATATTTATTTATCTCCCAATATTTTATTGAAACACAATATCCCTCACCATTTACTTTGAAATATCTTGTTGATTGGACATTATAATGGAAACGATCCATATTCCCCTTTTTATAACCCTGAATTTTTCTGATAAATCGATTTTAAGGGTTTTAGGTAGGCATTCCAAATGCCAAATGCATTAACTCACAGTTACTTGATTTTTTGAGTGGACTCCCCAATCCAGAAATCCTTAAATTAGATTTTGTTAACATCTTCTTCTCAGTTACACCAAGTCCTAATTTGGAATTTAACCCTTGATATGAACTATGTTAATTCAACCCAAAACTTCAAGTTAGAATACCCTGATAATTGAAAGCACCCCAACTTTTTTTGTTCAAGAACTTTGAACTATGATTTGATTTTAACTAAATTAGTGGAAGGCTATACTGAATTAATATATATAATTGATGTATTTTATTTTATTCATAAATTTCCAATTATTACCTTTATTACATTATTGTTGATATTTAGTGGATTTACTTAAGTGATTAACAATGTCTTGGATAATATTTATGCAAAAGATGGTTTATTTTAGTTTTATATTATATGCTTGTTAATTAATTAATTCATGTGATCATGATAAGACATCCATAATAAAATAACCATGAAACTTGATAAAAGTAAAATAATAAATTGGTATGATCATGAGATTTTATTTTTGGTTATTTTATCTATAGGATGATAAACTAACCATCGACCTAGGAGGAAAACACCTTAAACCATTTATGTTTCATGTTGTAGTTTTCCACCTATCCACCTATGTGTATCTCTTATATTATTTTCACCTCGTCTCCAATCTTGAAACACTTATACTAGCTTGGGAGATTCATCCATTACATATGCTTTTAATCACACATAGGTGAGTGTAAACAGAGGATTGGTTAAGGGGTTTACATAAAAGAAACCATGGGAACATAGGCCCTTACATAATGAGAGGAGGGATGACACACGAGATAAAAATTTAATTTAATAATAAATTGATTGAATTCAATAACATAAAAAGGTCTTGGTCTCGCCCAAATTTACCCAAGTTTTAAGGGTCAAGCGGTCGCTTGTAGTGTAGCTTGGGTTGTCGAATCCTCAGAGACCTAAGAAGAACCTTTAGACACTCAATAAAAGAGATGGATTTTTGGCTATGAATTGGCCAACTTGGGTTGATTTTATATTGTTTTGAAATAGCACTAAAAGATCTATGTGAATTCAAATTAAGAGAAAATGAGTTGATCCTAGGTTATGGCTCGGGGTGGATTGAATGAATTCTTTTTTTTCGATTTTAATTTCATTAACTCGAGAAGGATTCATGAAATGAATTCAAACTAACCTCATCACTTACTGATTAAACACCTTCAAAACATATGATAATAACCTATACACTTGTAGGATCATTTTCATGAGCACTCCAAGGTAAAGGATGTAATTAGAACATGAAAGTGGGGTGAATAAATTCAATAAGGAAGAGGAAGAATAAAAATCATTGAATGAAAGAAACTCAATTAAAAGAAATTAATAACATTTAGGAATGATAAATAAAATTCAATCCCACCCCTTTCTACTCCCTTGGATCAACCCATAAAAGAGCTAGCCCTCCATTGATGACAAGTTCTCAACGGAAGTGGAAAGTAGACTTATGAGGGTAGAATTGAAGAAGCAAAAACAACAAAAATAACAATCACTCCACCGTTGTGTGAACAAAATCACAAGGTTTGGTGTGAATAAATTCACTCCTTGAGGCAACGGTATCAAGGTGATAAGGAGAAGAAAAGAAAAAGAGGAAATGAAGAACTTTTATTAAGAACTAATGTGATTCAAACAACTTACATGAGAATGAAGAACGATTACAACATCAAATGGACAGCATAACATTATAATGAAACAAAGAACCCAAGATCCCCAAATCCATCACCACTACTGCCTTAAATAGGAAAAAATTAATTCTTGGCCGAGACCCCAACATCCCATGTGCCTTTGATTAATTATGTTGGGGAAAGGTGGGTGGAACATTAATGATGAGAGACTTTTCCACTTCTTGCCCCGAAGTTGCAGCCAGCTTGCATCCACCGGAAAGACGTACCTAAATGACCTTCTAGAAGGCCGAATTGGAGTGGGCCCTATAAGACTTAAATGAAGCACCGGATATCCCCTAACATCATGTAAAATTTCAGCCCAAAATAATTTTTGGTTCGGGATATATGATTGCAATGGTGGGATGTTTTTCTGGGCCGCAGACTCTGGCCCAAAATTAAATCTTCAACTTGGGACGCCTTGATCACCACCATTGAAGACGAATTAGCACCAGCACCAGAAGAATTATTTTTTCCCCTATATGTCTTATAGTCTCCTATAAATTTTGGGATTCATTGGGCCTGTATTGTGGGCCCCATAGTCCTATCAGTGGGATGATATCCAATCTGCCTTCTTCAGAATTGTTTCCTTTAATCGCCAAATTCTCCATCATGCTTTATTAATAATCCATTGATCCCTGAATAAAAAATGTTCATAATTAAGTGAATATCCATTTAAAAAAATATCAAATTAAAACATGGATAGTTACATTCTTTAAAATCAGATGAAACATTGGGCCTAAATTGGTGCACATTAGGCATGAAGTGCACAAATGATGAGAATGAGTGTTCAAAATGTAAAATGCACTAAAATGGTATTTATGAATAGAAAGGCACATGAAAACTACATATATTATCAATGAATATTAGCCTCTTACAGTGGCTAATCACACCCCCCAGCTTGAGTTTTTCTAGTCCTGAGCAAAATATATCTCACAAAAATGAAATTCAAATGACCTTTTCCAAAAACATTTTAATACACATTTCTCACCCAAAGATCACATACCAAACAATTATGAAACCCATAAAAATCATTTAAAACAAGCTATGTCCATAAGCATATCTCAAGCCCAAGCCCATTCCTTTATTCAAATTCATTTCCATATTTCATCCAAATTCAATTAAGCATGATGAAGTGTTGTGTGTCACAATAGACATGGGGGTTCATTTTCATTCGAGGGAGAAAAGATGGAAGTGCTAGGAGCAATCAAATTTTAATAATAAGATGAGTACTCATTTTTTATTTTCTCTTTTTTTTTGGGTTTTTTTTTTTTTTTTGCAATTTTGCCATGGTAATTGAAATTGAACTCAATCGAGTCAACCCATGTAGCAAGACTTTGCCGATGACTCCCAGGCTCAAAGACCTTAGGGCACCAAGTGAAGCTCACATACTCGGGCATCATCTCGAGTTAACTCAATCAAAAACAAATTCAAATTACCACAAATAGAGATAAAATGCCCAACTCTGAGCCAGACAACTATGGAGTCACGATCCCCAAGTGCCGAAAGCCACACATTAGGTCAATTCATTGCTCTACGCGCAAATTTTTTTTTTTTTTTTTGAATACTCATGTTAAAATTAAAATGATCGCCAATCCTATGCTATTTATTATGGGTCCCAAAGAACTCAAACTAGGACCCCACAATCTAGAGGACGTGCATTGTGTTTTTTTTTATTAAATGGATGAAAATATAACAATGAAAAATCACATCGGACAACCGCACTTTCCAATAACTATGCACATGAACATAAACTTGCATTAAAATCAGAATCAAGGCATACAAAATTATTTGATATCCAATTTCAGAGTTTGGAATGTGTGTTATCATGTTCAAGGTTAATGACATTTTTCCTTCCACACCTTTTCATCTCACCCCCCCAACTTGGAATACACTGTCCCCAGTGTTTAAAGAATTGAAACATAGAAGTGACAGGATATAAGTTCAACGAAGACATTGAAAATGAAAATTATGGAATGAAGTCACCTGGTGGTTGATGTTGAAAATGCATTCCCAGGTCTCCCTTCAGTTCTGGTTTATCTCCCAATGGCTTGGACGGTTGTGACCAGCTTTTCCCAATGACCTATGACATGCCTTAAATTTTTTTTTTTAAATATATATTTTTCGTATATTTTTTTTTAACCTAAAAAAAGGTATAAATAACATAAATTGATGATACATTGTCTTCTCTTAAATTTCTGGGTAAGGTATTACTCAAGGATCACACCGCGTGACACGGATGAATACGGTGCTCCCCTTTCATACCCATCCTTACTCATAAAATAAGAACAGGTCAACAATCTATTTTTTTTTAAATACCTACAAAAAAAATAAAATAAAATAAAAGAAAATAAAATAAAGTGATGATACATTATCTTCATTATATTTTCTGGGTAAGGTATTACTCAGGGATCACACCGGGTGACACGGATGAATACGGTGCTCCCCTTTCATACCCATCCTTACTCATAAAAGAAGATCAGGTCAACAGTCTATATTTTTTTTTTAAATAACAGAATGCAGAAGAAGGAAAAAAACGAGTCACAAAGATTAGAAAGATGAAGACCACGGGTTGCCTCCCGTGCAGCGCTTTTGTTTAACGTCGTTAGCCCGACATGGATTCTAAATCTATCAATTTTTTCCTGGTTCATAGGTTGGCTCTATTAACTCTACCTCTATTTCCTGTTTATCGAATGATTCAATGAATGGTTTTAAACTATGACCATTGAACTTAAAAATGTTACCACTTGTGGGATCCTGAATCTCTACAGCCCCATGAGGGTACACATGATGCACTATGAATGGACCTGACCATCTAGACCTTAACTTTCTTGGGTGTAAATGAAGTTTTGAACTATACAAGAGCACAGGTTTTCCCAGTTCAAATTGTTTGACTTTGATATTCCTAGATTGGTAGGCTTGAACTCTAGCTTTATTTATCCTTGAATTTTCATACGCCTCCATCCTAAGTTCCTCAAGTTCATTAAGATCTAACTTCCTCTTTTCTTCGGCTAAAGAAATGTCGAAATTCATTTTCTTGATTGCCCAAAATGCCTTATGCTCAATTTCAACAGGTAAATGGCATGCTTTTCCATAAACCAACCTATATGGTGACATTCCTAGGATGGTTTTGAATGCTGTACGATATGCCCAAAGTGCATCCAAGAGTTTCTCAGACCAATCTTTCCTAGAGGGGTTGACAGTTTTTTCAAGAATTTGCTTAATCTCCCTATTTGCTAACTCAGCTTGACCATTGGTTTGAGGATGGTATGCAGTGGAAACTTTATGAGAAATTCCATACTTAGACATGAGTGAAGAGAATGGGAGATTACAGAAATGGGTTCCATGATCACTGATTATAGCCCTCGGAATTCCAAATCTAGAAAAGATATGCTCTTTTAGGAATCGGATCACAACTTGATGATCATTAGTCTTGGTGGGAATGGCCTCAACCCATTTTAAGACGTAATCAACAGCTAAGAGGATGTAGAGGTATCCCTTAGAGTTTGGAAAGGGTCCCATGAAATCAATTCCCCAACAATCAAAGATTTCAACAACTAGAATGGGAGTGAGGGACATTTGATTTCTTTTGGAAATGGATCCTAATTGCTGACACTGAGGACAACTTTTGTAGTATTGGAAGGAATCCTTAGTGAGGTTCGGCCAGTATAAACCACTTTGGAGGACCTTTGAAGTGGTTTTCTTTGTAGAAAAGTGGCCTCCACATGCCTCTCCATGACAAAATTTTAGAATGGACTCTTGCTCAGACTCGGGAACACATCTCCTGATGATTTGATCAGGACAGAACTTGAAGAGTTAAGGATCATCAAACACGTAGTGTTTGACATCAGAAAGGAATTTCCTCTTAGCTTGGGTCCCCATGAATTTTGGAATGTCACCCGTCACCAAATGGTTTGCTATGTCAGCATACCAAGGGCAATCACTCACTGAATAGAGGTGCTCATCGGGAAATGAATCAGACACAGAGAGGTGGTGTGAGTTGTCTTTGAATTCCATCCTAGAGAGGTGATCATCTACAACATTTTCAACACCCTTTTTATCCTTAATGGTTAAATCAAACTCTTGAAGAAGAAGGACCCACCTAATCAATCTAGCCTTGGCATCTTGTTTTTGGAAAAGGTATTTTAGGGCTGAATGGTCAGTGAAGACAATGATGGGTGATCCTAAGAGATAAGACCTGAATTTCTCTAAAGCAAAGACAACAGCAAGAAGTTATTTCTCAGTGGTGGTGTAGTTTATTTGTGCATCATTTAAAGATTTGCTTGCATAAGCAATGACACATGGAGTTTTCTCACACCGTTGTCCTAAGACTGCTCCTACAGCGAAGTCACTTGCATCGCACATGAGCTCGAAAGGAAGTTTTCAGTTTGGAGATTTCATGATAGGTGGAGATATAAGAGTTGACTTGAGTGTAGAGAATGATTCCTCACAGCTTTCTGTCCATAAAAATGGAGCATCTTTTACCAATAGAGCACAAAGTGGTCGAGAAATAGATCTGAAATTCCTAATGAACCTTCTATAAAAACCAGCATGTCCTAAGAAGTACCTCACCTCCTTAACAGTTTTAGGAGAGGGAAGGTGACGAATGATGTCAACCTTAGCTTTATCAACTTCAATACCTCTACCAGATACTAGATGACCTAGAACATGTCCTTCCCTTACCATGAAATGGAATTTTTCCCAATTTAGTATGAGATTCTTATCCTCACACCTTGACAAAACCTTTTCAACATTTAGAAGGCATCCCTCAAAAGTATCCCCAAATATGGAGAAATCATCCATGAAGACCTCTAAACAATCCCCCACCATGTCCGAGAAGATTCCCATCATGCACCGCTGGAAGGTACCAGGGGCATTACATAACCCAAAAGGCATGCGCTTGAAGGCAAAAGTGCCGAATGGACAAGTGAAGGTCGTTTTTCCTTGATCCTCTAAAGAGACTTCGATTTGATTATACCATGAGAATCCATCTAAGAAGCAGTAGAATTGATGACCCGCCACTCGCTCGAGGACTTGATCAATAAAGGGCAAGGGGAAATGGTCTTTCTTGGTACAAGAGTTGAGATTCCTATAGTCAATACAAACTCTCCATCCACTACTAACCCTTGTTGGAAGCATCTCTCCATCATTATTGGTTATTACTGTGATTCCAGCCTTCTTTGGAACCACATGGATTGGGCTAACCCACTCACTCTCAGCTATAGGATAGATGATACCAGCTTTTAACAATTTCAAAAGTTCTTTTCTCACTACTTCCATAAGATTAGGATTGATTCGTCGCTGAGGTTGACGACATGGCTTTGAATCGGATTCTAGAACAATTCTATGAGTCCCGATAAGTGGGCTAATCCCAAGAATATCTGATAGAGTCCATCCAATGGCTTTCTTGTGTCTCCTAAGGACATCTAGAAGAATCCTCTCATGATTGGCTTCAAGAGAGGAATAAATGACAACATGAAAGGATTGATTGTCCCCTAAGAACGCATACTTGAGTGATGAAGGTAAAACCTTAAATTCAAGATCAGAGTGGTTATTACTTTCCAAGAAAGGATGAGACTTTGTATTGAACTCAGTTTCTTTGTTCACATTTCTTGACAAAATTGGTTCCTTGTGAAGAGAATTTTCATCCACTAAATTAGCTAGAGTAGTTTCATAAAGGGATATGGACTCGATGTTATTGATTTCACTCATGGTATCATTGATTGGTGATTCTATAAAATCATCAATAGAGCAATCTGAAAGAGATTCAAGCCAAGGAGACAAATTTCCCTCATGTGAACAAAGAAAATCAATCTCTTCTTGACTTAAACATCCTTCGGTAATTCCTTGATGTTCCTTGAGTTCACTATCAACACTACCCATCCAATTAACCTCATGGATCTCTTCATCATCCCCAATTTGAGAGTTTTCATTGTAGATGTTCAAGTCTAGACTCATGTTTCCAAAGGTGATGGTCATGTTCCCATTTCGGACTCGGATAACAGAGTTGATTGTTGCAAGGAAGGGATGACCAAGGATGATTGGGGTTTGCTCCCTAGGACCTAATCTTGGGTTATTGTCAAGAACAATGAAGTCAGCTGGGTAAATGAAATTTTCAACTTTCACCAAAACATCCTTTAAGATCCCCTTTGGAACTCGAATACTACGATCAGCAAGTTGAAGAGTGACAGATGTGGGTTGGAGTTCTTCGAGCCCTAACTGACAATACATAGCATAAGGAATGAGGTTCACACTGGCTCCGAGATCACACAAGTCTTTGACAACTTTGTTCTCTCCTAGTTCAACATTTATGTAAGGGCATCCCGGGTCTTTCATCTTTGGAGGAAGGGTTCCTTGGATTGTTGTGCTAACATTTGCTACCAGAAGGACTTGGTTCTTATGTGAGAATTTCCGTTTAAATGTGCAGAGGTCCTTAAGGTATTTTGAGTATGAAGGAATGGTTTGAATGGCATCGAGGAGTGGAATGTTCAACTTGACTTGTGAGAATATTTCCCTCAATGTTTCACTCAATTCAGGCTTGGTTTTCCCCCTCATGCGTTGAGGAAATGGGGCAGGTTGTGGGGTTGTTTTTTGAAGAGTTGTTTCCTTCACATTTTTATTAGTATCATCAGTTTGTTCATGTGTTTCATTTGAATTTTCATTAGAGTTTGAATCTTCAGGCGGGTTTTGGACTATTTGTTCAGGTTTCTCAATTGATTTTCCACTTCTCAAAACTATCACAGCCTTTAGTTGTTCATGAGTTGTTTGAGTGCAACTTGTCTCCCCTCTTGATGTTTGTTGTGGAATGGCCTGTGTGGGAATGGGTGCCTTTCCAGTTTTTATGGTTTGAAGTTCTTGTTTAAGGGACGAGACTTCTGAGTTCATCCTTTCCATTTGTTTGCACAGTTGTTCAAGGATTGGGAGAGGGACAGATTGGGAAGGGGTTTGTGTTGGTTGGGTTATCCCAGGGGGATACTTTGGTTGTTGGATGGGTTGTTGGTATTGGACTAGAGGATGTTGGTATTGGATTGGTTGTGGTTGGAATTGGTTATGGTTTTGAAAATTTTGTGTAGGGTAGGGGTTTGGTCCTTGTGGTTGGTTAGGTTGTTGGTTATCTTTCCATCGGAAGCCTGGGTGGTCATTATACCTTGGGTTGAATGTGTTTGGGTATTGAGGCTTTTGAAAGTTTAGGGCATTGACTTCAGCAGGTGGTCCTCCTAAAAGAACATCCTTGATGGATGGAATGGTTGGGCAGTTGTCTGTTTTGTGGTCATGTTTGTCACAGATTGTGCAAACAAGGTCTACAGTTTGGATTTCATTGATTTTCCTATGGTCTATCTCTTCAACCTTCCTAGAGAGTGCTGCAAGTTTCTCCCTAAGGCTTTCCTCTTCCCTAAGTGTATGAATTCCAGTAGTTCTTTGAGGCTTTTCAGAATAAGGTGATGTTCCCCATGTTTGGTTTTGTTCAGCAAGGATTTCTAGATACTCGTAAGCATCATTTGGGGATTTGTTTTTAAAGGTCCCATTACACATCATGTCAATGAATTGTTTGTTCCCTGGGACCAAACCTTCATAGAAAATTCTTACTTGTTCAGGAATAGAAAAACCATGGTGTGGAACCATGTTTATGGTGTCTTTGAACCTCTCCCATGTTTCATAAAATGACTCTCCCTCTTTTTCAAAAAAAAATTGGATTCTCTTTTTTAGTGAAATGGTTTTGTGATGGGGGAAGTATTTTTTGTAAAATTCTCTTTGCAGTTGGTTCCAAGTGTCGATTGATGAAGGTCTCAGGTTTTTTAGCCAATTTTTAGCTCGATCCTTTAATGAAAAAGGAAAGAGCCTCATCTTAGCAGATTCTAGTTGATGTGGGGGACACATGGTTTCAACAATTTCGTTGAACTCTTTGACATGAAGGTATGGAATTTCTGACTCCATCCCATGAAAGGTTGGAAGGTGGTTTAGGACATGGGGTTTGAATATGTAGTTGGTGTCTCCTATGAAATTTTGTCTAATGCATGAGGGGGCATTGGTCCAAGCTGGAGTGAGGTAGTCGTTCATGGTTTGATCAACTACATTCCCTAAGTTTGGAGCTTCTTGGTTTTGGTTTCCCATTTGATTCCCCCCAGGGTTTACAATTTGATTTTGTGGATGACCCTCCATTGGAATTGTTTCAAGTTCTGAATTTGGGGTTTCAAGAGTATTTTAATTTGATTTAAACAATCCCCTAGGTGCACTTGACTCCCCTATCCTAGGACTATCCACCCTAACTAGTCTGTTTGAGAAATCGCAGGTGTAGGCGGACATGCGCCAAAAAAAAGCGAGAAAGGGTCAAGATAAGAGATCTTGGGTGAGAGTAGAAGAATGGGGGTGAGAAAAGAAGGTTTTTGTCTAAGAAACTTACTTGGTCCCCGGCAACGGCGCCAAAATTTGGTCTCGCCCAAATTTACCCAAGTTTTAAGGGTCAAGCGGTCGCTTGTAGTGTAGCTTGGGTTGTCGAATCCTCAGAGACCTAAGAAGAACCTTTAGACACTCAATAAAAGAGATGGATTTTTGGCTATGAAGTGGCCAACTTGGGTCGATTTTATATTGTTTTGAAAGAGCACTAAAAGATCTATGTGAATTCAAATTAAGAGAAAATGAGTTGATCCTAGGTTATGGCTCGGGGTGGATTGAATGAATTCTTTTTTTTCGATTTTAATTTCATTAACTCGAGAAGGATTCATGCAATGAATTCAAACTAACCTCATCACTTACTGATTAAACACCTTCAAAACATATGATAATCACCTATACACTTGTAGGATCATTTTCATGAGCACTCCAAGGTAAAGGATGTAATTAGCACATGAAAGTGGGGTGAATAAATTCAATAAGGAAGAGGAAGAATAAAAATCATTGAATGAAAGAAACTCAATTAAAAGAAATTAATAACATTTAGGCATGAGAAATAACATTCAATCCCACCCCTTGCTACTCCCTTGGATCAACCCATAAAAGAGCTATCCCTCCATTGATGAAAAGTTCTCAACGGAAGCGGAAAGTAGACTTATGAGGGTGGAATTGAAGAAGTAAAAACAACAAAAATAACAATCACTCCACCGTTGTGTGAACAAAATCACAAGGTTTGGTGTGAATAAATTCACTCCTTGAGGCAACGGTATCAAGGTGATAAGGAGAAGAAAAGAAAAAGAGGAAATGAAGAACTTTTATTAAGAACTAATGTGATTCAAACAACTTACATGAGAATGAAGAACGATTACAACATCAAATGGACAGCATAACATTATAATGAAACAAAGCACCCAAGATCCCCAAATCCATCACCACTACTGCCTTAAACAGGAAAAAATGAATTCTTGGCCGAGCCCCCAACATCCCATGTGCCTTTAATTAATTATTTTGGGGAAAGGTGGGTGGAACATTAATGATGAGAGACTTTTCCACTTCTTGCCCCGAAGTTGCAGCCAGCTTGCATCCACCGGAAAGACGCGCCTAAATGACATTCTATAAGGCCTAATTGGAGTGGTCCCTAGAATACTTAAATGAATCCCCGGATGTTCCCTAACATCCTGTAAAATTTCAGCCCAAAATAATTTGTGTTTCGGGAGATATGATTGCAATGGTGGGCTGTTTTTCTGGGCCGCAGACTCTGGCCCAAAATTAAATCTTCAACTTGGGACGCCTTGATCACCACCATTGAAGACGAATTAGCACCATCACCAGAAGAATTATTTGTTACCCTATATGTCTTCTAGTCTCCTATAAATTTTGGGTTTCATTGGGCCTGTATTGTGGGCCCCATAGTCCGATCAGTGGGATGATATCCAATCTGCCTTCTTCAGAATTGTTTCCTTTAATCGCCAAATATCTCCATCATGATTTATTAATAATCCATTGATCCCTGAATAAAAAATGTTCATAAATAAGTGAATATCCATTTCCAAAAATATCAAATTAAAACATGGATAGTTACATTCTTTAAAATCAGATGAAACATTGGGCCTAAATTGGTGCACATTAGGCATGAAGTGCACAAATGATGAGAATGAGTGTTCAAAATGTAAAATGCACTAAAATGGTATTTATGAATAGAAAGGCACATGAAAACTACATATATTAGCAATGAATATTATCCTCTTACAGTGTCTAATCAGGTCTCATCTAGGATAATTATCATGCACATGCATGTAATGAATTACTCATTTAAATAGAATTCAATTCTAATCGTTCTTATTTAATATAAATCACGTTTGAAACAATTAATTATATTATTTAATTAATCAATTGTTTTTTATTAATTCTCATAAAAATTTCCTTGATATTATAATCCATCATAATTTTAAAAAAAAATTAATATAAAATTAACTGTGTACAAAAATTTACCATAGAGGAAACACGGTGAGTACCCATCTGAACTACCCAATGTGTATTATACTCATATATTATTTACTCTTGTGACATGTGGCATACGTGACTTATAAAATAATTTCACTACATATACTATCAACTTAATGACCACACTGAATGCATGGTATTTAGGTAGTGTGTTATTCTTCACTGCTTGTAGAGTAATAACTGTAATAAAACATATACATGATATGTAAATCCAAACATTATGTAGAAATTAATTATACATTTATATATATATAACCCATTACATGGAATGTGATTTCAACTTAATGACCACACGAAACACATATTGATAAGGTTTGAAGAGTATAAAAAATTAATTTTCAATTATATATAATATGGAAAAAGTACATAGTGTGTACATTAAATCTACCCAGCATGTATTATTCTCACTGTCTATATGTGGCACACACCTAGGGACTCAGCATGTAATTTTACCATGGAAAATATTGGAGTACATAGTGTTTACATGGGATACGCTGTGTGTGGTCTCTGAGTTACATGGTCACCAATCATGTAGGTCATGTAATAGGATACATGGACTATATGTGACTAAGGGACTACACATCGTGTATGGATGTTACATGGCATGTACTCTGGTTGACCATGCACTAGGATGGCCTGGACAACACATGATGTATAATTAAATTCACTGTGTGTAATAAATTCACACATCTTGAATTAATTTTGAATTAATTCATGTTGTATTAAACACTATTACATAGATTGTACCTTATATTTACACAGCATGTACTCTTTTGTTATCTAACTAAACTCCTTAGAACCTCGAGATGATATCTTTGAATTTATTTCATTCATAAAATTAATCGACTTGATTATATTTTCTAGAAACAAATAGAAATAAAGTATATCTTCTAAACTAAATTAAAGAATTATTAAACTGGAATTGAAAAATAATGATAAATGTGTAAATTAATCAATTATATTTAAATAATTATCAATAATTATGAAAACTCTCTCTGATACCATTTTTAGGTTCCGGGCACAGTGGAAGCATCAGATGGTTCATGCCCAAATTTTATTTTTTTCAAGATCGATAATTAATATGAGATTTACATGATAATAAATGTCATGATCAATGTAATTGAAACAAAGAATATAGAAAATGGATAAATGCTGGAACCAAATCATAGGATCATCACATATTATTTATTATTAATTTAACCAATTAAAGAATTACCTGGTGATAAATTCTTTATTCATTGATGGATCTGACAACATATCTACATTGTACCATTATTTAATTGTAGGATTCAAGAATAGATTACCTCCAGCAGTGATCCACACATATTCCATAAACCTTCTAACGTCGTCATAGGAATATCCAAGTGCTAGCACAGCAGATCCTAATGCTTGTGTTGTTTCCATTTGATCACCCTGAGACCCGCTTCAAGGAAGGATTCTCTTCGATCTCTCTATACTTGAGAGTAGTGGTGGAGGAGGATCACTCTATATTATTGATATAATTCTTTAAGAGGGATCTCTCTAGAGATTTTATAGGATTCTCTCCAGATCTTGTTGTGAACAACACAAAATGAATTGGCTCTTTTAAGAGAATAATATAATTGGGTTTATATACTGTTAGGGTTAGAAAATAATAATTGCACATGCACCCTTTATTATTTCCATAATCTCTACATAACCCATGTATATAATAATATTATTATTATTATTATTTATTGGAATGTATAAAACTTGTGAATTAAATTAAATATTATTTGATCAAATAATATTCAATATATATTATTTCTCACTAGACCATTAAACTCAGTTTGAAATTCATCCATAATATTTATAGGGCCTTGAATAATTACTATTTATTTAATAAATAAATATCATTTTATTATTCAACAATAAATAAATAAATAAATATTATATTCACTAAATAGAAAATAAATATTTATTAAATATTCTTCTCACATAATATTCTCTCGAATAACTGGAGACAGAATATATGCAATCAAGAAAATATGAATAATTATTAAACCACATGTAAGAAATATATTTATTCAACTTTTTAAATAATAAATAATAATATATTATTTAACTAAGATTCTCGATACACTTACTGTGTGACCTTCTCAGCCTCTTTCTTAGTAACACTAGGCGAAGTAGCCTAAAATCCAAGGTTAGTATCTAAAAACACGTCAAGGCACCCATTGAGAAATAATTTAATGATATGGTGACTTAATACCACATACAGATGCTTACTGTGTAATATAATTCCTTTATCATTATATATCTAATCAAGTAGATTGTATTATAGTCCCATAAACCTATGTTCTCTATGGCTCTTTCTTTGACTTTATAGAAATTGAACTTTCCCAATGAACATCATGGAAATGAATTTATTTAGTCTATATCATTTATATAAAAGGTCTAGAGATATAAAATTTTATTAAAGAATATAAGGGGGAAATACTTTCTCACATTATTCATTAATGAAATATTACTCATGATACACCCAACGTATCCTACCTCACCGCAAACATATGTCGTCATGGTTTTTTTCAATACATCAAATTACATGACTTGTAACACTCATTAATAATAATTTTAAAATCTAAGGATCAAAACACAAATCTACAAATAGGAATATTCAATTACACATATAAATATGGACTTCCTACTGGTAGGTCTCATTCTCATAATATCCTACACTAGATGTTACTAAGGGTGTACATTGTGAGAAGGTGCCTCAAAGTCTTATGAGTCTCCACTTCTGATAGCCTGTATCATTTTTGTCCCTAAAATGATTTTATCTGGATATAGAACATATATTTAAGAATACTTTCATGGAACTTATGGGTTCTCATCATAGTGGGAAACTGTTATGACCTTTCAGTACAAAAACTACTCTTAGAACATTATTGCAAATTATGTTATTCAGAAGAAATATCATGATATGAAAATAATTTTATTAATATTCAAAACAATTAATACAGGTTATCATAAAGTAAACATAATTTGGTTCTAGGGAACCAAATCCAACACAAAACATATCATTGAAATTTTTAAATACAAGTGATTAAAATATATATATATAAATAGATAATTTAAGCATGTATAAATTTTTGAACAAATAATTTATCTTAAAAACAATTTAAAAATGAAAAAATTTACAAAAACAATTTATAAATGAGAAAAAATCAAGAAAAAAACAATTTTAACCACAAACTAGTTATAACGATTAAAATTTATAAATATAAACAATTATAAATACAAACCATTTCAAAAAAAATAGTGACAAAAAATTATAATAAAAAAATATATAATATTAATCAAATTTTAACAAAAAAAATTGTAATTTATAATAAAATGCATACAAACAAATGAATATATGAATCAAATTTATAACTATCAAATAGTTAATTTATTTTCAAAAATATAATAAAAACTTACAGAATTTGAAGGTTGATAATGAAAAATAGAACTTTTCTTCTAATCAACTCACTTGAAGTCATTGGAAATAAGGATAAGGCTTCAAGATTGAATAAAAATTAGTGTAAAACAAATTAAAAAAAAGAACCAACAAAAACCTTAAACCACGGTTTCAATTCAACTGAGATATCTTGAGGATCATGAAAGAAAGATGAAGGATGGAATGTTGAGGAGAAAAACTATGAAAGGATTATTAAAATTGACTAAAAGACAATATAGAGCATTGTCAAATGTCTTCGGGTGTCATCATTGGCCAATAGGTTGGGTTTTGATTGAAAATAAAATGAGGGTTTTAGGGACTGGGTGTATTTTTTAAAACACTTTTAACGTCAGTCTTTTAAAAACAGATGTTAAAATAAATTTTAATAACCGTTAACACTATTTTTTTATAAAATATATGTTAAAATTTGTTATGAATTATTTTTAATGTAATTTTTATAAAAAAAATTGTTAAAATTCATTGGCATAGGTTTTAACATCAGTTTCTAAAAAACTGACGTTAAAACTTTGAAGTTGAAGCTTTTATTTCTACTGGTGTATTATTCGAGACCATCACTTCATTTATTTGTGTCAAATGTAAATTATCATAATCCTTAATATATTAATCTTAATGGTCATTGTACAATGGATATATTATCAATGGTTATGATGTTTAACAGTCCTTTAAATTTGATAGACCATATAACGCTCCAAAATAATCAAAGTAGTGCATGTGTTTTCTATAACATCATTTCTTAAAAAAATATCATTTAAAAAAGGAAATTTCATTTATAAATGTTCAAGTAATTACATTATTCCCCCTTCAGAAATTTCACCCTTTAAATTTTTATTTCATACACTAAAACAGATAAGGGTACTTCTGTTTCATCACCTCTTCCAGTTCCCATGTCACTTCCTTAAACTAATGGTTCCACCATAACAATTTGACCAAGTTATTTGTCTTATTTCATATAAGTGTTTATCTACAATCTAATATATTCACTGGTTTATCCTTATATAAAATATCATTCTCCAACGGTACCACCTCTAGATCCAATATATGTAAGGTATCTAGTATGTACTTCTCAAGAGGGATACATGGATCCCATATTGTACTTATTATAGGTTAGATGGGAGTTCTAGTTGATAAGTCAGCACTATAATGTAATCAAGGACCTCAACGGGGTTTATGTATCTAGAAATAAGATTTCCCTTATTCCCAAACCTTGTAACTTTATTCCATGGCGATATATAAAGGAACACTTTATCTCTGATCTCAAACTCCAAGTCTCTTCAATGATTGTCTATATAGATTATCTATCAAATTTTTGTGAATTTCATATGAAACTAAATGGTTTGAAACTTCTCTTTAATTTATTGTATAAGATCTGGTCTCATCAACTTCTTCTCTCCAACTTCATCTCAGTATGTCAGAGTCTGTCACCTCTTCCCATACAAAGCCTCATAAGGTTCCATTTGAATACTAGAATGGAAACTATTGTTATATGAGAACTTTACTAGGGTAAAGTGTTGGTCCTAAAATCCTTGTAAATCCATTAAAAATGATATCAGTATATCCTCTATATTTTTAATGGTACTTTCAGAATAACCATTTATCTAATGGTGATAATCAGTGTTAAATCTCGATACTGTATCCAATGCTTGTTGAAGCCTTCTCCAAAATCTTGAGGTAAAACTCAGATATCGATTATATACAATGGATAGTGTAACTCCATGCAGTCTTAACACTTCCCTTATTTATATATTTTAAATTTAGTTGAGATATAAATCTTCCATGATAGCAATGAAATGTTCTGGAATTATAAGCCGATCGACTACCACCTAAATGGTGTTATTTAATTTAGGTATAATTGGGAGTTATACGATGAAATCCATGTTATGCTTTACCATTTCCATACTATTATGGTAAATGGTTTTATCATAACCTTATACGTTTTTCATTTCCCCTTAACTTGTTATCATACCAAGCATCGAGATGAAAACTCTGCAATCTCCTTCTTCATGTTATCCAACCATAATTCTTTCTTCAAATATCTATATATCCTAGTGATTCCTAGATTAATAGATAATTATGATCTATGAACATAATCCAAAAGTTCCCTCTTCATTTATGGTTTTTATGGGATATATATCTGGGTTTTAAACCTTATAACTCCATTTTCAGAAAAATTGAACTCTAGAATATGTGTTACCTTCTTCTATAGCAACTCATCATCTTTCCGGTCCTCCTTGACCTTCTTAATAATGGATGGTTGATAAATTATTTGATAAAGGAAGGAATAAGATACTTTTATTATTCCCATGTTCATCCTTTTCATGTACAATAAGATCATATCCCTTATAATCCTCGTTATGGATAGGGTTGTAGGATTCCTTCTACTCAAAGCATATGCCACTTTGTTTGTCTTCCTAAGATGGTAATGGATTAAACAATCATAATCCTTGATTACCTGTAACCACCTTAATTGGTTCATATTGAACTCCTATTTTGTGAATATATACTTGAGGATTTTATGATCTATATATATGTCACACTTCTCCCTGTAGATATAATTTCTCCAAATCTTCAGCATGTAGATCACTGTATCCAATTCTAGATCATGTGTTGGGTAGTTCTGCTCATGGGTCTTTAATTGGAATAAGGTGTAGTCTATCACTTTTTCATCAGTCATGAGTACACGACCCAAGCCCTTTTTATGTGTCATTATAGATCACAAATACTTCCCCACGAGTGGTAATGTGAGAATAGATGTAGTGATTATCCTCTTCATCATCTCTTTAAAGTTGTCTTCACATTCATCAATCTTGAAAAAATTGACTCCCTTCTAAGTAATATTAGTTAGTGTTATTGAAAATCATGATAATTTTTTAAAAAATTGATGATAGTACCCAGATAATACAAGAACACTATATTTCCATCACAAATTTTGGTCTAGGCTATCCTTTAATTGCCTCTATTTTTTATAGATCCACAGATATCTCTTTATTGGTGATAACATTCCCCAAGAAAGTTTCTTTTTCCAACCAAAACTCACATTTACTATATTTTTCATATAACTTTTATTTCTACAAGGCCTTTAGTGTAATATTTAAATGATCCTCATGTTCCTCCTTTCTTTTAGAATAGATAATAAAATCATCTATAAAGACTACCACAAATTTATCAAGGTAATCCTTGGAGACTCTATTAATTAATTCCATGAATATTTCTAGAGGATTAGTGATTCCAAATGGAATCACAATGAACTTGTAGTTCCCATAACTTGTATGAAAATTAGTCTTTGAGATATCCTCCTTATTCACCTTTACTTGATAATATCACGACTGAAGATCAACCTTAGTGAAGTACTGGGCTCTACGTAGTTGATTAAAACAAATCATCAATATGTGGTAGAGGATACTTGTTCTTTTTCATGATCTTATTGAGCTCATGATAATCAATACAGAGTCACATTAACTCATCCTTCTTCTTAACAAAGAGGGTCAATGCACCCCATGGTGAATCACTTTGGCATATGAAACCTTTATCTAGATTCTCCTATAATTTCTTCTTCATCTCCTCAAGATCAACAATGAACATTCTATATGAAGTATTAGATAGTGTAAAATCACTAGTTATGATCTTTATTAGTAAATAAAAATCATGGATAGATGGAAGACCAAGTAATTCTTTATTAAACACATCATTAAATTCCCTTATAATAGTCATGTCATCAAGGATGATCTTTTCTTTAGTCTCAATCATTTGAGATAAATACACTTGCTTATAAGGAAATAATATCCATTCTTGAAATGTTAGTACTAAAGAAGATTTATCCTCCTCCTTTAAATTATATAGAATCAAAGATAATTTTTTTTATATGAAGACTTTTTTCCTTATCTCAATGATCTATGTTTGCACTAAAAATGAAATTCATTCCATTCCTAGAATATCATAGAATTTTGTTAAGGTGGTTATCACAAGGTTCTCTAGGAATTTCATTCCATAAATTTAGAGAGGGGATGAGTTATATTCTTGGGATGAAATAATTGAACCATTTTTTATATTAATCAATAACTCAATTTCTATGTTTTAAGGTGGTGTTTGAATAGTTCTATTAAACTTGTGTGATATAAAATAATGCATATAACTATATTCATATAGGAAATTTGAAGTTAATAAATGGATGATAGGCCTACCATTCACTATTTGATTCTTGTTTTAATTATTTACATTGACCAAAATAGACTTGGGGATGATAATTTTTAAACTATTAAACACATAAATGATAAATCCTAAACATTAAATGGATAACTCATAAATGAAATGTATTATTTAACCTATGAATTTCTAGGGTTCAATCTAAAATCCATGATCTATTTCCTAACATAAAATCTTATGGGAATTTTCGTTCCATTAATAATATTTTGTAAGGAATTTAGGAATTTACCAAATTATATCCCACAGGAGTGTAAAACTAAGTGTGTATAAAGACTTTTTATTATGCACCAGTTGATGATCGAGTCCAACACAATGTTCCCATTTAGGGTTATTTCCTCTAGGTATGATTTTTCTACATCCACATCCACTTGTAGCATCCATACAGGGATGTATTTTCTTGAAACCCACTTAATATATACTTTAACAAAATTTAGGTTAATATTTCTTATGTTTATTCTTGTCCTTAAGGATTTCACAAGAGTTTATAAATCCTAATCCCCAAAAATAACTAGACTTTTCTCTGATACCAACTATGAAAACTCATATCTTAAAATACTTTATTTCATGATTTATTACATAAAGGTACACTTAATAAAACCCTAGAATATCATGAATCCTAGTGTATTTGGGAAATTAGGTACATGAAATAATAACTTAAAACATGAGTACAACATCATTATTTAAAATCTTCTTAATATGCTCTTAAAATCCATTGATCTTCTAAAACTGCATGGGATAACTTGGGGACGTGTGTCACGACCCGACCCAACGGGGCTCGAGCCGCAACTCCCCAAGCCCGCCTCCAATAGGCCAGGGGCTGGCGACCAGCGCCGAGTAGGCTATCACACACATGGGAGGCATTAGCCTAAGGTACCTGTACACACGCACCCTCAAACACCTCTATGCAGCAGTGCAGAGATATAGAAACTGAAAAGTAAATGCATGCATACAATCTATCCCAAACCAGAGTGCAACAGCAAAAGTACAAGGGCAAAACAGGGCCCACCAAAAGAAAACTACAAGCGCGTCCAACCTGCTCCGAAGAAGGGGAACGCTGCCACAAACACCCGCCGGAAAACTCCCTCGGCACAGCTCCGGTAAACACCCCGGTCAACCCGCTCACTAAGCTCCGCCTGCTCCGGGTCCTCCTGGGACTCCGTCAAAAGGCATGTGGTCTGCACAAGACACAAACATGTGCGGGCAAAGCCCGTGCAGGGGTGAGTATAAACATACTCAGTAGGCACCCCAAAAACCCAAAACCCAAGGGAGCAACTGAAAGACAACAGTCCGCTCAACCCAGCCAGAGGGAACCCAGACGAGAGAGAAACTCCATCTCGTGACCATCCTCGGCTAAACACAACTAGTCAGCTCAGCTCAGCTCAGGTGTATGCCCATACATACACCTTGAACAATCCAGATATACACGGCTCACGCCACAAAGCCACAAGAGGTACCGACCTCATCACCAGCAACTGTCCACAACCAGGAGAGTACACCACGAACACTGTCATACCAGATGACACTCATCCGAGAGATACACTCCATCGGGATACTCGCAAACATCTCAGACGCTCACCCGAGAGACCACGCTAGTCAGATAGCATCACTGAGGAAACATCGCTGAAACAACATAACCACCAAACTCCTCGGAGAGGGGATCGCCGCTAGGGTCCGCTAGGGGATACCAAGACCCACTCCGGTATACGTAACTCACAGATAGGGGATCACTCCCAGGGTCCGCTGGGGGATACCACGACCCGATCTGGCATACGTAGTTCTCACAGATGGGGGATCACACCCAGGATCCGCTGGGGGATACCACAACCCGATCTGCACTCGACAGAAGCTGCACACTCAGATAGAGGATCATCGTCCATATAAAGATGGTCACGACGATACCGGAACCCTATCTGGTATAACTCGCGATGTAGGGGATCGAACCAACGATGCCGCAACCCTACCGAAACCACGCGCTGAGTAGGGGATCGTATAACCAACGATACCGCAACCCTACTATAAACGTCATGCTGAGTAGGGGATCGTAAACCCGACGATGCCACAACCCTACTATGCACGACCCACCGCGTAGGGGATCATATTCCCGATGATGCCACAAACCCTACGGGGTTAACCTGCTAGATAGGGGATCGCCGCCCGTGAATAAGCGGTCACAGCGATACCAAGAACCCGATCTAGGGTAAAGATGCTAGAGGATCCAATCCGGGCCCACCAGAGGGATACTACAACTCTAACAGTTTAAACATCCCATCGAGAGGATCACAAACCCATATGAAAGTTGTGATACCACACGAACCCTCGTAGGAATGAACCAAGGGAGAACCCTCAACCACTACTGGTCCAAACGTCGCTAACCCGAGCGACTCGCCTCAAAGCCACACTGCGCACCTCTGAAGCCAAAACTGAGGCCATCATCGCGTTCCACGCGGAAAAACACGCAGGATAGGCTGTTTACTCGCCCGAAACGGAGCACCGGTGAAAAAGGCACTATTCACCGTAGCTAGCTCGTGCGGGGCCCACGCAACGATACCGAAACCCATCGAGCGGATCACACCACGGCGATCCCCTCGGAAAAACAAGCGGAATCGACTACTCGCTCGCCCAAAACGGACACCCGGTGAAAAAGGTACTATTCACCGAAGGCCGGCTCGGGTGGGGCCCACGCCTGGATTCCGAAACTCGTCGAACGGATCGCGCCATTGCGATCCTCTCGGAAAAACACACAGGATTGACTATCCATCCGCCAAAATCGGACTCCTGGTGCAAAAGCTGCGTTTCCCCGCAAACGCCAACCCGGCCTCGTGAGGCCCGCACCCCGTTCGCAGTCCCAACACCCGGAAACCATCTCAAAAAGTCCGTCATACCATCAGGGTCCCAACGCCACTGACGGCACGTAAAACGGACGCTCCGGGTAGAAGTTACAACGGCCCGAAGTCGTAAAATAATAAAATAATATTATTTTATACGACGTTTCTAGCTCCCGGGCCACGATCCCAAACCTTTTAAACCCTCAAAGTATGTTCAAAAGGTCCGTCTCGACGCAAGGAGCGCGTCGCCGCAAACGGCTCGCAAATCGGAGTTACGGTTTGCGAGTTACGAGGGTTTAAAGAACCCCCGGAAAATCTTGGCCGGACCACCGCCAGCCTCGCCGGAAACCACCGCGCCGCCGCCGGATTCCGCCGCGCCGCCGCCGCCGTCGCCGGAAACCGCCGCGCCGCCGCCGCGCCGCCGCCCTGCCTCGCCGGATTCCGCCATGGCCGCCGCGGGACTCGCCGGAAAACCGGTTTTTTCGCCGGAAAACTTCCGGGAGCCACCGGGAGCACCCCGGTGCTCCAAATTCAGATCCGAAACATGTTTCGGAAAGCTCGGGACCCGAACTATACAAATCTTATGAAAATTTGAAGAAAAACAACACAAAAACGGGATCTGGGATTTTAAAACTCAAACCGCCTACCTCGCGGGCGAAACGCCGACGTTCTGCCTCAGATCCGCGCTCCCGAGCTTCCGCTGCGCACTCCTGGAACGTCCGCCGTCGAATTCTGAGCTCGCGGGCGCTCCGTTTGCTCGATTCGGCGGAGTGGCGGCGAAGAACGGCGAAGAACGACGAAGAACGATAAAAGGGGGGGGGGGGCGCTGATATTTATATCAGCGGCCCGCCGGCGCCAAACTCGCCTCGGACCCGACGCCCGATGCGAACAAAAGTAAGGTCACCCCTAGGGTAAACGCGTCGTTCTGAACACAACGGCGGTCTCAGATTTTCCATCCGAGACTCCGTTCAGAAGTTATTTGAGCCGTCGCTCGCACAGAAACATGCCACTTATTTACGGAAACGCCCCTGGTGGCGTTTCTCACCGCAGGCCCGCGCCCGCAAAGTTTACACCCCGCCTAGGGTAAACGGCACGTTCCGGACGCAACCGTGCCCTTAGATTCCTGTTCTGAGCTACCGTTTAGGAGATATCACACCCCCGCCACGTGCATAGTATAAAAATACTTAATATTTTTATAAAATTAATTCCGGGCACACCGAGCCTCGGAATCGCACGCCGTCTTCGCGCCTAGCTCTGGAATTATTCGTAGAAATATTCCAGAGTCTGACAGGGCCAAAAACCTGAGTCGCTACATCCTCCCCCCCTTAGAACTTTTCGTCCCCGAAAAGCCCCAAGCACAAGGAAAGCGACTGAACTCTCAACTGGGTCTCACACACCAGCGAGCTCACCAACAACAACCACTCAGGGTCTTACCAACGCCCTGAACAAAACTCGAGCAAGCAACAAAAGTAAAGAGTACCGCTAAACAGTGTCTGACAAACTACTGCAGTAAGTAGAAAAGACACAAGGCGTACCTCTATCCATCTGTGGTGCCTCTGGGTCGACTGCCTCCAGGGCATGCAACTGCCCTCGCCCTCGGCCACCAGCTCCCTGAGCTTGGCGTGAACCACCTGGGGGTGGGGGTGGTGGCAACTGGTACTGTCTACCACCGCCTCCTGCAGCACCAGCTCCGACGCCACGTCCGACGCCCTGCGGACCTCCTTGCTCGAGACGCTGCCTTTGCCAATGCGGTCCATCGACCGGCTCCCACTCAGCAGCACGTCGGGTCGGACAATCTCTAGCAAGATGTCCCCGACCATCGCAAGCGTAACACCGCCTCTCCTGCGGCTGACCAAAACTGGCCTGCGAGCCCTGTGAGCCCCGAGGCTCAGCTCCTCCATCCTGGGGTCGCCTCCTGAAACGTCGGCTACGTCCAGACCCCTGCGTCTGACGTCGGCTACCAGATGCCGATCCGACCGACGAAGTCTCAGCTCCTGAGTGCCCATCACGAACAGGGGGAAACTGCTCAGCCAGAAAACTCTCCACCACCAACGCTCGCTCCAGCACTCCAGCATAGGTGGGCAGGCACAAGGAAACCACACCTGCTCGGATGTCCCTGCGTAAGCCCTGCTCGAAGGTCCGAGCCCGAAAGAACGGGTCTCGAACCATATCCAGGGAGTAGCGCGACAGGTCTGTAAACCTCGCTGAGTACTCCGACACAGTCATGCTCTCCTGACGAAGCTGCAGAAGCTCCTGGATCCGCACTGACCTCAGCGTCACCGGATAGAACTCCTCCCTGAAGAGCCGCTCAAACTCTGCCCACGTGAGCGTCTCCTCGTCCTGGGACTGCGTCACCAAACTCCACCATCGCCCGGCCGAACCATGCAGAAGGCTCGCCGCTAGGACCACCATCTGATCAGGCGGTGTCTTCACTAGGCGGAAAACTCGAGTAACTGCCTCGAGCCAGTCATCAGCTGCCTGGGGGTCTGGATCACCCCGAAACCTCAGAGGTCGCTGCCTCTGGAACTCGTGCAACGCACTCAGCCTGCGTGCAACCTCGTCCTGCACCGCCGGCACAACCAGCTGCTCAACAGGTGGTGGCTCCACTGGCAGACCACCTGGAGGTGCAACCTCAGAACCTGCGCCCTGCTCCACAGCCACTACACGGGGCGGGTCATCAGCACAATCCTGCTGCGGAACCCTCGCTGGATGTCGTCGTGGAGGCATCCTGAAATACATTCAAGACACACCACAGTCAAAGAGTATATCTGGAGAGCTGACTCAAGAAGGACAAGGGAAAAACCAAAAACCCAGTCCTATATGATGCATGTACCATGATGTCCCCGCGACCAGTGTACGAATGTCCCGAGTCGAAAGGCAGGTTATCAGAGTCCTGGTGTATGGATACGTCGGCCGCCGCACCAACACTGGAGTCCCTGGCCTGAAAGCCGAACTCGAAACACCCTAACACTACCGCTATGCAACCCAAACCAAACTCACAGCTAGACCAGCTACGCTCTGAGATCCCAAAGGTGGAACCTCCTCTGATACCACTCTGTCACGACCCGACCCAACGGGGCTCGAGCCGCAACTCCCCAAGCCCGCCTCCAATAGGCCAGGGGCTGGCGACCAGCGCCGAGTAGGCTATCACACACATGGGAGGCATTAGCCTAAGGTACCTGTACACACGCACCCTCAAACACCTCTATGCAGCAGTGCAGAGATATAGAAACTGAAAAGTAAATGCATGCATACAATCTATCCCAAACCAGAGTGCAACAGCAAAAGTACAAGGGCAAAACAGGGCCCACCAAAAGAAAACTACAAGCGCGTCCAACCTGCTCCGAAGAAGGGGAACGCTGCCACAAACACCCGCCGGAAAACTCCCTCGGCACAGCTCCGGTAAACACCCCGGTCAACCCGCTCACTAAGCTCCGCCTGCTCCGGGTCCTCCTGGGACTCCGTCAAAAGGCATGTGGTCTGCACAAGACACAAACATGTGCGGGCAAAGCCCGTGCAGGGGTGAGTATAAACATACTCAGTAGGCACCCCAAAAACCCAAAACCCAAGGGAGCAACTGAAAGACAACAGTCCGCTCAACCCAGCCAGAGGGAACCCAGACGAGAGAGAAACTCCATCTCGTGACCATCCTCGGCTAAACACAACTAGTCAGCTCAGCTCAGCTCAGGTGTATGCCCATACATACACCTTGAACAATCCAGATATACACGGCTCACGCCACAAAGCCACAAGAGGTACCGACCTCATCACCAGCAACTGTCCACAACCAGGAGAGTACACCACGAACACTGTCATACCAGATGACACTCATCCGAGAGATACACTCCATCGGGATACTCGCAAACATCTCAGACGCTCACCCGAGAGACCACGCTAGTCAGATAGCATCACTGAGGAAACATCGCTGAAACAACATAACCACCAAACTCCTCGGAGAGGGGATCGCCGCTAGGGTCCGCTAGGGGATACCAAGACCCACTCCGGTATACGTAACTCACAGATAGGGGATCACTCCCAGGGTCCGCTGGGGGATACCACGACCCGATCTGGCATACGTAGTTCTCACAGATGGGGGATCACACCCAGGATCCGCTGGGGGATACCACAACCCGATCTGCACTCGACAGAAGCTGCACACTCAGATAGAGGATCATCGTCCATATAAAGATGGTCACGACGATACCGGAACCCTATCTGGTATAACTCGCGATGTAGGGGATCGAACCAACGATGCCGCAACCCTACCGAAACCACGCGCTGAGTAGGGGATCGTATAACCAACGATACCGCAACCCTACTATAAACGTCATGCTGAGTAGGGGATCGTAAACCCGACGATGCCACAACCCTACTATGCACGACCCACCGCGTAGGGGATCATATTCCCGATGATGCCACAAACCCTACGGGGTTAACCTGCTAGATAGGGGATCGCCGCCCGTGAATAAGCGGTCACAGCGATACCAAGAACCCGATCTAGGGTAAAGATGCTAGAGGATCCAATCCGGGCCCACCAGAGGGATACTACAACTCTAACAGTTTAAACATCCCATCGAGAGGATCACAAACCCATATGAAAGTTGTGATACCACACGAACCCTCGTAGGAATGAACCAAGGGAGAACCCTCAACCACTACTGGTCCAAACGTCGCTAACCCGAGCGACTCGCCTCAAAGCCACACTGCGCACCTCTGAAGCCAAAACTGAGGCCATCATCGCGTTCCACGCGGAAAAACACGCAGGATAGGCTGTTTACTCGCCCGAAACGGAGCACCGGTGAAAAAGGCACTATTCACCGTAGCCAGCTCGTGCGGGGCCCACGCAACGATACCGAAACCCATCGAGCGGATCACACCACGGCGATCCCCTCGGAAAAACAAGCGGAATCGACTACTCGCTCGCCCAAAACGGACACCCGGTGAAAAAGGTACTATTCACCGAAGGCCGGCTCGGGTGGGGCCCACGCCTGGATTCCGAAACTCGTCGAACGGATCGCGCCATTGCGATCCTCTCGGAAAAACACACAGGATTGACTATCCATCCGCCAAAATCGGACTCCTGGTGCAAAAGCTGCGTTTCCCCGCAAACGCCAACCCGGCCTCGTGAGGCCCGCACCCCGTTCGCAGTCCCAACACCCGGAAACCATCTCAAAAAGTCCGTCATACCATCAGGGTCCCAACGCCACTGACGGCACGTAAAACGGACGCTCCGGGTAGAAGTTACAACGGCCCGAAGTCGTAAAATAATAAAATAATATTATTTTATACGACGTTTCTAGCTCCCGGGCCACGATCCCAAACCTTTTAAACCCTCAAAGTATGTTCAAAAGGTCCGTCTCGACGCAAGGAGCGCGTCGCCGCAAACGGCTCGCAAATCGGAGTTACGGTTTGCGAGTTACGAGGGTTTAAAGAACCCCCGGAAAATCTTGGCCGGACCACCGCCAGCCTCGCCGGAAACCACCGCGCCGCCGCCGGATTCCGCCGCGCCGCCGCCGCCGTCGCCGGAAACCGCCGCGCCGCCGCCGCGCCGCCGCCCTGCCTCGCCGGATTCCGCCATGGCCGCCGCGGGACTCGCCGGAAAACCGGTTTTTTCGCCGGAAAACTTCCGGGAGCCACCGGGAGCACCCCGGTGCTCCAAATTCAGATCCGAAACATGTTTCGGAAAGCTCGGGACCCGAACTATACAAATCTTATGAAAATTTGAAGAAAAACAACACAAAAACGGGATCTGGGATTTTAAAACTCAAACCGCCTACCTCGCGGGCGAAACGCCGACGTTCTGCCTCAGATCCGCGCTCCCGAGCTTCCGCTGCGCACTCCTGGAACGTCCGCCGTCGAATTCTGAGCTCGCGGGCGCTCCGTTTGCTCGATTCGGCGGAGTGGCGGCGAAGAACGGCGAAGAACGACGAAGAACGATAAAAGGGGGGGGGGGGCGCTGATATTTATATCAGCGGCCCGCCGGCGCCAAACCCGCCTCGGACCCGACGCCCGATGCGAACAAAAGTAAGGTCACCCCTAGGGTAAACGCGTCGTTCTGAACACAACGGCGGTCTCAGATTTTCCATCCGAGACTCCGTTCAGAAGTTATTTGAGCCGTCGCTCGCACAGAAACATGCCACTTATTTACGGAAACGCCCCTGGTGGCGTTTCTCACCGCAGGCCCGCGCCCGCAAAGTTTACACCCCGCCTAGGGTAAACGGCACGTTCCGGACGCAACCGTGCCCTTAGATTCCTGTTCTGAGCTACCGTTTAGGAGATATCACACCCCCGCCACGTGCATAGTATAAAAATACTTAATATTTTTATAAAATTAATTCCGGGCACACCGAGCCTCGGAAT
Organism: Viscum album; assembly: GCA_963277665.1. NCBI lineage: Eukaryota > Viridiplantae > Streptophyta > Magnoliopsida > Santalales > Viscaceae > Viscum > Viscum album. The sequence goes on along the minus strand of OY728141.1, from coordinate 2,078,745,647 downwards.
CGCACGCCGTCTTCGCGCCTAGCTCTGGAATTATTCGTAGAAATATTCCAGAGTCTGACAGGGCCAAAAACCTGAGTCGCTACAACGTGCATAAGAAAGGGGGAAGATATAAATCCTGGTAAGGGAATAATCAAATAATAACATGATAAAAGTGATACATGTTAGTTGATAGGAATATAAAGGTGACATAAAAGGTTTTATAATCATAAACATGATCATTAAATCATGATACAATATAATAACATAAAGGTAACATGAGAATGTGGAAACAACATAAAACATGACATCGTAAAAATAAGTCAAGAAAAATCGATGAGACAACATAACATAATTTTCTTATGATAACCTCTCGTGCACCATACATGGCATCCCATGAGATAAAAATATTACACAATACAATGGAGGGATATATAATTTTCAGTATACCAGTCACTTTCATATCATGTGCATTCATAAGTGTGCCAGATAGATTATTAAACATAAGGATTTATTTCATAACTTTTAACCCCACAATCAAGGATTGTGGGTTATATAAATGGAATTAACCAATAAATAAAGTATATTTATATTTATTTTAATGACATTGAGTGTAAATTGAGATGGTTATTCACTACACAAATGTTTTGAAAGGAAAATTGTAGGATAATTTCAGTAGCATAACGGGTGTACATAAAGATTTATAGAAGGGTTGAATGAGAATGAAAGTGGTCTATCATTACTTGGGAATCATAAGGATAGTAAGAGGGATGTATAAAAGCATATATAAACTTTAATAAATGTAAATAAAAAGGCATGACATAAATAAGGTGCTTGAATAAAGAGGAGAAGGAGAGAATCCCTTACCTTGAGAAGGTAATTCTAAAAGTTTGAGAGGACATTATTAAGAGCTTGGAGGAATGTTGGGAGGGATATATAGAGGTAATGGAAGATTAAATTCATGCTTTAATACTTTTTAGATAAGTGGAATGGGAGGTTGTGTGGGTTTATATAGCAAAATAGAGGATAATTCTTTATTAATTTCCAAACTAATGTTTTGGAATCTATATGATAAAGTAATCAAAACCACAAACCTTACCATGGTTTATACCAAATAGGATTGTTTTCATTATTTTATAATGATAAGAACCAAAAAAATTAAAATAATTTCCTTGGTGATGTGGAAGTGATTCATGTTTATAAAGAATCAATTTTAAAACCTTAAAATATAATATAGATTTTTGAGGATTCATTAAGGGTTTATAAAATTAATAAAATAACTTTAAAAATGAATAATTTTAAATTGTAAACATAATTTTGGTCATGTATACCCTTTATAGAATTTATTAAATTACTTTTTTGGATTTATGATATCATAATACATACCATATAATTATACCATATTTAATTTTTACCCAAAAATTCAACTATCTCAGAAAATTATGAAAAAATAAACATTGGATAATTTTGATATGATGATTTAAAAAAATATTTTATAAAAATAATTTTATAAATATAATAATTTACACCTTTAAAAATTCTCATTTAGAGAAAAATACTGGGGTTTTTTTACAATAGAAGTTTTCTGGCCCTTATAAAAAATTTCTTTGAATTATTAAAATTATATTATCATTTATATTTAATAAATATTATTTAATAATAATATTTTATTAAAATATCATTTATTTAAAAAAATATTGAATTCATAAAAAGTGTGTATTGATTGAAACTATATTTTTCAAAAATATGATTTGTGTTTCATCGTATTTAAATATACATTTTATCAAACTCGTTATTTAATAATTTAAAAATTAATATTAAAAATGGATAAATATAATCAATGTTTTATTAAAAATAAAAATATAAAAATTTATACTATTAGGGCCTAGATACATATCTCTTTATTATACCAAAAAATGCCCTAAGGGTAAGGTGTGGATAGTGAGATTTTCTTAGGGTGGTTTAGCGAACATAGTTTGGACCATGATCTTGATGAGCTTGAAATTATCCCGTAAATAGTTTTGATCATGCTTTAGTTATTGAATTTCATCTTGGTATTGGTCAAGGAAAAATCCCAATTATGTTATCTCCTTCAGAATCTCTGATAAATGGGCTTCATAGGGAACAATCCTATTGATTGAGGTCATCACTTCCTTTGTTTGTGTCAAATATAATGTATCATAACCCTTAATATACTAGTATTAATGGTCACTAAAAAATGTATATATTATCAATGGTTATTATTTTTAATGGTATCTTAAATTTGATAGACCATATAACATTCCAAAATAACCAAAGTAGTGCATGTGTTTTCTATAACTTTATTTCTTAACAAAGTATTTACTCATTTAAAAATAGAATTTCATTTATAAATGTTTAGGTAGTTACAATTATTTTATCCATTACTTTCTTATATTGAGTTTTTTCAAACATGGATTAGGTTTTTATCATCTAGGAACTTCTTACATTTAACCCAAGTCGGGGTCCCTATTTTAGTTCATCCCTTCGTTATAGGTATAATTTCCTTAATAAAATTATATCTATTTTATTTCTCTAAAAATACCACCTATAATAGGAATTTACTTGTAAATAAATGTTTATATTATTATGAAAAATGATAATTTTTTCACCAAATAATTCATATATTATTTAGTTATAAATTATTTATCTTCCAACTATATTTTAAAATTTTCAAAATTGAATCAATTTTGCACGACACGAGTTTATTATTTGGGTTATTTTTCTCATAATTTTTTACTATATTTTATTTATTCATCACTTCCTTTGTACATTTACATGTTGCTGATAACATATTTGGATATGCATCTTTCTTAATCAAGTTGTTTCCAAGGAATCTCCACAGCTCCTCCTTGAAACTTTATCAAGGGATTATTTTTAGGACTTCTCCATTATTTAAATTTCATATTATTTTTAAGAGAGGTATGTGTCAAAACCTATATAATAACTTATTTTTATTTTTTATCCTTTTTATATTTTATGACTTTTTAAATTAGGGGTTTATTTTATAAATAGTAGGTTTTAGACTTAAAATTTACTTTTATTTTGATATAATTTGTTCAAACATATAATTCTCTTTTAGTTCTATTTTATTTTTAAGAATTAATTTCAATTTAATATAGTTTAGGAAATTATATAAAGGTTCACTATATTCATTTTATTAAATTTTTACCTAATTCTAATTGGATTCATTGATCCTAAAAAGTGGGTTGTAACTATTAAGGATAATGCTTATTTCATCATAGTGACCTGCATTGGGTAAAATCCTACATCATATTTACTATTACATTGGTGAACTTAAATTATAATCCTTTTTCCTATTTCATGTGACTAAATTCATTGGAAACACCCTTTTTGTTGATGTCTATTTTAGTTTTATTAAATTTTATAACTTATTATATATTTAACTTTTCGTTTAAATTTTCATATTTTTATTTAATTTTTTATTTTTTATTTTTAAATCTAAATTTTCTTATTTTTGAAACTATATTTATCTACATACACTGAAATATTATTTTAGTACATCTATTTTGAGATTTAAATATGGATTTTGAAACAATTATACATGAAAAATATTGAATTATTGACATTAAATTTTCATGAAATAGATGTTTTTATCAAGGATCACAACTTCTTTTCTATAGAAGTTTCCATAACTACCCATCCATGTCCATATAACCAATAATATAAATCTAGAGATCACTCATCAGGTAATTTAGGTATTTGATGCTTGTATATTGAAGCTATTTTCTAAATGAGTCGTTCACTACATAGGATGTTCAACCTATTTGTTGCATTAAAGGATAGATCTGGAAGATATTATTTTCTATTATAGTATTTTAGTGTATTTGTAGTGTGCATTGTTCTGAAGATGAAATTTGATTGTTCTAAATTCTTTGATAAAGTTGATACATAATTATTATTTTTTAGGACATTCTTATATAATATAAGTTGATATTAAGGTTGGAAAAAAATTATGAATATTTAATAGGTCCATTTATAGTAGACTTGAAAATTTTTGCAGGAGTCTATTTGTTTCTAGAGTTGATATTAGATCAGATGGTTTCCATTTATCAGGTAATCTCAGTGGTTACTATATAAAATGGACTCTAATATAGGAACTTTATCCAGATATGTAGAAATTTCTGGTGATATTATTCATTTTTAAAGTTCAAAGGTTAGTTTTAAGGTAGTTAGATATAGTGATGTATATAATAGAGAGGTATGCATTATAAAAGGGGGAAACTAAATCATAATAAAAGGTCCAGGATAAGATAATTAGATCTAGAAAACCCTATTAAGGTATAAGAATTATACCTGATATAAGGTTGAAGACTTAGAGCTTCACTTAGGGTTGTAAATACTAAGACAATTTTGAAAGTGTATTGGTAGACCGAACATAGGATTAAGGTGACTAATTGAGTCATTAGGGAATATTATTAACATTCTCTTTTATTTAGACCTCATATTAGGGTCTCTTGTGGATTTAATTTTTAATGTTTCTTCTACAGATGTGTATGATCAAAAAATATGGAGACCCAATACTTTTACACATATAATTACATGATTATTAAACATCCATTAATACAACATAAGGATCATAAAAGCCTAGTGTATTTGGAAAACCAAGTACATATTACATAAAAAGGAACTTAAAACATGGAATCCTTAATTTATTCTCTATAATGAGCTCCTAAAATCCATTTCAGATCCTAAAATTGCATGGGATAACCTGGGGAATACATAAATAAAGGGGTGATCTAAAAATTCTAGTGAGAAAATAAGTTTGATAAGGAATCGTAGCATGTAAGTCAAAGGTATAACATGATATCATAAAAGATAAGATACATGAGTAATCAAGTAGAATCATAACATAAATATCATAGTATCATAAGATCATGTAAACATAGTAAATGTGGAAACAAAATATAACAAGAAATAAACATGATTCAAGTAAAGTGGATGAGACCGTAAGGGGCACTGCAAATCTAGGTCTTCCCTCCTCTCTGCCTTCTTCCTCCGTCTAGGGTTTGTCTGCGAACTTCCTATCCGACATTTACTTAGTGTGTTCTCGGCGTAGTAGTGTGTAGATGTGGTTAATTGGGTTTGGCTGTCTGGTGTTGCATTGATGGATCTAGTTTCTTACAATTTTTCTCCGGTCCTGGTCATCAGGCATCACGGAGATAGTGAGGTTTGAGATCCAGCCTTCTACGGTAGGTCGGTCGCGTTTCTGGTCATCCTCGGCATGGTGGTCGGGCTCCTGGGCTTTCATGGTGGTGCGACGTGGTTCTTCAGGCTCGGTTGTCTGGCATCACGGCGATGGCAGTGGTTGAGCGGTCTCGAGATTTAGTTGCGAGACTGGTTGTCTTGCGTTGGGCAGAAGGAGTTTGGTCTGACCTTCCGTTGTAGGGTGGTTGGGTTTCATCTTCCTCGGTGGCTCCAGCTTGGTGGTCAGGCTCCGGGTCTTCTTCATCGGTTTCTATTCTTGGGGTCCGGAAATGGGTGGTATGGTTGGGTCCCTGGTCTTAAATGGGATTTTAGTCCTCTACAACGTTGGGGTCTGACCCCGTCTTCAGTTGGGCTCTAGCTTAGTGATCGGGCTCCCGGTCCACGGTGCTGGATGGTCCTCATCCAATATTCTGCGTCAAAGTTGAGATCTTCCACACCCTTCTTTGGTAGGGTGAGTGCTCTGGGTGGCTTGTTGCGGCTCCTGTGTGTGGTTTTGATGGTGGCGAAGGGATTTGAGGTGAATTGTGTATGGGATACTGGTTTTCTTGTTATTGATTTTCTGAATGGTCTATGGGTTCTGCACCTCGATGTGCTATATGTTGGGGAACTCAGACAATCTACAAGGTTTTTCTTCAGATGAGGATAGAGCTGGTGGTCTTCTCCATGCATGACTTTTAGGATTCTAAAGATTGATAGGATATGGTGTAGGAATCGGTACCGTACCCATGCATTTTTTCACGGGACTGCTTGCTGATCATTCATGCTTTGGTGGAGGCATGACTTAATGATGTTGATCATGGGTAGAGGCACTTCTACATAGTATTGTTCTGGGTTGCAACCCCTTGGTTCTCGAATTTTGTTAATGTCTTGATGTCTGTAAAGTCTTGGTCCTCCCCCCCCCCTTTACCCTTAAAAGGGGGATTATCTAAAATCAATAAAAATTTCATCCTTCGGTCCATTCAGTCAGTCAAGGCTAACTACCTATAGGATATCACATGGTATAAAAATTCCCATAATGGATTAGGTTTACTCCCTAACCTCATACATGACGCCTCATGAGACTAAAGATTTACTCAATAAATTGGAGAACTATCTAGGAATACCATTCATAACATGTTCATGATCTATGTGTTCCACATAAAGGAATCAATCATAATTCATAACATAATAATTAACCATGTAAATAATATAGGTTGCATAATCTTGCTTCATATCATAAACAAAGTAAATTTTATAATAAAGGCATTTAATAAATAATCATAAGGAATGTATTATCCCATAAAAGTAAGGTATAATAAGATAGCTATATATGTTATAGATATATAGATATATATAATTTATAATTATTCCATAACATTAAGATAGAGATAATCTGAGTTCAAGATAGAAATTTCATAACCCAAAGGAAAGTGTGGTTTAGAGAGATCCCTTACCTCGTGACCGATTTGTCACGTGCGTTCTTTATCTCCATAAATAAATTAATTTAGTTAATTATTTACTTTATTAATAACCTTTTTTAATTTTATCATTCCTTTTATTTTAATTTTTAGCATTTCATATTCAATTACTTAACTCGTTAATTCCACATTAGACATTTTAATGATAAACGGATCATATCTCCAAAATCACTTCAGTAAGTTGAATAAGGTAAAATATATTATTAATTAATAATAAATATAATGGTAACCATGAAATAATTATCATTTTTATACACAAATTATACTTTTTAAACCAACAATGAAATATTTTTTTGAGAAATGAATTACATTACAATCGTGGAGACGATAGGTCGTACGTACACATGAGTAACAGTTCCATTTTTTGAAGATCATGATAGAAGGAAGGAAAGTGTAATTTTATCTTTACAATATGATAATTATATCATAAAAATAATATTATTTCATAAAATACCCTTACACATACCATCCATGTGATGTGGTAATAAAAATGAATCGCATCGCTTTGTGAGGTGGTAGTTCGTTGTACACACGAACGACGTTATCATTTATTCAATAGATGATAAGGTAAGAAATTATATGATATATTAATTTTATAGAATGTTAAATATTTCATTAATATAATATATAAACATAAAATTATTCCTTATTACTTTCCATGTAAATTTTAATTGAAATACAAATCACATTGTTTCACAAGGTGATACTCCTCTATACACACGAGCGACGTTATTGTATTATCCACATAATGGAAAGTAATAAGGTATATATGATATTATAATTACAGAAGTATAATTATATCATTAATATCATATATAAATATTATATACTTCATTATATCCATAATTGGGAAGTGGTGATGGAAAAAAATTTATGTCGATTTGCGAGTCGGTAGTATGTTGTACACATAAACAACGGTTTTGTTTCCCATTTGAGGGAGGAGAAGATGGTTGTAGGTAATGACCTAAACATAAAACATATAAATATATATAAGATACTGAGGTTTTTATATTAGTATGTTTTAAAAATATTTTTAGGATTTGTAGGAAGAAATAAAATAAAAATTCATAGTTAAGAACTATACCACTTCTTCAGGGAACTCCTTTAGGTTTACACCTAAATCCTTCAAAGGGGAGCTTATTAATAAAACTAAGGACTCTATGAAGTGAGGATTTAAGTGAGGGAGATTTTTGGTAAGGTATTTTTTGAACCAAAATTATCTTTTATTGTGTATATAATATGAGGAGAGAGGTTCTTTTATAAGTGGGAAAGGAACCCACTTGGAAAATACTTGAAAATTTCTCAAAAACTCCAAAATGATGGTCTTTACCATTCAAAAAAATTTCAAATGATAATATATTATATATATGGATTTATAAGATTTAAAAATGGATCTAAAATAGGAATTATATAAGTTTTGGGTCATTTTTAACCCTTATCTTTTTTTAACCCCCTAGTAAAATCATTTTTACCTTAATCAAGGTAAATATTTTTTATTGTTTTCACTATTTGTTATGGTTAAAAATTAATTTGACCATATTAGATAATATAAATTACTTTTATTCCAAATATGGAATACATTTTTTAAAATTAAACTCACATAAGTGGAAGAATTTAATTTAAAATTAAGCCCGAATATGTGATGAAAATGTGGGTTTTAAAAGGATAATTTTTTATAAGTAGAGAGAGTTTTAATATCAATATTCAATATAAAATTGATTAAAATAAACTAAATTAGATTAATAAATATATATATATATAATTGAACTAAATTTACTTTTAAAACCATATTAAAATAAAATTAGGATTTTAAATTCTATAAAAAATGCATTTTTTAATAAAAAACAGTATATTTCACAATTCATCAAAAAATGAAACTTTTCAGAAAAATACAAAAAAAAATACCCTAAGATAATTTTTATGTGATGATTCAAAAAATGATGTTTATTTTTTGAAATAAATTTTATAAAATTAGTAAAAATTAATTTTAAATTATGCATGCAAACACAACTAAACAACCTTTTAGAAGAAAAAAATATAGTTTTTCAAAAAAAATATTTTTATTTCAAATAGTTCTTATTTTATTTATAATTAGTAGATAATAATTGAATTTATTTTATATATGTTTAGAAAATATGTTTCATAATTTATTTATTCCAATTTATACCCTCCAATTTAATTACTAGGTTATAATGGTCAAATAATATTTTAATAAAGTATTGTGTTTCATTTAAACTGGTGTTTTGTGCATCATAAGCTATCAAATAAATTAAATTTATTTAAAAATAAATATATCATAAATTCTCGAGGTGTTATAAAAACTCTCCCTTCTATCCTTGGTATAGGTTCCTCTTCCTTTCAATTCTTCTATCAACATCAAATTTCAAGCTCCATTCCCTTTTATTTGGACTTTTCCTTTTCTCATCACCAATAGGGATAGTGAGAAATCATAATTAACAAGTAAAAATATTGGTATCATCTTTTTAAAATTTACTATATATTTGTTTTATCCTAAATTTTTATGGATCTAGCAAAATTTTGAACTATATACCTTTCCCTTATATATACATTCTATAAGTTCCACATTCAATTTTTTTAATCAAGTTTCATTTTCTAAAGGGGGATCACTTTTAAACTATGATTTTAGTTCTCATAAAATTTTCAAATTATTTCCAATTGCATCTCATTTACAATAGTGAAAATATAGTTGAGAAATATTATGACTTCCACTCGACTTGTATTAATTTCTTGAAATAATTTATATCTTTGTTTTATTTTAAATATTTACTTTATTATTTTTTTAAATTATTTACCATAAATGTTTTAGTTAAATTTTTATTCAATGGTTATTTTAAACCATTTCATCACTCAGATAAAATTTATGTTTGAAATTGAAAATTATTTTTTATAAAAAAAATTGTTTTTTATATATTATTCCTCCTATACATTTTCATGGGATGAAATAACTACTAAAAAATAACTAAATATATATTTTAAATTTTTATTTTTTCATTTAAATTACTAAAAAAATACTTTTTTGAGGTCTCCATTTATATTATTGTGTTTACCATCATTTTTTATATTATTTCTCATTAGATTATTCCCATTATCTTATTTATTATTAGATTGTTCCCATATATAAATAATGGTAATGACTAATTTTAATTTTAGTATCTAAGTGATCCCTTTTTATTTAATTTTTAATTTCTCATTAGGTTATAACCTATTTTTCTTTCATTTTTTAATTTTTCATTTTTAAATCTAAATGTTATTTTTTAAAATTAATTTATTTTCTCACATTAAAATTCGAGTTTAATATATTTGTATTTAGATTTACCTATGTATAACCCTAATCCAGTTATAGTTCCACTGAGATGGGGGTAAATCAGTGGTATAGTTGTTTTATGAATTCATTTACTTTTGAATTCAACCTCTTGAACTTTTTAAGGTTCTTGATCCACTCTTGTGATATATCTTAATCCCACCTCATGAGTAGTAATAATAATAGATAGAGAATAACATAGTATTTACAAGGTTCAATACAAATATATAATCCATTTAATGTTGGTTATACCCCCAACATAGATTCTACACTATAATCTTACTATAAATTAGAATGGTTTAGGAAGCAACTAGTAATTCACCCCAGTAATCTTCCTCCAGTTGATCTTGGTTATACCCACCAGTAATCTAACTCTTCTGCCTCCGTTACTTATACCCCCCCAACCATCTTCTACTACTACCAACTCCAAAAGAGATATTTCTACTTCCAAATCCAATTGAAAAACTTCCTCTGATCCCAGATCCAACCGAGAGACTTAAAACTGTATTCAAGTCTTGATCCACTACAGGGTGATCCATTGATCTTCCTCCATAATCTTGTTGAATCTCACTTTCTCGTGTACCTATTCAAGTGCCTTTATAGCTTACCGGTCTTGCTCAAATATCTATGATCACCAATATCTGATCAGTTTCCTCAGTGAAACTATGCTCAGGATAGAATTATTCCTTATGATGAAGTCCTGACCTTACTAATATATGTTCAAGATATTCACACACTTTCTTCCCATATTATATTATACAATAATAACTTGAACAATCTCAATATTCTTCAAGTACACTTCATGCATGAATTGAATGGGATTATCAACTAAAAACATGGTGCACATATAGAATATTATTCTTATTATTCTATGTGATTTTATCAATTCTATTTTTTGTTTATCCCAAGTGATTTTTCACATGTCAATTATATATTTTATGATCCTATGAAAGTGTTGCCTTTGTATTCATGTATTTCATGTGAGCATGCATGTGCTGTTCTTATTTCTTTATTTCTTCATGGAAAATAATATATGAACACATTATACACTTACAAAAACTTATTTGAACTACTATGTATGTAGTTATCTTAACTCAAACCCTTTATGAAAACAAGTATATGCATGAACTGTCTTCATGAAAAAACTTTCATGAAAGTAATGATCAAGTGTGTGGGTTATTTCTTTCTCATTCATGAGATGCAGTGAGGATATGTATTGTCTCATGGTGTCTTAATATGTTCACACAAACTAGTGAATTTACACATAAGGATATCATGAAAATCAAAATGGCTTCACGGGACAAGTTCTTCATTAAGATATCCAAGTGTGTTAAACATATATCGAACGCCTACCTATTCTCTTCATATAAGAGTATCGCGGGCGGGATTATCTCTTCATGAACCAGATAGCTTCACAATGGCTTTGTTTTCTTCAAAAAACCAATAGTTATCTCAAGTGAATAGAAGTCACTTATATTATCTTGTTACTCCTCCTTTTAAAGGAAAGGATCACTATGAATTACACTGACTCTATTCTAATTTTTATCCCACATCATGGCACAAATATATAAGTAGTATTTTGGATTTTATAAACATCCATAAACCTCAACGTTTCTCAAATTTCTTATACTGAAAATAATAGCATCTCTTCTTACATGACTAAGATGATCACGTTCATGTGATATGATTGCATACTCATTATATTAAATCTCGAATGCATCCATGCATTTTGGATACTTTAACAACCAACTTCAACTTCATTTGAATTCAATAGTAACATGTTATTTGAATGTACGCATGCATGCAAGACATATATTTCATGCATGGAGGTTAAAGTCCTCATATCCTCAAATTCTAAATCTCAAAATGATCATGGTGGGATTGAACTTGATCGATTATGGTCTAGCCTAAAATTCGGTGCACTAGAGATCTCGAATGAGGATTCGAGGAAGAATATGATCCTAGGTAGCAATCGGATGGATGAGATCAACCTTATCTGACATTCCACACTATATCCGTATCTTTTTAAATAAGGGTGAACAATTCAATGGTGTTCGCATCCTAAATTGAACATTGGCACAGATTCATGCTTCTATATATTAGAACTAGCGCCAACGATAGAATATGAAAAAAAAGTAGGGGATCTGCACCTACATACACACTCACACATAGGTCATAGCCTAGTCGGGGCCTCTATGGCTCATCCATATGTACGCTCAGGTGCATACTCCTACAAGACTATACATAGCCTCCTCATATACACCTTCTTCCATGTAGGCTCCTTGGGCCATCTCTCCCACAAGGTTGTCCCTCAGGTCCCTTAAATGTGGTCTAAGGGCTATCCCTTGAATGCTTTTAATGGTTGGAACATTTTTTATATAATTCCCATCCATTTAATACTTATAATTTATAAGTATAAAATAGAATTCCAATAATTCTAAAAATCCTTCTTCATCATGAAATAATAATTTTCATATCCTTTATAATGTAATAATCCTCTCAAAAAATATAGGAATATATTTTATCATGCAAAACATCAACTCTTCTTCTCTTCATGAAAATAAATATTTTCATGGTCTTCCATTATTGTATTTATTTTTAATTTCTTCAAAAATTAATTTTTCACATGTCTTTAAAAATTGAAGATCGATTCAACAATCATCATACTTAACATGAATAATTACTCAATCATATCATCCAATTCCATTAAATTAGTCCACAAAAATTCCCCAAGCATCAATACTTCTCACCAACAAATCACTAAACACATATTGACACATTCTCAACAAAAAATGAAAAATTGGTCCCAATAATATCCCCCTTTTTTAATATCTCTTCACATATTTAAAAGTTAATATGTGTGATAAAACTTTATCCTCATTATTGTTAATCAAATTCAAAGGGTAAGTAGAGGTTTTTTCATCTCATTTTTCTTCTAAAAGAAAAAAATACATGATCTTATCCCTAATATGAAAATTTATTGTCACTTTTAAGGGAGGGATGATCTCACATGGTTCAATAAGTAAATATCCCTTAGTTAATAAAATCTAAGTCTATGTGGGATAACCCTATGTAGAAAACAAGATATATACAACCAATTTTGTCCATGTTTTCCATAAAATTTCATGCATGTGAAATCATGCTCGAAAATTATCAATTCTCATGTTAGGGGTTGTAATTAAACATATTATCAATAAAATTATAAATCCTTCACATAATTCAATAAATACATTAGAAATTTTAGGTGAAAAATATATGTCTTCCTCTTTGTCTCATTTTATCATCAACCGAGAAACCCCCCCTAATTTATATGATTAATAAAATTAAGAATTATGAATAAAAGTTTGATTGGAATACCTCATCTTCTAAATTTATAAATCTATTTAAAAGTTCCACATTCACTATGTAGTGAAGATTTAACAACTTTAACTAATCAATGCTCCCACTAAAGGGATGTATCTATCTCCTCCAATTCCCTACATGTAAGTAAAATATCATATATATATATATATATATATAAGGGAATAAGGAGGGACCTTATTGTTATTTAGGAGTAATATTCAGGCTAAGAATTTCCTCTCAACCTAGGCTATTATTTTCTCCCAATCTCAACCAAATTCTCATTAACTTTGTGTGGAGTAACTTTTTCCACCTCATTTTTTACAAAAAAACTTTCCTTTAGGTTTGGAAAGTTTTTCAACTAAATTTAATTTATCATCCAATTTTAATTGATTTGGGAAAAAAATTAGGCATTTTTTATTGAAAATCTATGTCTTTTTAGAATATTCACATTAATTTCTATTATTTTTCTATTGAAGCCTCTCCCCTTTCTCAGTATAGAAAATATCTCTTGATAGTATTATCATAAAATTATCAGTTATGTATCCCTTATTCTTATATATACAAAAAACCACTTCTAATAATTCATGTTTTTTTTTGAATTGGCATCTTATAAATATTTTTTGTCACAACATTATTCCTTTTGGTTGCAATTGTTTAACAGTATTCTTATTTTTTCACATTTCAAGACTGAATTTTCACCTTCTTTTCTTACCTAACTCCACTATTATTATGGTATTATATTCACATTATAAGGTTATTTTTTCATGATTGGTACATACCATCACTTATCATAACAGTGACCACTTATATTACAATACTCATAGAGATCTTCAAATTATTCAAAACTATTCTTTGTAGACAAATCCACTTTCTATGTAATTCTATTATTTGGTGTAGGAATTATCTTTTCTTTGTATTTTCTCCCCCTAAATACAGGACTTCTATTATTTTCATGAATTTTCATGTTATGCCAATATTTTTTGTTCTTGTGCCCAAACTTTCAATAACACTAAAAATAGCCTATGAATCTTATTCTATTCTTTTCTAGTTTAGTCTATCCAAATTTTATAGATTTTGAAACTTTCAATTTTCAAATGGAACCATCACTATTTTGGACACTAATAGGAGAACAGCTCTTCATACTTATTTTCACACCCACCCTTGATGTGGTTTATTTATCAGTATTTTTCACCATCCATACATTCCTAGAGTTTGGTTTAAAACCAATACCATAATTGAAACATCATTAGTATTCAAGATAGTTTCTAGGTTATGGGATACTTTCCTATTGAAGGATGGTTCTATTTTATTAGAGGATAATATCCTGATCTTTTTAGATTCATGATTATTAATTATAACTTGTGTGTGATAATCTATTATTCCAATAATTTGGGAAGTTCCATCTCATGATGATTCCTGATTCTTCAATATCACCTACAACTCTAAACACTTCATGTTGAGGGAGTTATTATCATCCTAAACTAATCTCGTCTTTTCTTCCCAATCCTTCTTCATATTATTTATATGTTCTTTATGAATGTTTCTTGATTATTCTAAATAATTTTCAAGAACCTTTACCCTGCTATATTTATCCTTCAGTTGAGCATCTTTGAAAACCATAGAAACTTTGTGAAAATTTTCAAATTCATGGAAAACTTCTATAAATACAATCTAAAATAAATCTTTCACACAAAAATTTCTTTGAAATTATTCAATGGCTTTAGCATAAATTTTATTATAGATAGGAATTATTTCGTCATTTGTTTTAATTAGTTTTTTTGGTGTTGGTTAAGATAACCTTTTTAACCAATGCTTATTCCATGGAATTAGATTCTTCTTCCAATTGTAATTTTTTATTTTGAAGAGACTTGAAACCTCCAACAATAAAATTTACAACTTATTTGTAAATTTTCTTCAGATTTTATTTGAATTGAAAATAAATATCACTAGTCGATACATCGTTATCATAGATTGAGTAGGTTTTGTTAGACTAATCATAAAAAGAATTATTTCAACATATACCAAGTTGATTACCATCAGTTTTTGGTATTTATAAATTTACAGTAAGATTTTTATTCAGCTTCCTTGTGTTGGAGTTGGTGTCCTAAAACCAACTAATTTGTACTTTAGATTACTTTTATATTAAAATAATTGAATACTAATTTAAATATATTATCACATATTGATTTTTATTCTACATAACATTGATTTGATAATTTCCCAGAGCATATATCACATTGATAAGGTCATAGAAGTTCCTCGCTATGATGATAACCTTTAGATGTTGTGACAGTATCTTTTAAATATAGTTATACAGTCAGATAACTTACTATGATAGGGAACATAGTATATATATTTTTATGTGTGAGTACTCATAAGTGGATGAGGATTCTTATCATTAAGTTTTCATTTAGTAATCTCCAATATGGGAGATTATGAGAATAGACCCTCCAATATGAATTTTGCATGTTTTACTGTTATCAGATATTTCTATCTATGAGCCTCTGTAATGGTCCTTAGACTTTAATATTATTATTAATGAATTTTATTGAAGCATATAAAATTTTCACCTATAAACCTTTAAAATTTATAGTGCTCTTCTAATATGTATAGTGGCACTCGGGTCGAATCCTAGGTGATGGTACTTTTTTTATAGTTGATTGTTTCTGATTTGTATTGTCTTTTTAATGGGGTTTTGTTTGCAGAGCTTAATTAAATTGATTGAGGGGTGATGTTTGAATTAAAAACTTTATAAATATTGGGGTGAGTTCATTATTGGGGATTTAATCTCATTATATCCTTGAGATTTTCTTTATATTGCATTAAATTAACACCCACTTCACAAGATGGTTTTGATCGGAATTCCCAAGGGTTGAGAATTTAATCCAAGCCTTAACTTAACTAGGGTTATAATATCAATCAATAAATGATTATGGTAGTGTATTTATGGTTCCAATAACACATGGAATTCAAATTTTAAACAAATTATGTCATTAATCCATGACATTTTAAGTTTAAAATACACAATGTTAACCTAAAGAATATTCAATGAGCAAAAGATTTCAGTCACTTAACAACCCCAAATTATGACTCGTTCCAATGAATGATTTACTCATCAATTGATATGGTTATTAATCTATTTTATGATTTTTATATTTATTATTTAAAAATATAATAAAAATAATGGTATAAGATGAGAGTTGTGCGCTGGACACACACATGAAATGTGAAGAGAAGTAAAATGCACACTTTTTATTAAAAAAGAAAGTGAAATAAGGGAATGTTTTTCAACTTGATTTAAAAAAATTAAGAAAATTAATATTACACAATATAAGGTGGATGATAATAAGATATAATGAATAATAAAAATGCATTAAAATAATATTACAACACAAACACTAACGAGATTACAAATGAAGAAGAACGCAAAAGTAAATCAAATTAAATCATAGAGGAAAGGTATATCAAGTATAAAATTGAGTTTGTAAGATACTCCCAATCCTTTTTCATATTTTTATTCATGAAAATATATCCTTTTAATCTCTAAAATTACAACCCCTTGCGATTATAAGAGGGGAGTGAATTTATAGCCCAATGTGGTAGACTGTTTGTATTCCAAATCTAACCCTCAAGTTATATCATCGATATGTTCATTTAGACAGAAGAATATATAAATTTATTCTTATTCAAAGTTTTATATATGGATGTTGAAATTACACCCTCCAAATTTTTCATCCATTGGACTTTTTTATCTGAATTTATGTCTATTTTTCAAAACAATGTTATGTTCTCCATTTTTTATCCATACTTTTTTGAAGGCCAAAATGTGAATGGGTTTTTAGACAGTAATATACACTCAAATCTGAAATATTTCTTCTAAAAATTTTATCACCTAAATATTTACTTTCTCCCCAAACAATATTAGCTCAATTGGATTTCTATATTGGGATAAAAGTCAAGAGTTGTAGGCTTCTATAAAATCTTAACATAATGATGGGATGGGATTTTATGGATCAATTAGGACCCTTATTGGTTGAGTTGGGCCTTGAAATTTTTATCAAAGTTGAAATGTATTGTCCCTAGAATTATGGTAGAGAATAAATGAATTTGGAATTTTGTATTGATCCCAGAAAATATAACATCATAGCTGGATCAGTTTCATTGATAGATTCTTTGGGACTTATTGTGTGGTCCATAAAACCCTTAAAATGGATGAATTGGCCATAGATTTGGTTGAATGATTTGTAGTATTGTGAATAAGGAACCCTAAAAAATTGTAATCAGTCAATTTGTATTATTAGGGAGATATTTATAATTAAAATATTAAATAGTCTTGAATCTTTATTATTTTGAAAAATGCTCGCAAATTATATTTAATACTAAAACAAGTTCATTTCAAACCAATTATGAAAATTTCCTTGAAAATCAACAAGGTAAGTAGATAAAAAATTATTAATAATTGAATAAAATAAAATCCCCCATGCTTATTATTGTAAATATCCTCATGTACATCAAATATAAAAACCTAACTAAATCATTTTCACCCACCACCAAATATTAAAATTTTGGTTTCTCCAATTAGGGGGGTCTAGACTACTTCACTCATCCAAAAATAATTCCACCAAAAAAAATTTATAGCATTAATTTTCAAAAAACAATTCATTTTTATGCTCAAAATTTAAAATGGAAAATGTAGGCACTCGGAACTCACTCCTCTCAAGATGATAAAAAATTATTTATGGAGGTTTTCTCATTCACCAACCTAAAGTAAAAATCTTAGAGTTTAAAAGAGATATAAACTTTTATTCCCTATTATAAAGTGCATAAGAATCAAGAGGTATTTTTTTAAGGTTTTTTCAGTGGCTATGGGATGGTAGGAATATAATTTCCAAAATAAAGAAAAATAGGTGTAACAGACCAACATGGAAAATGAAATGCATGGTTTTTTTTTGAAATGTGACATAGAAGGAAATGGAAACACATATTTACAAGGGAATGAATGTTTTAAGGAAGAAAATAGAGGGATAAAATTGGTAGGGAATGAAATGATGCAATTTCTACAAAATAAAAAACTTCTTCCAATGACATAATAAAAGATGATGCAAGTGTTCTTTTTTTTTATTTTTTTCAGAAGTTGGAATTTGAAAAAATCTCACACTCATATCTCAACCCTTTTTTTATCTTCTAAATACACTAATTATAATAGTTATAATAAGATCAACGATTGAGGAATAATGATTTTTGACCTGCTCGAGTCACAACCAATTCTTTTTTAAGTTTTTTTTGGGTTTTTTTCATTTTTTTGAACACTTTTCAATAACATACAAAAATAATATAAATCAATTACCAAAATTCATTGAATGAAAGCCTCTCCACCATACTGAAATGGATGATTTCCCTCAAGTATATGATAACATAATTAAAATCAAGGAAATAATACACAAAATGAAATTCATTCCCCCCACACATAAATTTCAATAAATTATGTAAGGAAAATACATGTAGATATTGGACATGATAAGGTTTTGGGCTTGTAATATGGCTATAAAAAAAAGGTTTTTAATAGGCTCAAAGGGGATTTTCAAAAGGAGGATCAATGTAAGGGTTATGGAAGGCTATTTGGCTATTTTGATTCTCATGTGATTCATAAAATATCTCTATCATATTAATGTACACTAAAATAGAAAATTTAGATCAAAGTACCAAAAACTCAAGACTCGTAATCGGGGGTGGAAAAAACAAAATTTGAAAAGATGGTAATATGTTACCTTGGCATGAAAGTTAACATTGTTCCTCATAATTAGGGAAGAATCATTTTCTAAATTAAAAATTGAGCATTAAAAATTTATTGGTCTTAACATAGAATTATTTATCCAAGTTGATGATGAAAATAAAAAATGTTTGAGTTGAAAGTAAGACTTTTAAATCCCAAAAATGGTTAGAAAAATTTTGAAAATTTAATGGTGAGTAATTATGACTCTTTTTATTTTTTTGTATTTTTTTAGTTTTTTTTTAGTTTTTTTATTTTTTATTAAAATATAAACCCACACAAAATAAATTGTAAAAAAAGCGTTTAATTAATAAATAAGTAAAAAATGAAAATGAGATATGAATAATAATAAAGAGAGAAATAGGGGGGATAATAGAGGGAGAGGGAGTTAAAGTGAAAGAGGTTCCCCCTAGTTTGGATCCAGTGGGTCACTGTCTCCATACAATGGTGGTTCAGTTGAAGTTTATGTGGTTCTTAGGTTATGTGTCCTCTCTAGTGATGTTATAGAAAATTTTTGTTACCTAGAAAAGAAAAATCATTATTCATATAATTAAAAACTAAAAAGAAATTAAAATTTCATAAAAGTAAAAGAAAACTTGGTTTGACTACTAATAATAATTGTATTTATTTTTTCTACAACAAGATAGTGGTAGTGGACTACCCATAGTCTGATGGTTTCCACCATATTTTATCAACTCTAGTGTGATTATAGAAAAACTTATCCTTTGGTAGACCTGATTTTTTATTGAATAATTTCTTCCCATACTTTTTGTTGCACTTGAAATTAAATGGGGGTGGAAAGATAATGTGGGTATCCTCCCTTTGGTCTTCAACTTATGGAATGATTTAGTCCACCGAGTGTTGGATTTATATTATTATAAGTTCAGGAATATGTTTCAATTCTAATGGTGCATTTATATAAGGTTAATATAGCAAGAAATTAGAGTATGATACCACAGTTGTTTTTAACTCATTTTTTCATCACTTTAAAATGTGGGGTAATAAGGATCAAAGGGGATATGAGATTGAATAGATTTTTCTAGATCATTAATATCAATGTTTTTTTTTCAGTGATCACTTTATTAATGAGGGAAAAAATCTCACAAACTTTACTCCATTGGGACAAGATAATCACATTGGTTCAGGGTTCACTAGACTTATAAGATAATTTTTAGAATCATGGATAGGAAATGATTAATATTGTAGAATCTGATTTCAATCAACAAATGGGAATTCTAGTTTATTTTCCTCATTACCATACAAGTTGATATCAAAGTTGAGATGGGATTCCAAATAGTTTTCAAGATCCTTTATATTAATAGAGTTTGCATGTGAAAGGTCAACATCAACTTCCCCATTTATGACTTGGTTAATGAGGATGAAAAATTAAAAAACTTCTATTTAATTATTATAAAAATAACATGATGGTTCAAAGTTCAACACACTCTTAGAGAGACTTTTAGAATAATGGATAGAGAATACAGATTGATTCTCTGATGGGTGTTGCACGACTTGAAAAATATTTAACTTGACTAGTTGGTCACCAAATTCTATGGATAAGATGCCAGCATAGACATCAATTTTGGTTCTATATGTCATGAGGAAATTTATTCCTATAATTAGAGGAGATTAGAAAGAATTTTTATCACCTTCCATGTCCATGACATAAAAATTAGCTAGGAATATAATATCATTGACTCAAAAAAGGGAATCCTCAATTATTCCCTTAGGACTAGAAATGATTCAATTGGATAACTAGATAACAACACTCATTGGGTTCAAGGGACCTATACCAAGGTTATAGAATATGGATTTGGGAATGGAATTTATTGAGGCTCCTAGGTCAATGAGTGAAACATTGAAGTTTAAACTCCCTATTTTACATCGAACTGTAAAGGTAACTGGATCTTTGCACTTAATGGGAATGGATTGTTGGGTTAAAACATTTTCAATGGTTCTAAGTTGTCTCTTATAGGTACACAATTTCTTAAGAAAGCCTGTATACTTAGTGATTTTTTTTATGGAATATAAGATGGGAATATTAACTACAATATTTTTAAACATGTAAATCGTTTTATATTCAGGTTTAAATGGATTCTTTGTCTTAGATATGGATTGAGGAAAAGGAATTGGGTTTTTTAGAGTAATGAAATGAGGTGAGGGAGTAGCTTCAGGTTTTTTCAGGCCTTTTTTTTCTTTTTCCCGATCAACATTTAAAGGGGATTAGAGGATTCACCATGAGAAATAGTAATTTTATTTCCATATCTAAGTGAAATTTCACTTAAATTGCCCTTTGGGTTGGGAAATGGTTGAGCTAAGATTAGGGAGTAATTGGATTGTTTCTACTAGTTGAGGTGGGATACAAGTTGACCAATTTTATTTTCAGTTTTTTTAGGATAGAATGGGTGAAGGAAGAAAGAACTTATATAGAACTTTCCCATGGTTTCTGGGAATAAGAGGCATGTCCCGCATTGGTATTTCCTTAATTTTGGTTCTTAGGATAGTGCTTGTATTGGGTTGGTCTCACTAGGATAGTGGAATCCAGGAGGAGAGGGGGATGATTTCTCCTTTGATGTTGAGGTACAAAAGGATAAAGTTGTTGGAAGTTGCCACCAACTTGACCATATTGGAATTGGTTTGGATTTTAAGGAGGGAACTGTGGGTAAGAGAGGGGATTACCATCCCTCGATCATGGGTTATAGGTAGAAGAGAAAGGCTCAGAGTGGGGTTGGTTGGAGTTTCTAATGAACTGACCTGATAGTTGAGGTTTGGTGTTATGATGAGAATATATTTCATTGATCACCATTGGTCCATATGAATCTGATGGATAATCTTGGAGCTATAGACATGTTTCTGTTGGATAAGATGGTGAGCTGTAGATTACAAAATTCTTGATAGGACTAGGGAATAGATATTGTGGAGTAGATGAGGCTGGGGATTTGGAAACCACCACTAGTTGTCACACAATACCTTTAAGTTCACTCATCCACCCAGTCATCTTATTGGGATCTATGGATTGATTCTATTAGACTTTTTTTACTTGAGTATGTACTCGAGTATGTAATTTTTGTGTTTTTTCATCTGTGTTTCTTATAAGATCTCCTACAGTTGTGGGAGTTTTTCCAACAAGATCACCACCACTTACGACATCAATGAGAGTTCACTCCATGGCCAATAACCCCTCATAGAAGTATTGAATCAAGATTTTTTCAAGGATTTTGTGGTGTGGGTAGGTTTCCCTGAGATTTTTTTGTTTATGATTTTTATGGGAAGGCAGGTTTTTATTTCTGTTTTTTTTTAGATTTTTTTATTTATATTTTTTTGAAATTTTTTTTTAAAAAAAAATAAAAAACTAAAGACTAATAGTTAAACCATCCCCAGAAACAGAACCATTTAATGCATGTCCAATTATCTCCTATCAACCATTCAAATTTTTGGTGCTCTGTTAGTTTGTATAGCATTACTCAAGTCGAATCCTCAGTGATGGTACTTTTTTATAGTTGATTGTTTCTGAATTGTACTGTCTTTTTAATGGGGTTTGTTTTCAAATCTTAATTAAATTTATTGAGGGATTATATTTGAATTAAAAAATTGATAAATATTGGGGTGAGTTCATTATTTGTTATTTAATATTATGATATCCTTGATATTTTCTTTATATTGCATTAAATTAATAACCACTTCACAAGATGATTTTGATCGGAATTCTCAAGTGTTAAGGATTTAATATAATAATTAACTTAACTAGGGTTCTAATATAAATAAATAAATGTTTAAGGTAGTGTATTTATGGTTCCAATAATTCATTTAATCTACACATTAAACAAAACATGTCATTAATCAATGACATTTTAAGTTTAACATATACAATTTTAACCTAAAGAATATTCAGTGAGAAAAATATCTCCATCACTTAACATCCAAAAATTATGAATCACCCCAATGAATGATTTAATCATCCATTAATATGGTTATTAATATTTTTTATGATTTTTATAGTGATGAGTTAAAAATAGAATAAAAATAATGGGACAATATGAGAGTTGTGATCCAAACACAAAAACGAAACATGAAGAGAATTAAAACACACACTTTTGATTGAATAAGAAATAAAAATAAGGGAATGGTTTTCAAATTGATTTAAACAATTTTAGTCACATTAATATTACAAAAAATAGGGTGGATTAGAATAATAAATAATTAATAATAAACATACATTAAAACAAAATTACAACACAAACACTTACGAGATTACAAATAAAGAAGAATGTAAATTTAAATCAAAAGAAATCATGGAGTAAAGGTATCTCAAGTAGAAAAATGAGTTTTTAATATCCTCCCAAGATTTTTTTAGGGCCTTGTTCATGCCAATATATCCTACTAAGTTCTAAAATTCCAAACCCTTTTAAGGATAATAGTGGAGTGAATTTATAGCCCAAGGTGGTCGACTGTTTTTATTCCAAATATCACCCTTAAGTTGGCTTGAAAATATTTCATTTTATAAAGAATAATGTAGATATTTATTCTTATTAAAAAATTTATGTATGGATGTTTATATTCCACCCTCCAAATTTGGAGGCCATTGTACTTTTGGAGCCAAAGTTATGGCTATTTTACTAAAAAAATGTTTTTTGTCCATTTTTATCCAGACTTTTTAAAAGACAACGATGTGAATGGGTTTTTGGACAGGAAGATACCCTAAAATATGAACCATTTATTCTAAAAGGTTCATAAAATAAATATGTACTTTATCCCCACAAAATATCATCTCAATCGTATGTCTATATTGGGATAAAATTCAAGAGTTGTGGGTTGCTGTAAAATCTCAAACGGAATGATGGGCTGGACTTTCACGGATCAATTGGTCCCCTTATTGGTTGATTTGGGACTTTAAATTTTTATCCAAGTTGAAATGTATTTTACCTTGACTTCTAGTGTATAATCAACTAATTTGGACTTCTACATTGAGACTAGAAAATACAACATCACGGCTGGTCTAGTTTCATTGACATACTCTTTAGGCCTTTTTGTGTAGTCCATATGACCCTCCAAATGGTCTAATTGGCCAAAACTCCAGTTGAATAATTTTTATTATTGAGAGTAAGGAACCCTAAAAAATAGGAATCAGACAATTTGGATCCTTAGGTAAATATTTATGATTAAAATAGTAAATAGACTTGAATTTTTATTATTTCGAACAATTCTCACAGATTATATTTAATATTAAAACATGTACATTTCAAAGAAATTATGAAAATTTCCTTGAAAATGACTAAGGGGGGTTAATAAAAATTTATAAATAAGAGAATAAAATTAGTTATTACTCACACACTTATATTTATTTCATAAACCATGATGATAACAATTCATGGAAAATTTAGAGACATTAGGTGTGTCACAAATGACATGTTGTTAATTAATAAGTCGAGGAAGGATTTTTTTCTCTTCCATCTTTATAAAAACTGATATCTCAACCCTTTGGTTTAAATATAATTGTCACATTAAATTTCATGGTCAGGGTGTAATGATGTTCATTTTATAAATTCAAAGAAAGATATTTCAAGCACATGGGTTGATGGCACGCACAAGAGCCTCAGCCCAGTTGGTGAGGACTCACTAGGTGCATCAAAGAGATCCAAGATCAAATATGGGGTGGATGCATATTTTCGGTACTGTAGCAGTACTGTAGAAGACATTGTAGCAGGCATTGTTCGGTACTGTAGCAGCCAGAACTATTCATCCATATGGGCCTTCGGGCCACCGGTTTGGTCCTCTAGTCCTCCAAGGCTTACGGGCCACCCAAGGCCTTTGGGATAGTTGATTCCCAAGGACTTCGGGCCACCTTAAGGCCATAGGGCCACCCCAAGGCCTTCAGGCCACATGAATGCAGTCCCCAGACACACTACAAATAAGGATCAGCCCCAGAAGAGGATTCAGAGCAGGTGCACTCACCAGAGCAGAGCCAAATGGATAGTCAGAATGAGAGGGTATGGCTATGCCATTGATATCAGCCTGTGCTTGCATGATAATCCTAGCCAGACGATCATGAAAAGTTAGAGAGCTACTATCAGGATGCAGATGCTGGGAAGGGGCAGTTCTTTGTAGATAGTCTGGTTGAATTCCCTAAGACCTTCGGGTCATGTAATCTCCTAAGCCTATGGGCCATGTAATCTCTGAGCCTACGGGCCTTGTAAGGGTTCCCCATCATCCCTTGAAAGGGGGGTTATCAAAACTCAATAAAAATGAAGGTCTTCGGGCCATTTAGGCATGGGTTGATGGCACAAATGTGAAACATTCTTGATGAGATATTGTGACGATGATATTATATTACACAATGAGCATTCATATGTGGTTGAAATCATTGTGACATTAATTTATTTATGTTGGGTACCTTGATACTTTTCTATACATTAATCTTGTACTTTAGAAATACTCACCTAATCCCAACGAGAAATAATCCTAAAAGGTCACATACTAAGTGTTTGTATTGATCTCGATTAAATTTTATTTGAATTAAATTAATGAAATAAATATTATTATCAAGATAGAGTAATAATTTTATTAAAGCATTATTGATTGCATAAATTAAGTAAATATTTATTAACTAGATTGTGAATAAAATATATTTATTTATTTTATTTAATATTTAATAAATATTTATTTACTGGTTTGTGAATAAAATATTTATTTAATAGAATAAGATATTTTATTTGATTATTCACTAAATGTAGAGGAGTTTGAGTGAACCAAGACTGTGTCTGATGATGAATATTTATTTGAAATTTGGTAAATAATATTCATCGCGGCACAAGTTAGTGCACACCATAAAATATTATTATTATTATTATTATTATTTTATGGAATGGATTTTTATGATGGTTATTATATTATTTAAGGGTCGGTATGTAATTAAATAATATTTTAACATAAACCTTAGATCTATAAATAGATGGTTATGTCTATTATATTGGGTGATTGAGATGTAGAGAATTGTTATGCACAATGAATTATCTCTCAAATACCTTTTTCTCTCACCCTCTCAAGAATGAGAAACACAAGAGAGATTCCTTCAATATCGAAGGATGAGTGATCAATACGAATGAAAAAATAAAATTTATTCACCATTATAGAATACATAAATCAATTTTTATTTCTCAGAGATCAAAGGATCATGTGTGGATCACCACTAGAGGGATTCAACCCTTGCATCCTCACATCGCAATGAATTAAATCCAAAAAGGTTCTTTCGGAAGATCAATAATGTCATTGAATAAAGTATACTAAGAAAAGTTATTTATTTTCTCCATATCTAAATAAATTAATTATAAATTAAACATGAAATATCCTCACTTGGGGTTTTGGGAAACTAAATATTAAAATAAATTTTAATATATCACCCACCATTACATACTTCCACTGATCCCAGAACCTACAAGTGGTATCAAAGTGGTCACATTTTAAATTTATATTTATTTATTTGAGTGTTCATATATACATAATCGTTTTTGAATGATTCATTCCATATTATTAATTCTTCAATTTTATTTTAATTAAAATGTTATCAAAATATTAATCATGTTCATTTAGTGTTTCATTTTCTAAAAAATTTAAGAAAATATAAAGAACAACCAAAGATTCCATTGGTATTTTCCAAAAAAATTGGCCAGTAAAACTAGGTTACATATCATATAACAGGAGAGAACACCATGTACCCATGTGCACTGCACCTGGATGTGTTGTAGGATACATGACACACCAAGCAGTTAATTACACGCGGTGCATTTATTTCACACCACGTATAGACTGGGCCAACCTAGAACACGGGATGTCAGATTACATGGTGTATATTTAGTGTACATGCCATGTAGTGTACATGAGTTAGAGGTGTAAATCACGCAATCCATGCAGTCATTATATATAGTAAAACCATGTGATATTGAAATCCTAGAGAATTTATGATATGCATGACGTGTATGCAGTGTACATGCCATGTAGTTCATCATTTCCCACGTTTGAAATGCATAGTGATCTATTCGGTGAGAACAACAAACACATGGAATAAGGGGTACATGGTGTGTAGCTAGATTATACATGTCATGCAGTCTAGCCGAGATACACACCTAAGATTAGGTGTTTATCTTGGGCACACAGAAATTAGATACACAGCATGTAGTTTTCATGTACACATCGTGTAGTCCAACTGAGTTAACATGCCGAATCCCCAGGCGTGTAACCTAGATACATGGAAACCGAAGCACACAACATGTATCTGGATAGTACACATTGTGTAGTATCCCAATTAAATGTAGAATTAAATTACATTAAATTGAAAATTACAACATTAAAAAATTGCTTTATTGATTAGAACCTGTTATGATTGACAATTTAATAATGGTTTCAAATAATTCTAAATTCTCAATTAATTTGTTGTAATAATCTATAATAATTGGTTCTACCGTTTATTTTTCATTAATGCCTTGATGATGGTTATATCTAAGAGGATTCATATGGTCATTAAGATAAAAGGAAATTAATTAATTAATCAATTAATTAATACAAGTGTGTTTATCTTAATAATAAAGAACAAATAAGAAATGAATGTTAACCATTTTACTTTTATGTATGTGTTGCATGTATGATAATTCATTAGCTAAACCAAGACCAATATATGTGTTGGAATTTATTTAATTTAATTTATTTCAGAGTTTTGTATTATTGATTATTAAATTAATTTAATGGCTTGTGTTTCATCCCTCCCTCCATTATTTTGTAGGACCTATGTGTCCAAGGTTATCTATGTAATCCCCCTATAACCAATCATTTGGTTCCCCTCACCTATGTGTGAGTTATAAATACTTGTAATTAATAGAGTTTCCCAAGGCGTGTAGAGATGGTTCACGATAGAACTATAATGATGTCAATCCAAGTTTCACACAAGTGGATAGGTGGAATGTTGTAACTCATGCTAAGACTAGAAATAGGAGTTATTTCCCCCAGGTCATAGGTCAATTTAATTTATACTCATTAAATCATCCATTATATATGCTCACAAACATTTCATTTAATCAATTAATTATTTATTTATTTCTATCTTATGAATTATTTATTTAATGGATGCAATATCGCTATCACATAAATAAATGAATTAATGTTCAAAGATGGGATTTAGATAAATGGATTGTGTGTAAATGTTTTATCCAATATGGCTAATTAATTAATTAAAATACACTTAATATTAAAAAGTTATTTAAAGTATAAAACAAGATGAAATTTATGCATAATAAAATTGTAAAAACCCAGGTACTTATAGAATTTTTTTTTCATTCTGGAATTAAATAGTTAAATTAATTATAAATGTATAATGAAATAATTGGTATTTATAGAAATTAAGGAATATATACTAATAGAATGGTAACCTCACCTATAAATAATAAATAAAATTTATGTATATTATAAGTGAAAATATGACATATTTATATCACAGTATAAGTAAATAAATGTTTTAAAAATGATAAATTAAGTGTTGGTATTTTTGTGAAATTTAAATGTTTAATTACAATTTTATAATCAATATAATAATTTAAAAGAACATTTATTTTGATAAAATATATTCATAAATTAATATTTTTTATTGTAATTATAATATAATTTTATGAGACCTTATTTAATTTTTCAAAGTGTCATAAAATCAGTTATAATATTAAAATTGGTATTTTTGGAATAAATGATGATTTTAATTAAAAAATAAATTTATCATATTTATAAAATTATTTTCAAAAAATGGATTCCATTTTTTAATTCTACAATTTGAAATTTTTTTAGGGTGAATTATTTGTATTTTTCTAAAATAATTGAGTTTTTGGTGAATAGTAAAATACAGTAATTTATGGTATTTAACATTATAAGTTAAATACATGAATTTTTGAGTCATAAAAGATGTAACAAACCATTATTTTGAACTCACATACACTAGTTACTATAATTATTTATAATAATCAACATTATTTATAGTCTTGAGAAAAAATAATAAACAAATGAATAAAATAATCAAAAACACCCCTCTTCTCTCCCTATTGTCACGACCCGTCCACGGGGCCCGTGCCGTGACTACCCCAAGCCCGCCTTCCATAGGCCAGGGGCTGGCGACTAGCACCAAAGGCGTAAAATCCCGATAACTAGGAAGACATTGCCTTTATAAAAGAAAACAAGCACCACGGAGTACAAGCGGAAGTAAAACACTAAGTACAAAAAGAAGTGCTGGAAAGTAAATGGGCCAGAATACAAACCCAAAAGAAGGTTCAACTACAACTGAACAAAGTACAACAGAAAAAGACAACAGCTGGAGGGACGGAAGCGGCTCCTGGGTCGTCCTCCTCGGATCCTACCTGAAGGGTAGGTACAGATGGCGCAGCTCCTGGATCGTCCACCATGAATCCTATCTGAAGGGTAGGTACAGATAGCCTCCACAGTGCTCTTGTCCGTCAACCTCCTCTGAGTATCGTCTCGCCGTGAAGTCCACCTCCGGACACTGACTTGTCGTGTAGTCCACCTCCGGGTACCGTCCAGTCCTCGAACACTCGGCCTCCGTCAGCACTGCCTTTCGTCTGCAACCAACACAACGAGGTGCGGGCATAGCCCGTGCAGGGGTGAGTATAACGATACTCAGTAGGGACCCCGAGACCCTCAAGGTCTCACTAAATCCAACAAGGATAACCACAAAGAAGATCTCAACAGATAACCTCTACTTAGGTATATGCCCATACATATACCTAAGTTATCAAGTAACCCATCTCAATCATGAGGAAACACAAGGATCATGAGATCAACAGCTAACCACTACCCAGGTATATGCCCATACATATACCTAAGTTATCAAGTAACCCATCTCAATCATGAGGAAACACAAAGGTCAAAAGTCTCAGCTCAAACCAGGATTTTCATTATCGAAACCGTAACTACTGAAGAGCTCCGTCTCTAGAGTGTACAGTGGTCCTGTCACAACTCTGAGGTACTGTTCACTAACCTAAGACTGCTGAGGTACTCCTCCTGTCGAGTACCGCGGGCCAGCCACCCAAACACAGTAGTGCTTCCCGCCGAGGTATGTCACTCAAACACAGTAGTGCACACCCCCTAGTAGCCTGCAGAGGTACTCTCCGGACGAGTACCGCGGGTCTGCACTGTCACACAGGTAGTGCTCCGTCCGCCATGGGTCTGCACCTCAGAAAGTAGTGCTCCGTCCACTGGGCTAGTCGACTCACTCCAAGTCGAGTCGGTCAAGCAGTCGTCAGGTCTCAGCCAGTTACACGGTCTCCGTACTCCGCACGCTCATCACTGGGAGGGTCCACTCCACGAGCTACAGGTTGATACTCCAAGTATCTCAAAGTCCCACGAAGAAGTATCTCAAATGACTGTCTCGTCATAGGGGTCTCAACACAACAGACAGCGCGTCAATCGGACGCCCGGTCTGTGAGTTATTATTCTTTTCGTCCCCGGGGCCCGGTTGGTTTCGTGAGCGAACCAAACCCGGCCGTATCTCAATTTTACCCCAAACTCTCATAGGGTATACTCATAGGGACCGTTACTCAACGTGATCACCAACGCCGCTGACGGTTCGTCAAACGGACATCTGGTCTGAAAGATATCAGCTTTTCCGTTCCAGGGGCCCGGTTGGATTTCGGTACGATCCAACCCGGCCACTATCCATCTGCATCCAATTCTTGGGCGTCCGATTGACGCAATGTGACAACCGGGTCCCGGTGACAACACAGCCACCCCGCCTTAACATGGTTGTCGGGTCCTGGCCCACCAGGTACCACCAGTTGCCCCGCAGACATGTGGGGCCCACACTAGGGTCCTCCCACATGCCCGAACGGGTCATCTGACTAATGATTGTCCCCACAGGCCAACACATGTCCTTTCTAGTGTGCTTTGTCCTCACTCACACACACTCTGGGAGACTTCCCAGAAGGTCACCCATCCTGATCACTACTCCAGGCCAAGCACGCTTAACTATGGAGTTCTAATCAGATGGGCTCCCGAAAAGGAAGGTGCACCTTGTTGACATGAGTCATATCATTTAGTCATTTTAACCCTCCATCATTTGGGGATGTTACAATCACCCCCCCCCCCCTTTAGGGCACAACGCCCTCGTTGTGGGCCCTACATCTCAACCCAGGCAGTGCACCGCACTTAAGATGGGCTCCCGAAAAGGAAGGTGCACCTTGTTGACATGAGTCATATCATTTAGTCATTTTAACCCTCCATCATTTGGGGATGTTACAATCACCCCCCCCCCCCTTTAGGGCACAACGCCCTCGTTGTGGGCCCTACATCTCAACCCAGGCAGTGCACCGCACTTAAGGCTGGGTACCACCTCTGATACCAAATGTGACAACCGTGTCCCGGTGACAGCACAGCCACCCCGCCTTAACATGGTCGTCGGGTCCTGGCCAACCAGGTACCACCAGTTGCCCCGCAGACATGTGGGGCCCACACTAGGGTCCTCCCACATGCCCGAACGGGTCATCTGACTAATGATTGTCCCCACAGGCCAACACATGTCCTTTCCAGTGTGCTTTGTCCTCACTCACACACACCCTGGGAGACTTCCCAGAAGGCCACCCATCCTGATCACTACTCCAGGCCAAGCACGCTTAACTATGGAGTTCTAATCAGATGGGCTCCCAAAAAGGAAGGTGCACCTTGTTGACATGAGTCATATCATTTAGTCATTTTAACCCTCTATCATTTGGGGATGTTACACCTATAAATATCACCCATCACCACCTCTCCACCTCACACATTAAAATCCATGTATATTATCTAAATTCTGACCAATTCTATTCCCAATACTTTTACCCACATCTAAGACCTTCTGGTTTCACCAAAATACCAAAACAAAGTGCCTTAAGTAGGTTCTCAAGGAGACAACATTTGTGCGGTAAAATCATTCATTCTTTCTATTTTAAATTATTTCTTTCTTTATTTCTTTCTTTATTTCTACCTTATCCTCACCTCCCCTATAAAAACTAGAATGATAACTCCAATATCATATATATAATGTAATTTTATTTTTTTAATGGAATATCTATCATCAAACCTCTTCTCTTCTCCTCTTATTTTAAAAAATGAAAACATCATCTGTGATGTGTCGATTCACCGCCTTCATGGACAATGAGTTTTCATTTTTCATTACCACATTCAATGATGGTAATAAAACCATTATTATGTTTAAAAAATATTGTAATATGTAAATTTTTTAATATTCTAGAACCAATTTATATACATAATAATTAAATAAAATGAAATTGGTTTATGATGGTCGGAAAAACCACCAAAAACAAACCAAACATTTATCATTAATGTTTTATTTAATGAATCATCCTCATATCAGAAAATAAAATGATATATGGTGTCATTTAAAAATTTTTAATCATATTAATACCATTTCTTTCTGATTTTGGATTTTTTTTTCTTCCATTTGACAAAGAACTCCCATAATTATATGCAAGGGAACCAACCGTAAAGCCATGAAATGAACACTCCTAGAACGACGATTTTGATATATTATAACTCTTCAAAATGACCATAAATGAACTTAATAAAATGGTAATAAATAAAATATATGTGTAAAATGTTCTAAATTAATTAATTAATGGATCTAATTTTATTATCTAGGACATTAATTACAAGTGCATAATTCTTTTAGACATAAGGTAAGGGACTTTTTTTAAAATCCACTTTTCAAGTTACAACTCTTTTTATTTAAGATTTTTTTTTACTTATACAGTATAAGTGGATTTTCCCAATTTCATGAAACCTTATTTATTTAATGTTACCATTAAAATTTTACAAGTTTATTTTCAAATAAAATGTTTTTATTTATAATTGTGAAACTTCTTAAAAATGAAAAGTGATTTCAAAATGGAAAATTTATTTTCATCAATAATGTTTCTTTTATGCAATATTTATGTGTTATGATCATGTTATGGTTCTTTTGAATTCTTATTATTATAGGAGGTTACATGATAAACTGAGGGAAGGTGATCCTATTATATCTCTTCATTGTATTGGGTGAAGGGATAGAGTTAACTTGTTAGGTTTTTCCTAAGAGAATATAGGAATATACTTCGATGGTTATTCCAAGTGTAACCATGAAGGTTACTCCCTATGTAGTTAGGAGAGCTACATTATATGTAAGAGTGATATGAAAATGATTCTAAAAGTTACCTTTTATGATTTATGTATGCTTTCTATGGTTTTATAGGAAACTTATGATTTCATAAAGAATGCTAAAGAGCTTATGTTTTATGTATAAAAGTTATAACTTTGTAAAAATGTTTTCATTCCTAGACTAGAAGTTTATTTCTTACTTTCTATGTCCCTTATTGAGTTTTTTGTGTTCATCCCAAGTTTTTAAAAAAATAACAGGGTTTTTTGGATGGGTAAAGGAAGAGAATAATTCAATTTTAAAGTTGTGAGGTTTTATTATGGAAAGAAAAAATGTTTTGTTTTAAAAGTTTCATATTGTGAAAAAATGGGTATTGGGTATAAGTGTCTAATTTTTAATATATGAGTTTCTATGTATGAGGTTATGACCTAATTCTCTAAAAATATAAACCTAAAATATCTTTGTGAATGTATGAAAGTGAATTCTAATTGAATTAACTACATTATGTAATGTTTAAGTTCGAATCCTTATAGTTGGTATTAGATCAAGGTTTAGATAACTTAGGGGTTAGGATAATGTTAATAGAATGTCCATAAATTATTTTTACTTTATGGTTAATTTTAAATGATATATAATTTAATTATTACCATGTTACTTCATCTAAGATATGTCTATTCAGAATGGTTTTCTATAGAAGAAATAGGGAAGCTGGAGTAGGAAGGCACCGAGAGGATGATATCCTTCTGAATCCACAACCTGGAATGGTGGGAATTGGAACCAAGAAGTTTTTTATAGTAATGGATTATTTGATGTAGGATATAAATGGTGGAATCATCCATGCATGATATCAGCTAGATCAACCTCATAGGAATATGTCAGTGGTGGAAAATTTTATGAGGAAACACCCTCCTGTATTTAGTGGATATCTGACCCAGTGTTAAATAAAGGGTGGATTAAATCACTAGAAAATATTTTCGATGTCATAGGGTATTTATTCCATCAGAATTTTAGTCTTAATATTTACTATTTTGAAGTTGAAGCTGACTAGTGGTGCTCAATGGTCAAGAATATCATGGATAGAGAGAAAATTTATTCTTTGTAATGGGATGAATTCAAAAATATTTTCCTTGAGAAATATTTTCCTAAGGCGGCTCGACTTAGGATGAAAAAAATTCTTATAATTGATAAAATAGAATGATTTGGTGGCTATATACGAAGAAAAATTCACTCAATTAGCAAGGTACACTCCAAATTTTATCTGAGATCTTGATAGTAAAATCAATTGTTTTTATTCAGGATTGAAGCCAAACTGTCAAAGGGCATTAGTTTCTTATGAATTAAAAATTTATAAAAAAAATCAATGTGAAGAGAAGGTAGAAATGGAGTTTTATGATGATCGTGTGTTCTTTGAAAACCAATAGAAAAAGTGGTCAAGGTTTAAGGAAAAAAGAAAGAATGCATTCAAAAAGTTTCATGGTAAGAAAATTAAGTTTTTATTTTATGAGAATTGTGATAAAAAAACACAATGGGGAATGCCTTTTGAAGTATGTTAAGTGTTTATGATATGGTAATTTTGGGCATATGGCTTGTAATTTCAATGAAAAAAACATAGTAGTGGTAAGAAAAATTATTATATACATATAGTAAAAAAATTTAAATGTAATGAGATGGGTCATTATGCATTAGTGTCTGAAGAGGAACACAGATAATGGAAAGCAGCTAGACTAGAAGTAGAAAGGTGTAGTAAAATCCTTTAAAACTACTTCAGCAGATGTCGGGTCATCCAATGAAGTGGTATAAGGTACATTGTTTGATTACTCGAATTTTTCTAATGTTTTTTTTTATTCGAGGTCTACATATTCTTTCATAACTGAGAAATTTTATGGTAAATTGGAAATTTTACCTTAAGAAATGAATCCAAAACTTATGGTGAAAAAACCTGGGGAAATATTAAGGAAAAAAGAAAATATAAGAATTTTCCCATAAATATTTGTAAAAATAATTTACCTATAAACCTTATTGTCTTTCCCCTAGTAGAATTTAATTTTATTCTGGGTATGGATTAACTTTCTGTTTACCATGTTAAGATTGATTATAGAGGGAAAGAAGTTGT
Source organism: Viscum album (assembly GCA_963277665.1). Taxonomy (NCBI): domain Eukaryota; kingdom Viridiplantae; phylum Streptophyta; class Magnoliopsida; order Santalales; family Viscaceae; genus Viscum; species Viscum album. The sequence continues at coordinate 2,078,710,250 of OY728141.1, read as the reverse complement.
TTTTTAGAAAGAGTCTTAGTTTTTATAATTAATGAACCCATGCCATTGATAACATATCAGGAAGATGAGAAACTACTAAAAGATGGAAATAAATTTTATCTTTCACATATTTTTGAAAACAAGGTAACTGTTTAGATTAATTATTTTTCAATGGTAAATGAGTATCCAGATGTTTTTTCTGATGAGTTTATTGGTATTATACCTGATCAGGAGGTTGAGTTTACTGTTGATTTAATCCCTGATACTAAACCTATTTCAAAAATCCATTATCAAATGTCTCGAGTATAACTTATAGAATTGAAAAAATAGTTACATGAGTTACTAGATAAAAGTTTTTTTATTTTTCTGAGTACTGCACCTTGGGGTACTCCTTTTTTTTATTAAAAATAAAGATAGTTCTATGAGGCTCTGTATTGATTATAGAGCATTAAATAACATCATTGTTAAGAATAAGTATCCTTTTCCTTATATCGATGCTTATTTGATCAGCTCCATGGAACTCATTATTTTTCCAAGATTTACTTGAGATCCAAGTACCATCATCTGAAAGTGAAGGAGGATGACATTCTAAAAACAGCATTCCAGACTAGATATGGGAAATATGAGTTTGTTGTTATGCCCTTTAGTTTGACAAATTCTCCTGTTATATTTATGGATCTTATGAAAAGTATATTCTGTGAATATTTGGATGAGTTTTTTGTTTTTTATTGATGATATTTCTGTTTATTAAAAATTTTATAAGGATTATGAAAAACGTCTAAGGATTGTTCTGAAAACCTGAAAATAAAAGAAGTTATACAGGAAATTTAGAAAATGTGATTTTTGGTTACAACTGATTTCTTTTCTTGTGTACATTATAAATAAGGATGGAATAATATTTGATCCCACCAAAAAAATATTTTTATGAATGTACAAGACCTACAAATGTTACTAAGATTCATAGTTTTCTTGGAGTAGTAGGCTATTACTGGTGGTTTGTTAAAAACTTTGCATGGTTATCTATCCCACTAACTAACTTAACATGAAAAGGAGGTTAAATTTATTTAGACAGAAGAATGTGATGTTTATTTTCATGAACTAAAAATAAGATTGGTGAATTCTCCAGTTTTGGCCCTGCCTTCTAGAAATTGAGAGTTTTTCATCTATAGTGATTCTTCTTTAAAAGGACTTGGTTGTGTTCTGATGTAGAATGATCAGGTAATTACTTATTCTTTATGGTAACTAAAACCTCATGGGTTAAATTATACCACATGTGATTTGGAATTATTAATTGGGGTTTTCACTTTAAAAATTTAGAGACATCGTTTATATGGATCCAAATATGAAATATATACTGATCATAAAAGTTTGAAGTATATATTTACTCATAAGGAATTGAACATGAGGTAGAGAATATGGCTAGAAATAATAAAGTATTATGATTGCATGATCAATTACCATCCTATAAAATCAAACAAAGTAATGGATTCCTTGAGCCAAAAACATCATGATACATTAACCATGTTACATTTGGAACATGACCACTTGGTTAATGATTTGATGAATTTATTTATGTAATTTGGTGTAAGAAATTCCTCTGTTTTTTTTTTCTGGTGTCAGTGTAATCGTCTCTATCAAACAAAATTAAGAAAGTACATAAGGAATACTGTGAGTTATAGAAAAAAATGTAGAATTGGTAAAAAAGGGTAAGTTTCCAGAATTTAAAATTGAAAAATATTGTGTTTTGAGATTTGAGAATTGATTATGTGTGCCTTTTGATTCACAATTAAAGAAATAGTTATTAAGTGAAGCTCATGGTTTTCCATTTTTAGTTTATCCTAGAATAACTAAGATCTATATATACCTTCTGGTGTATTACTGTTGGGATAGAATGAAAAGAGATATTGATGACTTTACCATGAGATGTTTGACTTATCAATAGGTAAAAACAGAGTGACAATTACCAAAGGGGATGCTTCATCCTTTTCTAGTGATAGAGTGGAAATGGGAAAACATATCCATATATTTCTTAGTATGATTACCAAAAACTTCTTAAGGTAATAATGAGATTTGGGTTATTATTGATCGACTAAATAAATCTACACATTTTCTTCCTATTTGAGATACTGTGTCTTTAGATCAGTTTTCTCGATTGTACCTTAAAGAGATAGTCACATTACATGGAGTTACTCTCTCCATTGTATCTGATTGTGATCCTAGGTTCACTTATAATTTTTGTAAAGGAATTAAAATTTCATTGGGAACTAAATTAAATTTCAGTACTGATTTTCATCCTCAATCTAATGGATAGTCATAGTGAACAATTGAGACATTAGAGGATATGCTTCAAGATTGTTCAATGGATTGCCATGGAAGTTTGGATCAGAATCTTTCTTTGGTTGAGTTTTCTTATAAAAAAAAATTTTATTCTAGTATATAGATGGTTCCTTTTGAATAATTATATAGAAAGTGGTTTTGAAATCAAAAATTTTGGGATGAAGTAGGTGAAAGAGAGTTTATGGGACTAGAATTGGTAGAGGAAACGGAAGAGAAAGTTTAGATGATTCAGTGAAACTTGAGGATAGTTCAGAGTAGGCAGAAAAGTTATACAGATAACCATAGGAAGGATATTTCTTTCGAGGTAGGTGATCATGTCTTTCTAAAAGTTTCTCCATGGAAAAGTGTGATGTGTTTTAGTAAGAAGGTGAAGTTGATTCCACAGTTCACTGGAACCTATGAAATCCTAGAGGAAGTTTGATCAACTGCCTACCGAGTGGATTTGCCTCTGATTTTTTTCTAGGTGCATAATGTTTTTCATGTTTCAATGTTAAGAAAGTATGTGCCATATTCATATCATGTTTTGATCCCTGATATTGTTTAGTTATATGATAACCTTTCAGAAGAGGAAAATCTTGTTCATGTTCTTGATCATAGAGAGAAAGTGTTGTGGAATAAGGTAATTCCCTGGGTTAAGGTTTTATAGAGAAACCACATAGTTGAAGAAGTAATATGGAAATCTGAAAATACTATGAGGGAAAAGTATCCTCACTTGTTTAATAAGTGAATAAAAATTATGAGAACGCAATTTCCATTAGGGGGAGAATGTAACAACTCATGTACTTATAGAATATTTTGTTTTCATTCTAGAATTAAATAGTTAAATTCATTATAAATGTATAATGAAATAAGTGGTATTTATAGAAATTAAGGAATATATACTAATAGGATAGTAACCTAACCTATGAAAGTATAAATAAAATTTATGTATCTTATAAGTAAAAATATAATATATTTATATCATGATATAAGTAAATAAATGTTTTAAAATGATAAATTAAGTTTTGGTTTTTTTGTGAAACTTAAATGTTTAATTACAATTTTATAATTAATATAATGATTTAAAATAAAATTTATTTTCATAAAATAGATTCATAAATTAATATTTTGTTTTATTTTAATTATATGATAATTTTATGAGACCTTATTTATTTTTTCAAAGTGTCATAAAATCAGTAATAATATTAAAATCGGTATTTTTCAAATAAATGATGATTTTAATTAAAAATTAAATTTCTCATATTTAAAAAATTATTTTCAAAAAATAAATTCCATTTTTTAATTCAACATATCGAAAAATGGTTAGGGTAATTTTTTGGTATTTTTCTAAAATAGTTGAAATTTTGGTGAATAGTAAAATATGGTAATTTACGGTATTTAACATTATAAGTTAAATACATGAATTTTTTAGTCATTAAGGGTGTAATAAACCATTATTTAAAACTCACATTCACTAGTTACTATACTTAGTCATAATAATCCACACTATTTATAGTATTGAGCAAAAATAATAAATAAATGAATAAATAATCAAAAACACCCCTCTCATCTCCCAATAAATACCACCCCTCTTCACATCTTCTCTTCAAACCTCCAAAGCCTTATAGCTTGTATAAATTATACCCAATTTTCTTCCCAGTCCTCTTCCATTTTACCAAGACTTTCTGGTCTCACCAAAAGACCAAAACCAAGTGCCTTAAGGAGGTTCTTAAGGAGACAACATTTGAGAGGTAAAATCCTCCATTATTTATCTTTTAAATTCTTTCTTTCTTTATTTCATTATTTCTACCTTATCCTCACCTCAGCTATCCAAATTGGAATTATGACTCCAATATCATATATATATTATAATTTTATTTTTTTTAATGGAATACCCTTCATCAAACCTCTTCTCTTCTTCTCTTATTTTAAAAAATGAAGACATCAATTGTGATGTGTCAATTCACCGCCTTCGTGGATGATAAGTTTTCCTTTTTCATTACCACATTTAAAGATTGTCATAAAACCATTATAATGGTTAAACCATATTGTAATATGTAACTTTTTTAATATTCTATAACTAATTTATAGACATAATAATTAAATAAAATGAAACTAGTTTTTGATGGTCAGAAAAACCACCAAAAACAAACCAAACATTTGTCATTAATTTTTTATCTAATGAATCATCCTCATATCAGAAAATAAAATGATATATGGGATAATTTAAAATTTTGGAAACATATAAATACCATTTCTTTCCACTTTTTTATTTTTTTCATCCACTTGATAAAAACTCCCATAATTATACTCAAGGGAGTCAGTCATAAATCCATGAAATGAACACTCCTTGAACGATGATTTTGATATTTATAACTCATTAAAATGGCCATAAATTAACTTAATAAAATGGTAATAAATAAAATATTTGTTGAAAATGTTTTGAATTAAGTAATTAATAAATCTAATTTTATTATCTAGGATATTAATTACAAGTGCAGAACACTTCCGTACATGTGGTAAGGGACTTTCTTTTTAAAAAAAACCTCTTTTCAAGTTACAACTCTTTTTATTTAAGAAATTTTTTTCTTAAGTATACGGAACAAGTGGATTTTCCTAATTTAATGACACCTAATTTATTTTATGTTTACTTTAAAGATTACTAGTTTATTTTTAAATAAAATTTTTTCATTTATAAGTGAACGACAAAATGAAAGTGGTTTCAAAATGGAAAATTTATTTTCCTCAACAATGTTTCTTTTATGAAAGATTTATGTGTTATGATCATGTTATAGTTCTTAGTAATTGTTATGATTCTTAGTAATTGTTATGATAATGGGTGGTTCCATAATAAATTGAGGGTGGGTGATCCCATTACATCTCTCCAATTTATTGGGTGAAGGTATAGAGTTAACTAGTTAGGTTTCTCCTAAGATATTATGTGAATATACTACGATGGTTATTCCAAGTGTAACCATGAAGGTTACTCCCTATATAGCTGGGATAGAAAAATTGTATGTAATAGTGATATGAAAATGATGCCATAAGTTACCTTTTATTATTTATGTATGTTTTATATGTTTTTATAGGAAACTTATGATTTCATAAGGAATACTAAAGAGATTATGTTTTATTTGTAAAGGTTATAACTTTGTGAAAATGTTTCCATTCTTGGACTAACAGTTTATTTCTTCCTTTTTATGTCCCTTACTGAGCGTTTTGTGCTCATCTCAAGTTTTAAAATGTTTTTCACTTGGTTTTTGTATGGGTAAATTAAGAGAATAATTCAATTTTAAATTTTTGAAGTGTTATTATATAAAGAAATCATGTTTTGTTTTAAAAGTTTAATATTGTGAAAAAAATGGATATTGAGTAAAAGTGTCTACATTGTAATATATGAGTTTTTATGTATGAGGTTATGACTTAAATCTCTAAAAATATAAACATAAAAAATATTTTGGAATGTATGAAAGTGAATTATAGTTGAATTAATTAGATTATGTAATTTTTAAGTTTGGGTCCTTACAAAAATAAAAATCCCTCAACTAAATATTAAGTCAGAATTAGCCTTCCATTACTTGATTAGGAATGAAACTCGATATAAATAAGTGTTTGACCAACCATTTTGGGGATAATTACTTTTATAATGGGATTTTTTATGAATTTTTTGGGTTGACGTAACCATTTTACATAAAAAGGAGTATCCCTTGATATAATTGGTGTAATTTATAGTCAAGTATTGAGAAAATCCAAGTCAGGATTTCTAAATTGGGGAATCCACTAAACAGATCAAGGAGTTTCAATCCCATAGTTGGAAAATACTTTTCTACCTAAATACCTTCAAGTAGATTGACCAACCATTTTTGGGGTCATGTGAAGGGGCATATGGATCCTTTCTACTAGTATGTTCAAGAAACTAAACACTCTGAGTTCAATGGTGAGGGTTGTTGAGAGTTGATAAAAAAAATAGTACGATAATTCCTTAACTCAATGTATTCCCTTAAAAATATGAATTTCTAGATATAGTATAATATTCTATGTGATTAATTATTATTAGAAAGTTTTTATTATGTGTTTGAATCTCCTACTCTTGTTCTTATACCCCAACAGGTGATAAAAACTGAAAAGGATGACTACTAGAGATATGTTGATGATGCTTATTATGTCTATTATATTATATTATCAACTATGTCCAAAGATTTGATGATAAGACATAAAGACATGGATTCTTAGACAATAATATCTCATCTTCTTTCTATTGGGAAAGATAATTAAAGTCATGAAATAAATAATATTTTCAATGTACTATCTCAGTGTAAACTGGAAGAAGGAAATTTAGCAACTAATCGTGCTTTCAAATGATAGGGTATATTGATCTGCTAGTGAAATCAGGATACTAAATGGATAATAAATTATCCATTAATCTATTCTTATTATCCTTACCACCAAAATTATCCTCATCTATCCAAGCCTGGAAAAAATAAATAGATAAGTCGCTCGGGAAACTTTTGTCCATACTTCACTAAGCTGATAAGGATTGGTTGGAACCTACTTCTCCACCCCTTATGGTGAAAAGTATGAAATACAAGGTTAAAGATCTCATGGTTAATCTAAAGAAAAAATATCCTTTATAGTTTACTTCAAAGTGAAAAAAATATTCAAAGGTAGAATAATGAATAAGAAGTTATTTGATGGTTATATTTAAATAATGGACACTAGAAAATAAATTTAAATGAATTGATTATTCAAGGAGTTTCACCCACTTTAGGTATATTCTTTATGTTTCTATTCACTGATTTTTTATTTAATACAATATCATTACAACATACATGAATTTAAATATAGTAAATGAGAAATAATATAAAGGTTTTAGAGTGAAATAAAAAAAGAGATAAGAAAGGGTGATTCCTATTTCATCCAAGGGGAGCTCACTATTTTTCATTATTGGTTTGGATTGATTCAAGTTTGTAATAATTATTACCAAAAACATTTATCTCAGTGTTTGGATAGACACAATGATACATTATTTCCTTTTAGAATACATGTTATTATGGTACTTTAATACTAAACTAAAAATTTAGTAACTCTTGAATCATAAATATCTATTAAAATGAATTATGAATATAAAATATAATAATATTACCTGATTATGGAAAGATAATTCTTTATCAAAATAAAATTGAAATTTGTTGTCTTTTTTATTTCTATTAAAGTATTTTTGTCTCAATTCAGCTAAGATACTAGATATAGAAACAAACTACTTATCATTTTTTTGGATAAAGAAACCTTTTTAAAATAAAGGTATGTCAAAAAAAATTAGATTTAGTTTAACATGGACATGTGATCTATTCTAAAGATAAATTTAACTTTATATACTTCATGATAAATTTTATAAATACTCAATGAATAAAATGAGTGCACATGGTAAAAGGAATCTTTGAGCTAGCTTGTCAGAGTATATCTTATCCAAGTAATCATTAATCATATATGTGGAGTAAATTTTATCCCTAACTCACATTTTCTTATATAAATCAATGTCATGATGGTAGAAAAATGAATATAAATGATGGATCTTATATATATTTCAAATCTTTCATTATACCTTTCAAGACATATTTTGTAAATAAAAGTGAAACAACTGACCATATTCTAACTATATTGTCTAATGGATATTATATAAAAATGTGATATGATAAGAATCAAGTAGAAAACTACCACAAGTGTTTGTTGAAAACCATTTTTCAAAAACTGACCTTAGATATAAAAGAACATCAAAAAACTAAGGTGAATCTGAGTTAATGATCCTAAAGACACTAAGGATATTAAATTGTAGTCAATATTGACTATATTTTCATAAATCAAGCCTATATCTTTAAATATAGTGGGATTAGACTTAACTTATATGGGTTAAGTCTCTGGATGCACATGAGTTGGCATAGGAATATTAGACTTCACTAATCTTAGTGGGAGTAGTAGTTCCAGAGACACATATTGTGTAGGAATTTATAACCGAAGAGGTGGTTTATGTTCACCATAAATGGTGATACATGTATTATTCTTTTAGAATAATAATTCCTACAAATAAGTAGTAAATGGTAATATTATAAGGTTGAAAATTATATATATAAATTAAAGTAATGGACTCCATGTATCAAGATTTGGGGACTCTATTTTGAATGTTTCTAAGAACTAATATTTTTGGTGAATATTAAAGATAAATTGGATGTGGATAGTACAATACGGTACCAATAAATAATGATTGGTTATTGAAAGGTTTAGTCGATGATAAAACTTATTCACCACTCATCATGAATAAAATACTTTTTCAATTCTACTTATCAAACCATATTTCTATGATTATCATATTGGTAAATTGATTTTCAAAGCCACATCATTTAGAGGACTCATTGTGTAATATGTATATATGACATGACCAAAAAGGATACCCTAAGGTATATGTCTACTAAACATGACTAAAAGAGTCTGTGAGATCAATAAATGTCGATAAGATATGAAGATTGCATACATTCACTTATGAATATATCATGCAAAGTGATCATATAATATTCATTTGGAAACAAATGAGTGACATGTGTCTCTAACTAGTTAGTGTGAATGTTATTAGTTTTAAAGATAAATATGTTGATAACATATGGAAAATAAATTTTATAACTTACCAGTTTTTTAAGACTAAGGAATGATATTTCTCCAAGTATGAATTAAAGTATAAACTTTGTTCTAGGTAACAAGATCTGAAAAATAGATTTATGAGTTTGATGAATCTATTCATAATACATATATTAACAAATTATTGAAAATACAAGTTGAAATAATTAAAGACCAAATTTTTATTGGTATATAATTCTTCTAGTAGAATATTCATGGGAATATGAATTGATTGTAGATATTAAAATAATTTCACAAGATTAAGTGTTTGGAATTCATCTCATATGCCATGATATGTACTGATGTTTGATATTAATATTTCATAAATCATAAAAAGTGAATATAAAATAGATCAAACATAACTATATATACTTTGAGTTAGAACTATCTGACAATACTTGGAAAGGTATAACTGGATGAGTTCATGGTATTTGGAGAAGTAGGAATACTAGTGATCAATGTAATTTAAATAATGTCTATAATTAGTTCAATTTGATCTAGTATCATAAAAAAGGTCTAAATTAATATGAAATAAAAACTTATTACAACCAGTGGTTGTTATATCTACAATATTTGAGTTTGTTGCGGCTTCTAATGTGGCTTAAGAAGCAGTTTAGCGGTGTATTGTTCCAAGTTTGGGTTATACCAAAAGAAATATATTTATCATTTTATGATAATCTTTAACTATGGATTTTATTAGTATGTTAGGATTCTGACATGGGAACAAGAGATGGATACTTGATTATATCACTACTTGAGGGATTTTCTCAAGATAGTAATGTTGTAGTAAAAACATTCTTCATACATGCATGTGAATTTTCCAACCCTATCCATAGAAATGTGGTGGTATTAGTAGCTATAGTCATACTTAGTAGAATAATTTTTAACATGTGAGGACTAACCAATCGTTATTAGTTGACTCTAGTGTAAGTGGGAGTTTGTTGGATTCGGTTACCTAGAACCAACTACTCTGTACTTTAGATTACTTTTATATTCAAAGAATTGGATATTAATTTAAATATATTGTCACATATTGATTGTTCTTCTGCATAACATTGATGTGATCATGTACCAGAGTATGTGTCACATTGATATGGTCATAGTTGGTCCCTGCTATGATGACAACCTTTAGATGTTGTGACGATATATCTTAAATATAATTTTATTTTTGGATAACTTACTATGATATGGAAAATAGTACATACATTTTTAGGCGTGATTACTCATAACCAGATGAGGCTTCTTCTCATGAAGTTCACATTTGGTAATCTCCAATATGGTGGATTATGAGAAAAAATCCACCAGTAGGAATTATGCATGTTTTAGTGTTATCAGATACTTCTATCTACAAGCATGTGTAATGGTCCTTAGACTTTAAGACTATTATTAATGCATGTTATGAATTTTTCACTCAGATGTATTTCATAAACTATGATGATAATAGTTCATGGATAAGTTGGATATGTTGGAAGCATCACGAATGGCATGTTATTAATTAATAAGTTAAGGAAGGATTCATCTCTTCTATATTTATAGAAGTTTAAATATCATCCCTTTGGTTGAAATATAATTGTCACATTAAATTTCATGGTCATGGTGTAATGATGTTTATTTCATAAATTCAAAAGAAATACATATCGAGAACATAGTTTGATGACATAGATGTGAAACCTAGTTGATGAGATATTGTGACAAAGGGATTATATTACACAGTTATAATTCATATGTGGTTATTATAATTAAAACATTAATTTATTTCTCTTGGGTTCCTTAACCCATTTCTAGATAGTAATCTTGTACTATAGGTGTACCCACCTAATACCAATGAGAAATAATCCTAGAGGTTCACACGCTAAGTGTTTCTGTTGATCTTGATAAATTCTATTTGAATTTAATTAATGGAATAAATATTATTATCAAGACCGGGGAATAATTTTATTCAAGTTTTATTGATCACATAAATTAAATAAATATTTATTCACTGCATTTTGAATAAAATTTATTTATTTATTTTATTAAATATTTAATGAATATTTATTTATTGGTTTGTGAATAGAGTATTTATTCAAGAGAATAAAATATTTTATTGAGTATTCAATAAATGTCTAGAAGTTTGAAGGGACCAAGACTGCATCTAGTGATTAATATTTATTTGAAATATGGTAAATAGTATTCATCACTACGTAAGTTAGCACACACCATAAAATAATAATAACAATATTATTATTATTATTATTATTATTATTATTATTATTATTATTATTTTATGGAATGGGGTTTTATGATGTTTACTATATTATTTAAGGGTCGGTGTGTAATTAAATAATATTTTAACCTAAAATCTAGCTCTATAAATAGATGGTTATGTCTATTATATAGGGTGATCGAGATATAGAGAATTGTTTCACACACAAAAATCTCTCTCGAAATACTTTTTCACTCACCCTCTCAATAACGTGAAATTCAAGGGATATTACATCAAGATCAAAGGATGGTGAAGGCTTCACTTAGGTCACATTGGTCAACTTTTGCAACTATAACTCATTTTAGTGTGTAACTTTCACTAACATGTTACTTAATATATTATTTGTAGAGACTTTTAGAACATGATTTCGATCAAGAAATATATGATGTAGTAGACAAAGGTAACACTAATTTCACCAGAGATGGTTCAACTACAAAGGGTCTTAAAAATCAGATCAAAAGAAAAAATGAATATAAAAAACTACTGTCATTTGATATGTTCAAATATTTTCTTGAAATGTAATGGATCACTGTTTAAAGACCTGATTCTATTTTGTTTAATTAATTAAATATTATCATGGGATTGCACCAATTTTATAAACTATATATGATCTCAATTTGTGTTTAGCATGATCTTTCACCAATTTTACTCTAGGCATTGATTAATGTGTCATTTTATATCATTTTCATCACATATCCTCCAAAGATCCAGGTTCAGCTGGCTCTATGGCTTGTGCCAGTGAGTCAAAGTGTCTCTTCTGAGTGCAACAAATTGGGATTGATTCCTGACTAAGAAGTGGTTGTGTCTGAATCTATCGCCTTAAGAAAATCATTTCAGCCCTAATTTATTATAGTTTTATAAGGATGTAATATTATGGACTTCCTTATCATGGTGTTGGCGATTTATGCTCCAGTCCAAATACATCATGGCCTCCTCTTTCACTACAAGTGCATCCGTGGACAGCCTTGAATGATGAGGTTGGGTCCTAGCATTAGAAGAACATCATAACTACCATGTATTCTCTCATTCTCTTTGCCATCCAATTTAGTTGGTTTTATTTTGAAATCCTTTCAAAGAAAATTTTAAATCAATCTGAGACTTCCATAGACTATACATGATATACAATAATATAACGGGCATCATTTTATTCAATCTTTACTAGCATCTAACCATCTAACTGGAATAGGTATCACATGCATTAATTTAAACACACTTTATGCATACAATTTAAACACACTACGCATGTGTTTCATTTGGATATTTTTAATGATTTAATTTACTATTGGTACATTTATTGGTATATTTTTCTTCCAGTTGTTGCAATTACACCTGTGCACACTCTGATTTTAATCTGTCAAATTTTTCGGACATTTTACTTTTATTATAAGAGACATTTAGAACATGAATTTAATCAAGAAATATTTGATACAGGTGAGGAAACCATCACTAAATTCAGTAGAAATGGGCATATTGCAGATGATCATAAAAAACATATCAATGAAGATCAATGCAAGATGGAAAAAAAATAGTAGGTCAACCAAAAATCAATTATTATCCTCAACTGTTAATTTGTGATTCGGTTTTGTTTGATGTATCAATTATTATTTAATTTTATGTTTCTTTATCTTCCTATATTGCATTTGTCTAAAGGTTTTAATAACGTCAAATTATAAGCGTGTTAATTAAGATTATGTCGTGAAAATGCATGGGTTGGGTACTAGTTTGTATATATTTATAAATATATTTATATAATTATATAAATTTATTTATTTATATATATTTATATATTTATATATATATTTATATAATTATATATTTATATATTTATTTATATAATCATATATATAATAAATATATTTATTATTTAAATATATTTACTATAATTTTATAATAATTTAAATATATATATATATATATAATTCCAATTATAAATAAATATATTTATAAATCTTTGTATATATTTATAAATATATTTATATAATTATATATATTTATGTAATTATATATATTTATATAATTATGTGTGTATATATATTAGGTGTTTGGGGGTACAGTTACATCAAACACACACACACCTCACACACAGGCCGGAATGACAGGTCAAAACCCCCCTAAGGGGATAGCTCATCCATCAATCCTTATTTATAATTAACTATTTAAGTACATGTCACACATACACATGTACACATATCATATATATATATACATCTTGCGTACATGTGTATATACATATGCATATACATACATACATTTGTACACGTACAACATCTATATATACACATACACAAAGCGCACACACACACAACATAATGCATACACACATATGCACATGGACATTGATATAAATATATAAGTTCAAATATCACATATTTTTTATTTTTTAAAAAAGAAATAGGTTTAAAGCCTTTTTTTATTATGAAACCAAATACCACTTTATATCTGGGTAGAGGGAGACCCATTACATACACCATGGGCCGAAGAAAAAGTTTTCTGCATTATGCCTGCATCACTGCCCCCAATGTCAACGCCCGCATCAGCGCCACCATCATAAATATCCCAAGGGGCTTGTCAGGATTCGAATCCTGATCTTTTGGATGCAGGATCATGGGGTTTACAACTCAGGTGTCACCCTGATAGCAAAAAAAATACCACATATTAACAATACATCATTTATATTTTATATAATTATTTGAATTATTAATATATATCAATATATCATATTTATATTAATTATATACATGAATTTTGTGATTAATGTATATAAATAAATATTATTTTTTGAATATAAATATAATAATTTTATATATATTAGTAAAAATTTTTAGTAAAATTTTTTATCAGTACTAAGAAAAGCACTGATAAAGATAAACCTTTATCAGCGCTTTTAGCTAGCGCTGATAAAGGTTACCCTTTTATCAGTGATGATAAAACTCAGAAATGGCTAAAGAGTAATCTATGGTAGTGGATTCATAAAAATAAATTTTATTTGTAAATATTTTTATATTCATGATAAATATTTTATAAATGATCGTAAATATACAAATTTTAAAAAATATTTATAAACATAAATGTCATGTATAGAAATTTTTCATTTGTTATGTGTGTGTATCAACATTTTTTCCATGTGTGACATGTCTTAGAGAACATTTAAATTTGTAATAAATGATTTATAAACACAAATTATTTATTGATAATTTAAATGATTTATAAACATAATGTTTTTTTAGCATTTACACCATTTTCGTTTGTTCTATACCAAACATATACATTAGTAATAAATGATTTATAAACATAAATGTTATTTATAGTAAAAATGATTTATAAAACCTTTTCATCGTTTATCATTTATATATCACTATGAGAACATGTCCATTTATATATATAATGTGTAGAACATTTAACATTTATATATGCGATGTGCAAAACATTCTTTTTGTGACTTTATTTTTCTTTGATTATTATTCTTTAATAGTTTCAAGTATATAAATATTTTTTGAAAAGAAATTTATAGATACATTGTTTTTTAACGCAGATAATGTGTTATGTGATTTAAATGTTAATTATTAAGTTTTTAAAGTTTTTTAATTATTTTTAAATCATAATAAATAAGCTTTGCAGAACATAAACAAGAAATTCATTTATCATCTCATACAACATGACCCTCAATTTGAATTCTTCACTTCAAAGAGCATCATACATTGTAACACTTGTATCCCACATCAATTTCAGATCTTCGATCAATGGAGCCGAATAAACATCAATATCATTACCGGGTTGCTTTGGTCCAAATATAAGCAGAGATAACATAATGTATTTACACTTCATACATAACCATGGCAGCAAGTTATAATTTACCAACATGACGGGTCATGTACTTTGATTATTGATTTATACACAAAAAGGATTTATTCAATCTTTATATAATTCAAGATAAAAGTTTCTTGGCTCATTTCCAAATTCAGGATACTCATAATCAATTTTTTTCATTGAGGAGAATTTGATAGATAATGTAGGTTCCCATATTTAATTATTGTATTTGTATTCCATGTCAATTGTCTTGTAGTTTCCTAACATCCATATAGACTTATAAACCATATAATTACAGGAAAGTACCATAAATATTTCAAAGGACTTGATTCATTTTTATTGTATTAATCCATGCCACGCTTAGGAGATTTTATGAGCGATTCATGGTCCTCGCGAAACAATATGCAATCATTTGTACAAGCATGTATTTTTTTATAGATCATGCCCATTGAAAGTAGAATTTTTTTAGCATCATATGTTCGACATGGAAGTTCATTTTCTTATTGTAGCATATCATTCAGGATACCAAGTAGTTCTATAAAGTCAGTGTCGCTTCATCTGTTTCCATCTTTCAAATTATATAACTTCAATATAGCTGGCAATGTTGTGTATTTAGTACAACCAGTATACAATGGTCTCTTAGCATAGCTATTTAACTTCTCAAATAACTTTTTACAATCACAAAGGTCATCTTCAATTTCCATTTTCATTTATTCCATGCGATCTTCATCGTCATTTACACTGGTATTCATGTCAAATGATCCATAGACCGCAGTATCATCCCAATCGGTGTGCATGTTTAGTTTTCCCCCGTGTTTAGTCCAACATTTATATCTTCGATCTATTCAATGACAAATCAAATGATCTTCCAATTCTTCTAGACCAATTTTTCTTGAATAAAAAAAATGTAAACACAGACAAAGGATTTGAGAAGGGTCATATGCATGCTCTATTGCAAACTTGATTAACTATTTAACTCTATCTTCAGACTCTTTTGTCAAAAGATTAGTGTGCATCCATTTTTGATTCATATCCATCCTATTAGGTTCATAAAATATTCATTTTGTATAATAAATAAACAAATACACATAATATATTCATTATCAAAGGTAAAAGTTATAGATAATTCTAATAAGGATAACCCAAAATTTGATTGTTTCAAATAATTTCAGTATGTTTTGAAGGAAATGGGTAATTGAATTCAAGAAAATATTTACTCAATTGTGGTAGGTATTATCCTCTAAATTAATACAAAGGTGAAAGTTGTATACAATGTTCATCCTCATAAGCTTCATCTCCCAAACAATTATTATTGTATTTTGTTGCTTGAGACCCATCCCTCATCTCTTCTGGACATGCACCTATGTTGTTTGAACTACTCTTAGTAGTAGGCATCCCATACCGGGTACCGATGATCATTTTGGATGGCTAATGCTCAGAGTAGTTCAAGTAACATAGAAGATATGTGGGATGAGTCTTAGGCAACAAAATGCAATAATAATTGTTTGGGAGATGAAGTTGTTGAGGATGAAACCAAACCTTTCTTATCTTAAATAATGGGGTGTTTAGAATTTTTGAGAGTTTATATTCCTAAAAGAACTAAAACAATTAAATAAGTTTTTTTTCCAATGTAAAATAATAATAAATAATATATAATCATGCACATACAAGCTAATGTCATTTTTGAATCTAGATTTGTATACTTTTTTAAGAATAAATTTTATAAAGACAATTAAAAATAAAATTGTTCTTCATAGCCATAGATCTAGTGTTTCATCTAGTTAAGATATAATGGCATAGAATAAAGATGATTATTGAGTTGAGCCTAAATGGAGTACAATACCTAGAGAGCAGAAACATTCATATCATGAATTCATATATTTCAAATCCTTCATTTTTCTTATTGATAGAGATCAACATAATAATATTCTAAAAAATATCCTATGTTACTGACCATAGATGATCTAAAGTTATATAAAGAAGCATTTTATTCAAAATATTTTGCGTTATAGAAAGAATAATTTGATGATGAAATAGATTCTATTATGAGAAATTATACTTGTATCTTTATAAATTTTCTAAAATATTCAAATCATATTGGTTGTAAATGTGTATTTAGAAGCATGTATGGCTCCAATGATAACAATCAAGTTTTTAAAGCTAGATTAGTAATCAAATTTTTTTAAAAATGGAATGGATTGGTTATTTTGATACTTATACTCATTTAGTTCAAATTATGACAATAAGGATATTATTTTCCTTTAAATTAGATAAATAATTTGTGTGTTCATTAAACGGATGTTAAAACTGTATTTTAAAAGGAAATTTAAATAAATAAATTTACATGGAATAATATGAAGGTTTTATATATAATATATTTAAAATAAATTATGTAAATTATTTAAATATACTTATGGTCTTAAAGAAACACCTAAACATCATGAGAAGTATGATTCTATTATTTTATCTAATGGATTTTTACATAATAATGTTGATAAGTGTATTTTTTTAATGTTCATAAACTAATAATAAGTTATTATGTGTATCCATGTCGATGACATATTAATTTTTAAAAACATAATGACTGGTATTAATGTGATGAATAAATATTTATCCTCCATGATTAAGATGAATAAAATTAGAATAATAGGTGTTATACTAATTATTAAAGTAAGAATACATGGTGGTGGTTATTATTTATGTCATTCTCATTATATTTTGAATATGATGAATACATTAAGTATTCACTAATTCAAGTTGAAATACCATCATGGGAGATTATCAATCCCAATTTGGATGGATATTTACTCTTAGAGATTGTTTCATTTCTGGGGTGGGAAGTAAACAGGCATTTCACATTCGATATTAGAGTCAAAATTTAATACTTTAACAACTTATAGAACAGAAAAAATGAATCATAAACTTATTAATGGAATTTAAGTTATTTAATAATCCAATGCCTCTTATTTCCATTAATTATGGAATTGAAGAAACAATGTCAAAATATTATAGTTTCATGTATAATGTAAATCTAAATATGTTACTTTTAGACATGATATGTGAGACAATTATTATAAAATGAAACCATAATAATTTTTTATGTAAAATCATCTCATAACCTTATATATGTTTATAAAATATATATCAAAGGATATTTCTGAACAAATTAATAGATAAATGAGTCTAAAACCCTTAAAATTAACTATTTAATGCAAAGTGTGATCATACACTAGTGCATTACTCGTCCCTAGATCTTTCACCAAGTTGCCCATGATTTATCATGACATGTAAGTGGAGGATAAAAATACAATATAACACATCTCAATACAATAAAAATAATTATTAAAATAGTTCAACAAACATAAACTCGCTCACACCTTTGAATGCCATTTAATGAACAACCCTCTTCATGATAACATAAACAAGATAATGATATAAATAACCCATGATCAATCCATGTTACAATAACAAACAAATTTTCACTTGTGAATCAACAAGGGACTAAACTTCAAGGGTGTATATAACAAAAAATATTAATATAATTGGGAAAACATATCAAACATAGCTTACTTCCATTGTAAATTTGATAAAATACATCAAACTTTCCATTTGAAACTCATCCAAAAAAATTAAAACAATGAAAGGAAACAATACTTCCACGTTATTTGCTAACGTAAAAAACATCTTGAAAAATAGTCGAACATGGTCTAATTCATAGAAATCCTTGATCAAAACATAATGGTGATTCATTATAATTCATAAGAAATCATCACATGAAATCCATTTCGATTTATTCAATAAAAACCATGTGTGTCATTTTAACAAACACTTTGTGTGCATTATTTCCATGGAAGGAAGTTCAAAACATTTAAACATATGAAAAGATCCTTTGATGTTAATGAAAACTTAAGAAAAACACTTATAAATCCATAACCCCATCATGGATAATTATAATAGAATTTACTTCAGATAAAAACATGGATTTAAAAGATGAAAGCATTCATGGTTCCATGTTTAAAGGAAAGTGAATAGAGCCACCTACTAAAATGGATGAAATTGGTGTATGGAAGTCTTAATACGCTACAAGGAAGCAAGAAAATCCCTTAAAGGGTCAATACAAACCCAAAATCATAGAAAACCCCAATTAGAAATTCATTCTAGAAGGGAAAACAGTGATGGATAATGAATAAAAAGAGATAATGAACAAAAAAACGTAAAAAGGTATTGTCAAACAAACAATCAACGAGTGAGGAGGATGATAAAAATTAACACACTTTGAATTGAAGTTTTGATTCGTCCGAGTGAAAGTAGAGATATCGCCAAAGCTTGGATTCGTTCGAGTCTTGGACTTCGTTCAAGCCTTGATTCTTTTGAGCCTTGGATTCAAGCCTTCATTCGAGCTTGGTTTCGACGAGGACGAGCGACGACAACAGGTGGATTCTGTGGAAAGTTTCAGATATTGCGATTGGTTGCGACCAGTCAGAGTTCTTTAAATAGATCGAGCACACTTTTATCAGTGCTTCCAAAAAAGGGCTCATAAAGATACTTTTTATCAGCGCTAAATTAATAAACGCTAATAAAGGATTTATAATTATAAATGAAAATAAAAAAATTATAAATATATTTATATATTTATATATTTATTTATTATAATTTTATAATTGTTTAAATATATAATTAATTATTTATAACTAAATAAATACTTTTTAAAATTATAATTATAAATATAGTAAATATATTTTTATAAATATATTTTTAAATGTATTTATAATTATTTATTTATAATTATAAATATAGTTATATCATTATATATATTTATATAATTATGTATATATTTAATAAATATATAAAAATATAAATATAGTAAATATATTCATTATTTTAATATATTTATTATAATTTTGTAATTATAAATATATTTATATAATTATATATATATATATAATAAATATATATAAATATAAATAGCATAAATATATTCATTATTTAAATATATTTATTATAATTTTTCAATTATTTAAATATATACTTATTTATTTTGTAATGTCCTGACCCGGCTCACCTCTAAGAAAGTGGTCGGACCGGTGGGTTACATAACCTCAAACGCATCTCCCCGAATGTCAGAGGCTACCGACTAGCAGCGAGGGATTTTTTTTGTCTGAGGGGGAGACTATGCCCTCATAGGTAATAGGTATTATCACAGTGTAAGTAAACAAAAATTAATAATAAATAGCGAAAGCATATAAATGAATAAACTGCAGCATAAGTAATATAAATAATCCAACTGAATAATACTCAAGTGCATAAGCTCTCAAAACGATGTCATGCCATGCTATATATGTTGGAGTTGGTGGCCTAGAACCAACTACTTTGTACTTTATTCATTAATAAAAGCCTTATCACATCTTGATCGTTCTTCTGTGTGACAATGCATGTGATAATGTCTTAAGGATAGTTGTTGCATTAAAGGGTCATAGCGGATCCCTACTGTGATGAGAACCCAAAAGTTCCATAACATTGTTCTTGAATGTATGTTCTATGGTCGGATGATGTTATTTGAGGGACACAAATAATACAGGCCATTAGGGGTGAGGAATCATAAAACTTTGAGGCACCTTCTCATGGTGTGCACCCTTGAAAATATCTAGGAGGATATTGTGAAAAAGAGACCCGCCAATAGGAAATCCACATTTCATAGTGTCATTGTATGTTCATATCTACGGACATTTGTATTGGTCCTTATACTTTAAGATTATTATTAATGGATATTACAACTCACGCACTTAGATGTATTGACGAAAACTGTGACGATGCAATGTTCGCAGCGATGTAGGATACGTTGGGTGCGTCACGAGTAACACTGCATTAATAGATAATGAGAGAAAGAATTTTTCCCTTCTATTCCATAACAAAAGTAGATATATCATGCCCTTTGATGGAATTTATATAGCCTAAATAAATCCATGGCCATGGTAAGGTATGGGTGAGTTCAATTCCAGGAAGTCAAAGAATGAATAATCGAGCACATGGGTTGATGGCACTAGCATGCAACCCGCTTGATTAGAGATATCAAGACAAAGGGATTATATTACATGGTAAGCATTCATATGAGGTGACACGTCAATACGGCATCAACTTCTTTCTCTTGGTTTCCTTGACCAGTTGCTAGATAGTAATCTTGGACTTTAGGCAAGTCCGCCTAATGCCAACGAGAAAGAGGCCTAGAGGGTCACACACTAAGTGTGTCCATGTATCTCAGTTAAATATTAATTTAACAAGTTGAATAAATATTATTCCCGAATGTGGTTTAATAATTATTCAAGGATGTCTGATCACATTTATTTTGACACTAGTTATTCTAGAGAATATATTGTGGGTGAAATAATATATTTATTAGCGAGTAATGCAGTTACATTTATTTCAGAAATAAATATCCATTATTTAAGGTCTAATAAATGTGGTGGAGGAAATAAAGGAAATAAAAACAAGTACACGTTGTGTATTAATGATTACACACCGTGTAGTTTTTTCTTAGGATTTTGAGGAAATAATATTGTTTTATTAAATGATATCTATTATAATCAGTGTGGGCGCATGTCAAGGAATTAATGATTCGACATGGGGGTTTTCAATAAGAGTTAATGAAATAAATAAAATGTGTAACGCATTTATTTATTGTCATAACTCTATAACCTCAAACCCGATTATAAATATCCTCACAACCCCAAAACTTTTCCACAATCGTTGTGCACAAAAATTCTAGAGAGTTCTCTCAAGGCCGAAAGAACTCCTTCCTCCAAGAATGCTCTCAAGACCGAGAGAGATCCACCACCACCGAATCAAGGCGATCGAAGGTGGACATCGCAAGCAAAGGTTCTTCTGCGCTAGCACCTGGAGATTCCTTCGGCGACGTCCATAGATACATGGAGCATGTGTGGATCACCGCTAGAGGAATCCTACACTTGGATTCTACGACGCAATGACGGATCACATCGGATCATGACCGGAGACATCAAAAAAAAAGAATTCCATCAAGGTAATTCTTGTGAATTAATTAAATTAATTAAATTAATTATAACCAACATATGATGATCTATCTCTATGGTTTAGGGACTCCCTCTTTTGTTTTTCATTCTTTGTTCTATTCCAAAGATCTGGCATTTTACATCGTGTCGGATCTCAGATTGATCATTGTTAATGCTAAAATTAAAGTTGGGAAAACCCACCAATGCGCTTCCGCTACGCCCGAAACCTACAAGTGGTATCAAAGGGGTCATATCATTGATTATAATTATTTAGTTTTTCATTGATGATTTACGCATTTAATAATTTAGTTGTTTCAATTCAAGTTAATCATTCTTTAAATCTGAATCTCGAGATTTGTTCCTCCTCTCTCATTTATCGTTCACCTTACAGAAATGAATTTTTATTTTAATTTTTATTAAAATAAAATAGAGTATCTCATTCTGAGGTTCCAATTGTTTCTCGTCATACAACACCAGAATACACGACGTGTATTTGGAAGTACACGTTGTGTAGTTTAGGTTCAATGCATCGGACTGGTCCGCCAAATCAGGACATGTGTTGGATCTTATCTAAGTCATTTATGACACCATGCGTTGACTAGGAATAGGTGGCATATGTTTTATGGATTACACGCTGTGTGGTCCAACTGAACACGGCGTGTAGTCCCTTAGGGTTAGGGTTGGACTGTATACCCCGTACACGTCTTGCCCGGCTGGAAACCGTGTAACGCGGAAACTACACATTGTGTGCTCCATTGAACACATCGTGTACTCCGAAAATTTTCGAAGTACATCAACACGTCATGTCCCCGGGCATGTAATTCAGATGGACGGTGAACAAAAGCACACGTTGTGTAGTCAGAACTACACGTCGTGTACTCATCCAAATTACGTATATTTATTAAAATTTATTATTATAATATACAAACCCTTGATATGTGTACCATAGCGCAGGCGTAAAGCTGAGGAACAACACGTGATAGGTGTTTTATATATGTGTGTTTAATTTAACATCTGCGTAATGAATGGGAATTCACCGGGTTTCCTCCAAGGTACAAGTTACGTACAAAGATAATTTTAAATGAATTTATTTGTTTAAAATTATGATGGATGAGAATCTAAAGAAAATTTAGAAAATGGTTTAAGATAAAAGGATTGATTAATTAAAGATAATTAATTAATTCGAGCATGATTTATCTTAAACAAGAATGATTAAATAATTGAATGATAGTTTTATTTATGCGTATATATCGTTGCATGTATGGATGATCATGAGCTAGACCAAGACCTTTGTATGTGAATGGTTTCTTTTAATTTATTTATTTAAATTAAATTTGTTGGTATGTGAGCCTTCTCCTCATTAATATATAGGGCATGCGTGCCCAAGGATTATTTTATGTAAAAACCCCTTTTTACCCCTCACCCGCATGTGAGATAAATGCATATGTATTGGATGGAGCTCCCAAGCTAGTGGAGGTGGCTCAAGTCAGGAGCCAAGGTGAAACCAATCCAAGGAGATACAAAGGTGGATAGGTGGAAAGCTATAAACATGAACCCGAAAGGTTCAAGGTGTTTTCTCCCCTAGGTCTTGGGTTAGTTTATCAACCGCTAGATAAACTAACCAATAGAACAAGCTCATGATCATACCATTTATTTTATTTCTATTAGTTTCATGGTTTATTTATTGTGGGTGTGTTGTCACGATCACATAATTAATGAATTTAACAAGCATGCAAGATGGAACTAAAATAAGATCGGCTTATGCGTAAATATTATCTTAGAAATGGTTAATCACTTAAGTATATCCCACTTAATATTAATAAGCATGTAATCAAAGATAATAAAATAGAAATTTACGTTTAAGGATAAAATCACTCAAAGAAATATTAAGTCGATATAGTCTTCCATAATCTTGGTTAGAATCGAACCATAGTTCAAAGTGCTTTACCAACCCTAGTTGGGGTGATTTCAATTATCGGGGAATTCTAATTCAAGGTTTTGGGTTGACTTGACTTGGTTCACATCAAGGGTTGACTTCCACAAAAGGACTTGGTGTGGCCAAGAGGTAAAGTTTGAGGAAATCCAAAATAAAAGGATTTCAGGATTGGGGAGTCCACTCAGCGGATCAAGGAGCTGTGAGTTAATGCAGTTGGCATTTCGAATGCCTATGTAAAACTCTTCAAGTTTCTTGACCAACCCTAGTTGGGGTAATGCGAAGGGTAATATGGATCCTTTCCACTAGAATATTTAGGAAACATAATATTTTGAAGTCAATGGTGAGGGATATTTAATTTCGATAAAATAGTGGGAGACTAATAAGTATTAATTTATTTATTTGTCTCAGTTTTGTAATAAATTTATAAACCTTTGATCATCTTAATTTGTAGAAATGAAAATAAAATGACTTCAAACATATCATTGCGAACCATACTCTAGAAGGAAAACCTTCTCACCGGCACCAATTTCCAAGAGTGGCAGAGGCATTTACGCATCATCCTTTGCCACGAAAGGAAATTGTATGTGTCGGAAGAGTCTATTCCAGTTGCGCCTGTAAAAGAGGACAATGATGAAGAAATATCTATCTATGTGAAACATATGGATGATGCCACATATGTCCAATGTTTCATGCTATCGGCCATGTCTAATGAGTTCTTGAAGCAGCATGAAAACATGGACGTGTATAGCATAATGTCTTGCCTTAAGGATCTCTACCAAGAGAAGGAGAGACAAGAGAGATATGAGATCTCCAATTATTTGTTCACAATTAATCTTGGAGAGTCTGTGTCAGTTGGGCCTCATGTAGTCAAGCTTATTGTCTACATTGAATGCCTGGACATCTTAGGGATTAAATTCTCAGATGAGTTGCGTACAGATCTCATCTTATCATCACTACCCAAGACCTTCTCTAGCTTTATTGTCAACTACAACATGAGCAACAATGAGAAGAGTCTATCAAAATTTCTGATCTTAATTCTCCAGGTAGATAAGGACATGGGGTGTGACAAACCCGCAATCCTTATGGTGAATAAGAAAAGGAAGGATAAGGCAAAGGGTCCAAAGACTTATAAATAGTCTGAATCCCCCGAGTGTCATCCCTCAAAGAAGGGGAAGATCTTGAGGCAGGGAAAGGAATGGAAGGAAGTATGTTTTGAATGTGGAAAGCAAGGCCACTGGAAGAGGAACTGCACCCAGAAGCGTGGGTATGCTAAAGGTGTGTTCGTTATCGAGTGTAATATTTTCATTTCTACACATTGGGTATTAGATACAGCTTGTGGGGCTCACATATGTATTAAAATTCAGGAACCAAGTAGATTTAGAAATATTGTCAGAGGAGATGTGGATCTTCGAACTGTGTTGGCTATTGGCGATTACCGCCTCTCATTGCCGAGTGGGATGATTTTGGTTTTACATAACTAATATTATGTGCCTAGTGTTACCAAGAACATAATTTTTGTATCTTGTTTGGATATGGATGGATTTATTTTCAAGTTTGGAAATAAGCGTTGTCTCTTTTATAAGAATAATGTATATTATGGTATGGAACATTTAAATAATGGTTTGTATGTATTAAATTACAAAAACCAAGTATTGGTAATAAATAACAAAACAAACTCACATGACTCATATATCACCCAGTTGTGGCATCACCATCTCTATCACGTAAACAAGAAGCATTTAACAAATCTCTACTAAGATGGCTATTTAGACTCTACTGAGCTAAAACTACTTGATAGATTTCATGCTTGTTTACAAGGTAAAATGACCAAGCCGCCTTTTGGTGGATAGGGTGAAAGGGCCATAGAGATTCTAGGATTGGTGCACACAGATGTATGTGGACCATTTCCAGTAGAAGTTGGAGGTGGATATTCTTACTTCATTACTTTTACTGATGATTTAAGTAGATATGGCTATGTCTACTTAATGAGGTATAAGTTAGAGTCCTTATAGAAATTTAAGGAATTCAAGAATAAAGTAGAGAATCATATTTGTAAGAAGATAAAGAAGCTTTTATCGAATCGAGGTGGAGAATATCTGAACCAAGAGTTCATCGATCTTCTATGGGAGTTTGGGATTCTATCTTAGCTCGCTCCTCCTTATACACCACAGTGGAATGGTGTTAGTGAAAGGAGGAACTGCACCTTGTTGGACATGGTGAGGTCAATAATAAGTCATGTATATCTTCCATTATCCTTTTGGGGATATGCATTACAAATTGCAGCATACACATTAAACTGAGTACCAACTAAGGCGGAAAATGGAATTCCCTCCGAGTTATGGAATGGAAAGAAACCCATTTTGTCGCACACATGTGTATGGGGATGTGAGGCATTTGTTAAGTCCTTCTCAGGAAACAAACTAGCACCCCAGGGCATGAGGTGTATCTTTATAGGATATCCTAAGGAAACAAAAGGATATTACCTATATAACCCTCAAGACAAGAAAGTGACTGTCTCCAGACAAGCCGTCTTTCTTGAGAGGGAGAACATCCTCAAAAAGGATAGTGGGAGAAAGATTGACTTCGATGAAGTTGATGCTCAAGATACACAGGAGTTGGTACATGAACATGTTCCACAAGTCCATGTGGAAGAGGTTCCAAAAACACAAGTACTACGTAGAAGCTCAAGAGAGGTAAGGTAACCAGAGAGATTTGGTTTCCTAGTCACCGAGGATGATGAATCATTATTGTTGGACAATGATGAACCTATCTCCTACAAGGAAGCAGTATAAAGATCAGAAGCTGCAAGATGGCTAGAAGCTGTGAATTCTGAGATGTATTCCATGTATCAGAACCAAGTCTGGGTTCTAGTCAATGATCCAGTTGATGTAAATCCTGTTGGATGCAAATGGGTATTTAAGAGAAAACTGGACATAGAAGGTCAAGTTAGAACCTATAAAGCAAGGCTAGTGGCTAAAGGATCTAAACAGTGTAAAGGAATTAACTATGATGAAACCTTATTGCCAGTTTCCATGTTTAAATCCATAAGAATCATACTTGACATAGCAGCTTACCATGACTATGATATTTGGAAAATGGATGTCAAAACAACATTCCTTAACAGGAACCTTTAGGAAGATGTCTATATGACATAACCAAAAGGTTTTGACACCAGGTGAAGCCAAATGGTTTTTCAAGTTGCAGAAATCCATTTATGGATTAAAAAAGCATCCAGGTCATGGAATATTCGATTTGATGAAGCCATAAAGGAATTTGGTTTCATTAAGAATGAATGTTATCCATGTGTTTATAAGTTTTTTAATGGGAATGTGATCGTTATCCTAGTAGTATATGTTGAAAACATATTTCTTATTGGAAACGATGTATCAGTCTTACAATCAGTTAAGGACTGGTTGAACAAGTGTTTCTCCATGAAGGACTTGGGTGAAGCAGCCTACATTCTAGGGATCAAGATCATTCGTGATAGATCCAAGAGGCTTCTTGGACTAAGTCAGGGTATATACATTGACTATATACTAAAGAGATTTAGTATGGAACAATCCAAGAGGGGGTTGGCTCTAGTGTCACATGGCCTACATCTTTATAAGAAAATGTGTCCTCAGACACAACAAGAGAAAGATATAATGAGTAATATCCCATACGCTTCGGCTATAGGATCCATCGTGTATGCCATGTTATGTATCAGGCTTGATGTTGCCTATGCACTGAGAATGGTAGGTAGATATCAAGCAGATCCAAGAGAATAGCATTGGACTGCTGTTAAGACTATCCTTAACTATCTGAGAAGAACTAAGGATATGTTCCTCGTGTATGGAGGAGACGAAGATCTTGTTATCAGAGGGTATGTTGATGCTGGTTTTCAGACAGATAAGAATGATCTGAAGTCACAATCTGTATATGTTTTCTGTCTCAATGGAGGAGTTGTGAGCTGGAAGAGTTTAAAGCAGCCAGTTGTCACTGATTCTACAGTGGAGTCCGAATATATAACGGCTTCTGATGCAGCCAAGGAAGTCGTCTGGATTCGTAACTTTGTCCAAGAACTTGATGTGGTGCCTAGCAGTAAAGATCCTATCATGTTGTATTGTGATAATACTGCAGTGGTGGCTCTTGCAAAAGAACCAAGGTCACATCAACGGACAAAGCACATACTCTGAAAGTATCACCTCTTGAGGGATTTCTATCAAAGGGGTGAAGTTGTAGTGAGCAGAGTGTCAATGGAAGAGAACGCGGCGGACCCCATGACTAAAGGTCTGTCCTAGTAGAAGCATGAATATCATGTGAGAGCTAGCGGGTTAAAGGTTGTTAGAACTTGGCTCTAGTCCAAGTGGGAGTCTGTTGGAGTTGGTGGCCTAGAACCAACTACTTTGTACTTTATTCATTAATAAAAACCTTATCACATCTTGATTGTTCTTCTGCGTGACAATGCATATGATAATGTCCTAAGGATAGTTGTTGCATTAAAGGGTCATAGCAGATCCCTGCTATGATGAGAACCTGGAAGTGTCATAACATTGTTCTTGAATGTATGTTCTATGGATGGATGATATTATTTGAGGGACACAAATAATACAGTCCATTAGGGGTGAGGACTCGTAAAAATTTGAGGCACCTTCTCATGGTGTGCGCCCTTGATAATATCCAGGATGATATTATGAGAACGAGACCCGCCAGTAGGAAATCCACATTTCATAATGTCATTTGATGTTTCTATATGTGGACGTGTGTATTGGTTCTTAAACTTTAATATTATTATTAATGGGTATTACAACTCGCGCACTTAGATATATTGACAAAAACTATGACGACACACTGTTCGCAGCGAGGTAGGATACGTTGGGTGTGTCACGAGTAATACTGCATTAATAGATAATGCGAGAAAGGATTTTTACCTTCTATTCCATAACAGAAGTAGATATATCAGGCCTTTTGATTGAATTTATATAGCCTCAATAAATCTCTGGCCATTGTAAGGTATGGGCGAGTTCAATTCCGGGAAGTCAAAGAAAGAATAATCGAGCACATGGGTTGATGGCACTAGCATGCAACCCACTTGATTAGTGATATCGAGACAAAGGGATTATATTACACGGTAAGTGTTCGTATGAGGTGACACGTCAATGCGGTGTCAACTTCTTTCTCTTGGGTGCCTTGACCCATTGCTAGATAATAATCTTGGACTTTAGGCAAGCCCGCCTAATACCAAAGAGAAAGAGGCCTGGAGGGTCAAACACTAAGTGTGTCCATGTATCTCAGTTAAATATTAATTTAACAAGTTGAATAAATATTATTCCCGACTGTGGTTTATTAATTATTCAAGGATGTCTAATCGCATTTATTTCGACACTAGTTATTTGAGAGAATATATTATGGGAAAATAATATATTTATTAGGGATTAATACAGTTACATTTATTTCAGAAATAAATAGTCATTATTCAAGGTCTAATAAATGTGGTGGAGGAAATAAAGGAAATAAAAACAAGTACACGTCGTGTATTAATGATTACACGCCGTGTGGTTTTTTGTCGGGATTTTGAGGAAATAATATTGTTTTATTAAATGATATTTGTTATAATCAGCGTGGTTGCATGTCAAGGAATTAATGATTCGACATGGGCGTTTTCAATAAGAGTTAATGAAATAAATAAAATGCGTAATGCGTTTATTTATTGTCATAACTCTATAACCTAAAACCCGATTATAAATATCCTCACAACCCCAACACTTTTCCCCAATTATTGTGCACAACAATTCCGAAGAGTTCTCTCAAGGCCAAAAGAACTCCTTCCTCCAAGAACGCTCTCAAGACCGAGAGAGATCCACCACCACCGAATCAAGGCGATCGAAGGTAGGCATCGTAAGCGAAGGTTCTTCCGCGCTAGCACCCGGATATCCCTTCGGCGATGTCCAGAGATACATAGAGCATGTGTGGATCACCGCTAGAGGAATCATACACTTGGATTTTATGACGCAATGACGGATCACATCGGATTGTGACCGGAGACATCAACGAAGAAAGAATTTCATCAAGATAATTCTTGTGAACTAATTAAATTAATTATAACCAACATATGATGATCCTATCTCTATGTTTTTGGGACTCCCTCTTTTTTTTTCGTTCTTCATTCTATTCCGAAGATCCGGCGTTTTACATTGTGATGGATCTCGGATTGATCATTGTTAACACTAAAATTAAAGTTGGGCAAACCCACCAACGCACTTCCGCTGCGCCCGAAACCTACAGTATACCTAAACTAAAAGTACGAAAAATAGAAACTCAAGCATACTGTAAACTAAAAGAAAAAACACAAAGCAACAACTGCATCATGAGAAAAGCTTGGTCCTCTGCCCCAGTCCCCATCCTAAGCAGTAAGAAACAATCAAGCATCGGATGCATCCTGCTTCCCTTTGTCAATACCTGCAAGCATATAATCTACTCGGGTGTCAACGACGCCCGAGCAGGGTGTGAGATAAAATCTCAGTAGGTCGGCACCCATGGTGTCTAAACCTTTCCATTTCGTGCAATAATAAAATATAGTGTTCCAATATATAACAATTTCAGATAATTAATTAAGTGCAATGAAATAAATAACTTGACACGGGTTTCCAACGTCACTCATCCCTAATCACCTGCTTCGGCCTAAGTTGGAAGTCTGAAAGGAGTACCTGTAATCAAAATACATGTATGCATATATATATATAAAAAGCCTAGAAAAACAAGGTAAAACAAGGAAGAGGCATACCCCCAAACCGGTGCTTTAATTTGGGGTGTAAGTCATGTGTCAACCAGGTGTGATTCAACATACCAGAAAAATATCACAATTCTTAAGAGACCCAAAGCGACATTAATATAAACCTTTAGTGCATCATTATTAATGTTCAAGTTGAGAGTGAGTCTGAGTCCGTCTTGAATGTATCGCTACGTAACATCCTTCAAATTATCCAATATCACTGAGCTCATTCAAGGCAATCTTTCGAAAGACCAAGTATCGCTCGAGGCATGACTTTACCCTGAGTCCGTCCCGATCTCGCAAAAAGGGGTCGAGCATCATTTGAGGCTGACTTAGCCACATTGCCAATGGATCTGTCCCCGATGGGCCCTTTTGGAATCAGTATCACTCATAAGTATTGGAAATCCCGGGGAAGTCTCGGTCTGGAAAAGCCAAAGACACCACCCCCCGGCGCGTAGTGGTAACCAGTCAGGAACGGAGGGTCTAAGCGTGGCCCTTAATATGGGACTCACCTTCTTTCCCCTCCCTGAATTTAATTAAAGTTTTCACAACAGAAGATATGACATAATAAGCGTATGAAATTCCATCTTGAAAACTAAACAGATACATTTGTGCATCACAAGGTATAAATTAAATATTGCAGCATAACAATCTTAACAAGGCAAGATACCGCATCAACATAAGCAGATAAATGCACTTTTTAATAAATAAATATTTCAGCACAAACAACTACCAAAGATCCAACAATTCAAGGTTCATAATTTATCTAAATTATTTATTTAAATTCAACACAACAAAAATAGGTTGTGCAACACATGCAGTTAATTAAATTAAATGCTCAGGCATGAACATTTAAATAAATAAATAATTCAGCACAAACAACTACCAAAGATCCAACAATTCAATGTTCATAATTATTCTAAAATAATTATTTAAATTAAACACAACAAAAATAGGTCGCGCAACACATGCAGTTAAATGAATTAAATACTCAGGCTAACGGAATTTATACCGACCACGTCGGCACACCCAAAGGGGTGTCCGACCATGTTGCAACAATTTAAACAATTTAATTTAAAATAAATAGGGTTGCAACAATTAAGCGGAATAAATAAATTGAAAATATTTAGTGAATTTACACAACGTCGGTAGGCACCGACGAACAGCACAACCGTGCGTTTTTATAAATCGCAACGAAACGGAGGGAAAGAAAGTAGATGCTCTACCTTATGGTCGTAGATGATCCTATGATCCACGATAGGCTTTGATTTGACCTAAAACGGAAGAAAACAGAAGATTTTAGAAAAACCCCAATTTCGGGCAAAAGCCTTCCGTGGTGGATCGCACGACAGATAGAGAAGGAGGTCGTATGATTCTTGGTGTATGGGATAAGCCTTATCGAGATGTTCACAGCGCACCTGATGGTGAAGAAAACGGACGACGAACGGAGGCGCGGTGATCTTCCGAAGAGGGGAGAAGGTGGTGTGCACCACCTAGGGAGGGGGTGCGTCACGCACAGGAGAGGAGAGGAGGAGAGGAAAGAAAAGAAATAAAAAAAAGAATAAGGGAAAAGGAAAATAAAATAAAATAAAAATAAAAATAAAAGAGGAAAAAGGAAAATAAAAATACAAATAATAAAAATGGTTAGGCCTATTTTTAATTATTTTTCTATTCTTCTCATTCCCGCTTTTAATTTTATTATTTATTTTCATTTTTTCCATCTCTTTTAATTTATTTAAAATTCCTTTAATCCTTTTTAATTATTTTTAACCCGAACGTTGCGCTAGGGCGCGGCGTAATATTTTACATAAAACCTGAGCAATCATTTAATTAATTTTAATAGTTGTCCGGGACCCGCAACAGAGTGTGCAGGCGTGCGCCCTGGGTCGCTTTAAAGATTTGGACTAAAAACATAAATGGTCTTTACCTTGATTTAAGTCGAGACGTTAAAATAATTAAAATTATTGTTTAATAAAACTTATCAATGACACCATTAAAAAAATTAAAACAACCATAAAAAAGGATAATGGTTATTAAATAAATATTGATTGCGCATTTGTATTTAATTCGAACAATTAATAATAACACATTTATTACATTGCCCAATTATTATTTACACTGCGACACAAATTATTAATTGTGGAAGTGCTTTTTTATTTTTTGTGTTCAAAACAAATAATAATACTAATAATAAAACTATTATTATTATTCTCAACTGTCCAACAAAATATTTATAACCCAAATAAATTAGCTTCGGGTGTGATTTGACAAAACGTTTGATCCTCGCAAAAGTTATAACCTGCCTAAGGTAAACCCCACGTCCCGGAACTATCGGTGGTTTCAAATTTCTGATACGACGCACCGTTTGAGAGAAATTAATTATTTATTATTAAAAAAATCGAAATAATAAATTAATTAAAATTAAGGAGGGTATTATCATGTGCGAGGGTGTCAAACACCCAACGCGAATCAATGTTATACACTACCTAGGGTAAACTCGGTGTTGCGGACCTAACGGTGGTCTCAAATTTCTCATATAATGCGTCGTTTGAGAGTTATTTCATTTTTTTGAAAGAAAACACACACGTGTATGAATAAAATAAATTCAATATTTTTATTCTATCAACGCCGAGGGTCTCAAGAACCCCGCGCTAACTCATTGTCTAAATGGGAAAATATTTCATAAAATATTCCAAAGTTTTAATAAAGGTTTTACCCTTCATTTAATTTGTTTCTATTTTAATTTCAATCAAATTTATTTAATAAAATTTATTTAAAAATACATCGCAATGTCAACTATCATAAATAAAAAGTTTTGAGGCTCGATTTTAAAATCGACCAGCCTAGTTAACAGGAAAAATATTTATTTCCTGTGTTTTTTCATCTGGTTCAAAACACGGAACGTTACAACCTTCCCACCTTAGAACTTCTCGTCCCCAAGAAGCCTTTGGGAAAAGCGTAACTTGCACCCTATCTAGAGGGTCATGATGTCTCATACAAAAGTTCGCGTTGCATCTCCAAACGCTCAACACACGTTCAAACATTGGTTAGGAAAGCGGCACATAAGCCATTAAGATCTGAGCCAATGCTCATTTTCCAACTGAAACACCGAGACAATACCTATCCAAACACGTTCAGCAAGAAACACGACCATGTCATCGTCTCATTAACTTCTGGCCAAAGTTACTTCTCACCTTAGGTTTTAAAGTTAGAAAGAGGAAAATTTCGAGTCACGACATCTTCCACCGTCGAAATTTCCTACAAGACACACCCTTAAGTGATCTAGCGACGCTTGCTTGATTTCCAAAACGGATAAAACGGTCGATTCTCATTGACCTAAAAGCCCATGTCAAGCCAGCTTTTCCTGAAAAGCCCTGACCAACCCAAACCGCACTCCTCTCACCTGACGACGTGCTAGAAAAAGGTCTTTCACTGACCACTTCATTGAACAAGAGAGAGAACTAGTCGACCCACTTCGGCCGACCATTTCAAAAGGTGCCCAACATATACGTCTGGCATTTTATGAACTGAACTGTGATGCCTTCTTTCAAGGTATCTCACATTCACCACGAACATGTCCACATAAATCCATACCTGACTTCCGGTGACATTCCTTGATTTAGGCATCACTGAGCCCAATAACAAGTGTAGGGTAACCTTGTATCAGCACGACATGAGTATAAGGAACTAACCTAAGGTAGTCCATACATCATATTTACGAGTGAGATGTTGGTACAAGGATAAGACGTCCAAAATAGGTCGTTGACTGGGCCCAAAGCGACATCCACCTGGTGGTCATGTTAGAAGAAATGGTTGGTGTACAAGAGTTCATCCAAAGAATTCCTGCATAGAAATTTGAGGGTCACTCAAGACTAACCAAAGCCTCGATAAGAACGACGCATCAGCGTGCAACACTGAGAAAACCACCCTAAACAAGCCCAACAACTTTTAAAGCTTTAGCATGGCGTAAGACCGATGCTCTCTTAGTGTATCAAGGACAAAGGCAAGATAGAGGACATGCTTGTCACTTAAAGAAGAGTACACTAAGAGGATTTAGAGATTACCAGAAGGGAAACATTTAAACAACTGGCATGAAAGCCCAACCAAACTGACCGGTGTTTCAAAACGCTCGAGTTTCTTGAAGTCATCCCGAGCATTGGGATGAACTTGATTCCTTTAACACATAAGTCATTGTACTACAGAGATGACCCAAAATGTATTTTAACAGCGCAAGACTTGACGATTACACTAAACTCAGCCGGTTTGTCACAACGTTAAGCACTCGACGGCACCACGTATGTGAACGCATACTACCCCGAGGTGATACAGAAGCAAGATGACTTTTAACTCGGATGACGACGTACCGAGTCATCCATCGTTGTGGAGAAGAGAGGGTCAAATGACCTATGAAGCAACTGACCATTCTTAAGGCATGCCTAACCTGATGGAAATGATTATTACTCGTTGCTCAATCCCGAAACAAAAGTCAAGGAAAACATGACCACCCCTCCGAACAAGGGTGTCATTTTAAGCAAGAGGGTTCGACTAAGGACAACGACATGTGAAAGGTTCTATTTCAAAGCAACTCAAGGAGAAACTCAAACTACCCTTATACAGGGGGTCTTAAACAGAGGACATCGCTACAGGTTCCATATTCAAGCCCTTTATATTTAATCACATTTAATCTTTAATCATCAAAATATTTAATCAAAACATCAAGTACCATTTTTTAAAACAAAACACAAGGTACTTGATCTTAACCAACGCCTCAAGGAAAAAACAAGCAAGTTTTGTAAAACTCCATTTTAAAACATTTTACATTAATTGACATCTCGTCCTTGATTAGGCAATCTATCACATAAAATCCTTTTAAGAATATAAGACAACCTACAAGGGTCCCACTAGGCCGACCTGGGTTCATTAGAATGCAGCCAAAAGATAGTTGTTTAATTATTAAGAGTCACAACACCCATGTTGGGTTATCTCATAGGGAACATGCACTAACTAGCCTACTTAGTCCTAATTGTTCCTTTAGGTAGTTAACCAATTCATTGGAAATTATAACATGGTCAAACACATATCAGCCTAGATATATAGGTGACTATCAACCTATAAAGCAACTATACAACTTATAGTTTTTGGCATTTGGCTCCCCTTCAAAGGCAACCAATAAATTTTTGTAAAGCAACCAATTACATAACAAACAAGCTAGCAGGTCACTACAAGAACCTAATAGAGAGACATGTTGTAATCACAAAAGCATAACATTTTAATCATATAGACATGCTAATAGGAACAGAAGCATGATACAAGGTAAACATGGTATTAAACACGTAGCATGGAAACAGGATAGCATGGTAAATATATCACCGAAACATGGTATAAAAAAAGCATGCTATATAATTATAAGACATGACATACATTCAAAGCACACAATTTGAATCAACAGGCGGCCTAAAATGCAACTACATGGCATTGCACTATGCATGACATGTGAATTCCTATGTGCCTATTATGATGCATGCAATGCTTCATCCTTACCTTAACAGGCCAAGGGTGAAATACTATAAGGTTGATAAATCATAAGAAGCGGAAATTACATCAATCACTCGAGGTGAAATCATATCAAATGTAATATCGAAAAGCATGAACATCAATTCCCAGCCCTAACCACTTGGTCATTTCCCGTACGTGGGGTGATCAGTCTCAGGCACGGCTATTAACCAAGCGCTAACACATTCTTAGTCTCCTGTCTACCAACCCAAAACAGTAAGACAAAGGAAAAAAATATCAACTTTGATACCACTTTGTAACATCCCGACCTGGTTCACCTCTAAGACAGTGGTTGGACCGGTGGGTTACATGACCTCAAGCGCATCTCCCCGAACGCCTAAGACTGCCGACTAGCAGCGAGGGCCTTTTTGTGTCTGAGGGGGAGACTATGCCCTCATAAGTAATAGATATTATCACAGGGGAAGTAAATAACAATTAATAATAAATAGCGAAAGCATATAAATGAATAAATTGCAACATAAGCAATATAAATAATCCAACTGAATAATACTCAAGTGTGAAAGCTCTCAAAACGATGTCATGTCATAATATCTGCCTAAACTGAAAGTACGGAAAACAGAAACTCAAGCATACTGTCAACTAAAAGAAAAGATACAAAGCAACAACTGCATCACGAGCAAAGCTTGGTCTTGTAGCCTAGTCTTCATCCTAAGCAGCAAGAAACAATCAAGCATTGGAATCATCCTGCTTTCCTTTGTCAATACCTGCAAGCATGTAATCTACTCGGGTGTCAATGACGCCCGAGCAGGGTGTGAGATAAAATCCCAATAGGTCGTCACCCACGGTGTCTAAACCTTTTCATTCCGTGCAATAATAAAATCCAGTGTGCCAATATATAACAATTTCAGATAATTAATTGAGTGCAATGAAATAAATAACTCGGCCCGAGTTGCCAACGACACTCGTCCCTAATCACCGGCTTCGACCTAAGCCAGAAGTCTGAAAGGAGTACCTGTAAGAAAAATACACATATGCATATATATATATATATATATCCTAGAAAATCAAGGTAAAACAAGTAAGATGCATACCCCCAAGCTGGTGCTTTAACTTGGGGTGTTTGTCATGTGTCAACCAGGTGTGCTTCAACATACCAGAAAAATATCACAATTCTTAAGACCCAAAACGACATTAACATAAACCTTTAGTGCGTCATTATTAATGTTCAAGTTGAGAGTTGGAGTCTGAGTCCGTCCCGAAGGTATCGCTACGGAACATCCTTCAAATTATCCAATACCACTGAATCCGTCCAAGACAATCTTTCGAAAGATCAAGTATCGCTCGAGTCATGGCTTTACCCTAAGTCTGTCTCGATCTCGCAAAAAGGGGTCGAGCATCATCTGAGGCTGACTTAGCCACATTGCCAACAGATCTGTCCCCGATGGACCCTTTTGGAACCGGTATCACTCATAAGTATTGGAAAGCCCGATGAAGTCTCGATCTGGCAAAACCAAAGACACGCCCACAACGCATAGTGGTAACCAGTCAGGAACGGAGGGTCTAAGCATGACCCTTAATACGAGACTCACCTTCTTTCCCCGCCCTGAATTTAATTAAAGTTTTCACAACAGCAGATATAATATAATAAGCATATGAAATTGTAACTTTAAAATTAAACAGATGCACTCGTGCATCACAAGGTATAAATTAAATATTGCAGCATAACAATCTTAACAGGCCAAGATACCGCATCAACATAAGCAAATAAATGCACTTTTTCATAAATAAATAATTCAGCACAAACAACTACCAAACATCCAACAATTCAAAGTTCATAATTTATCTAAATTATTTATTTAAATTCAACACAACAAAAATAGGTTGTGCAACACATGCAGTTAATTAAATTAAATGTTCGGGCATGCACATTTAAATAAATAAATAATTCACCACAAACAACTACCAAATATCCAACAATTCAAGATTCACAATTATTCTAAAATAATTATTTAAATTAAATACAACAAAAATAGGGCGTGCAACACATACAGTTAAATGATTTAAATACTCGGACTAGCGGAATTTATACCGACCACGTCGGCACACCCAAAGGGGTGTCTGACCACGTTGCAACAATTTAAACAGTTTAATTTAAAATAAATAAGGCTGCAACAATTAAGTGGAATAATTAAATTGAAAAGATTT
Organism: Viscum album; assembly: GCA_963277665.1. Taxonomy (NCBI): domain Eukaryota; kingdom Viridiplantae; phylum Streptophyta; class Magnoliopsida; order Santalales; family Viscaceae; genus Viscum; species Viscum album. Next base: position 2,078,671,806 of record OY728141.1, on the reverse strand, counting down.
GGTGAATTTACACAACATTGGTAGGTACCGACGAACGACATAACCGTGCGTTTTTATAAATCGCAACGAAACGGAGGGAAAGAGAATAGACGCCCTACCTTATGGTCGTAGATGATCCTATGATCCGCGCTAGGCTTTGATTTGACCTAAAACAGAAGAAAACAGAAGATTTTAGAAAAACCTCAATTTCGGGCAAAAACCTTATGCGGCGGATCGCGCGACGGATAGAGAAGGAGGTCATACGATTCTTGATGCGTGGGATAAGACCTCCCAAGAGATTCACAACACACCTGACAGCGAAAAAAACGGACGACGAACGGAGGCGCGACGATCTTCCGAAGAGCGGAGAAGGTGGTGCGCACCACCTAGGGAGGAAGGGTGTGCCACCCATAGGAGAGGAGGAGAGGAGATGAAATAAAAAAAAGAAAAAAAAGGAAAGGAAAGAAAGAAAAAAAAGAATAAGAGAAAAAGGAAAATAAAATAAAATAAAAAATAAAAATAAAAGGGGAGGAAAAAGGGAAATAAAAGTAAAGATAATAAAAATGGTTGGACCCATTTTTAATTATTTTTCTATTTTTCTCATTCCCGCTTTTAATTTTATTATTTATTTTCATTCCTTTTCCATCTCTTTTAATTATTTTTAACCCGAACGCTGCGCGAGGGCACGACGTAATATTTTACATAAAACTCGAACAATCTTTTAATTAATTTTAATAGCTGTCCGGGACCCGCAACAGAGTGTGCAGGCGTGCGCTTTGGGTCGCTTTAAAGATTTGGACTAAAAACATAAATGATTCTCACCTTGATTTAAGTCGATACGTTGAAATAATTAAAATTATTATTATTTAATAAAACTTATCAATGACACCATTAAAAAAAATTAAAACAACCATAAAAAAATGATAATGGTTATTAAATAAATATTGATTGCGCATTTGTATTTAATTCAAACAATTAATAATAACACATTTATTACATTGCTCAGTTATTATTTATAACACGGCACAAATTATTAATTGTGGAATTGCATTTTTATTTGTTGTCTTCAAAACAAATAATAATATTAATAATAAAATTATTATTATTATTTTCAACTGTCCAACAAAAATATTTATAACCTAAATAAATTAGCTTCAGGTGTGATTTGACAAAACGTTTGATCCTCGCAAAAGTTATAACCTGCTTAGGGTAAATCTCACGTCTCGGAACTATCGGCGGTCTTAGATTTCTGATACGACGCACCGTTTGAGAGAAATTATTTATTTATTATTAAAAAATCGGAATAATAAATTAATTAAAATTAAGGAGGGTATTATCATGTGCGAGGGTGTCAAACACCCGACGCGAATCAAGGTTATACCCTGCCTAGGGTAAACTCGGTGTTCTGGGCCTAACGGTGGTCTCAGATTTCTCATACGACTCACCGTTTGAGAGTTATTTCATTTTTTTTGAAAGAAAACACACGTGTGTATGAATAAAATAAATTCAGTTTTTTTATTCAATCAACACTGAGGGTCTCGAAACCCCGCGCTGACTCATTGCCTAAATCATAAAATATTTCATAAAATATTCCAAAGTTTTAATAAAGGTTTTACCCTTCATTTAATTTGTTTTTATTTTAATTTCAATCAAATTAATTTAATAGAATTTATTTAAAAGATACATCGCAATGTCAACTATCTGAAATAAAACGTTATAACGCTCAATTTTAAAATTGACCAGCCCAGTTAACAGAAAAAATTTATTTCTTGCGCTTTTTCATTCGATTCAAAACATGGAACGTTGCATATTTAATTATATAAATACTTTTAAAAAATAATATTTATATATTTATATATTTATATAATTACATATATTTATACAATTGTATGTATATATAGTAAATATATTCGTTATTTAAATAAATTTATTATAATTTTGTAGTTATTTAATTATATATAATTATTTATTTATAATTATATAAATGCCTTTTTTTAAAATAATATTTATTTATTTATAATTATAAATATATAAATTTATAATTATAGTTATATACATTTATAAATATATTTATTTAGAAATATTTATAAATATATTTTTAACATTATTAATAAATATATAATCTTAAATGCATGCATGCTAAAAATGAGCGAAATTGAATAATTAAAAATGAGTACATTTTAAAAATATTGAAAAAATAGATAAGTTTTATTAATTGAATATAAATTATTAATAAAACATGGATATATATTGAAATAAATATGAATACATATTGAAAATATTAAAACACAGTAAATAGATATATAAATAAATAAATAATAGAAAATGATTAAATTTCCACAAAAAAAATATTAAAAATGAATTAATACCTAATTGTAATAATATTAAAAATAAATAAAGAAAATTTACCGATTAAAGACATAATGTATTAAACGTGTCATGTTATAATAAAATTCTAAAATGAATACTAAGATTTGAATAAATTAGATAAATATTAGGTGTAGGTGTTTTTATATAAGATTTTATTAATTATGTAAATAGTTTTGTGTGTGCGTTGTATATAAAAATGCACTAACTACGCATATGTTTATGAAATCAATGTAACACACATTTGATATATGTTAAATTGAAAAATCAAACAACATTCAATTATGTTTATTACTCGATGCAATTAGTCAATATTTTTAATTAATATTAATTCTTAATTATAAATTACTCTTTACTAAATATATGACTTATTTAATGTAAAACATGAACATTTTGTATCATATAAATCATATTTTAGGAAATATTATATACATTAACACACACACACACATGTGTATGGAAATATATATGAATATATTTCTATATTAAATGTATTAATGAATAATTATGTATAAAACCCATTAAAAATGAATAATACACTAATATGTTTTCAATTATTACATTTTATATATTTACATTTAATATATATTATTTTTTGCTATTGATAATATATATATATATATATACATATATATATATATATATTAAACTTATTCATTTTTATTAATAATTGTTTCATTCGTTTTTTTAATAATGTTGTAATTTATTCATTTTTAATTTTTTTGTTTAATTATTACAATTTATTCATTTTATTATATATCTATATTTAATATAGAATATTTATTAATATTTATAATCTATATATTTGTATATTAAATTTATTTATTTTTATCACTAATTATTTAATTAATAAAATGTTTGATGTTTTCCTTAATTTAATCATTTTTAATTTTTATTTGTTTAATTATTTCATTTTATTCATTTTACATATCTATATATTTATTATATACTATTTATTAGTGTTTATAATATATATGTGTGTGTGTGTATGTGTATATGTATGTATATTAAATCTATTCATTTTTATCAATAATTTTTTAATTAATATTTTTTTTAATATTTTTTTAATTTATTCATTTTTATTTTTTATTTTTTTAATTATTTTAGCTTATCCGGGACCTTTATCAGCGCCGATAAAGAGTACTTTTTATCAACGCTAAAAATAACGTGATGATAAAGGTCATCTCTTATCAACTCTAAAAATAAAACGCTGATAAATGGTATCATTTATCAACGCTAAAAAAAATAGTTGTTAAAAGTCTGTTTTGTAGTAATGTGTTATGTTATCTTCAAACTCATTATTCAATAATCCCTAACGGTTGACTTTGAATTTAAGTGTTTATCGTCAATTTTTTTTTATGATTCCATATTTTAAATTACCAAACACAAAACAATGTGTCTACTCTAAACATATTTCCACACCTCATGCAAATGCATGAGGAGAATACTATACATAACAATTCATAACGATTGACTTGGTATTTGTACTATACATAACAATTCTTCTTGTTTCATACATTACATTTAAATTTTAGTAAAAAGTGATTTATAAAAATAAATGATTTATAAAAATAAATTTTACATGTAAAACTTTTGCATTTGTTTTGTAAATTTTGTTATATTTGTGATAAATAGTTCATAAATGACTGTGAATATAAAAATGTTATAAACAATTTATAAACATAAATGTCATGTATAGAAATTTTGCATTTGTTACGTGTGTAAATTTTGTTATATTTGTGATAAATAGTTCATAAATGACTGTGAATATAAAAATGTTATAAAAAGTTTATAAACATAAATGCCATGTATAAAAAAAATTGCATTTGTTTTGCATTTGCATTTGTAAATTTTGTTATATTTTATTACCATAATGTTTTTTTAGCATTTACACAATTTCCATTTCTCCTATACAAAACATATACATTAGTAATAAATTATTTATAAACATAAATGTTATGTACAATAATAAATGATTTATAAAACCTTTGCATGATTTATCATTTATATATCATTATGAGCACATGTCCATTTATATATATAATGCATAGAACATTTATATATGCGCACAAAACATTCTTTTTGTGATTTTTTTCTTTGATTATTATCCTTTAATAGTTTCCGGTATATAAATATTTTTTGAAAAGAAATCTATAGATACTTTGTTTTTTAACACAGATCATGTGTTATGTGATTTAAATGCTAATTATTAAGTTTTGAAAGTTTTTGAATTGTTTTTAAATCACAATAAACAAGCTTTGCAGATTTATTTACTTTTTACTTTATTTTTTTATTTTTTAATAATTCCGAGTTTATATTTTTTTTTTCAAAAAGACAATCATTATAAAAAAAAAAAGTAAGCACAAAACATCCTCTTGTAATTACTTTTTTTTTTGTACAAAAAATCCAACCCCTATTGAATTCCCAACGTACCCCTCCTCCACCGTACCGGGTACTTAAATGTTAAAATTTATTATTTTTAAACATATTAATTGATATGAAATTTAATGGCGACCCTCGTTTTTTTTGTACAAAAAATCCAACCCCTGTAAATGTTTATTTTAAATAAGGATGGTTTTTAAAAATAAAATTCGTGTTTTTTAAAATGAAACGTTTACTTTTCTATTTTTTTACGACATGTTAAATAATTGTGTAATAAAATAATTTGCATATAAATATTGCGTAATTAATAAAATGCAAGTAATATTGTTAAACTATATTTTAATGCTTTGCCAAAAAAAAAAAATACTTTACTAAAAAATTTAATAATAATAAACCAAATTAAATGTTGGGTGATGCTGCACAAGAATTTTCTATTCATAAGATATTTAAATACAATATAACATGTGAGATTTTTTTTCCCCCACCCCTTAAGTCAAACTCGTATAGTTATGGACGAGGGTGCGGAAAAGCGGTGCCTCAATCTTGATCAGTTGATGAAAAGACGAATAGCCCACTGACAATGACGGCCGAGCGCCCAAAATGTTTAATTGCCCAGTGCGCATCATCGTTTTGACCGGGCATGGTTATCCACGCCTTTCACTCTCCGTCGTCGCTTGCTGCTCCTCTCTCTGCATTTATGGCCGCGCCATCGCCGCGCTGCCCCACCTCCCCCTTCCCCCGCGGACTTCAGCGATTCGTATCAACGTCTCTCTGTTGCGCGCTACTCCGATTCTATCAACAACTCAAATTCCCAGTGTCGCCGTGGAAAACCATCTCATCTCCGATCGCGCGAAACCGGTTTCAGTGAGATAGCGCGGCCTCGGAGCCGTGTTTTCCAACGAAGGCTGGCCATGTACGGTTCACCGTTTAGATTCTTCATTGCCTCGTTTCTCGACTCCAGGAGAGTTTTACTGGTTCTCTAATCCGCTTCGGCTCACGGCGGTGCATGGACTGCGTATAGTGAATCGGATTCGAAGGTCTTCGAGAGAATTACGGTCAAGGATTGTTGCTGCAGTTCGTTTCAGGGCTGAAACTCTCTCGACATGGCTGCCGCATTGTCTGCTGATGATATTGTGGGGTCGACCAGCAGAAGAAGCGGGGCGTCGGGGAGTTTTCGCGATATTTGGTCGGCATCATCCGATGTTTTCAATCAGAGCCGGCGGCGGGACGATGAGGAGGAACTCCGGTGGGCGGCACTTGAGAGATTGCCGACGTACGATCGATTGCGGAAGGGAATGCTGCGACAGGTTCTGGATGATGGAAAAACCGTCCCAGGGGAGGTGAATATCTCTAAGCTCGGGATTCAGGACAAGAAGCTTCTACTGGATAAGATTCTTAAGATAGTGGAAGAAGACAACGAAAAATTTCTTCAGAGGCTCAGAGATCGGATCAATCGGTAGACGTTGTTCTACCATAGAGAATGAATTTGATGTAATTTGGTTTCAACATTCGATCATGTGGTTGATGGCCATTGCCTCTGTTTTGATTGGTACAGGGTGGGGGTTGAATTGCCGGCAATTGAAGTCCGATACGAGCAGTTATCTGTAGGGGGAGATGTGCATGTTGGGAGCAGAGCTCTTCCTACTCTGCTTAATGTTACGTTGAACACTTTTGAGGTACCATATCTTTCCTGCCTCTAGTGAGCAAATATTAGATTTTTTTGAAGAAAGATAACCATGTTCCATACCAGAGTATGCATGTATGAATATGTGCTTGTGTATATATTTATAAATTTGTGAGCCCTCAGATGTTAAAAAAAGGTTGCTTGTGTTTTACATTCTATCCGTGTTTTAAGTTGCTTTTCTCCTAATGATTGAGTGTATGCGGACAAAAGGGACTTCTTGGACTGGCCGGGCTTGCCCCAACAAGGAAGAAAAAGATCAATATACTTAAAGATGTTAATGGAATAGTGAAACCGTCAAGGTATCCATCCCCTTGAGATTATGTAATTTATTGTTGTCCCATTGACGCTTTTCTTTGGTTCTGCTTTCTAAAAGAAGGCTACTGCCCGTTACAGTTTTTATTGTTTCGGTGATTTTCAGGATGACCCTGCTTCTAGGGCCTCCGACCTCAGGTAAAACAACATTGTTGCTTGCACTTGCTGGAAAGCTTGATCAGAATCTTCGAGTGAGTTTGCACCTGTATAAATAACTTTTGGTTTGTTTTGATGGAATGCCTATGCAGTGAAATTTATATGCCCACTGTTGTCTAAAATCTGTTGACAGGTAAGTGGGAAAGTCACCTACTGTGGTCACGAATTGCATGAATTTGTTCCCCAGAGAAGCTGTGCATATGTTAGTCAACATGATCTTCACTATGGGGAAATGACAGTTCGAGAGACCTTGGATTTTGCTGGACGCTGTTTGGGGGTAGGAGCAAGGTATCAATTGCTGGCAGAACTGTCAAGACGGGAAAAGGGGGCGGGAATTAAGCCGGATGCTGAACTGGATGCATTCATGAAGTCTATAGCAATGGAGGGGCAGAGTACCAGTTTAATAACTGACTGTATTCTTAAGGTAGTCTTCAAAAAACTGGCTTATCTGTCATTTTTTATTGAAGGTCTCACTCATATGAAATTGGTACTCCAAAATCTCTTGATATAGCTAATCGGATTGGATATATGTGCGGATATTATGGTTGGTGATGCAATGAGAAGGGGTATTTCAGGGGGACAGAAAAAACGTTTAACTACGGGTGAGTTTTCTAAATATGCAAACACATTGAGATTGTCTTACAGATTTGATAATTTTTTTATATTTGTGTGATCAGGAGAAATGGTGGTTGGACCTGCAAAGGTTTTTTTAATGGATGAGATCTCCACCGGGCTTGATAGTTCGACCACCTTTCAAATTGTGAAGTTCATGCGGCAGCTGGTTCACATTATGGATATTACGATGATTGTTTCTCTTCTACAGCCTGCACCAGAGACATTTGATCTGTTTGATGACATTATCCTTCTTTCAGAAGGTCAGGTTGTTTACCATGGTCCTCGTGACCAAGTCCTTGAATTCTTTGAGCACATGGGGTTCAAATGCCCTGAGAGGAAAGGAGTTGCTGACTTTTTGCAAGAAGTAACATCCAGAAAGGACCAAGAACAGTATAGGTTTAAAAAGCATGAACCTTATCGATACATACCGGTTTTTGAGTTTGTGCAGGCATTTGGTTCTTTCCAAGCGGGCCAGCAGCTTATGTCTGAGCTGAAAGTTCCTTATGATAAGACCAAAATGCACCCGGCTGCACTGGTGAAACAGAAATATGGCATCTCCAACTGGGAACTCTTTAAAGCATGCTTCTCAAGGGAGTGGCTGCTAATGAAGCGAAACTCTTTTGTATACATATTCAAGATTACCCAAATAACATTCACCTCCATTATCACGTTTACCGTGTTTTTTAGGACGCAAATGCCACATGGTCATGTGACCGATGGGGGAAAGTATTTTGGAGCATTGTTCTTCAGCCTCATTAATGTGATGTTTAATGGTGTGGCGGAGCTTGCGATGACTGTTATAAAGCTTCCAGTTTTCTATAAACAGAGAGATTTCTTGTTCTTTCCTGCATGGGCTTTTGCCTTGCCCATTTGGGTCCTTCGGATTCCTTTATCGCTTGTGGAATCAGGAATATGGATCATACTTACATATTATACAGTGGGGTTTGCACCGGCCATTAGTAGGTAAACTACCATTATATGTATTTGTTTATGGAATTAGTTCACATTGATTATTACAAATCTATTTAACAGCTGTATTTTTTACTGATTATGCTGGCTTTGTTTCTCCCAGATTTGCCCGACAGTTCTTGGCATTTTTTTGTATACATCAGATGGCTCTGTCCCTCTTTCGGTTCATCGCAGCTCTCGGAAGAACAGAAGTTGTTGCAAACACACTAGGAACCGTTACCCTGCTAATGGTTTTTGTACTTGGAGGATTCATTGTTTCGAGAAGTAAGTAGAGCATGTCATTTGTTGCCCGCTATTTGTTTACAGGCCATACAAAAGTTCTGTTTGGATGTGTTTGTTGTTGTATTAAATATGTTCTTATATGATTGACCACCTTCCCTCTTGTTTGTAGATGACATCAAACCTTGGATGATATGGGGCTATTATATTTCTCCGATGATGTATGGGCAGAATGCAATTGTTATGAATGAATTTCTCGATAAAAGATGGAGTGCTGTATTGATCTTTGATTTGTCTTCGTCTTTTAATTTAATTTTAATTTCCCCTTGTATACGCAAGATTAAATATTGTTTTAGTAATTGAAACGTTTTCCCCCCTTTGCAGCCGAACCCAGACCCCAGAATCCATCAACCTACAGTGGGTAAAGTTCTTCTCAGCTCACGGGGATTCTTTACCGACGAGTACTCGTTTTGGATATGCGTTGGTGCACTTGTTGGATTTTCGCTTCTTTTCAATGTTTTGTTTATCGGAGCATTGACTTACTTGAACCGTAAGCTGTCTTATTCCATTCATCAAGAATGTTTTTCCCCTTCCATTTTCATTCTAGTTCCTGTTCGGATATCGACTTGAGCATTGATAAACCTATTTGACTTTTGTCTCTCTTGTATGGAACTTCAGCTTTCGGTGATTCAAAGATGGTAGTTGTGGATGAGGGAGATGAAAAAAAGAACAGTGGATCATCTGTCAAAGACAAAGGTATGACACACGAGACTCAAAAGATTGAAACCTCGACTTTAAATATAATTTAACTGACTTTGTTTTTGAATTTAGGGTGTACAGTAGAGGTGACCATTTTGAACCCAACACTGACACGAGTTAGAAGGATTTGGGTTAAGACATAAATAGATTTGTGTCGTGTTGGGACAATTTGTGTGAGGGGAATTGGGAAGAAGAAACACGATTCTCACTATATTGCAACAGCGGAATTACAAAAGGAAGAATTACAACACAGCTATAGAAGGTATAGAAGAAGTTCTCAAGGTTGAAGACCATTCTCCCTCAAGCCAAGGCGTGACCTCCCAAGGCCGACACCTCTAGCCCCCAGCTGCAATTCCTAATACATTCGCACCCTTCCCCCTCAACCAACTCCCCTATTTAATAGCCCCCCAACCAACTACAAACAACCCTGCCACAACTAAAAGCAGAAAAGACACTATTGCCTCTAGGCTTATACACTCCCACTTGCTCTATATATGCACAACCCCACCACCTCCAAACAGCCCAGCTCGCCCCGCATTCCTAACATTCACCCCCTCTTGAAATACCATCTTATCTTCAAGGTGGACCTCCAAAGCAAGACTCGGCTTCTTAACACTGGAATGACAACCCCCTCCTTTAGCACTGGAACAACAACACCTGGAGGCTTTGGTGGTGGCCTCAACATCAATGCATCTTTATTGGAAGTCAACACCGCACTTGGGCAAACTTGGGCAACCATTGTAGTTGGATAGCGTTTCCAGTATAATTCCCCTCTGTAATCATTAACACCATAAGCTCCTAAATTGGTTTCCAGCGGCCCAACGGGTACACCGTCCTCTGAGACTTAAGCAGATAAAGTCACAGATCCACCAATAACTTCACCTTCAACTCCATCAAAATGTTTGTTTTGGACAGCTTCACATGACTTGTTTATTTTGCTGGCAGATTCATCCGTAACAGGCTCTGGATTACGTGTCATTCCAGAAGGTGAAGTCCCATCAACCTTTATTCCTTTCAGACAAGCACTTATTTTAAGAGAATGCAACTAGTAACAATGACATCTATTGCCCAAACAACAACTGAAAATGGTCTTCGCTCTATAATGATTGTGCGTAATATTGCCAAGAACAGTTGTTTTTCCATATGGGCTTCCAACTTCCATTGCTGCAAGAATTCTAGTGTCGTTGGTACTTCTGAGGAACTAAGAGATATAGCCTCCAAGTCCGAATTGATTTTCTATACAGCGTTGGAGTTGGTGTCCTAGAACCAACTTCTATATACTTTATGATTACTAGTATTCATTGTTATAAATATTAATAAACTTCTCATCACATTATGATTTTTCTTCCGTGTGACATATTATGTGGTAATGTCCTAAGAGTAACTGCTGCATTGAAAGATCATAATAGTTATCCGCTATGATGAGAATCTAGAAGTGCCATGACAGTATTATCAAATATATGTTTTATAGCTGGATGATATCATTTGATAGAATATAAATGATATAGGTGAAGTGCATTGTGTTGCATTTGTTGTCAATGAGGTATGTTGTTGTCAAGGAATGAATGGATGGATGTCAAGGAATGTCAAGATGTGAATGACAAAGGATGTGATGGTGTTGGTAAGGAAAGGAGAATGGCCATGGTACTAAGATGCATGTCACTTAGGAGATTCACTAAGTGACATAGGATGATGTGGTTGAAACATTCTCCATGAATATCAGACGATTGTAGAGCTTTTCTTAATGTTTCAATACTTGTATCAAGATGATACTAAGTTACACCACTTGAAGAATGGATGATGATGGAGTATCATCATTACATCAGACGATTGTTGAGCTGATCTTTAACTTTAAAGAACTTGTATCAAGATGATACAAAGTCACAACATGATTAGAAGACCATGCATTGTAGTGACAATGCATGAGGAGTTAGAAGATAATCCATTCACATGTTCTAAGTGGATGAAGTGGTTTAAAGAAGTCCATGCACTATCACTTAGTGCATGTGAATTTGAAGATCCAATTTGATCTCTGATTAGATCAATGAAGAACATTGAAGAATCTATTTGATTAAGGAGTTCGGTTGAAGATGAAGAACCTTCGGGAATTCCACCTCCTAATACTAGAATATATGTTAAGGAGGATGGAGGAATTCTAATGAAGAAGTAGAGTTGATGAAGAAGAATGGCTTAGAGGTGGAAGTGGCTTGGCAATTGGTACTTAGTAACTTTGTTTTTACACAAAGTCTAGGTTCTATACTTTAGCAAAAAATAGCCACCAAGGGCCAGCCTTAAGGGTTCAACCCAAGGCACATGTGGGACTAGGTCACCACGCCCAAGGGGATCCCATGGGGCCAGGCCAAGAGGAGGTCGGGGCCGTGTATAAGCCCCGGGCCACGCAGGGGATCAGGTCCTGCGCAGCATGGGCGCCAGAGCGCGCGCCCGAAGGTGCATAGTGGGCGCCAGTGGCGCGCCCGCAGGGAGCAGAGGTGGGCGCAGAGCGCGCCCGCAGGGAGAACTCGGCGCAGGGCGGCACCGAGAGGGGAGGAGATTCAATTGCTGAGCTGATGGGAGCGCTAGGTTGATAAGCCGCGGAAAAACCGCGCTCCGTTTCGATGTGGGACGCGGAAAAATTTCCAGGAGCGCATCCTGGCCGCACGATTGATCGCGCGCCAGATCTCGGCCGCACATCTAATCCGCCGCGGCCCATCCTGATCGCGGCCGTCCAAATTTTCGATCCAACGGCTCCCCGTCCATCTCCTACCTCGAGCTCGACCGAGGCACCCGCGACGTCCCCGCTGAACCAGGCGCCTCCCGACGACAGATTTTGAGATCCCGACCACCATAAATCGAGCCGAAGCACCCATGGAGTTCGTCTGAGCCGTATGAACACAACCATGCAATAAAATATACTTGCATGCAACAAATGAGAAAATTCGATGAAGGCCGAAGGCAAACGAAGTGCCAAGGCCTCGGGGTGTTCGTGTTTTGCATGGGATGGCCAAAACAGAGGCCGTGCATGCGTTCTAAATCGCATGCACGAGGAGGAATGAAAGAGGAAGATAAAGCCGCGTGAAACAGCAAAGTAAAACAAGATTTGGAGAAAATCTTGAAGATCCGAAATCTTCGGTGATTTGAGATTTATCACGCGGATGGACAGAGGCATCCCACTGCCTATATAAGGAGAGCTCGAGGCTCTCATTGAGCTTGCTGATGCGCTGAATTTTTGAAGACCCGTGAGTGCACTCTCTGCCTCGCGAAGATCTCCCCTGCGCGCACCACTTGCGCGGCAGCAGCCCGAAGCCAAACCTTGACTTCGTGAAGTCCCTTTTGCGCACTCCTTGCGCGAAAGAAGAAAGGGGAAGTCCCCTGCGCGCACCCCTTGCGCGACAGGAAGAAGGCAGGCCAAGCGCATTACTTGCGCGACACTTGCCCACCCTCTCTGCCCGCGGACTTGCGTGGCAGGAGGTACTTGCGTGGCAGAGGTTGCTCTTGCACCCTGCGCGTCCGAGGTGCCCTCACACCTGAGGGCTTGCGCAGCCGGTTGCACAAAACACATTTTGTGTGTGTGTGCAAGAAGAAGTGGGAGGCCAAGGCTTGAACTCTTGTGTGTGAAAAGTGAAGAACACTTAGTGTGTGCAAAGAAGCAAGGAAGGCCGTAGCCTTGTGGGTGCACACTTTGAAGAACAAATAAAAGAACATATTTTGTGTGTGTGCAAAACAAGAAGAGGAAGAAGGTCAAGCCGTGTGTGCGCATAAAGAGTGTAGACCACAACAAGAACACATTTTGTGTGTGTGTGCAAGAGGAAGAAACAAGTTGTGTGTGCTAGACAAGAAGAGGCCGGAACCTAGGTGTGTGCAAAGTGTACACATTTAGAAGAAGAAAGAAGAGGACATTCACACTAAAGTATAACACACATTAAGTGTGTGAACAAATTGAACAAAGTGTGTGAGTGAAGAAGGTGTGTGCTAAAGTTGACTACACCCTCTGAGGGTTTACTGCACCAAGAAGAGAAGAAGGGGAGTGCATGCATGCATGCATGCACGTGCACACGTAAACAAGTCAAATCTGCTTGTGTGCATTTGAGTTGACCAAGACCAGAGGATCTTGAAGAATTTGAGAGACCATGCAATCAGTGCATGAGGATGCAGAGATGCCATGCACTCAGTGCATGAAGTTGATGTGAACTGAGACTGGACCAGACTGAAGTTAAAGACATCAATTGTCTGAGTATTCAGTAATTGGAGAGAAGCCAGGTCATCCTTAGAAGAAGGAGATAAATCCTGAGCAATACGAGAAGACCTGTTCATCACAAGTGAGCAGAGGTACAGAGCAAGGCCAGCAGTCTTTATCCCAGACTGCTGAAGATACTTGAAGAAGCTTAAAGTGAAGAAGAGCTACTCGTGTGACTCGAGGAGCCAGGAGAAGCCCCCTGTGAGACTCAGGGTGGAAAAAGTCTTCAGTGGGATTCTGGAGCAGGCCAGTGGGACTCTGGTAACACTGTGGGACGCAGTATAAAGACCCTCCTGTGGGACTCAGGAGAGATACAGTGAGATGCTGTATCGACCATTGTAATACTAACAGATTATAATGGAAGAAACCATGTTGGGGCGTATAACCAACATGGCAAGGACGTAGGCCTTTGGTGCCGAACCTTGTAAATCCTTGTGTCCAGTGCCTTTATATTTACAGCATTATTCGAGGAAAGGTTGAGAGACACAAGAAGAGTGGATCGAGGCTTTAACCAGCCATAGAGGTTTAATTGATAAAGAATCAATTAGTAAAAAGTTTTAAGGGATCACTGATTCACCCCCTCCCCCTCTCAGTGATTCACACTGATCTGGGCACTTCAATTGGCTATCAAAGTTGGAGACTCATAGGATTTTGAGACACTTTCTCATGGTGTACGCCCTTGATAATTTTCAGTGCAGGAGATTATGAGAACACGACCTGCCAGTAGGAAATCCATATTTATATTTTTCATTGGATGTTTTTATCTGGTGACGTATGTATTGATCTTTATACTTTAATATTATTATTAATTGATATTATTAGTTGCGTACGTTGATGTATTGATGAAAACTGTGACGACATATATTTACGGCGAAGTAGGATATGTTGGGTGCGTCATTAATAATATTGCATTAATGAATAATGCGAGAAAAGATTTGTCCCTTCCGTTCTTTAACGAAAGTTTATATCTCAGGTCATTTGATGAGAATAAAACAACCTAAATAAATTCATGACCACGGTATTCTGTCAGCAGATTCATTTTTGAAAAGTCAAAGAAAGAGATATCGAACATATAGGTTGATGTCATCAATATTCAACCTGCTTGATTAGAGATATCGTGATAAACAAATTATATTATACAGTAAGCGTTTGTATGAGGTTGTATGTTGTTGCGGCATTAACTTCTTTTTCTATAGATACTTTGGGCGTGTTGTTAGATGCTATCATTGGACTTTGGACGACTTTCTCCAATGCCACTAAGAAAAAGACCTAGAGTATTTATTATTTAACAAGTTGAATAAACATTATTCTTATACGTGGTTTAATAATTATGCATATTAGTTTGATCACATATATTCAGTCACTGATTATTTGAGAGAATAATTTGCAATTAGAATATTTAATAAATATTTATTTTTTATATAGTGAAATTTATTGGTGAACAACGCAGTGATATTTATCTATTAAATAAAGTCATTATTTAAAGTCCAATAAATATTGTAAAGGATTAACTTTGGTGAGAAATAATATATATTAAATGTTATTTGAATAAATTTTAATCAATTTATTTAAGAAATAATATTTAATTAATTTACTGGTTTTACGTATGTCAAAAAATGTCATTTTTTTATTATTATTATAGACATGGAGTTCCGTGGGGATTGAGAAAATAATATGGGCGTATATGCAATTATTATTTTCTTACTCTAGCACTGTTTAAACCAAATTATATTATTTCAAATCCTACGGATAGCCATTTGATTTGTTGTGCACAACTCCGAAGAATCCTCTCAAGCCCTAGAGAGCACCTCTCTAAGAACGCTATTAAAAATGGAGAGTGATCCTCCTCCACCACCTCTGTCGATTCTAGAGAGATCAAAGAGAAGCATTTTTGGAAGCGATTATCGTGGCAATCAAGGACGAATGATGCAAGCATTAGGATCTATCGCGTTAGTACTTGAGGATTTCTGCGGCGACGCTTAGAGGTTCGTGGTACACGTGTGGATCACCGTTAGAGAGAATCTACGCTTGATTTCTATGACGCAATGACGATACGACTTAGAGACGTCAGATTAGCGTAGATTTCTATGACGCAATGACGATACGACTTAGAGACGTCAGATTAATCAATAAAGAAAGAATTCATCGCAAGGTAATTCTTTAATTGCTTAAATTAATTATAAATTATTATGTGATGATCATGCTTTTTGGTTTCGGCATTCTCATGTTAATTAATTTTTGATTCAATTCCATTGGTCACGACATTTATTATTGATGTACATCTCAGATTAATCATCGATTACGATAAAAATCCGAGTTGGGTATGTCCCACCGGCGCTTCCGCTGCACCCAGAACTTTCGTACAGTTCTAACAACAACATCACAGACAAGGTCAGGAACCAAGAAAGTCCAACTATCTCCATAAATTATTTCTTCATGGCCACCAATACCATCTGAATCAGAAGCTCTAGCATCATTAGAATTGGATATACTAGCATGGGGAAAACCCCTTACCTTCGTTGGAAGTGGACAAATCCTTCCAAAATTGGATTTTACCGACCTAAAAATTTGTGTGGATTGTATTAAAAGAAAACAAACAAAACACAAAAAAAAAGGTGTCACAAGAAGTACTCAACTCCTTGAGATCATACATACCGATATATGTGGGCCTTTTGATGTCAATTCATTCGGTAAAGAAAAATACTTATCACTTTTACTGATGATTTTTTACGTTATGGATATGTCTATTTATTGCATGAGAAATCTCAAGCAATAAATGTCTTTGAAATTTATGTAAATGAAGTTGAGAGGCAATTAGACAAAAAGGTGAAGGTCATAAGGTCTGATAGAGGTGGTGAATATTATGGAAAATTTGATGAAAGTGGACAAAACCCTGGTCCATTTGCAAAGTTTCTAGAAAGTCATGGCATATGTGCACAATTCACTATGCCTGGTACACCACAACAAAATGGTGTAGCGGAAAGGCGTAATAGAACATTAATGGATATGGTTAGGAGTATGTTAAGTAATTCTTCTTTACCCTTATTTTTGTGGATGTATGCTTTAAAAACTGCCGTGTATTTACTGAATAGGGTTCCTAGTAAAGCTGTTCCAAAGACTCCTTTTGAACTTTGGACTGGTAGGAAACCTAGTTTAAGACACCTGCATGTATGGGGTTGTCAGGCAGAAATAAAAGCATATAATCCACAACAAAGAAAACTGGATGCAAGAACAATCGGTGAACATTTCATTGGTTATCCAGAGAAATCAAAGGGATATAGATTTTATTGTCCTAACCATAATATGAGAATTGTTGAAACTGGAAATGCTAGATTTATCGAAAATGGTGAATCCAGTGGGAGCGAAGTTCCACAAAATGTGGAAATTAAAGAAGTTAGAATTCAAGTTCAATTTTCTTGTATTCCAACTTCACATGTTGTTGTTCCTCAAATTATTGCATCACAAAACAATCAAGTAGAACCACAACAGAATGTTTCCTAAATTCACAATGAAGAAATGGTTGAAGAACCACAAGAAATAGTGTTAAGAAGATCCCAAAGGGAAAGAAGGTCAGCTATTTCTGATGATTATGTGGTATATCTGCATGAAATAGAAAATGATATTGGCATTAATAATGATCCAATTTCATATTCTCAAGCCATCAATTGTGGTAATTCTGATAAATGGTTAGATGCCATGAAATGTGAGTTGAATTCCATGGAACAAAATAAAGTGTGGGACCTTATGGAATTGTTTGAAGGATGCAAGAGATTTAGATGTAAATGGGTCTTTAAAACCAAATATGACTCTCTTGGTAACCTTGAACGTTACAAGGCAAGACTTGTTGCTAAAGGATTCACTCAAAAGGATGGTGTAGATTATAAGGAAACCTTCTCACCAGTTTCTAAGAAAAGATTCTTTCAGAATTATTATGGCATTGGTAGCTCAGTATGATTTAGAGTTACATCAAATGGATGTTAAAACAACATTTCTAAATGGAAACTTAGAGGAAGATGTATATATGGATCAACCAATGGGTTTTTCCATCGAAGGAAAGGAACACATGGTATGTAAATTAAAGAAGTCAATATATGGACTTAAACAAGCATCCCGACAATGGTATATTAGGTTTAATGATACCATTGTATCTTTTGGATTTAAGGAAAACATCGTTGATCGGTGTATATATCAGAAGATCAGTGGGAGTAAATTTATATTCTTGATTCTATATGTTGATGACATATTGCTTGCTGCAAATGATCTTGGTCTATTATATGAGACCAAGAAATTCCTCTCTAATAATTTTGTAATGACAGACATGGGAGAAGCCAAGTATGTGATTGGAATAGAAATATTTCGTAATAGAACTCAAGGTATATTGGGCTTATCTCAAAAGTCATACATCATTAAGATTTTAGAGAGGTTTAGGATGGAAAAATGTTCAGCATCACCGGTTCCAATTCAGAAAGGAGATAAATTTAATCTCAATCAATGTCTTAAAAATGATTTGGAACGAAAACAGATGGAAGAAATTCCTTACGCATCTGTTGTTGGAAGCTTGATGTATGCTCAAACATGTACAAGGCCAAATATTAGCTTTGCAGTTGGTATGTTGGGAAGATACCAAAGTAATCCTGGACTCAATCATTGGAGAGCTGAAAAGAAAGTTCTGCGATATTTGCAAGGAACAAAGGATCACATGCTTACTTATAAAAGATCCAATGATCTTGAGGTGATTGGATACTCTGATTCAGACTTTGCTGAAGTTCCACATAATACATGGTGGATTGATTCTGGTTGTACGATTCATGTTTCGAATAAAATGCAGGGATTCCTTTCAACCCAAATCACAAGCCCAACTGAAAAGTTTATCTTCATGGGGAATAGAGTGAAAGTTCCAGTTGAAGCTGTCGGGACTTATCGTTTAATCCTTGATAGTGGATATAGTTTGGAATTATGTGAAACCTTTTATGTACCTAGTATATTTAGAAATTTGGTTTCTTTGTCAAAACTTAATGCCGTTGGATACTTTTTTAATTTTGGGAAAGGATATTTTAGTTTGTTTAAGCATACACGCATGATTGGATCTGGTTTATTGTATGACGGTTTATATAAACTAAATCTTGATAATATGTATGCTGAAACACTTATGACCTTGCATCATGATTCTGGTACTAAACGTGGTTTAGTAAATGAAAAGTCTTCTTATTTATGGCATAAACGTTTAGGTTATATTTCCAAAGAAAGATTGGAGAGATTGATTAAGTTTGAAATCCTTCCAAAATTGGATTTTACCGACCTAAAAATTTGTGTGGATTGTATTAAAGGAAAACAAACAAAACACACAAAGAAAGGTGCCACAAGAAGGTTAATGAGTCTTTTAGCAAGAACCAGAAGAACACAAATAAAGATAAATGCCATTTTTGTGGGAAAGTTGGACATTTCCAAAAGGATTGTCTGAAACGAAAGACTTTGTTTGAAAAGAAAGGTAAGCAAAATGCTTATACATGTTATGAATCAAACTTAGCTGAAGTTCCACATAATACATGGTGGAATCCCTGCATTGTATTCGAAACATGAGTCGTACAACCAGAATCAATCCACCATGTATTATGTGGAACTTCAGCTAAGTTTGATTCATAACATGTATAAGCATTTTGCTTACCTTTCTTTTCAAACCAAACCTTTCGTTTCAGACAATTCTTTTGGAAATGTCCAACTTTCCCACAGAAATGACATTTATCTTTTTTGTGTTCTTTTTGTTCTTGCTAAAAGACTCATTAACCTTCTTATGGCACCTTTCTTTGTGTGTTTTGTTTGTTTTCCTTTAATACAATCCACACAAATTTTTAGGTCGGTAAAATCCAATTTTGGAAGGATTTCAAACTTAATCAATCTCTCCAATCTTTCTTTGGAAATATGACCTAAACGTTTATGCCATAAATAAGAAGACTTTTCATTTACTAAACCACGTTTAGTACCAGAATCATGATGCAAGGTCATAAGTGTTTCAGCATACATATTATCAAGATTTAGTTTATATAAACCGTCATACAATAAACCAGATCCAATCATGCGTGTATGCTTAAACAAACTAAAATATCCATTCCCAAAATTAAAAAAGTATCCAGCAGCATCAAGTTTTGACAAAGAAACCAAATTTCTAGATATACTAGGTACATAAAAGGTTTCACATAATTCCAAACTATATCCACTATCAAGGATTAAACGATAAGTCCTGACAGCTTCAACTGGAACCTTCACTCTATTCCCCATGAAGATAAACTTTTCAGTTGGGTTTGTGATTTGGGTTGAAAGGAATCCCTGCATTGTATTCAAAACATGAGTCGTACAACCAGAATCAATCCACCATGTATTATGTGGAACTTCAGCTAAGTTTGATCCATAACATGTATAAGCATTTTGCTTACCTTTCTTTTCAAACCAAGCCTTTCGTTTCAGACAATCCTTTTAGAAATGTCCAACTTTCCCACAGAAATGACATTTATCTTTATTTGTGTTCTTCTGGTTTTTGCTAAAAGACTCATTAACCTTCAATGGTCCCTTTCCTTTTCCATGCTTCTGTATTCCATGCTTATTTCCTTCTTGATGATGCACATAATGGATGGAGTGGATTCCTTGACTCTTTAAATGCGTTTCCTCTTGAACTAACATACTATGCAATTCATGCACATTCCATTTATCTTTCATGGTATTGTAGTTCATTTGGAAAGGTCCATACTCAGACGGTAATGAGTTTAGGACAAATTGTACAAGGAAACTTTCATCCACTTCCATTTCTAAAGACTTAAGTCTTGCTGTAATATTTGTCATTTCAATGACATGCTCATACATGGTACGAGAACCATCAAACTTCATGGTGGTCAATGTACTCATTAATGTTCTAGCAAGAGATTTGTCAGCACTTTGAGATCGGTCTCCCACAGATTTTATAAATTCTTTAGCACTTTCAGTTTTAGGGAGACCTGACTTGATGTTACTTGCTATGCTCATTCGCATGAACATCAAACTTAATCTGTTTGATCTTTCCCATGATGCATAATATACTTTATCATCATCGCTACTGTCATCAATTGTAGTAGCAGGTTTCTCTACTCAGAGTGCTAAATCAAGATCCAATACACCAAGGTGAAATTGGATTTGCTCACTCCAATCAGAGAAATTTAATCCATTAAAGATCGGAACAAATGATGTCTGTGAGTGCAATGATGATGAAAAACTAACTGCAATAAATACATGCTTAAAATTAATGCTTTGAAATAATAATAATACAATGATTCAAACAAATTATTTAACATAAATGTGTATTAGTGTTCTCCTTTGGGTAAAACACTAATACACAAACATAATTGATACTAATAAAAATAACTTTATTTGGAAATAATATATGCATCAATTAGATTTATTTATTATCTTTGGATATATAAATAAATCTCATAATGCATAATATATATTACCAACAATTATATTCATAAATTATAAGAATATGCAAATTGCTTATAATAATGAATTTTAATTACTCATAAGATATCATAATAGTATCAAATTTATGAGCAATCAATATATATAATTTTAACATAATTTTTGAAACAATTTTAACTTTATGATTTGACCACTTTGGTGATTAACAAATCTAATGCAATATTGTTTCAAAATAAAAAATATCATAATCATAACATAGTTATAAAATTTGTAATAAACATTAAATTTCATTTATTTTAGGATCTTTAAAATCTGTGTTTGTCACATAGATAAACAAAATTTAAAATAAGATAAAACATACCTTGATCCATGAGATCTTTTAGATTTGAATCTCCTTGATTTTCTCCCACTTAAAATGATTTCTATCCTCTGCCTTTTTTCTCTTCCGCAGCAAAAATTGATGGAACGTACCGGAATTAGATTGAGACTTAATTGGCAAGGATAAAACCTTTAAATAGGGATAAAACAGTTATATGGGTGGTTACTTAAAAAACCGTCAAAGTCCATCAATTGACAGTTTTTTATCTCTTAATATCCCATTATAATAATATTAAATTAAATCACGTATCACGTGAGTTATTCTAACATTCTCCCACTTAACTCATGTGATATTTCTTTATGATATTTAATATTCAATCGGTCATTTATGCGCATTTATAGCTATTCTATCATGTATACAACATTCATCATAATAAAGGATAATGTCCACACGAGTCATGGCGGTCGTATATTCTTTATTAATATACTCCCTTCCATGTACTACGTTATGAGCATTTTCCATATCATAATTAAAATGGGATATATATATATATATATATATATATTGGTCCAACAATAATGTCTTTATTAAAGGATGTGTTTGCTATCATTATTCAATCCAATCATGTATACTTATTGAAAAACATGCAACATGATCAAAACATTTATAAGTCCAAGTGTCAACTGTAATAATTATAACATTCAATACATACAAAGAAACCTACTCAATGATAATGCCCATACTTTCAACATGTCCAGTAAATGTCTTGGGCGGCAACCCTTTCGTCAAAGGGTCGACAATCATACGATTTGTGCTAATATGTTCAATTGACACCTTACGTTTTTAAACTTCCTCCTTAACTGCAAAGTACTTTAATTCCATGTGTTTAGCACCTTTGGAATATCGGTCATTCTTGGAAAAGAATACTGCTGCGGTATTGTCACAATAAATTTTCAAAGGCTTGGCAATACTGTCGACAATTCCAAGTCCTGAAATAAAGTTCCGCAACCACGTACCCTGAATTGTATTCAAAGCATGCTACAAATTCAGCTTCCATGGTCGCATTCCTATCGACTTGCAAGCAGTATATCCTGCCATAACGAGTGACAATATGAACATCTTCAACAGCCAAGACAAGTTTACCATTTGCATTTACTTTGACCATTCTCATCTTGAACTTTGGCTAACGAAAACTACCAGCAAACGTCAGTTCAATTATATCGGCCATCAGTGCCACTACAATCCAAACCTTTGATTTCCCTGCATCTCCATCAGATAAAACCTTTGATTCTGCTTCATATATGTAAATACCCTCACAAAAAACAGGAGAAACCTTCAGCCCAAACTCGAATCCCCTGCTCCCTAACCCAAAAGAGTTTTCAGTAGTTTTATCCGCACTTTGCCACTGTCTGGACAGTTTGTAATTTGAATTGAATCTGGTCCCGGAATCGTATCCTTAACTGTTTCAGCAACCTCAGCTCTCCAACTGCCCAGCGTACAGAAGCTGCCCAAAGCAAAATGAGATGCTTTAACCAGCTGCCCACTGCACACTACCTTCTTCAATCTTCGGCTAGATGAATCCGAGAAAAAGTTTCTTTGTTGCCACCTCCTCGATCTGGCCACGACTAATTTAGTATCCAGTATCTTGGTATGAATATTAACAAAACAGACAGGTTGCCCACTGTGAAATTCTGCCTCTTCTGCATTATTCCTTTCCTGTTCAAACCGGAAAACTCCAAAAGCTACTAGTTCTTCATCCACTCGTTTCTTTGGTTCTGGAACTGCTTGCCGAATTGAAAGTTCAACAAACAAATCCGGCGATGCTGCTGTACACACACAACATACCAAACCATTTGCTCCAGCTACGACAACCAACTAGCATCTCAATAACGTCAATACGCCACTGGTCTTGGTCAACCAAACAACATATCTACTAGTATTCTGTAATAGTTTTCGATCCAGGTTGCACGCGTTCTCCTCATTGCTCACACTTTTCGCCTTTGCAGTTCCAGCAACAAACACTTTTGGAACCATATTCAACTCCTGCAAAAGCAGCAAAATACTTGTCTGCTTTTGCGATCTTCCCCATTCCCCACACCAAGCTCCCTTGTTTGCACAGTTGCACCACAAGACTCATTTTCCGAACTTCTACCTCTTACGCTGCCGGTCATCAGCACTAACCACGTAGCCAAACTGAGCATCAAAAGTGACAATTTTTAAATTACTAATAGCGTCTCTACAGGTTTCCGCAACAATTTTCTCGACAACACTAGCATCAAACACTGCCAAATCCATAAGTTTAACTCCTGAAACATCAAGATACTCGTCCGCTTTCGCAAACTTGTCGTCCTTCGAGAAATTTCTCAGTCCGTCAGCTATAGCAGGATCGCCCGAAATCAGGCTTCCATCAAGACTGCTGTCGTACTCCACTTTCACGCTCCCACTACCACTCAGAAACTCATTAGTAGCCTTAATTTGTTTTTCAGATTCTGTACCTCGAACTGCTGGCTACTATCTCTCTAATTTGTGCCTCCAAAATCTGCAGCTTCTCCTTTAATTTAGTTTGAAGCTCTTGCCACTCGGCGCCTGCTTGGCATATTCTGTTCCAGAACTGAATCCATTTCCGAACAACTTCCTCCAGCGATCGACCATCAACAATCATCCAGACCACTCGTCATCTCCACTTCAACAAAATGCAACGAACAGCCCCTGCAAATGTGTCTCCAGCAATGAATTGTCAACAACCGGTCTACAACAAACGCGTCTGTCAACGTCCGATCCAAGAGAGAGGTTAACCTCGTTCGTCATTATCACCTTGTACTCCTTGCATATAAGTTCACCTTACAGTTTTGTTTCCAACAGCGACGATTGGCTCTTTCTCCCTGAGTTACATTGATCAATATTTTTTCCCAGCTTCAATTGTTTTCAGCTGCAAATTCCTCTATGCTCGGCAGCTCGGATCGTCTTCCAGTTCCGCGCGCAAGTATTCCTTGCGTCGACTGAGTTCAACTGCGTTCGCGTCACCTGCAGCGTACGGCTCCAGTAGCTGGCGCTTACCCCAGCGAACGCGTCTCACAGCGTAGAATTCGTCTCTCTCAACTGCTTTCGTGTCTCCAATAACAAACGCAGTTCCCTATCGCGCGCGTCCCAATGACGACCGTGTCTGCCACCGATAGCGTCTCTCTCTGCCACGATCGTTTCTTCCCCACCAGAGTCACCAAATTGTTAGGACAATTTGTGTGAGGGGAATTAGGAAGAAGAAACACTATCCTCACTATATTGCAACAGCAGAATTACAAAGGAAGAATTACAACTGTAGAAGGCGTAGAAGAAGAAGAGAAGAAGAAGTTCTTAAGGTAGAAGACCACTCCTTCGAGCCAAGGCGTGACCTCCTAAGGCTGGCACCTCCAACATCCATCTGCAATTCCTAATGCATTCGTACCCTTCCCCCTCAACCAACTCCCCTATCTAATAGCCCCCCAACCAACTACAAACAACTCTGCCACAACTAATAGTAGAAAAAACACTACTGCCCCTAGGCTTATCCACCCCCACCTGCTCCATATACGCACAGCCCCACCACCTTCCTAACCCTGACAGCCCAGCCAGCCCCATTCCTAACATGTTGTAATTGGGTTGAGTAATCTGACACAAATAATATCCTGGTCAGGTTTGGGTTGACCATTGCTAACCTGTCTAACCAGTGTAACCTAATTACAAATATAACGATAATATAATATTAAAAATATAACATAATATTTATTTTAAATGGTTTAAGAGGGTCTAGTTGCAACATAAATAACATATGTTTCATATTAATTAAGTTATTTTTATTCTAAATGGGATAATTCAATTTGGTTAGACCATTGAGTTGATGTGGTATGAATTAGTTGGGCATGTCATTGTTTGCCCAGATACTTTCACAGCTAGAGGTCTAGTGTGTGTGTGGGGGTGGGGTGGGGGGTGGATTGACAGTTTTAAAAAGTGAAACGAGAAAGCATAAAGAATGAGCACATTGTTTTTTTATAAGGGTTTGAACATGAAGTCCCAATCCACTCTTCACACCCTTTCTAACTCCTCGAGAGGTACGAATCACACTAAGACTTCTTGATTTTGGAAGGAGAGTCACAATCCTATTACAAACTGTCTTTTCTTGTGGAGACACAACCAAGACTTAATGCTTTTTGGTAAGGTAGTAGAACCAGTTACAAAACGTGCCTTTTATGGAGGTATATCCAAAATTACAAGAAACTTCTTTTGTAGGGAAAAACATAATCCGAAATATAGAAAGTGTTAAAACACAAAAGAAACAGATTAGAATGATGAAGCTCAAGCCACTCTTCAGTACAATCACAGCAGCAGCAAAGTGTAGCAGCAGTTCAGTGTAGATCTCAATTAAAGTAACAACACGTAACAGTTCTTGTCTGGTTCTCTTCTTCATCCCTTTACAATCAAATTCACAACAGCAGTTCCTTTTATTGATTTCCAAAACATGAAGTTTCCATATTGACTGTAATGGTAAAGCCTTCGCATTTTCCATAATGAAATCCGTCCATTGATGTGTTGGATCAAGTTTGTTTCCCGCGTTCACATGTGGTATTGCATTGTAGTGCTCTGATGCTGTTCTAAGATAAAACTCAATAGAATGTTAGAAATGATTGCTGTTGGTGTGATGACCTGATACGGCATTCTTGTGTTAACGTTATCTGTTTTCGATCATGATATAGCTTTCTTCTGTTGCTGTTCACATTGGTTCATCATAAAGCATTTTCCAACGTTGTCTGTGTTGAACTTATTACAGCGTTCGCTAGACAATGCTGCCCCACGTAATTCTTCAATGGTGCGTTGGTGCGGTGACACTGTCCCATGTGAATACTCAGCAAAGCATTGACCTGAGATTGTAGCTTGTGTCGACTTGCTAGAACAACATTTGTGAGTTTGCTGTCTGTATCCAAACACAATGCTCTGTTAAGCCTTCAATACTGTCTCAGCATAACCAAAAACAAAGCAACACAAGGACTGTTGGGTTGACACTGTCTTGGGACAAAACTTGATACAGCGATGGCTTCGATGTTGTCTCTCTCTTCATCTTCCCGAATGATTTCAGATAAACCAGAATGCTGTAGGGTTTTGATCATTTTGTTTCCTTTCAACATACATATAAACCTTAACTTATAGGTATTTGAAATTGGTCAGAACAAGAATAAAAACACGAAGTGCGCTCTCAGCTGATGTTGTACGTTGTCTTGGCACGGCTTCTATTGGAGCTGATGCTGTCTAGACTTGTGACACATAAGGCGTTTGGTTCTTAATGCAGTACTTAAACAATTTTAGAATACAACAGCAGTCAAATATAAGCAACACTTAACATGAAATCAAAAAGCAGATCGTTGTAGTCATCAAAACAAAGGAATTATGGACAGGTTGGGTTAGGGTTGATCCCTTTATAAATGGGCTGGGTCGGGTCAACTTATTTTATTAAATGGATGGGGTTAAGGTTGAGCTTAAATGAATTCACAAGACAGCCAACCCGACACAAACTCCAACCCGTGAACCTGAATTGTCACCTCCTGTATACAGTAGACTTGGAAGAGTTGCATTTGTCCACCCATTTTCTTGCAACTCATTGCATTTTTTTTTAAGGGAAGGCTGCTGCTCATATAATGTTTGGTGATTGCTTGGCCTTTGATTAATTACAGGTGTTGCTTCAGAATCTATTGGTACAAAAGATCCTGAATGCCAAAGAGGGATGGTTTTGCCCTTTGAGCCTCTTTCACTGGCATTCAACCATGTAAACTATTATGTGGATATGCCTGCTGTAAGTTCCATTACCTCCATTAACATCTCAACAAGTATTTTCACCTTTTATGAATAAATTCAACTGAAATTAATCATTGAACCAGGAAATGAGGAGTCAAGGAGTTGAGGAGGATCGTCTCCAACTACTAAGAGATGTTAGTGGTGCTTTCAGGCCTGGGGTATTAACAGCACTAGTAGGTGTCAGCGGGGCTGGGAAGACAACCTTGATGGATGTCTTGGCCGGGAGGAAAACCGGTGGTTACATTGACGGCAGCATCAACATTTCTGGATATCCAAAGAATCAGGCAACATTTGCTCGTGTTAGTGGCTATTGTGAACAGAATGACATTCATTCTCCAAACGTCACCGTCTATGAATCCCTTCTCTACTCGGCCTGGTTACGGCTTGCTCCAGATATTAAGATGGAGACACGGAAGGTTTGTATAGCTATAATGAAAGACGGAGACTAAGTTTTTGCGCCATCATTCACTGTTTATTCATGTTTCCTTGCGTAGATGTTTGTGGAGGAAGTGATGGAGTTGGTCGAGCTGAGGCCGCTGCGGGATGCTTTAGTCGGCCTTCCGGGAGTGAATGGCCTCTCAACAGAACAAAGAAAGAGGCTGACAATAGCCGTGGAGCTGGTGGCCAACCCTTCCATCATCTTCATGGACGAACCCACGTCCGGCCTCGATGCAAGGGCTGCTGCCATTGTCATGCGCACTGTGAGAAACACTGTAGATACGGGGAGAACTGTCGTGTGCACGATTCACCAACCAAGCATAGATATTTTCGAAGCGTTTGATGAGGTTCATGCCTGCTTCATTTTTTGATGAACATGTTTTTGTTTTTTGAGTACTCATCGTGTCCATTTCAGCTTCTGTTGATGAAGAGAGGTGGACAAGTTGTCTATGGAGGACCGCTTGGTCATCACTCTCAGAAGCTTGTGGAGTACTTCGAAGTCGGTGTCCCTCATCCTCCCTGTATTTTCATACATACATTCGTCGAGTAGTAAAGTTTCAAATGACTTGTTGCAGGACATTGAAGGGGTTCCGAAGATCAGGGAACGTTATAATCCCGCAACATGGATGCTTGAAGTCACTGATCCTTTAGTGGAGGCTCAACTAGGTGTGGATTTTGCTGAGATTTACACGAAATCCGCCCTTTATCAGTAAGTTAAAGCGTTTTGTTGGTGAAATTGCTCTCATTTTCTTTGATTTGATTGTAGTGTGTTTGATGTTGAACTTTAGGAGGAGCCAGACGGTAATCAATGAGCTCAGCGAACCAGTCCCGGGCTCGGCGGACCTTAGCTTCCCAACCAAATACTCTCAGCCCTTCATGACTCAGTTGCAAGCTTGTTTATGGAAGCAATACTGGTCGTACTGGAGGAACCCACAGTACAATGTGGTGAGGTTTTTCATGACAGTCTTTGTAGGCCTTCTGTTCGGGCTTGTTTTCTGGAACAAAGGACAAGAAATGTATGTCTCTACCGTTCTTCATCTTTCTGCATTTAAATGTTTGTCAGTGATCTTCAACATCAGTTCCCCCTTTGCCTCTTAACAGACACAAGCAGCAAGATTTGATGAATCTGCTGGGAGCGATCTACTGTGCTGTGCTGTTCCTTGGAGCCACAAACACGAACTCAGTGCAGCCGGTTGTGGCGATCGAGAGAACGGTTTTCTACCGTGAAAGAGCGGCGGGAATGTACTCTGCATTGCCCTATGCATTTGCTCAGGTGGCTGTAGAGATCATGTACACAGCGATCCAGACGCTTACCTACTGTCTGATCGTGTTCTCCATGATTGGATTTGAATGGGAGGGAACGAGATTCCTGTGGTTCTACTACTACATATTGACGAGCTTTATCTACCTGACCTTGTACGGGATGATGCTGGTGGCATTGACGCCCAATCACCAGATCTCGGCAATTGTCATGTCCTTCTTCCTTAGCTTCTGGAACCTCTTCTCCGGCTTCCTCATCCCGAGAACCGTAAGTCATCGCCGTGTGCTTCTTCTCCCTCGGATTCTGCAACTGATGAAGATTGATGGAATTTGTAACCCTAATTGCAGCAACTGCCGGTATGGTGGAGGTGGTACTACTGGGCGTCGCCGGTGGCGTGGACGATCTACGGCCTGATAACGTCGCAGCTGGGGGACAAGGAGACGCTGGTGGTGATACCGGGGATGGGGAGCGCCACCGTTAAGTCCTTCCTGAAGGAGAACTTGGGGTTCGACTATGACTTCCTGCCCGTGGTTGCCGTCGTCCACATTGCCTGGATTTTACTGTTCCTCTTCGTTTTTGCGTATGGCATCAAGTTTCTCAACTTCCAGAAGCGATGAACACGCGCGAACTTCCAAATCCATCCCCAAGGGGTGGGTTTATTTCATACGATAGGATCCTTCTCTCAATTTTTTTTATATATATTTGTTTACGCATATCTTCAATTAAGTTTAGTCTGTCTTAATAACATTTTTTTTTAATTAACTTTGGATTTTGATTTTTTTGTTGATGTTTGTGATTGAATATTTTTATTCAATGAAAATTAGTTTATCACCGTTAGAGTTGTTGCCGGGAAGGTAACCCGTGAGGTGGGTGAATTGAATCCTCCCAAAATACCTAGTTTTCTCAGCACTCAATATGGTTTTAGTGAGTATTGAACACTGGTTACAGACAGAGATTCGATCTCAAACTCATTATAAAGAAAGACCTTATCTCTAGGCTTTTAATATCACATCAAGTACAAGTAGTGTTCACTTATTTTTAAAATGAACTATGATTACAATTTAACTTGGAATTGTGTATAAATGACTGAGAAAGAAAATATATAAAGAAAGAGTATAGCTCCAAGGCCATGTTTAAGGCATGTAATGTCTATTTTTGATATATATTGAAGTTTTTGTGCATGCTTCTCAAGTAGTTGTGTAAATCAGTTTGGTAAATCGAGCAACAAATGCACAGTTGTCTACATGGTTTTTGGTATCATGCATGATGAAAATTTCCAACTTGTGACAAATGCACAACCTCTCACAAAGTTATGCACCCAAATCGCGCAATCACTTAAAAACTCTCAAAACTTCTATTTTCTTAAGATTTGGGTGATTTTGGCCACATTTTTCTCCACCCACATGAAACTCTCGATCTAGGGCGACTTTGAGGGTGTGTTTTTGGTGAATCTTTCCCTCCAGAACTCCTCTCTTGGATCCTTATGTAGTTGGAGTCCGAATCAAAAGGTAAGTGATCTCCGGATCTCTCTTGTGTTTGTTCTTGATTCTCCTTTGGTGAAACCCTAACCAAGTAGGGCATGGATGAAATCGAATGACGATGCTTGAATAAATCAGGGCTTTTGTTTTTAGGTGCTTGAGAAAGGAAGAGGGGGCACCGATCTTGAGTTTGGTGGTGTGATTCCACTCCATCACAAGGTTAAGGTTGGTGGCTTATCCTCTATCTGTTTTTTGTGAGAAATCCATTAATCTTAGGTGTCATGTTTTTATTAAATTATTTTATGGGTTTAAAATGGTTTAATGATGAAGGTGTTTGGTTTGTGCAAAAAGGCTTTTGGTGTGGGAGGTTTTGCAAAAATGGAGCCAGTGGAGTTTTGGGTGCATGTGTGTTTTCTGGAAAATTGAGAAGATGAAAAGGTGGGGTTTGATTTCATTGAGTTCCTTGGTTATGGATATTGTGATTGTACTTTGTGGGATAGTTGGGTGAGGGCACATACATGAGTTGAAAATTCCTACTCTAGTGCAGGTGCCTTGTTGGGGTTGACAAGGATCGTGATCTTATCGGGTTTGACAAGGATGTTGGAAAGTGGTTGGGTAGTATGTCCACTCATGAGTCATAGGTACACTTTGTAATTATTGGTAGTTTCTCATGGCTATCACGTTCCCTCGGGTTTTGGTTAATGACCGGGCAATTGTAGGTTATTGCTTTCAAAAGGAATGAAATTTTATGTTGTGCTTGGCTATAACAGTATTGGTAAATGTTTCCCATTGATTTTAGAATTATCCTGGGTTCAAGGAATGTTTTATAAAGCTCATTTAAAAGTTTGGTTGATTTTCACATTTATGGGGTGCGTGAGAAGTTTTGGGGATATCCTACTGGGTATTGTACTCACCCCTACCCATCAAACTCAATGGACAGGTGAATTGTATGCAACATGACATAGGCAAGGGAAAAGTTTCCTACTCTATCAGTGGTAGGCTATAGCCATGGCGATGGAGCTATAAAAGTTGAGTTATTGTTGACAAGATGACTCAAACAGTTTTTAAGGACACATGGTGGAACGACCCAGACTTTTATAAATAAAATTCCCTTTTAAATGAATAAATGCCTTATTAAGTAATGTAGTTATAGAAAACACATGCAGAACTTTAATTATTTTGGACCGTTATATAATATAGTTGGACAGATTTAAAAGATCATTAAGCATCTTAACCATTGATGATATAAATATTGTACAATGACTGTTAAATTAGTATATATTAAGAGTTATGATAAAGTCTAATTGACATAGACAGAAGAAGCAATGGTCTCAACCAGTAGGATCGTACCATATGAAGCCCAATTATCGGAGCTTCCAAGGGAGATGGCGTTACTAGACTTTTTCCTTAACCAAGCCCAAGTTGAGATTTAACAACTGAAACATGAGCAAAACCGTTTACGAGAGAAGTTTAATCTTATCGAGATCACGACTCAAACCATGTTCACTGAACCACCCTAAGAAAGTGACACCATTGCACACCTTACCCTTAGGGCATACACTGGTGTAATAAAAGATTATGCATCGAGACCCTAACAATATTAATTTGTAAAAAAAATGATTATATTTATGCCTTTTTAATATTACTATATATAGATGATTGTATAATGAGTTTGATAAAAAATAGATTTTGATACGAAGAAACTAAAATCATATTTTTGGGAAATATATAGTTTTGATTAAAAACATCTTTTTGATAAATTCAAGCATTTCTAAAATAAATATTATTTTCATGAAATATTCTTATAATATTTATTTGAATATAAGTGTTAATATAATTTAATGAAGTCCAACATAATTTTTTAAGGGTCAAAAAGTGGATAGAGTCATAAAAACCAGTATTTTCCAATAAATAAGGTTTTTTATTTAAAAGTGTAAATTATCACATTTAAAAAATTAATTTAGTAAAATAAATATCATTTTTTAATCAGTACATCAAAATTTTTTGATGGCGATTTTTTTATAATTTTATGAGAGTCGATTTTTTGAGTAAAAATTAAATACGGTATAAATATACGATATGTATTATGACATCATAATAAAAATGTAATAAATGTTATTAAGGTAATCCACAACAAAAAATAGATTTCCCCTTTAAAATAATACGTTTTTGAATTTATTTGATTATTTTTATAAAACATTAATGAATCCTCTAAAACCTATTTTATATTTTAAGGTTTTAAAACCAATTCTTTATGAACATGAATCAATTTCACATCACCAATGGTATTATTTTAATATTCTCAGGTTTTTGCATTATAAAATATTGAAAACTACTCCTCTTTGGCAGAAACCATGAGCAAAAACCATGATAAGATTTGTGGTTTTGATTATTTTATCATGTAGAGTCCAAAACCCAAGTTTAGAAATTAATAAAGAATTTCTCTCTCTTTTTCTATAAATACCCACCCAACCTCTTACTCTTCTTCACTAAAAACCCATTGAACACAAATTTCCTCTCCCTGTCCCTCTCTAAATCCCTTTTAAGGTGTTCCCAATCTCTTAAGAAGCTCCTCCCAAGTTTTAAGAAGCATCCTCTCATGGTAAGGGGATTCTCTCCTCCTATTTATTCAAGCACTTTCTTTGAGTTATGCCTTTTGATTTCTAATTGTTCATGTTGACATATTTTTTTACACATACCTTTACTATCCTTATGATTCTCAAGTGACAAGAGACCACCTTTCACTCTCATTAAAACCTTCCATAAACCATTATGTACACCCGTTATGCTACCAAAATTATCCTGTGATTTTCTATGCCAAACATTTGTGTTGTGTATACCCATCCCCATTTCCACTCAAGGGTATTCACATAGATGAACATATCCTTCATTGAATGGGGACTCCCATGTATGTAACCCACACTCCTTAATCATGGGATTAAAAGTGATGAAATACATCCTTATGTTGTATGATCTATATAACACACAAATGCATATACATGATATAAATGTGACAGGTGGAACAAAAATTATAAATCCCTCCAATGCATTGGGTAATATTTTTATCTCATGAGATACCATGCATGGTACATGAGAGGTTATCCTAAGCACACCATGTTATGATGTATTTATGGTTAGTCTAGACTTATGCTTATGATGTCACGTTTTATGTTGTTGCCACATTCCTATATTTCCTTGATTTTATCATATTATATCATGATTCGATGTTCAAGTTTATGATTATCACCCCTTTTATGTCACCTTGATACGCCTATTGTCTCACATGTATCACTTTCATCATGTTCTACTTTGATTATTCCCTTACTGGGCTTTATAGATCACCCCTTTCTTATGTACGTCCCTAGGTTATCCCGTATAGTATTAGAAGATCAATGGATTTTAAGGGTATGTTATAGAGTTTTAAATATTGTCTTTGTATCCCTACTTCAAGTTAATGTGTTATGTATCTAATTTCCCATCAACATTAGGCCTCTCAATCTTCTGGGAGTGTATTTTGTGTATCTTTATATAATATATCATGAAATAAAGTGTATAAAAAGTACGGGTTGTCATATTTAGTTGGGATTAGGATTAGAAAACCTTAGTGAAAATTATAGAGTAAGTGGTTTCCAAACAACAAAATCTATTTCTAGACACTATAAGTGGATGTGGCTGTGACACAGTTGTACCTAGGGGTAATAACCTCAAAAGGTAACTCGATCGTCACCTAGTGCATGACAAAGGGGCCTTGCTGGACACCTGGTTTGACACTCCTAGTGGATATGATTTGGTAAATTCACAATATCTTTACGAACCATCATGAAGGGAACAAAAATGCCCATAAAATTTTATGTTAGGGAATAGACCATGGATAACTTATATTGAAACCTATAAATTCATAGGTCAAGGAATATATGTATTTTATGAGTCATCCCTTCAATGTTCATAGTTTCTATTTTATGTGTTTAATAGTTTAAAAATTTATCACCCCTAATTTTCCCTTTATTTTAGTCAATGGCCAGAAATAGGAGGAACCAAGTCAACAACCAATGTGATATGCAATATAATGATTTCCCAAATGAGATGCTCAACCTAATAGGAGTATGAGTCAGGAACTTCATGAAAATAATTTCTCAATTAACTCAATTTTTGAACAAAAACTTAAATTAGGGGGAAAACCCATAGCTCCCTAAGAAAGATCAAGTTGAAACTGAGACCTTTATGCAACAAAGGTCTCTAAATGTCAGTGGATCTTCCAATTCTTTAATCATGAAATAATGGATAAAATCCATTGAAAATTTATTCTCTTTCCTTAAATTCTATGAGTAAGAGAAGTTCATGTTGTCTTTTTTATCATATGAATAGAGAAACTAATCAATGGTGTACATTGATCAAAAATACAAAGCCTGAGGAGGAGATCGAAGTGATGGAGTAGAAAGAATTCTGGATTTTTTTGATAAATATTTTCCTTGTACTCTACAACTTAAAATGGATAGGGATTTCCTTATCCCTAAGAAAAAGGATGACAAATCCATTAGGGTGTACAGGGTGAACTTCACAAGTCTTGCATGAAACGCCTCCGACTTTGTCATTGAACCTTAAAGTAAAGTCGACCGATTCTTTGGTGGGCTAAAACCAAGTCTATGAAAAGATTTAGAAATTCGAGACTTTTAAAACTACAAGGATTTTTTTTATGTGCCCTCAAAGTTGAAATGGAGATTATAAAATCTCAAGGGTCTCATTGGTCTAGAGATAGGAATAAAGGAATGGAATTTAATTCTGGGGGAGTGGTGGAGAAATCTCACAATGGAAAAAAGTCCAACATCCCACTTGTCAAAAGTGCGAGAAGAAGTATCTTGAAAAATTGACTGAAATGGAAAAGGAAATGCTTTAGGTGTGGGAAGGAAGGACACCTAGCTAGAGAATACTGACAGGAGGAACCCACCAATATGATGAAGTAAAGGAATTCTCCAATCAACCCTCAGCCTTCTGTCCAATGTTTCAACTACAAGGAAGAAGGACACTATAAAAATCAATGCATTAAGCCAAGGGTTGTTTAAAATAACCTATGGAAACAACCTTTAATACCTATAGATAAAGAGAGAGCTTATGAAATCACAACTTTTGAGGTGAATCCTAACAATGATATGGTGAAAGGTATGCTAGTTATTCATTCAAAGTCAGTGAACATACTATTTGATTCTGGTTATACACATTATTTCATATCATGAAAGTTTAATAGTACTATTCAAATGACACATCAAAATATGGAAGTGGATCTATCAGTGAAAAAGATAAATGAGGAAATTATTGCATCCAAAGTATATAACTCCCCCCTATCCATATTTTCAGGCTGAAATTTCCCAGTGAACCTTGTGATACCCTATTTAATAGAATTAAATGAAATTATGGGTATGGATTAACTTTACTTATATAAAGACAACATAAATTTTTGATAGAAATAAATCACCCATCGTATCACAAATCGACCTTCAATTCTATACAAGTTCAAGGAGGAGGATGAGTCTCCTTTGGGATCATCATCTCAAGAATGGATAATATTGCCTTTTAAGTAAGCATATCTATCTCAAATGATTTATACTAAGGAAAAGATCATTCTTGATGACATGCCCATTATAATGGAATATGCTAACATGTTTCCTAAAGAATTGTTTGTTCTTCCTCCAAGCCGTGAGGTTGAGTTCTCAATTAAGCTTATACCCAGAGCTTTTCCAATATCCAAGAATCCATATAGAATGACCATTATTGAACTTTAAGAGTTGAAGAATTAACTATATGAGAATCTAGATAAAGGGTTTATACCCCCAAGTGCTTCACCATGGGGTGAAAAAGTCCTCTTTGTCAAGAAGTATAAGTCAATTCACCTTTCCATTGATTATAATGAGCTAAAAAAGATCATGATAAAGAACAAGTATCCTCTACTATGGATTGATGACTTGTTCGATTAGCTACCTGAATCCCAGTACTTTTCTAAGGTGGATCTTTGATCAAGATATTATAAAGAAAAGGTGAAGAAGGAGGATATCCCCAAGATTTCTTTTCATACAAGGTACAAGCACTATGAGTTCATAGTGATGCCATTTGGACTTACTAATGCTCCAACTATCTTCATAGACATAATGAATAGAGTCTTTAGGGATTACCTCAAAAAATTCATGGTATTATTTATAGAAGATATTCTTATATACTCTAAAAGTAAGGATGAACATGATGAGAATTTGAATACTGTACTGAAGACCTTGCAAAAGGAAAATTTGTATGCTAAGTATAGTAAATGAAAGTTTTGAATGGAGTGTAAGAACCCTACTTTTATTTGAGGTATGAAACCTTTCATCTTTAGTTTAATTCTTTAATTTTATACTTATGGGAGTGCCTAGTAGGGTCATGGAAGAAATTGGGGTGTCTAGGGATTGTACATAGCCCATAGCCAGAGACTTTAGAGGAGGAAACTGGGACACACGTTTAGTAGAAACCATGCATCCCAGTCCGCACAGTTAGATAAAATTGTGCAGGGTGATCCAGTGCACTGTCTTGGGCCACCTGGTTTTATTAAACCATGAAACCCAGGCCGCAAGCCCATGCGTTTGATACAAAATTTTTTACAGAGGGACAACGCATGGTCGGAACATGGTTTGTCTAACCGTGTTCCATGATCGTGCAAGAAAGATTACTTTAGTAGTTAGCCTTGCACAGTTGGCACACATTTTGACCAACTATGCGACCAAACCGTGTGACCCTTTAATGATGAGTAAATGAACCTTTTTCCCTTAATGGATTTATATGTTTAAACCCCTCTCCCCTTTTTCTTATTTCTCCAGTTTTGGCCACCCCTTTCTCTCATTTGAAGCTCCCATCCAATCCTAACCTAGTCTTTGTGATATCTTCTCCATCTGAACTCTGATAGATCTATTGTTAGTCTTGTTGGATAGCCACCAGTGAGTTATATATTCCTCTTTCTTCTTTCTTCATTTTTATTCCTCTTGAAAAAGTTATGTTGGTGTGAGATCATATTCCCTATTTTCAAGGAATTTTCCTATTTGATCAATTTCTTTTATTATAGCCCAGATTAGAGGCTAAAAACAAATGAGGAGTCGACTACCAAGATGTGGTAGTTGGTATCATGATTTTCCCTCAAAGTCTTGTTTTTTATATATACTGCTATGCCTGGCACTAGATTTTGAGAGCGTCGCTTATTAAATGGAAATTAAATGGGCGGGCTTGACCTATATGACTCACGAGAACCATTTATAAATCATTAAAGGTTAAGGATCTTGAATTTAACCACCCCTTTAGGTGTGTTATTTAAATGGATAAAACAACCATGGGTGGCTTATGAATTTGATCAACCTTTTGAGGTATGCCATTTACCCCTTTCTCTGGGATGTTAAATGAAATGATCAAAATATAATTGAATTGAATGAAGAGGGAATAAAAGACCATGTACCTTTGCCTTTGGCCATTGTCCTTCTCTCTTAGGTTTGAGATGTTCTTTAAATACAAGTTCCCAATTAAGATGAATGGTAGGATTCATGTGATGATAGGACTTCTAAGACTATGCTTTATTTTGATCCACCTTATGAGGTGAGTTAAATTGATTAAATAAATGCGATGGATAATTGAATTAAATGTGAAATTAGATGGTATGATTAGTCATTAGGCCCAGGACTATTCATATTTTCTTTCTGAGAGTGATAGATGGCTTCCAAATCAGAACATCATAGATGGAATCTTCAGGATTGATTAATTAAACAATTATAATGGAATGATTATTATGTGACTTGGGTGACACATGGGTTCTCATACAAATGTCATAGATAGACTCATTTGGTAGCTAGTTTGTATATGCCAAAATTATACTTGGACTCCTATATGGAATGCCAAGGACAAACCCAGTGGGTAGATTGTTATTATGACATGAGTGATACGTAGAATCTTTATGTGGGATTCCAAGTATGGAATCAAAGGTTAGGTTATTATATATGCTATTAGTGACACTTGGGTTCCCTTTATGGACTGCTAAGGACATACTCAGTGGGCGATGACTTTACACCGCACCTAGAACGATACCGAGGTTCCTATGAGGAATGTCTAGGATGGGATTATAAGGTGTTGGGTTCATGATATACTTGGAGCGATACCTAGGTTCCAAATTAGGAATTCTAAGGATGGGATCAGGTTTCCTTTGAGTTAAATAATGTATTGATTATATGACGTGTCTGCCAAGCCAAATCATAAACTTGGATTTGGTCAGAGACTTACTTTTATGATGGCCTTATTATAAAAATTGATCATATACAATTCACAGAGGATTATTGGGATACAAGATAGATCTCAAGACTTTATTATAAATTAACTCATGATCAAATGATTATTCAGATATATTCCAGCTTAGGCCAAAGCAGGTAGCAGAGGATGACTGTTCCATGAAAATCAAGACCTATGTGGGTTGTTTATATAACACTCTTCATTCAAAAATTTTATTATTACTTTCAAATTGTTTCTTATATATTCATAGACTAGATGTAATTATACAATATTGGTGGTGGCCTAATGAGTTTATCTCACACCCTAACCGAGACACGTTTTTGGTACTGGATAGACTTCATGGCTGTAGGTAGGGATAGAGGAAAGAACCCAGTTATCAATAATTTAATGATTGTAGCATGGGACCGAGAAAACACATGACCAATATATGGATCGTGATTCTATCTAGAGATAGTATTTTTGGTCCTTTTGGTATACCTGTATGTATGTGTACCTGCTTCCATGTCTGTCTGTATTTCATTTTTTATATAATTCCATGATCATCATTTTGTATATGACATTGATGAATGTGTTTACTTGGTTATTATATGATGGATGTTTACTCTTCATATATTCAGTTATCTTTCATGCTTATGCTATTGATTGATATGATTATACCGTTATGTTACACTTTGATCAGGAGGGTATAGTCTCCCCACTGTTCCACTATGGACCTTTACTACTAATTGGAAACCTCTAGTGTATGGGGAGGTGCGCTTGAGGTCATGTGGCTAACTGAGTTCAGTTATTATTGAGTGAATCAGATCCGTGATGTCACAAAGTGGTATCAAAGGTTTTTTTTATTTTCCTTACTAATTGGGATGATAGAAAGGAGAAATAGGATGTGTTGAGATTTGGCCATGAGCCTGTTCCTAGGAGTAGCTAACCCACATATAGTGAAAATCCAAATTAATTGGGATGGGACATGTTGTTATGGAATGTTCTTATTATAATTACCTTGATTTTACCATTGGATGATGCACTTGATGTTTTATGTTCCTTATGACTATGGATTTTTACCATTGGATGATATGTCAATGAAGTATTTCATCATGCATAATGATAGGAACTTGAGGACTTATATGTCATGCATTATTCCATGCTACATTTAATTACTATGTTCATTGTCAGTAGAATGTTTTGGTGAATTTATTCTTATTTCCATGAAATTTTTCTAACATTTCATATAGGGATTTAATAAATAACTAGCTGGGATTAAATAGACACCACACTTTAATTTACAAGGTGTATGGTCCCTTATAAATTGGAAATGGTGATCCATATAATTCAACCATTTAAAATGTATTTTTATATAAATTAGTAAAAACTTAAAATGAAATTGAATTATAAAATGAATGTTCACCACTAAACTAGGATTCTAATTGCAATTTAAAGGGTGTTTTCCTCTATAAATTTCAATTGATACTCAGTATACCAGGACCTTGAATTATAGCAGAGAACTTGACCCTAAACTGACCTTAGTAGTGGGCAGTAGGTAGTGTCTCCTACTTTCCTTATGATCTCTATGTTGCCCAGACTTAGATTTTAGAGAAGGTAGAGGGGTTTGAATTTTATATAGGAAGGCTTGTACCTATCCCATTCTTAATATGTGCTTTTAGTGATTATCAAATTTTGTGCTGAGTCACATGTTTGTCATTTATAGAGACACGCCAACATGAAATCCTCAAGTCATGAACCAGGAGGGTGGAAAAAACCATGCTTTGGAGGTGGTGGGCCCTGGGTTATCAGTAAAACCTCCAATAGTTCCCCTTGAGGCATCACCAGTTATACCCGGTATGGGCACCAATTCCCAGTTTCGAGAGGGTTTCCTATGCTTTATGCAAACTGTATAGGAGCTCTGTGATTTTCCCCAACTATGGTAGAGTTGACACATGATTTCTAATTGCAACATAAACC
This sequence comes from Viscum album, assembly GCA_963277665.1. NCBI lineage: Eukaryota > Viridiplantae > Streptophyta > Magnoliopsida > Santalales > Viscaceae > Viscum > Viscum album. Next base: position 2,078,631,129 of record OY728141.1, on the reverse strand, counting down.
CACATTTTTAGGGGATGTGTGGTCCACAGGTTACAGAGTCATGAATAGAGACCATGTTGTCGATTTTTAAGCATCTCGAGACACCTCCCGATAGGAGATTGAATCTTGATACATATACTCTATGGGGTTCTACAAAGATATGGTGAGATGTTATTACTTAGATAGATCATCATCAGGATATGGCTTGGAGGTATTTTTAGATGGCCTTATATGATTATTTCTATCCTAAGATTTTGAGGGATGATAGAGCCCAATAGTTTATGTATTTAGAGCAGTGTGCCTTATCAGTCCTGGACTATTCTACTTGTTTCATGAAGCTCTATTATTTCACACATATTCTTTTAGGTGACGATTTATCTAAATCCAGGTGATTTGAGGATGGTCTCAGATATGACATCCGATCTCAGGTGAATGTATTCCGGCTTACTACCATATCTAGAATAGTGAACTAGAAACTTATCATGGAGCATAACTTGAGAGAGGATGAGGGAGAGAGCTAGGGAGGTTCAAAACCTAGATCTACAACTACATATTACAACAATAGGAATCATTATTTTAAGCTTCCACATGGTGACATTAGTATCCATGGTACATATTCAGGTATCTAGTTGAGGTTCCATCTGTGTGTTAGACCGAGACATATGATACCATAGTTGTCATGACCCGTCCCCCAGGGCCCATGTCGTGACTACCCCAAGCCCTCCTTCCATAGGCCAGGGGCTGACGACTAGCACCGAAAGGCGTATTCCCTAAAACGGGAAGACATTGCCTTTATAACCTGAAAAATCACACAAACCAAGCACACAACAAGATATGAACACTAGAAAACTGTATAGTAAAAGAGTGCGTAAAGTAAGAAAAATGGGCCATAATACAAGCCCAACTAGAAAGTATAGGGAAAACTGAAAAGTACAAGTAAACTGAAACAACTCATGTGAACACCCACCAAGGATCCTACCTGAAGGGTAGGTACAACTCTCATATGGTCGTCTCTATGGTACGCCTCATCTAAGGTCCACCCCCATGCTGCCTCCAGTCCTGGTACCCTCGTCCTCAGTCAGTGCTACCTGTCGTCTACACCAAACACAAAAAGGTGCGGGCGTAGCCCGTACAAGTGTGAGTATAACGATACTCAGTAGGGACCCCGAGACCCTCAAAGGTCTCACGAAATCCAAAATGGATAAACCGCAAAGCATGTAAACATCTGACAACCCTACTTAGGTATATGCCCATACATATACCCAAGTTATCAAGTATACCCATCTTATTCATGAGGAAACACAAGGTCCAACTCAAAATCCCAAAGCTAAACTATTCCACAAGGAAGGAATACCATGAAGGTAACACCACAAAGGTAAGTACCACAAAGGTAACACCACACAGAAGAATACCACAAAGGTTTCACCACGAAGGAAAGTACCACACAGATACGCCACATAGAAGAATACCACAAAGGTATCACCACGAAGGTAAGTACCACACAGGTACGCCACACAGAAGAATACCACCAAGGTATCACCACGAAGGTAAGTACCACACAGGTACGCCACACAGAATAATACCACAAAGGTATCACCATGAAGGTAAGTACCACACATGTACACCACACAGAAGAATACCACCAATGTATCACCACGAAGGAAAGTACCACACATGTACGCCACACAGAAGAATACCACCAAGGTATCACCGCGAAGAAAAGTACCACATATGTATGCCACACAGAATAATACCATAAAGGTATCACCACGAAGGTATGGACTCAGATCACACCAGGATTCATTATAGGTATAATAGTAGAGATGATTAGATGTAACTACTGAATCATCTTACTCTGTTAAGAGGCAGACCCACGTAGGATCCTAAATTATCAGACCCACACAGGATCCTAGTACATCATCAGACCCACACAAGATCCTAGTACAACAGACCCACACAGGATCATAGAGTAGTCCCATGTGGATTCCTAGAGTGGATCCAAGTGAGACTCTCAAACATAGACCCACAAAGGATCCCAAGCACAAACCCAAAAAGGATCCCTTTTTTCATATTACAGCCAGCTACAGGGTTCCCGCACTAAGCTCGCTTGATTCCGAGAGGGTCTGCTCCTCAAGCCACAGGCCGAATACTCCAACTTCCAATAAGTCCCATGAAGAAGTATCCTAAAGTAATTCCATGTAATAGGGGTCTCAATGCAATAGACGGTACATCATTCGGATGCCCGATCTGTAAGTTATTGGTCTTTTAGTCCCGAGGGCCTGGTTGGATTCGTGCTCGATCTAACCCGGCCGTATCCCAACTTTATCCAAAACTCAAGTGGGATTTATCAAAAGAACTACCTCATCTCAAGGATTTTAGTGCCGTAGATGGTTCATCATTTCGATACCGTACGAGGGAGATATGTCGAATACAATATCCCTTAATAACAATATTAATAATATTATTGGGTGTTTCGTGTACCCAAGCCACGAACCAGAATTTAATATTCAACATTAGACTTAAATCGACAGTCTTAATGATAGGATCACATCGCCGCTGACGGTAAGTCAATCGGACGTCGCACGCAGGAGTTATGGAGGGTCGAAAATTTAATAATAATAATATATTATTATTTGATCATTTCGGGTACCCGATTCAAAAACCTGAAAAAGACATCCAATATTAAACTCATAATTTCTGTCTTGAAGTTAGGGTCATACTACCGCTGATGGTTCATGAAACCGAGGTCGCATAGATAAGTTACGGACGAATTATGGTTTTACAACAAAAAATAATAATAACATTATTTATATTATTATTATTTTATTCTTTTTTTCCTTATAACCCATCTCAATTGAGATTCACGCACAAGGGTAGTGCCTCCCCCTTATTCCAACAATTTCCCTTTTAATTTCTTTAGATTTTTAATTCATTTATTTTCAACTATTCCTCTCTTCAATTAACTCTTCTTTCCCCACAATTCTCACGCACTGTTCCAGCAAGAAATCAAGCCCACAGCTTCTCCTGCAACTCTAACCACAGGCTTCCTCCATAAGTCTAGAACCGCCGTCGCACCACCTATCTCGCTCGGAGATACGCCCTAAAGACACGTCAGAATTTCACCTCCACATTTCCCCTTCCGCATCCCACTGCATCTTCGTTCTAAACCCGAAAAATAAAATGATCGCATATTCGCGATCCTCAGGTCAAGGGCTTCGCGTCCATATGTCGCGCTCAACAGAATATTGTGTTTCCAGTGCCAATAAATATTTGTCCGCCTCCTTCCGTGAGCCATTGCGTATTCGTTCCAATCCCAAAAAATTAAACGATCACATATTTGCGATCCTTGCGTCGAGGGCTTCGCATCCATATATCACGCTTAGCAAAACTCCGTGTTTCCAGCACCAATAAATATTAGGCATTGAAGAATGCACGAAGAACAGGTGAAGAATAAAAATAAAGAGGAGCATGGTTTATGTACGGAACGATGGACATGTTCGTTTGACCATCATCATCATGAATTTAGGATATGAAGAATCAATAAAACAAATTCAAACATATATAAAAAACCCTACCTTGACGTTCGTTGGAGATGTCGTGAGGAAGGAGATGAAGACGTCGACGTTCTTTGATCCCGCACCATGCTCCTGATCCGAGCTCGTGCGTTGTCCTCGTTCTTGATCCGAAGGATGTTCTTCGTTGGAGGATGTTCTTCCACCAACCAAAATCTCCCAAAATCTCTCCCAAAGGCTCTCCCAAAATCCCCCCTTTGCCAACGATCCCCCCAACTAAGAGGTGAGGAGCCACTTAATTAATTAGTAGATCAATTAATTGTTGGATCATTAACTTGGGAGAATTACAAGGGTTCACTCATAGTAAAGGTGAGTTTGGGTGGTCCCCACCACTAAGAATTAAAAGGAGAGGTGGGAGGATATTTAAAATAAAATATATTTATTTTATTTAATCTTCCACGAAAAATGCAAAAACCAACTTCTTCTCTCAACCCACTACTATCGAGGTTAAACCTACTTTAAGAGAATATCGACGCTGCGAGTTCAACGGTGCCCTCAGATTTCAATTCCGAGCACCGGTTCAAAAGTTACATAACGCTGCTCGCGCGTTTACTGAACGTACCCAAAAAAAAGTTCAGAAAAATTATAACAGTCACCCTTGACCCGCACCGGTCGAGGTTAGGCTCTACCTAAGTGAAACACGCCCCAAAAAACCCAAAGGTACACTCAAATTTTCAATCCAAGTTATTGTTTAGAAGTTATGAATTTTACAATAAAATAATTGTCACTTAATTATTTTATTCACGGCCAAAAACTAACTTTCACTGGTGGCCCACGCCGACCAATGTTAGTATCTGCCTAAAGAGAAAATACCCTCACGAGTTCAGCGGTGGTATCATATTTTCAATCTGAGTTACCGTTTGTGAGTTATAAGCATTTGAAAAAAAAATAATTTATTTAATTATTTTATTTATGATTATGCCATTTTTGGGTTTTCTCACAGGAGGCTCGTGCCAACTAAACTCAAGTCGCGCCTAGGGTAAACCCGCCATCCTGAGCGCAACGGTGCCCTCAAATTTATGATCCGAGTAACCGTTTAAGAGTTATTCCACTTTTTTAGGAAAACTACTTATGCACGTTAATTAAAACTTAACAAAACTTCGACAGATCATTCCGGGCACTCCGGGCCTCGGAATCGCACGTTGTCAGATTTCATGATCTCGAAATAATTCCATATAATTTTAAAAAATTATACGAAAATTCTAGGACATTACATTAGTGTATAAGGGACCTAGTCGAGTGTCAATATTGAGGAAACATGGCCCATATAAAACATTTTTTTCATATCTTTTACTCCAATTTCTAGTGATAGAGGGTTTGTGTAATGACCCTTGTTTTGAGCCGAGGATAAATTCCAAGGGAATTTGAACTTTTGACATTCACTGGATGGCCCGTTTTTAAAACCGAGCTTCGAAACGTAATTATGAGAGTTGTAAAACTTCAATGTGTTGTTTTTAGACCTGAGTGAAGGCCCAAGGGGTTCCTTAGGTGCTCCGTTGATTTTTGGGAGCACCAGACCTTGAAAATAAAAGGTTTGGGTGCTCTGGAGGGGCACATAGTTTTTCTAAAACCATGTGACCCTCAGCAGAAAAACATGCGGCCTATATCAGAGGTGCGGAAGTTCCCCACATGAGATACACACGATTTTCCAAACCAAGATGCCTACCCTGCACTGGTAGTGCCACTTAGGTAGTACCAAATCACTATTCATCGCACAATTGGTATACCGTTAGGGTAACCATGCAGCTCAAACAGTGCGAGGTGGTTTCTTAAGGAATGAGTACCACATGGTTGGCGTACGGTTTGACCAAACCGTGTATCCAAACCATGAAACCCATTTTTTAGGGTAAAATGATTTTTTTACCTTAATGAGTTTATTTCTTTCTTCTTATTCTTTTATTCTCCTCCCCCCACATGAGCTCTCCCCTGTGCACCTTTGGCTTCCTCCTCAAGTCTAACTTAGGCTCTGAAATAACTCCTCCACCAATTTTTTGAATCAAGTGTCATCAGTCTCTATGGATCCACATCGATAAGATCTTAAGCCCTTTTTAATTTTTCTCCATTTAATCTCCTCTTAGCTATGCTATTTTGGTGCAAGCTCATCTACCCTATTTTTAGGGTGGATCTCCATTTCTTAGATCTCTTCCAAAATAGATCAAACCGGATCTTGATATTTTATTATTAGGTCATCCTAAGTATGAGGTAGGTGGTCTACGACTTATTACCAATGTTTTTGTCGATTTATCAATGTTTCCATTGTGCCACACGCCAAAATTTTTCATGCGTTGCTTTATTATTGGTTCCTTCATATCAAATTGAACGTTGCACCATGATATATGTTCTTTGATTCATGTTTGATAGTTTAGAGGATATGAACTTAGTATATGGACACACCATGGGTGTGCTAACATGTTTTCCCTTTATAATTAAATGTTTTAAATGCCTGAAATTCCTTCTAAGTGTTCAGATTAGATTGATGATGGTTTTTACCCTTGTAGACACTGGCCCATGATAGAATGACACCTCTTAAGTTCCATGTTGAACTTTTTAAATTGAATTTCCATGCATAGTAGCATTATGATATGATTCTATTGATGATTTGAGTTTTTTTCTTGAATGTAATGCTTAATTAGATTGAATGGAATGTTTGTTAAACAATGTCATGATTTTATAATAAAACCCCTTAGATGAGGTGCACTGTCTTCTAAACTAAAAAGTATTGATTATATGTTTAATACATGCTTGGCCATATTGCTTTGGTTTTTCTTTATGCCTTGATTTCTTTGCTAAAATAAGGCACGTTTAGTATGCAACCTCTTTTTATGTTCTAAATGGATTTCCCCTCCTTCTATATAAATGTTTACCAAACCAAAGCACTCCCCATAAGTGATCGACCCAACTCATTAAGGGAATTTCCCATGTGAGAATTTTCCCTCTGGACCATGGAAAATTCTAAGTGCCCATTTGGTCCTTGATAAAGAAGTTTCCAAGTTTTGTTTAATTAAATGGCATGCATTACTTTGAATATATTGTTCATGTTGGATTTCCCTCCTTGATTGTATTAAATGGATTAATTGGAATGGAATTGAATAGGGTGGCATGACCACACCTCATGGTGTAATTAAATAAGAACATATTATGTGTTTTGTTATAATTTTGATTCCCTTGATTATAATGGGTTATTTAAATACAAATAAGGAGAGGTATTTCCTTATTAATTGTATTATAAATATGATCATGCCTTTATATAAGCTTGATAAATAAGTTTCATGATAGCTTTTGCCTCATGCCTTGTATTAAACATGATTACACCATATATATAGGCTGTGGAATGATGGTAAGGGTTCTGTTGAGCATGGAAGCATCACAATCCCTTACATCGGGTGTTGAGTATGGAATCTCACACCAGTGATACTATATGGGTGTTGGGTTGAGGCACCACATACCATAATTAGAGTGTTTCCATGTAGGAGCACTCGCCATCCTGAGTGTTGTAGCATGATGTCTCTCACTCTATTGGGATGTAGAGAATGTACCTTATTTCTTGAGATTTTAGGCTCATTTAGACTGGTTATGGATGACTAAGTTATGCCCCGGTTCATCCAACAACTAGTATTCTATGTATATGGACACTTATGTCCTTACATACTTGATTCATATAGGTGAATTCAATATATAACTAAACTATATATATAATTATTAATATATATATGGTTATTAATCAGAAACTTATTCCAGCTATGAGCTGAAGTAGGTATAACTGCCAGGTGTCCCTTAGGAACCTGGGCGGGTTGTTTTTTATTTGTTTAACACTTCTTGTTTATCATTCTACTTATACCTACACATTGCTTTACATTTTATTTGATGGTTTGGATTCAGTCGTAGACACTGTGGGTGGAAACCTATTGGGATTTATATCTCACACCCTACTCAGGCCTCCATTGCACCGGGATACCTAATTAGACCTTATATTTGCATTCCCTTGGTTTATTTCTCGAGCTATTTAGCTAGTACCTGGGAGTTAGGAGCATAGTACTGAGCTAGAGCTCGTGATTCTCATGGATATCTCCCTTAATGATTTTATTTTAGTTATTTTATTTGTATCTGTATTATACAGTATATTGCTGTCTATTGTATGTATTTTGTTTCAATTTATGTACCATCATTAGTACATACATGCATATGTTGTATATTGGTGTTGTCCATCAGTTGTATTTAGTTATTGTTATTATTCTTCCACTGATCTTTCTTTCATTTATTACTACTTCCACTGTTGTCTGTTACTTATTATATGTTATATTGCTGTGCTACTTTGATCATAAGGATACAATCTCCCCATTATCACCTCCTTACACCCTCACTACTAGTCAATAGACTCTAGTGTATGGGGAGGCATGCTTGAGGCCACGTGACCCACCAGTCCAGCTACTGTCTTAGTGGTCATTCGGCTCGGGATGTTATAAAGTGGTATGAGACAGGTTTTTCCTTTTTCTTTCTATTTTGGGTTGATAGACAAGAGATTGGGAATGTGTCAGCACTTGGTAAATAGTCACGTCTGGGATTGATCACCCCACCCATGGGGAAATGACCAAGTAGTCAGGGATGAGATTGATATTTGTGTTGTTTTCTGTTATAGTTGATATGATTTCACCTTGAGTGAATGGTGTAATTTCCACTACATATTGATTTATGAATTTATGGTATTTCGCCTTGGGCTCAATATGGAAAGGATGAATCGTTACATGAATCATTATGGAAACATAGAAAAATTCACATTCCATGCATATGCTATGCCATGTAGTCTCATTTGTAGCTTTACTGCTAATTTGACTACGTATCTTGAATGTTATGCCATGATTTTGTTTAAATTTCATGCTTGTCATATTCCATGCTTCCTATTTATTTAGGATGTTCTTATATTGTATCATGCTTCTGTGTTATAGCATGTATCTCTGTGTTTACTACTTATGATAACATTCTTAGTTATGATGTTATGTAATTGGTTTCATGGGATAAGTGTATTGGTTGCAATTAAATGGAAACCAATTTTCAATTTTAAGGTGTATGAGCGCCTTATAATTGGGAAAAGGTAAACTGTATACTAGAACCATATTTGAGCTTTATACATGTTTATAAACTATTGATTAAAATGTAAAAGGATTCTAAAGTTAAGTATTAAAGTTAATTGGTTGTAATTAATGAGATCCAAATGCCAAACTGTAAAGTGTATGGGTGCTTTATGGATTGGTAGATGACCACCCATATAACAGAACTGTTATATAAGAGAATGTTATATTATGAAATAGTTTTAAATGTATAATCTATTAAATTTTAATCTGAAATGAATTGGTTAATTTATAAATGCACAATAGGACCCAATTAGGTTAGTTGGGGCATGTTTCTTATGAGATGGCCTGTTTCGGTGTTTGTAGTTTCTATAATTAATAAACTGCTATTGTGTTTCATTCTGATGAACCCAGGTTGTCTTAATGGTACCCTTGTAGGTCACCTTATCTATTAAAATGAATTTATATGATAAATTTTGCAATTATGATGGGATGCCAATAAATGGTTAATGTTTTAAAAGAAATTTTGATATAACTTGCCTATTTTTCCCTCGGGGTGTTGGTTAAATCAGGTACCAAGAGATTTGTTTTATAATTTGTGCTTGGTGTTTTGTTTTAAATCTTTTAAATAATTAAATATTAAATGTGAATCAATGTAAAGAGCTGAAAACAAAACCTAAAGCGGTGTACCTTTTTTAAACACTCATGTAAGGTTAGTTTGAGTATCCCCTTGATTTTCCTTGGAACATAATCATGAGAATTTTCCATAGGCTATTTCCTTTTAGCGACGACTTAATGATAGGATTTGAGACTAGTGACTTATATTGACATGAACTAGTGATATGGTCGATGTTTTTGTCTTTATAAGGGGCTATACCATGGTTGGTATCAACCTTAGAGCTTATATGCCCTGCTAATGTTGTGAGTTTTTGACATTTGGTGATGTTCAGGTGTCATTGTCCCTAGTAGGACTCTCTTAGCTTCTAATGACACCCTTGTTCAGGCAGGTGGTCATGTTTTTCCTTGGATTTTGTTATGGATGTGAGAATCAGGTAATGCTTGATTTCAAAAGGTTAAACACGCCTTGGGAATGGTTAGCTACTTCGTAGGTTGTGTGACCCTTTCTTCTTCCTCAGTGATGGATGAATTGATATGTCACCATATAAGTTAGTGGTCGTATGGGGAAATATGAATTTGGGTTAAATCTCTTGTACGGACCACCTACTACTTGAATGTATAGGGATGAAAACCTATGTATAGTATCGAGGATGTTACATCTTACTTTTGAAACATCAGGGTAGCATGCATTTACATATGCTATACCCGTCAAGTGCTAAATGATGCAACTAACCAGTTGAGTTTGGTGAAATCATGGAGCCTTGTGCTATTGAGTACGGTCTTGGGTCATCTTCTTATTAGAGTGGACTAAGTGTTAAAGAAGTTAGTTCTACCCAATGATCAGAAGGACTTTACAATAGACTCGGGTGTTTTGACATGCCAATTAGTTTGGTTTTTAATTTCTTTGTATGCTTTGATTTTGTGATCATGACTTGGAGGAATGACACATGTATGTTTAATGTGGTTTTGAGCTAGCGTGCTTGTGAGAAGCTAGTCTATTTTTCCTTTTCAATGATAAGGACACTACTAAGGTGGTGAGTATCATGTAGGTTCTAGAAAATATGTCCCCTTACAAGTATAAGGAACACAACCAAGGAGGACCATTGGGAAATGATAATTTTTTATTAACTTACTTTTAGGATTGAAATTTTTGAAATGTGTTGGTGATTTCTTGAAAACATGATGTTTTTATGGTTGGTTGTGTGTGCAACCTTTGGAAATGAAATTAGTCTTGGATGGACTTTGCTGGTTAGGTGTGAACAACCATGAAATACCTCGGGTAGTGAAGGATTTTGACCGGTTTGTGTTGATGCATAGATAGGGTGAAGCCAATCTTCTTTAAAGAGGTCCACCGGTAGTGGTCCGACTTCTCATCTTTTAGTTTCCTTGGTTTCCTCTTAGTGTACTCTTCCTAAAGAGATGAGCATATCCCCTATCTTGACATCATCCTTGATACACTAAGAGAGCATCGGTCTTACACTGTGCTAATGTTTTATAAGATGTTGGGATTGTTAAGTGTCTCTATCAGTGTTACACACTAGACACATGGTTCTTATTATGTCTTGATTAGTCTTGAGTGGTACCTAGATTCCTGTGTAGGAATTCCTTGGGAAGACTCTTGGAAACCATCCATTTTCGTTTGAATTGACTTCCAGGCGGATGCCGTTCTAGGCTCATTCAATGTATTTTAAGTGGAAATTGTGGCCTTGTGCGAACATATCTCATGTAAGTATAGAGTATAGAATACCCTGGTTAGTTCCTAGGACTCGAATTTAATGAATCTAAGGTTACACCGAACTTGTGGTCAGGCTTGAGGGTGCTGTTTAAAAAGGGAAATGATTCCGGTGGGATGGATCAAGATTATGCCCTTTTTTGTGCTGAGACATAATGAATTAAATGGTCAGGTGATGGTTTGACTAAGGAACATCACTAGAAGTTGGTTATGATCTTTGGTGAACGTGTCTATGCTAAAAGAAATCTTCCTTAGGAGAAGGCATTGTGGTTCTATTTGTTTTATGCTGGCCGTCTAAGCTGAGCATTTTGGGAAAGGTCAGCCGAATGTGGGTTGACCTGTTATCCTTCCTGTTAAGTGGTTATGGTTGTTGTGGAAATTTTTGAAAACACATCACCAGGTTAAGGTGGGAATAGAATAAGGGTTTGAAGTGTCTTCAGAGGAAAGCTTACATGACCAGCTTTTGTTAGGTTGATCGAGTTTCGACTGTTTCTTCAAAATGAGGTTCCTGTTATGACCTTGGAATTAATCTGGTTTGTCAAGTTGAATAAAATATTCCTGGAGCATTATTATAACTCATAAAACTTGTTTTGTAAGGTAATTCTGATGGTGGAGGTATCTGTCTTGGAATTTGCCCTATTTTAATGTTAAAGTCTAAGGTGGGATCACCTTTGTCCAGATTTTTAATGAGATGATGGAATGATCGTGTCTCTAGCTAAATAGGCTCGGGTAAGCTCTGTTTTGGCATTTCATTCAAAAAATGAGCACTGACTTGATTCTTGGTGGTTTAAGAGCCGTATTCTTAGTAATTCTTATAGGTTCTTGGGTGTTTGGAAACACAACGTGACCGTTTGAACTAAACCTCACGACCCTTGTAGGTAGGGTGATGTTTTCATTATTCCCAAAGGATTCTTGAGGATGAGAAGTTCTAATGTGGGGAGGTTGTAATGACCTATGTTTTGAGATGAGGAAAAATTATGAGGGAATTTAAACTTTTGGAATTTACTGGATGAGACGTTTTTAAAAAAGAGATTCAAAACATAATTCTAAGATTTGTAACACTTCAATGTGTTGTTTTTAGAATTAAGTAAAGGATCTAGGGGTTTCTTAGGTGCTTTGTTGAGTTTAAGGAGCATTAGACCCCAAAAATCAAAGGTTTGGGTGCTCTGAACAGGGCACACAATTTGTTTGAAACCATGCGACTCTCAGCAAAAAATCATGCGACCTATATTATAAGTGCAGAATTACCCCACACTAGTAGTGCCACTTAGACAGTACCTACGAACTATTCATCTCATGGTTAGTGCATGGTTAGGGTAACCGTACAGCTCAAATCATGCGAGGTGGTATATTAAGGAATGAGTGCCACACGGTTAGTGCACAATTTAGACAAACCACACAACTTAGTTTTTTGGGTAAAATGACCATTTTTCCCTTAATGAATTTATTTATTTATTTCTATTTTTTATTATTCTCCTCCTTCACGAGCTCTCCCCTATGAATCTTTGTATTCTTCCTCAATCCTAACCTAGTCTTTACAAGAACTCCTCCACCGGTTGTCCAAATCAAGTGTCATTGGTCTCTATGGATCTGCATCGGTAAGCTCTTGAGTCCTTTTGAATCTTTATTTGTTTAATCTTCTCTCAACTGTGCTATTTTTATGTGAGCTCATTTTCCCTATTTCCAGGGAGAATATATATTTATTAGATCTCTTACAAACCATATCTAATCAGAGCATGGCATTGGATGATTAGGTCATCATAAGTATGGGTTAGGTGGTCTATGACTTATTCCCAAAGTTTTTGTTAGTTTATAAATTTTTTCGTTGTGCCGCATGACATCCTTTGATGTGCGTTGCTTTATTATTGGTTTCTTTATATCAAATTGAATTCTAAACTATGATATGTCTTTTCATTCATGTTTAATTAAATGGAATGCATTACTTTGAATATATTATTCATGTTGGATTTCCCTCCTTGATTTTATTAAATGGTTTAACTGGAATAGAATTGAAGAGGGTGGTACGACCATGCCTCTTGCTGTAATTAAATAAGCATGACTTATGAGTTCTATTATAATTGTGACGCCCTTGATTATAATAGTTTATTTAAATGAAAATCATGAGAGGTATTGCCTCATGGATTTTATTATAAATATGACGATTCCCTTATATAGGCTTAATAAATAAGTTTCATGATAGGTTTTTCCTCATTCCTTGTATTAAACACGATTACACCTTATACATAGTTCGTGGAACGATGGTAAGGGTTCTGTTGAGCATGACAACATCATGCTCCCTTACATCATGTGTTGAGTATGGCATCTCACACGAGTGATACTATATGGGAGTTGGGATGGGTAACCACGTACCATAATTAGAGTGTTTCCATGGTGGATCACTCTCCATCCTGAGTGTTGTAGAATGATATCTCTCACTCTATTGGGATGTAGGGAATGTACTCTATTGATTGAGATTTTAGTCTCGTTCAGACTAGTTATGGATGACTGAGTTACGACCCAGTCCATCTAGGAACTAGTATTCCAGGTATATGGTTGATTGAATCCACATGTACTTAGTTCATATAGGTGGGTGAAATATATAAATAATATATATATATATATATATATAATTAATAAGATATATGGTTACTGATCATACACTTATTCTAGATATGATTTGAAGCAGGTATAGGCACCAGGTGTCCCTTAGGAAACTGGATGGGTTGTTGTTTATTTGTTTAGAACTGCTTATTTTTTATTCTTATTATACTTGCACAATTCTTTACATTTATTTCATGGACTGAATTCAGTCATAGATACCATGGGTGGAAACCTACTGGGATTTATATCTCACACCCAGATCAGGACACCATTTTACTGGGGTACCTGAGTAGACCTTATATTTTTAGGACCTTGGTTGATTGCTTGAGATGTTTAGTTAGTACCTAGGAGTTAGGAGCACATGACCAAGAGGAAGCTAGAGATTCTCATGGAGATCACCCTTGAGGATTTTATTTTAGTTCTATTCTTTGTATCTGTATTATACATTATATTGTTTTTAGGTTTATGTCATTTGTTTCAGTCTATGTATCATAATCAGTACATACATGCATCTTTTGTATATTAGCATTGGACATCAGTTGTAGTTAGTTATTATTATTATTATTATTCTACTGCTCTATCTTTCATTTATTACTGATTCCACTGATGTCTGTTACTTATTATATATTATACCATTGTGCTACTTTGATCATGAGGGTATAGTCTCCCCACTCCCACCTCCTTACACCCTCACTGCTAGTCGGCAACCTTTGGTGTATGGAGAGGCGTGATTGATTCCATGTAACCCACCGATTCGACTACTGTCTTAGTGTTTAGTTAGTCCGGGATGTTACAGTATGCACCGAATCCACATTTAGGAGTGGGGTTAACAACTTTTCATTAGGTAGGGATCTGGAGTACGTCCGACCGATCAGGTCAAGGAGGTGGTCGTGGCCGGGGTAGCCAGACACTAGACTTACAATTCCAGCATAGTGAACCTGATCAGGGTAGCTAGGCTATATCTTAGGTCCATGGATCAGGCCATATGTATATAGTGAAATTGATACCTAAGGAGAAGAGTTCCAAAACTTCTATATCAAGAGGTACTATTCTAGTAGCTTCTATGTTAGTATCTTCTCTTTTTGATACATGTGATTCTCATTACTTCATATTTGTGCATGTTGTGGAGAGACTTGGGATCAATGTTCAGTTTTCCTATGGAATTATGACACTTTATACTCCTTTTGGGATACAATTAGAGAGTTTATTCTAGTACAGGGAGTGACCCCATGAGATAGACGAGTGAAACTTTGTATGAGACCTCTTTTTTCCTTAAGATGATAGGGTTTGACATCATTATTGGGATGGAATGGTTGGTTACCTATCATGATTACATTGACTGTTATCACTGAAGGGAGACTTTAACATCACCAGAGGGTGGAACTTTTATTCAAAAGGGTGAATGGGATGTCTAGGAAAGCCGAGATGGACCTGATCATAGCGGGATAGGAGGGATGGAAACCCAGATTGCTAGATTATATCTCAATGATCAGGGAACACATCAAGCATATTTCTATCTAGTGGTAGATCATTTTATAGACATTTTCCTAGATGAATTTTCAGGACTACTTCCCAAGATAGAGGTATAGTTTTCCATTGATCTAGTGTTGGAGTTACATCGATATCCATTCATCCTTACAGGATGAATAATACTAAGTTGTAGGAGTTTAAGAGGCACCTAAAGGACTTGGAAGAAAATGGTTTTATACAACCCACTTCTTCACTATGGGGTTAACCAATACTTTTTTCCAAGAAGGTTGATGGTACCCTCAATATTTTCATGGATTACTATAAGTATAACCTATTTAGGGTTAAGAAACGATATCCATTGCCTCGTATTAATGATCTCTTCAACCATATCTGAGGAGAAAGGGTTTTCTCTAAGATTGATCTGAGACCAGGTTATCATCAGGTACATGTTAGACCATCATATATACCACGTAAAAAATTCTATAGTAGATATGGATTTTATGAGTATTTAGTCATTTCATTCGGTCTCATGAATGCACTGGTAGTTTTCATGGAATTGATGAATCGAGTTTTCCATCTATATATAGATTCTTTTGTGGTGGTATTCATGGATGATATCTTGATGTATTCTAATACTCAACATTACCATGACAAAAATCTTGAGATCATATTGAATACACCAAGAGAGCATCAATTATATTCTAAGCTCACAAAGTTCCACTTTTTATTGGATAAAATTCACTTCCTGGGTCATATTTTCTAAGATACAAAAGTATCAGCTGACCCATAGAAGGTGATATCTGTAGTTTCCCAGGAGTATTCCAAGAATGTCTTTGATATTTAAATTTTATTGGGGTTATATGGTAATTAAAGGCACTTCATACATGACTTACCATATTTATAAATACCTATTATAGGCTTGACTAAAAAGAGTGTGAAGTTTATATGGTCATAATCCCACAATAAATCCTTTTAAGAGATGAAAGGGAGACTGAATTTAAAACCAATCCTGATCATGCCAGAGCCATGAAAAAGCTATAAATTCTATTGTAATGAATTATTCATTAATCTAGGAGAAGTTTTTATATAGGAGGATTGATTTTTAGAATACAAGTCTCATTAGTTGAGGCCACATGAGAGGAAATACCCAACACATGATCTCGAGTTAGCTACTATTGTTTATGACTTGCACTGTTGGAGGCATTATTTACTATGAGATCATTTTGTGGTGTATATAGACCAAAAAACCCTCAAGTACATCTCTATACAGTGTGACTTGAATCTTAGGCATTGAAAGTGGGTAGAATACCTACATTCCTTTGACTTCGAGCTTGACTATATGCCCAAAAAGGGAAATGCAGTTGCTGATAATCTAAGTAGGAGGACTCAGACACAGGAAGTTCAAGAGGAAAATAGTGAGGGGAAGCTTATGGTCATATTTTATGAGATTTATTTAGAGATTTAGGACTGTTATAGATAGTATGTACTTTCATTGTTATTAGTTACCTCTTCAATTCTGAAGAGAGTGAAGATGTGAAAATTGTCATATTCTGAGGGATTGGTCCTATGAGAGAGTATTGTAGGTGATTACCTACCACCTGGTTGGGTTGTTGATGATAATGATATCTTGCACATTCACGAACACATATGGGTTCTTACTGACATTTGAGAGGAGTTGATACAAGAGTATCATGAATTGATATGGGATGTGCATCCTGATCTTACCAAGATTTATCATGACTTATGCCACCAATACTGGTGGCCAAGGATGAAGTGGGAGATAACTAGTTTTTTTACTTGGTGTTCCACCTGTTAGTAGGTGAAAGTAGAATAATTATGACAAGATGGTATTTTACAGATGTTACCTATTCCTGAGTGGGAATGAGATGAAGTCACCATGGATTTTATGACGGGATCTCCTAAATCACCTTGGGGAAATGACATCATATGGCTAGTCATAGATAGGTTGATAAAGGTCACCCATTTCTTACCTATTAAAGAGTTTTTATCAGTGGATGATATTGGAAGACTCTACATTCATGAGATCATATGCTTCCACAAGGTTCCATGTTTTATCATATCAGATAGAGATTCTTGTTCCACATTGTGGTTCTAACAGGGGTTTTAGAGGGCATTGGGTTCACATGTACTACTAATTACAACCTATCACCCATAGACCGATAGTCAATATGATCATATGATATAGGTTTTAGAAAACATTATCCAAGAATGAATCCTTGATTTTATAAGTTCTTGGGAGAAATATTTACCTCTTTCTGAGTTCTCTTATAATAACAGCTTTCAGGCGACCATACAGATGACTCCTTATAAGGACCTTTATGGTAAGCTATGTCGTTCACCCATGTGTTGGTTAGAGGTAGGAAAGGTAGGGATATTGGGTCCTCGTATCATTCAGGAGACTTCAGAGAAGGTTTATATTATTAGGAAGCATATGTATACAGATCACTCTAGATAGAAATCATACACTGATCATCGCTGTTGACCACTAGAGTTTGAGGTGGGGAGTTGGGTTTTCTTATGAGTTTCACCCATAATGGGGTTTAGATAGATTCAGAAACAAGGAAATATATATCCTTGTTACATCGACCCCTTTGGGATTTTGGATAAATTCAATCCAGTATCCTATTGGTTACTGTTACCTTAGAGGTAATAGGCTATGCATGACTTCTTCTACGTATCTTATCTTTGCCGATATAATTATAATTTGTCACATATTCTTCAACATGTGGAGGTTGATTTGGAGTTTGATACATCCTTTGAGGAGCATCCTATCCATGTTGTTGATTAAGGCATGAAGGTTCTCTGAGGCCAGCCAGTTCCTCTGGTATAGGTGCTATGTAAGCATGGTCATGTACAAGATGAAACTTGGGAGCAGGAGGCCAATGTATGTTCCCGGTGGATGGATTTACTCTCATATGATTATTTACCACCTTTAGAAGGGAAATTCAGGGACAAATTTCTTTAAGAGGGAATATTTTAAGAACCCAACTTTTCTTTGAGGTATTAAACCTTTTATCTTCAGTTTAATTATTTAATTTTATCCTTATGGGAGTTCCTAGTAGGTTCACAGAGGAAATGAGGGTGTTTGGGGATTTTACGGAGCTTAGAGCCCGATATTTTTGAGGAGGTAGCTAGGACAAACAGTTAGTAGAAAATGTGCAGCCCAGTCAGCATAGTTAGATCAAATCATGTGGGGTGATCCAGTACACTATCCAGGGCCACACAGTTTGATAAAATCATGCAACCTAGGCCACATGCCCATGCATTTTCTGTAGAATTTTTTATATAGGGAAAACACATGGTCAATGCTTAGTTTGTCTAACCATGTTCCATGACTGTGGGAGAAGGGGTACCCAGGTAGTGTGGCTTTTATAGTTGGCCCATGGTTTGGCCAACCATGTGGAAAAACCATGCAACCCTTTAATGATGGGTAAATGACCCTTTTTTCCCTTAAGGGATTTATATGTTTAAACACCTCTCCCATTTTTCTTATTTCTCTAGTATCAAACAACCCTCTCTCATTTGAAGCTCCCATCCAAGCCTAACCTAAGATTTGTGATATATTCTCTATACAGACTATGATCTATCCTCCTTTAGTCTTGTTGGATATCCACAGGTGAGTTATCTATTCCTATTATTCCTTTCTTCATTTTTATTCTTCTCAATGAAGTTATTTTGGTGTAAGCTCATATGCCCTATTTTTAGGTAATTTGTCTATTTTATCTATTTATTCCATTTTAGCCTGAATTAGAGGCTAACAATGGATGAGGAGACGACTAACAAGTTGAGGTCAGTGGTATCATGATTTTCCCTCAACGTATTGATGGTTATATATATTTCATTATGTTGCATGCTGGATTTTATGATCATCGCTTATTAAATGAATTTATTCTTAAATTAAATGGGTAGGCTTGACCTATATGACCCATGAGAATTGTTTATAAATCATTAAAGGTTAATGAACTTAAATTTAACCAACCTTTAGGTGTGATATTTAAATGGATAAAACCAACATAGTTTGATTATGAATTTGATTAACCATTTGAGATATGCTCATCACCCCTTGATTTGGGATGTTAAATGAAATGATCAAAATATAATTGAATTGAATGAAGAGGGAATAGAAGACTATGTACCTTTTCATTTGTCTACTTTTCTTCTTGATTAGGATTTATATGTTCTTTAAATACAAGTACCAAATTAAGATTAATGAGAGGATTCATGTGATGGTAGGCCTTTTAAGCCTATGATTTGTTTTGATCCACATTCCGAGGTGAGTTAAATTGCTTGAATAAATGTGATGGATAGTTGAATTAAATGTGAACTTAAATGGTATGGTTAGTGACTAGGTACATGACCATTCATATTTCCATGACGAGAGTGAGACATGGGTTCCAAATTAGAACTCCATAGATATAATCTTCAGTCTTGATTAGTTAAATGATTATAATGAAATGATTATTAATCACCTTGGGTGACACATGGTTTCTCATATGAATAATGTTGATAGACTCATTTGGTAGCTGGTTTGTATATGCCAGAGTGATACTTGGACTCCTTTATGGACTTCCAAGGCCAGAATCATAGGGAAGACTGTTATTAGGCTATGAGTGATACTTGGAATCCCTATGTGGACTACCAAGGATGAACTTAGAGGGAATATTATTATATACACCATGAGTGGAACTGAATTTATACCACATATAAAGAAATACTAGGGTTCCTATGAGGAATTAATAGGACCAGAATGTAAGGTTTTGGGTTCATTATATACCTGGACTGATATCTTGGTTCCAAATTAGGAATGCTAAGGATGAGCTTAGGTTTTCTTTGAATTAAATAATGGATTGATTATACACTACATTTTTCAAGACAAAAAACAAGCTTGGATTCAGTTAGAGACTTACTTTTATAATGGAATTATTATACAACTTGATCAGATATGATTCATGAGGGATACTTTGGATACAACAAAGGTACCAAGATTTTATTAGAAATTAAATCATGACTGAATGAATATTTAGAGATATTCTGGATTAGGCCGAAGCAGGTAGCATAGGATGGGTGTTCCATGGGAACCCAGACCTATGTGGGTTGTTTATATACCAAACTTAATTTACATCTTTTATTATTACCTACACACTACTTATTATATATTCACATAATGGATGAAATTAGACACCATTGATGGGGGCCTACTAAGTTTATCTCACACCCTGCAAGGGTCACCTTTTTGGTACATGGAAAGACTTCATGGATGTAAGTAGGGATATGAGAAATTGCCCGATTACTGATACTTGACTAATTGTTTCGTGGGAGTAAGAAAACATAGGACTGATTGTGGATCATGATGCTATCTAGGGATAGTATTTTTGGTTCTTTTGGTATAATTTTATGTATGTGTACCTACTGCCATGTATGCCTATATTTACTTTTTGTATAGAATTCCATGATCATCATTTTGTATATGAAATTAATGGATGTGTTTACTTGGTTATTATGAGATGGATTTGAACTCTTATACTGTTAAATTATCTTTCATGCTTCTTATATTGATTGATATGATTATACCTTTGTGTTACAGTTTGATTATGAGGGTATCCCCACTATTCCACTATATACCCTCACTACTAGTTGGCAGCCTTTGGTGTATGGGGAGGCACGCTTGAGGTTATGAGGTCAACTGGGTTTGGTTACTGTTGAGTGAACCAGGCCCAGGATGTCATATGAATCAAGTAAAATTCCTAGGGAATGTTATCAACAACAAAGGGATATCTATGGATTTATAAAAAATTGAGGCAATTAAGTGATGTCCCAGACCAACATATGTGACATAGATTCTAAGTTTACTTGGATTAATGGGGTACTATTTTTTATTTGTGAGAAACTTCTCATTATTTTCAAGACCACTAACCAAGATAACTCGGAAGGGAGCGAAGCTTGTTTGGAATGATGAATGCGAGGAGTGCTCTAAAGAGTTAAAGAAGAGGCTAATCACTGAACATGTTCTCACATTACCCACTAGTGGGAAAGTATTTGTGATATACAGTGATGCATCCAAAAAGGTATTGGGCAGTGTATTCATGTAATATAAAAAAGTGATAGACTATGCCTCCTTCCAATTAAATATTGATAAGTAGAACTACCCAAACCATGATTTGGAATTGTATACAGTGATCTTCTCATTAAATATTTGGTGACATTATCTCTATAGAGAAAAGTGTGACATATATATGGATCATAAAAGGCTCAAGTATATATTCACACAAAAGGATCTCAATATGAACTAATGAAGGTGGTTTAATCTGATCAAGCATTATGATTATTCAATCTATTACCATCCTAGGATGGTTATAACAAAGTGGAAGATGCACTGAGTAGAAAGAATCCTATAACCCTATCCATGATGAAGATTTGAATGGATCCAATATTCTTGGGCATGAAAATAATGGAAATCGTAATAATAAAATTATCTTCATCCCACCTTTCTCAAATAAATGCTCAACCATACATTCTTGAGAGGATTAAGGAGGTATAAAAAGATGATTAAGATCTACAAAAAAGGTAGATAATATTACAGAGTTTAACTTTTCTAAAGATGGAGTTATAAGGTTTGGAACCTAGATATGTGTCACATAAAAACTAGAACTGAATAGGGAACCTTTGGATGATGCGCATATATCATACTTCTCTATTAATCTAGGAAGTACTAAGATGTATAAATATCTAAAGAAAAACATTTGGTGGGATAACACTAAGAGGGACATTGTAGAATTTGTATCTTGATGCTTAGTATGCCAATAATTCAAGACTGAATGATTTAATTCTAAAGGTATGATGCAACAATTACCTATACCAGTATGTAAATAAGAAAACATAACCATGTATTTCTTCACAGGACTCCCCAGGACATCTAAAGATAATAACACCATATAGGTGGATATTGATTTCCTTATAAAGTAAGCACATTTCATTACTATCAAGGAAGATTTATCCCTTGAAAAACTTGAATATATATACATAAGGTAAGTGGTTAGAGTACATGGAGTTCCACTCTCCATTGTATCCGATTGAGATATTAGGTTTACCTTAAGGTTTTAGATAAGCCTTTAGTAAGCATTGGATACAGAGTTGAGTTTCAATACTGGTCATCATCCTCAGATGAATTTTCAGTCTCAGAGAACCATTTAAACTCTAGATGATATGTTTTTATCATGTTCAATGAATTTACAAGGATTTTGGGATAGACACCTTTCCCTAGTGGAGTTCCCATATAACAAAAATTTCCATTCTAGCATTCAACTACACCTTATGAGGCTCTACATGAGAAGAGGTGTCAAAATACAATATAATGGGATGAAGTTAGTGAGAGGAAGCTTATGAGACCCTATCTTATCCAAGATATGAAAAATAAGGTTTAAACCATTCAATTTTATATGAAATCCACACAATGTCAATAGAAAATCTATGGAGACACATCGATGAAACTTAGAGTTTGAGATCAGAGATAAAGTGTTCCTTTATATATCACTGTGGAATAAATCCACGAGGTTTGGGAAGAAGGGAAAGATTAGTCTTAGATACATTGACCCCTTTGAGATCCTTGATGACATCAGAGTTGTGGCCTATCGACCAACACTCCCACCTAACTTATCTTAAGTACATGATGTGTCCATGTATACCTATTGTGGAAGTACATACTAGACCTATCACATATACTGAATCTTGAGGTGGTACCATTATAGAATTATATTTCATATGAGTAGTAGCTGGTTAAGATCTTATATCATAGAGACAAAGTGCTACGAAAAAAGGAAACTCACTTAGTCAAAGTGTTGTGGCAGAACCAAAAGTTTGAGGAAGAAACATGGGAACCAGAAGAGGTGATGGAACATAAGTACCCTCATCTATTTTAGTATATGAAATTAAATTTCAAGGATGGAATTTATGAATAGGGTAAATATGTAACAACCCAAAATTTTATAAATGAAGTTCCCTTTTGAATGAATAAATTCCTTATTAAGTAATATATTTATAGAAAACACATACAAAACTTTGGTTATTTTAGACCATTATAAAATATAGCCAGTCAGATTTAAAAGATCATTAAACATATTAACCATTGATAATATATCCATTGTATAGTGATTGTTAAGATTATTATATATTAAGGATTATGATAAAGTCTAATTGTCACAAACAAAAGAAGCGATGGCCACGACCAGTAAGATCATACACTATGAAGCCCAATTATCATAGCTTTTAAGGGGGATGGTATTACTAGGATTTTACCTCAACCAATAACAATACAATATTCAATAATTGAAACATTATTGAAACCATTTATAGGATAATTTCAAGCTTATTGAGATCACAATCCAAACTATGTTCGTAGAACCATCCCAAGAAAGTGCCACCATCGCACACCTTACCCTTAGGGTGTACACAGGTGTAATAAGGGGTTATTTATATAGACCCTAATAGTATAAATTTTTGATAAAATAAAAATTACATTTATCCATTTTTATTAATATTATATATATATATGATTGAATAATGAGTTTGATAAAAATTATATTTTGATAAGAAGAAGCTAAAATCGTATTTTTGGGAAATATATAGTTTCAATTAAAACACTATTTTTGATAAATTCAAGAATTTATAAAATAAATTTTATTTTCATGAAATATTCTTATATATTTATTTTAATATAAATGATAATATAATTCAATTAAGTATAATATAAATTTTATAAGGGATAGAAAGTTGTTAGTGTTGTAAAAATGTGTATTTTCCAGTAAATAAGGATTTTTATTTAAAAGTGAAAATTATCATATTTATAAAATTGTTTTGGTAAAATAAATATTAATTTTTAAATAGACATTTCAAAATTATCCAATAGTGATTTTTTCATAATTTTTCGGGATTCGATTTTTTAGGTAAAAATTAAATACAATATAAATATACGGTATATATTATAACATCATAATAGCTCAAAAGTGATGTAATAAAATCTATAAAGTTAATACACGACCAAAAATAGTTTCCCATTTAAAATAATTTTTTTTGAAGTTATTTTATTAATTTTATAAACCTCCAATGAATCCTCCAAAAACTATATTATATTTTAAGGTTTTAAAATTAATTCTTTATGAACATAAACCAATTTCACATCACTAATGGTATTATTTTAATATTTTCAGTTATTTAAGTTATAAAATATTTAAAATTACTAATATTTGGTAAATATCTTGGATAAAAACCATGGGAAGAATTTTGGTTTTGATTATTTTATCATGTAGGGTCCAAAACCTGAGTTTTGAAATTAATAAAGAATTCACCTATCCTTTTCTATAAATAATCACCCAAATTCCCAATAATATTCACTAAAAACCCATTTATAATGAATTTAATCTCTCTATAACTCTCTAAATCCATACCATAGTGTTCCCAAGCTCTTAATAAGATCCTCCCAATCTTTTAGAAGCGCTATCTCAAGGTAAGGGGATTTTCTCCCACTCCTCTTTATTTAAGAACTTGTTTTGAGTTATCCATTTTGATTTCCAATTTTTCATGTTGAAATATGTTTTTACACATCCCTTTGTTGTCCTTATTATTCCCAAGTTATGAGATACCACCTTTAACTTTCATTAAACTCTTTCATAAAACTTTATATACACTCGTTATCCTACCAAGATTATCCCGTGATTTTCCATGACAAACATTTGTGATGTGTATACCCATCTCCATTTCCAATAAAGGGTATTAAAATAGATGAAACTATAATTCATTGATTTGGTACACCAATTTATGTAACCCACACTCCTTAATCATGGGATTAAAAGTGATGAAATACATCCTTATGTTGTATGATCTACGTGGCACACAAATGCATGTACATGATATGAATGTGATGAGTGGGACCAAAATTATATAGACCTCCAATGAATTAGTGTAAAACCCAATTATTTTATTATATAGTTCTATATAAATAAATTTTATTTCTTTGATATTCTGTAATAGACACAACACTAAGTTTAAACAAACCACAATATATTAATAAAATATTATTATTTAATGTGATTGTTATCGCCTAGACGTTGAATTGATGGGTATGGATATGACTAACTAAATCATGAAAACGTATTTTTTACACATGTATAAAATTATTTAATTGGTTATAAATTTATTATAAATGAAAATAAAAATCATTTGAAAGTAAAAGAGATGTTTTTTTTGAAAAACTATTTTTATGCGAGCAATTTGTTTTTATCTTAATAAATTAAATTAATCACTATTGGTGAATGATTTTAATAACATGTATATATTATATATTAAATAAAATTTTCTAACATTCATATCATTTTTTATAGGCATTAGATAAGAATAAATCCATTTTTATGCTTAAAAATGTATTTTTCTAAAAAACAATTTTCATCGCGTTTTACACACTTATTTTAAAATGAATTTCTTCCATTTATAGAAATTGAATCATGAAAAATGGATCCCATATTTGGAATCATGATATTAATTTTTTTTAAATAGTTACCTTTTATATTTGGTCATTATGAATAATAACCTTGGTAAATAGTTATCACCTCGGTAAAGGGTGAAACAGGAAAAAGAGGGTTAAAACTTTGGATTATGGCTTTAAAATTCTTCTAAAACTTAAAATTATCCTATTAGATGAGTTTATTTTTAAAATTATCATCCATGAATATAAAATATGGCCACTTGGTTCCATTTTTCCTTGATTATGACCTTTATATTACTTTACAAAAAGGATAAATACAAAATGCCACTCTCTTGGCTTTAATAACTCTAAATTTTTATTATAAGGATAAAAATAGTATACATTCTGTTATAAATGTTTATTTTAAATATTAATTAATTTTTCTTATCACGGTAATTTTTTTCTTATTTTTAGTGATTGAATAATTACCTTAAGTGCTTATGCAATGCTGACACATTATTTATTCAATTAATAGAAAAATAAAATAAATGGTTTTAAAAATATTAAAAGTAATAAAATTTGGGTTAATTATTGTATTATATTAATTTTATAGATAAATATAACATATTATAAATATTTTAAAGGTTTATATTATAATTCCTTTGCCATCATGATGTATTTAAAATTAAATTAAATTAATAGTGTCAAAAATGACATTACGATATTCTATGTTAAATAATATTTTATTAAATTATTTAAAAGTCATAAAAATATTTATATAGGAAAATTAGAATGATAAATGGTCTATAATGTCATACCTATCCATTTATGAGCTAATTTTTACCTTATAATTAAAATTATAACCCTTTAATATTAAAAATTCATTAATGCGGTTAAGATTAAAATTGGTTAATCAAGGGGTTAAACCAAAAGTAAGGTTTAAAATGAAACAAAAACCTATATAAATTTCATTTTATGATGATATTTATACCTTATATTATTTTTATTTAAACATCTATCCATTTGGAAGCATTTTTCTTGAGAATGACTTAATTATATTTTAACATTTTTAGTAATTCCAAGTGTGTCCATTCAATCCCTTATAAAAGGATATCCATTATCTCTTTTATTTACAAAAATTTGAGCCATCTAGGTTGAAAAAAACCTGTAAAATTCTATTTTAAACTTCCCTATCCACAAATTATAGGTTTTAGTCTTCTTAAAAGACCATTCCAAGGGTCCTTAAGAAAAGATCTAAAGGAGGTCTCATGAAGAAGAGGTAATCAACTTATCTAACCTCTTTAAATTTATTTATTATTATAGATCATATGTCCTAAATATAATAAAATTTTATTATTATCATGAAAAAACCATTATACACCCTATTTATCATCAAATGGGAAGTGAAAGTACCGTTCATGTGTACGTGTGTACTACCACCTTTACGTAACAATACGATTCATTTTTTATCACCATATTTCATGGATGAGTATTATGATGGGTTTAATGTTTATACATGACATTTGTGACATTATTATGATTATGAATTTATAATATCATATCTACCTTTTTACCTTCCAATTTTTTGGAAAATGATAACATCGTGCGTGCATACATGTGGACTACCGCCTCCATGAAGCGATGTGATTCATTTTTGATTTTTGTTTTACATGGATGATAATAAGGATGGATTTATTGAATATATGTGGTATAATAATTATTCTTAAAAGGTTAATTTTTATTTATTTATTTTCATTACATTTTTCCAAAAGTGAAAACAACATTCATGCGTACGTATGACCTTCCATCTCCATGAATGATGTAATTCATTTTTCTATCTCTACATTTTATAGATGATTATAAATATGTATATAATTAATATATATAATATTTATATCATGGTTAAAATTATTTATATTATTTAACCATGATCAAATTACAAGGACTGTAACTAATAAAGTGAAATTTTGATGAAAAATGAAACAGTTAACATCAAGAAATGATCATTTTAATAAGGAATTATTAATAAACGGGTGTTAAAATGTTATAAGTGGATCATATATAATATTATAAGTATGACAATGACTCTAGTATATAATTATAATAAATTTAAATTTATTATGCAGGAGGTTGGAGCACCTTCAAAGAAATTTGAACTTGAGGTAAGAGATTTAAGTTACAATCTCATTGTTTATCAGGATTTTTTATGAACAAGTTTTTGATGATGAAATTTTATAACCTATCTATCAAGAATCCAATAAATTTTATTATCATATTTATTTATATAGATTATAAGTTTTCCTTTCATTTCCCCACTTTAAGTTCTCAAGATAATGAAAGAATTTTTTAAAGGAAAATTGACTTTATTTCTCTCTTTAGTTGAAAATCCTTTTTCTTACATGCCCATATTTTCTAAAAATGTTTTCAAGAATATTTTTAAAATTATTATATGATTATTTAAACTCATTTTTACACATGTATTAAAATTTTCAAAATATTTTAAAAGGAATCTTCTTTTCATTTTCTGAACAATGTACTTTTTATTTTTTACCAAAACTGTGAAAGGAATATTTATTTTAACGTACATGACATGAACAAAATTTACCACCATAATTAATGCTAAATTATTTTAATCTTAGTTTACAACTTTCCAAAGTTATTTTTAAGGAAATTTTTTTCCTTAATATTTAGGAAATTTTTATATTTTAAACAAGTTATTTCAAAGTGAAAAGGGTATTTTCCTTAATAAATTTTCTAGTGATCTTTTAAAGGAATTTTTCATCTATGATAACATCTATTGATGTTACTAAAGATTTAATAGGGATATTATCCAATAATACAATATTTCTTCTTTATCTAGATGGTTTATGATTATGATGATGAAGTATTGATGAAACCCATTTTCTTTTCCATAGGTTAAGTTATGATGAATATTTTTATGATCTTGTGGCATAAATATAAATGAATTTTTGTTTATGTGATGGTTGGGCCTAGAATTATATATCCATTTGGGTAAGGATTAATGTTCTATGAGCTCAAAGAGTAAACAAGAGGTCATCCCAAGCCCAAAATAGGGTACATTGGAGGTTATCCCAATCCCCAAAAAGGGTACATGGGAGGTTATCTCAAGCTCAAAGCAGGTACATGGGTAGTTAGCCTAATAATAAAATGTTATGAATGTATTGGTGGGTAGACTTGACATAATATTTTCATGATTATGATTATGAAACACTTTATTCCACTCTTTTATGACATGATCATATGCCAATGTTATATTCTCATGGATCATATTATTTAACCCCTTTATGATTAATGTATTATAAATGACCAATATTTATTCAATGACTCATGTTTATGATCTAAGAGTTATTGGGTATTATTTTCAAAGGTTAATCTCATATTCTTATTCCTATTATGCTCAAATTATGTTTAAATGATCATTAATATATCCCTTGTTTACCCTTACTGAGAATCTGAGATCACCCTTTTTTTATGTTTCCTTTCTCCAAGTTATTAATAAAGGTTTTAAGTTTGATATATCTAAGAAGGTTTCTAGTTATGAAGAACTTAATAGGTGGTAATTTAGTTTTCTTATTAACAAGTTGTTTATGTATCCAAGTTTTAAAAGACACTAAACCTATACTATTCTGGTATGGATCATAATATAATTTATTTAATACTCATCTTACTAGATGTAATATTTATGTATGAAAATAATGGGTCACTATAGTTGGTATCTAAGTAAGGTTTAGTTACCATTGGAAACTAAGATGAGAAAAATTTAGTGATAACTCTTAGTATAATCCTACATATAGGAGAAATTCCTAAGTTATAGTAAATGAAGGAGTGTGATTTTCCTATTAAAACATCCCTATCTAGATTTTACAAGTAGAAATAGTTTTGGAATAGATGCATATATGGGTAATAACCTCAAAAGTGTTGGTTGAGTATATCTTGTTTATAATTATAGTGCATGATGAGTGTGACCTTACTATGCATCTGGTTTGAAACTCTATGGGGATACGATTGTGTTAATTCCAATTTTCTTTATGAAACACCATGAAGTATTTGAGTAGATTATGACCATGGATGGCCTAGGTTAAACCTAGGGTTTCATATATTAAAAATACGGTGTCATGATTTATACATTATATAAATGATTTTTCATGATTTTATGGTTTCCCACTATCATTATTGTTTCTCAAACTATGATTTTTGGTTTTAATCAATGTACAGAACCTAAAAGAACCATGTTAATGTTGAATATGATAGAAAATATAATGATTTTCCTCTCGAGAAACCAAATGTCATGGGAGTTTGAATGAAAAATATCATTTTTATTATTACATAATATTCTAAATATATGAATCATGATGATCTTCCAAATGAGAAAAAGAGGTAATAACGTTCCGTCGAGTCCTTCATGAGGAAACAACCACCTTATTTTAGTGGATTTTGATCCACTAGTTACTGAGTAATGGATAAGTACCATTAAAAATAAAATTTCCATTATCCAGTGTTTGGATCCTAAAAAAGTCATTTTGGTTGTCTATCATTTGGAAGGTGAAAAAGATCAATGGTGGAATCTCATCAAGAAGATAAGGAAACAAGGAGAAATTGACTCTATGGAGTGGAATGGGTTTTGAAGGTTATTTTTAATGAGTATTTTACTCATATCCTCTGTATGAAAATGGATAAGGAGTTCCTTTAGATAATGTAGAAGTATTATTAATTAATTAGTGAATATTATGAAAATTTTACAATACTTACAAGGTATTATTATGGTATTATCATTGAACCAAAAAGTAAGATTGATTGATTCTTTAGTAGCTTAAAACCAAGTCTCCAAAGAGAGTTATCCATAAGGGACTTCAGTAGTTATGAGGAAATCATTTGATGTACTACCAAGGTAGAAATGAATATTGGAGTTACCCCTCAATCACATGGTTTTTATAAAAAATAATGATGGAATTAAAAAGAAATTATAATAATAAAATCCATAGAGGGAAGAATATGAACCTTAAATTATGATCAAAGTGTGGAAGGAGACATGGAGAAAATTTTCTTAAGGGGACTAGTAAATGATTTAAGTGTAAAAAGTAAGGTCATCGAGAAATAAAATTCCAAATTTATGGGAAGAATTTATCCAATTATGGAGGAAAAAACCATAAAATGTACCACCCACACTCCAGTGTTTCAAATGCAAGGAGTATGGGCATTATGATAACTAGTTCTCAAAACTGAAGGTTAATGATGATGATTTATGTCAGAAACCTCTTAGTCCTAGAGACACATGGAAATATCATGTTATCACTATTTCTAATTAGGGTTAAGATAACTACATGGTGAAAGAAACACTTACCATCCAGTCTATAACTTCTAATGTTTTATTTTATTCTGGATCTACCCACTCTTTTATATATAGAGAATTTTTTAAGGGTATCACAATACCACCCCAATGATTTGTTGTTGAATTAGTAGTGGAAACCCCTAATGGTATGATTATCACATCTAAAGTCTATGATTCTTCTCTAGTTGAATTTTGTGGAAATTTATTTCATGAAAATCTCATTATCCTCCCTATAATTGAATTTTATGTTATATTAATAACAGATTGACTTTATTTACATAAATTCCACAGAAATTTATAAAGGAGGGAATTCAAATTTTATATTTTGAACCAACCTAGGATTTTTTATTAGTGTGATGATAAATATGAACTTATAATAGAAATCACATCCATTATATGGGTCTTGATTCTTATTAAAAAGGGGTGTTTATCTTATATTGTTAGAGAGAAACTCAACAATGAAGATATTACTATTGTGTGGGATTTTGTTGATGTATTTCCATAATAATTCCTTATTCTTACAATGAATTTTGAAGTTGAGTTTTTAGTATAACTCATACTGGTACTGCACCTATTTCAAATACTCTATATAGAATGGCCCTGATTGAGTTGCAAGAAATGAATAAGATACTCTAGGATAATCTTGATAAGGGATTCATTCATATAGGTGTATCACCTAGGGGTGCACCTATTCTTTTTATTAAGAATAAATATGTATCAATGTGACTATGCATTGATTATTGAGACATTAAAAAGATCAATATCAATAAAAATCATTCTTTACCCTTTATTGATGACTTATTTGATCAACTATGTGAATCTTAATAATTTTATAAGATTAACCTTCATTCTGGATATCATAAATTGAATGTAAAGAAGGATGATATATGCAATAAAACATTTTATACAAGGTATAGACACTATGAATTTTTATTGATGCCATTTAGTTATACAAATTCCCCCACTATCTTCATGGGTTTAATTAATAGATCCTTTAGATACTACCTTGATCAATCTTTGGTAGTCTTTATAGGATATATTCTTATATATTCAAAGAACAATGAAGATAATGAATACAACTTGAGGATTATAGTAAAGACCCTAAGGAAGGATAATATGTATGAAAAATTTACAAAGTGTTAATTTTAGATACAAAAAGTTTCTTTTTAGGTTCATATAATCTCAAGTGAGGGTATATCTGTGGATCCATCAAAGATAGAAGTTATTGAACATTGGCCCAGACCAACCATAGTGATTGAGATCCATAGTATTCTTACTTTGGATTTATATTATCTAAGTTTTTTGGAGAATGTATCATTAATATCTAATCCACTCACAAAGTTAACTTGTAAGGGATCCAAGTTCATTTGGATAGATTAATGTGAATAAAATTTCAAGGAACTGAAGAGAAGGTTAATCAACACACCTTTTCTAACTTTACCCTGAAGTAGAGATAGGTTTATGATATATAGTGATGAATAAAATAAGGGAATCATATGTTTCATTATGAATAATTATATGGTGATATCTTATGACTCACACCAATTGAACGTTCATGAGAAAAATTACCCAACTCAAGATTTGGAGTTAGCTATGATAATGTTTACATTAAAGATATAGTGGCATTATCTTTATGGAGAAAAGTTTGATATATATACTAATCATAAAGTTTTAAAGTATATATTCACTCAAAAGGTAATGAATATTAACCATATAATATGGTTATATTTGATAAAATATTATGACTTTAACACCCTAGGATTTTAAAATAAGAACATTGTATTCAATAACATATACAACACGTAACATAGAGCTTAAACGACCACAAAATATTATTATTTAATTATGACCATTAAAACCTTTCCATTGAATTCGAAGGTATGAATATAAATAATCAAATTATGAAATATATATAAATTCATTAATCAATACCAATGTATTGATTAATTCTTAAGAAATAAACATTCAATTTTTAGTTAAGTCATATTGTGCTTCAAAAATACGCTTCCTTCAAAAATTATTTTTATTTATTTCTGTTAGAAAATATTATATTTAATTTTTTACACTTTTATAAAATTTATTTTAAAAAATAAAATTCATTTTGAAACCCGCATATAAAAATTATCTTAGGGTGAATTTTTGAGAATTTTATGAAAAGATTGATTTTTTGATGAGTAGTGAAAAATATTGATTTTTATTGAAAACTATAAAATTTTTCAAGAATTTACAAAGTTATTTTTTTAAAATGATTTAAAAGTAAAATTAGTTCTATTATATTATTATTAATTGAATTAATTTCATTGGGATCAATTTATGGTTGAATTTGGCATAAAAATATTTTTTACACTTAAAAAAAATTATTTTTCATTGTGTTTTGTGTTTTTATCTTAAATTAATTTCTTTCACTTATATAAATTGAATATTGAAAAATGTATTCCATATTTAGAATAAAGAGGTCCAATTTTTTTAAATAAGTCCCTTTTATTTTTGGTCATTATGAATAGTAAACATAGTAGATAATTGTTACTACGGTAAGAGTTAATCGTGTAATTAAGGTTAAAAACAATATGATAATGACTAAAAAATGAAACTAAAACTTTATTTTTTCCTATTGGATGAGTTTCCTTCATCTATGTCCATCAAAATTTTAAAAAATTGGCAAATTGGTCTATTTTTCTTTGATTTTTACCTTTATATTATTTTATGTAAAGAAAAGTAAAAAATGTTATTCTCTTTGTTTTATTATTTATAAATTATTGACATAGGGATAAATATAGGAAAAATTCAGTTCAAAAAGTATTATTTTAAATATTTTTTTTATCATTGTAATTTATTTTTAATTTTTAGTGATGAAATAATTATCCTAAATTCTTACGCAACACCGACACGATATTTATTCAATTAATAGAAAAATATAATAAATGATTTAAAAAATATTAAAAGTAATATAATTTGAATGAATTATTATGTTCCATGAATTTTATACATAAATATAAAATTTTAGTGATTTTTAAAGTATTATATCCGAATTCCATTTCTTTCATGTTGTTTTTAAAGTCAAATTAAATGAATAGTGTCAAAAATGATATTAACGATATTTTATGTTAAATAATATTTTATTAAATTATTTAAAAGTAATAAAAATATATAAAAAGAAAAATTATGAAGATAAATTGTCAAGAATGTCACCCCTTAGTCATTTATGAGCCAATTTTCATCTTATAATTAAAATCATAACTCTTTAATATTTAAAAAAGTCATTATCGTGGTGAAGGTTAAAATTTGTTAACTAAGGGGTTAATCCAAAATATAAGGTTTAAAATTATATAAAAACCTATAAAAAATTAATTTTATGATTATATAAACACCATATATTCCTTATATTTGAATCTATGTCATTTTTGGAAGCATTTGACATGAGCTTGACACATATTATTTTATAATATTTCTTGTATTTCCAAAAATAATATAAATTATATTTTATAATAAACAATATTTTATTAAATGATTTATGATAAATAAAAATCCTATATTTTCAAAGTGATTGGGATATGGTTAAAAATATAAATCATGGTCCATTTATGATCCAATTGTCCTTTTATATTAACTATCTTTACCCCTAAAGAGTAAAAAACTTTGACATCGCGGTAATCATCAAAATGGTTAACGGAGGATTAAAACAAAAAGATAAGGGTGAAAAAAACTCCTAAACTTGTCCAATTTTTATTGGATGATATAATTAGACTAATAATAATATTATATTTTAATTATATTAATATTTACCCATTTTAACATAAAAAATTATTTACATCAAATTTATAATTTAAGAAATTCCAAGAAGCCCCTCCCCTCATTATTAAAGGGAACCCCTATCCTCTTCTCAACACACTTCAAGAGACATTTGGTTTAGAAAATAACTTCCCAAATACATTACTAAAATCACTTATCATGTTATATAGGTATTATTTTGGGCATAAACACCAACCTTATAGGGATTAAGGTGCAAGGAAAAGGAGGTTTCCTGAAGAAGAGATATAATTCTTAACCAAAAGTTTTTGTCCCATTTCTTATTATAAATCCTTAAAATATTCTTAAACCATTATGAAATAATAAAAAAATTACATTCTATATATTTATATGTTTTTTTATTAATTTAAAACCCTATATCCATCTCCTCTTCCATTAAATGGGAAATGAACCATCGTTCGTGTGTACGGTGAACTACTGCCATGTGAACTGATGTAATTAATTTTCTATTATCGCCTCTAATGGATGATTATAATGTTTTATTTAATGTTTATATATGATATTAATTAAATATTTAACACTATAAAAAAATAATATATCATATAACTTATTAAATTTCCATCTATTGAAAAATGATAACGTCGTTCGTGCGTACATGTGGACTATAACCTCCACGAAGTGATGTGATTCATCTTCCATTACCACATCACATTGATGATATATATAGGTTTATTAAAAGAAATAATATGTAATTTATGACCATTATGTAAATATAAAATAATAATTATTTTCTTCCCATCACGATCATTGAAAAATGGAAATGTTATTCATGCGTTCGCATGACTTACCATCTCCATGATTTCAACATAGTTCATTTTTCATAACCATATTTCATTATTGATTTTAAAATTATAATTGATGTATAAAAATGACAATTATGTCATGATTAGTATCTTTTATATTATTTAATAATAACCTATTTTGGTTATATCAAAACTACTAATGTCATTTTAGACATATGAGCCGAATATCATCAAAACATCCAATGTGAACATAATTGATTGAGTAATTCTATATAACATGTTAATAAATGGACTAAAGGGAATAATATACTTGAAAAAGGTTATTAATTAAGTAAATAGTTATTATAAGTTTATTATTCATTAATATAAATAACATACATGGATATTAATACTTGAGTATGAGTTACTTTACTTTAAAAACCTTGTTTTAAATGTTTTAAATATTTATTTTCTAAATATTTCTCTTCTATGTACATATTCTTAAAATTATTTTATGGAAATTTTTATGAATTATAAAAAAAAATTTATACACCTATTTACTTTATTAAAAAGTTTCATGACCCCTTCCCTCCAAATATACCGCAATGAAGGAAGAGAGATAATGAACCATGAGTCCCACCTCCAGTAGGCCTCAGGATGGAGACTAGCACCGAGGGTATATAAATCTCATAAATGGGAGGAATTTACCTATATAATAAAACATGATCTATAGATATGATAAATATACCACAATAAACTCCATAACATGATATAAAAAGGAAACAAAAACCATCCCATAATGAATTTATAGATAAAATAGATACAAATAAAAGTCTCCAAATGAAAGTCACAAAAATAAAAGCTAAGTAAACGATAGAGAAAAACTACAAAGGTATGATCTAGTAATATCCATCATGACCCAAAAAGTCCTCCTAGAAACCTGAAAATATTTTTATATATGTATGGTGAGGATAAAAGTATACCTAGTAGAAAAACCAAAGTCTATTGTATACATGTGAAAAGAGTATACTAATGCATCCGTGAGGAAAAAACATAACCAAAAACACCCAAACAGGTCAACTAAACAAAACCCAACCTCATCAAGGTTTGTTCACTAAATAAAACATCTAAGTATAATAATATAATATGAATAATATCAATTATAGGGTACCCCAAACCACTTTAATACTAATTTTATGCGCTCACACCCCAACGTTGTACATCTTGGCACTCCCACCTCTTCTGAATCACATCACATCACATCACATCACATCACATCACACCCACACAAACCTGAGCCATCACATCACATCACATATCATAACTAGTGTAGTATGGTATCGTGAACATGAAGGACATCAACCTCGTGCCCTCCTACCATGCATGACCCCCACCACAAGCTATCTCATCGCATCACGCTTGAAGAAACCTAGGCTATAACATATCATCACATCATATCTAGATAGGGGAACTTTTGACTTTTGACCATCACAACCCATGCATTCCACAAATGCCTGGATGAGGGATTAGGGAAGAGTGGGTAGCCAACCATCCATCCTCCCACCGAGATGTTGAGAAAAACACCCCAAAACATTTGGTTTTCAACACTAGGTGCTTGATGTGGGTGGGGATCATATATAAAATCACAAGAATATAAAATGATATATATATAATATCAAATACATGATCTCAATCCCATGGGTTCACAACCAAGACACTAACCATATCACAATATCACTAAATCACCTAAAAACCTTTGAAATTTCCATTTCCACTTATAAATTCACAACACCACACAAGAAAAAAAAATACACATTTCATATTTCACCCTTTACTTTATCAAATCAAGTCAATTTCTAGAATTCCCAGTTACCAACCAATTCTAAAAAACAACCTGTTAATTTTCCATTTATCAACAACTACATTAACCACACTTTCCTTTATCATTTAAAGCATTCATTATCCACTATAACCCATGCCATTATAATTTAACATTATTTATTTAATTTAATTTTTACTCAGGTATATATCACAAAAAAACCCATTTCCAACACATATGCCTCATATCACAACCACAAATCACACAAACATAACATTTTCAGATTTAAGAAAAGGGGGATTTCATCACATTCCACTTCTTTATTTAAGTTCATTCTCACAAAAACCATAAATCTTGAGGAAACCATTTTATTAACCAAATATAAGTGATTAACCAATTCCATTTAAAGTGAAAACAAACAATCACACTAATCAAGGTTCCAAAACACATATCAAATTAGCTCAAAAAAGGCTCCTAATAGTCATGATTTTCTACGAGGCATAAAACATGCATAATCATTTAAATAATATTATAAAAAAACAAAAACTTGTGAAATATTCCTTTTTATGGAAAATAATAATAATAAACTTCATGTTATTACCAATTTCTCTCTACATGATAATTTTTCAATTATCTAAATTAACACAAAATGCGATAACAAGTCTAATAATTCTCTATGCATACAATAATACTTTATATAAAAATAATTTTCAGCAACATGAAGAAATCATATAAAATACCAGAAAAATTCCCTCATTCCCCATAAATTATAATTAATTAATTAATTATCTCTATTAATCCTATGCATATCATCTTATCAAACAATAAAAAAAAGTATGTCCCCTCCTGCATGATACACTAGGTGAGAAACAAAATATTCTCTACCTTTATTTATAGACCCAAAAAAGATGAGAAACAATGTTTGTAAGGGACAACGTGAATCCATAATCGTCTGATTATCCATATTAAACAATTTAAAATTTAAAAAATAGGATTTAATTAAATATAGAAATTATAACTCAATGATTTAAAAAAAAATGCACTTACCTTCTAATTATCAAGAAGAATCCAATGGAATTGATGGCACGTAATTCTGATTAATATTGAGGGAGATATGGAAGAAATAATTTGAATAATATTAGGTATTTATTTACTTTATTTTTACATGAATCATCATAATTAATTCCAACCATTTTAATTATAAAACTCATTTAATTCATAAAACCGATTTCTCTTAATTTCACACATTTTCACCAATTTCAAACCCCATATTTTTATTATTATTAAATTAAAAAAAACACCCTCTCTCCAATCTATTTTAAATCTCACATTTTTTTATGTTTTTGACTTCTTAAAAAAAAATTTATCCATTTATTTTTTTGATCGCCTTTTTTACCTACTTTAAATGAATTGTGTTTTTTAATCAGTGCATCATCATTCCTTTTTTAACATTTTCAAACATTAAATGTTTTCCAATTTGTTTAAAATCCAAACCCTACACTTTCTCTCTCCTCATATCATGATTTTATCTTTTTTTTTCTTTCAAACATTTCAATTTCCATTTATTTTTAAACCATACACATTTTCCACTTTTTTTTCATTACATATATTTATATATATAATGTAACTTCGTATATATATATATATATATAAACATTACTTATATATATATATATAAAGTTTTTTACTTTAAAAAAAAGTGATTATATATATATATTAACAAAATGATATATATATATATATAATTTTACTACATAACTCTCATTTACATATATAATATGAACACATGATGTATGAAATATATTTTTATTAACATGTAGTGTTTCCAGCTATACCACGATCTCATATGTAGGGTCTTCATTTTATGCACGATATATCTTAAAATTTTCTTGAACAAAACCTTCTAATTATTTAATAAAATTTTATGCGTATCAAAAATAATAATTATTATACGATAGCTTCGATGAACCTCTCTATTTTGTTTCGTTTTAATGACTATCTCACCAATCTATTCATTCAAAAATTTTATCCAATTAAAATCATAACACCCACACACACCCACTATTTATGAGTATCACATTTAATTTATAATTTTTCTCTCTCTTATATTTAATCACCACACATTTAAACCTTATAAATTTTCTAAATGTAAAACAAGCAAACTATCTTTGCATATTGCATACATTTAAAAAACTTAAATCATCATTTTTTTTGATTCTATATATTCATATATAGAAATATAAATATATATACACAATAAATAAATATATTCATTTATATATACATATTTGTGTATATGCATATGTAAAAAACAATGTACACACTTAAACATTTTTTTAAACATATTAAATATACATACATATATACATGTGTGTATATATATGCATAACATATAAATGCAAAACACACACACATATTTATATAAAAAAAGTAGTGAATATATATATAAAAATTGTAACAAAAACATTTTGAAATGTTTAATTACAACATGACACATGTAAATATACATATTTACACATGTGTATAATATGTTGTATAATGTTTAATATATTGCATCTAATTTAAATTTTGAAAAACATATTTAAATTAATAATATTTAATTGATTACAATTAAATAAATATTCATAAATTAAATCATTTTAAAAACCTCCAAAATAGATTTCAAAACTTCAAAATTACTATTAATAAATTTTCAAACCCATTTTAAACTGCTTTTAATTTTTTTTAAAAACACACAAACCTTGGAATCACTAGGAAACACCCTAGAATGAAAAATGAATTCTTGAGAATATTTCAGACCTTCACATTAGATACCTCTCAAATAATTCTATCTTTGAGAATTAAAACAAAACCACAAGGAAAAAAGAATGGTGGTCCGAACAACCAACCTATGAGATAACTATCAAGTTTCTCAGTATATTTGGAACATAAAAACCATTATGGAAAAGGAGTGTAAAAATAAACAATACTTTAAAACAATATCCGAGGGGAGATACCTCTCAAAAAAAAACAAGGACACATATATGGTCATAACAAACACATAAAATAATACATATTAACCAATTATGAGAAAAACATTATTTTCAACTCAATTTATTATCCACAATTTAAATTTCCAACTCCAAGTTCAAAACCAAATACTTATTTTTTTAACAAGTTCACTCCTTTAAAAATCACCCTTCATTTAAATACATTTTTTAATCTATATAAAAAACACTTCATCAAATCACTTTTCATTTTAATTTTTTTCACACAATATTTTAAAATCCTTTAAAAGAATGTTTTATTTTATAATTTCATGCCTTTTAATTCAAAAACAAACAATAATTGTTTTTTAAACCCATCCCTCTCATTTCACATAATTTTTTGGAGTCAAAAATCTGACATATGACATGAAACGTAAAAACAAAACAAAACATAAGGTTGGAGAAATCTATTTTATCCAGTTGAAAAATTTCCCAAGTTTTATAATAAAACATTATTTACTAGAAGCATACCCACAAAAAATATATATAAAATTTCCCAACCAACAAAATAACTCATATTAACATAGAAATAGCTACTTTAAGCATAAAAATAAAAATAAATAATCCATTAAACCATGATATTTTTCTCTTTGGGTGTCACTAACTCGCCTATACAGTTTTAAAACATGTCATAATATAACGTGTCTTGATACGGGAAAGAGTTTCCCTATGTTCTTATTTTTGAGTTCATAACATGTGTCATCGATATAAGATCAATCATAATAAACCCAACCAAACCAATAATAGTCAAACATTACCATCACTTCATAAAAATATTTAGGTGTGGGAGGAAAGTACATCTTCATTAATTTCAAGATTTTCCAAAAAACCCTTTTTCTTTTATTACCAACTTTTAGTGATTAAAATTTTTACAAGAGTTGGGGGATTCCATCAATACAAACATATCATAACACAAAAAAAGTTACCTCACCACAATAACCACACATATCATAAACCATACATCACTACCACTAGCCAAACTTACCAACCAATGAAAACATCCACCAGGCATTTCACACAACCACATCACCACACCACTTTACCATCCGTAAGAAACAACCCTTTTCATATAACCACATGCTCCATATCACCATACACACATCCCCAACCAATAATCACCACTATCATCACACATTAAATCACCAAGCAAACAAATCAAGGAATTACCTCTCTCTTGTCAAGATATTATCCACTTTGGGTGGCACTGACTCACCCATACAGTTTTAATCACATCAAAGTATAACGTATCTCAATTAGGGATAAGGTTTCTCATATTCGTATACTTGAAGTTTTTTTAACCACACATTGCATAAGGAAACATAACTTGAAAAAACACACATAGCAGTAATACATTTTAGTTTCCAAAATTATTCAGGGGCTTATATTACTTCACCTCATTATTTATTATGGTTATTCTCACAAAATTTTAAATTTTATATGGGGAACTGATTAATTAGCCATATATATAAGTGATTATCCTTTTAATTCATGGTGATATTAATAAAGAAGTCAGACCAGGGGTCTCATAATCCATGATAATTACATCACATGAATGTTTTCCAATAACCATTATTTTTATCAAGGCATAACAACACTTCAACACAAAAATAACAACACAAAAACAAAAAAAAATTCACATTTCCAATATCATTTGAAAATTTTTACATGATAGGTTCTTATGTTAAATTAAAAAACCCCATTATATACACAACATGAATTCATAATCATTAAAATAAAACATACTTTATAACAAAAAAATTTAAACTGCACATGTTTTATTACCATGTTTCATGCTTTATCGTGCTTGAACTAAACATTCTTTAATAATTTCATGGATCAAGAAAACATGATTATATACATCAATAAGGATAAAATTATTCTAATTCCATATTTAAATACAACATATTAAACATGCTACATGATCAAGCATAACATACTATAATTTACCTAGTTACCACACAAATGTTTTCAACTTTAGGCATTATTCCCATACTAAAATATCAATAACTTAACATGTGAGGCAAAGTTAATTCAGAATATAAAAATTATTATCATTTATTGAAGAATAAGTTTAATTATTTAAATAGTCTCAAGTCTCAAAAGGTAACCACAAAGCATGCTCATTATTTTCCAAAATTTTAGAAACAAAT
Source organism: Viscum album (assembly GCA_963277665.1). NCBI lineage: Eukaryota > Viridiplantae > Streptophyta > Magnoliopsida > Santalales > Viscaceae > Viscum > Viscum album. The sequence goes on along the minus strand of OY728141.1, from coordinate 2,078,588,743 downwards.
GTCACACGAATTTTCAGCCTAACACTTGATTACAACATATGATTATATTAATATTATATAAATTAAATCATTCCAAAAATAAGGAGAAAGTTATTTTTGTCAAGGTTCTCCAAATTAAAAAGAATTATCAATAATCAAGATGGTCATTTTTCAAAAATTTCAGAATTTAAATGTCCAAAACCAAGTTTTACAACAAGTTCATAACACATGCTCATGATAAATTACAAATGGAAAACAATTCATGATATATTAAGTCACATGAAAACTAGAATACTTCAAATATTAGTTTTAAAATAATTAATTTTATCATGCCAGTATGAAATCTACTTGAGGTAACATGATTCATAAGGGTTTTCAAAATTAAGCAGTTTTTCACAACAAAATACACTATGCATGCTTATCTAACAATTTCAAACATTAGGAAATCAAGATGGAATTTTATACATTTTAAGAAAGGAAAAAAATTCAATTCATTAAGAATCATGCTATAACAGGCAAGGAAACAACACATTCAAGCCTCAAAAAGGTTTCAAACAAATATATTAGGCTAATTAACCACCATTTTACTCTTTCCTTCCAGGTTATATGATTAATTCATCAAAAAATAATAGTTCATTAGCAACCACTACATGGGAACAGTTAGATAAATACACATAAAATTCCATTATTTATTTAATTAATTTACTAACTTCCCAAAACCACTTCATTCAATCAAAAACACAATCAATCAGGATGAATGTACCAATACCAATCATCTACCCTACAAGAGGTTCCACCTCACTTGGTCATTCGGTAGGATCATAATCCTTACATTGGATCACAGGAGGCCATAAAATCCTATGTTGTAGCCAGTCTTTCCTAACCCGTTTCACACACCAAGACCACTTGACACTGTTTCTCTACCAACCCATGCAGTCCTCACTGTACCAACTCCAAACTTCATCTTATCTCTAAACCATAAGTTTTGATATCACTTTGTTATGACCCCTCCCTCTAAAGACACCACAATGAGGATGAGAGATAATGACCCCTGAGTCCCGCCTCTAGTAGGCCCCGAGTTGGCGACTAGCACCAAGGGTATAAAAATATCATAAATGGAAGGAATTGACCTCTATAATAAAACAATATCAGGAGATAAGATAAATCTATCACAAGAAAATCCATAAAATAATATAAAAAGGAAACCAAAACCATCCCATAATGAATGTATAAATAAAATAGATACAGATAAAATTCTCCAAATAAAAGTCTCAAAAATAAAAGCTAAGGCAGCGACATAGAAACAACCCCAAAGGTCTAAGATAGTAATGTTCAACATGGTCTATGAAGTCCTCCTAGAAAATTGTAAAAAAATTTATATACGTAGGGTGAGCATACAAGTATACTCAATAGGAAAACCAAAGTCTGTCGTGCACATGTGAAAAGAGCATACTAATGAATTTTTATAGAAACAACATAACCAAGAACACCTAAACAAGTCAACTAACCAAACCCCAACCTTACCAAGGACCTCTCACCAAATAAAGCACCCAAGTATAATAATATAATATAAATCATATTGATAATAGGGTACCCCACACCACATTCTCAATAATTTTACACTCTCACACCCCAACATCATACATCTTAGTGCTCCCACCTCTTCTGAATCCCATCCCATCCCATCACATCACATTGCATCGCATTGCATCACATCGCATCACATCACATCACATCACATCACATCACATCACATCACATCACATCACATCACATCACATCACATCACATCACATCACATCACATCACATCACATCACATCACATCACATCACATCACATCACATCACATCACATCACATCACATCACATCACATCACATCACATCACATCACATCACATCACATCACATCACATCACATCACATCACATCACATCACATCACATCACATCACATCACATCACATCACATCACATCACATCACATCAAATCACATCACATTACATCATATCACATCACATCACATCCACCCCGTAGACACTTGGTCCATCACATCACATCACATCACATATCATGACCAATGTAGTAGGGTATCGTGAACATGAAGGACATAAACCTCATGACCCCTTCTACCATGCACCCCCACCATAATCCATATCATAACATCTCGCCTGAAGAAACCTGGTCCATCACATCACATTACATCACATTTAGATAGGGAAACTTTTGACTTATGTCCATCACATCCTATTCATGTCACAAACTCTTAGAAGAGAGAGATAAGAAGAGTGAGTAGCCATCCACCCATCCTCCCATTAGGATGTTGGGAAAAACACCCCCAAAACATTTGGTTGTCGGAAATAGGTGCTCAATGTGGGTGGGGAGCATATACAAAATCATAAGAATATAAAATGATATATATATAGTATCAAACCCACAATCCTAATCCTATGGGTTCAAAACCAAGGAACTAACCATATCACAACATCACCAAATCACCTCACAACCTCTGAAACTTCTGCTGCCACTTTTAAATGCACAACACCACACAACAAGACACAATACACATTTCATATTTCTCCCTTTACTTTATCAAATCAATTCAATTTCCAGAATTTCCATTTACCAACCAATTCCAAAAAAACAACCCATTCATTTTTCATTTATCAACAACCACATTAACTACACTTTCCTTTATCATTTCAAGAATTCATTATCCACTATAACTCATGCCATTATAATTTAAAATTATTTATTTAATTTCATTTATACTTGGGAATATATCACACCACAACCCATTCCCATCACATCTGCTCATATCACAACCAAACATCACACAAATATAAAATTTTTAGATTTAGGAAAAGAGGGATTTCATCACATTACACTTCTCTATTTAAGTGGATTCTCACAAAAACCATAAATCTTGGGGCAACCATTTTATTAACCAAATATAAGTGATTAACCAATTCTATTTAAAGTGATATAAAACAATCACACTAATCAAGTTTCAACAAAAAATATCAAATTAGCACAAACAAAGGCTCCAAATAGTCATAATTTTTAGCAAGACATAAAACATGCATAATAATTTAAATAAATATTACAACACAAACAAATACATGTGATATCTTTCTTTTTATAGAAAATAATAATAATTAACTTCATGTGATTATCACTTTATCTCTTCAGGATAATTTTTCAGTTATTTAAAATAAAAAAATGTGATTATAAGGATAATAATTCTCTATTCAAGCAATAATATTTTATATGAAATAAATTTTATACAACATGAATAAATCATATAAAATACAGGTGAAGTTTCGTCATTCCCCATCAATTATAATTAATCAATTAATTATCTCTATTAAGATAATGCATACTATATTCTCAAAGAATAAACAAAATTATAGCCCCTATGACATGATACACTAGGTGATAAATGAAAGATTCCCTACCTTAAATTTTAGACCCAAAAAAGTTGATAAAAAATCTTCACAAGGGACAACGCAAATCCATAATCATCCAATTCTCCATCTTAAATAATTTAAATGTAAAAAATAGGATTTAATTAAATCTTAAAATTATAACTCAACACCTATGAAAAAAACTATGCGCTTACCTTATACTTGTTAAGAAGAATCTAATGGATCTAACGGTGAATCATTCTGATTAGTATTGAGGGAGATATGGTAGAAAGAAGTTGAACAATATTGACTATTTATTTACCCAGTTTTTACATGAATTATCATAATTAATTCCCATAATTTTAATTATAAAAACTCATTTAATTCATAAAACTGATTTATATTAATTTCACACATTTTTAACAATTTCTAATCCCATATTTTTATTATTATTAAATTCAAAACAAAACACCCTATCTCCAATCTATTTTCAATCCCACACATTTTATGTTTTTGACTTCTTTAAAAGAAACTTATCCATTTTTTTAAATGTAATTCTTTACCTATTTTAAATGTATCATGTTTTTTTATTCGATGTATCATCAGTCCTTTTTTATTGTTTTCAAACATCACATGTTTTCCACTTTTTTTAAATGCCTCACCCCACACTCTCTCTCCTCATATCATGATTTTCTCTTTTTTTCTTTCATATGTTTCAATTTCCATTCCTTTTTAAACCATATACATTTTCCACTCTTTTTTCATTACATATATTTATATATATAACATGACTTCACACACACACACACATATATATATATAAAAACTTTACTTATATATATATAATTATTTTTTTTACTTTTAAACAAAATGTGATTATATATATATTAACAAAACAATATATATATATATATATATAGCATTTAACTGCACAAATCTCATTTACATATATAATATACACACATGATGTGTGAAATAATTTTCTTATTAACATACAATATTTCTGGTTCTTCCATGATCTCATACACAAAGTCTTCATTTTATGTATGATATATTTTAAAATTTTCTTTAACAACACCCTTTAAATATTTAATAATATTTTATACATAAAAAAAAATAATAATTATTATATGATAACTTTAGTGAACCCCTCTATTTTATTTATTTTTAATGATTCTCTCTCAAATCTATTCATTCACACATTTCTCTTTCATTAAAATCATAACTCTCACACACATCCACTATTCATGAGTATCACATTTAATTTATAATTTCTCTCTCTCTTATATTCAATCACCACACATTTAAACCTCATAAATTTTCTAAATTTAAAACATGAAAACTATTTTTACATATTTCATACCTTTCAAAAACCTAAATAATAATTTTTTTCAATGCCATATATACATATATAGAAATATAAATATATATACACAATAAATAAATATATTCATTTATATATAAATATTTGTGTATATGCATATGTACAAAATAATGTACACACTTGAACATTTTTTTAAACATATTAAATATAAATACATATATACGTGTGTGTATATATATATGCATAACATATATATATGAAACACACACATGTTTTTATATAAAAAAGTAGTGTATATATATATAAAATTTATAACACAAAGATTTTGAAATGTTTAATTACAACATGACACATATGGATATACATATTTATAAATGTGTATAATATTTTGTATAATGTTTAATATATCCCACCTAATTAAAATTTTGAAAAAACATATTTAAATTCAATAATATCGAATTTCTTACAATTAAACAAATCTTCCTAAATTAAATCATTTTAAAAACCTCCAAAATAAATTTCAAAACTTAAAAATTACTATTAATAAATTATCAAACCCATTTTACACCACTTTTTTTTAAAAACACCCAAACCTCAGAATCACTAAGAAATGACCTAGAATGAAAAAACAATGCTTGAGAATATTACCAAACTTTACACAAATGTTTTTTAAAGGAATATTTTTATATATTTTATACTGAACATTTTGAATTTCTTTAAAAAAGTCAAAAGGAATGTTCTATTTTAACATATACAACATCAACAGCTTTTCCCACCACCAAAACAAATATTCTATTTTTTTCTTCCTTCATAATATTCTAAGTTTTCTTCAAAGAAAAACCATCATTAAATTTGTTTTGGGAATTTTGGTTTTGAAAATTAGGTTTTAAAGAAAAGGGATATATCAAGATTTGAAAACATTTTCTTATGGGTGCAAAGAATGTTTTTATGATGCAAAATTCCATATATTATGATTAGGAATTATGATTGATTTAATTTTATGGAACGCATAATCATGAAAATATTATGATGGGTGTACCTAGATAGATCTATAATTCATTGGGTAATATTTTTGTCTCATGATACGCTATGTATTGGATTAGGGAGTAAACCTAATCCATAACAGGACTCTATCCACCATGTGATGTTGTCTTGGCCATTATCCTTGACTTATGCTTATGTTATATTTTGTGTTTCTATCACATTTACTTTATGAGTTTTATTTTTCCTTCAATATTTATCATGAAATGTTTTATGAAAATTTTTGGGAAGAAATGTCGATTTATTGGGTAATAAAATGTTTATTTTGAGCCCAAAGTTTATTTTTGAAAAAGGAAAACTTTTTATAAGTATTCATGAACTAATAAGGTTATTTATTTCTTTTTTATGTCCATTACTATGATTTTTGGGATCATATCACATTTTAAAATGTTTTTCACAAGGTTTTATGTATGATTAGGAACAATGATAAAGATATAATATGGGAATAGAAAAGCTGAGTATAGTGGAATAATGATCAATTAAATTTATGGTTATATTTACGTAAGAGTTTTTCCTAATTCTATAAAACCATAAACCTAAAATATCCTTAGTTATGTAAGTGATACAATATTTCCTTTTGAAATTGTAAGTTTTGGATGGTTAAAATTGTGTCACATTGATTGGTATTAAATCCAAAAGTGTAAAGTTTGTGATTTTAGCATTGGATATGAGAGTGCGGGTCTTGGTTCATTATAGTTGGTATTAGACCAAGGTTTAAAAAACATTTTATATTAGTATTATTTCATGATAGGTTATATTAAGAGTTATAGATACCATCGTGAGTTTATAAGTTTAAGTATGATCATAATTTCAATGGATTAGACACCCATTTTGAGGTTTTAATTGATGGGAGTTTAAGATGATTAAGAGTATTTTGGGAGAAATTTATGGAAATAAAACCCTTAGATTTAGTTTATGTTTTAGTGAAAAATTTATTTTAGGAATAATTATTTTATATTCCATGGAAATAATTTGAAAGGTATTGATAAAATTTAGGGTATATATGATCTTTTATATTGAGATAATTATGGGTTAATACAATTTGGGAAGATATGTTTTATCATATATATAACCATGGGATTTAAAAGTGATTTGGTGATTAAGTGACTTATTTTATTTCAGAATAAGTTCACTATTTTGAGAACCTTATATGATTAAGGTAAACTAAATATTATTAGATAAGATGAGATTTTATTTAAGGATTTAAGATTGAATTATATTTTAGAAGTACATATGATTTTAGTTTGTATTTTTGGAGATTCATGTTATTTATGAAAATTATTAGTATATTTTGGAGATTATATGATTATGGCATATACATTTTTGGGTATATGACTTTATGAGTAACTAATGTTAATTAGATATAAATTTTAAATTAATCTCGGAAGAAATTGTGATCAAATCATTCTAATCTTTGGGTTTCAATCATATTCAGGAATATTTGGAATAATTTTAAGTTTAGTTATTTATCAAATAATTTAATTTGAAATTTGGGTGTTATTGTTGAGGATTTAGAGATTAATGTTGTATTTCATAAAATATAGGTTCATTAATTTTGGGAATTATCTTACCTTGTAGAAACCATTATGGTTTTGGATAATGTCTAAAGAGAGGAGGAAAATTTGTTATCCTTTTATGGATTATGTGATCCATTAGAAGTTAATTTTAGTTCTTTCGGAATGAAAAAAAAATCATCTTGAATATTCATTTCTTGGAGTAAGAGATAAAGTGGAAAATGATCAAAAAACAATCAAAGGATGAAATTGTGCTTATATTATGGAAAAAAAATCAAGAAAGAATATTTTATTGTGTTCCCTATAAATATATAGTAAAATAATACCTCAACTTTAGAAAAAGGATCTTGAAATAAAATGTTATACTTTTACCTTCATTTCTAATGAATTTATAGTATTTCACCCATCATAGAATTATGGTTTTGTGGTAGTTAACTTTCACCTAACAATGTTCTATATAACTCTCTATTAGTCCTTGGGAATTATTTTTATCCTCCATGTATATATTTTAACTTCCCACTAATTTTATCCTATTTGGAAACCTAGTTTTTTGTTATTTCAAAGGACTATAGTATTTTCCTTTCCCTATTTTAAGAGGAAGTTTTATTAACCTTTTTTATGATGTGGATTTTCAACTAAGGAATTTTAAAATGTATAACTCTTTATTACCAATAGCAAGTTAAAATTGAGAGGATTAAATTTATTAGGGGGATTTAACACCATGAGATTTTAAAAGAATAACATTATGTTTGATATCATATACCACATTCAACACCAAGCTTAAACGACCATGAAATATTATTATTTAATCATGATCATTAAAACCTAAACATTGAATTGGTATACATGAATAGTAATAATCAAATTATTAAATATATACAAATTTCATACTCAATACGAATCTATTGATTAATTATTAATAAATAAACATTCAATATTTAGAAAATTCATATTATGCATCAAAAATATGTTTCCTTCTAAAATGATTTTTATTGTTTTTTGTGAGAAAATATTATATTTTGTTTTAGTCACTTTTAGAAAATGTATTTTAAAAATAAACTTCATTTTAAAATAATCATATCAAAATTATATTAGGGTTATTTTTATATAATTTTCTAAAAATATTGATTTTTTGATGAATAGTGAAAAAAACTGATTTTTATTAAAAGCTATATTTTTTTCAAGCATTTATAAAGTTCCATTTTGTTTTAAAATGATTTAAAAGTAAAATTAATCTTATTAAATTATTATTAATAAAATTAAGTATATTTTAATCAATTTTATGGTTGAATTTGGTATAACAAAATTTTTTATACTTAAAAAGACATTTTTTTTGAAAATTACTTTTTGTTGCATTTTGTGTTTTTATCTTAAATTAATTTCTCTCAATTATAGAAATTGAATATTGAAAAATATATTACATATATAGAATCATGAGGTTAAAATTTAGTAAATAATTCCCTTTTATTTTTGGACATTATAAATAGTAACCATAGTAAATAATTGTCACAACGGTAAGGGTTAATTGGGAAATTAAGGTTAAAAATAATATGATAAGGAATAAAAAATGACCCCAAATCTTTAATTTATTCTATTGTATGAGTTTAGTTCAATAATTTATATCCAATTTTTTAAAATATTGAAACTTGGTTCCATATTTCTTTTATTTTGACTTTTATATTATTTTATGCAATAAAAAGTAAAAAATTTCATTCTCTCAGTTTTATTATCTCTAATTTTTCAACATAGGGATAAAAAGAAGATATGTCCAGTTATAAAAGGGTTATATGAAAGATAAATATTTTTTTATCATTTTAATTTATTTATAATTTTTAGTGATGAAATAATTACCTTAAATGCATATGCAACACCGACACAATATTTATTCAATTAATATAAAAACTAAATAAATGATTTTGAAAATACTAAAAGAAAAATAATTTGAATGAATTATTATGTTCTATATATTTTTTAGATAAATATAAAATTTTAGCGATGTGTTTAAGTATTATGTTAGAATTAATTTTCTGTCATGTTGTTTTCAAAGTTAAATTAAATGAATAGTGTCAAAAATGACATTACAGATATTTTATGTTAAATTATATTTAATTAAATTATTTAAAAGTCATAAAAATATTTAAAAAGAAAATTTAGGATAATAAATGGTCTAATATTTAATAACTTTTCCATTTATGATCCAATTTTTACCTTATAAATAAAATTATAACCCTTTAATATTGAAAAATTCATTACACTAGTGAAGATTAAAATTGGTTAACCAAGGGGTTAATTCAAAAGATAAGATTTAAAATGATATCATAACCTGTAAAAATTTTATTTTAGGATTATATTAATACCATACCTCCATTATCTTAAAATACATCCCATTTTTTAATCATTTTACATGAGTTAGACTCATATTATATTATAATATTTCATGCATTTCCAAAAATGACATAAATGATATTTTATAATAAAAAATATTTTATTAAATGATTTTAATTAATAAAAATCCTATTTTCATCCCAATTATTGGGATATGGTTAAAAATATAAACCATGGTCCATTTATGGTCCAATTTTTCTTTTATAGTAACCATCTTGACCCCTAAAGTGTAAAAGGCTTTGTTATCACGGTACTCATCAAAAGGGTTAACAGAGGGTTTAAAAAAAAGATAAGGGTGAAAAAATCACCTAAAATTATATAATTTTTATTTTATGATATTATTTAGACTCATCATCATATTATATTTTAATTATATTAATTTTAATCCATTTTAACTATAAAATTAATTTATATTAATTTAATACTTTAAGAAAATCCAAAAATGACCCTCCCCTCATTATAAAAGGGTACCACTCTCCTCTTATCAATACACTTAAAGAGCCATTTTTTTACAAATAACACAAAAAAATCCATTCCTAACATCCCTAAAAACTTTATAGAGCTATTATTTTGGGAAGAAAACAAACCTTAGAGGTCTTAAGGAGTAAAAAAAAGGAGGTTTCTCAAAGAAGAGGTATAGTTCTTAACCAAGTGTTTTCATTATATTTATTATTATAACTCCATAAAAAATTATTCGAACATGATTAAATAATAAAAATAGTATATTATATATAATTATTTTTTTTAATGTAATACCCTATATCTATATCCTATTCCATTAAACGGGGAATGAAATCGCAGTTTGTGTGTATCGTAGACTACCACCCCATGAACCGATGTAATTCATTTTCCATCACCAACTATCACGATTAGTTATAATGATGAATTTAATATTTATATATGATATTAATTAAATATTTATCTTTATAAAAAGATAATATATCATCTAACTTATTACCTTTCCATCCATTGAAAAATGACAATGTTGTTCGTGCGTACGTGTGGACTACCACCTCTAAAAAGCGACATGATTCATTTTCCATCACCACATCACATGGATGATAAATATAGGTTTATTTAAATTAATAATATATTATTTATGACCATTCTATAAATATAAAATAATAATTATCTTTTTCCATCATGATCATTGATAAGTTGAAATGTTACTCATGCATATGTACGACTTATCATCTCCATGATTGTAACGTAGTTCATTTTTCATAACCATATTTCATGATTGTTTTAAAATTATAATTTTTGTATAAAGATGATAATTATTTCATGATAATTATTTTTTAGATGATGGAATAATTTCCTCTTTATCTATATCCAAACTACTAATGTCATTTTTGGACATATGAGTCGAATATCATCAAAAAATTTAACGTGAACTTAATTGATTAAATAATTCTATATAATATAGTAATAAATGAAAAAATGGAATAATAAACTGGAATTTTTTTATCAATTAAGTAAATAATTAAAATTATTTTATTATTCAGGATGAAAAAGAACATACGTGGAGAGTCGGACTCGAGGTAAGAGACACTTTACTTTAAAAATATTGTTTTAAATGTTTTAAATATTTATTTTCTAAATATTTATCTTCCATGTATATATTATTAAAATTATTTTATAGATGTATTTATGAATTATAAAGTAAATTTTATATCACTTTTTTAATTTATTTTAAAGGTTTTTAAAAGGAATCTATTTTTATTATTTTTTATGGAATGTTTTGACTTTCTTTACGAAAGACAAAAGGAATGTTCTATTTCAACATATACGGTATCAATTGATTTTACCACCACCACAACCATTATTTGATTTTTGTATTCCCTTTTAAGATTCCATGTTTTCTTAAAAAAAAACCCTTCTTATCTTTATTATGAGAATTTTAGTTTTGAAAATTGGGTTTTAAAGAAAATGGATATATCAAGATTTGAAAATGTTTTATTATGGGTGAAAATAATGTTTTTATGATGAATGATTCCATGTATTATGATTATGAATTATGATTTATTTTATTTTATGGCTCACATAATCATAAACATGTTATTATCGGTGATCCCAGATAGCGACTCAATGCATTGGGTTAAGTTTTTGTCTCCACTATTGGAAAATAAGGCTATACCCATGATTTTTTCCAAAATCATGGCTATAGGTCACCCCTATAGCCATGATATTTTTTTTCATAGGAAGGACCTATACCGACGGTTCTCTAAAAACTGTGGATATAGGTCACCCCTATACCCATGGTTTTTGTAAACTGTATAAATAGGTTTCGCGGGGGAAATAATATTTGATGGGAAAGACGGGGAAAACCTATACCCATAGTTTGACCAAACCATGAGTATAGGTAATGTTTCTGGGCACCTATACCAACGGTTTGGGTGAACCATTGGTATAGGTCACCTATACCCATGGTTTGACCAAATCGTGGGTATAGGTTGGTCCATTATTTTTCCATAATAATAATAATAATAAATAAATTAATATAAATAAAAAAATATATATATATATAAATTTATATTTTTTAATATAAGAACAAAAAATGTGTTGTAGTATAGTGGTAATGTCATTGAATTATATGTGGAAGGTGTTGAGATCAATTCCCAGTGGTGTATTTTTTTTAATAAAGAACCTATACCCATGGTTTGACCAAACCATGGTTATAGGTTAGCCCATTGTTTTTTCAAAAATAATAACAATAATAATAAATAATTTTTTTTATATATAAACATATATATTTTTGAATATAAGAACAAAAAAATGTGATGTAGGATAGTGGTAATGTCATTGAAGTATAGGCGGAAGGTGATGGGATCAATTCATAGTGGTGTATTTTTTTAATAAAGGACCTATACCAATGGTTTGACCAAATCATGGGTATAGGTCTTTCTATTGAAATTTTCTATAATAATGGTTTGGGAACTTTGGGTATAGGTGGTCTATACCAACAGTTTGGTCAAACCGTGGGTATAGGCCCATCCTGACAGATTAAGCACCCACAGTTCTATGAATCGTGGGTATAGCCTATACCCATGATTTTTTGGGATATAACCATTATATAGGACCATGTGAATATGTAAAGATTCCATTAGTTCTCATAGGATGTTATTTACTGGATTATGGAGTAAACATAATCCTCTATGGGTCTCTATCCACCATTGATGTTGTTTTAGCAGTTTGAATTGAATTATGATTATTTTATGTTATTTATTCCTGAAAAATTTCCTTAATGATTTTTATTTTTACTTGAATATTTATCATGAAATGTTTTATCAAAGGTTTTAGGTAGAAAATTTGATTTATTGGGTAATAAAATGTTTATTTTGAGCCCATTTTTTTAAAAAATCAATTTTTTTATAAGTATTCATTAATTAAAAAGTTTATTTCGTTCTTTTTTATACCCCTTACTGATATTTTTATGATAATAACACATTTTAACATGTTTTTTATATGGTTTTAGATATGAGTAGTAGTGATTATGAAGACATAATATAGTAAAAGAAAAGTTGGGTATAATGGGAATAATTCCCACTTAAAGTCATGGGTATATTTATATAAGACTTTTTCCTAATTTTCTAAAACCATAAAACTAAAATATCCTTAGGTATGTAAGTGATACCATATTTCATTTTGATGTTTTAGGTTTTGGATTGTTGAAATTGGGTCACATTGATTGGTATAAAATCTAGAAATGTAAAGTTTATGATTTCAGCACCAGATTTGGGAGTGTGGGTTTTAGGCCATTATAATGACTGCCCAATACATTACCACTATGGGAAAGTGAACAAGGTTCCCAATGATTTGAGTTTAAAGCTTCATTCTATCTTATCTATGATGAGTATAAAAAAGATCCAATATTTTTGGATTTTTCAAAGGATGGATCTAGAAATATTAAAGGAAGGGGAAAATATTATCTTACTAAAATGAGTGTTCAACCATCTATCCATGAAAGGATGAAAGAGGAATTTAAGGAAGATATGGAACTATAAAAGAAGGTAAGAAATGTTCCTGAGTTCAAAATTTATTGTGATGTAATGATAAGGTTTAGGAACCATGTATGTGTTCCATCCACACAAGATTTAAAGGATCTGTTGGATGAGGCTCATAGTTATTCATTCTCTATTCATCCTATATGAATAGAGTTGTATAAATATCTGAAATAGTATTTCTAGTGGGAAAAAAATGAATAGATATATTGCAGATAATGTATCATAGTTCTTGGTATATCATTATTTTATGGATGAGTGACAGAAGGCTAAGGAGATGTTACAACCATTACCCATACCTAAATGGAAATGGGAAAAAATCACCATGTATTCTTTTATCGGACTCCACAAAAAATCTAAAGGCCATAATGCTATTTTTGTTGTAGTCAATCTTCTTACAAAGTCATCACACTTATTTTATATAATATAATATTTCTCTCTTGATCAAATTTCCATAATATTCATTAAATAAGTGTTAAGTTTCATGGAGTACCATATTCTGTTGTATCTAATCGGGATCTAAGGTTTACCTCAAAGTTTTAGTGAAGTATTTAGCAGAATTTGAATACAGAGTTGAGTTTAAATACTACTTATGATTCTTAGGTAGATGATAAATTTGAGGTAACCATTAAAACCCTAAATGATATATTGATATCTTTTTCTAATTATTTTAAAGGTGGTTGGGATCAATACCTTATTAGATTTCACTCAAGTATTCAGATGGATCCTTATGAATAACTCTATGGTAAGAAGTGTATAAATATAATGTGTTGCGATGAAGTTAAAGAAAGAAAGCTATTGGGACCCAAGATAGCTAAGTAAATGTTAGAGAAATTTATATCCATTCATCAGTATATCAAGGAATCTCATAGCCAACAAAAAATTTATGCAAACAATCATAAGTGAAATATGGAATTCAAAATTGGTGAGAAGGCATGTTTATGAATTTCTCCATGGAATAATTTTCTGAGATTCAGAAAGAAAGGAAAGATGAACCCTGGGTATATTATCCCCTTTGAGTTTCTTGATCAAGTAGGGATAATAACTTATCTCTTAGTGTTTTCACCAAACCTCTCTCACGTTCATGATGTGTTCTATGCATCTCTCTTAAGGAAGTACAAACCTAATCCATAAAATGTAATGAAGTAAGATGTTATAAAATTGGAGCATGATCTTCCATATGAAGAAAAATAAATAGAAATATGGGATTATATAGATAGAGTGATACAAAATAAGACTACCCACCAGATTAAAGTTCTATGGAGGAATCAAAAATTCAAATAAGATACTTAGAAACCCAAGGATGTGATGAAACAAAGATATCCTCATTTGTTTGTATCACAGTGATGTAATTTTGAGGTAGAAATTAATTTAAGTAGATAGAATATAACACCATAAGATTTAATTATATATTTCTCTATAAATAAATTTTATTTCTTTTATAGCTCGCTACACACACAACACCGAGTTTAAACAAACCGTGACATACAATTAAAATATTATTATTTAATGTGATAGTTATCACCTAGACATTGGATTAGTAGATATTAACAGGACTAAATAAATTATTAAAATTCATGTTTTACACATGTATAACATGAGTTCATTGGTTATCAATTTATTATAAATAAAAAAAATCATTTGAAAGTAAAAGATATGTTTTTATGAAAAACTTTTTTTATACATGCAATGTAATTTTATCATAATAAATTAAATTAATTACTCTTGTTGAATGATTTTAATGAAATTTTTATATTATATATTCACTCAAATGTTTTAACATTCATATAATATTTTTACTAGTTATGGGATAATAAAAAATATAAATTTATTCTTAAAAATGCATTTTTCTAAAAAATGGTTTTCGTCGTGTTTTTCACACTTATTTTAAAATGATTTTTTCCACTTATGGAAATTTAATCATAAAAATGGACCCCATATTTGAAATCAAGATATTAAAATTTGGTAAATATGTAATTTTTTATTTTTGGTTATTATGAATAGTAACCTTGGTAAATTTTGTCACCTCAGTAAATGGTAAAATAGGTAAAACATGGTTAAAACTT
Organism: Viscum album; assembly: GCA_963277665.1. NCBI lineage: Eukaryota > Viridiplantae > Streptophyta > Magnoliopsida > Santalales > Viscaceae > Viscum > Viscum album. Next base: position 2,078,573,026 of record OY728141.1, on the reverse strand, counting down.
TGAGTTAAGGATTTAAAATTAATCTACCACTTAAATTATTCCTTTTGGATTAGTGTATTTTGACCATTCTCATCCAAGTATTTAAAATATTTCCACTTAGTTCCATTTTTCTTTAATCATGACCTTTATATTATTTTAGGAAAAGGATAAAGACAAAATGTCACTCTCTTGAATTTAATAACTATACATTTTTATTATAATGATAAAAAGAGGAAAAGTTCATTTATATATGTTTTTTAAATATTAATTAATTTTCTTATCTTGGTAATTTATTTCTAACTTTTAGTGATTGAATAATTACCTTAAATGATTACGCAATGCCGATATAATATTTATTAAATTAATAGAAAAATAAAATAAATGATTTTAAAATTATTAAAAGTAATAAAATTGGATGAATTATTGTGTTTAAAAAAATTTATAGATAAATATAACATATTTGGAATGTTTTAAAGGTTTATATTTTAATTATTTTGGTGTCATGTTGTCTTTGAAGTCAAATTAAATGAATTGTGTCAAAAATGACATTAATGATATTAAATGTTAAATAATATTTTATTAAATTATTTAAAAATTATGAAAATATTGAATGAGTAAAAGTAGGCTTAAAAATGGTCTAAAATATCATACCTTATACATTTATTAGCTTATTTTTACCATATAATTAAAATCATAACCCTTTAATATTTAAAAAGTTATTAACACACTTAATATTAAAATTGGTTAACCAAGGGGTTAAACCAAAATATATGGTTTAAAATGAAACCAAAACCTATCTAAATTTCATTAGATGATTATATTTAAACCTTATACTATTTTTATTTTAATATAATTCCATTTTGATGAATTTTTATTGATAATAACATAATTATATTTTAATGTTTTTTTGTAATTTCAAGTTTGTCCTTTCCCTCCCTCATAAAAGGATAACCTTTATCTATTTTATTTACACAAATTTGTGCCATATATATATACCTAACCCTATAAAATTATATTATAAAATTCCCTAGACACAAATTAGAGGTTTTGGTCTTCTTAAAATACCATTTCAAGGGTCCTTAAGAAAGGATCTAATGGCGGTCTCCTAAAGTAGCGGTAATCATCTTACCTAACCTCTTTCAATTTATTTATTATTATACATCCTATAAATATTTTTAATTCATAATAAAATAATAAATTAAATATCCTTAATATATTTAAATTTTATTATGATCATGAAACCACAATTAGCCACCCTATTTTCCATCAAATAGGAAGTGAAAGTATCACCCATGTGTACGTGTGGACCACCACCTCCACGTAGCGATACAATTCATTTCTCATCACCATATTTCATGGATAGGTATTATAATGGGTTTAATGTTTATAAATTATATTTATAAAATTATTATTATTATTTATTATAATATTATATCTATTTTTTTAAATTTTCCAATCCATTGGAAAATGATAACGCCGCAGGTGTGTACATGTGGACTACCACCTCCACGAAGTGATGTGATTCATTTTTCATTTACTCTTTATATAGATAGTAATAATAATGTATTTAATGAATATATATTATATAATAATTATTCTATAAATTAAAATTATTATTTATCTTTCTTTCATTCCGTCCGTCGAAGTGAAAACAACATTAATGAGTACATAAGGCCTACCGTCTCTATAAACAGTGTAATTTAATTTTCTATCTCTAAATTTTTTGGATGATTTTAAATATGTATATAATTAATATATATTATATTTATATCATGGTTAAAATTATTCATATGATGGAATAATGATCAAAGTGAAAGTACTAGAACTACCAAATGAAATTCTCATGAAAAACGAAATAGTTAACACCTAGAAACAACAATTTTAATAAGGAATTATTAATAAATGGGCGTTAAAATGTTATAAGTGGATCATATATGATATTATAAGTATAAAAATGACTTTTTTATAAAATTATAATAAATTTAAATTTATTATATAGGCAGTTATAGTGCCTTTAAATAAATTAAAACTTGGGGTAAGGGATTTATGTTATAATCTCATTATTTATCAGGATTGTTTATGATAAATTTTTTGATAATTAAATTTTATAAAATCTATCCATAGAATCATATTAATTTTATTATATTCTGGTTATTTCTATATATTACATGTTTTCCTTTCATTTTACTCACTTTAAGTACTCAAGTGACCAAAATAAATGTTTAAGGAAAACTGACTTTGTTTCTCTCTTCAGTTGAAAATATTTTTTCTTTCACGACCATGTTTTCAAAAAATGTTTTCAAGAATTTTTTAAAATTTTAGTATGATTTTTAAATTATTTTTTACCATTTTTTTTTAAAATGATTTAAAATTAACCTTCTTGTCATTTTCTAAACGAGGTACTTTTGAATTTTTATCAAAAATATGAAAGGAATCTTTATTTTAACACACATGACATAGAAATAAATTCATATAGTCATGAACACTCAAAGATTTGAATATTACTTTACAATTTTCCAAGGTTTTTTAAGGAAAATGTTTTCCATAAAATTTGGGAAATTTTTAGACTTTAAATAAGTGATTTCAAATTTAAAAGGTTATTTTACTCAAGAAATGTTCCAGTGATATTTTAAAGGATTTTTCTATCCATGATAACATCCTTTTATATTAATTAGAACATACTTGGGATATTATCCAATTATATAATATTTATTATTTCTCTAGATGGTTTATGGTTATGATGATGAAGTATCAATGAAACCCATTTTATTTTCCACGGGTTAAGTTGTGATGAATGTTTTTATGATCTTGTGACATACATATGAATAGATTTATGATTATATTATGGGTGGGTATAGAATTATATAGATCCAAAATCAATTTGGTAACAATTAATGTTCTTTGATCTCTAAGATTATCCAAAGCCTGAAATAGGGTACAAGAGAGGTTATCACAAGACCAAAATAGGGTACATGAGAGATTATCCAATGCCCAAAGAAGGTACATGGGTAGTTATCCCAAGACTAACATGTTATGAATGCATTGGTGGGTATCCCTGGAAAAACATTTCTATGATTATGATCATTCCGCACTTTAATACACTCTTTTATAACATGATCTTATGTCAATATTATATTTTCATGACTCATATTATTTGATCCCTTATGATTCATGTCTTATGAACTGCCAAACAATATTCCATGACTCATGTTTATAAACTAAGAATTGTTGAGTATGATTTTCAAAGGTTAATATCATGTTCTCATACACATTATATTCATGTTATGTTTAAATGATCATTGATATCTCCCTTTTTTACCATTAATGATCATATAACCTCACTATTTCTTATGTTTCCTTTCCCTAGGTTATGAAGAAATGTTTTAATCATGATATGTCTAAGAAGAGTTCTAGTTATGAAGAAATTAGTAGGAGATGATATATATTTATTATGAACAAGTTGTTTATGTATCAAAGTTTCCAAAGACACTAAACCTATATGATTCTGGCATGGATCATAATATTATGTATTGAATATTTATATAATAATATGTAATATTTATGTATGAAAAGTATGGGTCACTATAATTGGTTAATGATTTAATATCATGAGATAACATGTATGATGCATGGGAGGTTATCCTAAGAACACTATGTTATGATATCTCAATGGTTATCCTAGACTTACATTTATGATGTCATGTTGTATGTTATTTCCACATTCCTATATTCCCTTGATATTATCATCTTATATCATGCTTCAATATTCATGTTTATGATTATCACCCCTTTTATGTCACCTTGATATGCCTATTGACTCACATGTATTACTTTTATCTTGTTATTCTTTGATTATTCCCCTTTTAAGATTTATAGCTCACCCCTTTCTTATATAATTTCCCAGGTTATCCCATGTAGTATTAAAAGATCAATGGATTTTAAGGGAATGTTATGGAGTTTTAAATAATGTTTTTATATCCTTGTTTAAAGATAATGTGATATGTATCTAATTTAAAAAATACACTTGGCCTCTCAATCTTATGGGATTTTATTTTTTATATATTTATATAATAGATCATAAAATAAAGTGTATAAAAAAATATTGGTTGTCAAACATGGCAGATTCATTGGGTGATATAGTAGTATTATTTGGAGGCATTGTCAGCTTTTATTTTAGGTTGTAAACACTTACCACACTTATTAGTTTTGGTTTTACTATTATTCTTGTTTTAAAAATAAATTTTCATGCATCATATATGACATCTTGGATAGTATTTTCCACTAAAATATTATTCTTTATCTTACATGTTATTAATTAAGACATACAGATACATCATCATTTAATTGAGGGAAAAACACCCCGAATGAAATTTTATTATACCTTATCATTTATTGTCACCTTTTAGTGATTAGGGGATGAAATTAAGGCCTAGTGGCATTCCTACTTGACTTGATTAAGGTTGATGGGTTATAGGTTAGGTTGGCATGTTAAAATAATACAAATAAATTAAAGATAAAATTTTATTTTTTATGAATAGGTTTTAATCCATTTAATAAATAAATAACCAAGAGTTTATCCCCATAAACTTTTTGATTGTAAATTTTTTAAACAAATAATGAAAGTATTGTCCTCAACCTTGAGTTAGATTCTCTTTCAATATTAGATTTTTTTTCCACAAATGAACCATTTCACTCTATCAAGATCCATTTAATTTAAATAAACATAAATATTATTTTTACTTCAAAGTCATAGACCTAAAAATTAAGAAAGTCAAATGGAATATTTGAGCTTTAATTAGAAATTTATCTAATTAAGAAACCATAAAATTGATATATTTAACAATTACTTTGAAATATCTAGAAAATATCATTATAAAATATATGTTTACTTATAAAATATATACAATTTGACCAACTTTTTCTAGTTAAATTGAGTTATGTATGGAATAAATCACAAATAAAAAATTGACCTATTTACATGGTTCAAAATTGTGAAAATAGGTTAAAAAACATGGAAATAAATAAATTTTATCTATTTCCACATTTCTAAAATTCATGGTCAAGATCATCATTGACATAAAATCTTTTGACCATGGTTTATTAAAATCATGGTATCATCTCACTACTTCCACCATTTAAAAATCATGGAAAAACCACAGTGATAGATAATTTTAAAAAATAACATTCCATGGGTTTTGAGCTCAAGACCTTCACTAACAACCAATATAATCTAACTGGTATACTATCTTCACAAATTTGAAATATTATAGAGATTTATATTATTAATTTAATAATTACCTATAATAAATTAATAAATATCAATTTATTAATAGTTTATTACTATCATAATTTAGAAACTGTGGAAAATCCACGGTGATAGATAATTTCAAAAAATAACATTCCATGGGTTTTGATCCTAATACCTACACTAAAAAATAGTATAAGCTAACTAGTAACCTATCTTCAAAAATTTGATATATTATAGAGCTTTATATTACTTATTTCATAATTGCCTATAATAAATGAATAAATAATAATTGATTTATATTTTTTTACAATACACTTGATAAATATATATTATTGAATATTTATTATTATTATTTTAATTTTATTTATAAAATAATAACAAATAATTAATTATTTAAAAAATTATTATATATTTAATAAAATTAAAATTTGGAAAGTTTTGGCCATAATTTTTGAAACCGTGGATATAACTTACTATGGACCTGATTTTTGAAACCATGGCTATATATATATGTATATTTTAAAATACCCAATTGAAAAATAAATCAGCAAAACTCATGATTTTGAAAACCATCACAAAAAAGTGTGGCCATAACCCCAAATTCTAATAGTGAATATTAAAACCCATTATACCAACCTATGCATGGTAGAACTCCTCATACATGATATATTAGATGACATATAATAGTTTTCATGTTGGGGTCTATGTATTGATAGAGATATTCACTATATTATATAATGTGATTAGAATTATGAACTTAACATTGTTCATGTTATGGGTATGACATAAAAAACATTTCTAGTGAAACTTTTTCCTTGGGATAACTTATAATACATGATATTTCATGCTTCAATTATGTTCCTTCCACTTTAAGCTATCAGTTAAGCATCATTTTGTTTAATATTCCCCAAAATAAGGGTATATTGTATCCTACGATATGAATATGATACATATCATAGGTTACAATATGCTTGTATCATAATTAATCATGGGATGTATTTTAGCTTATATTGTATCATATGACAGGAATTATGATTTCCTAGGATGCGAGTGTATGCAACATTACCAAATTCCCCCACTCAGTTTAATTAGTTATAACTCAATGTGATTGAGTTATTAATTTATTTTCATATTCATTGAAGAGTTTAATGACCATTACTCCAATAAAAAAAGAGATCAACTTCCATGAGATTTTAGCTAAATTTCCAACGCTTTGATGTCATTTTAAGTGGCTATAAAAGGGAATGTGATGCATCCTATTGTTTAAACCTCACTGCATGTGATCCAAGTTGAAGCTCTCTTCCATATTGATTCACCATTTATCACTTGGTAAAGGCGCTGATACCCCTTTGGTTGTTCGAGTTCCTCTTGATATGATTGAGGATCTAAAGGCTGATGTAATCCACTTGGAGGCAAGAAGCTTTTGTTTGTTACTTAGATTATCCCCATCAAATCAATTCCATAAAATAATGTATATAGAGTTTACTACTATTAAGGTGCATAGTTTTAAAGTTCTTCATTTTATAGAATTTTGAACTATTGATGATAGATCAAGAATTTCCATGGGTTTCTTCCACTTTGAATGATCATTAGATGATTAGACTAAACTCATCAGTTGTATCAAATCCATGTTCTTCAACAAATCAATGTGTTCATATATGATTTTTTTAAAGAATGTGTTATCTCAATGAATTTGATCTATTTTATAAAATATGATATGTTATAATTATGTTGTTTTGGTTAGTTATAGTGTATGATTGATATATATCTTAAAGTATGGTATATTTGAAACCCTTAGATTTAAACTGTGGCATAAGATACAATATGGGATATTGTTAATGTAGAAACCCCAACTCTAGTAACCCAGAGTCAGTGTCTTCTTTATTACATTAGTACAAGATATAAGGGATCTCAAAATACATGATCAATCAGTTTAGTAGTATTGAAGAACTAGATTCATACATGATTCCCATATTACATTGGAAATATAAAATACATTTCATAAGAAACATTATAACATCCTTGATATTATACATAATATCCTTTTTCATATCCTGGGGAAAGGAAAACAGAAAAAAAGGGTGATCTTAGATGATCAATAAAGTTTATGTATAATATAATCTATCATGGGTAAATAAGACATAATCAATATGAAAAGGTAAATAAATGAAAACAAATTTCATTTAATCAATAACTTGAGCACAAAATGTATTTATGGATAATATTAATGAAGTAATATCATGGATAATAATAACTGAATTCTCAATAAAGGAAATTATTAATATTGGAATTCATGATATTATACTTCATGATATCTTTACCATCAAGGACTTTTTCCAAGACAATTTAATCGATGTTTAGGTATACACCAAAAATGCATTTACTAAATTTGGCTAATAGGTTTGTCTCATTAGACCTGTCGATGCATCGAGGGGATATCTATAACCTGAACCTACCCTTCAATGCACGTCCAATGAATTCCTCATATATTGAATGATAAATTTAATTTATAAACAATATTCCTTATAAAAAAATATCCATATTTAGTAAATAATATGAAATAATAAGATTTACCCAGTCAATCAAATAACTTTCATAGTAAAACACCGTATGTATAAATGGTATACAATTTAGGAAATAATCATATCCATGATACAAATAATATAGAAATTTAAGATAAATATAATTTCCAATGATCATAAGAAAATTAATGTTTCAAGATAAATTTAATGACTATAAAATTAATAATAGATAAAAGATTCCCCTCAATTCATTAGAAATATAAGTTTTTTAAGAAAATAATGTTATTTAGAGAAATAAAGGAAATAGAAGTGAAACGTTAAAAAAAGTTTCCATTAAAAAGTTTTATTTTTAAAACCATTGAATTTTTTTAAAAGAATATAAATATCGTAAAATGGTTATGGAATTGGGAAAGTCTGTTAACACTTTATATGTTAAAAAGAAACATTCCTTTTAAATTTTTGTAAAGAAATCAAAAAACGAACCTTTTGGAAAATATTATAAATATTCCATTAAAACATTTTAAAAAGTCAAGGTTAACTTAAAAAATCCTTAATAAATTATATTTGAATATAAAAATGACTTTTGTAAAATAATTTTGAATAATATGGACATGGAATAAAAATATAACCAATCAAAAGAGAAATAAATTGAATTTTATTTTAAATATTTATTTTCTTGATTAAATTGAAAAAGAGAAGAAAATATGGAAACTCCTTGAATATCTAAATTATAAGAAAATAAATGGAGTTTATTAAGGATGGATTTTAATATTTATTCAATAAAATAAGATCAATCCCAAAAAATGTGATTGTAAAATAAATTCTTACCTCTTTGGTAACTTTTAAATCATAACCCCTTGAAATAGTAAACATGAATTAAATCTTTAATTATCATGAATAAATATATATTAATTTAAATACATATAATGGGTGATATATAAACAACATAAAAATAAATAGGTTCATGATACCAAATATGTCTCAATGGAGTGGAAATTGAGACGAAATCCCTTAACCCAAGTTTGAATTTCCTCATAAGTGATTTTAACCACCTGTATAATAAATTTATATTTATTATACTTACATAACAGAATTATATAAATATCTATAATATCATATATTATCCATTTATAATATATTATCACTAGTTTGTTAACAATCTTTTATTATTATCATTGTTTCAAGTGTTAACTATTTTGTTTTTCATGTACATTTTGATTCAGTAGTTCCAGTACTTATACTTTGATTAGGGTTAAATAATATTAAATTTTTTAATCATGATATAAAAATAATATATATATTCATTATAAATATTTAAATTCATCCATAAAAGGTAGAGATATAAAAATGAATTACATTGTTCATGGAGATGATAGGCCGTACGTACGCATGAACGTTGTTTTCAATTTTCGACGGATGGAATGAAAGAAAGGTAAATAATAATTCATATTTATAAAATAATTATTATATATTATATATCACACATATATATATTCATTAATTATATCCTTATTTCTATCTATGTAAAGTGGAAATGAAAAAAGATCACATCGCTTGTGGAGGTAGTAGTCCACACATACATAACATCGAAATTATTGTTTTCCAATAGATTATAAAGTAAGAAGGTAAATGATATATTTCATTTAAAAAACTTTAATTATTTCATAAATATAATATATACACATTATTTATGTATTTATAACCATCCAAATAAATTGGAGATGAAAAAAAATTACACTGCTACGTGGAAACGATAAGCCGTACGTAAGCATGAGCGATGTTTTTTCTTTCCATAGGATGAAAAATAAGAGTAAAATGATTTTACCATAATCATAATAAAATATAATTATATTTATGATACTATATTTATTAATTTAGTATGGTTAAAATATATTTATAGTAAGTAAAAGAAGAAATAAACTTGAAAAAGTTGATGAAGCTGATTACCTCTTCTTTGGTAGGCTTCCATTAGTTCCCTTCTTAAGGACCATTGTAATGGTATTTTAAGAAGAAAAGAACCTCTAATTTGTGGATATGGAAGTGGAAAATATAACTAGATAGTTTTTGGTAGATATATATGGCTTAATGTGGCATAAATAAAAGGTATACTGGGTATCTTTTTATAAGTGAGGGGAAGGGAAATTTTAGAAATTCATGAAATAATATTATATAATATGTGTCTAACTCAAGTAAAATGGTTTCAAAATAGAATATATTCGAATATAATGAGATTATGGTCCTAATATAATAATAAAATAAAATTTATTTAGGTTTAGATATCATTTTAACCTTATCGTTTTGATTAACCCCTTCGTTAACCATTTTTAACCTTAACCTTTGTAACAACACTTTCAATATCAATGGGTTATAATTTTACTTATAAGGTGAAAATTGGATCATAAATGGCCAAGTGATGAAATTTTAGAACATATATTTTCCAAAATTTCCTATTTTTTTAAATAATTTATTAAAATATTGTTTTCATAAAATATCATTTATGTCATTTTTGAAACTATTCATTTAATTTTACATTAAAGACACCAAGAAAAATATGTAATTTGAATATAATCTTTTTAAAAATTCCTAATATGATATATTCATATATGAAATTTGTGTAACATAGTAATTCATCCAAATTTTATTGGTGTTTATATTTTTAAAATCATTTATTTTATTTTTCTATTAATTGAATAAATAATATGCCGACATTGTGTAAGAATTTAAGATAATTATTAAATCACTAAAAATTAAAAATAAATAACCATGAAAATAATAATAATTAATATTAAAAATGAAAATTTAAAACAAAACATAACCTTTCTTTATCCTTATGAACACTACGGAAAAAATGAGTATTTGCGACGGGTTATTTGCGACGGGAATATATCCCGTCGCAAATAGCCCCGTTAAAAACTTATTTGCGACGGGGGTATTTACTCGTCGCAAATAAGTAGGCTTTTGCGACGGGATTGCTTTCCCCGTCGCAAAAGAACTGGCGCGCGATGCGCGCCAAATCGCGGGAAAACTATTTGCGACGGGAATATTCCCCCGTCGCAAATAACCGGCGACGGTAAAAGGTATTTGCGACGGGAATATTTCCCCGTCGCAAATAGTATGTCGGCAGGTGGTTATTTGCGACGGGACCCATCGCAAATAACTATTTAACCGTTGACCGTAATAAATGTTGGCTAAGGTATTTGCGACGGGTACCGTCGCAAATAACACTATTTGCGACGGGAATCCCGTCGCAAATGGACCCGTCGCAAATAATCTAACCTATAAATACCTCCATCAGTTTTTTTCAAATCATTCTCAAACTCCATCTTCTTCTTCTCCCAAAGTTGTATTTCTAAAGTTCAGTTTTTCTCCAGTTTAATTTTTTTCTCCGGAGTTGATATTAAAGTTTTGAAGAACGATCAGAGCAGATCAATTTTCAAGGTATTTATGTTCATTTTAATTTAATATTTATTTTTAATTGTTTATTAGTTTCAATTATTCTTAATTAGTTGTAATTTAATTATGTTTACATTGTTTTGTTACTTAATAAATTTAAATTATTAGTATTGTTCATAGTTAATGGTAATTAGGAATAATTAGTAATAATTTTTAATAATTAAAAATAAATATTAATAATTAGTAATAAATACCAATAATTAGGAATAATAACATTATTACATTATTAGTATATTTTATTATTAATATTAAAATAATATAATTTTTTATATATATACAATTCTCTTTTCATCTGTGTGTTTGCTGTCTTCACATGTATTATTTGTATGTGGAGATAGAAAACGCACAGATGAAAGGAGAATTGTATATAAATTAGAAAATTATATTATTTTAATATTAATAATAAAATATACTAATAATGTTATTATTTGTAATTATTGGTAATTATTCCTAATTATTGGTAATTATTCATTTAATTACTAATAATTAGGAACAATTACCAATAATTATCAATAATTAAGAATAATTAGTAATAATTAGTAATAATTACCAATAATTAGTAATAATTACCAATAATTAGTAATAATTACCAATAAGTAGTAATAATTATCAATAATTAGTAATACTTACCAATAATTAGTAATACTTACCAATAATTTGTAATAATTACCAATAATTAACAATAATTAGTAATAATTAGTAATAATTACTAATAATTACCACTAATTAGTAATAATTACCAATAATTACCAATAATTACCAATAATTACTAATAATTATCAAAAAATAGTAATAATTAGGAATAATTAGGAATAATTAGGAATAATTAGGAATAATTAGTAATAATTATCAATAATTAGTAATAATTAGTAAGAATTACCAATAATTAGTAATAATTACCAATAATTAGGAATAATTAACAATAATTACCAATAATTAGTAATAATTAGTAATAATTAGTAATAATTAGTATTAATTACCAATAATTAGTATTAATTACCAATAATTAGTAATAATTACCAATAATTAGTAATAATTACCAATAATTAGTAATAATTACCAATAATTAGTAATAATTAGTAATAATTAGTAATAATTACCAATAATTAACAATAATTACCAATAATTACCAATAATTAGTAATAATTAGTATTAATTACCAATAATTAGTATTAATTACCAATAATTAGTATTAATTACCAATAATTAGTAATAATTACCAATAATTAGTAATAATTACCAATAATTAGTAATAATTACCAATAATTAGTAATAATTACCAATAATTAGTAATAATTAACAATAATTAGTAATAATTACCAATAATTAGTAATAATTACCAATAATTAGTATTAATTACCAATAATTAGTATTAATTACCAATAATTAGTATTAATTACCAATAATTAGTATTAATTACCAATAATTAGTATTAATTACCAATAATTAGTATTAATTACCAATAATTAGTAATAATTAGTAATAATTAGTAATAATTACCAATAATTAACAATAATTACCAATAATTACCAATAATTAGTAATAATTAGTATTAATTACCAATAATTAGTATTAATTACCAATAATTAGTATTAATTACCAATAATTAGTAATAATTACCAATAATTCGTAATAATTACCAATAATTACCAATAATTGGTAATAATTAATAATAATTACCAATAATTAGTAATAATTAGTAATAATTAGTAATAATTACCAATAATTAGTAATAATTAATAATAATTACCAATAATTAGTAATAATTATCAATAATTAGTAATAATTAGTAATAATTACCAATAATTAGTAATAATTAACAATAATTACCAATAATTAGTAATAATTAGTAATAATTAGTATTAATTAACAATAATTAGTATTAATTACCAATAATTAGTATTAATTACCAATAATTAGTAATAATTACCAATAATTAGTAATAATTACCAATAATTAGTAATAATTAGTAATAATTACCAATAATTAAAAATAATTACCAATAATTACCAATAATTAGTAATAATTAGTATTAATTACCAATAATTAGTATTTATTACCAATAATTAGTATTAATTACCAATAATTAGTAATAATTACCAATAATTACCAATAATTACCAATAATTACCAATAATTAGTAATAATTACCAATAATATTAGTACTATGAAAATAATAAAAAATTTATATAATATTAAAATTATCAATATTTGTAACATGTTTTGCTTTATTCTCAACATATTTAATTCTTAAAGGGTCAATTTTTAGGTCTATCTCAATAAAAATTTTGCGTCAGTCGTGTATGATCTAAACTCTATAATTATCCTAGCTTGAGTGTTTTTTCTAACAAATTATTCAAAACCAGTAATGCTTTTATATTTTATAGAGAAATATGGAACAATGAGGTCGTCAACAATCATTATTAGGTGACCGCATATGGATAAATCAACGTAGAAATCCAAACGGTTCTGGTTTAAATCCAGTATATGTAGAGGGTGTGGATACTTTTTTATCATTTGCGGCATCAAATCCAGAATTTGTTTCAGAAGGCAAAATAAAATGCCCTTGCAGAAAATGTGCATTGAGAACGTTTGACACGTTTGACAAAGTGGGAGAACATCTCTTGCGTTTTGGTTTTCAACCAGATTATGTTTTTTGGTATCAACACGGTGAACGCAGTTCCAGAGCAGGTGATACCAACTTGATTCCGGATCTATCCCGGTTTCAAGATTTAGTACATGATGTTGTAGGTTCATCTGTTCAACATACAGAAACTCCGGCTGATATAGCTTCAAATCCTGATTTGGTACCGTCTGAATTTTATGAGTTGTTGAAGTCTGCTGAGGATGTATTATATCCTGGCTGCAAGATGAGCAAATTAGAAGCAATTGCAAAATTTATGGCTATCAAATCAGATAACGGAATGTCAAACACCTGTTTTGACCAGATATTTTCTTTGCTGAAAACACTGTTACCCGAAGGAAATGTTTTACCTGCAAATTACTATGAGAGTAAGAGGCTGGTTCGAAATTTGGGACTTACTTGTCAGAAGATTCATGCATGTTCAAATGACTGCATTTTATATTCTGGGGAAAATGAGTCGTTGGATAGTTGTCCCACATGTGGGCAACTGAGATATAAAGAAGGACAACACGGGAAGTCTGGTTTGATTCCTGTAAAACAGTTGAGATACTTTCCACTTACATCCAGACTTCAGCGTTTATTCATGTCTAAGAATACAGCGACAATGATGTCATGGCATAAAGAGAATATTTCAACCGATAAAAGCTTGAATCATCCAGCCGATGGTGATTCATGGAAACATTTTGATAGAGTGCATCCATCCTTTGCTTTAGAAGTTAGAAATGTTCGACTGGGCCTTTCCACTGATGGTTTCTGTCCGTTTGGATCTTATGGTAGTCAATATTCATGTTGGCCTATTTTTTTAACTCCGTACAATTTACCTCCATGGATGTTGATGAAGGAGCCATATATCTTTTTGACTTTACTAATTCCAGGACATCCGAAGAAAAATATTGATGTTTATTTGAAGCCATTGATTGATGAATTAAATTTATTGTGGTGTACTGGTGTCAGTACATATGATGTTGCAACGAAACAGAATTTCATACTGAGAGCAGCATTGATGTGGACAATAAGTGACTTCCCGGCTTATGGGATGTTATCTGGCTGGAGTACACATGGTCAGAAATCATGTCCTTACTGTATGGGAGAGAACAAAGCATTTATGCTCATTCATGGAAAGAAACCTTGTTATTTTAACTATCATCGCAGATTTCTTCCAGCTGATCATCCTTTTCGCAGAAACAGATCTCATTTCAGAAAAGGAACAGTTGAAAGGGATGGACCTCCAAAAATGCTATCAGGTTCGGAGTTAAAATTAGTTGTATTTTCATTACCTCCCATCACTTTTGGTCCCACAATAAACCAACATAAAATTTCTGGTTTTGGGAAAGAACACAATTGGATTAAACGTAGCATATTTTGGGATTTTCCATATTGGTCTGATCTGTTGGTCCGACACATGTTATATGTCATGCATATTGAGAAGAACTGTTTTGATAATTTGTTTCATACAGTTTTGGATATGCCAGGAAAGAGAAAAGACAATGTAAATGCACGTTTAGATCTTGCCCAAATTTGCAGGCGTCCAGAATTGGAACTATTTGAGAATGTCAGAACAGAAAGGTTACTAAAACCAAAAGCAGCTTATACACTGTCTAAAGAAAACCGTTTATTATTTTGTCAGTGGATTGCAGATTTGAGACTTCCAGATGGCTGTGCTTCCAATTTGGGTAGATGTGTAAAGAATGGTCATATTACTGGATTAAAAAGTCATGATTGTCATGTTATAATGGAGATACTTCTACCCATTAGATTAAGAGGTCTGTTGAATTCTGTGATTTGGGATTCCATAATAGACATGTCTCATTTTTTTCGGGAAATTTGTGCGGCTACGGAAGATTATGATGCTCTAGGAAAACTTGAAAAAGATGTTGTTGTAATTATATGTAAACTGGAAAAAATATTTCCGCCGTCTTTCTTCGACTCAATGGAACATTTGATGTTACATTTTCCATATGAAGCCAAATGTGGAGGTCCGGTAAAGTTTCGATGGATGTACCCATTTGAAAGATGCATGCAAAAATTGAAAAGAAAAGTACGTAACAAAGCATCTGTTGAAGGATCTATTACAGAAGCTTATTTGCAAGAGGAAATATCTTTTTTCTGCTCCCATTATTTTGAATTTGGGTATCCTTCAAAACACAACCGAATGGGATGGAACGAGAGGAATATTTATGAAATCGACAATCAATTATCTATTTTCAACCAGTCAGAGATTGGTTTTGGTGGAGTTTATGAACGCTGGCTTTCAGATGATGAACATCAGAGAGCTCATACGTATGTTCTGCTCAACTGTGAAGAGATGACATCAGTTGTACTGTAAGTGTTTATATCACTTATTCTATCATTTATGTTACAGTAAATAACTTTGGTTTTTATAGGTTGTATGATAATCATATCAAGAAACAAATTCCACAAATTACAGCAGCTGCTCTCGAAGAACGTCGACTGAAAAATTTCTCTCAGTGGTTTCAAAAACTGGTAACATAAATTCTTTATCTTTTAGCAACTCATTCAATGTATAGTTTACTATATTGATAATTATTTCACAAATTTTCAGGTGTCTCGACATGCTGATAAAATTGACAAACGACTGTGTGTATTGAGTAACCCACCTTCCAAACTTGTTAAAACTTATAATGCATATGTGGTGAATGGATTTCGATTCCACACACATGCATATGGGGAATCGAAAAAAACAATGAACAGTGGAGTTAGCTTGAGAGGATGTCATCATCGAGAAAATGAAGTTGACTTTTATGGCATACTTGATGAAATCATTGAACTCTGTTATCTTGGACAACATTACATAACCATGTTCAAATGTCGGTGGTTGGATACAGAGAGAGGCGTGCGTGTTCATCCGACTCATGGAATGATCGATATTAAATGTAAAAGTGTTCTCGCAGTAAATGAACCATTCTTATTGGCTCAACAGGAATATCAAGTTTATTACGCAAAGTACTGTGCAACATCAAGAGACTTGACTGATTGGTGGAGTGTAATAAAAATCAAAATTCGAGACAATCAGTTTAGTCAAAGTGAATGTGCTTTCACTGATGTGCAAAGAATTGAAGTTTTTCAAGAGAGTACTCAAAATCAATCTTTTTTACAAAGAGACATGAGTATCGAGGACGACACCCCACATTTAAGAGTCGGTGATGACGATGATGTTAATGATGTCACATATGAATTTGAAATGGTAAGAGATGAAGCAACTGTAACTCGAATGGATATCGATGATGTTGAGGAGGAATATGAAGATGACATTGACATATATGAAGATGATGATGAAGATGAACACTGATAGCATTCCATGATATTTATATACAATCATAATATGTATATATGTATATATAATAGTAATTATCAATTATTTGCTAATATTAACATTTTCTGTTTCAGATGGACGACGCCACATTTCGTGAGTTGGCGGATGCTGACCTGACTTTCGATGCGGATGAGTTGCTGACAGATGACCCTCATCCTGCAGGCGCTCCAGGGAGTACGCGGAGGGGGCGCGGTCTTGCACGATTGATGATTCCTGACCCCGTCCCCGAGTGACGTCCACGTCTTGGGTTTGATCCACGCACACGGAGGTGTGATAACCTGTGTGATAACCTATGGATTTGACTAAGATTTCATTAATCTATTCAAATAAAAAATGTTTATTATTTTTTCAGTTTTCTGTATATAGCAGTCGGACAGGGCAGCGCTATTTTTCGCAACTATTTCTCTCAGCCGTGGACCACATGGGAGCAAATTCCCATTGATGTGCAGCAGGCCATGTTCGGCCATTGGTTGGTACGTACGTAAATAAATAATTTTTATTTTGAAAATTATTTCATTTCTAACTTGATATTTTGATTTATTTGTAGGGTTTATGGTATCCGATCGAGGATACCATGCGTGACGCCATCCACGAGGCATGGGAGGTGGCCATGCGTGATCGCCTTCGTCAGTTTTTGCACAATTTAAGAAAAGCTGCGATGAAGAAAGCAGGAGTGTCAGATTTTGACGAGTCATGTAGAGCACACCGACCAGAGTATATTTCATCCCATGTATGGGATGGATTATGTGCGCACTGGTTGAGTGGTGCCTTTCAGAGGAGATCATCGGTGGGGAGGCAGAATCGGGGGAGACAGGAGGTGACTCATCGAGCTGGTAGTCGTTCTTTCAGTACTCATAGACAACATCTGGTACGTACATTATTTATAAATATTTTATATAACTATAAATATTAACAGTTTATTTTTTATTCTTATAGGCTGTCGAGCACCCCGATATTACAGAGTACGACGTATATCGGAGGATGTATAGTGATCCTGCTACTGGGGAGCTCAAAGGTGATCGTCAACATCGCATCGTGGTCAGTATTATTTGTTTTCAAGTTTAAAAATTAACTTCATATAATATATTCACAATTTTAATTTTAAATTGCAACTATAAGAGTCATATGAGGCCGCAGCGTCACAGGCCCGGCCTGAGAGTCAGTCCGAGTCATCAGATCAGACCACTGCCCGTCAGTTTGATGAGGCGACATGGATGCAGGACACCCAGTATGCCTTCGAGAAGGGCCAGGTAGTTGGTATCGGCTCTCGACTGACTCCCGGAGATTATTATGGCAGTGCTGCGATGTCGGCGTCCATCTCGAGAGGAGCTCGTGCATCTTCTTCTACTACACAGTATGAGGATCAGTTGCGATCTCAGACTGCAAAGATAGAGAGTCTCCGATAGGAGCAGGAGCATATGCGTCAGCAGCATGAGGAGGAGCGTCGACGCCAGCAGCAGCTGTACGAGGAGCAGACGAGTCGATGGCAGCAGCAGCATCAGGAGCAGATGGAGTACATGCGCCGACTCACTCATGCTTTAGGGATGAAGTTTCCTCCACCACCATCTGCAGATCCCCCACCTCCCCCCCTCCTTCAGATTAGAGTTTGTATTTATGTTATAAAATTTGTGAAATCAAAATATTTTTTTTTCTATTCGTAGTTTCTATCTCATTATAAAATATTAATAATATTATATTTTTAAATAACAATATTAATATGAATAATAATATTATTTATATTTTATAATATTAAATTTTATATATATATTAAAATTTTATAATATTATAATTTAATTATATTTTTTGTAATACTTGAATTATTTTAATATTTGAATGTAAAATAATTCTATTATTTTTATATTAATTAAAATAACTTATTAATATTTTTTTTATTTATGAATTATAATTATAATATTATTATATTAATTAAATCATTTATTAATATTCTATTATTTTTTATTTTTGAATTATAATTATATTATTATTATATGAATTAAAATAATTTATTATTTTTATTTGTGAATTATAATTCTATTACTATATTAATTAAAATAATTTATTAATAATTTATTATTTTTATTTTTTTTATAGTATTTGCGATGGGATACTATGCCCGTCGCAAATACTAATATTATTATATTCATTAAAATAATTTATTAATAGTTTTTTATTTTTTTAAAAAATAGTTTTTTACAAATATACGGAGTACTATTTGCGACGAGGAGAATAACCGTCGCAAAAAAAGGCTTTAGCGATGGGCCCGTCGCAAATAAGTGTTGTTGCGACGCCGTTTTCAGCAACGGGCCATTTGCGACGGGCCCCCGTCGCAAAAAGCCATTTGCAATGGGATCCTGTCGCAAATGACCCGTCGCAAATACCTGTTTTTCTAGTAGTGGAAAAAATATTAGAGATATTAAAGTCAAGAGTGTGATATTTTGTTTTTATTATTTTATTAAAGTAATATAAAGGTCAATATCATAGAAAAATGGAAAAAAGTGTCCATATTTTTGAGACTGGGATATAAATGTCTAAAATAAATTAATATAATAGTATAAAGAAAATTTTTATAGAAATTTTAAAGCCTTATCCCAAATTTTTAACATTGTTTTACCCATTTTACCCTTACTGAGGTGACAAATATACACCAAGGTTACTATTCCTAATGACAAAAAGGGACATATTTACCAAATTTTAACCTAATAATTCAAAATATGGAATAAATTTTATCAAATTCAATTCAAATAAATGGAATAAATTAATCTAATATAAAAATAAAAAATGAAATGTTTTTTTAGAAAAAAGCTTTTTTAAGTCAAAAAATGAACTTATACCAATGTTAGATATAATTATGATTAAAATGAAACTAATTAGATTATTTATAAATAATGGAGGATTATGTTAATTTATTATTAAATTAAAATAATTATAGGGATTTTTCAATTAAAATAAATGAAAGTTTTACAAAAATCTGTATTTTTTTCACTATTCACTGAAAAATCAATATTTTTAGAAAAATACCAAAATTCTAACCTATGATAATAATCAAATTATAAATTAAAAAATTATATAATTTTCACATAATAATATTTCAATAGGGTTTCAAAAATCTTTTAAACTCAATGTTTCTTGTAAAGTAATTTTGTAAAGAAATTTATTTAAAGAGAAATATATCATAAAATCATAGGCTGTTACATTTTACCACCATTATAAGTATTTTTCCCTCAAAATTCCATCACTATGATACAAAAAAGTGAGGATAATTATATATCATAACAACCTTAGGTTCCCACACAACTTCCTCAATTTTATGATTTCACCACAAAAATTTGGCGAGGTGAGTGGTCTTATTTCGTAGAACGTTTTCTATGCGATCCAAAATCTCCACTAGTTGTTCCTCATATGAAATATTTTAAACCAGAGGTATGAAATATAAGTTTAGTACATGTTATGGGTTGGGTATGTACTTCCTCAGGAGAGAAACATGGATGACATCATGAACTTTAGAGAGATTTAGTAGAATAAACAAGCGATAAGCTACCATCCTGATACGATCAAGAATTTTAAAGGGACTAATACATCAAGGGATCAACTTTTCCTTCTTTTAAAATATCATAATATTCTTCCAAGGATATATTCATAGGAATAATTTATCACCAAATTTAAACTCTTGATCACACCGATGATTGTCAACATAAATTTTTATCAATCTTGAGCTGAAATTATGTGTTTTTGAATGTATATAACATTCTTTACCATTTCATTAGCTAGATAGGGTCCTAATATATTTCTTTAAAAAAATTAATCCCAATATTTTGAGGTCCTACAATTCCTTCCATATAGGTATTCATAAAGAGACATATGAATTCTTAAGTAAAATCTATTGTTGTAAGAAAATTCTACCAAAATAAGGGGTTGATCCTAACCACATTTGAAATCAATAGATAAATCTGTCAACATGACTTCTAGAGTTTGAATAGTTTTCTTAGGATTACCATCTATCTAAGGATTATAAGCAGTACTGAAACCAAATTATATATCCAGAGCCTACTGAAGGATTCTCTATAACTTCGAGTGACCATACCTCATATGAAAGGCTGTCTTGGGTATATACTCCTTCTTTACCCTTAGTTAATAATAACCATATTGAAGATCAATTGTGGAAAAATATTGAGATTTTCATAATTGATCAAATGTATCATTAATATGAGTTAGAGGATAATTTTTATTAATAGTGATTTTATTAAGTTCTTGATAATCAATGAAAAGATGAATTAAACCATCTTTATTCTTAACAAAGAGAACACATAGACCCCATGGCAATGTACTGGGCCAAATGGATCCCTTGTCTATATTATCATATAGTTTATTTTTAAATTCCTATAACTCAATTGGGTCCATTATATATGGAGTATTTGAAATAGGAGTATCACCATGTATGAGATCTATTGAAAACTCAACATCACAATTTGGGGGAAGACTAGGAAACTCTTCTATAAATACATCAAAAAAGTCTCATACAATAGGCATATCTTTAATGTTGAATTTCTCCCCAACCGTATGAGATAAATATCCCTCATTAATATATAATAAAACCTATACTATGTAATAAATTTTCATTGGTATTTTAGGTTTATCCTCACACTAAAATATTATCATAGGTTGATTCAGAATATCAAATAAAAATTACCTTCCTTGATAATTAATATGGAATATATAATAAGAGATCTAATCCATGACCAAAATTACATCAAATTCAAATATAGTAATAATAAAAAGATTTACAAGAATAAAATTCTCACAAATTTTAATTAGATAGGAGCTATAATATTAAGTTGAAATCATCCTACCATTAAGATTTCTCACTGCCAACTCAACATCTAAACATTGAGGTGGTGACATGATACCCTTAGAAATTTTTTTAGATATAATAGTGGATAGAGCTTGAATCAAATGATTTTTTACTTCTAGAGTGGATGATAAATATACCTTTCACCAAATCACTAGGAATTTCCACTTCAGCTGTAGTTATTCCATATGTTTGGTCTTCTCCCCTTAGCTTTTTCAGTGGTAAGTTCCTTAGACTCTTGGGGAACTGGTTTGAATAATTCCCCATATCTTTATAGTTAAATCACTAGATAATAGTGGTTTCTTTCTTTTCCTTATATTTATTATCCATATGATCCTTATCTCTACACTTTTATTAAAATCCCATGCCATTTAAACATTTTTTAGGATATTTATTTCCATAATTTTTACATGATGAAAATTAATTCATTCCCTTCTTCTTATTTGATTTGTTCCACTTTTTTTAGTTCTCAAACAACCTATTATTATCTTGATTTACCATAAATACATAGGATCTATAAAATTATTTCTCCATATTAATGGAACTTGATACTATATATTCAGATGATGAAAATATTTGATAAAATAGTGCCCTTCATATACTCATCTTAATCCCATAAAATAAATTGTTGATATTTCTTTTAATATTACATATACATTTTGTAGAATGCCTGGATAATCTTGTAAATTTCTCCTCACAATCTTTCACAATTTATTCTTCCTTTTGATTTATAGTGAGAAACTTCCTCTCCATTTTAGCTCGCTGTCATCACAATAAGTATTTCTCAAACAAAATTAATCTAAAAGTTCTCCATACCATTATTTCTAATTATTTATACTCTTTAGTGTTTTGGATCAATGAAAACCATTGATCAACATCTCCTTTCAAATAATACACTGAAAGAATAACATTTACACTTTCATTATATCCCAAACCTAGGAATATATTTTTAAGGGACTTAATCCATTGCTCAACTACAAATAGATTATTATTTCTATTAAAAGATAGAGGATTCTGTTACATGAAGCAATCCAAAAAAGGAAGATGAAGTTGTGGAATACTAGGTTTCTTTATTCAGGAAATGTTATTCACTATAACCCAAGTCGACTACCCTAATATGGCTATGATTTTCTCAATTCTAACACTAGTTATATTAGCTTTATCAATAGGGTAATCCCTACATTATCTACAGGTGTTGATTCCCTTTCTTTTATTAGGCGCCATCACTAAATAACGGTACACACTAAGTTATCTCATAATCATCATAAATATTGATCTATAAAATAAAAAACCTTATAATGGTAAATATTCTCAAATATTATAAGGAATTATCATAATTCTCATGTTATCTATAATAATTTAAAATCTAGTTCCCAAGGTTTATACTAAACTTTCTATGATACCAACTATAGAAACCCCAACTCCAGTAACCTAGATTCGGTGAATTATTTATTATATTTATAGAATATACAAGGTATTTGAACATGTAAAATAAATTTATTTAGCAATATTAAAGAACCAGATACATATATGATTCTCATATTACATTATAAAAATAAAATACATAACATAAGAAACATTCTCATATCCTTGATATTATTCATAATATCCTTTTTTATATCATGAGGAAAGGAAAAAAAATAAAGGGTGAGCTCAGATGATCAGTAAGGGTTACATACAATAAAAGATATCATGAGTAAATAAGACGTAATCAATATGGCAAGGTAAATAACAAAAAACAAATTCAATTTAATAAATAATTTGAGCATAAAATGCATCCATAGATAATATCAATATAGTAATCACATGGATAATAATAAAAACTAAATTATTAATGAATGAAATTATTAATATTTAATGTCATAATATTAGACATCATGATATCTTTTCCATCATGTCCTTGTACCAAGACAGTTTAATCGATGGGTCAGTATACACCAAAAACCCATTTAATAAATTTGGCTAATTGGTTTGTCTCATGATACCTTTTGATGAATTGTGGGTATATCTATAATCGATCCCCACCTATCACTACATGTCCAATGAATTAATCATAAATTAAATAATAAATTTAATTCATAAACAATATTCCTTATTAATAAATATCTTTATATATCAAAGAATATAGAATATTAAGATTTCCCTAGTCAATCAAATAACTTTCATAGTAGAACATCATATGTATAAATGATATACAATTTAGGAAATAATAATATCCATGATATAAATAATATGGATATTTAATAGAAATATAATTTCCAATTATCACAAGAAAGTGAATGTTTCAAGTGAAAGTTTATGACCAAAAAATTAATAAGGGACAAAATATTACCATCAATTCATTAGAAATGTAGGTTTTATAAAAAAACATGTCATTTGGATAAATAAAGGAAATAAAAGAGAAAAATTAAAATAATTTGACATTAAATAAATTTACTTTTAAAACCATTGAAAACTTTTAGAAGAATCAAAATATTATAAAATGGTTATGGGGGTGGGAAATCTGTTAATTCCATTTACATTAAAAAGAAACATTTATTTTCAATTTTTGTAAAGAAATCTGAAGATGAACCTTTTAATTTTTTTAAATATTCCTTTAAACCTTGTAAAAATTAAAGGGTAACTTAAAATATCATCAATAAATCATTTGTTAAAATTAAAAGGACTTTTTTAATATAATTTTGAAGAATATGGATGTGGAAGAAAAATATACCCGATCAAAAGAGAAATAAGATCAGATTTTCTTTTAAATATTTATTTACTTGATTAAATTTCCAAATAAAGGGAAATTTAGAATAAAATATGGAAAATAATTAAATATATAGAGTATAATATAATATATGGATTTTATAAAGGATATATTATAATATTTATTCAATAAAAATAAGAGAAATCCCAAAAAATGAGATTATAAATAAAATTCTTACCTCTTTGGTAACTTTTAAATTATAACCCATTGAAAGAGTAAACATTAATTGTAATTTTAATCATCATGAAAAAATATATATTAATTTTAAATAAACCTAATGGGAATTATATGCACAACATAAAAATAAATAGGCGTATAATATCAAATATGTCTCAATGGAGTGGAAATTGAGGCGAAATCCTTTACCTAAATTTTGATTTGCCTCGTAAGTGAGTTTAACCTCATTTATAATAAATTTAAATATATTATAATTATATAATAGAACAATATAAATTTATATAATATCATATATGATCTATTTATAACACATTGTCATCTGTTTCTTAATAATCTTTTATTATTATCATTCTTTCGGGTGTTAAATGCTTTGTTTTTTATGTATGTTTGATTAGGTAGTTCTAGTCATTGTACTTTGATTAGGGTTATATTATACCCAGGATGTTAATCATGATATAAATATAATAAATATTCATTATATATATATATATATATATTTAAATTCATCTATAAAAGGTAGAGATAGAAAAATGAATTACATCGTTCATGAAGATGGTAGAATGTACATACGCATGAACACCGTTTTCACTTTTCTATGGATGAAAAAAGGTAAATAATAATTCAGATTTATAAAATAACTATTATATAATATATATTCATTTAATATATCCTTATTATCATCCATGTAAAGAAGAAATTAAAAACTAATCACATCTCTTCATTGAGGTAATAGTCCACACATACGCACAAGTGACATTATCATTTTCCAAAAGACTAGAAGGTAAGAAGGTAAATGATATATTATATTTAAAAAAAATAATTATGTCATAAATATCATATATAATCATTAGCTACATATTTATAACCATACAAATAATGTGGTGATGGAAAACGAATTACACTACTACGTGGAGACGGTAATCCGTACTCATGCACAAGCGATGTTTTCGCTTTCTATAGGATATAAAAGAGATGGAAAATGGTTTTAACATAATCATAATAATTTATAATTATATTTATGATACAAGATTTATTATTTTAGTATGATTAAAATATATTTATAGTAATTATAAAAATAAATATACTTGAAAGAGTCGGTAAATACAATTACCTCTTCTTTGGTAGGATTCCTTTAAATCCCTTCTTGAGGACCCCTATAAGAGTATTTTA
This sequence comes from Viscum album, assembly GCA_963277665.1. Lineage (NCBI taxonomy): Eukaryota > Viridiplantae > Streptophyta > Magnoliopsida > Santalales > Viscaceae > Viscum > Viscum album. The sequence continues at coordinate 2,078,546,905 of OY728141.1, read as the reverse complement.
AGAATACCAACACCTCTAATTTATAGATAGGTAATTTTAGAATAGAACTGGATAGTTTTTTTGAGCTAAATGGATCAATATGGTGTAAATAAAATAGATAAGAGGTTTTCTTTTATAATTTATGGGAGGGTAACTTTTAGAAATTCATGAAATATTATAATATAATATGTGTGTAACTCATGTAAAATGGTTAAAAAATGGAATATATTAAAACATAATGAGAGTATGGTTATAAAATAACCATACAATAAAATTTATACCAGTTTAGATATCATTTTAAACCCTATCTTTTTGATTAAACCCTTTATTAACCATTTTTAACCTTAACCACAGTAACAATTATTTCAATATTAAAGGGTTATAATTTCACTTATAAGGTAAAAATTGGATCATAAATGTCCAAGTCATGAAAGTTTCAACCATATATTATCACCCTTTTCCTATTTCAACATTTTTATAGTTTTTAAATAATTTAATAAAAATTTATTTTCATAAAATATCATTAATGTCAATTTTGAAACTATTCATTTAATTTGACATTAAAGACACCAAAAAAATTTAATCCAAATATAATACTTTTAAAAATACATAATATAATATATTAATCTATATATTATTTTAACATAATAATTCATCTAAAATTTATTACTTTTAATATTTTTAAAACCATTTATTTTATCTTTCTATTAATTGAATAAATATTGTGTCAGCATTACATAAGCATTTAAGGTAATTATTAAATTTCTAAAAATTAAAAATAAAATACGATAATATTTTTTTTCTTTATATTTAACATTTAAACTTATAATATCTTCTTTTTATCCTTATAGAAAAATCTTAAAGATATCAAATTCAAGAGTTTGACGTTTTGTTTTTATTCTTTTCTTAAAGTAATGTAAAGGTCAATATCAAAGAAAAATGTCACCAAGTAGCTATATTTTTAAGACTTGGATGAAAATGGCCAAAATAATTTCATACAATAGGATAAATTCAAGTTTTATAGAAATTTTAAAATCTTATCCTAAAGTTTTAACTATGTTTTTCCCGTTTTACCCTTATCAAGGTGATAAATATCCACCAAGGTTACTATTCATAATGACAAAAAATAAAGGGGACCCATTTAACAAATTGGAATATACTGATCCTATATATGGAATCAATTTTTTTTAAATTTAATACATATAAGTGATAGAAATTAATTTAATATAAAAACACAAAACACGACAAAAAATAGTTTTTTAGAAAAATGCGTTTTTAAGTTAAAAAATGAACTCATACCCAAATCAGCTATAATAATGGTTCAAATGTAATTAAATAAATTATTTGTAAATAAAGTTTGATTATGTTATTTTTGGATTCAATTCAATTAATTATGGGTATTTTTTAATTACAATAAATGAAATTTTTATAAAAATTTGTATTTTTCACTATTCAATAAAAACATTCTTTTCAGAAAAATTCCAAAATTTAAACCTAAGATAATACTAGAATGGTAAATTAAAAAATGATATAATCATCACATAATAATATTTCAATAGGTTTTAATGATTTTTTAAACTCCTTATTTCATGTAAATCATGATATCAAAGAAATTTATTTAAAGAGAAATATATCATAAAATCTTAGGCTATTACAGTTAAATATTATTCGGTCCCAAATTTACAGAAAAAAGATCATCATAACATAGTTATGATATCACCTATATCATAAAATACAATTGGATCCTTATGATAACACCAATTATAACCAGTGATAACAATCATAATATACGATTTTAATTTATATCATAAAATATGGTTGATGTGAATTGTTTCCCTTTTTTATCAATTGTAATTTATGATACTGATAATCCTATTACCAGTAATAAAATAAAATATTGTAAAAATTGTTAATTTTTTTTCTATATTTAATTATGGTTTAAAAATTATTTATAAATGAAAAGTGTTAGCCCCAATAGAATAATATTTTTCATGCCTAAATTAAATATGAAAAGTGAATCTTAATATCTCATGTTTTGGAAAAAAATAAGGAGTTTTTTTATTCCTCTAGAATATTCATGTTTATAAAATTTTTATAAATTATGAATATTGTGAATGCTTAATTAATGTGATAAATAGATTCTATTATATTTTTATCCATTCATTACATGCTATGTATAATAACATAATATTTGGTTTTCATACACCCTGACATCAGTTTATAATTAGATTTATTAGATTAAATTTAGTTGTTAGATATAGTTTTTACATAATAAGTTTTATAATTATTATTAATTAGATTATCTCTTATGTAAAGTATCACATGTCAAGGGACTTTGGGTTAGACTTACCACTACCTTTGAGGATTATTACTTATTCTAGAAAGGTGGGGGTTGACTATCTATGGCTCTAGGATTACTCATGTGGATATTATCAATCTCATATAGTTATAAAACTTTACATTAAGAGTTAGTATAACTTATAAATTAGATACATTTAGATATGTATGAATATGTTTGTTTTCTAATTTTGGGATAGAAACTTGCGGGTTTTGTAAAGAGTTACACATTAATGTGTCATGAATAAATTAATTGGTTTATGAATAGGGATTCCAAAAATAAATCATTATAACCATGCATGCATAAAGGAATAAAACATGAGAAGATAAATATTTCATAAAATAAAATAGTTATGAATTTAATTTGCACATAATGTACATAAAATTGGTGATATATTGAAAGAAAACCCCCAAAATACTAATTTTGAGATTCCTTTCAAAGAAAGCACATGTCATGACCTTGATAATCCAATCGAGTATGTTTTTACAAAGAAAGTTTAGCATAAATTATCTTACGTAAGGTATAGTATAAATGGATAAACCTAAGAGTTAGGTAAAAAATACCACTATAATATTTGGGAGACACTTATCTAGAAAACCCTAAGAGTTAGTATACCATTAGAATAAAGTTGAGTGAATTTATATGAATGATTTGGATAAAGTTATTCTCTCAACCATCTGATAATCATATTTTTTTTGATTGTGGTGATTCCCTACCTAAATAACTAAGTATTGAGAGTAATTCTAAAGAGGACTCATTATTTAGTTAAATATGGAACCTAACTCACTATATGGATATGATGTATTGGGTCGTCATTTTAAGTTAGAGTACTCTCACGAACCGACCCATTGAGGCCCCACCTAGATTTATAGTAGGCCAAGTGACTCCCCAAGATCGCCTCTAATAGGATTGGGGATGGATACTAGTGCCGAGTAGTCATATCACACATATTTAAGGTCTTACACTAAAGAAAATGTACGCATTCATACCTCCAAGTACTTTATAATCAAGTAGGATAAAAAAATTTGTACTAATACAAGAGGAAAAAATGAATATAATAACATCTAGAATAACCAAATTGAAACAATATAGAATATAAATATAGTATGAAGGGGAAAAATACACAACCAACAAGAAATAAAGAAAGTCCCAAACTAATAGCTGAAGATGAGGTATAACCCTGATATAGAACATTGATACCCACCATCGCCTATGATCACCTTCACTAAGTACTGCTAAGATTCACCAACACCAGGACCACCAAAGTCACTGTCTAACTACCTATCATCATCATAAGACATGAAATGTGTGGGAATAACCAATATAGGGGTGATTATATATAATTCCCTGACCCCAGAATCCAGGAGACGGTGCATTATTTTAATACACTGCCATGATTACAAGGAATAAAGTCCCAAAGGACCGATTAGTTTAGTAGTCTTGGAAACAAGATACATACTTAAGTTTAACATTACAACTTGAAAAGAAAAAAAAAATAATTTATTCAATTAGAAACATCCAAGATTCCAAGATTATTCCTGCAAGTCCCTCATAACTAACTTCTTCATATCCTGGTAAAATGAAACATGAGAAAGGGGTGAGCTCAGATGCCCAGTAAGAGTAAGAAATACATAAGAAGAAAACATAAACATTAGGAATGGTGAATAATTGAAAACACATGCCTTAATGAATAATAAACATGAGCACTTTATGGTAGGAATATGAGGTGAGTAAATAATTCTATAATAGAACATAGTCATGGGTATTATACTAGTCCAATAACCACATGAAATATCACTATATAATCTCATAATGATGGAATGCATAATGCTGGACATCATAACCAAATAGTCAAAGCCTCATGCCAATACTACAAATATGATTTTTTCATGGTCTTGTGCCAAGACACTAGTTTGTCTCATGAGACCTACCGATGCATCGAGGAGCTATAGCAGACTCTACCTGTCACTTACTAAGTCCAATGCATTCCTCATATGAAAAGGTTGAAACATAACATAAACATTCGTATTAAAACTAGCATACGAAATGTCAATACTTTATCCATAAACCATGAATGACATAAAAATATCACATCCACAGTCACACATAAATAATTAAATACCATATGGAAGATTATATTATAATAAATTAACCTCAATTGATAATAATGAAGGATATTGACATAGATGAAAATAACCATCAAAATTATTTGAGATAAATATCCCCCTTTTTCTTGAAAACATTTAAAAGTATCACTATTTATCAAGAATATGTTTAAAATAGATTTTTTAATGAAAGTGTCCAATACAACTTTGAAACTTTTAAAAGGAAATTTAATTTTAAAACATTAATGTCCATATAAATAAATCCTTAAAACCATTTTTAAAACATGGAAATTAATGAGAAAGAATTAGAAGAATAAATCTTTAAAACATTTAAAATGATATTTTAGTTAGAGTTCCTAACCAAAAGAGAGACACTTGAATAAAAATAATTGAGGTAATAAAAACTTTATAATATCATGAGAATAAAGGGATTAATGATATAAAATCTCAAATTACAGTATATGCACCATATAAAAGTGAATTAGTGCATAACAACAAAGAAGTCTCAATGGGATGTAAATTGAGATGTAATCCCTTATAAAGGCCGTATCCTTAGGTTAAGGATAAATCAATGACATAATTATGTGTGAAAAATATAAATACACTCAATATGATTGGATATTTAGTGTAAATCAATTAGAGTACATTCACACATATTCTTGTAAATACAACACCAATGACTTGTATGTTTAACTCAATGAATGTAAATTGAGTTAAGATTACTCTTATCAAGTTCATATCAATGAATTGAGAAATTATCAATAGAGTGATTATTTGTATCAAAAGTATATCCACAAAAAGGGTAGTGGAAATTACTACATAAATAATAAATAGTGATCACACACATAATCTTGGAGTAAAATAATCAATGAAGTATGTGTAAATCCCAATGAGTGGAAATTGAAATTAGAAATTCCCTTACCGATTTGGTAACTTATGAAACATACAACCCATGAAATTAGGATCATAAAATTAAGGTGTAAATACCCATAAATTAAATTATATTAAACAAAGAATACAATCATGGGTAGTATATAGACCACACAAAAGTAAATAGTGGCAAATATGGCATGAATCTCACGGGAATAAAAAGTGAGATGAAAATCCCTTACCACGTTGTAATCAAACGAGTCATATGAAAAAAAGTTAATAACCACCAAATGAATCACTGAATACCATGAATATAAATAGAATCATGATAATATATATCAAATGGTAGTACACAATACACCACATGCAAAAAATAAGTGTTGAACAATGGAAATCTCACAGAATTAAAAGTGAGATAAGAAACCCCTTACCTCAAGTCCGATTTGTCTTGTATGTTCCTTGTTCTTCCTGAATAATAATCTTAAGTTAATTTATAATTTATTAAGAAATTTTTTAAATTTTATTATTCCTTTTATATCACTTATTACTTTTCTATAACAATTAGTTAATTATTTGAGTTCATATTGGATATTTTATCGATGTACGAAACTTGAGTAAAAAATGAACTTGTTATAATTACAATTTTTTCATGTGGTAAAAATTAAATTATCTATAGAATGATATAAATTATTTATATATCATATATATATTATATATCCAGTATATATATATATATATATATATTTATAACAGTACATAACATTTGGAGATAAGAAATGAAATGCACCGTTCATTGAGATGGTAAGCCGTACGTACGCATGAACGCTACTTTCATTTCTATTTTGTATTTTAATGGAATTAAAACATAATGATATATATGTATATTATAATTAAATTATAATATCATATATAATATCGTTAAATCCAAACTTTATATGCCCCACACAAGTCATTAATGAGTTATATCACTTTGAGGGGGTGGTAGTCCACACTTCCTCAAATGAAATTATCGTGTTTTACCCATAATGGAAACCATAAAGGTATGATATAAATGGAAAATAAAGAATCACCAAGAAAACATAAAAATAATATATATGATATATAAATATAGTTCCATCTTAATGACCACCATGAGAGGCGATAGGATATAATCGAACAATCCTCGTTTCGTGAGGTGTTAGTTTGCCAACCACATAAACAATATGTTCTTCACACATTAAATAGAGGTGTGTGTAAGTGTAGTTCGAATAATTCTCATAAAAACATCATAGTATATTGAGGATAATATTTTTGTTATAAAATAAAGGAATAAAAATAGTTTATGGGGTTTGGATAAGTAAAATAAAACAAAACAAAACAAAATAATTTAAGAGAAACCGTTACCTTTAATTTGGGTAACTTCCTTTGGTTTGAACCAAAATGACTTCTTGAAGTGACTTCTGCCTAAGGTAAGGATTCTAGGTGTAATATATGGATCTTGATATCTTATTTGGGCAGGGTTTGGACGAGCCAAGGGGCTTGAGAGGTGTGTGGAATGAGTTATAAGTGGTGTCCTTTTATAAGGGGGAGGAGGGGCTCTTTTGGAAAGTGTGAAAAAATTATTTTATTATATAGTGATATTAGGTTTCTAAAGGTCCAAAACTAATTAAAGTCAAATATAAGATGACTCATGGTATAAATAAATCATTCAATAAGAATTATACAGGTTTTGGATATTTTTTCTAATATTAATAATCTTATTTATTTAAATCATTTATTAATGAGTTAAATAATACATCATTATTGTGTCATAAATAATTTAATTTATTTCATGTATAAAAATTATAAAAAAACTACCATAATGTATTAAATCTATTTATATTTCTAATGAATATTTATAGTTGAAAATATGACTTATATAACCCCATGTAAAAATTGATTTACTAAAAGATATTCGTTTATGTCATTTTTGCCTTTACTTTAAGTTAATTAAAATAAAGTGTCATTATCATTCATAAGTGGCTCCATGAGGTCCCAAAATCTACCCAACGATTCCCATGGTTGGAAATGACTCATAAAATTAATTTAGGACAAGTGTTAAGATAATTTTTTATTATTATAATATTATTTTTAACCTGAATTACCCTATTTACCTTTAACCGCGGTAAATAAAAGTCAAAATTTACTATTCATAAAAAATTATTTTCATCTTATTGAACCACATTTTGTTTACTAATATCAACCATTTATCTCAGATTTTTGAAATTCAATTCACAAAAGCGTTAAAATTTCATTTAAATGAAAAAGTCGGATTTTTAACTACTACTTAGTGGTTTCACTATTCATCAAAAATTAAAGTTTTTCAGAAAAATACAAAAAATTCAGCCTAAGCTATATTTGATATTACTAATTCAAAAATGATGTCTATTTTACCAAATTCAAAACATAGAAGTTGTATTAATTAATTTAAAATTAATTTCCACTGTCAAAACAAATAGCGTGTTTTTAAGAAACAATAACTGTCAAAAGATTGACACTAGTTTATGTATAATTTCAAAGTGAAATTAATTCCAATGACCAAAATTAGATTAAAGGGTAAAAAATAATCTAATTAAAATTCAAAACCAATTTAAAATATAATCTAACCTTATAAATAAATTATATTAAAAGTCAGTTTTGAATTAAAATACAATATTTCTTACTATTCATAAAAAAAGAATATTATTAGAAATGTACAAAAATTTCATCCAAAGTAAATTTTGATGACCCGATTATAAAGAAGATTTTTATTTTGTAAAATTGAATATGTAAAAGGGTCAAATATTGGATTTAAAAAGGGTTCACCATTAAAATGTGGTAAAATTGTTTTTTTTTGAAAAATACATTTTTTATCTAAAAAATTGAATTTGTTCTTAGAACATGTCTAAGAAAAACATAATACATAAGTTAAAATTATATTGAGTATATAAAATTCAAAATCCAGTTAATACTATTCATAGCTTCTTTTGAACGGCTAGTTTGCTAAGTTGTGGTGCGCTCGAACTCGGTGTTGCGTGTAGCGCAAGCCATTGAATTTAAAGAAAAAAACTTACTATGAAATCTTTGGGTGTTACATTCTCTCATTATTCAATAAATTTCATCCTCACAATTTGAAATTGTTCTTAAAAAATAAAAGGTTAAAAATAGAAAAATACCTTTGTGGAAAACCCACATCGAAAATTGGGTTAATAAAATTTAGTCTTAATAAGAGGGAAAGGGAGATGAAAAAGCCACCACCAAATTATGATCTCAATTATAAGAACATTGGTGGAAATTAGTGAAACATAATTGGAGGAAAAACATAAATATTTATAGGGAGTGATGAAGGTCATCAATCAAAAACAAGTGTAAAATTGAGGGGCTCAAAGCCATAAATCTATGACGATTCAAAACATCATCGGTTCAACAAAACATAAAGCATCAGGATAACACATTTTTGGTTCTAAGATCCCTTCCCTAAAGTTTAATAATTAATTTATTCATAAGAAAACAAAAATATACTTGACAAGTAGAGTTTCATCCTTCATATAATTCTTACCACAAACTCATTTTTTACTCCAAATGATGAGTATTAAAGATGACTTGGTCACCCCTGAAGCACTAGAATCAACTTATAGAGAATCACATAATCCACAATGGATGAACTATATATTTAACTTTTCTTTAGAGATTAAACAAAACCGAAATGGTTAGTAAAAGATAAGACGATCCCAAAAGGATAATACTTTAGAGAAAGAAACACTAATCTTAATTTTTAAAATTAAACCAACAATACCCAAAGTTCAATAAACACCATTCAATAAACAATTGTTCATAAAATATTTCAATATAATCCAAAATAATATTGAAACCCAAAACTCAGAATAATTTTCTTACACAGTCTTCCACATTAAATTGTATCTCTAAATAATATCAACTACTCTTAAAGTAACATACTTAAAAGTAATTAACCTAATCACATATTCTATATGATAGGTTAATAATTTCCATAAATAACCCAAATCGCTATAAATCCAAAATAAAAACATAGGTAAAAAAACACCATTAATATTCAAATGAAATCCCATAGTATTATATTTTCTTTAGGCATATAGTATTCCAAATAGAGCGAACGTCTTCCAAAATAAAATTTATCACTTAATCACCAAATCATTTTCCTATACTAAGGATATCCATTTGATAAGACATAAGATCCAAAATAAACTTATTTTTGATCAATAAAATCATTTAACTAAAAAGAATTAGTCACATTAACCAAAGACATCATGTAGTCCAGTGGTAGGCGATAAATTCCAATCGCACTATAGTTGTGGGTTCAATTCCCACAGCTTTGTCTGACACGACGGGTTTTCACACGGTCTACGTGTTGTCCTTTTTCAAAAACTATATAATTTTATAATATTACCAAAAATGAGATAGATTCCTCAAAGTAACTATAACATAATTTCATCACAAATGTTATCTCATACCTCTCATTTTCATCCCAGAATTTAATAACTTGTAATTTCCTCAAACTCAATGATCATATAAAACCAAATGGTTATTTACAACTATATCCACAAGTGAAAAGATAATTATTCCTTAAATATCATTTTCACAAGACAAACTGCAGGGTTACAAATACAATAGAAAAGTATTCCAATGTAATCTCATCAACAAAGAGCACTAATACTTTTTAAACATTTCACCATCCATTTATTTCCACATAGCTTCTTCGTTGACCAAGAGGATATCCTATAGAATAGGGTATTCACCCAGGTAATGTCTAGGTCCCCTATATTTACGACAAATGACTGTAAGTGGATTCTTGGGACCATTTTTATTTTCTTCCATAGTACTCTTCATTTTTCCTCAGCAATTCTTTACTTTATGCCCTTATTTCCCACACATAAATCATTTCTTTGTTCCATTAAGACACCTTCCTAGGTGTCTCCTTCCACATTTCCTGCATGATGGAAAATGAGATTTCTTTTCTCCAAGGTCTTCACTCCCAAAGCTCTTATCATTCACCACTTTTCTCTTCTTTGTTGAGTCTGGGAGTTGGTTAATATATATGTTATTGATCATATTTTTGGAAAACTGATTCGGCATGAACACAATATCTTTTAAACAAATCAACATTCCTTTTAGTTTCTCATTTCCACCACTGTACCCACCTTGTACATAATCTTAAAGGTTACTATGACTTCCTTAAAATCCAGCCATTGACTAACACAAGAAAGCATAGTGTGAGTCATAAAATCATTTAGAGAATATCATAACACTGTATTTTTAATCTAAAACACCTTAGGATTAACCAAGGTTATTTATTCTCATATTATATTAAAATCCTTCAAATCGGTTTATAAAGAAAATTTGAATTATCCTAAGCATATCCCCCAGGAGTTTCATAACCAAGAGTGCAGCAAGGCCCATTGTCATGTACTAGGATACCCCAGGTCAAGCCCGAAACTCCTTGTCGGAGTTTTCACTCCTAGGTACATCTGTTCCAGAGCTGCCTCTACCCGATCGTATCCAGACAGGGATGTATTGCTTGGAAAATACACAAAATCTCTACATTACCAAAATTCTAGGAATTTCTTTTATACCAATCCTCAAATTCTTTCTTAGGGTAATGTGCTCTAATTAGAGTTTATCTAAATCTAGTTTCCAAGGTTTGCACTAAACTTCCTCTGATACCAACTATAATGCCCCGACCCCAGAATCCAGGAGTCAATGCATTATTTTAATACATTGACATGATTACAAGGAATCAATTCCCGAAGGACTGATTAGTTTAGTAGTCTTGGAAACAATATACATACTTAAGTTTAACATTACAACTTGAAAATAAAAACAACACTAATTTATTCAATTAGGAACATCCAAGATTCCAAGATTATTCCTATAAGTCCCGCATAACTAACTTATTCATATACTGGGAAAATGAAACATGAGAAAGGGGTGAGCTCAGATGCTCAGTAAGAGTAAGAAATAAGGCAGAAGATAACATAAACATTAGTCATGGTGAATAATTGAAAACAAACGCCTTAACGAATAATAAACATGATCACTTTATGGCAGGAATATGAGCTGAGTAAATAATTCCATAATAAAACATAGTCATGGGTATACTACTAGTCGAATAACCACATGAAATATCAATATCTAATCTCATAATTATGGAATTCATAATGCTGGACATCATAACCACATTGTCAAGGCCTCATGCCAAGACTACGAATAAGATTTTGTCAATCCATTATGCCAAGACACTAGTTTGTCTCATGAGACCTACCGATGCATTGAGGAGCTATAGCAGGATCCAACAGTCACTTCCTAAGTCCAATTTAATCCTCATATGAAAAGGTTGAAACATAACATAAACATTCGTATTAAAACTAATGTACGAAATGTCAATACTTTATCCATAAACCATGAATGTCATAAAAATAGCACATCCACAGTCACACATAACTCATTAAATACAATATTGAAGATTTTATTATAATAAATTAACCTCAATTAATAATAATGAATGATATTGACATAGATGAAAATAACCATGAAAACTATTTGAGAGAAATATCCCCTTTTTCTTGAAAACATTTAAAAGTCTCACTATTTATCAAGAAGCCATTTAAAATAGATTTTTGAATCAAAGTGTCCCATACCACTTTGAAAATTTTAAAATGAATTTTAATTTTAAAACTTTAATGTCCATATAAATAAATCCTTATTTTTTTTAAAATATGGACATTAATTAGAAAGAATTAGAAGAATAAATCTTTAAAATATTTAAAATGATATTTTAGTTAGAGTTCCTAACCAAAAGAGAGACACTTGAATAAAAATAATTGAGGTAATCAAAACTTTATAATATCATGAGAATAAAGGGATTCATGATATAATATCTCAAATTACAGTATATACACCATATAAAAGTGAATTGGTGTATAACAACAAAGAAGTCTCAATGGGATGTAAATTGTGATGAAATACCTTATAAAGACCGTATCCTTAGGTTAAGGATAAATAAATGACATAATTATGTGTAGAAAATATAAATACACTCAATATGATTGGATATTTAGTGTAAATAAATCAGAGTACATTCACACATATTCTCATAAATACAACACTAATGACTTGGATGTTTAACTCAATGAATGGAAATAGAGTTAAGATTACTCTTATCAAGTTCATATCAATGACTTGAGAAATTATCAATGGTGTGATTATATGTATCAAAATTATATCCACATAAAGGGTAGTGGAAATTACTAAATAAATAATAAATAGTGATTCCACACATAATCTTGGAGTAAAATAATCAATGAAGTATGTGTAAAGCCCAATGAGTGGAAATTGAAACGAGAAATTCCCTTACCGATTTGGTGACTTATGAAACATACAACCCATAGATCATAAAATGAAGGTGTAAATACCCATAAATTAAATTATATTACACAAAGAATACAATCATGGGTAGTACATACACCAAACAAAAGTAAATAGTTGCAAATATAGCATGAATCTCACTGGAATAAAAAGTGAGATGAAAAACCCCTACCACATTGTAATCAAACGAGTCATGTGAAAAAAATTTAATAACCAAAAAATGAATCACTGAATACCATGAATATAAATAGAATCATTATAATATATATCAAATTTCAGTACACAATACTCCACATGTAATAAATAAGTGGCGAATAATGGAAATCTCACGGAATTAAAAGTGAGATAAGAAACCCCTTACTTCTAGTCCGACTTGTCTTGTATGTTCCTTGTTCTTCCGGAATAATAAACTTAAGTTAATTTATAATTTGTTAAGAACATTTTTAAATTTTATTTTTCCTTTTATATAACTTATTACTTTTCTATAATAATTAGTTAATTATTTGAGTTCATATTGGATATTTTATCGATGTTCAGAACTTGAGTAAAAAATGAACTTGTTATAATTACAATTTTTTCATGTGGTCAAAAGTAAATTATCTCCAGAATGATATAAATGATTTATATATCATATATATATATATATTATATACAGTATATATGTGTATTTATAATAGTACATAACATTTGGAGATAAGAAATGAAATGCACCGTTCATGGAGATAGTAAGCCGTAGGTATGCATGAACACTACTTTCATTTCTATTTTGTATTTTAATGGAATTAAAACCTAATGATACATAGGTATATTATAATTCCAATATAATATAATATATAATATCATTAACTCCAAACTTTATACGTCCCACACAAGTCATTAACGAGTCATATCACTTTGAGGGGGCGGTAGTCTGCACTTCCTCAAATGAAATTATCACGTTTTACCAATAATGGAAACCATAAAGGTATGATATAAATATAAAATACAGAATCACAAAAAAAATAAACATAATATATATGATATATAAATATAGTTCCATCTTAATGGACACCATGATATGTGGTAGGAGATAATCGAACAATCATTGTTTTGTGAGGCGTTAGTTTGCCAACCACAGAAACAGTATGTTCTTCACCCATTAGATGGAGGTGTGTGTAAGTGTAGTTAGAATCCTTATCATAAAAAATCCTAGTATATTTAGTATATTTTTTTTGTTATAAAATAAAAAAATAAAAAGAGTTTAGGGGGTGTGTATAAGTAAAATAAAACAAAATAAAACAAAATAAAACAAAAGAATTTAACAGAAACCATTACCTTTAATTTGGGTAACTTCCTTTGTTTTGAACCAAAAGGACTTATTGAAGTGACTTAATTATAAGGTAAGTATTCTAAGTGTAAGAGAGGCATATTGAGAGATTATTTGGGCAGGTTTTGGACGAGCCAAGGGGCTTGAGAGGTGTGTGGAATGAGTTAGAAGTGGTGTCCTTTTATAAGGGGGAGGAGGGGCTCTTTAGGAAAGTTTGAAAATATTATTTTATTATATAGTCATATTCAGTTTCTAAAGGTCCAAAACTAATTAAAGTAGAAGATAAGATGACTCATGGTCGAAATAAAATCATCCAGTAAGAATTAGACAGGTTTTGGATATTGTTTTAATATTGATAATCTTATTTATTTAAATCATTTATTAATGAGGTAAATACTACATCATTATTGTGTCATAAATAATTTAATTTATTTAATGTATAAAAATTATAAAAAAACTACCATAATGTATTAAATATTTTTATCTTTTCAATTAATATTTATAGTCTAAAATATTACTTATATAACCCCATTTAAAAATTTATTTACTAAAAGATATTCGTTTATGTCATTTTTGCCTTTACTTTAAGTTAATTAAAATAAAGTGTCATTATCATTCATAAGTGGCTCCATGAGGTCCCAAAATAGACCCAAGGATTCCCATGGCTGATAATGACTCATCCAATAAGGTTAGGAAAAGTGTTAATATAATTTTTTATTATTATAATATTCTTTTTACCTTCAATTACCCTATTTACCTTTAACCACGGTAAATAAAAGTCATGTGTTATTATTCACCAAAAATTATTTTCATCTTATTGAACCACAATTTACTTAATAATAACAACCATGTATCTTGTATTTTCAAAATTAAATTCACAGAAGTGGTAAAATTTCATTTAAATGAAAAAGTCGGATTTTTAACTACTACTTAGTGGTTTCACTATTCATTAAAAATTAAAGTTTTTCAGAAAAATACCAAAAATTAAGCCGAAGATATATTTGATATTAATAATTAAAAAATCATGTCTATTTTACCAAATTAAAAACATAGAAGTTATATTAATTAATTTAAAATTAATTCCCATTGTCAAAACAAATAGCCTGCTTTTAAGAAACAATAACTATTAAAAGATTGACACTTGTTTATGTATAATTTCAAAGTGAAATTAATTCCAATGAACAAAATTGGATTAAAGGGTAAAATAATAATATAATTAAACTTAAAAACCAATTTAAAATATAATCTAACCTTATAAATAAATTATATTAAAAGTCAGTTTTGAATTAAAATACAGTATTTCTTACTATTCATAAAAAAAGAATATTATTAGAAAAATACCAAAATTTCATCCAAAGTAAATTTTGATGTCCCGATTCTAAAGAAGAACTTTATTTTTTCAAATTGAATATGTAAAAGGGTCAAATATTGGATTTAAAAAGGGTTCACCATTAAAATGTGGTAAAATTGATTTTTTTTTGAAAAATACATTTTTTATCTGAAAAATTGAATTTGTTATTATAATATGTCTAATAAAAATATAATACATAAGATAAAATTATGTGGATTATATAAAATTCAAAATCCAGTTAATACTATTCATAACTTCTTTTGAAACGGCTAGTTTGGTAAGTCGTGGTGCTCTCGAACTCGATGTTTTGTGTAATGAAAGCTATTGAATTTAAAGAAAATAACTTACTATGAAATCTTGGGGTGGTGAATTCTCCCCTCCTTAAATAAATTGCATCCTCTCAATTTGAAATTGTTCTTCAAAAATAAAAGGTTAAAAATATAAAAATACCTTTGTTGAAAACCCACATTGGAAATTGGGTTAATAAAATTTAGTCTTAATAAGAGGGAAAGAGAGATGAAAAAGTCACCACCAAATTATGATCTCAATTAGAAGAACATTAGTGGAAATTAGTGACACATAATTGGAGGAAAAATGTAAATATTTATAGGGAGTGATTGAGGTCATCAATCACGAACAAGTATAAAATTGAGGGCCTTAAAGCCATCAATCTATGACGATTCAAAATATCATCAGTTCAACAAAACATAAAGAATTAGGATAACACATTTTTGGTTCTAATATCCATTCCCTAAAGTTTAATAATTAATTTAGTCATAGAATAAGAAAACAAAAATATACTTGACAAGTAGAGTTTCATCCTTCATCTAATTCTTTCCACAAACTCATCTTTCACTCCCAATGATGAGTATTAAAGATGACTTGGTCACCCCTGAAGAACTAGAATCAACTTATAGATAATCACATAATCCACAATGGATGAACTATATATTTCCCTTTTCTTTAGAGATTAACCAAAACCAAAATGGTTAGTAAAAGATCAGATAATACCAAAAGGATAATACTTTAGAGAAAGAAATACTAATATTAATTTTTAAAATTAAACCAACAATACCCAAAGTTCAATAAATACCATTAAATAAACAATTGTCCATAAAATCTTTCAATATAATGCAAACTAATATTTAAACCCAAAACTTAGAAGAATTTTCTTACATAGTCTTCCACGTTAAATTGTATCTCCAAATAATATCGACTACTCTTAAAGTCATATACTTAAAAGTAATTAACCTAATCACATATTCTATATGATAGGTTAATCATTTCCATAAATAACCCAAATCTCTATAAATCCAAAATAAAAACATAGGTAAAAAAACACCATTACTCTTCAAATGAAATCCCATAGTATTATATTTTCCTTAGGCATATAGTATTCTCAATAGAGAGAACGTCTTCCAAAATAACATTTATCACTTAATCACCAAATCATTTTCCTATACTAAGGATATCCATTTGATAAGACATAAGATCCAAAATCAACTTATTATTGATCAATAAAATCATTTAAATAAAAATAATTAGTCACTCTAACCAGGGACTTCACGTAGTCAAGTGGTAGGCGATAAATCCCAACCGCACTATGGTTATGGGTTCAATTCCCATAGGTTTGTCCGATGCGACGAGTTGTCACATGGTTTGCGTGTTGTCCTTTTTCAAAAACTATATAATTTTATAATATTCCAAAAAATTAGATAGATTCCTCAAAGTAACTATAACATAATTTCATCATAAATGTTATCTCATACCTCGCATTTTCATCCTAGAATTTAATAACTTGCAATGACCTCAAACTCAATGATCACATAAAACCAAATGTTTATTTATAACTATATCCACAAGAGAAAAGATAATTCTTCCTCAAATATGATTTTCACAAGACAAACTGCAGGGTTACAAATACAATAGAAAAGTCTTCCAATGTAATCCCATCAACAAAGAGCACTAATACTTTTTAAACATTTATCCATCCATTTATTTCCACATAGCTTCTTCATTGACTAAGAGGATATCCTATAGAATAGAGAATTCACTCGGGTAATGGCCAGGTTCCCTACATTTATGGAAAATGACTGTAAATGGATTCTGGGGACCATTTTTATTTTCTTCCATAACACTCTTCATTTTTCCTCAGAAATTATTTACTTTATGTCCTTATTTCCCACACATAAAACATTTATTTGTTCCATTAAGACACCTTAATAGGTGTCTCCTTCCACATTTCCTGCATGATGGAAATTGAGAGTTCTTTTCTCCATGGTCTTCACTGCTGGAGCTCTTATCATTCACCAATTTTCTCTTCTTTGTTGAGTCTGGGAGTTGGTAAATATATATGTTGTTGATCATAATTTTGGAAAAATAATTCTTCATGAACATGATATATTTTAAACCAATCGACATTCCATTTCGTTTCTCATTTCCACCATTGTACCCACCTTGTACATCATCTTCAATGTTACTATGAATTCCTTGAAATCCAGCCATTGACTAACCCAAGAAAGCATAGTGTGAGTCATAAAATCATTTAGAAAATATTATAACACCATATTTTTAATCTAAAACACCTTAGGATTAACCAAGGTTATTTATTCTCATATTATATTAAAATCCTTCAAATCGGTTTGTAAAGAAAATGTGAATTATCCTAAGCATATCCCCCGGGAGTGTCATAACCAAGAGTGTAGCTAGGCCCATTGTTGTGTACCAGGATACCCCGGGTCAAGCCCAAAACTCCTTGTCAGAGTTTTCACTCCTAGGTACATCTGTTCCAGAGCCTCCTCTACCTGCTCGTATCCAGATAGGTATGTATTGCTTGGAAAATAAAAAAATCTCTACATTAACAAAATTCTAGGAAGTTATTCTATACTAACCCTCAAAGTATATCTTAGGGTAATGCGATCTAATCAGAGTTTATCAAAATCTAGTTTCTAATGTTTGTACTAAACTTCCGCTGATACCAACTGTAATTCCCCGACCCTAGAATCCAGGAGCCAGTGCATTATTTTAATACATTGGCATGATTACAAGGAATTAAGTCTCGAAGGACTGATTAGTTTAGTAGTCTTGGAAACAAGATACATACTTAAGTTTAACATTACAACTTGAAAAAAAACAACACTTATTTATTCAATTAGAAACATACAAGCTTCCAAAATTATTCCTACAAGTCCCTCATAACTTACTTCTTCATATCCTGGGAAAATGAAACATGAGAAAGGGGTGAGCTCAGATGCTTAGTAAGAGTAAGAAATATAGCGGAAGATAACATAAACATTAGGCATGGTGAATAATTGAAAACACATGCCTTAACGAATAATAAACATGACCACTTTATGGCACAAATATGAGCTGAGTAAATAATTCCATAATAAAGCAAAGTCATGGGTATTCTTTTAGTTGAATAACCACATGAAATATCAATATCAAATCTCATAATTATGGAATTCATAATGCCGGACATCATAACCACACAGTCAAGGCCTCATGCCAAGACTACAAATACGATTTTGTCAAGGCCTCATGCCAAAACAATAGTTTGTCTCATGAGACCTACCGATGCATCAAGGAGATATATCAGGCTCCACCCATCAATTACTAAGACCAATTCATTCCTCATATGAAAATGTTGAAACATAACATAAACATTTGTATTAAAACTAGCATACAAAATGTCAATACTTTATCCATAAACCATGAATGACATAAAAATAGCACATCCACAGTCACACATAAATAATTAAATACAATATACACGATTTTATTATAATAAATTAACCTCAATTGAGAATAATGAGGGATATTAACATAGATGAAAATAATCATCAAAACTATTTGAGAGAAATATCCCCTTTTTTCTTGAAAACATTTAGTCGTTTAAAATAGATTTTTGAATCAAAGTGTCCCATACCACTTTGAAACTTTTAAAATGAATTTTAATTTTAAAACTTTAATGTCTATATAAATAAATCCTTAAAACCATTTTTAAAACATGGACATTAATGAGAAAGAATTAGAAGAATAAATCTTTAAAAAATTTAGAATGATATTTTAGTTAGAGTTCCAAACCAAAAGAGACATTTGAATAAAAATAATTGAGGTAATAAACACTTTATAATATAATGAGAATAAAGGGATTCATGATATAATATCTCAAATTATAGTATATACACCATATAAAATTGAATTGGTGCATAACAATAAAGAAGTCTCAATGGGATGTAAATTGAGATGAAATCCATTATAAAGACCGTATCCTTAGGTTAAGGATAAATCAATGACATAATTATGTGTGAAAAATATAAATACACTCAATATGATTGGATATTTAGTTTAAATCAATCAGAGTAAATTCACAAATATTCTTGTAAATACAAAACCAATGACTTGGATGTTTAACTCAATGAATGGAAGTAGAGTTAAGATTACTCTTATCAAGTTCATATCAATGACTTGAGAAATTATCAATGGAGTGATTATGTGTATAAAAAGTATATCCACAAAAATGGTAGTGGAAATTACTACATAAATAATAAATAGTAATTCCACACATAATCTTGGAGTAAAATAATCAATGAAGTATGTGTAAATCCCAATGAGTGGAAATTGAAATTAGAAATTCCCTTACCGATTTGGTAACTTACTAAAGATACAACCCATGAAATAAGGATCATAAAATGATGGTGTAAATACCCATAAATTAAAGTATATTACACAAATAATACAATCATGGTTAGTACATACACCACATAATAGTAAATAGTGGCAAATATATCATGAATCTCACGGGAATAAAAAGTGAGATGTAAAACCCTTACCACGTTGTAATCAAACAAGTCATATGAACAAAAGTCAATAAACACCAAATGAATCACATAATACCATGAATATAAATAGAATAATGATAATATATATCAAATGGAAGTACAAAATACACCACATGCAATAAATAAGTGGCGAACAATGGAAATCTCACGGAATTAAAAGTGAGATAAGAAACCCCTTACCTCAAGTCCAACTTGTCTTGTATGTTCCTTGTTCTTCCTAAATAATAAACTTAAGTTAATTTTTACTTTATTAAGAAATTTTTTAAATTTTATTATTCTTTTTATATCACTTATTACTTTTCTATAACAATTATTTAATTATTTGAGTTCATGTTGGATATTTTATCGATGTTCAGAACTTGAATAAAAAATGAACTTGTTATAATTACAATTTTTTCATGTGGTCAAAAGTACATTATCTCCAGAATGATATAAATGATTTAGATATAATATATATATATATATATATATTATATCTGTTATATATATATATGTATTTATAACAGTATATAACATTTGGAGATAAGAAATGAAATGCACCGTTCATGGAGACGGTAAGCCGTACGTACGCATGAACGCTACTTTCATTTATATTTTGTATTTTAATGGAATTAAAACATAATTATACATAGGTATATTATAATTAAAGTATAATATAATATATAATATCATTAAATCTATACTTTATACATCCCACACAAGTCATTAACGAGTCACATCACTTTGAGGGGGCGGTAGTCTGCACTTCCTCAAATGAAATTAACCCGTTTTACCCATAATGGAAACCATAAAGGTATGATATAAATGGAAAATACAGAAGAAAAAAAAGAAAACATAAACATAATATATATGATATATAAATACAGTGCCATCTTAATGGCCACCATGAGAGGCAGTAGGAGATAATCAAACAATGATCATTTCATGAGGCGTTAGTTTGCCAACCACAGAAACAATATGTTTTTCACCCATTAGATAGAGGTGTGTGTAAGTTTAGTTCAAATAATTATCATAAAAACATCCTAGTATATTTAGGATACTATTGTTGTTATAAAATAAAGGAATAAAAATAGTTTAGGGGGGTTGGAGAAGTAAAATAAAACAAAATAAAACAAAATAATTTAAGAGAAACCGTTACCTTTTATTTGGGTAACTTCTTTTGATTTGAACCAAAAGGACTTCTTGAAGTGACTTCTACCTAAGGTAAGGATTCTAAGTGTAAGATAGGGATATTTAGAGCTTATTTAGGTAGGTTCTGGATAAGACAAGGGGCTTGAGAGGTGTGTGGAATGGGTTATAAGTGGTGTCCTTTTATAAGGGGGAGGTGCGACTCTTTAGGAAAGTGTGAAAATATTATTTTATTATATAGTGATATTCAGTTTCTAAAGGTCCCAAACTAATTAAAGTCAAAGATAAGATGACTCATGGTAAAAATAAAATCATCCAATAATAATTATAGAGGTTTTGGATATTGTTTTAATATTGATAATCTTATTTATTTAAATCATTTATTAATTAGGTAAATACTACATCATTATTGTGTCATAAATAATTTAATTTATTTCATGTATAAAAATTATAAAAAAACTACCATAATTTAGTAAATATTTTTATATTTACAATGAACATTTATAGTCTAAAAGATGACTTATATAACCCCATGTAAAAATTGATTTATTAAAAGATATTCATTTATGTCATTTTTGCCTTTACTTTAAGTAAATTAAAATAAAGTGTCATTATCATTCATAAGTGGCTCCATGGGGTCCCAAAATCTACCCAAGGATGACCATGGTTGGAAATGACTCATCCAATAAGGTTTGGACAAGTTTTAAGATAATTTTGTATTATTATAATATTATTTTTACCTTGAATTACCCTATTAACCTTTAACCGCGGTAAATAAAAGTCAAAAGTTACTATTCACCAAAAAATAATTTCATCTTATTGAACCAAATTTTACTTACTTATAACAAAAATGTATCTTGTATTTTCTAAATTAAATTCACAGAAGCGGTAAAATTTTATTTGAATGAAAAAGT
This sequence comes from Viscum album, assembly GCA_963277665.1. NCBI lineage: Eukaryota > Viridiplantae > Streptophyta > Magnoliopsida > Santalales > Viscaceae > Viscum > Viscum album. Next base: position 2,078,524,672 of record OY728141.1, on the reverse strand, counting down.
CAGATTTTTAACTACTTAGTGGTTTCACTATTCATCAAAAATTGATGTTTTTCAGAAAAATACCAAAAATTCAGCCTAAGATATATTTGATATTATAAATTAAAAAATTATGTCTATTTTACCAAATTCATAACATATAATTTTGTATTAATTAATTTAAAATTAATCCCCGTTGTCAAAACAAATAGCGTATTTTTAAGAAATAATTACTATCAAAAGATTGACACTTATTTATGTATAATTTCAAAGTGAAATTAATTCCAATGACCAAAATTGGATTAAAGGGTAAAAAAATAATATAATTATACTTCAAAACCAATTTAAAATATAATCTAACCTTATAAATAAATTAGATTAAAAGTTAGTTTTTAATTAAAATACAGTATTTCTTACTATTCATAAAAAATAATATTATTATAAAAATACTAAAATTTCATCCAAAGTATTTTTTGATGTCCCAATTCTCAATAAGAATTTTATTTTGTCAAATTCAATATGTAAAAGGGTCAAATATTGGATTTAAAAAGGGTTCACCATTAAAATGTGGTAAAATTGAATTTTTTTGAAAAATACATTTTTTATCTGAAAAATTGAATTTGTTCTTATAATATGTCTAAGAAACACATAATACATAAGTTAAAATTATATGTAGTATATAAAATTCAAAATCCAGTTAATACTATTCATAACTTCTTTTGAACGACTATTTTGGTAAGTCATGGTGTGCTCGAAATAAATCATTTTGGATCCATTAGAAACCGAAAATGATTTTATTATAAAATAATAATTCTAGATTTTCCTAAGGTGCCCCTCACCCCTCTTATAAAAGGTCACTCCCACTTCTCTCTAATTCACACCTTCAAAGCCATTTGGATCGGCTAACCCCTACCCAAATACTCTATCAACTGTCCTATCTTCATCCTTGAGGCCCTCCTTTAGTCAGAAAGCCAACCTAAGGAGCCCTTTTGATCAAATCAAAAGGAAGAACCTGAAGAAGAGGTAAATATTTCATCACCTCTTTCAAGTTCCTTTCTTCTTCCACTTCTTCTTTATTTGTTATTTCCATTCTAAAATAATAACTCCAGTATCTTATATATACTGTGATGTTATTATAAATATGGTACAACCACATTCAGTATTCTATCCATCCTTTGAATGACATGTCACCATACGTGCGTATGTACGACTTACCGTCTCCACGTCGTGGTGTAATTGTTATTCAATACATTATTATTTGGATGGGTACGATAATGATGTGTAATTGATGTAAATAATAAATATAACATGATAATGATTCTGTATATATGATATACCATCCAATTATATATTATTTTAATATCAAAAGAATGATATTGTCGCTCGTGCATATATACGGACTACCGTCTCCATGAACGCGATGAGATTAATTCCCCATCGTATCCATTCAAGAATAATTTCCATTTGATGATTAAAAATAATGTTTAAGGACTTGATATCATTCTGGATATGAATAAGATACAAACTTTCCATAAAAAACACGGCTTATGTAACAAAACATATAAAAGAAAATGAGTAAGTTAACACCCGAAACGACAATAATACTAAAATATTATTAACAAAGCAATATTAGAAGATCATATATGATATAATATTTTTGTATATGATTCTTGTATAATTTAATAAAAATGTTTTAACTATTATACAGGAGGTTAACATACCATCGAATAATAGAATATCCATGTGATTATTTGACTAGTAGAATATCCATGTGAATAAGTAAATGGAATTATTTGATTTTATCTTTTCCATATTAGGCTATAGTTCAAGTTTAAAAGGCTTATGTTTTAGTCTTATACATTGCCTTAAAATGTTTTATTTATGAAAGTTTTTTTTATATTTTTATCCTTAATAAGCATCTAAGCTCACCCCTTTCTATGTTTTATTTTTCCTAGGATGCGAAGAAGTATATTATGATTGACCTGTAAGGATAGTCTAGGGGAGAAGTGTGTTCAAAGGGGACAAGATGTTGTTGTTTTTATTTCATGATGTAATGTAAAACCTATGAATGTATCTAGTGTTTCTGAGGCTACTAAACTAATTGTTCTTTCGAGACTTGATCTTTTGTGATCATGCCAATGTTATGTAATAATGCACCGACTCTGGGCTTCTGGGGCCGGGGCGTTACAACATATAAATGAGATATGCATTCAATGACTCCATATAGATGGATTTTTGGAATCATTTGATTATCAATAATTTGATAGATGAATATATTGTTTGTTAGAAAATATGTCCAAATCACCTTTTTTTGGAAAAGGTGAAAGGGCTTGTGGATTATTGGATCTCATATATAGTGATGTATGTGAACCAATGAGCACACAAGAAAGTACTAGTTTTAGATTGTTACTTTTATTGATGAATTCAATAGGTATGGTAATGTATTTTGGATGAGACACATGTATGAAACTTTTGAAAAGTTCAATATGTTTTATAGAAAAGTTTAAAATCAACTAGGAAAAATTATTAAAATTCCTCAATCAAATCAAGGTGACGAATACTTTATCTATGAATCCACTGATCATCTAATAGATTATAGAATTGTTCCACAACTCAATCCACCTAGAACACCACAATGGAATTATGTCTGAGAGAAGGAATCATACCCTATTAAACATATTTTGATCGATGATAATTCAATGTGACCTTTCTATTTTATTCTAGGGCTATAATTTGGAGAGAAATTAATTTTTATTTAACCTAATTCCATATAAAGCAGTAATGAAACACCATATGATATATGGTCTAGGAAAAAATCCTAATATGTATTTCATGAATATTTTGGGTTGTGAAAAATTAATATAAATATTGGATTATAGTAAAATTGACCCTAATAATGATAAGTTATTATTTTTTGGTTAACCTAAGGAAACTAAAAAAAAATGTTTTTATAATATCATGAAGTAAAAAGTGTTTGTGGCCTGATTTGATACATTTATTGAGGATGAATATATGAATCTAAGTTTCAATTGGAGGAAAGTTAGAATCAGAGAAGTTCAAGATGAATAAATATAAATCATTCCTTATATGGAAGTTGGGTCAGTTCCATAAAAATTATGGAAAAATAATTGATGAAAGTTACATAAGAACTTCAATGCTCTGGTAGGATTTATCAAGAGCTTAAGAGATATGGATTTCTCATAGAAAAAAATGATGAAGTAAAATTCATTAAAGATTATCCAACTACCTACCTGGACTCTATTTATAGTTTTGATTCTATGAAATGGTTAAAATTAATCTAATATAAAATAGAATCCATGCATGCTAACCAATTTTGAAGCTTGGTGTATGAAACTAAAGGGGTGATACCCATAGAGTACAAGTCGGTTTTCCTCAGTAAAACTAACACGAATGGTAGAGTTTTTACCTATAAATCATTCTTGGTGACAAAGGGTTATAAAAAAAATCATGTTATTGATTATGAAGAAATATTTTCACCTTTTATGATGATAAACTATATTTAGATATTAATTTTTATAACAATTCATTTTGATTATGAGGTATATCAAATGGATATTTAAACTAATTTACTTAATGGTATTTTAGAAAAGGATATGTATAAGATACAATTAAAAGGTCTTAAATTACCAAATGAGTCTACTAAGGTTTGTAAGTTTCAGCGGCCCATTTATGGATTGAAGCCAACATCTCAAATTTGGAATATATGGTTTGATGATGAAATCAAAGAGTATGGTTTCAATTAGAATGTGAATGATTATTTTTTATATAATCAAATTAATGGGAGTGTGATAATATTTCTGATATTGTAAGTGTATGACATACTACTTATTGTAAATTACATCTTGACTTTACACTCTATAAAAATGTGGTTGGGAAAATAATTTTCTATGAAAAACATGGGTTAATTATCCTATATTCTTAGTAAGAATATATATAGAGACAGATCTAAGAGGTTTATTAGAATTAGTCATGATATATACATTGGTAAAGTGATTAAGTGGTTTAGCATGGAGAACTCAAAAAATGGGTCTTTACTGGTGATGCATGGAACAAATCTTAGGAATATTCAGGATCCTTATAAGTTGTTAGAAATGATGAATATAATTACCTATAAATTTATCACATGATCTATCATGTATTATCTTCTATATACTTGACCTGATGTCACCTATTCTATTGTAATAACTTGTATATACCAATCTAATCCTAGTGAGAGTCACTGAATTATTGTAAAGAACATCTTGGAGTACATAAAAGGACTATATATATGTTCTTAGTCTTTGTAGGATAGGATGAGATTTTTGTAAAGGGTTACACTGATGTTAGTTTCCAATTTTATAATGATAACATGAGGCATCAATTTGTTTTTTCCTAAACAATAAATCTATCACTTAGAAGAGTTCCAAAAAAGTCACAATGGAAGACTTGCCAATAGAGGAATAGTACATCACCAAATCAGATGCTGTAAAGGAACTTTTTTGGATCAAAAAGTTCACCATTGAACTTGGGTTAGTTATTTGCATCGAGAGACCAATTGTGATTTATAGTGATAATAATTGAGCCATTTATCCAAAAAGGAACCCTGATCTCACTAAAAGACCAACACATCCTTAAAAAATAATATCTTATATGATAGAACATTGAGAGGGGAGATTTTAAGATCTGTTGTGTGGTTATAAAGGACAATGTAGTGGATCTATTGATAAAAACATTATCACATCACAATTATAAGAGTCATATTGAATATCTTGGTATTAGATACATAAGATATTGATGTAATGGTTGTAAATGTATCATGATTTTATAATAAAATGAAATATGTATTCATTATTCATTCACATGTGATGAAATTTATTTTATATGAATAGTGGAATGATAATATCTCCTCAAAGTATGACTTTTAGTTGTCCCTAATCTATAATCATCACAGAGTGTTATTGGTTGTAATGAAATGATAATGTTGGCATGAATATAGTCCCATAATCATTACATAATTTGTATATGAGATTTGAAAAATATATTCAGGAGGCAATAGGTAGAGTGTTATTAGTTGGAATAACCCACCAATGTATATCTCATGGAATGTCATATAGTCATTGATATACTTATTAGTGTATGGTTATTATAAATCCTTATTACTTAAGGTTGGAGAGATACCTAGAATGAGAACCATCATACTTTGATACCTATCTTAAATAATCTAAATACTTAGCTAATTTGGGGATGATTGGGTATGTTGCTGATAATGACATCGGTTGGATACCAACCGTGAAGGTATTTGTTCACTCATATGATGGTAAAAGACACATAGCCCCTTGATTGAGTTATACAGAGGAAATGAATGACCATGATTAGTTAAGTTACATGATATGTTCTTAGCTATTTTGATTAGGTACATGTGATGTGTTCATCTATGAGATGAATGATATGTGATGTATTCATCAACCTAGTCGGTTTATTTCAGAGAATCATCAAAGGATGATTTGGCCTATAATAGATTGACATGATCCATGCCTAGTGGTAAATTGATGTAAAATAAGAAGGTATTATATAAATATATATTATGTATATAATATATTCATTAGTGGAAATCTTTAAATAGAGATACATGTATGTTTGATTGAGATAACATCCGATCCCTTAGTAGCTTGAGCAACACTTTTCTTTGCTATAGGCTGCTCTTTACTTACATATCTAAAATTGAGATTTAATATTTGTTTTTAATGATACTAAGTACTTTTGGGGAACATAGTTAATACTTTGGATAAATAATATGTTTTGGAAAAAGTGTTTTTTCAAAAATTAAGAGAGTCTAATAAACTATATCTAAAAGAGTTTTGGATGGATTCACAAAAAGTTGTGAAGTATTTCATAAATTCTTTATGGTATTTTTGTGAAAGTGTAATATTTTTGAATATAAAATAAAATAAGGGTATATAATATCCTATTATATACCAAGTTTGAAATCTATGATATCAATATGATTCATATCATAGTCTATGATATACTTGTGTTTTAATGAACCATGATATTCTTCTGTTAGCTTATATCTTATCATATGATAAGCATTACAATTTCATGGGATGAAAGTGAATACATAATTACCATTTTATAATCTATGATTTAATCTATTATAACTCAATGTAATTGAGTTATTAATTTCATTTCATATTATCTAAAGAGTTCAATGAATATTACTCCAATGATAAGAAATGCTCAGCTTCCATGAGATGAAATCCGATGTTCCAAAGCTTTGATGCCATTAAAAGTGGCTATAAAAGGGGATATAATCCCTAATATTGTTTAAAACTCATTTCATGTGGGTAAATTCAAACATATTTTACATATAAATTCACTATTTATCATTTGATGAAGGTGCTATCACCCCTTTGGTGGTTCAGGGTCCTATTGATATGACTGCGGATCCAAAAGTCAGTGTAATCCCCTTGGAGGAAATAAGATTTTGTTTTCTACTTTGATTATCCCCATAAAACACACTCCATCAAGGAATATAGATATATATTAATTATATTAAGGTACACAATTTCAAAGTTCTTTTTTTTATATCATGTTGAACTATTGAAGATAAATTTGGAATTTTATGGTTTTATTACACTATGAATTATCATTAGATGATCACCCTAAACCTATCACATTTTTTGATTCTTTAAAGGGGTTTTGTAATGATTATGAGAATTGTTAAAATATTAAATAATCTATTCATGAATAAATTCATATTTTGTAATATATGTAATATAAATCATTACTTGAATGTTTATAAAACATTTAAAGTAATATAGGAGACTTAATTGGAGGTTTCAAGGAGAATATTTAAGGATTATAAAATGAGGCTTGGACCATGGTTATTCTAGATTTCCTTGAAACTACTAGGAGTTTTCACTACCATAACACCAAAAGATACATCATTTGAATGCTTCAAAGGTTCAAAAAATCACCAAAACTTCCATGATCAGAATATATTCCTACGAATATAAGTTTACTAGATTATAGGAAGAAAAAATTAACATAGTCACCAAACTAAGTTGAACCACACACAAATTAAGAAAACTCAAAAAAATTCATGGAAAAAATAGTAAAGTAAAGAAAAATTTGGATTTATGTGGTTTGGAAATTAATTCCTATATTCATAGACTAAAATTACTATATTTTTCATTACTATCAGAAGTTATAAGATTTAAAATTTCAACTGAGAATTTAGTTAATTTAAGATCCTAAATCAGTGGTCATAAGAAAAGTTATCATGCAACCAATTTCCACCTTTATAGTGGGTCCCAACCAGTCATTTGGTTGCAAAAAACTTTGATCTTTAAAAACACTCTTATTGATCATGGATACCTTTAATTGACTATATCAATTAGCACCTAATCGATTCTCTTAGTGAATAGTGTAAGTCACCCTTATGTTTGAGTAAGTTACTATTACATATCCTCTAATAACCCTTACATTCCATAACTTTACCATAACAAATTATAGGATTAACTTTACATAAGTATCACATAGAATTTCACATACTAAATTGTACTCACATCATTCAGTGTTTTAACCATTTCATATCCATCAGAACATAACATCTTCTAATAAGCTTTCCTCTGTTGGAGTATTCTACTATTTCTATCTAAATATTAGGAAAATAAATATTACAGAGATTAAAATTCTAGTCACTTTAAATGTAAAATGAAAAAAACTCCACCATTCCTAAAAAAATCCCACTTGAAGACTATTTTCAATGAATCCATGGAAACCACCAAAACTTAGGGAAAAAATATGGAATCTTCCTCCCACAATAGAAATAGTGTCTCTATTCTCCTTCTATTCACCCAAGTTCTACTGAGGCACAATGTTTCCTAAAAATTTCTTAGAATAAAAATATGGTGAAAGTATTAAATGGATTCTATCTTCCACCTATATTCCATAGATCTAGATCCTTATCCTCTAAAAACTTATGGATGAACTCATTTTCAGGTTGATGTATTTTATCTAAGTACAAAACACCAAATTCTAAGTCAAATGTATTTCAATTTAACTATAATAATAGAAAAATACAACTCCATGAATCCTTCAAAACTATTCTAAAAAACTCCTTATCAATATTGATTCTTTACCCACTTTTTTTAATTCCATCCCACTTATATTATGAAAAATTCTACTACTAGCTATAGACTTTAAAATTATTTCTCTAAATGTGAACATATAACCTATTATAATCTTTTGAGTATATAAATCCCCCCAAAAGTATACATTTATATATCCCTACAATAGGTTATCTGTCTTGAAATGCAAGGATGTATCTTTCAACCTTTGAGATAACAGATGATCCATTTCATAGTATCCTAGTGTTCTTTCATTAGATTCACCATAAACTAGATAATAAAACTCACTGAAAATGAAATATCCAAATAAGTACAAACCATATATTACCACTAATAAAAATAGGACATTCACCATATACTTCACCACATATTTTATTTTCAATTATTTCTCCTTGGATAAATTGAAGTGTTTTCCCAACAGATTTGCGACTGAATCAAACCCACACATCCAAGATCTCTTGATTATCTTTTAGATGCAGTCCTTATGAGAAAACAATAAACTTTCAAAATTATTGTCTTACTCAATCCTCATATACAATATTTTCTTGGATTCTACAAGATCTTTCATTTGTAATCTTTTGGATATATCATTTTTTAGCTCTCGAATCTATTTAATTTTTGATCTAACAAAGGGAATGACATACATGTACAAGATCAAGAGGATTAATCTCCCATCCTCAAATGTATTTCAATATAAATAATGACCCACATTTCCATGCATGAAAAATTTCTCAACCATGAAAGAATTAAACTTCTGGTTCCACTATCTTAGTACCTACTTCAATCCATATATACTTTTCTTCATCTCACACATCAAGACCCCATTTTGATTATCTTAAAAATAAATAGTTCTCTTTATGAATTTTTTTCTTTAAAATCACCATGGATAAAATTCATAATTAAATCCATTTACTCTAAATAAAAATTATCAATAAAAACTATACTTGATACCATTCATACGGTAGTGTGATTAAATATTGGTGAAAATATTTTAGAGAATTAAATACCTTAATTTTACTGAAATCCTTTGACAACTATCCTATCCTTGTACCCATTCCTACCATCATACACTTATTTTAATTGGAAGACTAATTTTTTATCAAGTTATTTCACTCCCTATGGTAGTTTTGTTAGCTCCCAAGTTTTATTTTCATGAAATGAATCAAAAAAATCCATCATATCTAACTCCCACTTTATGAAATCATTAAGACTCGACACTTATTATGGGATATGCGGATCTTATATATCTATTAAAAATAATAAATTAATATCAAATCCAGACCTCTAAATTAGCTATGTGATCCTGGTATATCTCTATAATTCTACTTGTATTTATTACCTTTTTGGTATTGTAATTTTTGGAACACCACCTTCCCGTACACTGACTCAAGCCTTAGAAATCCTAGAGATATCTCTAGTATATATTTTCTTAGTTTAATTTCTTAACTTTTAGTACTATGAACTCTATAAAACTTTTATCTATAAACAACTCCCATTTAGATAATCTTGTACACGATCTATTGATTATTTTCTCTTAACAAAAATTTCTAACAAGTTTTGATATTTCCATAAGACCTGGTCATTAAAGAGCACATTCCATATTTTTTTGAATTTTCACTTATCATCATCCCAAAGTCATAACTCAAATCTTTCATCACCATATTCCTTAAAGAAACATTTATGAGAATTATCTTCAAGTTTTTTTTTCTTTCTATAGAATCCACATAGACATAGGTGATACATCTAAAAGCCTTTATGCGGTTAAATTCTATCAGTATTCTAGACTATAACTTATTTATAATCTCTTTCCCTATTAGTTATGAAGGGATAATATTAACTCAGTATGATATATAGTTGACTACTTCTACCTAAATCACCTTAGACATTCCATAATGTAATTTCATGCTTTGGGCCTTCTTTACTAACATCTAATTCATTCTCTTATCCACATCATTGTGCTTTGGTATTCCAAGTATAATCTTTTCTAACTTTATTCTTTTCTTCTAGTTTTATTTTCAAAAAATTCATTTCACTATACTCACCACTATTATCAGAACTTATGCAATTTGGTTTCTATCTAGTTTTCCTTATGACCATGGACTTACATTGAAAAAATACTTTGAATACCTTAGATTTCTATTTCAATAATTAAACCCATACTTTACTTGTTGAATCATCAATGAAATAAATAAAGTATAAGTATCCTTCATGATAATGAGTTAGTCTAGGTACCCAAAATCTATGTAAATAAGCTATAACTTATGAGATATAGGATTCCTTCCCTTAAATTTAAACGATCCTTTCTATGATTCCCAAGTATAAACCTCTCATAGATTTCAATTTTTGTATGATTGAGATTTAATACACCCTTTTCTGATAGAAATTTCATGTTATACTCACAAATATTTTTGAAATGATAATGACATAACTTTTTAATTTAAAAAGTTTTTTCACTAGAAATTATCACTCCATCTGATCTTCTAGTTAGATATAATGTCCCGTCCTTTAATACTTTTCAACAACCATGGATCCCTGAGTAACTTTCCATACTTCATACGTGAAGCTTGTTCTTTAACCTTCTTCATCTATATGACCAACAGAAATAGGGTTCTTCCATAGACCTGGTATGTACTAAAATCATTTCAAATTCAAGAATATCCCATTTGAAATTCAAATGTTAGAATCTACCTTTCCCATGACTTCCAGAGCTTCATTATCATCTAAGTCCACCTTACCAAATTTACTTGATACATAATTCACCATGTATCCTTTATCTATCATAGAATAGAATGATTCTCCTAAATCAATCACCCATGATTCTATTAGAATATTGAAACTTATTAATAATCTTATACAACCTTTAATTAAACTTGAAATTTTAGAATATGTCATTCCAGAGTTCACCCTATGGAACTTATAGTCTTCTTGATATTACCTTTCTTCCCACAGTCCTAATTTATAAGGTTGGATCTAGTTGATTTACCTATAATCCTATTTATAGACCTATATTTTAATTTCCCTTGACTTAAATTCCAATAGGGTGATCATACTTTACCATTAACATTTTTTATGATTTTAGTAGATGTTTGAACTTCCTTTTTTTGGTCTCTTCATTCAAAACAAGGTTTCTGACATCCTCAAAAACCATTTTTTTTCTCTTAAGAGTTTATTATGATAGTTACCATCACATACCAAATTTCTAGGAGTGATGATTACAATAAAAGAACCTAAAAATTATCTGAAAAATTAACATTAACTGATTTTAGGTACCCCAAAATCATGTTAAATTCATTCACATGATCAACTTTAGGTATTCATTATGACAATATCTTTTCAAACATCTACCACATCATGAAAAATTTGTTCAAATCCACCAACTTCACATACTTGTGTTCCAAAGCTTTCATCAACTAAACTGTGATCTTCACTTAACAAATGTTAAAGAATATATTATGTTCCAATGAAACCTATATTAAACCAAGTTCCTTTATTCCTAGCTGTTCCCATTCATCCATACCCATTTCTTCCAGTTTCTCCCCCTTCAATAGAACTTATAGTTCTTTCTGAATGAGATATCCCTCTATATGAATTCTCCAGAATCCAAAGTATATCCCATAAAATTAATATATTAAGACATTTCCTTCTTATAATTTCATACCATTAAATAAAATTACTCCCACTTTATTGAAATAACAACAGTATAAGAGAGTGAATGTTACATGAGTCTACTTCTGAGTGTGTTCTTCCAAACTCTGAACTAAGATTTGATATCACTTATTGGTGGAACATACCACCACATGAATGGAATATATACCATCTAAATAATTCAAAGAAAAAATCAAGAACTATAATTTATATGATTAAAATATATTCCCATGAATATTATTGTACCAGAACATAGGAATAAAAACTCACCATATACACCACACTAAGTCAATCCTCAAACACACTCAAACAACCCCAATAATTAACATTCAAGTGAAAAATATACAAGTGAAGATCACTTTGGATTTATTTGGTTTAAGAATTAAGTCCTACATCCATAGGAGAACATGGTTAAATTTTTTATTACTATTGGAAGTTATAATATTTATACTTTCAACTTAAAATTAAATCAATTTATGATCATAAATCATTGATCATAAGAAACATGAGCATGCGGTCCCTTCACACCTTTATAGTGGGTTACATACATCTATTTTTTTGAAATGAACAATGATATTTATAGAAATCCCATTAATGATAATGGATACTTATGATTGGATATAGTGGTTAGTACCTGACTACTCATCCTAGTGAATAGTACATGTTACTATTGCATTCGAGAAAGTAACTCTTATGTATCCTATGATGACTCTTACATTCCATACCTTTAACAAAAAACCTTCCGGTATGAAATTTACTTAATAATAATATAAAATTGAACATACTATATTATAATCACATCATTAAGTGATATGAACATTTCATATCCATCAGACGATAACATCTTCTGATCAACTTACCACTATTGGAGTATTCTATTGTTACTATCTAAACATCAGGATGAGACATCTTTCAGAGCTTCTCCTTTTAGTTTTCTAAATTGTAACATAAAAAAATTTTCTATTACTAAAAGTATCTCAATTGAATATTTTTTTCATGTAATCCATGTAAACCACCAATACATAGTCAAAATACCATGAAATCTTCCTCCAACAGTAGAAAAAACATCTATATTATCCTTCCATTCACCTAAGTTCCACTGAGGAAAAATATTACATAAAAAATTTCATAGACTATCACCTCAGTGAACATGTCATATGGATTATATATTTTAGATATTTTTGATATCATTAGATCCCTATACTCCAATAAATTCTAGATAAAGTGATATTTTAGGTTGATGCACTTTTTCTAAGCATGAAACATTGAATTTTGAGTCAAATATATTGAACTTTGACTATCATAGTAGAGAAACCTCCTTCCTTGAGTCCTTCAAAGATATTATAATAAACTCCTTAACCCTATCAGTTCTTTCCCCACTTCCATTAATTCCATATATCCTACTCCCACTACTAAAAACTATAACCTTTATATCCATCCAACTGACATTCCTCTAAATGTGAACACATAACCTATTATACTATTCTGAGTGTCTGAATATCCCCCAAAGTCTGTATTTACATACACCTAAAACCGATCATCTGTCCTGAAACATAAGGCTATATTTTTCAATCCTTTGAGATACCAGATAATCTATTTTATAGTATTCAAATTTTCTTTCCTCAAATTCACTATGAACTAGCTAATTAAACTTACTACAAATTCAATGTCTGAGAGAGTATATTCCATATAGTACCACAGATGTAAATAGAACCTTTACTATATACTTCATCCCATATTTCATTTTCAATGATTTTAACTTGGATAACTTGAAGTGTTTGGCTAATGGAGTTGAAACTGAATTATATCCAGACATAAAAAATCTCTTATTTATCTTCCTAATGTATTTATTCTAAGAAAACACTAAACTTTTAGCTTATATATCTTGATCAAAATTCATCCCCAAGATTTTCTTGGACTCTCTAATATATTTCATCTACAATCTTCTGAAAAAATAACTTTTCAGATCATGAATCCACCTAACATCCTTTTCAGTACTCTCTGAACACTCAAAAATTTACATCCTTCAAGATATATCATTTAGATAAACTTTGAGATGATATTTTTATTCTTTTCGATTAACATCCTTTTCTTCCAAGTTATAGTCATTCCATAAGACTTGGTCATTGAATATAATATTTTATCTTCTGATGATTTTTTTACTTGTCATCATCCCAAAGTAAGAACCCAATTTTTTCATCACCATATCCCACAAAGAAACATTTATGAGATTTAAATTTGAGTTTTTCTCTTTAATTTTCACCCAAAATGATAAATGTGAGATTTATGAAAACCTTTATGTAGTTAAATTCCATTGGTATTCCAAACTAAAATTGCTCTAGAATATCCTTCCCCATTGGTTATGAAGAACTATTATTTACTAAGTATGATATACAATCAATTGATTCCACCCAAATCACCTTATACATTTCATAATGAAACTTAATGATTTGGTAATTCTCCATTAACATATGATTCATTATCTCAACCACACCATTCTTCTCTAGTGTTTCGAGTATAGTCTTTTTCCATCTCGATTCATTTATTTTAGTAGTAGTTGTAGAAATTTATTTCACTATACTCACCAAAATTATTAGGCCTTAACCATGTAAGTTTCTATCTATTTTTCTTTTCCATTATGTCCTTCCATTAAAAAAATATTACAAATACCTTAGGTTTTTATTTTAGGAATTAAACCCATACTTTCCTTATTGAATAATCAATGAACATGATAAAGTATAAATTTCCTTTATGAGAATGAGTTTGGTTAGGTCCCCAAAAATATGTGTAGAAAATATCTAACTTATGAGATCTAGGATTCCTTCCCTTCAATTTTAATGATATATTTCTCTGATTCCTAAGTATACAACTCTTAAAGTGTTAAATTTTTATGTGATCAAGATTTAGTGCACCCTTTTTTTCTATAACTTTTATGTTATTCTCATTGAGATTTCCAAAATGATAATGGAACAACTCTGGAATTTTGAAAATTATTTCAAATAAATTATTACCCCATTTGATCTTCTAGTCAGATACAATGTATCATCCTTTAATCACTTTTTCACAACCATATAACCCCAAGTTTCTTTCCCTACTCCAAATGTGAATCTCATTTTGTAACCTACCTAATTCAATAGACCAATGAAAATAAGGTTATTCCGTAGACCTACTATGTGAAGAAATTATTTCAATTACAAGAAGCTCCAATTTGAAATTCAAATGTTAATGTCTCCCTTCCCCATGATTTATAGAGTTTCATCATTGTATTAGTGTACTTTACTTAATTTACTTGATACATAACTCACCATGAATCCTTTGTTTTCCATATAATGGAATGATTCTACTAAATAAATCACCCATAATTACACTAGAATATTGTCACTTAGAAATAATACACTGCAACCTTATAATAAATTAATGAAACTTGAAATTACTAAATTTTTACTTCTATATTTTACCATATGTTCTTTAAAATCCTTCTTGAGATGGTATCTCTTCCCACTATGCTAACATATGGGGTTTGGTCTGGTCGATTTACCTTTACTCCTATCTAAAAACCTATCCTTCGATTTTCTATAACTTAACTTCTCATGGGGTAAATATCATCTAACTTAATTATTTAGCATGATTTAAGTAGGTGTTTGGATTTCCCTTCATCTGATATTTTCATTCAAATCTAGGGTTTTTATATCCCGAAACACCAAGTTATTTTTCCCACAAGAGTTGGTTATGATATTTACCATCACATTCCAAATTTTTGGAAGTGATGATAATAATAGTCGTGCACATAAATTATCTAAAAAATTGAAATTAACTAACTCAAGATACCCCCAAATCATGTTTAAGTCATTCACATGATCAATTATAGGTATTCCTTCTAATAATATCATGCCAAACAACTTCCACATCACATACACTTTTTTTAAAGCTATCAGCTTCTCATACATGTCTGCAAGAGATTTTTCCAAATCAACCATGGTCTTAACTTCCCATATATTAAATAATATATTTTTATCTAATTATAATTATATCAACCTGATCGCATTGTTAAGCATGTCAAATTAGTTGTTTAGTTTTTACTAGAATTTCTACAGTATAGCAGGAACCCTAGGTCATCTCTTGATGGAGCCCTAGATCATTGATTTAAAAAGAAAGTTTTGATTAATAAGATGAGAATTTTATTTTGGAAAACATTGGGTTTGGTGATTTAAGAATCCAAAAGAAAATGGAAAGTGATAAAAAAAGCATAAATTAACAGAATTAATTAAGCGTTATCAACTTGGGGAAATCTCATGATGCTCATCCTTCATCACTTTAAGAGATAGGGTTATGATATTTTAATCCCTCATTTGTAACACCTACAACTAGAATGTTATTGAGTTTATACTAGGATACCTCCTAGGGTTCATTCGTAAAAACACAATGATTCATAACATATCACTGATGATTGGGTGATTTGTGTTCGACATCATAACCGAAACTCACCAAGGCAACACATTAAGAACTTGATGCACTATCCAGGTTTGTATATTATTTATTTGTGATTATATGAAATAAATTTACATGGACTTGATAGTTTTTATGAGAGTTCAATTGACCAATATGAACCACACAAAAACCATAATTGAAAGGGGGAAGAATAAGTGATGAACAGTGTGTGAAACATCACATGAATGGGTACCCCAAACAAGATCATATGAGTTGATCATGACATACCAATACATAACTCAATTAAATAATAATAGAGGATTATAAAAAATAACATAAAAAAATGGAAGTAAAAATATCATTCAAATATCACAAACATGAATCTTAGGATTTACATCACGCCCCCCTGTGTGATCATAAGGAATTTGAAGTCCATGGGGGGAGAGAAAGAAAATGGTGATGAATTAGAACCTACTATGGACTCCAAAACTTATAGGATTGAATAGAATAATCCTTTGGGACTCCAAAATGTCAGAACCTTGCCTCCTGGTCTAACTTACAAATGGGGTTCCCAAGGTAGTCTTTTATAGGAAAAGTCGATGGTGGTTTTGGGCACCCAGATTTGGTAAAACCACTTGGGACATAGATTTAGGCCACTAGACAATATTATCTTGTTTTTTTTCAAAAATAAAAACATGTTTTAACTCCTCTTTAATATATTCAAATAAAAGTTGGAATCATTAGGAGGTCTATAATGCCCTGACCCTAGAATCCAGAAGTCGGTGCATTATTTTAATACATTAGCACGATTAAAAGGAATCAAGTCCCAAAGGAACGATTAATTTAGTAGTCTTGGAAACAAGATACATACTTAAGTTCAACATTACAATTTGAAAATAAAAACAACACTAATTTATTACATTAGAAAAATCCAAGCTTCCAAGATTATTCCTATAAGTCACTCATAACTAACTTCTTCATATCCTGGGAAAATGAAACATGAGAAAGGGGTGAGCTCAGATGCTCAGTAAGAGTAAGAAATATAGCGAAAGATAACATAAATATTACGCATGGTGAATAATTGAAAACACGCGCCTTAATGAATAATAAACATGAGCATTTTATGGCAGAAATATGAGATGAGTAAATAATGCCATAATAAAACATAGTCATGGATATTCTAATAGTCGAATAACCACATGAAATATCAATATCTAATCTCATAATGATGGAATTCATAATACCATACATTCTGAAACATTTTTTCAAGGCCTCATCCAAGACGTCTAAAAATTATTAAGTCCTTGGCCAAAACAATATATTAAAAATTGGGAAAGGCCTCAGCCAATTCCACGTCTTATTGTCTCATGAGACCTACCGCTGCATCGAGGAGCTATAGTGAGCTCCACTCGTCACTTACTAAGTCCAATGCATTCCTAGTATGAAAAGTTTGAAACATAACATAAACGTTTATATTAAAACTATTATACGAAATGTCAATACTTTATCCATAAACCATGAATTGTATAAAAATAGCACATCCATAGTAAAAAATAACACATTCAATACACTATGGAAGATTTTATTATAAAAAATTAACCTCAATCGAGAATAATTAAGGATATTGACATATATGAAAATAATCATCAAAACTATTTGACACAAATATCCACCTTTTTCTTGAAAACATTTAAAAGTCTCACTATTTACCAAGAAGCTGTTTAAAATATATTTTTAAATCAAAGTGTCCCATACCACTTTGAAACTTTCAAAAATGAATTTTAATTTTAAAACATTAATGTCCATATAAATAAATCCTTAAAACCATTTTTAAAACATGGACATTAATGAGAAATATTTAGAAGAATAAATCTGTAAAAAATTTAAAATTATATTTTAGTTAGAGTTCCTAACCAAAAGAAAGACACTTGAATACAAATAAATGAGGTAATAAAAACTTTATAATATCATGAGAATAAAGGGATTTATGATATACTATGTAAAATTACATTATATACACCATATAAAAGTGAATTGGTGTATAACAACAAAGAAGTCTCAATGGAATGTAAATCGAGATGAAATCCCTTATAAAGACCATATCCTTAGGTCAAGGATAAATCAATGACATAATTATCTGTGACAAATATAAATATACTCAATATGTTTAGATATTAAGTGTAAATCAATCATATTACATTCACACATATTCTTGTAAATACAACACCAATTACTTGGATGTTTAACTCAATGAATGGAAATTGAGTTAAGATTACTCTTATCAAGTTCATATCAATGAATTGAGAAATTATCAATGGAGTGATTATGTGTATCAAAAGTATATCCCCACAAAGGGAAGTGGAATATACTACATAAATAATAAATAGTGATTCCACACATAATCTTGGAGTAAAATAATCAATGAAGTATGCGTAAAGCCCAATGAGTGGAAATTGAAATTTGGAATTCCCTTACCGATTTGGTAACTCACGAAACATACACCCCATGAAAGAAGGGTCATAAAATGAAGATGTAAATATAAATAAATTAAATTATATTACACATATAATACAATCATGGGTAGTTCATACACCACACAAAATGAACTAGTGGCTAATATAGCACGAATCTCACGGGAATAAAAAGTGAGATGAAAAACCCTTACCACGTTGTAATCAATCGAGTCGTATGGAAAAAAGTTAATAGCCACAAAATGAATCCCAGAATACCATGAATATAAAGATAATCATGATAATATATATATATATATATCAATGGAAGTATACATTACACCACATGCAATAAATAAGTGGCAAATAATGGAAATCTCACAGAATTAAAAGTGAGATAAGAAACCCCTTACCTCAAGTCCGACTTGTCTTGTATGTTCCTTGTTCTGACTGAATAATAAACTTAAGTTAATTTATACTTGATTAAGAACATTTTTAAATTTTAGTACTCATTTCATATCACTTATTACCTTGCTATAATAATTAATTATTTGAGTTCATATTGGATATTTTATCGATGTTCGGAACTTGTGTCAAAAATGAACTTGTTATAATTGTAATTTTTCCATGTGGTCAAAATTCCATTATCTCCATAATGATATACATGATTTAGATATCGTATATATATATATTATATATCCAGTATATATATGTATTTATAACAGTACATAACATTTGGAGATAAGAAATGAAATGCACCGTTCATGGAGACAGTAAGCCATACGTACGCATGAATGCTATTTTCATTTCTATTTTTTATTTTAATGGAATAAAAAAATAATGATACATAGGTATATTATAATTACAGTATAATATCATTAACTCTATACTTTATACATCTCACACAAGTCATTTATGAGTCATATCAATTTGAGGGGGCAGTAGTCCGCACTTCCTCAAATGGAATTACCGCGTTTTACCCATAATAGAAGCCATAAAGGTATGATAGAAATGAAAAATACAGAAGAAAAAAGAAAAAAAAAACATAATATATATCATATGTAAATACAGTGTCATCTTAGTAGACACCATTAGAGGTGATAGGAGATAATCGAACAATCATCATTTCGCGAGGCGTTAGTTTTCCAACCACAGAAACAACATGCTCTTCACCCATTAGATGGAGGTGTGTGTAAGTTTATTTTGAATCCTTATCATAAAAAAATCCTAGTATATTGATTATACTGGTGTTTTTATAAAATAAATGAATAAAAAGAGTTTATAGTGGTGTAGAATTAAAATAAAACAAAATAATTTAAGAGAAACTGTTACCTTTAATTTGGGTAACTTCCTTTGGTTTGAATCAAAAGGACTTCTTGAAGTGACTTATGCCTAAGGTAAGGCTTCTAGGTGTAAGAGAGGGATATTTAGAGTTTATTTGGGCAGGTTTTTGATGAGACAAGAGGATTGAGAGGTGTGTGGAATGGGTTAGAAGTGGTGTCCTTTTATATGGGGGAGGAGGGGCTCTTTAGGAAAGTGTAAAAATATTATTTTATTATATAGTTATATTCGGTTTCTAAAGGTCCAAAACTAATTAAAGTTGAAGATAAGATGACCCATGGTCGAAATAAAATCATCCAATAAGAATTGGATAGGTTTTGGTTATTTTTTTAATATTAATAATCTTATTTATTTAAATCATTTAATAGTGAGGTAAATACCACATCATTATTGTGTCATAAATAATTTAATTTATTTGATGTCTAAAAATTATAAAAAAATACCATAATGTATGAAATATTTTTATATTTACAATTAATATTTATAGTCTAAAATATAACTTATATTACCCCATGTAAAAATTGATTTACTAAAAGATATTTGTTTTTGTCAATTTTGCCTTTAGTTTAAGTTAATTAAAATAAAGTGTCATTATCATTCATTAGTGGCCCCATGGGGTCCCAAAATTGACCCAAGGATGCCCATGGTCGTACATGACTCATACAATAAGGTTAGAACAAGTTTTAAGGTAATTTTCTATTATTATAATATTCTTTTTACCTTGAATTACCCTATTTACCTTTAACCGCGTTAAAAAAAGTCAAAAGTTACTATTCATAAAAAATTATTTTCATCTTATTGAACCAAATTTTACTTAATAATGACAACCATGTTTCTCGTATTTTCTAAATTCAATTACAGAAGTGGTAAAAATTCAATTAAATGAAAAAGTCGTATTTTTAACTACTAATTAGTGGTTTCACTATTCATCAAAAATCGAAGTTTTTTAGAAAAATACCAAAAATTCAGCCTAAGATATATTTGATATTCCAAATTAAAAAATGATTTCTATTTTACAAAATTCAAAACATATAATTTGTATTAATTAATTTAAATTAATTCCTGTTGTCAAAACAAATAGCGTGTTTTTAAGAAACAATAACTATCAAAAGATTGACACTTGTTTATGTATAATTTCAAAGTGAAATTAATTCCAATGACCAAAATTAGATTAAAGGGTAAAAATATAATCTAATTACACTTCAAAACCAATTTAAAAAATAATCTATCCTTATAAATAAATTAGATTAAAAGGCAGTTTTGAATTAAAATATAGTATTTCTCACTATTCCTAAAAAATGAATATTATTAGAAAAATGAAAAAATTATCTCTAAAGTAAATTTTTATGTCCTGATTCTAAAGAATAATTTTATTTTGTAAAATTGAATATGTAAAAGGGTAAAATATTGGATTTAAAAATGGTTCTCCATTAAAATGTGGTAAATTTGATTTTTTTTTTGAAAAATAAATTTTTTATCTGAAAAATTGAATTTGTTATTATAATATGTCTAATAAACACATAATACATAAGTTAAAATTATATAGAGTATATAAAATTCAAAATTTAGTTAATACTATTCATAACTGCTTTTGAACGACTAGTTTGGTAAGTCGTGGTGCGCTCGAACTCGGTGTTGCGTGTAGCGCAAGCTATTGAATTTAAAGAAAATTACTTACTATGAAATATTGGGGTGTTACATTCTCCTATCCTTCAATAAATTGAGTCCTCTCAATTTGAAATGGTTCTTCGAAAATAAAAGGTTAAAAATAGAAAAATACCTTTGTGGAACACCCACATTGGAGATTGGGTTAATAAAATTTAGTCTTAATAAGAGGAAAAGAGAGATGAAAAAGTCACCACCAAATTATGATCTCGATTCAGAGAACATTGGTGGAAATTAGATACACATAATTAGAGGAAGAACGTAAATATTTATAGGGAGTGATTGAGGTCATCAATCACAAACAAGTGTAAAATTGAGGGCTTTAAATCCATCAATCTATGATGATTTAAAATATCTTTAGTTCAACAAAACATAAAGCATTTGGATAACACATTTTTGGTTTTAATATCCCTTCCCTAAAGTTTAATAATTAATTTATTCATATAATACGAAAACAAAAATATAATTTAAAAGTAGAGTTTCATCATTCATCTAATTATTACCACAAACTCATCTTTCACTCCAAATGATGAGTATTAAAGATGACTTGGTAACCCCTGAAGCACTAGAATCAACTTATAGAGAATCACATAATTCTAAATGGATGAACTATATATTTCCCTTTTCTTTAGAGATTAACCAAAACCAAAATGGTTAGTAAAAGATCAGATGATCCCAAAAGGATAATACTATAGAGAAAGAAATACTAATCTTAATTTATAAAATTAAACCAACAATACCCAAATTTCAATAAATACCATTCAATAAAAAATTGTCCATAAAATCTTTCAATATAATCCAAACTAATATTGAAACTCAAAACTCAGAAGAATTTTCTTACATAGTCTTCCATGTTGAATTGTATCTCCAAATAATATCGAATACTCTTAAAGTCACATACTTAAAAGTAATTAAACTAATAACATATTCTCTATGATAGGTTAATCATTTCCATAAATAACCCAAATCGATATAAATCCACAATAAAAACATAGGTAAAAAACACCATGACTCTTCAAATGAAATCCCATAGTATTATATTTTCCTTAAGCATATAATATTCCCAATAGAGCGAACATCTTCTAAAATAACATTTATCACTTAATCACCGAATCATTTTCCTATACTAAGGATATCCATTTTATAAGACATATGATCCCAAATCAACTTATTATTGATCAATAAAATCATTTAACTAAAAATAATTCGTCACACTAACTAGGGACTTCACGTAGTCTAGTGGTAGGTGATAAATCCCAATCGCACTATGGTTGTGAGTTCGATTCCCACAGCTTTGTCCGATGCGACAGGTTGTCACACAGTATTCATGTTGTACTTTTTCAAAAACTATATAATTTTATTATATTCCCAAAAATGAGATATATTCCTTAAAGTAACTATATCATAATTTCATCACAAATGTTATCTCATACGTTGCATTTTAATCCCAGAATTTAATAACTTGTAATTGCCTCAAACTCAATGATCATATAAAACCAAATGGTTATTTATAACTATATCCACAATAGAAAAGATAATTCTTCCTCAAATATCATTTTCACAAGAAAAACTGTAGGGTTACAAATACAAGAGAAAAGTCTTCCAATGTAATTCCATAAAAAAAGAGCACTAATACTTTTTAAACATTTCACCATCCATTTATTTCTACATATCTTATTCCTTGACCAAGATGATATCCTATAGAATAGGGAATTCACTCGGGTAATGGCCAGGTCCCCTACATTTATGGCAAATGACTGTAAAAGGATTCTTGGGACCATTTTTATTTTCTTCCATAATACTCTTCATTTTTCCTTGGCAATTCTTTACTTTATTTCCTCTCTTCCCACACATAAAGAATTTCATTGCTCCATTAAGTTTCCTTCCTAGGTGTCTCCTTCCATATTTCCTACATGATGGAAAATGAGCTTTATTTTCTCCATGGTATTCACTGCTGGATCTCTTATCATTCACCACTTTTCTCTTCTTTGTTGAGTCCGAGAGTTGGTTAATATATATGTTGTTGATCATATTTTTGGAAAACTAATTTGGTATGAACATGATATATTTTACACCTATCAACATTCAATTTTTTTGCTCATTTCCATCACTATTCCCACCTTGTACATCGTCTTCAATGTTACCATGACTTCCTTGGAATCCATCCATTGACTAACACAAGAAAGCATAGTGTGAGTCATAAAACCATTTAGAGAATATCATAACACCGTATTTTTAATCTAAAACACATTAGGATTAACCAAGGTTATTTATTATCATATTATATTAAAATCCTTCAAATCGGTTTGTAAGGAAAATGTGAATTATCCTAAGCATATCCCCCAGGAGTTTCATAACCAAGAGTGCAACAAGGCCTGCTGTCATGTACCAGGATACCCCGGGTCAAGCCCGAAACTCCTTGTCAGAGTTTTTACTCCTAGGTACATCTATTACAGAGTCTCCTCTACCTGCTTGTATCCAGACATGGATTTATTTCTTGGAAAATACACAAAATATCAACATTACCAAAATTCTAGAAAGTTCTTCTATACTAATCCTCAAAGTCTATCTTAGGGTAATGTGCTCTAATCAGAGTTTATATAAATCTAGTTTCCAAGGTTTGTACTAAACTTCCTCTGATACAAACTGTAACACCCTGAACCTAGAATCCAGGAGCTGGTGCATTATTTTAATACATTGGCATGATTACAAGGAATCAATTCCTGAAGGACAGATTAGTTTAGTAGTCTTGGAAACAAGATACATACTTAAGTTCAACATTACAACTTGAAAAGAAAAAAAACACAAATTTATTCCATTAGAAACATCCAAGATTCCAAGATTATTCCTGCAAGTCACTCATAACTAACTTCTTCATATCCTGGGAAAATGAAACATGATAAAGGGGTGAGCTCAGATGCTCAGTAAGAGTAAGAAATACAGCAAAATATAACACAAATATTACACATGGTGAATAATTGAAAACACATGCCTTAATGAATAATAAACATGAGCACTTTATGGTAGGAATATGAGATGAGTAAATAATGCCATAATAAAACATAGTCATGGATATTCTACTAGCCGAATAACCACATGAAATATAAATAGATAATCTCATAATGATGGAATGCATAATGCCGGACATTCTGAAACATTTTGTCAAGGCCTCGACCAAGATGTCTAAAAATGATTAAGGCCTCGACCAAAACCATATATTAAAATTGGGGAAAGGCCTCAGCGAATTCCACATCTAATTGTCTCATGAGACCTCTCGATGTATCGAGGAGATATAGCGGGCTCCAACCATCACTTACTAAGTCCAATGCATTCCTCATATGAAAAGGTTGAAACATAACATAAACATTCGTATTAAAACTAGCATAAAAAATGTCAATAATTTATCCATAAACCATGAATGGTATAAAAATATCACATCCACAGTCAAACATAACTCATTCAATACAATATGTAAGATTGTATTATAAAAAATTAACCTCAATCGAGAATAATGAAGGATAATGACATAGATGAAAATAATCATCAAAACTATTTGACATAAATATCCCCCTTTTTCTTAAAAACATTTAGAAGTCTCACTATGTATCAAGAAGATGTTTAAAATAGATTTTTGAATCAAAGTGTCCCATACCAATTTGAAACTTTTAAAAGGAATTTTAATTTTAAAACATTAATGTCCATATAAATAAATCCTTAAAACCATTTTTAAAACATGGACATTAATGAGAAATATTTAGAAGAATAAATCTTTAAAACATTTAAAATGATATTTTAGTTAGAGTTCCTAAACAAAAGAGAGACACTTGAATAAAAATAACTGAGGTAATAAACACTTTATAAAATCATGAGAATAAATGGATTCATGATATACTATGTTAAAGTACATTATATACCCCATATACAAGTGAATTGGTGTATAACAACAAAGAAGTCTCAATGGAATGTAAATTGAGATGAAATCCCTTATAAAGACCATATCCTTAGGTTAAAGATAAATCAACGACATAATTATGTGTGAAAAATATAAATACACTCAATATAATTGGATATTCAATGTAAATAAATTAGAGGAAATTCACACATATTCTTGTAAATACAACACCAATGACTTGGATGTTTAACTCAACGAATGAAAATTGAGTTAAGATTACTCTTATCAAGTTCATATTAATGACTTGAGAAATTATAAATAGAGTGATTATGTGTATCAAAATTATATCCACATAGAGGGAAGTGGAAATTAATAAATAAATAATAAATAGTGATTCCACACATAATCTTGGAGTAAAATAATCAATGAAGTATACATAAAGCCTAATGAGTGGAAATTGAAATTTGAAATTCCCTTGCCGATTTGGTAACTCACGAAACATACACCCCTTGATATAAGGGTCATAAAATAAAGATGTAAATATCCATAAATGAAATTATATTTCACCAATAATACAATCATGGGCAGTACATACACCACACAAAATGAAATAGTGGATAAAATACCATGAATCTCACGGGAATAAAAAGTGAGATGAAAAAACCTTACCACGTTGTAATCAATCGAGTTGTATGGAAAAAATTTAATAGCCACAAAATGAATCACATAAATCCATGAATATAATGATAATCATGATAATATATATATCAATGGAATTATACATTACACCACATATAATAAATAAGTGGCGAACAATGGAAATCTCACGGAATTAAAAGTGAGATAAGAAACCCCTTACCTCAAGTCGGACTTGTCTTGTATGTTCCTTGTTCTTCCTGAATAATAAAATTAAGTTAATTTATACTTGATTAAGAATTTTTTTATAGTTTATTATTCCTTTTATATCACTTATTACCTTTATATAAAAATTAATTATTTTATTTCATATTGCATATTTTATCGATGTTCAGAACTTGAGTCAAAAATGAACTTGTTATAATTACAAATTTTCCATGTGGTCAAAAGTCCATTATCTCCAGAATGATATACATGATTTATATATAATATATATATTATATATCCATTATATATATGTATTTATAATAGTACATAACATTTTAAGATAAGAAATGAAATGCACCGTTCATGGAGACGGTGAGCCGTACGTATGCATGAACGCTAATTTTATTTCTATTTTATATTTTAATGGAATTAAAACATAATAACAAATAGATATATTATAAATCCAGTATAATATAATATATAATATCATTAAATCCATAATTTATAAATCCCACACAAGTAATTAATGAGTCATATCACTTTGAGGGGGCAATAGTCCGCACTTCCTCAAATGAAATTATCGCGTTTTACCCATAATGGAAGCCATAAAGGTATGATATAAATGGAAAATACAGAAGAAAAAAGAAAACCTAAAAATAATATATATCATATATAAATACAGTTTCATCTTAATGTCCACCATGAGAGGTGGTAGGAGATAATTGAACAATCATCGTTTCATGAGATGTTAGTTTTCCAACCACATAAACAATATGTTCTTCACCCATTAGATGAAGATGTGTGTAAGTTTAGTTCGAATACTTATCATACAACATCATAGTATATTGAGGATATTGGTGTTGTTATAAAATAAAGGAATAAAAAGAGTTTAGGGGGGTTTGAGAAGTAAAATAAAACAAAATAAAACAAAATAAAACAAAATAAAACAAAATAAAACAAAATAAAACAAAATAAAACAAAAGAATTTAAGAGAAACTGTTAACTTTAATTTGGGTAACTTCCTTTGGTTTGAACCAAAATGACTTCTTGAAGTGACTTCTGCCTAAGGTATGGATTATAGGTGTAAGATAGGGATCTTGAAAGCTTATTTGGGTAGGGGTTGGACGATCCAAGGGGCTTGAGAGGTGTGTGGAATGGGTTAGAAGTGGTGTCCTTTTATAAGGGGGAGGAGGGGCTCTTTAGGAAAGTGTGAAAATGTTATTTTATTATATAGTGATATTCGGTTTCTAAAGGTCCAAAACTAATTAAAGTAGAATATAAGATGACTCATGGTAGAAATAAAATCATCCAATAAGAATTTTACATGTTTTGGATATTGTTTTAATATTAATAATCTTATTTATTTAAATCATTTATTAATGAGATAAATACTACATCATTATTGTGTCATAAAATAATTTAATTTATTTGATGTATAAAAATTATAAAAAAACTACCATAATTTAGGAAATTTTTTTAGCTTTCAAATTAATATTTATAGTCTAAAATATGACTTATATAACCCCATGTAAAAATTGATTTACTAAAATATATTTGTTTTTGTCATTTTTGCCTTTACTTTAAGTTAATTAAAATAAAGTGTCATTATCATTCATAAGTGGCTCTATGGGGTCCAAAATCGACCCAAGGATTCCCATGGTTGTCCATGACTCATCCAATAATGTTATGATAAGTGTTAAGGTAATTTTGTATTATTATAATATTCTTTTTACATTGAATTACCCTATTTACCTTTAACCACAATAAATAAAAGTCAAAAGTTACTATTTACCAAAAATTATTTTTATCTTATTGAACCAAATTTTACTTACTAATAACAACCATGTATCTCGTATTTTCGAAATTCAATTCACAGAAGCAGCAAAATTTCATGTAAATGAAAAATTCAGATTTTTAACTACTACTTAGTGGTTTCACTATTCATCAAAAATTGAAGTTTTTCAGAAAAATATAAAAAATTCAACCTAAGATATATTTGATATTCCAAATTCTAAAATTATGTCTATTTTACCAAATTCAAAACATATAAGTTGTATTAATTAATTTAACATTAATTCCCGTTGTCAAAACAAATAGCGTGTTTTTAAGAAATAATAACTATCAAAAGATTGACACTTGTTAATGTATAATTTCAAAGTGAAATTAATTCCAATGAAAAAAATTGGATTAAAGGGTAAAAATATAATCTAATTACACTTCAAAACCAATTAAAAAAAAAATCTAACCTTTTAAATAAATTATATTAAAAGGTAGTTTTGAATTAAAATACTGTATTTCTAACTATTCATAAAAAAATGAATATTATTAGAAAAATACCAAAATTTCATCCAAAGTAAATTTTTATGTCCCGATTATAAAGAAGAATTTTATTTTTTCAAATTGAAAATTTAAAAGGGTCAAATATTGGATTTAGAAAGGGTTCTCCATTAAAATGTGGTAAAATTGATTTTTTTTGAAAAATACATTTTTTATCTGAAAAATTGAATTTGTTCTTATAATATGTCTAATAAATACATAATACATAAGTTAGAATTATATGGAGTATATAAAATTAAAAATCCAGTTAATACTATTTATAACCGCTTTTGAACGGCTAGTTTGGTACGTCGTGGTGCACTCGATCTCAGTGTTGCGTGTAACGCAAGCTATTGAATTTAAAGAAAATAACTTACTATGAAATCTTGAGGTGTTTCAAGGTCTACATATCAAGATAAATCTGAAATAAATAACATAAATTTTGAATTTTGGTAGATTTGATTCCTTGGACAGATCAGTTCGGATGGACCTCTTAGTGGAAGAATTGGGCCTAGGTTATTTCATAAGAGTTGTATCCCAATAAGTTTTAGATCCTCCAACAATATATCATACCAATTGGATGTGATTATTAGTATAAGTGTGTGGTTTATTCCACTATTGTGTTTGGATCCTGCGTAGTTTGGACCATTCCTCTTCAACTTCGTCACAGGACCTCCAATTCATCTCCACCTACAATGAAATTATAAAAACAAGTAACATTTTTATTTTTAAAAGTGATAAATAAAAAAATAATTGAATCAAAAATGAAGTGAAATTTGTTATTGATTTTAAAATTTTCAATACAAAACTAGTTCAAAAAAATGGTGTAAGTGTGAAATAAAACAGTGAATCGCGATGCGATCACACCCCCACACCTAAACATTTTCACTCCTAGGAAAAGTCTTATATCATAATCAATTACCATTCCTAAATAAAATGTGATAAAAATTCAAAGATTATTTGAAATTAAATCCATAATGTCTCTTTTATGAAATGAATTTTCCTATCAATTTTCTTCTCTCACATTCAAAATTTTTCAACTTCATTTGTTCACCCATGAAACATGTCGCAACTTACCTCACCTAGAAAATTTACCTCTCCACTCAAGGAACATATGCAGGTGGAATTATGATATTTTTCCATAGTTCATGTGATATTACCATATGCTTGTTAATATTCTCAGTTCTCTATCGGTATAAAATAGTGTGTTACTCAAGAGGAATTCCAAAAGTTTATTATGAGGTTAAAGGGTTGGTAGGATTTAATGTTTAATAATATGAGAAATAAGGAGAGTGTTTAATCTCTTATGTATAAAACATGTCAAAATTCATCAAGTGTTCATAATAAATGTACACACTCAACCCCTCACAAAGTGAATCACCTCTAACTCACTATCGCCATTGTCTATTTGTGTTGGTCACAACTAAACAATGAATAATAATGAGTAAACATCCTCTTTTCTTCATTTTTTTTCTTTTTTTATATTTTTTTGATGTAAAGAACTTTATTTTTTTTAATATAAAGTTTTATTGAGATAAATAGGGAAACATGTGTAAAATAATGATGCAATATGGCTTATGAAACCACTACCCAAGGAAAATTTAGGCACCCTTTATATCAACCCATAACAATGATTATCTTCCTAGAATTCCTGTGAAAACACCTTCTCACCCACACTTTCTAAAAATAAAACAATAATATACACAAGATATGGGTAGGTAGGGATATATTAGCTTGTAATGTGGCTACCTAACAGAAATTTCATGATCTTTAAGGCTTAATAAGGGTAAAATGTTAAGGTGGCCAAGAATAGAGGTTAATTGTACAAATGGATTTTCAATAAACAATTTACTCTATCATGAATGTAGAAGACTTGAGTTTTATGGCTTCAAATAAAATCAAGGAAAGTTCCAGTTTCTCTACATGACCCGAGACTCATAAGAAAGTGATTAAAAGGATGAAAATGTGGAAAAGGCCTTAGGATGTCTCTCATGTAAGGGATTAAAATAATGGTTAGTGCTAATGAGATATGAGTTTCAAAAATCCATTAAACACCTAATAATGATTTGAAAATAAAAATTATAGAAAAATATTCTATATCAACATTCATTTGAAGAACATTTGTCCAAAACTAGTGGAATTTTCTACACAATTGACTCAAGCATGAAAAATGATTTTGGATATTCTTTTTAAGATTAATGTTTTTCTAGAAACACAAAATAAATAAAAATAAATAAAAAATGAAAACACATTTTTTTTTTGTTTTTTGTTGTTGTTTTAAATCCTAACTATGACATGTAACCCTACCCCAAACCTAAAAATTACATTGCCCTCAATGAAACTATTTTAAATAAATATACAAGTAAATAAAGGTAGGGAGAAGGGAAAAACTATTAAGTGGTGTCATATATGGCATCTATCAGTTGGATTTACTCCATGATATTCTTTAGAAAATCCTCATAGAAGTGTTTGAGCCTCTTCCCATTGATAGTAAACCTCTGTAAAATCTTCTCATACAAAACATGTATAACTCCAAAAGGGTAAACATCAGTAATAGTATAAGGATCGAGCCATTGTGAATAATTCTTACCTGGGTGGAGATTTAGCCTATAATTATACATGAGTACCTTCTCACTAATATGAAACTTCCGATAATGAATCATCCCATCATGGATATCCTTTTTCTTCTCTTTATAGATTTTGGAGTTCTCATCTGCATCATGCTGAATTTATTCCAACTCCTAAATACGAAACTTTCTATGCTCACCTGCATATGAGAGATTCATATTAAATTTCTTAACAATCTAATATGCACAGTTCTCTACCTCTACTAGGAGGTGAAAATCCTTTCCAAACACAATCATATATGGTGACATTACAATCGAGGTTTTAAAAGCTGTATGGTATGCCCAAAGTGCATCATCCAAGTGAAAACTCCAATCTTTCTTATTGGGCTGTACCATTTTTTCCAAGATTATCTAAACTTCCTGATTTGAGATTTATGCTTTTCCTTTAGTTTGGGGGTGATATGAAGTGGAGAATTTATGAAAAACTCCATACTTAAGAAGAAAAATTTTCATGTTGAGATTGAAAAAATGTGAACCCTGATAACTAATGATGAATCTCGACAAACCAAACCTACTGAAAATTTGGGACCTCACAAAATCAAAAACTACTCAGGAGTCATGGGTCCTTGTGGGCTTTTCTTCCACCCATTTAGAGACATAGTCTACAAACAATAATATGTACACAAATCCAAATGAATTTGGAAAATTCCCTATGAATTCATTTCCCCATTCACCGAAGATCTCACAAAATAACATGGGTTGTAGGGGCATTTCATTCCTCTTAGAGATATTCCCAATGAATTGACATCGAGTACACGAATTAAAAAACTGATAGGAATCTCTATGCAATGTTTTCCAATAAAGTCATGAGTCAAGGACCTTTCGAGTTTTACATTGAGAGCCAAAGTGACCCCCATATGCAAAAGTGTGACAGAAGGTCAAAATAGAGGCAAACTCATGGTCTCAGACACACCGACAAACAAATTGGTCACTAAAAATTCTCTACAAATATGGGTCATACCATATGTACCATCGAGAATCATGCTTAAGTCTCTGGGATTGTAAAGTGATGAAATCAGTGGGGACCCTATATGTTTCTAGAAAATTCAAAATTTCCACATACAAGGGGGTACGGTAAACAACTTCACAAAGGTTCTCATGAGGGAAGAATTCTCCAACGGGGATGGGTGAGTCAACCGGGTGGTCCAATGGTGGGAAAATCTTACTAATGTGGTTAGCTACAATATTTTCCACTCCTCTATAATCTCAGGGTCAAACTCTTAGAGGAGGAGCATCCACCGAATGAGTTGGGGATTAGCTTTAGGTTTCTTTAGGAGAAATAAAAGTGAACATGATCCGAAAACACAATGATTTTTGACCTGATAAGATATGGATAGAATTTTTCCAAGACAAACACAATAAAAATAAGTTATTTTTCAGTGGTTGTCTAGTTATATTGGGTAGGGTATAGGGTAAATGATGCATACACAATACATGATGATCCTTCTCAACCCTTTTTGATAAAACTTCCCCAATTGAAAAGTTATAGGAATCACACATAAGTTTGAAGGGGAGATCCCACCTTGGTGGTTGGATTATGGGAGGTGATGTGAGACTCCTTTTTAGTGAATTGAAATTATAATCACAATTTTTATCAAATACAAATTCATAATCCTTTTGTAATAATAAAGATAGGGGAAGTGTGATCTTACTAAAGTCTTTAATGAATTAGCGGTAAAAACCAACATGAACCAAGAAATATCTCACCTCAGAGACACATTTTGGATATAGAAGTGATGAAATTAATTCAATTTTTGATTTATCCACCTGAAATACCTCTTTTGAAATAACATTTCCAAGAACTATACCTTGATCAACCATGAAATGTAATTTCATATAATTTAATATGAGATCTTTTTCAATCCAATGGTGGAGGGCAGAACCTAGGTGTGCAAAAAGTCATCAAAGAAAGTTCCATAAACCATGAAATCATCTATAAAAACTTTCATGAAATTCTCTAATTACTCAGAAAAATAATCAACATACATCACTGAAAAGTACCAGGAGCATTACATAAACCAAAAGGAATACTTATATATGAAAATTTTACAAATATACAGGTAAATATTTTCTTTTATTGATCCTCAGGGGCTATATGGATTTGAAAATAACTTGAATATCCATCAAAAAAACAATAATGGGACTTACCAGCCAGTCTTTCTAACATTTGATCAATGAAAGGTAGAGGAAATAAGTCCTTTCTCCTGACTTGATTCAGTCGACAGTAGTCAATTCAGAATCGCCAACTATTTTTCACATGTGTTGGAACCAATTCATTTCTTTCATTAGACACTACTATTATTCCAGTTTTTTTGGCACAATTTTCACTGGGCTAACCCATTTAATATCATATATAGGATAAATTATCCCAGTAGAAAGTATTTTATTGACTTCGAATTTTACCACTTCATGGAGAGTGGGATTCAAATGTCATTAATATTTCCTTATGGGCTTAGACTCATCATCTAAAAGTATATAGTGGATACAAATAGATGGGATAATCCTAGTAATATCATCCAATATCCATACAATTTCTTTTTTACACGATCTCAAAAGGTCGATCGGTTTTGATTTATACTATGGAGAGTGGTTATTGGAAATAATGATGGAAAATTGGTCAATACCCTCAAGATATGCATATTTTAAATTATATATAAGTGGTTTTAATTCCAACACTGGTGGTTTTTAGATTGAGGGATGGGATTTAGGGGGAGTGAGGTCCATGAAACTATCCATCTGCTTATATTTATTCTCTAATGAAAAATAATCAATAGAAATGATATTTTTAGAATCATTGACGGTCATGGGAACCTTATAATAGACACACTCATCAATTAAAGAACAAAATTTACACTTTTCTGAACCCACACAACACTCAAAACATGAATCAAAAATCAAATCATCCAAGGGTGAAGAAGAGGAAAATGAATCAGAGAATGGGTCGAGGAGAGAATGTTGTGTGTGTGTCTTTAGATAGAACTTCCATTGAATAGGCATTAAGAGTGGAGTGATCTTAAATGGTGTGTTTCATGGAATCGTGAATGTTAAAACTTACCTTTTATCCACTAAAATCCATGGAAATTGTACCTTTTTGGACATTGATGATCGTGTTTTCTATTTTCAAGAATGGACTTCCAAGTATAATAGGGGAATGTCCTTGGGTTCAGGTATCCTCTATCTCAAGAATGAAGAAGTTAGTATGGAAGATGAGATTCTTTACTTTTACGAGGACGTCCTAAACCACTCCTAATGGGTGTTTTGTGCTCTGATTGGAAAGTTTCACTATGATTCATGTCATTTGAATCTCTCTAAACTCCATAGAAGTGTATAATGAGTAATTCATTAAATTAATTGAAGCACCTAAATCTAGCATAAAATCTGAAAAGAATGTTTCCCCTATGGTGAAAGGTATCGTGAAAGTTCCCAGATCCTTGAATTTGGTTGGAATTGCTGGTTGAATCAAAGACGAGACATTCCTTCTAAGGTTTACTCTTTCATTCCCCTTTAGTCATTGTCTATAGGTGTAAATCACTTTAAGAAATTTGGCATAATGTGGGATTTGTTTAACTAAATCCAATAAAAGAATATTTACTTGAACCTTTTTAAATATATCCACTATTTCTTTATCAATATCATTATCAAAATTTCTATTATATTTATAGAGTCATTGAGGGAAAGGAAGAGGAATGAATTGTTCATAGGAATCCTCAATGATAATTTGATTACCCTTTTTTTCTTATTTTTCTTTACTTGAAACATTTGAGGGTTGGGAAAGAGAGTTTTCAAGAGGAGGAAATACCCTTTGGTTAGAATCATTGAATGAAGAAACTTCTTTACCACTACAAAGTGTGATTGAGAAAACATTACCTTTGTATTTTAGATTAGCAACAGGATGAGATGGTAGTTTTCTAGAACCTTGCATCTTAATCTCACCAATGGAATTTTACAATTGTCCCACTTGAGTTTATAGGTCTTAAATGGACAATTGTGTGGTCTGTTGGAACTGAAGGTTTTGGGTTTCTGTTTTATTCAGTACATCCTCAAGGATTGGTTAAGATTTTGGAGAAGGAGGATTTTTTTGATATATTAAAGGATAAGAAGGTTTCATACCTTTTCCTTGTTCATATCTGTTCTATTCAAGGTAGCTTGAGGTTCCTAATTTTTGGTACTATGGTTGTGGTTTCCACCCAGGGTTTGGATTTGGTCTGAATGGTTCTTTATTGAAGGGTGGTGCTTGATGAAAAATACACCTAGGGAATACTACTACACAAGACTCAGATGAATCCTAAATTTGTGGGCACTGGTTAGAAAAATGAGTGAAATCAGAACAAATACCACAATGTAATGGAATAGAAGAAGAGTGTGAGTTACATTGTTCTTGAGATAATTTCATTAGAAGGGTATTAATATCATCAAATTTATTATCTACATTTTATTCTAGGGATGAATAACTTACCTCATGAACTCCTCAGGTTGGTGCAATTTCTCATGTACCAAATTGTTGTTCATTTTGAACTATATTGGCTATTAAGTCACAAGCAGTAAAAGGAGTTTTATAAACTAGGGCACCACCAGCAACAACCTATATCATTCCAAGATCCATGGGGACAATTACCTCATATAATTATTTAATTAACAATTGTTCACTAATTTGGTGGTGGGGAAAACTTGAACAAAGACTTTTTAATCTCTCCCAATATTCATGAAGGGTCTCTCCTTGTGTTTGACTAATTCCACAGATTTATTTTCTAATTGATGTAGTTCAGGAGTCTAAGAATAACTTCTATAGAAAGAGACTTTTCAGTTCATTCTAGCCCTCAATTATAGTAGACAGATAGTATATCCAGTCTTTGGCTACACCATCAAGGGAGAAAGGGAAGACCCTAAACTTAATGAGGTCCTCATACACATTTTGGGGTTTCATGGTGGAACACACTATGTGAAACTCCTTAAGATGTTTGTGAGGGTACTCACCTAGAAGACCATGAAATTTTGGAAGTAGGTGTATGAGCCCTGATCTCAGCTCAAAGTTGGCTGCTTCCTCAGGATATTGGATGTACGCAGGTTGGTAGTCCACATTCAGGGTTTCCAATTCTATTAAAGTTCATCTATTTGCAGAAATGTTTTCTTGGGTTTGATTTGGTTCAATTTTTGATTGGTTTAGGACCAATTGAGGTTCTACAAGGGGTTACTTGATTTTCCTACTCTATATGACCTAATTTTTGAGTGAAGTTACATTTTAATTTCTGGGCCAAATTCAAGCAATTTTTCTTTTTCTGATCCGGTCATGCAAGTAAGTTGTGAATTTTGCTTTTTTGTGAGTGTTTTTATGATATAGGATGGATAAAATAAAATAACTTAAAAAGTTTTAAAGGATAAAAGAAAATATAATGTTATACTATATAATTAGAGAGGGAGAGAGAGAGAGGAAGATAGAGAAGAATAAACACACAAAAAAACAAAAGAAAAAATCAAAATAAAAAATATTAAAAATGGATAAGGGATATTTAATGGAGTAATAATTAAGAAGTAAAATAAATAAATAAAAGGAAATAAAGAGAAAAAAATGTTCTTGGATCCCTGGATATGGAGCCAAAATTTGATCGTGTTGTCGAGCACGTCAAATTAATTGTTTAGTTTTTACTAGAATTTATGCAGTATAGAGGGAACCCTAGGTCTTATCTCGATATAACCTTTGATCATTAATTTTTAAATACATTTTTCGATTTATAAAATGAGAATGGGGTTTTTTAAAACTTTGGGTTTGAAAATTTAATAATCCAAAATAAAATGGAAAGTGATAAAACAAAGCATAAATTAATAAAAATAATTAAGCGTGATCAACCCGAGGAAATCTCATGATGCTCATCCTTCATTGCTTCAAGAGATAGGGTTATAATATTTTAATCCCTAGTTTATAACACCTATAACCAGAATTTTACTTATTTTATACTAGTATACCTCTTAGGTTTCATTAAGAAACACAAAATGATTCACCGAATACCGCTGATGATTGGGTGATTTGTGTTCGACTTCATAAACGAAACTCATCAAGGAAATAGATGGAGAACTTAATGCACTGTCCAAGTTTGTATGTTATTTATTTTTGATACCATGAAATAAATTTACATGGACTTGACAATATTTATGAGAGTTCAATTGACCAATATGAACCACACAAACACCGCAATTGAAAGGGGGAAGAAGAAGTGATGAACGATGTGTGAAACATCACATGAATGGGTATCCCCAAACATGATCATATGAGTTGAGAATGATATAACAGTACATAAATCAATTAAATAAGAATATAGGATGATGAAAAATAACCTAACAACTTGGAATTAAAAATATCATTCAAATATCACAAACATGAATCTTGAGATTTACATCACGTCCCCTCGGGTGATCATAAGGTGTTTAGAACTCTATGGGAGGAGAGAAAGAAAATGGTGATGAAGTAAAACCTTCCATGGCTTATATAACTTCTAGTATCTAATATAAGACTCATTTAGGACTCCAAAATGGCAGCACCTTTCCTCTTGGTCTAACTTACAAATGGGGTGTCCAAGGTACTCTTTTATAGGCAAAGTGGATGGTGGTTTTGGGCACCCAGATTTGATAAAACCACTTAGAACATTTATGGACACTAGACAATATTATCTCACTTTTTTTAAAACTTAAAACATGTTGGACCACCTATTTACTATCTCCAATAAATTTTTTTCATCATTATGAGGCCCAAATATCCAAATAAATCCTAAATAAATAACAAAACTTTTGGCTTTTGGTAGATTTGATTCCCTGGAAAGTTCAGTTCAGATGGGCCTCTTAGTGAAAAAATTGGGATTTGGTTCCTTAAAAAGAGTTGTATCCCAATAAGTTTTGGCTTATCGCAGAAAATATCATCCCAATTGTATACACATATTAGTATAAGTGTATGGTTTAATCCACTGTTGTGTTTGGATCCTGCATAGTTTGGCCCATTCCTCTTGAACTTCATCATGTGCCTTCCAATTCATCTCCTCATACAATGTAATTATCAAAACAAGTAACATTTAAATTTTTAACATTGATAAATAAAAAACAATTGAATCAAACATGAATTAAAATTTGTTATTAATTTTTTAATTTTCAATACAAAACTTGTTTAACACAATGGTGTAAGGGTGAAATAAAACAACGAATCATGGTGCGATCACAACCCAAGTGAATTTTTGTCTAAATGTACCATTTCTCTATACTAATATCTTCTAGTTTATACCCATTAAATATAACTTATAGTTATTTATAAATAATATATCCCCCATTTTCATTCTCTAGAAGCCAAAGTCTATCCCATCAAATTTATCTATATGAAACTTTCCTTATTATGACACCATACCATATAATATAATGGCTCCTAGTGAATCAAAATAATATCAAGATAAGAGAGTATATGTTACCTGAGTTTTCTAATATATATGTGTTTCCAAGATCTGAACCTAAATTTGATACCAATTGCTGGTGGAACACACCACCACATGACTAGAAGATATACTATCTGAATGATTTAAAGGAGGAACCAAGAACCATAATTTCCATGATCAAAAGATACTCCCTAAATTATTATTGCACCCAAACATGGGAAAAAACATCACCCTAAAAACCACACTATGTTGATCCCCACACATACTCAAACAAACCCACAAAAAAAAAATCAAGTGAAAAATGGAAAAGTGAAGATCACTTTAGATTTATGTGGTTCAGGTATTAAGTCCTATATCCATGGGAGAAAACTATTTCATTTTTCATTAATATTAAAAGCTATAATATTTACACTTTCAACTAAAAATTAAATCAATTCATGATCATAAAAAAAATTATAACATGATACATGAGAATGTGTCCCTTCCCACATTTATAATGGGTTCCATATGATCATCTAGTTGCATTGGAATTTGATCTTTATAGACATCCCATTATTGAGCATGGATACCTCTGATTAGATGTAGTAATCAAGACCTACTCATCCTGATGAATAGTGTATGTTACCCATTATTTTAAGCAAGTTAACCTTATATATTCTCCAATGACCCTTACATTCAATACCTTTTCCACAAAACCTTTTATTACAACCTTTACATAAATATCAGATGTACTTTTATGTATAAACTTTTTCACACATCATCCATGGATCTGACCACTGTACATCCATTAGAAGATAAAATATTCCGATCAAACTACCTCTACCATATTATTCTTCCACCACTATATGAACATGAAGTGAAGAAATCTTTTAAATCTTTTACTTT
The DNA here is from genome assembly GCA_963277665.1 of Viscum album. Classification (NCBI taxonomy): domain Eukaryota; kingdom Viridiplantae; phylum Streptophyta; class Magnoliopsida; order Santalales; family Viscaceae; genus Viscum; species Viscum album. The sequence goes on along the minus strand of OY728141.1, from coordinate 2,078,485,063 downwards.
CAATCATTTGGATCATAACATAAAATAAAAACTTCACCATTTATAATAGAAACTCCAAAGTGAAATGTTTTTTGTTTTTACCTTCCCTATTTACACTAAGCTTATAGATTACCATGAGAGTTTGATAAATCTTATCAATAATATTTCTTGGTGATTCACACATTTTATGGACACCTTTGGTGTTGATATTCCATTTGATTCCACTTAGAAATCTCCCTCAACCATTATAAATATGTCATATCTTCATCAATAATAAGTCATGTTCCACATATTTATATAATTATTATATATATATTTATTAGATTTTGTGCCCTATAACTAATAGAATTTGTACTTTTAATTACTTGAAGATTAATTAATATATTATCATATAATGATTTTCCTTCTGCGTGACATTAATGTGATAATTTTCTTAGTGTATTTGTCAAATAAAAATGTTATAATAGTTCCCTTTTAGAATGAGAACCCATAGATTCTATGAAAATATTATTAAATATATGTCCTATGATATAGATAAAATCTTCCTAATAGGACACAAATGATTTCTAAATATCAGGAATTGGAGGATCATAAGACATTGAGACTTATTCTCATGAAGTTCACACTTGGAAAACTCTAAGGATGGAGGTCATGAGGATATTCCCACCAATAGAAATTACACATTTTTATGTGTTATTGGATATTCCTATATTTGAACATGTATATTGGTCCTTGGGATTGAGATTATTATTAATGTATATCAAGAATCATGTACTTTGATATATGGAAAAAACTATGATGACATTTGATCATGGTGAGGTGAAATATATTTGGTGTGTCATAAGTGATATAAAATTGATTGAATAAGTTAAGAAAGGATTTTTTACCTTCCAAGTTAATGGTTGAAGATATATATAGCCATTTAATAGTAATTTAACATTATAATTAAATCCATATCCATGGTAGTTTATAGATGAATTCATTTCAGAAAATCAAATAAAGATAAAACAAGCATATTGGGATATGACACAAGTTGCATACTTGTTGAAGAAATATTTTTAGAAAAAGGTATTATATTACATAGTAGAATTTGTAGGAATATTATTGGAGTTAAAACATTAACTCATTTCTCTATGAGTTCCTTGATACATTTATAAACATTGACCTTAGAAATTAGGTAAGTTGAGTTAATTCCACTCAGAAAGTGTCCTAAAGGATCATACACTGAGTGTATCAAGAATTTACTTAAATTCAATTTAATTTAATATCAAGAATAAATAATATTCTTGATTTATGGAATAATAATTATTTAGGTAAAGTTGATCATGTAAATTTAATCATGAGATATTTGAGTTTAGAATATGTGAGTTGAATTTTATCTTTTGTTTATTATTCACAGGATAATAAATAAAAAAATATTTATTCTCTAGTTTAGTGAATAGGTTAATATAAATATTTATTTAGTTACTTGAATATTAAAATGAATATTTATTCATGAGTTTAGAGAATTTAATGTTTATTTATTTATTGAAAAAATAATGTTTATTAAAATAAATATTTTATTACATGTGTTACATGGTGTGTGGATGACATGCATACACCATGTAACACATGTAAACCCATGAAAGGTACACACCAAGTGATTTTTAGTGTGTCTTGTGGGTTAAATCATAGAATAATTAAGGTGATATATGACTAAACAATGTGTATCTGGGTGTACATGCCATGTGTAATGAGTTACACCGGGTTCACATTGAGTGAATTTTGATGTGTCATGTGGGTGTATATGCTTAAAATTACACGCCGCATAAAATCCAACATTACAAGATGTGTATCGATTTTCATACATGCTATGTACTAGCACATGGATTTCCAGTGGTACATGAAATGTATATTTATGGCATGTTGTGTGGTCATAAACACTATATAGGCTATGTGACTTGACCCAGAAACAACGCACTATGTATATTATGACATTTAGCGTAGGAATACATGTCATGTAAGTAAAAAATACATAATAAGGACCATAAAAAATGCATGTCACATGAAATGTCGTGTGACAATACACACCGTGTAAATAGTTAAATTCTAAAAATTGTGTTTTAATATTACACAAATAGTACATCCCGCATCGCCTCTAGATTATACACTGTGTACTTAATTATTTTAAAATTAAAATAAAATTATTAAATTATTTAAAATAATACAGGTTGAGATTATTATTTTTTATTAAGTAATTTTCAGAAAAAATATTAAGATAAAGAATAAATAAATTAATTAGTTTATTAATTTAGTAATTCTAGTAAGTTTAACTAATTTAGAATTAATTTAAATGAATTATGATAATTCTGAATGTGTATTTATTGTATATTATGACTGATCATGAGTTTGATAGAACTATGTATATGTTGGATTTTTTGTTTAATTTAATTATTTATTACATGGTATAATGTGACAACTTTGTATCATCCCTCCCACCTTTATTATGTATGGGGTTTCAAGTCCATGGTTTATTTAATGTGACCCAAACCCCTAGTTCCCCTCACTTTTCAGTGAGTAAAAATTTGCAAAGGATGAAACTTCTAGCCATATAAGGTGCTTTAGGACCCAAGATAAAGTAAATATAACCAAGGAGACACATAGGAGAATAGAGAAATGCTACAGTTTGACTCAAGTGTGAGCTCAAGGAGTTATTTCCCCTATTATCATGGTTAGTATATTACTGCTCAATAAAAAAACTAGTAGATAAAATATGATGATCATATCATATATTTATTTTATTTTATCCATCCATGATTATTTATTTATATATGGGATGCATAGTTTTTTTATTTGTTTATTTAAACATGATCACATAAGATAAATAAATTAATAAGCATTCTAAGATAAAATAAAATTTAATGAATATGTGTAATTATTTTATCTAACATAGTTAATTAATTATATAAGTTTTATACAAAAACAAGCATGTGAATGATAAAATAAAAAATATTTACACATAAGTCAAATAGAAACCCCTAATGAAAATATTAATTCAGAAAATGTTTTCCATCACTTGAGTTAGAATGAAACCATAGTTCAAAGTACTTGTTTGTTACTCATTAGGGTGCTTTAAATTATCAAGGAGTTCTAATGAAGTATTGGGTTGAATTAACCAAGTTAGCATCAAGGGTTGATTTCTTCAGCAAGACACGGTGTAAATTGAAAGTGTGTGTTGAGGAAATCTAAGTTTAGGATTTTAGGATTGGGGAGTTAACTCAATAGATCAATGAGATTCAAGTTAATGCAGTTGGCATGTGAAAGACTACCTAAATACCTTCAAATAATTTGGTAAGGCCTTTATCTAGGTTATTTGTAGGTAAATATGGATTCTTTACACTAGAATATTCATTTGGATGGATATTTCAAATTGAATGGTGAGGGATGTTGGGATTTGATAAAATAACAAGAAATGAATGAAATAATTAATTAATTAAATCATAATCAGTAATCAATATAAAGTAAAAATAATATGATTTTATTTATTATCAAAAATAAAAAATTTAACCACATAAACATTATGATCAGTATTGGATAAATAAAATAACCTCACTAGCATAAACTTACAAGATTGTTATAGGTTCTTTTGCATTCCATTACTACAATAAATTTTTTATTTACTAAAATCCCCTATTCCTAATTATCCATCTTATGGAGAATGTGAGGGTAAGACAGATGCCAACAAGAGGCACATGAAGCAGTCATAATTTTTCTTGTTGCACTATGTCATTAGCTATATCATGGGAGTTGAAGATGACACATAAGTTCATGGATGCATACACCTTGATAAATCATATCTAAGAAATTGAAAATTATAAAGAGAGGTAAAAGATAAATATGATAGTTATTTATCTATATATATGTAAAATAGAAGACAAATACCTAGCTAGTGATCACATACTCAAGATGTTGAAGTATATTGATCATTTAGTGAAGTTAGGATTTCATATAGATAAGAAAATATTTATTAATCTCATATTATCATCCTTACCACCATGATTCTACATATTAATTATGAGTTTCAAAATAAAAAATATAGATAATTTTATCAATATTTTTTTTGAATATGGTTTCCCTATAACACCTCGAAATTTTGTGATTTTTTTTCTAATTAATTTATCCTTTTTGATATTTTTTCATTTCATGAAACACTAAATATAGTTTATTTTATTAAAGAACTATGTTTGTCTTGAGTTATACGCAACACCAAGTTAATCATGCTTTACATGCAACATAAAATTTGGCTTTCTCTATATGGAACACTGAGGTTAGCTTGCGTTGTACACAATAACAAATTTCCTCGATGACTTGCCTAACACGCAAGACTAAGGTTTACCAAACAATAATATATTTTTAAAAAATGATTATTTAATATAATAAGATAAAAACATAACATTAAATTATATTTTATGATTATTATTAACTAATATATGAAAATATATGGTTTAAAAAATATAATATGAATTCACAAGTTACCAATTAATTATAAATGAATATGAAAACTGATTGAATATAATAAGAAATATTATTATGGTCACAAAGATGTTTTACCGTAATAAATTAAATATGTCTAGAAATGCACTAAGTCAAACATTCCTTTCACATGGAACAAAATTGGCATACATTACACACAACACTTAATTAGCATACGACTTGGCATACATTCCATGCAATACTGACTTGGCGTATGATGCACACAATACTGAGTTTCTACGAAACATATTTATATATATAATCATTTAAATGAGATAATTATAACCTATATGTTAAAATTAGTTATAGTAATAGTAATATATAATTTTAAAATATTTTTTATAATTATTTTATATAAATAAAACATATTGATAATGAAATATATGATTTTTGGTAAAGTCCTTTTATGTTAAAAATATTGTTTTCATGAATGAACCACTTTTAATAATAAAATTAATTTTAGACACATTTAGAAATTAAATATAATAAAATAAAATTAATTTTTAAATTCATAACATATAAATTATCTAAGGGTTAATTTTTGGTATTTTTATGAGAAACTCCATTTTTTGATGAATAGTGAAAAATACTACTTTTTAGTTAAAAACTACCTTTTTGTTTAATTAATTATTAATGTTAAATGAAATTATAATTTTTTTAATGTCACATTAGATAAATAATACATATATTAATACAATTTAATTCATTACAATCAATTTCACTTTGAAATTTAATACAAAATCGTAACAAACTTTTGAACATTTTTCTACTTTAAAAACCTGTTATTTCGTCCTGTTTGCAGGATTAACATTAATCTTAATTTTTCACCTTGGGATTTGAATTTCAAAAAAATTAAATAAAAAATTATATTAATTATAATATTTAGATTCTAATAATACAAATTTAATTTTTGACCAAAATGATTAGTAAAAGTGATTAAAATTAATCACAACAATTAAGGCCAAATTAAGCTTAATTAGGAACTAAGCCTTAAAATTAAGGGACCAAATAATCTATCCACTTTTAAAAAACCAATTTTATGTCCATATTTCATCCATAAACCTTACATTATTGAGTTTTTTATTTTTTCATGACTTTTTAGGTAAGAACATGTGTACACCTAACTTGTTTCTAAAAATTCTAAATGAGTCCTTTTCCTTCCATATAGAAAGCCACCACATCTCCCACTTTCTCACACATCTCAAAACTATTAAGTTCATAAAAGACATTCCAAATAAACTTCACAGAAATAATCCCTTAACCATAGGATAATTCTCTTGTGAAAAAGACAATCCAAGGAATTCTTTTGGCACAAACCAAAAGGAGTTACCCGATTAATAGGTAACGTCTTCTCTCAAGTCCTTTCTTTTATTTTCCTTCTCCACCCCATAAAACTTTCTTTATTATATAATTATATAACAAAAACTATATCCTAAATATACTAGGATGTTTTTATGCAAATTTTTTTACCTACACTTACATACACCTCCATCTAATGGGTAATTAACATACTGTTTATATGTACGATGAACTACTACCTCACGAAACGATGATTGTTCATTTTTAGATTACCACCTATAATGGTGTCCATTATAATGGAAACTATGTTTATATATTATATATATTATATATATAATTTATTTGTACCTTTGTATTTTTTATTTGTAACATACCTTTATGCTTTCCATCTTATGTAAATATGATAATTTTGTTTGAGGAAGTGTGGTCTAGCGCCCCCTCAAAGCGACATGATTCATTAATACACTACATGGATTGTATTAAGGATGGTTTTAGTGAATATATATGATATATATTATATCATAAATCTAATGTAATAAATAAATAAATATATATATATACACATATATGCATTTTACTTTCTTTCTCTCAACATGAAAATTAAATAGAAATAGCATTCATGCATATGTACAACCTACCATATCCATGAATGATGTATTCTATTTCATAATTATATATTATATAGATTATTATAATAAAAATATAATGTATATAAATGATATTTATATCATGGTTTACATTCTGGAATCATGATATAAGTATAAGGACCAATAATATAACAAATTAAGATACATATGAAAAACCAAGCAAATATTACCCGAAGTGAAACCTTAACATAGGATGGTTAACAAGAAGGTAATATAAGGTAATAATAAAACCATATATGGTATTAGATATAATAATATAGTTATATAAAATATGTATAATAAATTTATATTTATTATACAGGTGGTTTGAATGAGTATGAAGAGAATCAAGATATAAGGTAAGGGGATTTCATCTCACTTTTTATTTCTGTGAGATACATGCTATGTTCGCCACTCTTTCCTTTTGTGTGAAGTATTTACTTAACATGATTGTATTACATGTACATTGTACTTAAATTTATGGTTATTCACATATCCATTTTATGATATTTCCTTTATGGGGTTTAAGTTTTAAAATTTACCAAATCAGTAAAATAATTTTGTCTCAATTTTCCTTCTTTGAGACTCATGTTTTGTTATACACCTAAATTAATTTTAGAGGTGTATATAATTACATTTTAGATGTTATATAGTGAATGTAATACTTTTCATGATATTTTAAGATTCATTTAATTTCCTTTTTCTTACATGGAGAGTATGATCCCAAGTTACCAAGTTTTAAGAGCTTATTGAAACAATCTCATTGCTTTTAGAGATTGTTTATGTTTATGTTTTATTTGATGAAATATTATGATCAATATCTCAATAAAATTAATGAATTTTATTATCCTATGTATATTCATAATATAATCATGTATTGGTACCATTTTTCTACTCTTTGGTACATAAAATAGTTAAGAAAGTGTTTTTATAAAATTCCAACTTTACCCTGTCTTCAATCATAAATATGTGTTCTTTCAAAACCATATTTTCTAAAAAAGGTTTCCAAGAATATTCTTATAATATCCTATGATCATTAAAATAAAATTTTTCCATTTTTTTAATTTACCAATTTTCAATGGAATATACTTGTCTCTTTTCGATCAAGGATTTTTTCTAACCATTTTACTGTGTAAAAGGAATATTCATTTTACCTTGTATGATATGCACATATTTACTCACTATCATTTCTAAGAATCTTACTTTGCATGTTTAAAGGTTTAATTTTTAAGAAATCAATTTTTTAAAATTATTTTCAAGAGAAATGGTTTTTAAAAAATTTTCAAGTTTATTTTATAATTTTTCAAGAAAAATGGTTTTCAAAACATTTTCAAGTTTATTTTATAAGTTTTCAAGAAAAATGGGTTTTCAAAAAAATTTAATGTTTCTTTTATATGTTTTCAAGAAAAATGGTTTTTAAAATTTTGGAAAAAAATCCCTTGAGGTAAAATTTCATCATTTTTGGGTTGGTTGTGCTTGTTGAAAAAGCAGGAGCTCAAGGAATCGAAGATTCAGAGGTGGTACAAAAAGAACAAAAACAAGGTGGATCTGGTTTCCAGTGTTTGCCAAATTTTTGAGGTCCAAAATTTGAAGTTTGGTGAGCTATTCAAAAAGTTGATTTCCTTGAAGTTCTCATCAAAATATAGAAAAGGCCTAAATTTCACAAAGATGAGCTTCATGAAGTGAATTTGGAAAAGACATGAGGAATGTTGATGGAGAGATCTGCGATAATGATGAGCTTCGCGAACAGAAGAGGCGAGCTTTAAGAAAAGTGTATTTTCTTAAATATATAATAAAAATATGGAAAAGGGATGAATTTCAAGAATATGGGCTTCATGAAGTGATTTTGGAAAAGACATAAAGAATTTTTATGGTGAGCACTACGATTACGACGAGTTTCGCTAAATATTTTCGCGATAGAGCTTCGCAATCTGAAAATTTCAGAGATTTTCAAAATGGGATGACATGGAGTTGAATTCTCATGAAGGTTTAGAGGGTTAGTGGAATTGCCTATAAATAGACCTAGACCCCCTCAAGAAGAGTAGATAGTTTTTCACGAAAAATATTAAGACTCTCGAATAGAAAAGGAAGTTCACAAAGTAGCTTTTCTAAGGATCTTCGCGAAGGAGCTTTGTAGTGGCTTGTTTGAGTTCTATGAAATTGAGAGCTTCATGAGGGATATTCATAATATATTTTCACAATGGAACTTTGCAACAAAGCTTCACAATGGAGCTTTGCAATAGAGTTTCATAATGGAGCTTCACAACAGAGCTTCACAACAGATCTTCACAACGGAGCTTTGCAACAGAGCTTCACAACAGAACTTCTCAATAGAGCTTCACAACAGAGCTTCTCAATGGAGCTTTGCAATAGAGCTTCATAAAAGATCTTATCAATGGAGCTTTTCAAAGTTTTGTTTGAGCTTTGAAAAATAGGGATATTTTTGAAGTAGTGATCTTTGAAAAAGTAGTTCAAGAGGCATTTCCCAATGGTAAGTGGAAAAGGGGTATTAATCAGTGGATGAAATTCAGACTTCAATAGAGAATCTACATACAGTGAAAGATGAATTCATTAGAGATAATGAATGGACCTAAAATTCTATAAACTGTGAGTGGATCCTTTCCAGAGTAGTGAGAAAAGGAAGAGGAAGTAGGTGATCCTTTCTACCGGTAGTGATCTAGAGAGAGAGAAATAAGGAGTGACTCTTGGGAAAGTAGTGAGCTGACCCTAAACATTGAAAAACAATGAGCTTGGTCATAGAAGTGATCTAGCCTGAACATTATTGGTAGTGAGATTTAGTGGATTTGGTACAACGACACATCACCATTGTATGCTCCTTAGACGTAGCCTAGTGAGGGTGAACCAAGTAAAAATCTATTTGTATGCCTTCTTGATTCCTTGCATTGCATTCAAAGCATCATCATTAGATAAAGAAGAAAAGAAGTGATCATCATGAACACACAAGTGCAAAAAAAGTGACAATTATAATAAATAGGTCAAGATCTAGTGGGGATGAAATAATTTAGAAAATAATATCCATACCCTGATTCACCCCCCTATGAGGGTATATAGGCCCCTTTTGGACCTAATAATTGATATCAGAGTGAGTATTTATTTTATTATATTTGTTTTCTCTGACTTGGTTCAGTCGATTTCTCAACTTAAAGATTCAATCTTCTCTTATCTTAGTGTGCCATGGAAAAGGGAAGAATTTCAAAGAAGAATTGTAAGTCTTGTAAAATTCCCCAGTGTGGAAGTGTCAATGGAAAGAGTGTGATTCAGTTAAAGGAATCATGTAGTGAAAAAAATAATGGTTCAGATGAATCATACAGTGAAAATAATTACTCATTAAATGATGCTGAAGGAATGAGTGAAGAACCTGATATTGTAAGTGATGTTGGAACTACTGATGATGAAGAAACTCCAAGAAGTATAAAAGTTGCAGTTGTCCATGAGACGAAGGAATTGGATCTGAAATTGGATGAAGAAATTAAATGTAAAGATATCCAGATCCAGGTACTGGAAATTGAGGTTAACAAGCTAAGAGGCTTAAATCAAAGGCTGATTAATGTGGCTACTGATATGAGAGATAAGAATGATTCCCACTCTAAATAACTACAAAACTTGTCTATAAAGATAGGAAATATCAAAGCTTATGTTAAGGGAAAGAATCTGAACTCAAATGAAATTCAGAATTTGAATGCTAGAAATGATGATCTTGCTACACAGATATCTTAATTAGTTCAAGAGAATCAAATACTAAAATAGGAGAGTGCATGCTATGCTGATTCAATTGATCAAGAAAAATTGAAAGTAAAGGAGCAATGTGGCATGGTGGATAAGCTCACACATGAGTTAGAGGATGTGATGGGTAGAAGGAAGAATCTAGAGAGAGAACTCAATTATCAACTTGAAGCAAGGGATATGAAGATTCAAAAGTTGGAAGAAGAGCTATAGTTAGTGAATAAAGAAGTGGAGAAATCCAATACCAAAGGAAATAACAAAATGAATGATACCTTACACTTACTATCTGATTATCATTTGACAAGTGATGATAAAATGAAAAAAATGTTCTATTTATGAAGAGAAAAAACAATATATTTTCTCAGCTCAAAGACCATACAGTTTGGAAAAAACTAGTATTGGATTCGATGAATCCCCTCCCATGTATGATATAAAGAGATCCATGAACAGTTCTAGAAATGGAGAAAATCCTGTAGGCGCTGGAGAGAAACCTAAGAGGGAATTTATAAGAAGTAGTAACAACATGTGATATTTCTATGGGATTCATGGACACACATCAATATTTTGTTCAAAGGATTTGGAATATATTTCATGCTATGAATATAGAATCATTTCTAAATATGATAATAAGAAGAAGCATCTTGAGAAGTCTGAAAGAAGAGTATCTCAGAAGAAAGTATCCATTCAGTGCTTCTATTGTGGAAGAATGAGACACACCGTGAGTATGTTTCAGGAAGCCCATGAGCTCAATGTCACAAGAACAACACAAGTATAATTAACATCGTAGATGAGAAATGATGAAATGGGGTATGCCTTTAATGGAAGATGTTTCATATGTTCTAATCATGGGAATTTGGCCATACAGTGTAGCAATAAGAAATAGGGGAAGAAAAAGGAATCTAAAAGGAGATCCCCAACATAGGTAGTGTACAACAAAAAATCATATACTGGAATAAAACATAGTAAGCTAAAAAATAGGTTTATAGTCTCAGGGAAATCACAAGGTGCTCAATGAAAGGTGTATCAATCACCTCCTCTGTTATAGTCATAACAACTCTCCTGGATATAATGTGAACAAACCTGGAAGAACTAGGGAAGATCAACTTCAGTTGTGAGTAAGAAGAATGTAAAATTAGTGTAAGATTCAAACCCAACAAGAAAGGGTGGAATGACTCGGACAATTAAAAAAAATAAAAATGAATAAATAATGTCAATAAAAATTCACATGTCATGCCACACTACGATAAGTGAAGGAAATAGAAATATCGCTCTATTGGAGGAACAAGAAAGAGAATATGGCTAGTGGAGATATTCCCACTTGGAGAAAGAATCATGAGAAACGAAATTTGGGTGGAACCTCAAAGAATAAAATTTTTACTAGTGGGTATAAACCCAAAATTGTGAAGAAGGCCAGACCCATAGAACCTAAATATCAGAAGAAGACTCAGGATGTGGATGAAGAATTCCTAGTAATATGGCCATAATAGTTTAAGTTGGATAAGAAATTAGAGATAGAAAGGGATAAGTGCAATTCTTTATAAGAAAGAATCAAAGGGTTAACCCATTAGGATCAACCACAATCCTCTTCTTGAGGATTCTAAAATATCCCCTCTCCCTATTTATATAAATGCTGTTAATTGATGATTCAAGTATTTCACGTTTTAGGGAGATATGATCCAAGGGGAATTGGTATTTAAAAATTCAAAGTGATGAAGTGATATGCTTCAGAGTTTAAATTGATAAAAAGTAGGTACCATAGTTGAAGAAGAAAGGGACCAATTGAGCACAATAGAAAGTGATTGTGTTATTAACTTTATCTCTGGTTTCCTACCACTGAGTTCCAACTCAGTAGGATTAGAGATTTTGTTAATGGATAAATGCTAAGTTCTAGATGAGAATAAATGAAATAGTAGGATAAGAATGTTTATGGGTCTAAATAGTGGGCTCGAAAATAGGAAGATCTGAACACCATAGGGGGAGCATTCTATATAATAATAAGATAAAATTATGTGAGAAGAGAATAATCAGAATAGTTGAAGTTCAGATATGTTTAAGAGTTTAAATTGAAGCTAAATAACTTTCAAGGCTATACATGGGTGATCTAGTGGTTCTTAGGTGAATTGAATATATATCCATTGGTATCATGCCCCAGTTCAGGTGTTAGTTGTCTACTTAGAGAAGATAGATTGCAGTGAAGCATCAACAAACATGTATTTTATGATTGTCTATTTTTTTTCTAACAATGTGGTATCAGATGATTGTTTTCAGGATATCAAGAAGCTTCTAGAGGTTATCAATTTTTTTTGACAAGAAACCGAGAAAAGAAGTTGAAAGAAATTATGTCACTGTTTAATGACCCAATGATAAGATGCTTATTTAAAGCGATGAAGTGGTAAGAGACTTAGGGGAAAAATAAGTGGAAACCGTTGATTCAGAAGAAGATACAAATAATGAGCATAAGGAAATCAAGTCTATATCTACAAAGAATCCAAAGAGTCGATCTGAAATTGACAGATCAAATATAATTGGGGACACAAGGAACAAAAGACACATTTATCTCTCAATCCAAATATGACAAGGAGGTTCTGAGGAGATTTGGGATGGAAAATTCCAAGAAAATTAAGACTCCAGTTTCTACCCGGATGAAACTGTCAAAAGATGATGAAGGTAAGGTGGTTAATATTATAGAATACAGGCAAATTATTGGAAGTTTACTACACTTGACCATGACAAGTCCTGTCATTTTATTTTCCACATTCCAAGTATCATGATATCAAAGTAATCCTAAGGAAATACACATGATTTTAGTGAAAATAATACTTCGGTATATCAAGGGAACTATGGATTTTAGTTTGATGTATAATGAAAAATACCAGCGAGAGATTTTGGGATATATAGATGCAGATTGGTCTAGATCAGTAGATGATAGGAAATATACATTGGGAGGTTCTTTCTATCTTGGTGGTTTGTGTATTTATTGGCTAAGAAATAAGCAATATTTCATTTCATTGAGCACCGAAGAAGTTGAGTTTATTTCCACCACTCAAGCATGAACACAGTTATTGTGGATGAGAAACAGCTTGATGATATGGGCATTGAAGTGAAGTCTCCGATCATAATCCAATGTGATAATTCGAGTGCTATCAATCTTAGAAAAAATACAGTCTATCACTCAAGGACAAATCACATTCAGGTCAAATATCATTTTATCAAGGAGAAGGTGGAGAAATGGCTAGTGAAGTTGGAGTATGTTCCTACAGAGCTACAGGTTGGAGACATTCTAACAAAGGCCATACCTAAGAAAGCATTTGAGAGGCATCGATTGGATCTGGGAGTCCAGTCAACTTCCCATACTTAAAATAGTGTGTATGTGGACCCCCCTCTTCCCGTGGAATGGTGTGTTTTTCCCTAATGTGATGATCTTTGTTCTATACTTTGTTGCAGACCACAAAGAAGTTACCTTTGGGTTTGTTGACAAAGGGGGAGAAAATGTGACTATTCAAGGGAGAGAAAGTTTGTATTTTACAAGAGAAAATTTATTAAGCCAAGACATGGGGAGAAGCTTATAGGTGGACCAACGAGATAGGGGGATCAATGAGATAGGGTGAGTGTATTAAATCTGATGATGTTTGAAGTAATCGATCAAAGATTAGATATCATGATAGCTGAGGTTCTTGATGAAAACAATTTTTTGGTATCAGTATGGCATCAACAATTAGTGTTATAAATAAAGTGATTCATTGATGAACTTTTCATACTACTCTTGTTTCTCATGCTGAGAATTGCTTATGTGGGATTAGTGTATTTGGTGAGTGAATATTTGGTTTCTATCTGAATTGCAAGAGTAAAATGGTGGTAGATGATGGAAGGAGCTTCAATGAGGTATCAAAGTATAGTATAATAGTGTATTTTTTTATTCAAAAAATAAAGTACAAGGAAAGGTAACATCCCCTCAGGGGGGTCGGAAATGGTGGAGCCCAAGAACATCCCCCAGCACAATAGATGCACATTCCGAAGGAAGAGAGTGAAGGGAATCGTAAATGATAAGATACTTGTCCTGCCTACCCAAGTGAGCAAGGGAATCCACCGCAAATTTCGTCTCCCTCCAACTATGGTGGATAAGCTTTCCTTATGAGGTTCCGATCCTGCATCTCCTGATGAGGTAAGTGAGCTCCCAAGGAACCCCAATTGTCCCTTTCAAGGCCTTCGTAAGGAGTTCCGAGTCCATATCAATCTCTGACACCGTCGACTTACCCCGTCTACACACTATAAGACTGGAAGCAAGTGCATGGACCTCTTCACTCAAAGAGTTTCCCATGCCATAGAAAGCACTAAAGGTGATGAATAATGAGCCAGAATAATCGTGCAACACTCCTCCCCCCTCATAATGCCCCCCATGCAGGATCCATCGATGTTGAGCTTGAAACCCGTAACCGGCGGGCACTATTTTACCCACTGACCAGGCCCCTTTCTCAAATTACAGGGGCGATTGAGAAGATTCCCAACCGCAGTTGACGTCGATCCTCCTTTGAACAGAGAAGCAAGTTCGAAAATGAGAGATTTGAGGCTGGCCTGGAGGAACAAAGACGAACGATTGGCTCCCATCCAAACCTAATTACGGGCCTCCCAAAGCACCCAACAAATAGCCACAATAATGATCATTCTAACCGTCCTCTCCTGGCCAGAAGACCCCGAGGAAAAAAACCAGTTCTCCACGTATTCTTGTAAAGAATACTCTCCGTCATTTCTACATGGATTATGCATGAATAGGGACCAAAGGTGTAGGGCCCAATGACTTTGGAAGAATAGGTGCTTCGCCGACTCTGACGTGTGGTTAATACAACAAACACATCTAGAGACCAAAGTAATGCCCTGACGCTGGATATTATCCTCCGTAGGTAACACTATGTTCCTGATTCTCTAGAGTAAGAAGTTCATTATAATAGAAATTTCATTGCACCAGGAGGCCGGGGCACAAGCATTTGTTGTGCCACCAGACTGAATGATACTTCTGAAGCCTTGAGAGCTAAACCTGCCCGAACTAGTGGCCGTGAAGCAACACCTGTCAGGTTCCTCACTCATGAAAATGTTCTTGAACACAGACATCTGATTAGCATTCAAATATGTATTGATCAAGTCAAACTCCTTGCATGCACTGCTGAAGGTGATGTCTGGAAAAGGGCGATCAGAGTGCCCAATGGATTCCCCAGACCAATTGGTATCCCAAAAACTGACCTTCCCATCACCGATGATCCATCTTTCATGGCCTGACAATGTCTCAATAAGAGAGAACATGCGCCTTACCAGCCTCGTGGAACTGTAGATACCCCTTGTTTCATTCCCTGAGTAACGCGCTTTGAAAAACTTCGCCCACAATGATTCCCTGACAATAATTTCCCAAGCAAGTCGGGCCTGAAGGCTTTGAATGGTACCCTGGATATCACGAAGACCAACGCCTCCTGCCTCCACTAATCTGGCCAAACGTTTCTAGGAGGCCCAGTGGAATCTTCCCTCCTCTTTGGAGTCCCACAGAAAAGAGTTGAGAATGATTTCCATTCTTTTTACAGTCCCCTTTGGGGGATGAATCACTGAGAAAATGTGCATGGGAATGGAAGTGAGGACACTGTTGATTAACATTATCTGGCCTCCGAAGAAGAGCAACCTATTCTTCCAGTTATAGATTCTACCCAGAATGCGGTCAAGAATCTCAGTTAAGTGCACCTTATTAATGTGACCACAGGATATCAGCACTCAGAGATAAGAAATGGGAAGCGGTAGCTTACAACAACTCAGTATCCTTTGAATCTCCTTGCTCCTTGGGACTGAAAATTTGTCGGCAATGAAGAAATGGCTTTTAGAAGAGTTAATACTCTGCCCGCTCAGTCTGCCGTAGGTGGATAAAGAATCCATGAGGGCCTTCAACGAACTTTTCTTGCCATTAAGAAAGATCAGAATGTCATCCGCAAACATGAGATGGGAAATGTTAACTCTAATCCTTCTTCCTCGGAAAGGAAGGATGTGGCCTGAATCCATCCCGTGTTTCATGTTCCTTGAGAGTGCATCCTGAGCGAGAACAAAAAGATATGGAGACAGGGGGTCCTTTTGAAGAACACCACGAATAGTCTAGAAGAAACCAAAACCTTTTCCCATCAAGGAAATGGAAAGCCATGGTGAGGAATAGCACCTGAAGCAGATATCACAAAACTCCTCACTGAACCCAAATTTCCTCAGGACCCAAATAATGAAGCTCCATTCCATCATGTTGTAAGCTTTGATCATGTAAATTTGGAAGATGACATTAGATCCAACAGATTTTCTATTAATGTCTTGCACCATTTCATTGGTGATGCCCACCACCCCTTGAATACTCCTTCCCTTGATGAAACCATGCTGCTCCAAGGAAACTAGACGAGGAATGATCTTGTCGAGTCTTCTGCAAGAACGGAGGCAAAAATTTTATATGCAACGTTGCAAAGGCAGATTGTCCTATACTGGCTAACGAGGGTGGGATTTCTGATCTTCGGAATGAACACCAGTCTGGAGGCTGAAATGCTCCTGATGAGAGGGCCTTCGATAAAGAAGTCCTGGATCGACTCCACTACATGCTGGCCAACGATCTCCCATGAAAAGTTATAAAAGCTATCCGGAAAGCCATCAGGTCCAGGCGCGCTGTCCTGAGGCATGTTTCTGACTGCAACATGGATCTCCTCAACTGAGGGAATGGAGGAAAGATCTCTGTTGTCCATCTGATTAACCATTTAAGGGAGTCGACTCAAGAAGTCCTCATTAATTTGATTCCCCCTCGCGAAGGATGAAACATTCTCCCCTGAAAGGATGTTTTCAAAATAGTCCATAGCTATCTTCCCCGCAGTGTTCATGTCCGAGGTATAGTCCCTGTTCTCCATTCTCATATTCATCCTTGAACTTTTCCTCTCTCTAATGCAAGCGTGAAAAAAGGCACTGTTTCTATCTCCTTCATTTAGCCATCTAAACCGCGACCTCTATTTGTAATCTCTCTCAAGAGATAGGAGTCTCTCGACCAAGATGTTCTTCTTGCCACACAGAGAAATAAACAAGTTCTCATCCCAAGCATTATGAAGTGAATCCTCCAATCTGTCGACTTCCAGCCTGAGGCTGTTGACACCATGCGCGACATCAGGTTTTGTTCTCGCCCAGTTTTTCATATCGAGTTTAAGGCATCAGAGGCAATTCACCAGGCCACCCCACGATCTAGCATTGGAATCTTTGATCCAAGAAGTTCTGATAACATTTAAAAAGGAGTCATCCCCATGCCATGCAGACGAGTAGTAAAAAAGAGAGCCCGTGACCTCCTCCCTCCTGATATCAATTAGAAGCGGATTGTGGTCAGAGAGCACCCACTGGAGATGAGTGACTGACGTCTTTGGGAAGATTTCCAACCCTTGAAGATTAGAAAGGAAATGATCCAACCAGAACCAAATACAGTCTGCACCCTTGTGGTTGTTACACCAAGTGAACTTAGGGCCAGAGAACCTGAGATCTAAAAGCCTAACACTCCTCATGAACTCTTTGAAATCAGACATGCCACCAAGTTTGTAACCATTACCCCCCTTTTTCTCAAAGACGTCTGCAATGGAGTTGAAATCGCCTCCCACAAACCAAGGAAAGGGCCCCGTTTGCAGGTTTTCCAGATGATTCCAAAGCTCCCTCCTCCTGGAAACCTCAGTACACGCATAAACAAAGAATAACACCATATCGTGGCTTGCTGTGGAGATCTTTGCGTTGATGCATTGTGATGCAAGACTCAGAATCTCAACTGTGACTTGGCTCCTCCAGCCAATCCAAATTTGGGAGTTCTCAGCGCTGCCATGAAAGAAGTTAGGAAAGCCCATCTTCTTGGAAAGAGCAACACCTTTACTATGTACCTATTTGGGTTCAAGAATCACCACTACTTCAACTTGAAAACTTCTAGCCTCAGAAGCCAAAAAAGCACATTTGGCTTGAGCACCTAAGCCCCGTGCATTCCAGATGATAATGGGAAGGATCACGGAAGGCCCTTCCAGGATTTAGGAGTGGAGGACAAAGAGAAAAGAGTGGGAGAAAAACGACCAGAATCCTTGGATTTAGAGCAGGTAACAGGACCTGAAATCTCTGCCTCATGGAGCGCTGGCTTGGGAGAAAAACCACCTTCTTGAAGGAATATGAATCCTACTCTAACAGGACTTTCCCCTTGACCTTAACAGCAAATTCAGAAAATGATCCCATGCCTCCCTGAGATGAGGAGACCAGTAGACGCCACTGCAGGGAGAAACAGGAGACCACCAACTCTCTCTCCAACCCATACGAGGGGTATTCCTTCTTGTCCAACCCCTCCACGGCTAGTGTGAGATTACTCACAAACGATTTCTGAAGACTCTCTGGGGTAAGCTGGGCTGAGATGTAGAACATCGAAGATGGCGGGGAGAAAAACCTGGGAGGAATCCCCAGAAGACCCAGGAAGAAGCCAGACTTGTTCACTGCTCTTCGATCCTGTAGGAAGGGGATCTTGGAAATGGGACCTAGCGACCAGGAAATCAGATCACGAGGCTCAGAAGGAGCCGACAACCGGGCAGACACGACATACCGCGTCCCCATACATGCCTCTTCTAGGACAGCACACCCACCGGGGGGATTCAAATTTAAAATCGTAACGGGCCGAACCGGAGTCCCCTCTTTCCTTAGACCGGGCGACGCTTGACCCGAACCCGCCTACGGATCTTGCCAAGACGAGCTAGAAGCATCCTTCCTTCTCCTGCAAGCAGAATCACAGTGGCCATGTAGACCACAAAGGACACAGAACTTCAAGGAGTGATGATAGCTGACCCTCTGCCTCCATGTAAAACCATCGCCAGCTTGCAAAAGGACCTTAGAGGGAAATTTATTGGCCAGGTCAAGCTCCACACAAATATGGGGGTTGGCCGCCGACAATAGAGACCAAGTCTTTCCGTCTATGCAGAGAAAAGAACCAAGGTAATTCCCCATAGATTGTAAGATGGAAGGATTCTGGAAAGGGAGCAGAAGGCCTAAGAAGGAAAGCCAAACCGCTTCCGACGAGGCCTCTCGACCAAAATGAAAATCCCAGGACCAACACGAGAGGGAGAAGCGCCATGAACCACACCTTCTATAAACGCTGGACCAAGCCCTCACAAAATCATCTTTAGAACCTAAGTGAATGCTGAAAGCCACTCTGGAAAGCTCAGAGACCTTCGACGGGCAAGAGAGGCCCCAATAATCCACCACACCCTAAAAGAAGCTCAACGAGGGTTTTCTGCGACCGAAGAGAGCCACCAAAGAGAGGTAGAGGAGAGAAGAAGCTTCTTAGAGCTCGTGAGAGGAAAGATCCACCACTGGAAACCCGTCCACCTGCCTGGGGGGACGACATTCCACCTGGATAGGAGCCAAGCAGGGGCGGACTATAGGAACCTCGGAGGGAAGACTTCCAGCGGCCACCGTTGAAGGAGATCCACACAGAACAACCATGTAGGAGACCTTCTCGAAACCCTCTTCCACTCCATCCTCCCTTTGAAACCGAAGGCCAGGCGCCGGAGCGGAAGCTGGAGCAGGAGCGGGAGCCAGAGCGGGAGCAGAAGCAAAAGCCATCAAAATGTCTCCTAAATCGTCTTGTATACTTCTATCAAAGTATAGAGAATTGTTACAAGAGGAGTTGTCAACAAACCCAAAGGGGGATATTGTTGGGAAAAAAATCCCTCGAGGTAACATTGCATCATTTTTGGGTTGGTTTTGTTTGTTGAAAAATTAGGATCTCAAGGAATGGAAGATCTGGAGGTGGTACAAAAAGAACAAAAACAAGGTGGCTATGGTTTCTAGTGTTTGCTAAATTTTTGGGGTCCAAAATTTGAAGTTCGGTGAGCTCTACAAAAAGTGGATTTCCATGAATATCTCATAAAAATATAGAAAAGGCCTAAATTTCATGAATATGGGTTTCATGAAGTGAATTTGAAAAATACATGAAGAATGTTGACAGAGAGCTCTGTGATAATGACGAACTTTGCGAACCGAAGAGGTGAGCTTTGAGAAAAGTGGATTTCCTTGAATATCTCATCAAAATATGTCAAAGGGATAAATTTCGTGAATATGGGCTTCATGAAGTGATTTTTTCAAAGATATAAAGAATTTTTATGGTGAGATCTGTGATTACGATGAGATTCACTAAAGAGCTTTGCAATGGAGCTTCATAATCTGAAAATTTTGGAGCTTTTCCAAATGGGATGACATGGAGTTTACTTCAAACAGAAGGTTCTAGGGTCATTGGAATCGCCTATAAATATAAATTTACCCCCTTGAGAAGAGTATATAGTTTTTCAAGAAAACTATTAAGTCTCTCAAATAGTGAAGGAAGTTCTAGAAATATCTTCGCTAAGGAGCTTCGTGAAGGAGATTCGCAACAGCTTGTTTAAGCAATGTGAAATTGGGAGATTATTGAGGGAGCTTCGCAATAAAGATTCATAACAGAGCTTCGCAACTGAGCTTCACAATGGATCTTGGAAGTAGATATTTTCAATGGATATTTGCAATAGATCTTTGCAAGAAATCTTTGCAACCGAGATTCACAACGAAGATTCTCAACAGAGCTTCACAACAGAGCTTCACAATAGAACTTTTCAAGAGAGCTTCTCAATAGAGCTTTGAAAAGGTTTGTTTGAGCTTTGAAAAATAGGGAGATTTGTGAATTAGTGATCTTTTCAAAATTAGTTAAAGAGGAATTTACCAATGGTCAGTGGCAAAGGGGTATTCATCAGTGGATGAAATTTGAACTTTAAAAGAGCATCTACATACAATGAAAGATGAATTCATTAGAGATAATGAATGGACCTAAAAGTCAATAAACGATGAGTGGATACTTTCTAGAGTAGTGAGAAAAGGAAGAGTAAAAAGGTGATCCTTTCTATCGGTAGTGAGACAGAGAGAGAGAAACAAGGAGTGAACCTTGGGAAAGCAGTGAACTAACCCTAAACATTGAAAAGGCAGTGATCCTAGGCATATAAGTGATCTAGCTTGAAAATTATTGGAAATGATCTTTAGTGGATTTGGTACAGTGGCACATCATAGTTGTATACTCCTTGGACGTAGCCCAGTGAGGGTGAACCCAGTAAAAATCTCTATGTCTGCCCACTTGCTTCTGTGCATTGCATTCAAAGAATCATCATCAGATAAAGAAGAAAAGAAGTGGTCATCATAAACACACAAGTGCAAACAAAGTTACCCTTATAATAAAGAGGTAAAGATCTAGTGGGGCATGAAGAATTTAGAAAATAATATCCATACCCTTATTCACCCCGCCTCTTAGGGTATATAGGCCCCTTTTGGACCTAACACAAAACATTTTCAAGATTCTTTTATAAGTTTTCAAGGAAAATTAGTTTCAAAACATTTTCAACATTTATTTATAATTTTTCAAATTATTTTAAAAGAAATGGTTTTCAAAACGTTTTTAAGATTTCCTTACAAGTTTTCAACGTGTTTTCAAGGAAATTTTTTTCAAATGATTTCAAGTATTCTTTATAATTTTTAAAGGTATTTTCTAAGGAGACAATTTTCAAATGGTTTTATGTATTAAAAATCATTTTTTCAAAGATAAAGGATATTTTACTCAAGAAATGTTTTTGAAAGATATTTAAAAATTATTTTATATCTAAGATGAAATCTTTTGATGTTACTCATGCCCTTTTAGAAAATTATTTAATGGTTCCATTCATATTCTTTATATGAATGGGTTATGCTTAATGTAATGGCCTTCATGAAACCTGTTTCTCTTTCACAGGTTATATAATTTTGAAATCCACTTCTTTTCATGGATTATGTTTATGATGAAATGATTATAAAACCTATCTTTTTCCACAGGTTATGATAAGATTACATGTTTATAATACCCATTTCATTTCATGGGTTATGATATGATTATTTATTATCTTGTGGAACATGTATGTATGTTTTCATTATGAGACAGGTGTGACCTATATCTCCCTATAATGCATTGGGTAATGATTTATATCTCATGATACAGACTAATATGGTCTTGGGAATGAGCCTTTACTACTATGATGGCCATGGGAGTGAACCATGATTACTAAGATGGTATCAGGAGTGAACTCATGCTACTAAGATGGCTATGGGAGTGAACCATGACTACCAGGATGGTATGAGGAGTTAACTCATGCTACTAATATGACCATGAGAGTGAACCATGACTAAAAACATGGTATAAGGAGTGAACTCATTCTATTAAGATGTCCATGTGAGTGAACTATGAACTATGACTACCAAGATGATATTAGGAGTGAACTCATGCTAATAAGATGGTTATGGGGGTGAATCATGACTATCAAGATGGTTTGTGGAGTGAACCCATACTACTAAGATGGTCTTGGAAATGATGACTTGGATACTATAGAAATAATATTATATGCTTATGTGTATTATATAATTCCATGTTTTATTACGATGTTATGTTTTCATAGATTATGATCTTTATTTCCTTATGACTAATGTCTTATGAACAACAATTATTTATGCCATGATTCATGTATATGATCTTTGATATGCAGGATGTGATCTTATATTTTCATAATAATGTTCTTATGACCTTATGCTCATGATTATATTACATATCTCCATATTTTACCCTTACTGAGCATTTAAGGTCACCCCTTTCTTATGTTTCCTTTCCCCAGGTTATGAAAAAAGGTTTTAGGTAGAAGTAATAAAGGTAGAGATATTTATGGGAGATGTTGAAGATCTTTCACTAGGATAGAAGATTTTATTTCCAAGTTTCCAAAGACAATAAACTATTACAGTCCTTGGGCATGTATTATTGTAATGTACTGAATATACATCTAAAATGATGTACTATCCATGTATGTTAAGCCTGGGTCACTATAGTTGGTATTAGAGGAAAGGTTTAGTCAACATTTGGAAACTAGGATGAGAAAAATTTAGTGAAATCCCTAGGTATATTTATAAGGATATGTATAGGGATTTCTCTAAGGATAAATATAAGGACGAGTTAATGTATAAGAAAATGTCTTGGAATTTTGGTAAAGGGTATAGTGAGTGGTTTCCTAGAAATACATACCTTTCTATATTCTACAAGTTGATGTGGATCTGGCATAATTGTACCTAGGGTTAAAAACTCTGACAATATGTTCCATTCCTAACTTGGGGTAATCTAGTACATGACAAGGAGACTTGTTTCACACCTAATTTGACACTCTTGGGGGATATGCTTTGACAGAAAATTAATTTTTTATTAGAATAAACCCCCTTTTAAGGGTGAGGGGGAACCCAAAATGACTTCAATGACTTAAAAAATTAATAAAAGCCCATAAAATATAAGATCCCAATAAAAAAACAACCAAATTCAATACAGTGAGAACCCATACCCATCATCAAACACAATAAGAATAGCTTTCACCATCACATCGCTGCTCAGCTAGCTGTCCCGTGCAAGATTGCACAGTCTTGGTACCAATGGCGAATGCCATACCCTCTCAAACTTCCAAATCCAAATAGCAGTGGACCAAAAAATCTCTCTGCTCTGAACCTCTTCTAAAGTAGTCATATAGGTGAACTAGTTGCCTTGCCCAGTGACCATAGACCATAGTTCCAATTCACAAAATACCTCCTTCCACACACAAAAAATAATAATTTCCCACTCATATCAACCAAAAAAAATCACTAAAAAATAGAAGCAATGATAGTGGTATGGAGAATCATAATTCATCCTCTTTAACATCATGTTTCTCATTTTGGATTATAGTTTTTTAGTTTCACCTTCAACTTCCCCTATAGACTCATCAAAATCCTCTCCTTTGGGATCATTCTCAATAAATGGCCCAAGCCAGACGAATTTTTGAAAAACCCCTGTGAAAGAGACCATTCACTGCCGCCACATCGAACCACGCCACTACCACCTTACCGGAGAAAGCCATCCCAAATAAAAAGAATTCTAAATCATTTCACATAGCAACATCATGATCACATCGAATCACGAAGACAAAAAGTCCAAAAAACAAAAATCCTTACCCATTGAAAAAGTAAGGAAGGTTTCATGAATTATAAATCCCAAAAGTAAATATTTTCATGACTATGTGGTTTTATACTATGATATGTAATGCTCACACTATGATTATAGTTTTATTCAATGGATAGAACCATAAGGAACTAAATTAATGTTGAATTTGATGGACAATTTACTGATGAGTAGTCAAGTGGGATAATCACTGAAATGAAAGATGCTGTTATCATTCCTAATCAGTTTTCAAGGAACATTATTAATAATGTGTACCTTAAACAACTCTTAGAATAACAAAGTAAGAAAAAGAATGAGGTCGCTGAGAGTTTGGGTAATGGGGACCATAGATTAAATAAGATTTGGTTTCATTTGTGTCAAGAGTGTGGAAAACATCACCCAAGAGAATGTCTTAGAGGAACAAGAATATGTTTTGATTGTGTAAAAGAAGGAAAAAAAATCAAGTGAATGCAAGGAAAAAATGCAGAGTTTGGTTAAATAAATAAATGATAATATTAGAATACCTATGTTTTCATCGAAGGTTAAGTATTTTAAGTGTGGAATAAATGGTCATTATGTAACTCAATGTCCCAAGAGGAAATCTCTTGAAGAAAATCTGCAAGGTGGTGCAGATAATGGTTACATTTCTGATGATGAAGAGACTATATATGAAATGTAAAAGGAAAGATGTATTTTTTAATAGGATGAGGTAATATTTTCAATGTATTAAGGATGAAGTAATTGGTTTTTTATGTATTTGGTTTCAAAAAATTATTAATGATGAAGTATACAAGGATTTTTCTTCTTATGTTTTCCACTCAGTATTTATAAGTTTATGTTTAATGTTCCCGATGGAATAGGGAAATTATTTAATGAAAATGTGATATTTTTATTAAGGGATTGTAACCCTTAATATGTTCTTTATGTTAAGATAATGTTGTTTGGATAAATATATTTGGGTTATGAATAAGTAAATTGGATGGTACAGATTACCCTGGAGCTGATTATTGAAAAAGTGTTCTATGTAATCAAGGATGAAGTTTGAAACATTTTTGGATTTGAGGAATATATCCAATATAATTTGGAATAAGGAATAATGCATAATTTTCAAAAGTATTTATGGTAATTAAGGTTGTTACCATGTTTCAAGGGAATATACGACAAGGGTATTCACATGTTTGGAATGTGGAAACCAAGTGATACATCATGATATATGGGGGATCAATGTTAATATGATTTCACGACTTTATTTATAAATCATTTTATTTCCATATTTTGGAAGAGTTATAAGGTTTAACATTCATGAAAAATTTAAGTTAAACTTTGGAGGGGGTATTTATATATTGAGTTTGTATTAAAAACCTTGGATAAAAGGTTATTTAGTGATTAACCTTATTTAAATATGTCCATCATTTTTATTTTAGAAATTATATTAGTGTGGTTTTATAAAATAACATCATGTATGTCGGGTGATAACCAATGAATTCCATCAAGGCCGTGGGTCTTGAACCCCTGACTGAAGGATGATAAGGGTTTCATGCCTACCACTGTCCCACACGATGTCCTGGTTTATGTATAATTATTTTTTTAATGAATAATTATTTATGATAAAAAGAATATGTTACTTTTTTGTTTAGATATTAATGTATTAAACATATTTATTTTTAAAAATAGTTATAGATATATAGTAATAATTTTCATTTTTTTGGGCCTTAATAACTGCTAAAAGTGTATTTTAGTGCTTTGGGCATCAAAGTTAATTTCTGGACATCCATTTCTTAAAGTAATGGATGAATTGGGAATAAATAAAAGAACAACCAAATAATGATTTTTTATATTATTGGTCAATAAAATAATTACTCATTGATAGGATAATGATCAACAAGGAAAATCTGTTGTACTAATACCTTAATTTTTGTTGAACTGATTGCCTTTTAAATCATCACAGATTTATGACTTTGAGGCCCTCAACTTTTCTTTGATCATTCACTTGTTTGTGATTGATAAACTTAATAACTCCCTATAAATATTTATACTTTTCCTCCATGTACAATCTTCACTCCCAACCTATGTTTTCCCATATATAAACCTAGTTATATGTTACTTTGGGTAACCGTTATGGTTCCAACTTTCCCTTTTTAAAGGAAGAGTTAATATTCATTGGTACGATGTGGGTTTCTATGAATGAAACTCTCAAGTATTAAACATTTGATAACTCATAAGAATTTATAGGGTGAAATTAATTTTAGGGGGGGGGGGTATAATGTAACACCCTAAGATTTTGTGATTTTTTTCAAATTAATTTATCCTTTTTTATATTTTTCATTTCATGCAACACTAAAGATAGTTTATTTTATTAAAGAACTATGTTTGGATTGCGTTATACGCAACACCAAGTTAATCGTGCTTTAAACGCAACATAAATTTTGGATTTATATACATTAAACACTATGGTTAGCTTTCATTATACACAACAATGAATTTTCTCAATGACTTGCGTAACACGCAAGACCGAGATTTACCGAACAATAATATATTATTAAAATATGATTATTTACTATAATAAGATAAAAACTTATTGTTAAATTAGATTTTATGAGTAGTATTAAGTAATATATGAAAATATATGGTTTACACAATATAATATGAATTCATAGGTTACCAATTAATTATAAATGAATATGAAAACTGATTGAATATAAAAATAAATATTATTATGGACACAAAGTTGTTTTAACCTAATAAATTAAATTTTCATTTATGTCTAGAAATGAACTAAGTAAAAAATTCCTTTCACATAGAACTGAATTGGCATATGTTACACAAAACACTGACTTGGCGTACTACTTGGTGTACTTTACACACAACACTGACTTGTAGTACGATGCAAGCAACACTGAGTTTCTACAAAACATATTTATAAATATACAATTATTTAAATGAGATAATTATAACCCATATGTTAAAATTAGTTATAGGAATATAAATAACTATCTTTAAAATATTTTTTATAATTTTTTATATAATAAAACATATTGATAATGAAGGATATGATTTTTGGTAAAGTCCTTTTCTGTTAAAAATACCGTTTTCTTGAAAGAATTGATTTTAATAATAAAATTAATTTTAGAAAAATTTATAAATTTAATATGAAAAAATAAACTTTGTTTTTTAATTTATAAAATCAAAATTATCCTAGGCTGAATTTTTGGGATTTTTCCGAGAAACTTCATTTTTTGATGAATAGTGAAAATACTACTTTTTAGTTTAAAATGCCTTTTTGTTTAATTAATTATTAATGTTAAATGTTATCATAATTTTTTAAGGTCACATTAGATAAATATTAAATATATTAATAAAATTTAATTCATTATAATCAATTTTACTTTGAAATTGAATACAAAATATTAACAAACTTTTGAACATTTTTCTACTTTAAAAACCCGTTATTTCGTCCCGTCTGCGGGGTTTGGCATTAATCTTAATTTTTCTGGTTATGTGATTTGAATTTTAAAAAACTGACATAAAACATTATATTCATTATAATATTTAGAGTCTAATAATATCAAGTTAATATCTGACCAAAATGATTAATAAAAGTGATTAAAATTAATCAAAGTGATTAAGGCCAAATTAAGCTTAATTAGGGACTAAACCTTAAAATTAAGGGCCCAAATGATCTATAAACTTGTAAAAAACCCATTTTATATTCATATTTCGTCCATAAACTATAAATTATTGACTTTTATTTGTTTTTTATGACTTTTTTTATTTAAGAACATGTGTACACCTAACTTGTTTCTAAAAATTCCAAATGATTCATTTTCCTTCCCTATAAAAATCCACCACCTCTACCACTTTATCACACCTATAAAACCTCTTAAGTTAAGAAAATACCTGACCAATACAATTAATATAAATCATACCTTACTCCTATAATCCCTACCTTGGGCACAAGGCAATCTAAGGAAGCCTTTTGGCACAAGCCAAAAAGAGTTACCCGATTAAGAGGTAACTTTTTCTCTCAAGTCCTTTATTTTATTTTCCTTCTACACCCCATAAAACTCTATTTATTTTATTATTATATAAATAATATTATCCTAAATATACTAGGATGTTTTTATGTAAATGGTTCAACCTAAAATTACACACACCTCCATCTAATGGGCAACAAACATATTGTTTTTGTGCATGATAAACTACTGCCTTACGAAACAATGATTGTTCATTTTTCCATTACCACATATCATGGTGTAAATTATTATTTAAATTATATTTATATATTATATATATTATATTTATAATTTATTTATTCTTAAGTATTTTTTATTTGGAACATTCCTTTATGCTTTCCATCTTATGTAAATACGATAATTTCGTTTGAGGAAGTGTGGACTACAACCCCCTCAAAGCGATATGATTCGTTCATACAAAAAACGTATTGTATTAAAGATGGTTTTAGTGAATATATATGATATAATAAATATAATATAATAATGATATATATATATATACATATATATATATGTCTTTTACTTTCTTTCTCTCAACACGATAATTAAACTGAAATAGCGTTCATGCGTACATACGACCTACCGTCTCCATGAACAGTGTATTCCATTTTATACTTATATATCATATAGATTATTATAATAAAAATATAATGTATATAAATTATATTTAAATCATGGTTTACATTCTGTAATCATGATATAAGTATAATGATCAAGAATATAACAAATTAAGACACATATGAAAAACAAAGCGAATATTACCCAAAGTGAAACCTTAACATAGGATGGTTAACAAGTGGGTAATATAAGGTCATAATAAAACCATATATGGTTTTATATACAATAATATTATTATTTAAAATATATATAATATATTTATATTTATTATACTAGTGTTTTGAAGGAGTAAGATGAGATTCAAGACACAAGGTAAGGGGATTTCATGTCGCTTTTTATTTCTGTGAGATACATGCTATGTTAGCCACTCTTTACTTTTGTGTGGTGTATTTACTAATAATGATTTTATTATATGTATATTATAATTAAATTAATGGTTATTCACATATCAATTTTATTATATTTATTTCATGGGGTTTAGATTTCAAAAGTTACCAAATCGATACAGTAATTTTGTCTCAATTTTCCTTCTTTGAGACTCATGTTTTGTTATGCAAATAAATTACTTTTAGAGGTGTATATAATTAAATTTTACATATTATATAATTAATATCCTAATTTTCATGATATTTTAATATTCATTTAATTTCCTTTTTCTTACACTGAGAGTATGATCCCAAGTTACCAAGTTATAATATCTTTTTTGAAGAAACCAAGTTATAAGATCTTTTTTTAAGAAACCAAGTTATAAGATCTTACTGAAACATTCTCATCGTTTTTTGAGATTTTTTAGGTTTATGATTTATTTGATTTAATATTATGATAAATATCTCAAGAAAATTCATGAAATTTATTATCCTTTTGATATTCATAATAAAATCTTGTGTTAGTAACATTTTTATACTCTTTGGTACATAAGACAGTTAAGAAAGTGTTCAATGAAATCATGACTTTACCGTCTCTTTGGTCGAAAATCTATGATCTTTCAAAAGCATGTTTTCTAAAAAGGGTTTACAAGAATATTCTTATAATATTCTATGATAATTAAAATATATTTTTACTTTTTTTTCTTTTAAAAATTTTCAAAGAAATCTTCTTATCACTTTCTGATCAAGGAATTTTTCTAACCTTTTTACTGTGAAAAATGAATATTAATTTTACCTCGTATGAAATGTACAAATTTACCCACCGTCATTTTTTTGAAACTTCCTTGGAATTTTTAAAGGGTTAATGTTTAAGATTTTTTTAAAAATTATTTTCAAGAAAAATGGTTTTCAAAACGTTTTCATGTTTCTTTTATAAGTTTTCAAGAAAAATGGTTTTTAAAGGTGCGACTGATTCCTCCATCCAAAGAAAAGGGAATGTGGCACATATCAAAGATGACCCTGATGATATTTTAGAGTGACTAAAAATGGGTGATTTATTGATCATTACTTGTTTATTTCTTCCCAAAGGCTCTCAGAATCTGAAAATATATGAAATTAAGGAGTGGATATTGTTGATCTAGGGTTTTTCATCCTGGAAATGTGTGTCACTTGAACAAGGATACTTTCATATGATTTTACCATGGAATAATTGAAGGTATGAGCCTTGAGATTTGGTTCTATAACGCTAAATCCTAGGATCATTCAACTTCATGAATGTGATAAAAAATTCAACCCATTTGAGGTTGGTAATACCAATACTGAAATTTGGGTAAGGGTTTATGGATTAAATTTGATACTTTGGTACCCCAAAATTCTGTACGATATTGCACTATCTATTGGTATAATTATTAAAATTGATAAGGAAAAAAATATTGACTGCTTTGGTCACTTTTTCAGGTTCTTGGTAGAGGTTGAATTGGGTTCTAAACTAGTTGATAAGGTAATGATTTCAACTGATTCTGATATGATTGAGTTGAATATTTTTTATGAAAAATTTCCAAAATTATATAAGGATTGAAATGATATAGGTTATGAATCATCTACCTATAGATGATCCATAATATATAGCTTCTTCTCTTTTAGAGGGCATGATTCGAAACATTGTCTTAAGAAGAATAAAAATTCATCTACTCAGAAACCTAACTTGCAGCAACCCGAAGACAATAATTGTGAGATTTTTGATAGAATTGAAATTGTGCTTGATAATATAGAATAGAAGAAAGAAGAATAGAGTGTTGTTCCTGGGGTTATAGTCAAGATAGTTGTTGGTGAGAAAAATGGATGGGTATATTCCTCTACTTTAGTGAATAAGACGAATTCTTGGGTTTCCATATTCTCCGAAGAGGTGAATTTCCACAATGATGATACATATAGCAAAGTAAATAGTGATGACTTATTGGATTCTCATCAACCAGGAAGCGATGATGAATTTATGGCTGGAAAACTGAATAAAGATGAGATACAGAAAGAAGTTTATCTTAAACTATCACAAGAAAGGTTGTATTCCTCAAGTAACAAGGGAAAGAAATTTTTAAAACTTGACACTTCGGTTAGTTCCAAAACTTTCCATGCTTCTTCCAAATCTGTAGTGGATAATGTGGGATTTAAACTTATTTCATACAAGAAGTCAAAGTCTCCAGTTATGTATCAAGTGGTGGTGGATAAACCATTTTCAGGTAACCCTGTCCCCATAAATGGTACTATTAAGATGCAGGAGGTAAATCTGAGCTCTCATGTGACAAAGCATTAGGATATTTATTCAACTAATGAAATGGAGGATGAAGGGATGTTGAACCCAGTGACAAGAGACACTCCTCTTGAAGAAGAGTGGTAGGAGGATAGCTCTTATTCTGATAGTACTGATACTGAGACAACACTAAAAATACTTCAATCACTTCCTCCAAGTAGAGGGAGAGAGATAGATGTTGGGGGTGTGGTCGGATAAGGGCTAGATAGAATGTAATGGGAGAAGAAGAAAGAATACTCAATGAATGGATTAAAAAAAATATAGGTAAATAACTTTTCTTTGGGATTTTTCTTTGTTTTCCATATGATCTTGTGTTCATTTATTTTGATTTCTTTTAATAAAAGAGGCACTGCCTCCATCTTTCTCAAAAAAAAAAATATTTTTCAAAACATTTTCAAGATTTCTTTATAAGTTTTCAAAGTATTTTTAAAGAAAAAGGTTTATAAAATTTTGTGAAGCTTATTTTATAAGTTTTAAAGGAAAGTGGTTTTCAGATTTTTTCAAGTCTTATTTATAAGTTGTAAAGGTGTTTTCTAGGAAAAAAAATTTCAAATGGTTTTATGTATTAAAAATATTTTTTCAAATAATAAAGGATATTTTCCTCACAAAATGTTTTTGAAAGATATTTCAAAATTATTTTATATCTATGATGACATCCATTAATGTTACTCATTCCCTTTTAGGAAATTATCTAAAGGTTCCATTAATATTTTTTAATGAATGGGTTACGTTAATGTCATGGTATTCATGAAACACATTTATCTTTCACAGGTTATATGCTTTTGGGACTCACTTATTTTCATGGGTTATGTTTATGATGAAATGATTATTAAACCTGTATTTTTCCACAGCTTACGATAAGATTACATGTTTATAATACCAATTTTATTTCATGGGTTATGATATGATTATTTATGATCTTGTGGAACATGTATGTATGATTTCATTATGATAAGGGTGTGACCTATATCTCCCTCTAATGCATTGGGTAAAGATTTATATCCCATGATATAGACTAAGATGGTATTGGGAATGAACCTTGACTACTTAGATAGCCATGGGAGTGAACCATGACTACTAAGATGGTATGAGGAGTGTACTCATGATACTAAGATGGACATGAGAGTGAACCATGACTACCAAGATGGTATAATGAGTGAACTTACACTACTAAGTTGGCCATGAGAGTGAATTATGACTAACAAGATGGTATTATGAGTGAACTCATGCTACTAAGATGACCATGGGAGTTCACCATGACTACCAAGATGACATTAGAAGTGAACTCGTGCTACTAATATTACCATGGGAGTGAACCATGACTACCAAGATGGTATGGGCAGTTAACACATACTACAAATATGGTCTTGGAAGTGATGCCTTAGCTACTATGGAAATCATATTATATTCTTATGTTCCTACCACAATTCCATGTTTTATTCCTATGTTATGATTTTAGGGATTTTGTTATTTATTTCCTTATGAATCTTATCTTATTAATTACTATTATTTATGCCATGATTCATGTATATGATCTTTTATATGTAGGGTATGATCTTATATTTTCACGATCATGTTATCATGCCCTTATGCTCATGATTATGATTACATATCTCCTTGGTTTACCATTACTAAGGATTTGAGCTCACCCCTTTCTTGTGTTTACTTACCCTAGGTTATGAGGAAAGGTTTTAGGTATAAGTACTAAAGGAAGAGATCTTTATGGGAGATTTTGATGATCTTTCACTAGGATAGAAGATTTTGTTTCCAAGTTTCCAAAGACACTAAACTATTATAGTCCTCGGGCATATATTTTTGTAATGTACTGAATATTCATCTAAAATGATGTAATATCCATGTATGTTAATCCTGATTCTCTATATTTTTAAGTTAACAAGGATTTTCAGGGGCATACTTCATCACCCCTTGTAAATGTATCACGGGACAAGGTAAAAAAGCCTATAAAAAGTTTAAAATTAGTTTTTTATTTGTAATATCATTCAAAGAAGAAAAAAATCGAAAAGGAGAGTAATGAACATGTGGATAATAGCTTCACATGTGTAAATAAAGGTCATTACAAGAGGAATTTAAATGAATTTAAGAAGAAGAAAGAATAATATTATACTTAAGGTATATTCATAATTGCATGTAATATTTCTAATTATTTTATTAGGTATTAAATAATATATGTGATTCACATATTTGTATCTAAATATAGGAACCAAGGAGGATCATAAATATTAAAATTAGTAAGGTGAATATTTAAGTTATTGATGGGAATTGACTCATACATTAGCTAATTATGATCATAACTTCAAGATTTCCAAGTGGATTAATTCTCATAAAACTATTATTTTGTATTGAGTGTTACCAAAAAATTTATCTTAGTGCCCAGTTCAGACACAATGAGACATTATTTCATTTTATAAATTAATGTTTTTATGGTATACCATAATTAATAAATATTTTAATAAAATATGAATAATATATGTCTAATATTAGTAATTAATGATGAATATAAAATATATGACCCAAATAATACCCAATTATGGAATGATAATTATTTTACAATAAAAATTAAATTAAATATCAAGGATAGACTCATAAGGGTGTTTAAATTCTTTAGATAAAATAATATTAAAGGTTTTTACATGACTACTTTTAATTTTTTAAGACAAAGTAACTTTTATAAATTAAAGGAGTTATTTCCACAAAGCTTCTAGACTCAATTTAGAAAAATACATGTGAACTGTTTTAAGGATAAGTTAGATGTCAATTCATATACTTCATGAGATTAATTTAAGTGGTTTTATGAATTTAAATTAAGGTAAATAATATTCTTGAAAAAATATAAGAAGAATATTTGAGTATGTGATCCAAAGAATATCTTAACCAAGAATTTATCAACCATTTAAAACATAGAGTAGGTTTATTCATAAACTGGCATTACCTTATACACATCAGAGTGATGATGTTAGTAAAAGATTAATTGATGATAATTCTTAAAATTATTTCAAGTATTCTATTACTCCATTGGAGACATGCTTTTTTATAATGTCTCACCACCCTGGTTCACTCAGAATAGTAACCGGACTTGCAGTCACCGCATGACCTTATTCACACCTCACCATACTCCAAAGGCTACTGAATAATAGTAAGGTTATGTTAGGTGATAGTGTGGAGGATATACCCTATAGTGATAATAATAATAATAATTTTATGTAACCGATAAAACAAGCACAATGTAATAAATTTAAATAATGAAAATAATGACCCAAAAGTATAACTGCTGTATAGAGAATAATATCTACATGTAATTTCAGTTATGAAAAAGTAAATAGGATTTCCTGTGGTCTGATCATATATGTACATGTACAAAACAACCCAAAAGATCACCATACCAACAATAAGGAACCACCTGATCTATCTACCAAAATTTATACCTTCAATATCATGCACCCAATGCGTATCCCTACTCACAAAGATCTAGGCAATGAGCCTAATACCTTTCCTATACTAAAAACCATAAAGTCTTCATACATCCTGAAGGGTTTGTGTAGGGTGTGAGTATAAACTTATTAGGCCACTAGCAACGATGTACCTAGCTTACATCCATACTTATACCAGTATATGAAAACACCTAAATAAATGAAAATCAATAAATATCACATAAACCACTCCCCTTGTTATTATCAGCCACACGATATCCTTTAACTACCTCATCTAATGTCAGAGTGGAATGATACATACATAATCTATCATAATAGAATATACCTTGGCCTTCCAATCATTTCTATATCACACAACATCACATTCCAACACAACTAGATACACTACATGACACCACCTACCAATATTCCCACATAATTATTTTGATTTAGCCTAATTTCCCAAAGGAACACTCATAAGGTATATCAGCCATAATAGATTCTTTACCTACCTCATCTAATACCAGAGTGGAATGATACATCCACAATCTATCATAATAGAAGATCCCTTGGCCTTCCAACCATTTCTATATCACACAACATCACATTCCAACACAACCAGATACACTACATGACACCACCTAACAATATTCCCACATAATTATTTTGATTTAGCCTAATGTACCAAAGGAACACTCATAAGGTATATCACAAGTCCCATGGAATTTTTATTCCTTAAACCAACCACCAGATCAACATCCTAATGAATCCAAGGCATGAAGATACCAATCCTTCTATAATTTTAGCCCAAAGACTCCAACATAAATGGAGAGCCTCATCTCCCATATGAATGTATCATGCACCATGAACTATGGACTTCAATAGTGAGCACCTCCTCCATATTGATGATCAACTCCACCCCCTATGAAACTTAATATACGGAGGCCTCCACCTATAACTAGTGGTTAACACTACCACACTGGGTCCTATCCTATGTGTAAATGACCCCAACTATACCATCAACCAACCATAGTGAGCAAAATCACTAACAATGCTAGGATAAAAATTCGGGGAACCTTCATCACATCCTTGGAAATTTTTTTCCTAATCATGGAAATGGTCAACACCATCATCCTTAACCCAACAAACCATGTAACCTCACTTCTAGTGATCAACATCACCCATAGTCACATGGGATATGCTTGTAATTTCCTAAAACAACTAATTTTTCAATAACCTTACTTTAATAAATTCCAAAACTGGAATCATCATACTAAACCAACCACAAAACCCCTTATCACAACTACTATGACATACTAACCAAGACGTTACATAGGTCAGTGGTAGGTATTTCACCCTTATCACCCTTCAGTTGTGGATTTAATCCCCATGACCTTACCATATGTGATAGTTTGTCCTTTTTTTAAACTAAAACCATCTTAATATAATTCTTATAGCATCTGTAGAAATATGCTGAACATCCTTGAAAATAAATTTAATCATCAAATATCATATAAAACTTGAATGTTATCAATACTTTTAAACTTATGAAAAGATAATTATTCTCAAATAATACTTCATGTTGAACCTAAGGGTTACATATACCTTATCCTAATAAAACTTATCCGAAAATTTCATTAATAAAATTAAAATCACATCACTTAAAACCTCAAAAGTTGTGTTTATGACTTTGAACTTATGATCAACCTTGAACACAGAAACCCATGATGGTATCCATAAATATTAAGTTAATATTACATGACGACATATATGATTCCAAAATTAATAAAATATATAGATGCTTCATAATTATTTTAACAAAAATAACATTGGTAAAAATAATCCTACAACATAATTCTTGAATCCCAATACATACACACTTCAATAATTTCACTTCATTGATTGTAATAACATAGGCCCTTCCTTATTCTAGGGGATAAAACTTAGTTTAGGTAATTGAATCAAATAATGACCCATTTCCCCACATATAAGACATCAAATTACTTGAAAACTCATTTATATATGGATTTTTTTTCCACATAGAAAAAATATTCCCCTCCATTTGAGATATTAATTTAGGAGATTCTTACCACCTTATCAACATGTAGAAAGACTAATATTCTTTCCTCTATGTTAGTTACTATATGAGATTTTATAAAATTCCATCTTCCTCTTATTTAACATGTTAGGAATCTCATCTAAGTTCACATTGTTAATCATATATTTGGATAAGTGATTAGGAATAATAAAAAATATCTTTCTCTAGTCATCAATGAATCTAGTTTCTCATAATCACTAAATGTTCAATCATATTAAATGTTAACACGATTCCTCTTGGTTCCAACCATTGAATAAAACCACAAATCATAGTATGAGAAACAATAATCATAGTGGGAAATCACATAATCATGACAAAAAATTTATAGGATGTCTAAATAATGAAACCTTCTTTTCAGTATATGACACCTTAGGTTTAAACTATTTCATTCATGGACATTATCTATATCCTTCACGATGTTTCATAAAGAGTTTGTGAATTTTAAAAGTATATCCCTTGATAGTGTCAAACCTGGTGTATAGTAAGTCTCATTTTTGTGCACCAAGTGATGATCAAGTCCATATAAATGCTCCGTTTTTAGAATTATTACCCCTAGGTATAACTATTATAGATCCACATCCACTTCTAGTATCCTGACAAAGATTTAATTTCTTAGAAACCACTCACTCTATCCTTCACTAAAATTCCAAGATATTTTCCCATACTTAAACTTATACTTAGGATTCTCAATAATTATTTATCATCATAGTTTCCAAAGTTTAAATAAGCCATTCTATGATACCAATTGTAATGAACTATACTTATCATACATAGATTTCATGTCTTAATAGATGAATATTCAATAAAGAACATAATGATACATGCCAAAATCGTACGGTTCTAGTGAATTTGGAAACTTAGATACTTAAAAAGCTAGTTTATAAGTGAACTGCATCCACTCCTACTAAATTCTTTATCACTAGCACCCTTCATAGACATATCATACATAATACATTTATTCATAACATGGGAAAAATAAATATAAGAAAGGGAAAGCTCAAATGATCAGTAAGGGTAAATAAGGGAGATATCAATATAACATGATCATAAGGGTATGATAACATGAGAATAACATTTAAAAACCATACCCTGTATATAATAAATAATAAACTTGAGTCAAGTCATAAATCTTGGTAGTTCATAAGTCATTAATCTTAAACAAATCAAAGAACATGATCTATGAGATCATAATATTGGCATAAAACATAGATTTGCGACATACATATAAGCATAGAAGTCCTTATATCAAGGACACATACTAATACATTCATTACATATTGGGCTTGGGATAACCACCTTTTTACCTACTTTGGGATTAGGATAACCTACCATGTACCCTCTTTTTTGGGATTCAGATAACATCCCATGTATCCTCTTTTCTGATCTTGGAATAACCTCTCAGGTACCCTCTGAGCTCATAGAACATTAATCATTACAAAATAAATTTTTGGGAGATATATGTCCCACACATCACATAATACAAACATTTGTGTACCAAAATATCATAAAACATTCATTATATCATAACCCATTGAAAGGAGATGGGTTTAATAAACATTTCAACATATCATAACCTATATAAATGAAATAGATTTCGTAATCATCTCATCAATTCATCATATCATAACTCATGGAAAAGAAAGGAGTTTCATAAAAATATATTCTTCATAATAATAAAATAATCCACAGAAAGAATAAGGATGGTACAATTGGAACATATCCCTAGAAAAACATTATCAACAGCAAAGGTTGTTGTGTTGATGAATAGAAATCCCATAAAAATACCATTAAAACATTCTTGGGGAAAATATAGTTTCTATTTTGAAAAAAATTATTTAAAATATTAAAGAAAACATTTTCTTTTAAAATAACCCAGAATTTTTTTAAAGTAATCCTTAAATCATTAAGAGGTCATAACAGTGTCAAATAATGTTTATCCCCTACACATTAAAAAAAATATTCCTTTCACATTTTTGGTAAAAAGTCAAGAGAGCATTATTTAGAAAATGATAGGAAGATTATTTTTAATCCATTTTGTAAAAATTCAAACATGGGTAAAAAATGTATTTAAAAAATCATTGGAAAATAGATAAAACCTTCTTTAATACATTTTTATAAAACATGGACATGTAAAAAAATGGTTTTCAACCGAAGAGAAAAATAAATTCGGTTTTTCATAAAAAATATTATTTTGGAATATTTAGTACTTAAAGAGTGAAAAATGAAAGTAAAACATGTAATTTAAATAAATTACCATAGGATGAGAAAATTAATTAGTTTATTTATAGGTATATCATAATATCTAATCATTTTAAGTATAATAATAAATAATCCCGATAAATAATGATATTCTAACATAAATCTTTTACCACTTTGGTAACTTTTGAATTATAAACCACATAAAAGAAAGAAAATTATATAGATATATATATATCCTATAATTATCATTACAAGAATCATAAAATACATTCATGATTAGTATATACACTACAAAAAATAAATAAGTGATAAATATGGCATGTGTCCTACATAAATTAAAGTGAGACGAAAATCCCTTACCATTTTAGAAACTTTTGAATCTTAAGACCCATTAAAGAATAAAATAAAATAAAACTATATATATATAATTAAAATAATTATATTAATGATATAACATGTAAAATTGGTAGTGTATACCCCACACAAAATAAAAAAATTGTGAATATGGCATATGTATCCCAGAAATAAAAGAGAGACTATAAATCTATTACCTCAAGTATTGAATTTATTTGTACATTATAAAACCTCCTGTTTAATTAATAAATATTTAATAAATATATATTATTTAACCATACTCATATATATCATATTATATATTATTTAATTATGACCATTTATTTTCCTTGTTAAAATCACGTTTCGGGTAATAACTACTTCATTTTTCATATATGTTTTGGTTTAGTATTTTCAGTCCTTTTACATTGATCATGGTTAAATAATATATATAATTTTAACCATGATATAAATATGATATATATTCATTATATATTTACTTATAGTAATGAACTAAATTTAGAGATAGAAAATTAATTACATCATTCATGGAGAGGGTAGGTCATATATACAGATGAACACTGTTTACATTTTCTTGAATGAAGGAATGAATGAAAATTAAATATTAATTCACATTTAGAAAATAATTTTTAGATCATAAATATCATATATAATCATTTAATTTATCCTTATTACCATCCATGTAAAAATAAAATGAAAAACATATCACATCGCTTTGTGGAGGCAGTAGTCCACACGCATAAATGAGTGACATTATAGTTTCCCAACAGATTGAAAGTTAAGAAGGTAAATGTGATATTATAAATACATAAGTAAAATAATTTTATTAATATAATATATAAATATTAAATCCATTATTATATTCATTATTGAGAGGTGGTGATGGAAAACAAATTATACCAGTTCGTGAGTTGGTAGTCTGCTGTACACACAATCAATGAGTTTCCCACCTAATGTAAGAGTAGATATATGTAGGTAATTCCATTCACATAATAAAAAATAATTATATGGGATATACTTATGTTATTATATCAACATGTTTTAAGAATATTTTAAGGATTTATAGGAAGAAATAAAATCAAAACACATGGTTTAGAAGGACAATACCTCTTCTTTGGAGAACTCCTCTAGGTTTACACCTAAAGAATTATTAAGTGGGTTTAATAATAAAAATAAGTCCTGTAGTATGTGGGTAGGAAATTAAGGAATTTATTTGGATAGTTATTAGAAGATATAAAGGGTTTTTAAGTGTTTATAGGAGAGGATAGGTGGTGTCCTTTTATAAGTGGGGGAAAGGACAAACTTTGAATTATTGAAAAGAAAAAGGTGTACCCACATTTTAAACATGCCACAAGGCTCAAAAAATATCATTATAAAATATTAGATTATATAAGGTGTAAATATGTCTATAAAAGTGAATTTTTACAAGTTTAAATTTCATTTTACCTCTTATATTTTTAGTTTAAACCCCGGTAAAACCGTTTTAACCTAAACTATGGTAATTAATTTTTAGTTATTTTAGTATTCATTTTCACAAAAAATTAATGTGAAATTATTATATAATTTATTTATTATGATTAAAAATATGGAATTTTTATTTTTTACTATTCATCGAAAAATTAATATTTACATAAAATTCCCAAAAATTCTCTAAAATATAATTTTTATATGTATATTTCAAAAATGAAGCTTATTTTTCAAATAAATTTTCTAATAGTGGTAAAAATTACTTTCATTATTTTTTTCAATAATAAATAAAAACAGTTTTTGAGAAAATAGTATTTTCAAAATATATAAAGAATTTACTAAGATTTAAGTAATTTTTAAAAATATGATTTCTTAATTTAAAACCCTTATACTAAAATTTTAAAATGTGTTTATTCCTATTCATGTTTCCAAGTTTAATGACTATGTTATAATTTTCATTTTTAAATAATAATATTAATAGTATAATGAGGTTCATTAAAATTTGGTGTTGCGTGTAACACAAGTTATTGAAGAAATTTAATTTATTAACATAAAAACTCAAAGTGATATAGAGACTAACCACTAGTATATCTAAGGAATAATTAATACTAAAAGTAATACCTATCCATTCTCACCCAGACCACCCCAATCAACCTATTTATCACACATCACATAACACTCATATACACATAGGATAAATATTGACACCACCTACCATATGATTGAAGATTAATAATTGTTGAATAACCATTTTTAGATGTTTAGAATCCAAAAATGAAGTCCATTTTATAACCATTTTATAACCATAAATTCCATTCACGAAATGAATAACCCATTTACATGATGAATGTCACATAACTACTTATTTCCATTATTTCAAACACTCATCACTTCCCTGATATCCTCTCAATACCCCAAGACACCACCTAATCCATAAAACTCACCCAAAAACACATTTTAAGGATGTTATAACACTCAGGAACCCAAACCAAACTCTCTTTCTAAAAAAAACCTTCGCCAAACAAAAAGTTAAAATTCCATCAAGAATTTACAATACATAATGATTTGGGTTATTAAAATTAAATATTTTAAAAATCAAATTATCACATGCATTCTTTACAATGTGCATAATTTCAAGATTATAATGTAACAATTGAAATTCTCAAAAAGGAAGTCTGAAAATATAATTTTTTTCTTCCATTATTTTTCAATAACTGTATCTAATAATATTTAAACACATTTCCTAAAAATGATAAACTAATACACTTTCATAAATTTTTCATCAATAGTTGATAATTGTAACATGATTTTTGAACCTGATTATAATTTTGGTGGTGGCCTCAAATCATTTCATCCATCAAATCATGACTTATTAAATCTATATGTATGAGAAGCATCTAAGGATCTATGATGAAACTTGAAACAACACTTTATTCAATATGGTAATCCTCTAGGATCAAATTTACAATTAAAAACTGGACATTCCAAGATAGTGTGATTGTTCCATTATACCCACATTTTATCTTAAATTATCATATTTTACTTTTCACCTAAAATTGAAGTATTTTTGAAAAATCCAAAAAATTAACCATAACCATTTTTAGATGTTTAGAATCCAAAAATGAATTCCATTTTATAAAAATAATTTTCTAAATATGTGACATTTAATTTTTAAATAAAATCATTATTTACTTGAAAAATACAGATTTTAAATTTAAAACTGATTTTATAATACGTTAAAAAATTAACTGAGGTCTCAAAAAATTATCCTAAAATAACAGGACAAAAAATTATTTATTTATTAATAATTTTTAGAATTTTTTTATTAATTTATTAATTTTAAACTGTAATTAAACATTTATTACTCAAAAAAATACCAACATATATTTATTAATTTTTAACATAATCTATTTTATTTATAAGGCAACTAAATTTTATTTATACTTTCATGGGCGTGGTTACTATTAATAAGGGCTATATTACTATTCATAAGGGTACATTAATATTAATAAGGGTTAAGTTAATATTCACAAAAAATGTAGGTTAATCTAATCAGACTCTAAATATCTTACTGAACGCAACCATGTATGTCAGTTTTTAGAAATTCAAATAACAGAGGTGGAAAATAATGTTTACTAGCTATGTTATAAAAAAGTGGAATTTTTAGAGACATAGTGTTTCATGCATTCAAAATTAAATTTATTTTCAAAATATTGGGGTGTTACATTATCCCCTCCTTAAAAAAAAATTTATTCTCAAAATTATGAGAGTGTTCCCTCACAAAAAGATTTGGGTAGTTCTTCAACATAATCTCCTCAGGCTCCAATGTTGCCTCTTTGATTTTATGATTTTTCCAAAGTATCTTTACCAGTCGAGTCATCCAATTCCTCAATACTTGTTCTTTAGTGTCTAGAATCTGGATAGGCTCTTCACAATAAGATAGATTAGGTT
Source organism: Viscum album (assembly GCA_963277665.1). Taxonomy (NCBI): domain Eukaryota; kingdom Viridiplantae; phylum Streptophyta; class Magnoliopsida; order Santalales; family Viscaceae; genus Viscum; species Viscum album. The sequence goes on along the minus strand of OY728141.1, from coordinate 2,078,441,555 downwards.
CTAATTCTATACCTTCAGAAGTGAGGACATGTGTTGGTTCTAGCATGCACTTTCTCAGTAATGAGACATGGAACACATTGTGTACTTTAGATAGTCTAGGAGACATAGATATATGATATGAAATAGCTCCAATGCTATCTAAAATTTAAAAATGGCCCATGTACCTATGGATCAGTTTCCCTTTATTCCAAAATCTTATAACACCCTTCCATGGAGATACTTTTAAGAAAACATGATCTCCCACTTGAAAATCCAAATAATTTTTTTATTATTAGCATATCTTTTTTGTCTACTTTGAGGTGATTTGATATGGCCTTGAATAGTCTTTACCTTTACTGTTGGTTCTACCACAAGCTCTAGTCCCACAAGATTCCTTTCTCCAACTTCATCCCAACATGTTGGTATACACCATCTCTTTCCATACAATGCTTCATATGGTGCCATTTGAATACTTGAATGGAAAATATTATTATAGTAAAACTCTACTAAAGGTAAATATTGATCCCATATACCTTTAAAGTTAAGTTAACACGATCTTAACATGTCCTCTAGGGTTTAGATCATCCTTTCTGATTGCCTGTCTGTTTGTGGGTGATAAACAATACTCAATCAAGGCTCAATATCCAATGATTTCTGAATACTTTTATAGAATTTTGATGTAAATCATAGGTCACAATATGAAACAATTGAAAGAGGTGCTCCACAAAGTCTCACAACTTCATTTATATAGAGTCTCTCTAGGCGCTTCAGTGGAAAATCCTCCCTTATAGAGATTAAATGTGAAAATTTCATAAATTGATCAACAATTACCCATATTGAATTAGTCTTTCTCAGAGTTTTGGGTAATCAAATGAAAAAATACATGGTGATTTCATCCCATTTCTATGTAGGTATAGGTTGAATTACTCCTCTAGGATGTTGTCGTTAGGCCTTTCCTTGTTGACAGACTAAACACCTTGATACATAATCATCAATTTCCCTCTTCATGTTATCCCACCAAAAATATTATTTCAAATCTCTATACATTTTAGTGATACTAGGATTTATAGAGAATTTGATCTATGAGCATCATCCAATAACTCCCTTCTAATATTGGGTATAGAGGGAACACATAGCCTCTTCCCAAATTTTAGAATCCCATATTCACACATAAAGTCATCCAACTTTCCATATTTCACAACATTAATTTTCTTTTCAAGATTCTCATCATCAAACTATGAATCTTTAATTATTCCCAGTAAAGATGGTTGGGAAACCATTTGAAAAAGTAGTGATGTATCACATTATTTGATAATTCCAACATCTATCCTCACTATATCCATGTACAATAGAACCTTGTCAATCCTCATTTTGTTGAGAACTCCATGATCCTTCATGCTCAATGCATCAACTACCTTATTTGCCTTTTCTGGGTGGTAGTTCATAGAAAAATCATAATCCTTGAGTAGTTTGAGCCATTAACTTTTTTCTCATGTTGATTTATTTCTATGAGAAGATATATTCCAAACTCTTATGATCTGTATATATCTCACATTTCTCACCATAGAGATAATGTATCCATATCTTTAGATCAAAGATTACAGCTGGTAAATCAATAACATGAGTATGATAGTTTTGTTCATGAATTTTTAACTACCATGATCCATAGAAAATAACTCTATCATTATGCATAAGGAAACAACCAAGTCCTTTCATTGATGCATCACTATAGATCACAAACCCATCATTCCCTGATGGTTGAGTTAGGATCATGGAATTCACTAATCTTCTCTTCAATTATTCGAAATAGTCCTCAAATTCTTTTGTCCATACGAACTTAACCCCTTTATGTGTAAGATTGGTCATTGGGTTGGATAAATGGGTGAATTTTTGAATGAAACGCCGATAATAATCTACTAAACCAATAAAACTATGTACCTCAGTTATGTTTGTTGGAGTAGTCCATTAATACACAACCTTTTTATTTGTAGGATCAATAGATATTTCATCCTTAGAGACAATGTGGCAAAGAAAAGAAGCTCATTGAATCCAAAATGCACACTTTCTAAACTTCCCATATAATTCATTTCTTTGTAGAGTCTTCAGAATAGTGCACAAGTGAATTTCACAATCTTCATAGCTTTTGGATTATACCAAGATATCATCAATAAATACCACCACAAATTCATCAAGATATTCCTTGAAAACTCTATTCATTAGATCCATGAAAAAATATGGTGAATTATTCAATCCAAAATGTATTACTGTAAACTTTTAATGCCCATACCTTGTTCAAAATGCTGTATTTGGAATAAATTCCTTCCTCACATGCAACTGATGATATCCAGATCGAAGATCAATCTTTAAAAAATATTGGGCTCCATGAAGTTGATCAAATAAATCATCAATGCGAGGTAGTGGATACTTTTTCTTTATTGTTATAGAATTTATCTCCCTATTGTCAATGCACAACCTCATAGGTACATCATTCTTCCTAACGAAAAGAACAGGGGCTCCCCATGAAAAAACACTAGGGTGAATAAATAATTTATCACTCAATTACTCTAGTTGTTTCTTTAGTTACAATCATTACACAATGGAGATTTTATAAGGGGTGTTTGATATGGGCCTTGAATAAAAAATTAATTCAATGGAAAACTCAATTTCCTGCTCTAGAGGATATCCAGTTAAATCCTATGGAAACACATCAACATATTCTTGCACAATAGGCACATCCTCTATTTGAACATTCATTTACTCACCCATAGTTATTGTATTCACTTCATCCCCACTAATTGAATTCAGTAGATCTACTGGGGGTGGATCTAGATGAGAATCAGATAGTGATGTTTCTACTCTAAAAATAATGGATTCCACATCATCCTAAAAAATTGTAACCTACTTCTTCTTTCAATAAATTTTCACATCATGGTTCAAAAGCCAATCCATACCAAGGATTATATCCATGTCAATCATGTGTATGATAATAAAATCATCATATAAAGAATTTTTATATTCCATAATAAGGATTTCATGACACAAATTTGTTGCAATGATACTTCCCTTATGAGTTTTGACTGAAAACTCCCTTATTAAATAAAATTGGAAATATCTAATTTTCTTAGAAAACTGGGAAGCTATGAAATAATGAGATGATTCAGAATCAAATAAAACATTGTCTAAGTTTTAAGAAAATATTAAATTAACTTCCACAACATCATTAGGAACTTCAATATCATCAGTTGTGATCGCATAAGATTTCCCCTGATCTCTTGGACTTTTCTGAGGCACGTTTCCTTGATGCTTTGGAAGATAATTACCATATTATACCATCTACCTACAATTATAGCATTGAACATTAACCGTTTCTTTCTTCCCCTTGAAAAAACCAGCATAATGGCCTTTCTGTCCACACTTATAGCATTTCTCTTCTCCTTTTAAGTAGGAACCAAGGTGTTTCCTTCCATAATTATCATAAGGTAGAAATTCAACTCTTCCCTTATTCCCCATTTCCTTATTTTCTTTTCTAGAGTTTTCAACAACCCTCTTCTTCTATTTCTTTCCTTTAAAGTCACAGGACTTAGAGAACTCATTTTCCGTTATGATAGCACATGATACTATATCTTCATATGATGAGAAAGTTTATAAGACCAGTGCTTGTCAGAGGAATGGATTTAATCCATTAAAGAATCGATTAATATTTCTCCTTAGATTACGTAAATAGTCCACAACATCTCTTTCTAACCTTGTGAAGTTAGCTTCATATTTTTCAACATTATCATATTCCTTTTGCCTCAAATTTATAAACTTCCTTTCCATATCCTCCCACTATTCACGAGGAAAGTATTTCTCTAAGAAAAGTTATTTAAATTCCCTTCATTCCATTTTTTCTATTTCTTCCTCCTCCTTTTTGTTTTGAATTAGTGACCACCATTGATCAGCATCTCCTGACAGATGATAAACTACCATGAAAACCTTCTCCCTTTCGTTACTTCCCAAGGCGAGAAATATCTTCTCTAACAGACTTATCCACTGATCCACTATGAATGGATTTTTAGTCCCATTAAATGACAGAGGTTGTTGTCGCATAAAGCAATATAACATAGCTCCTCCATGTTGTGGATCTGGATGCTTCATATGGGTAAGGTTATTATTCATAACATGAGTAAGTTGTCCTAGTATAGTTATAAGTTTATCCATACCAGTCACAACTATAGAGACAACATCCTTATCTTTCATAGGAGGGAAATCCCTACATGGTATACGTTAATTCATGTGGTTTCCATTCCTTCCACTAGGGTCCATTTCTAAAAAATGGCATACACTAGATTAGGTTATGAATCGTAATGTAATATCTCAACTTAGAAAAAATACTTAACATAAATTTAAATCCTATGCATGGCTAATCCCATAATCATAAACATGGTTTGTTTGAGGAAAACTTTACATTTAAATCCTTCATAATGGATCTTAATGAAAATGTGAATTATCCTAAGAATATCTCCCAGGAGTTTCAAACCAGGTGCATAATAAGGCTTGTTGTCATGTACCAGGATACCCTGAGTCAAGCCCAAAACTCTTTGTCGAAGTTTTCACTCCTAATTATATCTATGCCAGAACCACATCCAATTGTAGTATCCATACATGGATTTATTTTCTAGAAATATCCAGATAATCTTTTCATTACCAAAATTAAATAATGTTCTTATATGTTTATCCTCAAATACTATCTTAGGGGTTTGTTCCCTAATCTACTTTTTGTAAATCTAGTTTCCAAATTTTCTACTAAACTTCCTCTAATACCAACTACAATGACTCGACCCAAGTTTCCCGAAGCCACTTCTTTATTACATTACATTGGAATGATTAAAATAAAGTCACATCACAAAGAAATGAATAGTTTAGTAGATTTGGAAACAAGATACATACATAAGTTCAACATTACAACATGAAATGAAAAACAACATATAAGTTACATTGGGAACATCCACCACTCCAATATTATCCTTACAAGTCAATCATAATGTACCTCTTTATGTCCTGAGAAAAATGAAACATAAGAAGGGGTGAGATTAGAATTTTATTAAGGTTAAACATTATAGTGGAATATAACATAAACATTAGGCATGGTGAATAATTGAATACACATTCCTTTAAAAATAAACATGAACATAATATAGAGGGAATATGAGCTGAGTAAATATTTCCATAGTAAAACATAATCATGGGTATTATACTAATAAAATAAACTCATGAACTATGAATTTATAGATTCATAATGAGTGAAATTAATATTCCATAAATTCTAAAAAATAACGTCAATGCCTCAACCAAGACATCTAAAAATGGGAAAGGCCTCAGCCAAGTCCATATCTATTTGTCTCATGAGACCTACTGATGAATTGAGGGGCTATAGTGGGACCTACATATTACATAATAAGTCCAATGCATTCCTCGTGTGAATGAGGATAAACATAAACAATATATACATACATATTGAAACTAATATATGATATGTAGATAACTTTCCTCAAACATTAAGCATAAACACTAACCATTCAAAGTAAATTGGTGAATGGTTTTAAGATAGCACATCCATAGTCAAACTAATCATAAAAAATTCAATTAAATATGGTAGATGATATCATAAAATATCAATCCCAATAATACACAAGAATAAACAAGAGTGTTGAAATAGATAAAGATACTCTTATAAAATCCTTGAGTAATTCTTGAGATAAATACTATTTTACTTTGAAAAGAATAGTTATTTTGGAAAAGACTTTTTATAAAACCATAAATTAAGTAATATATTATTTTCATAATAAAACAAGTGATTTTATAAAAATAATGGTTTCTTAAAACATATTATAGAGTGCCCTTGAAAATAAGTAAGAATTCGGGAAATTCATTTTAAACGGGCTTGTATTTCAGGAAGAATTTTTGAAAGATAATTATAAAACATATAAATCCCCATAAAGAAGGTATGATTATAGTTGGAACACATATATAGAACATTTAAACAGAAATTATTAGGAGTAAATATGAATGAATAAAAATTTAATTGAGGTAAGTAGATAATAAAAGTAACTTGAATGAAAATGGAGGTTCGAGTGGAAAACCCTTACCTTAAGTCCAAAAGTATTCTTCACTTGATCTTAATGACCGGAATAATAAAATTTATTTTCATAACTTAATTATTATATAACCTCCTCTACATGTAATTTATTTATTATAAACTTATTAGGTTCATTAATGGCCTTTTGATGGGTTAAGAGATTCGATTTCATTGTTTGGGAGAATTTTCTTCCTTGGTTTTCATGATCGTTTTACTTATATTCTTATATGGATAGACATGTAGAATGAGAATAGTTGTCCAGAATAGAAGTTTTATGTTATTAGTGAAAAATAATAATATTACATGGTTATAAATTTTTTTTGGTTATTTGGAGTTAAGATGAATCATTATATAAAACTTTAATGACAATTGTTTGGGTTAATTAACGGTTTTTTTTATCACAACAAACTCATTTTGATTTATAAATTAATATCATGTATAAAAAAATATTACAGAACCTTAAATAAGTTATAATACATATATTATATTCCTTTTCAACCATGAAAATTGTTTTATGACCATAATTGAAGATGGTCATAGAAATTTAACACCCGTCATCCTTGAATGTGATAAATTAACACATCTCAGATGATGTTTTCATTTCTAATATAAAATAAGGGGAAATGAGAGATGATGAATAATTATTACTTTATAATAAAAAAATTACAGTACACGTAAGGTACTAGATTCATCAAAAAATTTGGATGAAGTAGGTGAGGAAATAAAAATAAAAGAAAGGAACTTTAAATAAAAGAAATGAAAAGAGGAATTTACCTCTTGAAGTAATCTTCCTTAAGATCCTCTTTAGGGGAGAGGTTTTGGTATTTTTATGAGACAAAGGGATAAAGGAAGTGTGGTAGGATCTTGGTAGGATATTTGAGCATAATTTATACTATGAAAAAGGATTTATAGAAGTTAAAAGAAGAATGAGTGGGGGGGGGGGGTTATAGGGGAGGAGAGGAGGGTTTTCCCATTATTTTACTCATTATATTATTATTTTGAAAAAGGCAACCAATAATATTGATTATTGTGAAAAATAATAGTAATATGTTCATGTGAGTTCAAAACAAGTGGTCTTAAATTATCCTTACATCACCTATGACTCAATAAATCATGTATTTAGTATTTATCATAAATTATCGTATTTTACTATTCACATAAAATTGAATCATTTTAGAAAAAACCCAAAAATTCCCCACAACCATTTTTCAACATGATGAATATAAAAATGAATTCAATTTTGTCAAAATAATTTTCTAAATATGGAAAATTTAATTTTTCAATAAAATCATATTTACTTGAAAAATACAGATTTTAAATTTAAAACTGATTTTATAATACGTTTAAAAATTAACTGAGGTCTCATAAAATTATCCCAAAATCACATGAAAACAAAATATTTATTTAGGAATAATTTTTATGAAAAATAATTTTATTAATTTGTTAATTTAAAATTGTAATTAAAGATTTATTACTCACAAAAATACCAATAAATAATTATTAATTTCTAAAATACTCTATTTTATTTATAAGGCATCTAAATTTTATTTAAACTTTCATGGGTGTGGTTACTATTCATAAAGGTCATATTACTATTTATAAGGGTATATTACTATTCATAATGGCCAAGTTACTATTCACAAAAAAATATAAGTTGATCTTATCATACTCTAAGTATCTTACTGAATGTAACCGTGTATGTTAGTTTTTTTGAAATTCAAATAACAGTAGTGGAAAAATTATGTTTACTAGCTAGGTTATAAAAAAGTGGTGTTTTATAGAGACTTAGTGTTTCATTAATTCAATATTAAATTTATTTGAGAAATCTTGGGGTGTTGCAATGGGGATGGGACAATGTGTTTGATTTTGACCTCCAAAAAGTCTGTGAGGATGGGTTGGTGTGATGACCGTGCCTTGATGAGGGTATTAGGTCGAGGAACTTTCCATATGAGGCTTTGGTTTGTGTGCATGAAATAGACATTTTCATGTGAGGCTTGGGTCAAGGACCCCCTAGGGGATGGGTCATGGGTTGAAATGAAACATAGATGATGGAACCCCCTCACGTCACTAGTGTTGGGTAAAGGCTCACGAAGGTATGACTATTCCTTGTTACCTCAAGTAGTGGGTCTATGTTTGGATGAAACCCCACTGCAAGTATTCTAGTTTAGGATATACATCATCCTAGATGACACCATACCCTACATATTTGGGTAAATATTGGGCTATGGTATGAAGTGACTTCTTCCTTCTAACCTGGAGCAAAAGTAGGCAAGATCAAGTGTCATGGTGTCCTAGTTAGCACATGATGACCTACCTTGTATGATTGTTTATGCATTACGTGTTATATTTCATGGTGTATGTGTTGAAAAAATATGACTACACTCTTTATATATGTATTTTATGTATATCTACTTGATCACAATAGTACCTAGTATTACTTAGGGATTGGGAATATCTACTGGACTATTGAACTCACCCCTTACCAACGTACATGGAATTGGTTTTGATGTTCATGGGTAGAATTTCCTATTTTATCTCAGGAAATAGGTATTACTTAGATCTGGACATACGGTATAGGTCTAACATATTGTTGTGGCCATGAATTTTCCAGGTTGGTATGTGAGTAATACTGAACAATGTGCCTTTTAATTTGTTTATTTGATACCATGTTTATGTACTACCTTGTTATGGTTTACTGAATCATATAGACTATTTTATACTTTATATTAGAGGTAATAATATCCCCCTGACTATGTTAGGACCTATCCTCTAGTTAGCTGCCTCTAGTATACAGGGACATGAGACCGAGGTCACGTAACATCCCTGCTTAGGTACCATTCAGAAATCCTAGGCCGCAGAATTATGTAGTGTTATTAGTGTGGTGTCTTGGGATGAGATAGTGTAGTTAGAGGTGGATTTAGGTTGTTATAACTTAAGTGGTATATTGATTTCATTCATGGACAACATGATATCGGTTGAAACCCAAGTTGCTAGGGGATGTCCAGTTATGGGATTAGGCACTCTTGGATGAGTGAGTGTGGGGGTTGGACTGAGAATCCCAATGTGTAATGGATGAGATTTAGGGTGAGTTTTAGGTCTCAGTTGGGATCCTTTGAGTTATTCATGTATCATGATAGTAGAATTCTGGGGGATTTATACACCATCTTGTGGGTGGAATTGTTTAACATGAATCCTTATCAAAATTAATATCAATTAAATCAACTTATAATATAGATTTTATTAGATAAATATAGATACAAGGATCTTTTTTGTTGGATTGTGATGTGTTTTCTTGGCCTCTATAGGGCAATGATTTTTGAGATGTTTGATTTTTTTTTGAAAAACCAATTTTAATAAAAAACCTGGTTTTGAAAAGGAAAACTTGTGAATTGGTGTGAGGTGTGCATGAAATATTTTTGAAGGTTGGTTTTATTTAAATGGATTATAGAACCAGTTATTTTGAAATAGTTTGGGATTTTCATGTTTTGAAAAAAATTAAGGAAATGGGTTTTGAAACTTTATTTTAAAATAGTTTATAAAATTAGATTTCAAAATTGATTTTGAAATGGGAGCATTTTTTTGAAAAAATATTGGAAAACTAACACCACAAGATTTTGTGAATTGTTTATTTATTAGAATTAATTTAATATTTTTGATATTTAGAAATTCATGCAAAACTGGAAATAATTTTTTAATATATAAAAGAAATAAGTCATAATTTTATTATATGATACACTAAGGTAAGCTTGCACTATATGAAACATTGACTTGTATTGTGCTACACACAACATGGACTTGGAGTACGGTACACACAACACTGAGTTTATATGAAACATCATTTTATAATTATTTAAAAAAATAGTTATAACCTCACTGTTAACCATAGTAATATGAATATTAATAACTAAATTTCAAATATTATTTATACCGATTTTATATAAATAAAATATATTGATAATCAAAAATATATTTTTTGGTAAAGTATTTATATGTTTCAAAATATTATTTTCTTAAATGAAATCCTTTTTATGTCCTTCTGTGAAAAAAATATAAATAATTTTAGAAAATTTTAGAAATTTAATTTGATAAAATAAAATTTGTTTTTGAATTCATAATGTTTAAATCAGCTTATGGTGAAATTTTTATATTTTTCTGAGAAACTTCATTTTTGGATGAATAGTGAAAAATACGGAACTTTAATTAAAAAATGCCTTTTCATATAATTTATTTATATAGTTAAATTTGTTGAGTCAATAAGGTTTTCCTTATAAATTTTCCATTCTTTCATATTTGGGGGAGATTGTTAAGTCAATAAGGTATCCTTATGACTTTACCATTCCTTCTTATTTTGAAAATCACAAACACCTTATTTCAAGGCAAAACTCATTTTACCCCTTGTTTTACTTCCTTAAGGAAAATTTCCTTACCCAAGGAAATTTAACCTTACCTAAATTTAATTTTTCATATCATAAATTTTCCAAGTGTAAAACTCGAATTGAAACCAAAACCTCAGAATACTATAATTACCTAGATATGAAGCATTCTGTTTTAGGATCTGAATTCTCAGAATTCTGGATACAAACTCTTCTGAGTTCTAACTCTGAATTCTGAATTAGAATTATGGTTAAGAACTCTTCTGAGTTCTGAATCCGAATTCTGAATACGAATTCTGGATACGAACTCTTTAAATTTCTAACTCTGAATTCTAATTACGAATTCTGGATACGAAATTCTCTGAGTTCTGAATCCGAGTTCTCTGAATTCAGACTTCAAACTCCTATGAGTTCTGACTCTGAATTCTCATGAATTCTGACTCCGAACTTTGTAAGTTCTGGTTCTGAATTCTGGTGAATCAAGATTCCAAATTTCCTTTAAATTCAGACTCCAGAATTCTGTAGAATTCAGGTTCCGAATTTCTAGAAAACAGAATACGAACATCTTTGTATTATAGACTCCGAATTCAATTTTGGGTTAGACTCCAAACTTTCATATTTACTTTCATTTCGAATATCAGATTTTGGTTATGCTTACACTTGTTTAGTTATAAAACTATGTCATGCTTTAAGTTACTCACTAACCGTTGTTTGAGTGACACGTGTATAGGTCCCGCCGAAATTCAAGGAAAAATATGACCGTTGGAGGAGGGAGCCGACTGTTGAAGCCGTGCCTATAAATAGGGGCTCATTTGAAAGAGCTCAAAACTTTTGACAACAACTTTGACAACTGTTCTTACATTCTGTTGAAGCGATTTCTAGAGAGAGAGGCTCTTATAAACTATCAAGCTTCGTGCAGAAAGTTTGAATGACTTGTTAAAACTTTGCTTCATGCATATTTTCTTAGTGCAGAGGTTCAATTTCCTTAAAATCAAAGACTTTGGGTTGTGAAGTCAGAGGTGCCGATTTCCTTAAAAATCAAGGGCTTGTGGGGATAGCAAGACAGATACTGATATTCGGATTGAGGGATTACCTGGGTTTGGGTAAGATATAATTTCTTGAAAGTTTAAATCAAGGGACCTCTTATCCTGGGTTGTTGGATACTTTCCTATTTGGGTTAAAAGAGTTTCAACTTGTTACTTGTAGTGTTACTACTTTTTTTCCACTATGTATTTTAGTTGTTGAGGAAAGTATAACTTTATTATACTTACTTAAACTTGTACTCTATTTTTATAGGATTATATACGCTTTAAGGTAGAATCTTAGTTGGTGTAAACTTTTGTTAAGTTTCATTTCTGGAATCACTTTTCCGGAATCAAGCAAGTCTTTAGATCTTAGAGGTGTTGTAAATTTTATTTATACAAAATTTACTTAAGGATTTTTAAAGTATATAATTCACCCCTATTTTATTTTAGCATCTCATGTTTACATATTCGATCCTACATTTGGTATTATAGAGTATATCATACTCATATACTATCTCATAATTGGTATCAGAGGATTTGGTTCAATCTGAATTAATCTCACGATTAGATTCAGAAGAGAATTCTCGGAATTGAACTTCCGGATTCATACTTTTTCGGAATCACATAGTTCAGATTCATTTTTTTTCTTAGAGATAAAATATCTAGTTCCTTGCTTAGGATATTTTCTCTTGTTTACAAACTCATACTGCTAACAAGTTTGTGTGCCAAAGATTATCTTTATGATGACAGGTTTAAATATTGGTTCTATTGATAATATAAATCCTACCAGACCTCTTGTTTTTTATGGAAATAATTATGAGTACTAGAGAGATAGGATGAAGACTTTCATTATCAATACTGGAGTTTATAACTATCTAATGCTGACTGGAGATTATAAGATTCCGGAAAAGGAATTGAGAACCTTTACGAATCAGGAGAAATCAGAATATCAAGCAAACTTCAGAGTCAGAAATACTTTGTTATGTTCCATTACTAGGAACATCTATAGTCAAATATCATTGTGTGAAGCTGCAAACAATATCTATAAGAAACTTTAAGTTACACATTTTGGTACATCTAAAGTCATAGAGACCAGAAGAGCTATGTTGAGAGCTGAATACCATAGATTTAACTTTCCTTACGGAGAACCTATAAGCAAAGTACAACAAAGGTTTATGACTATCATGAATAGATTAAAATCTATGGGAGAAAAAGGTTTGGATGATGAGGATCTTTTAGACAAGATCATAAATATCATGCCAAATGAATGTGAGTCCAAGAGGACAACTATTGATGAGAACATGAAAGTCACTCAGATTTCCTTAGATGAGTTGTTTGGAACTCTTATTCATCATGAAACCAGAATGAAGAGAGATGCTGAAAATGTTAAGAAGAATAATGGAAATGGAGGATTTTCTTTTACAACCAATTCTAAATATATTAAATCCAAGACCCCAAAAAGAGTAACTAGATCAAAGACAAAGAAATTCATTATTCAGTCATAATCTAGTGACATAGAAAAGTTTGAGAATGAATTAGCTAATCTTGCTCGAAGAATGAACAAGATTGTAGCTCAAAAGAACCATCAGATTAAGTACAAGAAGAAATACTATAGAGATAAGAAAGATGGAGAAGTTACATGTTATGAATGTAGAAGAACATGCCATATCAGACCTGATTGTCCTTTTTTGAAAAAGAAGGACAAGAAGGAAAGGAATTCCGAAAGGAACAAGAAGAAATTCTATAGATCAAAGTACAATAAAAGCCTTAAAGCTAATGATACTTAGAGTGCTAGCTATAGGACTCTTCAGAAAGTGAATCTTCTGAATATGATTCATCAACACAGAATAATATGGGATTCATTACTAGTACTTCTTTCCCCAATACATGTCTTATGGATAAGGTACACTCTGCCGAGGCTTTAAAAAATTTATCTCTTAATAAGAATTACTATTATGAAAATAGGACTTCTAACAAAGATACTTCATCCTCAAAAAATGAAGAAATACCTTCATATGAAGAAGTTTCTAGATTTTCCAAGTTACTTGAAGCGAGAAATTGTAAAATTTCTAAGAAATTGGATAAGGCAAATACTAGGTAAGAAATTATTATAAAAGAGATTTTAGATCTTTCTAGAGATCTTAGAGATAAATAAGAGCTTTTAGAAAAACTTTATAAAGACCTTGAGAAAGAAAATTCTATTAATGAATAACTTTCTAAAGATAATAAGAAAGCTATTTCAGAGATAAAGGTTTTTTAGGAAAAATATAACTCTAAGAAAATGATTCCTGAGGATAGGAATTTAGTCATTAGACTAAAATGTGAAATATTTTCTCTTAAGAAGCTTCTTGAAAACTTTACCTCTGGGAAGGAAAATTTTGACAAGATGTGTTCTCAGATTAAACCTCAAGGAAACACTACTGGAGTAGGTTATACTCACCAAAAATCGGTTTTCAAAAACAACTATTTTGTTCCTTATAGAGCCCCTTTTTGCACTAAATGCCAAAGTGGTGGGCATTGGAAGAAAAATATATCCTTGAATAAAGTTCAATATCTTGGGTTTCATACAGCTTATTTTTCTAAACAAAGGTGGATACCCAAATTTTGTTTGTCTAACAATTCAAAATCCAAGAAAGTTTTTGATTCCAAAAGTCTAAATTTCTTATTTTCAAGAAGATAAAGAAGGTACCAAAAAAATACATGGTACATGGATAGTGGATGTTCGAGGTATATGACTGGTAAAAAAAACTATTTTGAAAATATTATCAAGACAAAAGGAGGAAAAGTAACTTTTGGAGATAATTCTCAGGGAGAAATTATTGGTATAGGTAACATCGTTCTTCTTGGAAAAAATTTGATTTCAAATGTTTTATTTGTTAAGGGTCTTAAGAACAACCTCATTAGCATAAGTCAATTATGTGATGAAGGCTACCTTGTGAATTTTAGTAATGATAAGTGCTTAGTACACAATTCTAAGGAATAATTTATTCTTTCTAACAATAGGCAAGAAAATGTTTACACACTGAACTTAGAAGACCTTAGGAGCTAAGATCTACCTTGCCTTAGTGCAATGGAAGATTATTCTTGGTTGTGGCATAGAAGTTTAGGACATTGTAACCTTAGAAACTTATGAAAACTTTCTAATAAAGGACTAGTTAAGGATCTACCAGAGCTTAGATTTGATTCTTCAAAAGTTTGTGACCCTTGTCAATATGGAAAGAAACACAAATGAAGTTTTAAATCAGTCGGTGAAGTCTCAACTACTAATGCATTACAGCTAGTGCATATGGATCTATTTGTTCCAACACAAACTGGAAGCATTAGAGGCAAATACTATGTATTTTTCTTGGTTGATGATTACACTAGATTTACATGGGTCTATTTTCTAGCAAAGAAATATAAATATTTCTCTTATTTCAAAAGTTTTAGAGCCCAAGTTAAAAATGAGAAAATCCTTTCATTGAAAACTATTCATAGTGATCATGGTGGAGAATTTGAAAATTCTAATTTTGAAACATTTGGTAGTAAAAAAGGTATTACTCACAACTTCTCAGCACCCAGAACACCTCAATAGAATGGTGTTGTTGAAAGAAGAAATAGAATTCTTCAAGATATAACTAGAACCATGTTGAGTGAGTATTCTGTAGCCAAAATTTTTTGGGCTGAAGTTGTAAGTACTGCTTGTTATACTATAAATTGTGTTTTGATTAGACATTTTCTTAATAAAACTCCTTATGAGTTATGGAATGGTAGAAAACCTAGACTTTCCTACTTTAAGGTTTTTGGTTTCAAGGTATTCATTCTAAATACTAAAGATAATCTACATAAATTCACACCAAAATTTGATGAAGGAATTTTCTTAGGCTACTCCACAACTTCTAATGCATATAGAGTTTTCAATAAAAACCCTTGTACCGTTGAAGAGACAGTACATGTTAAATTTGATGAAACCAATCCTTTTATTTTTAAACAACCCTAACCTACATACTCAGACGTGTTTTCAAAAACTGATTATCAACCTTTGATAGAAGATCCTTCTGATAAGGAAAATTTTCAAGAAGATACTACCGAAACATTTACCCCAGAAGATTTCCTACCCTATATTGATGAAAAAGTTTTACAAAACCCAAATCAGTCGTTTCTAAAGAATCATCCCAGTGATAGTATCATTGGTGATGTAAATCAACCTGTAAGGACTAGAAGTTCCTTAAGAAATGAAGTAGAACATCTAGCATTCCTTTCTCAATTAGAACCAAAAAGCACCGATGAAGCTTTAGGTGATGATGATTAGATTAAAGCCATGCAAGATGAACTAAATGAATTTGAAAGGAATAAAGTCTGGAACTTGGTTGAAAGACCTAAGGAAACTTCTATTATTAGAGTAAAATGGGTCTTCAAAAATAAGTGTGATGAAAATGGAATCATTGTTAGAAATAAAGCTAGATTAGTTGCTAAAGGCTATAATCAACAGGAAGGAATAGACTATGAAGAAACCTATTCTTCAGTAGCTAGACTTGAATTTATTCATATTTTTCTTTCCTTTGCAGCATTCTTCAATTTCAAACTTTATCAAATGGATGTGAAATGTGATTTCCTTAATGGTTATGTTCAAGAGGATGTTTTTGTCGAAAAACCTCCTAGATTTGAAGATACAAAACATCCTGATCTTGTTTTTAGACTTACCAAAACTTTATATGGCCTTAAACAAGCACCTAGATCTTGGTATGATAGACTTACAAGATTTTTGCTTCAAAATAACTATGTCAAGGGAAATGAAAATCCAACCCTTTTTATAAATAAAGACAAGATAAATGTTTTTATTGTTAAAATTTATGTTTATGACATTATATTTGGTTCAACTCAACAATCTTTAACTTATTCCTTTGCGGATCTAATGAAATCTGAGCTTGAAATAAGTAATATGGGTGAGTTAACATTTTTCCTTGGATTTCAAATCTCTCAAAAACTAGAAGGAATCTATATATCTCAACATACATATATTAAAGATCTTCTTAAAAAGTATGGATATGAAAACACTAAAAGTATAAGTACTCCCATTGGTACCTCAAACACACTTGATCTTGATGAAGTTGGGAAACTAGAAGATCGAACAAATTTTAGAGGTATGATAGGAAGTCTACTTTACTTGATAGC
This sequence comes from Viscum album, assembly GCA_963277665.1. Classification (NCBI taxonomy): domain Eukaryota; kingdom Viridiplantae; phylum Streptophyta; class Magnoliopsida; order Santalales; family Viscaceae; genus Viscum; species Viscum album. Next base: position 2,078,424,906 of record OY728141.1, on the reverse strand, counting down.
CAGTCATCCATACTTAATGTTTTCAGTATTATTATGTGCAAGATATCAATACAATCCTAAGGAATCTCATTTAAAGGAAGTGAAGAGAATTTTTCACTACTTAAAAAGGGAACCATGGATTTATGACTCTTTTATACTTTTGGAAATGATTTTGTTTTAAAAAGTTTTTCGGATACTGAATTTGGTGGATGTAGAATGGATAGAAAGAGTACATCTGGAACTTTTCATTTCTTAGTAGATTCATTAGTTTCTTGGTCTTGAAAGAAGCAACACTCAGTAGCACTTTCCACTACTGAAGCTGAATATGTAACAGTTGGAAGTTGCTGTGCTAAAGTATTGTGGATGCAACACACACTCAAAGACTATGGCTTGAGTTTTACCAAAACACAAATTTTTTGTGATAACACAAGTGCCGTTTCCCTTAGTAAAAACCCTGCACATCACTCTCATGCAAAGCACATAGATATTAGGCATTACTTTCTTAGGGATCACAGACAAAAAGAAGATATAATTCTTCAATTTATCGGAATGCAAGATCAACTTGTAGATATTTTCATAAAATCTTTACCCTCTGATAGATTTGAATACATTAAACAGAAGTTAGGAATGATAACCGTAAGGTAATATTCCTTGATTAACTTCCTAATTGAACCAATCTCCTTATAGTAATAAACTCTTTTTTATAGGGGGAGTACATTTACTGTGATGTTTTTCATATTTTTCGTAATGATTTTTTCCACATTTTTTGTAATGAAGTCTTTCATATTTTTCATAATGAAGTTTTTCATATTTTTCATAAAGAAGTTTTCCAAGTTTTTTGTATTATAGTTTTTCAAGTTTTTTTTCATAATGAAAATTTTTGTAATGAAAATCTTCAGACCTGAAATTTTCTTAATGGAAATTTTTGGATTTGAAATTTTCGCAGTGAAGTTTTTTTTCGTATTCAAGTTTTTTTTGGAATTCAAAGTTCTTCAAGAAGAATGTTCCTCAATATGAATAATCTTCCCAGAAATCCGAAAGGTATGATTCTTTCTTGAGTTTTTCATAATTATCTTTTACTTGCTGTTAGTTTCTTTTGTTTTTAAATTCTCAGATTCTAGTTTTTCCTAAAAATCTTAAAAGATCAGATCCTACTCATTTTTTCCTTACGGATATCATATCAACCATTAGATCAGATCAGAAGGTTTCCTAACCATTATATTGAATTTGGAAGATGAAAGGTCACTTCCATCGCCTATATAAAGGACCCCCGATGGTTGTCCCACACCGTTTTTCAAAGATTGTGTGTGTCGAAGCTCTGCCCCTATACAAATGCCTGTTCCGAACTTTTCAGTAGTGCTCAATTCCGAATGTCTGCATAAGTTCCCTCTCAAGATATGTCTTCTATCAAGCCAATTGCAGAGTGGAAAATATACAGGGATAGGTTAGTTCATCCGAACTTCTTCAACAAGTATGACTCTATTATTTTCAAGAACATCAAGCTCAATGGATGGGAAAGTGTATCTATTTCAAAGACAGGAGCTCAGGATGTTGTCTATCCAGATCTTCTCATAGAATTTTATGAATCAGTTTGCTTCTTTAAGGAAGAAGGTAGAGAAAAATTCTCTTTTAAGAGTTATGGAAAGACGTAAAAACTATCTTACACCAAGGATTCTAGCTTAATAGGGCTCTCATATGAAGGAGAAGCCGAATTTTGCTCCCACAAGCTGCCGAATGTTCAAGGAAGTTTCATCAAGGTGAAGGATATGGAATGACTTGGAACTAATAATGTAAAGACAAAAAAGATTTCCCATCTATCTACCAACAATCGGATCCTACAACTATGGGTTCAGGGTCTTATCGTACCGAGGAAGGGTGATACAGACACCCTTAAGAAAAGTGACATGTACATCTTGTATTTTTTGGTAAACCTAAAGAAGGTGAACCTCATGAAACACATTTTCATTACAATTTAGAACATCAATAATGGGAATCTGAGAGATCAGATTTTTATGTATCCTGCCCTTCTCTCCAAACTGATAGTTCAGTGCCTTGAATCTTTCAAGATCCCCTACAGCTCCAAGATGAGGAATTGAAAAGTAATGCTTATCAGTGATGATACCCTCAAGAGGATGAAATTAGGTTTTGCTAAGGATTGAGGTGAGTTTTATGATATACCTGAGGATGAGGTAGAAGCCGTTATAAAAAATGTCAAAGAAGCCAAACCTTCAAAGAAAGATAGAAAGAAGAGGAAATTAAAGGAAGTGGAAGCAATAGAGAAAACCCCTAAGGCCAAAGAAGCTCAATCTGCACCTTCAAAGACCAAAAAGAAAAAAGCTTATCTAGATGAAGTGGTTTCCAAATGGAGAGAGGATAAGAAAAATAGGAAAGAAGGGGAACCACAATTTGACTTGGACCCTACAGAGGCCAAAGCACTGAAAGAAAAGGCTGCTGAAGAACTTGAGAAGTAAGAAAAAGAGAAGAAGCAAAAGAAGAAGATGTCAGAGGCTGAAATTTGTCAATCCCTTCTGAGGGATACCAAAATTGCATATAAGAATATCCCTATTCTGAAGTATTTCCTGGTGGAACCATTACCTGAGACTCTAGGTAAGAGGTTTATGATTTCGGAAAAACCACAAGAGAATATTATGGAAGAGAAGAAAGCTACAGAAGAAGTACAACAAGCTGAGACTAGTGGTGGATCTGTTGATGTGATCAAGCAAGTTGAAGATTATCATGAAAAGGAAAGTGCTTCCAAAAAGTTTTCACTCCAGACTTCTCAAGCCGAATCTTTGAAACTTGAAACTCCTAAAATGGATGAGAAAGGTGAAGAGGAAGTAAACAAGTTATATGAGGAAGAGAGTCATAATCATGACACAATTCTTCCTGAAGAAATTGAGGCAGGAGATGAAAAGGAGAAAATTGATGAAGATAAGATTACACAGTTATCCGGAAGTGAGCATGAGTCTCCAGGAGAGGAAGATGTTCCAAAAATTGATAAGGGTAAACAAGTGGTTGTTGATACCCCAACCAAATATATTTTGAGGAAGAAATAAGATAGACGATCCTCTAAGAGGAAGCTGATAGAGCTAGAAGAAGAACTATCTCCAAGCAAAATGTCTGATTCATAGTCATTAGCTTTAGGACATGATTTTGTTGTTTAGTCCCTGAAAAAGATTGTGGACACCATTACGATCTTTCTAGTAATTGACTCCATATGCCAGATGCTCCAGCATAGAATGAATCAGAAGTCAGACTCCATATCCATGGTGATGGATAGGTGTGTTAAGATTGAGATCGAACACAATAATTTCCTTATCAATTATGAAGCCCACAAAAATTCTTGCAAGAAAATGACCAGATGGTCTAAGAAAATCATTGAAGATTCGGAAGATCTTGATCAATTTCAAGAAGATGTCAAGGAAGATTTTGATACTGAAGACACAAAAATCAATAATCTTACAAATAGATTTCAGGAAAAGCTAAATCTTGAACAAATTCCTCAGATTCAAGAGGTCAAATATCTGAATGGGAAGCTGAGTTATTTTGTCCAAAGCTGGAAAACAGAAAAGGATCTCCAGATTGAGATCCATAAAAAGCTAGTGAAACAAGATGAATTGCTAAAGGTTCAGAAATAGGCCATGAAAGCTCTGGAAGATAGGATCAAAGCACTATAAAAGCAAGCAGATGAGGATCACAAAGAGTTGAAAAAGATGAAGACAATCATGAAAAAGATGATGCCTAAGGAAAAAGAAGCAAAATAGACACAAATCCGATCTTTTGTTGTATTTTTTCCCATGTACTAATTCTTCCAATTGTAATGAAATTATGGTTGCTTGTTTTATTTGGATGTCTATACTAATATTTCAGGCACCATATTTTTTTCCATTCCCTCAAACTCTTTGAAAATCACATAGGGGGAGAAGGAAAATGAATTGTAAAGGGGAGAAGGAAAAATATTTATAAGTATAGAAGAAGTATACCTAAGTAAGGGGGAGTTTATCTAAGGGGAGTTCTCATTACGAAGATTTATATATTCAAAAGAAAATTCTCATTCTGGAAATCTAGAATACGATCCTTAGTGTTCCAAAGCCTAATGGGGAAGTTAGTCGTATTCGTCTTTTCCAATGTGAAAAGGTAATAAGATTTATTTTAAAGTCAAATTTTTTTACCAAGTCCTTATATTATTTTTCATAAGGATGTTTGTGCTTTCCAAAAAGGGGGATATTGTTGAGTCAATAAGGTTTTTCTTATGGATTTTCCATTCCTTCATATTTGGGAGAGATTGTTAAGTCAATAAGGTATCCTTATGACTTTACCATTCCTTCTGGTTTTGAAAATCACAAACACCTTATTTCAAGGAAAAACTCATTTTACCCCTTGTTTTACTTACTTAAGGAAAATTTCCTTACCAAAGGAAATTTACCCTTACCTAGATTTCATTGTTCATATCATAAATTTTCTAAGTGTAAAACTCAGATTGAAACCAAAACCTCGGAATCCTATAATTACCTAGATATGAAGCATTTTATTTTAGGATCCGAATTCTTAGAATTCTGGTTATGAACTCTTCTGAGTTTTGACTCCTAATTATGAATTAAAATTCTGGTTACGAACTCTTCTGAGTTCTGACTTTGAATTCTAAATATGAATTCTGGATTTGAACTCTTTAAATTTCTAACTCTAAATTCTGATTACAAATTCTAGAAACAAACTTCTCTGAGTTATGACTCCAAGTTCTCTGAATTCAGACTCTGAAATCCTATGAGTTCTAACTTCGAATTCTCATGAACTCTGACTCCAAACTTTGTAAGTTCTGGTTCCAAATTCTAGTGAATCCAGATTTTAAATTTCCTTGAAATCTAGACTCTGCAATTCTATAGAATTCAGGTTCCAAATTTCTAGAAAATAGAATCCGAACATATTTGTATTATAGACTCTCAATTCAATTTTTGGTTAGAATCCAAACTTTCATATTTAATTTCATTCCGAATATCAGATTTTGGTTACTCTTACACTTGTTTAGTTATAAAACAATTTCGTTCTTTCAGTTACTCACTAACCATTGTTTGAGTGACATGTGTATAGGTCCCTCTGAAATTCAAGGAAAAATATGACCATTGGAGGAGGGAGCCGACCGTTGAAGCTGTGCCTATAAATAGAGGCTCATTTGAAAGAGCTCAGAACTTTTGACAAAAACTTTGACAACTGTGCTTACATGATGTTAAAGTGATTTCTAGAGAGAGAGGCTCTTATAAACTCCCAGGATTCATGTAGAAAGTTTGAAATACTTGTTCAAACTTTTCTTCATGTAGATTTTATTAGTGTAGAGGTTCGATTTTCTTAAAATCAGAGACTTCAGGTTGTGAAGTCAGAGGTGCTGATTTCCTTACAAATCGATGGCTTGCGGGGATAGTAAGAGAGATACCGATCATCAGATTGATGGCTTACCTGGGTTAGGGTAAGACAGAACTTCTTAAAAGTATAAATAAAGGTACCTCTTATCCAGGGTTATTGGATACCTTCCTATTTGGGTTAAAAGAGTTTCTACTTGTTACTTGTAGTGTTATTACTTTGTTTTCTGCTGTGTATTTTAGTTGTTGAGGAAAGTATAAATTTCATATAATTCCTTAAACTTGTACTCTGTTTTTATAGGATTATATACACTTTAAGGTAGAATCTTAGTTTGTGTAAACTTTTGTTAAGTTTCATTTCCGGAATCACTTTTCCAGAATCAAGCAAGTCTTTAGATCTCAGAGGTGTTGTAAATTTTGTTTATACAAAATTTCTTTAAGGATTTTTAAAGTATACAATTCACCCCCTCTTGTATTTGAGCATCTCATGTTTACATATTCGATCCTATATTTGGTATTATAGAGTATATCATAATCACATACCATCTCACAAAATTATATTTTAATTTGGTTTTATAATATAATTAGATCAAATATACATAAATTAATCCAATTTAGTTAATTTCAACTATCACGAACCATCCCCTGAGGCCCGTGTTGTGACTACCCTAAGCCCGCCTTCCATAGTCCAGGGGTTGGTGACTTGCACTGGAAATGTGTATCCCTAAAACAAGAATTCATTGCCTTTAAAACTATACAAACACACAACCCAAGAACAAAAAAAGAAGCAACCATGAATTAAACTGCTATAGTAAAAAGCGTACTGAAAGTAAAGGGTCCGGAACACAACCCAAATAGGAAAGTACAAGTACAGCTGGATAAGGAAAACAACTTCTGGAATGTCCACTGAGGATCATACCTGAAAGGTAGGTATAGCTTATGATCAGTTTTCACTGCGGCACATCACGTCAAATGGTCCACCTTTGAGCACCATCCAGTCCTAGCTCCTTTAGCCTTGATCAATACTATCCGTCATTTTCACAAGACACAACAAGGTTCGGGTGTAGCCTGTGCAGGGGTGAGTATAAAAATACTCAGTAGGGACCCCAAGACCCCCAGAGGTCTTCCAGAGTTCCAAAAAGTAAAAACCACAAAGCAAGACTTCATCCACAGAGCACGAAGTAGTCAACAACTCTACTTAGTTATATTCCCATACATATACCTAATTTATCAAGATATACTCATCTCATACATGAGGAAACATAAGGACCCAACTTCTAATCCATTAGAACAACTAATCCACGGGGGAATAATACCACAAAGGTAACACCACAAAGGTAACACCATGAAGGTGAAAGTACCACAAAGGCAACACCATGAAGGTAACACCATGAAGGTAAAAGTACCACAAAGGTAATACCACGAAGGTAGATGTACCACATAGGTAAAACCAAAAAGGTAAAAGACTCAGCTCACACAAGGTATATAACTTAAGAACAGAAGTACATATGATTAATCATATCGCTGGATCATCTTACTCTGTCGAGAGGCTCTACTGCTGACCCACACAGGATCGACATGCGCTGAACCACACATGATTGCTGAGTGCTCACCCACAAAGGATCTAGCCCACACAGAATCGGTATGTGCTGAACCATAAAGGATCGCTGAGTGCTGACCCACAAAGGATCAAAAGGTACTGACCCACACAATATCACTATTAATTATTCACGTCACAGTCAATCTCCTCCACCTCACTGCCAGACACTGGATTCCTACTCATAGTACGCTTGTTCTGGGATAACCGCTCCTCAATCCATCAGTCGTATTTCAAATAGCATGAAGTTCCACGAAGAAGTATCCCAAAGGACCGCTATGTCGCAGGGGTCCCAAAGCGACATACGACGCATCAATCGGACGCGTGGACTGTGACTTATAAGTGTTTTAGTACCGAGGTCCCGGTTAGATTTGGGTTCAATCCAACATGAACATACTCCATATTTCTCCAAAACTCAAGTGGAGTATACCAAAAGGATTGTCTTGATCCAAGGATCCCGGTGCCATAGACGATTCATCAAACAGACGCCCGACTCACAAGTTATGACTCTTTAAGAGAAACTGGGCATGGTTGGGTCCGGGTCCAGTCCGACCCGGCCCGAACCGGCATGATACGACCTGTAGGGGGTGCGTCTTGGCCCGTAAGGGGGGTGCAGCCCGACCTACGGAGGTGCAGCCCACTGGAACGCGTAGACCGCTGGAGTGGGTCCCGCCTTAGCCGACATGGGGGGGGGGATCACCTGGTTTTCCCTAACGGCCAAGCGGACATTTGGTTTTCTCCATAGTGGAGGCGCCATGTGGAGCCGACTCATCTACCGCAGGACCTATAGGGAGTGGGTCCTGCCACCGCGACGTTAGAGCCGCGGCTCCTTCGGCGGTGCGCCGATGCCTCCTTCGGCGAATGACTGATACCGGCTGCTTCTTACGTCAATCGCGGCTAAAAATCCACAATCACCTTCTCTGGTGGCAGGCGATGGCGCACCGCCACTTCCTTCGCGACCGACCCAAGCTGACCGTCGTCTCCACCCGCCGCGACTTTGGCAGTGACCTCTTACTCCGGAGGTGCTTGATGGCGCGCCGCTATCTCCACTGCGGCCGTCCGTTTCCGGCCACCACCATCACACACCGTACCATTTTCTTTTCAATCTAAAGAAAAATTCTCACGAAGTATGCACCAAATTCCAACCAAAGGAAGAGGGTCCGAGCCTTGTTCTTTGGCCCACACCCTCCACGTTAGCTTGATAGCAAGAGGGTAGAACAAGATTCAAAAACTCTTGAAACTAAAACTAAATAAAAACCCTACCTCAAGATCGTTGGAGAACACCCTTGATTGAGGAAGAGTCGGTGTTCATCGTCCCCACAAAAATCCACCAATGTTTCCGCTCAATCGTCGTCCTTCAGTTCATGATTCAGTTTCGCTCATCACCGCTCGCTGGAACCGGTCCCATCCTCCAAGTGGTTGGTGTCATGACACTTTATCATAACTTCATCAATTGGTGAATCCGTGCCAACACTCCTCCCCAAGCTCCATATAAATAAGAGAGGGGGAGGATGAGTAACACATGTGGAATTAATGGGGGTTCATTTAATAGGAACCTTCCTAATTCTAACAGCGCTGTTACCAAGGATTTGAGGAGTCAATCCATTTAATGGGTTGACACATCATTGGTCCCACCACCACCACTTGTCCATTGGAGGATAAGAAAAGAGAGAAATAAAATAACAAAGTTATTTTATTAATCTTTTAAAATTCCATAATATAAATTTTTCTCCATACCTACTACGGTCGAAGTGAAGCCTCCCTTAAGAAAATCCCGGTGCTGCTGATTCAATGGTTCCCTCAAATTTTGAATCCGAGCACCTGTTCAAAAGATAGAAAATGCCTCCCACATGTTTATTGAACATACATTAAAAAAAGTTCAGAAATTCATTCTGAGCACACCGAGCCTCAGAATCACGCACCTTCAATTTTTTCAGACTCGTAATAATTCTATATAATTAAAAAAAATTACATGGAAAATATGGGTCTTTACATTCTCCACACCTTAGGGATTTTATTCCCTAAAAGACACAACATAAACTAAGGAAACAAATGAGGGTACTGAGTACGGATATGAGCCTCCCGCTCCCATGTGATCTCCTGGAGGTTCCCGTGCTACTAGCGAATGCACACTAGAGGTATCGATCATCCATGAAGGACCTGCTCTTATCGATCCTCAATCTCCACTGGAACCTCTATAAACATCACCCCATCATCAAATTCCAGCTCGCCATGGAAGATGATGTGAGATGGGTCATGCACGTATCTCCTCAACTGGGATACGTGGAATACATCGTGAACCCTCTCCAACTGCGGTGGTAGTTCCAAGAGATATTCTACCTTTCCAATCCTCCAAAGTATCATAAAAGATCCGATAAACCATGGTGAGAGTTTTCTGCCTCAGCCAAATCTCCACAAACCTCATTGAGGTGAGACCTATAGGAAGACGTGGTCTCTCTCATTGAACTAGAAGGGCCTCTGTCTCTTGTCATCATAAGACTTATGTCTATGCTCTGAAGTCTTCATCCACTCCTAGATGATCTGCACCTTCTCAGTGGTAGCCCGTACCAACTCTGGACCCATAAGTGCTGACTCCCCTGGGTCTGTCTAGTATAGAGGTGATCTGAAAGTTCGACCATATAAGGCCTCAAATAGTGCCATACCAATGGTGGAGTGATAGATTTTGTTGCATACGAACTCCACCAAGGGTAAGTTATCCTCCCAACTACATCCAAAATCTAGGATTTAATCACATAGAATGTCCTCCAGTGTCTGTATGGTCCGCTCCATCTGACCATCTGTCTGAGGATGAAAGGCGATGCTCAAACGTAGGTGAGTCCTGAATACCTCATGTAATCCCTTTCACAACTAGGTTGTAAAATGTGCTTCATGGTCAGAGACGATTGTCGATGGCACCCCATGAAGTCGTAAAATCTCCTGTACGTAGAGGCGTCCCAAGACCTCTACTTATATTTGCTCTCATATGGGTAGGAAGTGGGCCGACTTGGTGAGTCAGTCAATGATCACCCAGTTGGAATCATGTCCTCTGGACGTACATGGTATCCCTGTCACAAATTCCATGGAGATACCATCCCACTTCCACTCCGATACCTCTAGTGGATGCGCTAAGACTATTGGAACCTGATGCTCAGACTTCACTTTCTGAAAAGTGAGGCATAATGAAACAAACTCTGCCACTGCCTTCTTCATCCATGGACACCAGTGCTAACGCCAGAGGTCCTGTTACATCTTTTCCACTCCAGGATGTACCACTGGAGGGGACACATGGAAATACCTCAACAACTCCTCCCGTAGCACCACTGGTACCATGATGTGTCATCTAAATATGATGACATTCTCCCCACCTTCATAAAATCCATCAAGTGAATGTCCTATGGATATCTGAGCATGTCATGCCTCACAGTCAATATCCCCAAGCTGTGCCTCCCATACTCGCTAAAGAAGTGGGGGAGTGAAAGTCATGGACTGGATGTAAGATTCTCCATCTCTATCAACAAATAATATCTGTAACGCAGCTAGCTGCTCTGTCGCCTCACTCAATAGCTGTAGAACAAACCTCCCGCTGAGTGCATCTGCCACTACATTCCCCTTCCTAAGAGTATACACTATCTCAAAATCATAGTCCTAGAGGAACTCTAGCCATCATCACTATATGAGGTTCATGTCCTTCTATGATAAGATATACCTGAGACTTTTGTGATCAGAGTAGACTGTAAACTATTCACCCATAAAGTAGCGTCACCACATATTCAAGGTAAAGACCACTACTGCTAACTCTAGTCCATGGGTAGCATAGTTCTTCTCATGCTGTCTCAGCTGTCGTGAACCATAAGCGATCACTGCTTACTCCTGCATTAGGACTTACCCAAGTCTGGTCCCTGATGCATCGCTGTAGACTACATACCCAACACCCTATTTTGGTAGCCTCAAGATGGGGGCACTCGTCAGTCTCTACCTCATCTCCTGAAAACTCTGCTGGCATCTATTCGTCCACATGAAGGGTTGTCCGTTCTTCTTCAATGCTGACAAGGGTGCTGCAACTCTGGAAAAGTTTGGTATAAATCTCTGTTAGTACCCAGCCAACCACAAGAAACTACGCACCTCGGTCACACTTCTGGGTGGCTCCCAAACTAGCACATCCTCTATCTTCACTGGATCCACTGTAACTCCAGCATATGAGATAACGTGTCCTAGAAAGTGGACCTCCCATATCCAAAACTGGCACTTTGAGAGTTTACCATAAAACTGGTGCTCTCGGAGTGTATCGAGTACCATCTGAAGATGATAGGCATGATCCTCCTCCGATGCCGAGTATATCAAGATGTCGTCGATGAAGACCACCACAAAGAGATAAAGGTATGGCTGAAAGATCCTGTTCATGAGTCCTATGAACACTGCAAGGGAATTGGTCATGCTGAATGGAATAATAAAGAACTCATAGTGGCCATACCAACATCTAAAGGTCGTCTTCTACCCATCCTCATCTCGTACCCTGAGATGATGATAGCCTAATCTGAGGTCTATCTTCGAAAACCAACAATCTCCCTTCAACTGATCAAAGAGGTCATAAATCCTCAGAAGTGGATACTTGTTATCCAGGGTCACCTGGTTCAGGCGCCGATAGTCCACACTGAGTCTCAAACTCCCATGTTCCTTCTTGGTGAACAAAATTGGGGTTGCCCATGGAAAAACACTGGGCCTTATGAACCCCTTCCACTAAAAGTCCTCCAACTGTACCCATAACTCACGAAGCTCTATGGGATCCATCCGATATGATGGGGTAGATATCGGTGCAATTCTGGGGTACAGGTCGATGTAAAAGTCTACCTCTCTATGAGGAGGTAGTCCTAGAACATCATCAGGGAATACATAAGCATAATGGTCCACCACTACAGGATAAATCGGACTCTCAACATCAACTACTCCGAGGGTATGTCTGGGCAAATAATGTTTGATAGGCTGAACCCTCCTCTAGGTAAGTCCATTCTATGCTGCAATGGTCCCCTTATCGCCAGTGAAGGAAAACCTGGTCCCATACTCACGAACATACCGCACTTTGTGCCTAATATAGTCAATCTGAGCATGGATAGTGGATAACCAATCCATACCCAAGATGACATCATAAGGCGTCAATGCTACTACTAGAAGATCCTAGCCGAAGCTCTTGCCTCTGAGAGTAATCTCACACTACCAGAACCAGTGCGTAATCATCAAATCCCCTCCCATAGGAGTCTCTAGACATAAGGATCGAGCCAATGGCTCTGTTAGAATCTCCGAGCTCCAAACAAGGGATGTGGCAATAAAAGAGTGACTGGCACCCGTGTCTATAAGTACTGCATCTAGGGTGGAGTAGAAAAATTTCATACCTCTAATCATCCCCAGACTGCCGTGGTCATAGGCCTCAGCTGCCGAAAGCTGAGTTTTTCCCTGTTCTCCTACTCCCTGTGGTCGGGGTGGACCACCTAGAGGTGGTGGCGGTAGAACCTCGAATCTCCACCCACCACCTACTACATGACCATCTCCTCTGCCACATATGTTTTCCTACAAAACTTGTCGCTCAAACCTATGCCTCTACCTTGGTTGTCCCTTTACTGTCATTTGGTCGTCTATACGGAGGGTCGGGCAGTCGCGAGCCATGTGACCCTACCTGCTGCACGAGTAGCACTGCATACTCCTCAACTATCCTCCTCTATCCTGTACACCCCTAAACACTGACCCTGTATCCTTAGGTCATCCACCAGAAGTTTTGGCCTGCTTGGTCCCCTACGTCATCCATCTACTACCTACTGCAGATGACTCTGCTACCTGATGTCTGGTGGTGGCTCTCGCTATGGGTGCCCGCTCATCTAGGAAGCTCTCCACCAAAAGTGATCTCTCTAGAACCCCAGCCTACATCGGAATGATAAGATATATCATTTGTGATCTAATATCTTGTCGAAGACCCTACTCAAAGGTCCGGGCCCTAAAGAAAAGGTCCCATACCATGTCGGTGGAGTAGCGGGAGAGATCAGTGAACCTCGTTGAGTACTGGGCCACGGTCATGATGCCCTACTATAAGTGCAACGTGCCTTGTATACACACCGAGCATAGAGTCACTGGGATGAAATCTACCCTGAAAAGGTCTTAGAAGTCTGCCCAGGTGAGGGTCGCATCATCGTGTAGCTGGAGTGTCAGACTCCACCATCTCCCAGCTGCTCCTTGAAAGAGATTGTAAGATAGGATCACCATCAGATCAGCTGGTGTCCCAACTAAGCGAATTTTTTTCCACAACCTCCATCTAGTCCTCTGCCTCCTGCGGATCCATCTCACCTTGGAACCTCGAAGTCCTTTTCCATTGGAACTCGTGCAATGTGCTCAGTCGGCATGAACCCTCTGCTAGTGATATTGGTGGAATTTGCTACCCAATGGGTGGTGGTGATATTGGTACACCACCCGATGGTATTATCGCTGTAAGAGGTCCCTACACCAAAGCCTCATTGCTCAATGGGTCATCGTCATGTACTCTCTTAGGAATTCTGGATGGCTATCTATGTGGCGATATCATAAAAAAAAACAGGTGCTCCATGGTCAATAAGTTATACCTGGTGAGATGACTCAAAGAAATCATAAGAAAAAATTTTCAAAACACATGCAATCAGTGTTTACATGCACTGAGTCTAAAATTAGAATTCAGGGTTCTGGTGTATGGATATGTCCGCCGCCAAACCAACATTGGATTCCCCAAACTGAAAACCACACTCATAACACTTAACACTATTTCCATGTAGAAAAGACTAGAATCCTAGTTCTTTGATATAACCGACTCTTCTGATACCACTTTGTCACGACCTATCCCCCAGGGCCCATGCCGTGACTACCCAAATATCACCTTCCATAGGCCAAGGGTTGAAGAATAGCACCAGAAAGGTGTATCCCTAAAATGGGAAGACATTTCCTTTAAACCTGAACATACACACAACCTAAGAACACAAAAAAAGAAACCATGAAGTAAAAAACTGTAGTAAAAAGTGAACTGAAAGTAAAGGGGTCAGGATACAAGCACAACTGGAAAGTAAAAGTACTATTGGAAAGTAAAACATCTCCTGGAACATCCACTGAGGATCCTACCTGAAGGGTAGGTATAGCTCACGATTATTAGTCACTATGGCACGTCATGTCAAATGGTCCACCTCTAAGAACCATTCAGTCCTGGCTCCCTCAACCTCAATCAACACTGTCCGTCATCTGCACAAGACATAGCAAGGTGTGGGAATAACCCATGCATGGTTGAGTATAAAAATCCTCAGTAGGGATCCCAAGACCCCCGGAGGTCTCCTAGAGTTCCACGAAGGAAAAACCACAAATAAAGACTTCATCCACAGAGCACAAAGTAGTCAACAACTCTACTTAGGTATATGCCCATACATATACCTAAGTTATCAAGATATACTCATTTCATACATGAGGGAACATAAGGCCCCAACTTATAAGTCATTAGCACAAATGATCCATGAGGGAAGAATACCAAAAAGGTAACACCATGAAGGTAACACCACGAAGGTGAAAGTACCATAAAGGTTACACCACGAAGGTAACACCACGAAGGAAAAAGTACCATAAAGGTAATACCACGAAGGTAGAAGTACCACACAAGTAACACCATGAAGGTAAAAGACTCAGCTCAAAGAGGTATATAACTTAAGCACAGAAGTAAATGTGATTAGATGTATTGATGGATCATCTTACTCTTTCGAGAGGCTCTGCTGCTGACCCACACAGGATCGATATGTGCTGACCCACACAGGATCACTGAGCGCTGACCCAAACAAGATCTGACCCACATAGGATCAGAATGTGATGACCCACACAGGATCGCTGAGCGCTGACCCACATAGGATCACTGAGCAATGACCCACACAGGATCGAAAGGTACTGACCCACATAGGGTCATTATTCAATCTTCACATCACAGTCAATCTCCTCCGCCTCACTGCCAGCCACTGGATTCCCGCTCATAGTATGCTTGATTCTGGGAGAACCGCTCATAAATCCATCAGTCATATTTAAATTGGCATAAAGTTCCATGAAGTAGTATCCCAAAGGACCACCATGTCGCAAGGGTCCCAAAGTGACAGACGGCGTGCCAATCAGATGCCCGGTCTGTGTCTTATAAGTGTTTTAGCACCAAGGGCCCAGTTGGATTCGATTTCGATACAACCTATACATACTCCAAATTTCTCCAAAACTCTAGTGGAGTATACCAAAAGGATCTTCTCACTCCAGGTATCCCGACACCACAGAAAATTTTTCAAACAGATGCCCAGTTCATAAGTTAGGGCTCTTTAAGCGAAACTGGGCCTAGTGAGGTCTGGGTCCGGTCTGACCCAGTTCGAGTCGACCTGACCTAGTCTGGTTCTGACCCGGATCGGCCTGAACTAGCCTGGTTCGGCCCGGTGGGGTTGGGACATGGCGAGCTTAGCCCACTGGGCCACAGTCCAGCCTGACCCGTAGGGGGGTGCGGCCCGACCCGTAAGGGGGGCGCGACTCGACCCGAAAATGCGCGACCCACTGGGCTCACATGGCCCGACCCGCAGAGGTGTGGACCACTAGAGTGAGGCTCAACCTAGCCAGAATGGGGGGGGGGAGTCCCTCAGTTTTCCCAAATGGCCGAGCGACCGTTCAGTTTTCTCCACAGCGGCGACGCCACGTGGAGTCGCCTCATCTACCTTAGGACCTATAGAGAGCGTGTCCTGCCGCTGCAACGTCAGAGTCGTGGCTACTCTGGCGGTGCACCATTGTGCACCACTTCTCCTCCTGCGTCCGGATGATGCCAGCTGCTTCTTACTTGCACTATAGCTAAAAAGCTGTGGCCACCTTCTCCGGCGGCGCGTTGCAACTTCCTTCACGGCCGGCCCGAGCCGGCTGCGTCTCCACCCGCCATGGCTTCAGCCATGACCTATTCCTCCAGTGGCGCGTGATGGAACCCCACTATCTCCACTATGGCCGACCATTGTTGACCATCACCATCACCCACCATACCGGGTTTCGTTCAATCTGAAGAAAAATGCTCGTAAAGTACGCACCAAATTCCAACCAAAGGTGGCAGGTCTGAGCCTTGTTCGTTTGGACCGCGCCCTCCATGTTAGATTGATAGAAAGATAGTAGAACAATATTCAACAACTCTTGAAACTAAACCAAATAAAAACCCTACCTCAAGATCATTGGAGAACGCCCACGATTGAGGAAGAGTCGGTGTTCATCATCCCCGCAAAAAGCGGCCAACGTTGCCGCTCAATCGTCGTCCTTCGATTCCTAATTCGGTGTCGCTCATCACCTCTCTCCGGAACTGGTCCCATCTTCCAAGTGGTTAGCATCGAGGCACTTTATCAGAACTTCTTCGCTTGGTGAAGCTGTGCCAACACTCCTAGCCAAGCTCCATATAAATAGGAGAGGGGGACGATGAGTAACACACATGGAATTAATGGGGGTTCATTTAGTATGAACCTTTCTAATTGCAACAGTGCTATTACAAAGGATTTGAGGAGTAAATCCATTTAATGGCTTAAAACTTCATTGGTCCCGCCACTAGAGCTTGTCTGTTGAAGGAGAAGTAAAGAGAGAAATAAAATAACAAAGTTATTTTATTAATCTTTTAAAAGTCCAAAATCTAACTTTTTCTCTAGACCTACTGTGGTCAAAGTGAAGCCTCACTTAAGAGAATCCCGATGCTATGGATTCATTGGTACCCTCAGATTTTTAATCCAAGCATCGATTCAAATGATATAAAACACCGCCATCACATTTAATGAACATACCTTAAAAAAGTTTAGAATTTCATTCCAGGCACACCATGCCTCAGAATCACGCGCCGTCAATTTTCACAGACTCGTAATAATTACATATAATTAAAAAAAATTACATGGAAAATCTGGGTCTTTACAGTAACCAATGTCACACTGAAATTGGATATAAAAACATAGAAAACTTTTGAACATTTTTATTTTAAAAACCCACAGTGTCATTTTTTCTGTATGATTAATTTTAAATTAACTTCTGACACTTATATATTAGGAATTTGGAAAAATGGATTCCATATTTAGAACTAGAATAATTTATAATGTTTAATAAGATCAACTTAGTTTTGACCAAAAATATTAGTGAAATTGATTAAAATTAATTACAATAATTAAGAGAAAAATTAGCTTAACAAAGGACTAAACTTTAAACTTAAGACCCAAAACGACCTAGAAACTTGTCCAAAATCCATTGAATGGCCATATTTTGACCCTATACTCCATTTTCACGAATTAGGTCCATTATTGGAGACACTTTACATGGGAAAAATATGGTTGGAATTCTCTTTTCAAAAATTTACAAGAATGAAACTCCTCCACTATAAAAAGTCACTCACCTGTCCCACTTACTCACACCTCTAAAGAAATTTGGATCACCAAACCTCTACTAAAATAATCTCCCAACTTCTGTAACTTCTTCCTTGAAGCTTACCATTTTCTATAAATCCAAAAAAGAAGGTCCTTTAGTGAAAACCAATAGGAGTTACCTAAAGAAGAGGCAACATCCTTACTCTAGCTCTTTTATTTTATTTTCTTTCTCCACCACCTCAATTAATCTTATTCCTTGATTACATAATAACCTCATTATAATAAATATACTGATATGTTTTTATATTAATGGTTAAATATATAATCACATAAACTTCCATCTAATGGGTAACAAACTTACTGTTCTTGTGTACGGTGAACTACCGTCCCACGAAATTACATTGTTCGTTTTCCTTTACCACCTTTCATGGTTGAAAATTATGATGGAAAAACTGTTTATATCTAATATATATTATATTTATTATGTCTTTATGATTCTTTAATTTCTTTATTACACATACCTTTATACTTTCCATCTTGTGTAAATACGATAACATCATTTGTGGACGTGTGGACTACCGCATCTTTAAAGTGATGCAATTCATAATAATGCTAATATAATTATAATATATACATATATAAATATATTTCATTTAATTTCATTCTTTCAATATGATAATAAAAAAAGCAGCGTTCATGTGTACGTATGACCTACCGTCACCATGAATGGTGTATTTGGTTTAATATTTCTATCTTTTATATATTACTATAAATAATTATATACTAAATATATATTATATATACATCATGTTTTTAAATCTTTAAGTAAATCATGATCTAATTAGGAAGATCAAGAATAACACATCAAAACATGTACGATAAATAAAGTGGTTATTACCTGAAACATTACTTTAACGTAGAATTGTAAATTAACAGGTAAAATAAAGTCATAAGTATAAGGAAACAATCTTAAACATTACATAATCTCGAGTTAAGTCAATAATTTGACTTTATTTCACATTGAGGATATTTTCAAGTTTATAGATATAGAGAATTAGGATATAACCCATACATAAAAAAAATCACAGAAATACAAAGTGGACACTTCCAACAGTATCCATTTCTTCCCTAAAACAGAAAATTTTAAAATGAAATGTCATTTCTTTTCATGTTTAATCATCATAACTTTTCCATGATCCTATCCATGACTCTATTATCCCTTAAATCCTATTAATTTTTTTTAAAAACTTAGGATGAGCACAAAAAATATCAGTAAGGAATAAAACCAGTAGTCCAGGAATATTTTAAAATCATGAAAACATTTTCACAAAATCATAATTTTCACCCATAAAACATAAGTTCTTTAACATACCTCATGAAATAATAAGATTCTTGAAAAAATTATTCCCAATCATAAATCATAAAGGTAACTTGTGGCATCGATAACATACTTACATTGTATCTTTCACAGCTATATAGGGAGTAACCTTTATGGTTACGTTTGGAATACCCATCACAGTATAATCCCTAAATATATTAGGAGAAACCTTATCGTTTAACTCCATATCATTACATAATACATTAGAGAGATATCATGGGCTCACCCGACCTTGGTTTATCATGGAACCACCCAAATAAATAAACAATTTCCAAGAACCATAACATAATCATAACACATAAAACTAGCATAAATGAAAAATAACATTTCCACTTTGAAACCACATTTCATATTTACCAGCTACACATTCATAAATGAAAACATATTATTTTAAAATAAAAGTGTAAAATTTTAAAGTAAACATAAATACATAATATTTACATGAAAGTGATAAATTCCATTCATGGCGTATATGTAAAAAAACATTCAAAGTTATTGAAATAATCAAAAAAATTTAAAAACACAATTAAAACATTTAAAAAGAATATTTTTAAATAAAAGTGTCCAATACCACTATAAAACTTTGAAATAAATGTAAATTTTAAAACATTAATGTTCATATAAATAAATCCTTAATACCATTTTGAAAACATGGACATTAATCATAAATATTTAGAAGACTAAATCTTTAAAACACTTAAAACGATATTTCAGTTAAAGAGTCCCTTAACACTTGAGAAACACTTAAATAAAAAACATTAAAGAATAAAATTAAAAGAAACTTTAAATATAATTATAATATAGTAATTCATGATATACCATGTCAAAAGGGTTGTATATACACCTTAAAGGATAATAAAGGTGCATAATATCAAGATATGCCTCAATAAAAGGAGATTGAGATGAAGTCCCTTACCATGAGTCCGACTTGCCACATACAATTTTTATATTCCTAAATAATAAAAGTTGATTAATTTATAATTTCTTTAGAACCTTTTTCAAGTTTTTTATTTCTTTTATATCACTTATAACCATGTTATATTACTTAAGTTCATATCAGATGCTTTGTAGATATTCGGTACATTAGTAAAAATAAACATGGTTTTGATGTCACTAGTCCATGTGGTCATAAGTCCATCATCTCCAGAATAAAATTCATGAAATAATAATCACTTTTATACAAAAATTACACTTTTTAAATCAAACCATTCATTTATAGTATGAAAAATGAACAATGTTATAATCATGGAGATGGTAGGCTGTACAGAGGCATGAGTAATGTTTTCATTTTTCATTAATCATTATGGAAATAAGGTAATTATTATTTTACATTTCAAAAATTATCATAATATTATTAAAATCATAATAATAATTTAAATATAATTATATATATATATATCATAAAAGTGATGTGTAACAATTCACATAGCTTCATGGAGGTGATAGTTCACACGTATGCACGAACAAAGTTATCATTTTTATGTGCCTGGAAAATAAGAACATAATTGAAATATTATTATTTTAAAATGATAAATATGTCATTAATATCATATATAAACATTTATTATATAATTATTACCAGTTTTTATAGACAGTAATAAAAAACGAAATATATCGGTTCGTGAGGCGGTAGTCCGCCACACACACGAACGAAATATTCATTTCCTATTTGATGAAATTGAAGATGAATTTAGGTGATGATATAAACATAATAAAATATCAGTATATTGAGTATAATGGATTTATTAGTTCATATTATAATAAGAATATTTATAGGAAGTGGAATAATAAATAAAACAGGAATACTTAAAAAGACGACACCTCTTCTTCGGTTGATCACCTTTGAAGAACACCTTAACACATATAAAGAGGGTGTTATGCCTAAAATAAGGCCTCAATAACGTGGGAAGGTATTATAGGAAGAGTTTTGGGTAGATATTGGCCAAACCAAAAGGATTTTGAAGTGTGATTATTTGATAAGAGTGAGTACCTTTTTATAGGAGAGGGGAGGGGCACCCTTGGAAACTCTTAAAATATTAAATTAATATAAATTCAATTTCGGTTCCAAATGGATCCAAAATAATTTATTTATAATATAATATGATTTCGGGTTGAATCCCCATCATAAAATTAAAATTATAAAAAATTTAATATTTTTTTAATCCTTATCTTTTTGGTTTAACCCTTATTTTACCCTTTTTAATCACACAGTGATATTATGTTATTTACACTTTGTGGGTTAATGTAATGACCTTAACATGTAAAAAGACACAAAAAGTGTCATTTATGAAATATTTGGACTTATCCCAACAATTTTTCCAAATATTATATTTTTAGGAATTTAATATCATTTAATAAAATATTTTATATTTTAAAATACAAATAGTGTCAATTTTGACATTATTCATTAGTTGACTTTTAAAAAATATTATAACAGGATGATAAGTTTGAAAAAACTATTATAAATAATCAAAAAAATGAATAAATTATCCATAAAATTTTTTTATGGTATAAATTAAGTTAGATAATATTTATTTTAAAATTTATAATATCATTTATTTGATTCTTTCAATAATGAAGAAATTACTACATCATCTTTGTGTCACCATTTAATTTAATTATTTATTTCCAAAAAAATTATAAATAAATTACCATGATCTAGGTAATATTATTATATTTATAATGGATATTTTTATTCTAATATATCTCTTTTATAACCCCATATTAAAATTGTTTTAGTTATGAGAGTCATGATTATGACATCTTGGTCTTTATTTTAAATAAAATGTTTTTTAGTTTCATAATCACATACAATTGGATCCAAGTGGTCTCAAAATCTACCCAAGGATGATAATGGTCGGTATACACTCATCCAATTAAATTAGGACAAGTTTTAGGATAGTTTTATATTTTTATGATGTTATTTTTACGTTTAATTACCAGATTTACCCTTAACCGTGGTAACTAAAGTTACTATTCATAATGTCCAAAAAATAAAAAGGAACTATTTAAATAAGTTAGACCTTATTATTCCAAATATAAAATCCATTTTTGAAAATTAAAAACACAGAAGTTTTAGTAATTAATTTAAAATTAATCACCATTACCAAAATGAGAAAACAAGTTTTTCTAAAACTAAACCATAAAAAAATTGACATGCATTTATATCTAATTTCAAAGTGAGATTACTTATAATGAACAACATTGGATTAAATGATAAAAAAATTAATTAATTATATTTAAAAATAATTAAAATTATAATCTAACTACATAATTTAATTATATGAAAAGGCATTTTTGAATTAAAATGCAGTATTTTTTCACTATTCATTAAAAAAATGAATTTATCAAAAAAATACCAAAAAATAAACTAAAGTGAATTTTTATGTCCCAATTATAAATAAGAAGTTTATTTTGTCAAATAGAATATATAAAAGTGTCAAAAACTATATTTAATAAGGATTCTTCATCAAAAAGTGGTAAAACTACCTTTTAAAAATATTAGAGTATTTTATGATTAAAATTAGATTTATTCTCATTTTAAGACTCTAAATTTTATTAGAAGAAAGTAAATTTTTTTAATAAACATGTGTAAAAATAATATAGTTAGTTATTTTCATTCTTTCCAATATAAAGGATAGGCGATAACTACTATTTAAAATAATAATATTGATAATACTGCCAAAATTGACACTATTGGTATTTTAAAATATAAAATATTTTATTAAATGATATAAAATTCTTAAAAATATAATATTCTTCCAAATGGTTATTATGAGTCCAAATATTTCATAAATGAAACTTTTTTGGTTCGTTTTATATGTTTTTATAATTACATTAACCCACAAAGTGTAAATAACATAATATCACGGTAAGATTAAAAAGGGTAAATTAAGGGTTAAATAAAAAAGATAAGGATTAAAAAAATCTTAAAAACTTATATAATTTTAATTTTATGATGGGGATTCGACCCAAAATCATATTATATTCTAAAGAAATTATTTTGAGACAATTTGTAACTGAAATTGAATTTTTATTAATTTAATATTTTAAGAGTTTCCAAGGGTGCCCCTCCCCTCTCCTATAAAAAAGGTACCCACTCTTCTCTAATACTCACACTTTAAATGACATTTGTTTTAGCCAATATCTATCCAAATATATTTCTAGAATACCTCCCCACATTCTTGAGGTATTATTTTTGGCATAACACCCTACTTAGATGTGTTAAGGTGTTTTTCAAAGGTGATCAACCGAAGAAGAGATATCATTTTTTAAGTGTTTCTGTTTTATTTCTTCTTCCAATTACAATAAACCCTATTATTATAATATGAAATAATAAATAAATTATACTAAATATAATTATATGTTATTATGTTTATATCCTAACCTAAATTCATCTCCGATTTCATCAAATGGGAAATAAACATTTCGTTCATGTGTACGACATACTACTGCCTCACAAAACGATATAGTTCATTTTTCTTTACTATTTATCAAGAATGGTAATAATTATTGAATAAATGTTTATATATGATATTAATTACATATTTATCATTTTAAAAGAATTATATTTCAATTATGTTCTTATCTTCCATGCACATAAAAACGATAACGTCGTTCGTGCGTACGTGTGAACTATCACCTCCACGAAGCGATGTGAATCATTTTTATTCACCAAATCACTTGTATGATATATATAATTATATTTAAATTATTATTATTATGTTAATAATAATAATATTATTCTATAAATTCAAAATAATAATTACCTTATTTCCATAATGATCAATGAAAAATGGAAACATTACTCATGCGTACGTAAGAGCTGTCATCTCCATGATTATAACATTGTTCATTTTTCATACCATAAATGAATGTTTTGATTTAAAAAGTATAATTGATGTATAAAATTTATTATCATTTAATTAATGTTATTTTGAATATTATGGACATATAACCACATGTACTAGTGACATCAAAACCATGTTCATTTTCGATTCATGTACCGAATATCGATAAAGCATCTGATATGAACTTAAATAATTATGTAAAATTAAAAAAATGGTAATAAGTGATATAAAAGAAATAATAAAATTTAAAATGGTTCTAAATAAAGTATAAATTAATCTAATTTTATTATTCAATAATATAAAGATTGTTCATGATGAGTCGGACTCATGGTAAGGGAGTTCATCTCAATTTCTTTTTATTGATGCATATCTTGATATTGTGCACCTTTATTATAATTTAAGGTGTATATATGACCCTTTTTACATGTTATATCATGAATTAATATATTCTAATTATATTTAAAGTTTTTTAATGTTATTATTTAATTTTTTTATTCAATTGTTTCTCAAGTGGTTAGGGACTCTTTAACTAAAATATCATTTTAAATCTTTAGATGATTTAGTCTTATAAATATTTTTGATTAATGTCCATGTTTTGAAAATGGTTTTAATTATTTATTTATATGGACATGAATTTTTTAAAATTTTAACTTCTTTTAAATTATCAAAGTCGTATCAGAAAATTTGATTAAAAAATCTTATTTTTAAATTTTTTAATTGTGTTTTTAAAATGGATTGTTTATTTCAATAACATAGAATGTTTTATTACATATATTTCATGAATATAATTTCTCAATTTTATGTCACTATTATGTATTGATGTTTAATTTAAAAGGTTAAAATTTTATTTTAAAATAACATGTTTTCATTTATGATTGCACAACTTGTAAATATTAAATGTGATTTCAAAGTGGAAATGTTATTTTTCCTTTATGCTTGTTTTATGTGTTATGATTATGTTATGCTTCTTGGAAATTGTTTATGTATATGGGTGGTTCCATGAAAAATCAAGGGTGGGTTAGCCCATGATATATCTCCAATGTATTGGATAATGATACAAAGTTAAACAATAATATTTCTCCTAAGAGATTTAGAGAATATACTATGATGGGTATTCCAAACATAACCATGCAGGTTACTCCCTATGTAGTATAGAATCTAAAATGTAAGTATGCTACGGATGAAAAAGTTACCTTTATGATTTATGATTTAAAATAATTTTTTATGTAATATTATTATTTAATGAGGTATGTTAAAGAAATTATGCTTTATGGGTGAAAATTATGATTTTGTGAAAATATTTTCATGAATTTAAAATGTTCACGGACTTACAGTTTCATTCCTTATTTAATATGCCATACTAAGATTTTTTGTGATCATCCCAAGTTTTTGAAATGTTTTTAATATGATTTAAGAGATAATATAGTCAAATATGGGATCTGGGAAAAGTTATGATGATTAAACATTAAAATAAACCACGTTTCATTTTAAAAGTTTCTGTTTTATGGAAGAAATTGATACTATTGGAAGTATTTACTTTGTATTTATATGATTTTGTTATATATGAGTTATGGAATGATTCTCTAGAGCTCTAAACTTGAAAATATCCTCAATGTTAAATAAAGTCAAATTATTTAATTAACTCAAGATTATGTAATGTTTATGGCTCGGGCCTTATATTTGGTATCAGAGGTCGCTTTAGACAACTTTAGGGATTAAGAGTTTTGGTTAAACATATGGTAACATTATATGTATATTATTTTAGTTAAATAATTATCATATAAATTTTTAATATCAAGGAAATTTGTTTAAAAATGGAATTAGGAGGATCTCAGACAACATTCCTATCTCTTTCTAATGACTTTCTTAAAATAATTATCTTCGTGGTGGTTATAGTTCACACGAACAAACGAATGACGTTATTATTTTTATGTTCATGGAAGGTAAGAACATAATTTAAATATTATTATTTTATAATTATTAATATTTCATGAATATAATGTATAAAAATTGATTCCATCATTATAACCATCCTTGATAGAGGGTAATAAAAACAAACTATATCGGTTCGTGAGGCGGTAGTTCACAGTACACACGAATGCAATGTTCATTTCCCATTTGATAAAATTGGAGATGGATTTAGGTGATGATATTAAAATAATAAAATATTAGTATATTGAGGATAATTTAGTTATAATTTCATTTTATAAGAATAATATTTAGAGGAGGTGGAAGAAGAAATAAAATGGAAACACTTAAAAAAACGATACCTCTTCTTCGGTTGATCACCTTTGAGGAGCACCTTAAAACATATAAAGAGGATTTTATGCCTAAAATAAGGCCTCAAGAACATGAGTAGGGATTCTAGTAAGATATTTAGGTAGATATTGTCTGAACTAAAAGGCTTTGGAAGTGTGAGTATTAGATAAGAGTGATCACCTTTTTATAGGAGAGGTGATAGTCACCCTTGGAAACTCCTAAAATATTAAATTAATATAAATTCAATTTCGGTTCTAGATGGTCCCAAAATATTTTATTTAGTAGATACGATAATTTTGGGTTGAAAAACCATCATATAATTAAAATTAGACAAGTTTTGAATATTTTGTAATCATTATCTTTTTGGTTTAACCCTTATTTTTCCATTTTTAATCATACCATGATATTATGTTATTTACACTTTGTGGGTTAATGTATTTACCTAACATGTAAAACGACCCAAAAAAGTGTCATATATGACATATTTGGACTTATACTAACCATTTGGCCGAATCCTATATTTTTAGGAATTTAATATCATTTAATAAAATATTTTATATTTTTAAAATACCAATCGTGTTAATTTTGACACTATTCATTAGTTAACGTTTAAAAATATCATAAATAGAAGATAAGTTCAAAATAACTCCTTTAAATAATAAAAAACATGTTTAAATTATCTTAAAAATTCATGGATAAAATAAATTATGTCAGATAATATTTATTTTAATATTTATAACATCATTTATTTGATTATTTCATTAATTAAGAAATTACTACATCATCTTTGTGTCATATTTTTTTAATTATTTTATTTCTAAAAATTATAATAATAAATTATCATGATGTAGGTAATATATTTATATTTCCAATTATAATTTATATTATAATTTATCCCCTATATAAATCCATATTAAAATACTTTACCTTTTAAAAACAAAAGTGTAAAAAATGACTATTCATTGAATATAATATTATAAATGCATTAAAGTAATCCATGTGGCTCTAAGTGGTCCTAAAATCTACTCAAGGATTATAATGGTCAATATACACTCATATAATTAAATTAAGACATGTGTTAGGGTAGTTTTATATTATTATAATATTATTTTTATCTTTAATTACCCGATTTACCATTAATCGTGGTAATTAAAATAATTACAAAAGTTGTTATTTATAATGTACAAAAAATAAAAAGGAACTATTTAAGTAATTTTTACCTTCTAATTTCAAATATATAATCCATTTTTCCCAATTCAAAACATATAATTAATATAAATTAATTAAAAATTAATCCTTGTTGTCAAAATGAGAAAACAAGTTTTTTAAAAGCAAAAACCATCAAAATATTGACATGCATTTATATCTAATTTCAATGTGAAATGACTTAAAATATCCAAACTTTTATTAAATGATAAAGAATTAATCAAATTAAACTTTAAAACCAATTAAAAAGATGATATAACGATATAAATAAATTGGAAAAAAGGCAGTTTTGAATTAAAATGCAGTATTTTCACTGTTCATAAAATAATGAATTTTATCAGAAAAATATAAAAATTTCAAAAAAAGTAAAATTTGATGACTCTATTACAAATAAAAAGTTTATTTTTTCAAATATAACTTATAAAAATTTCAAAAACTACATTTTAAATGGGTTCTCCATCAAAAGGCGGTAAACATGTTTTTTTTGAAAAATACTTCTTTTATCTGAAAAATTGAATTTGTTATTATATCATGTCTAGAAAAAATATAATATTAATTTTAAAAATCAAATCAAATATATTACATATATATTTCATTAATAAAATCCATAAATAGGGATTTTATTATTTTGTAAACTCACTTATTTGCATTTAAATAGTTTTTCAGAAAAACATTTCCTTTGAATTAAAAGGAGTTTTATTTTAATTTATAAATAATTGTTCACAAAATAATTAATTAAATACATTTTTAAATAATATTTTCATAAATCAATTAATACTGTTCATTCTCTCCATTTTAATAGCTAGGTTATAAGGTAACATAATAATATTTAGTTGTTCGTTTAATTTTGATGTGGCATATTATATACACTATTGAACATATTGTATGATTTTAACAACTAAATATGTTACATTACCCCCCCTTTTGGAAATTTCATCCTTGATATTTGAATTTGGGTTTGGTAACTAAGGTATGACTCTTCAAAATACCTTTATTGCATTCCCACATCAGAAAAACAATTAATAAAACTTCTACTTTAAAAGAAAGAATGAATATTACGAAGGTAACCTAAGATATCACATACTAGTATTCCATGTAGGAAAACATAGAAATGGAAGAAAAAATAACCATCATTTTATGATGGAGAATGTTAGAAAACATGTTCAGGAGAAAGTTAACAATCAAAAAACCATAAACTTATGATGGGTTAAACGATCTTTGATTTCATGGTAGGAAAAGTAAATAGAAAATGATTCTATTTTAATATCCTTTTCATAAAATTGGGGAATTATTTTACTACTTATAATAAGAATATAAGGTAATATACTTATTTTAAAAGTATATTTTCTTCCATTAATAAAATTCCACCACAAACTCATCTGTTTCTCCAAACAATGAGTATTTAAGTTGAATTTTCCACTCCTAAAGCACTAGAATAAACTTCTAGAGAATCAAATAATCCAAAAAATATTAACAATATATTTCTTCTATCTTGAAAAATTTACCAAAACAAAAAATGTTTAGTATAATATCAGATAATTCCCCCAAAATAATAAACCATTTTATGAAGAAAAACTACTTTTAATCTCCAAAATTCAAAAGTAATACCCTAAGTTCAACAAAGACCATTCAAAAAATAATTGTCCTTAAAATTACTCAAAATAATCCAAACTAAGATTGAAACCCAAAATTCATATTGATTTGATCACATAGTCATTCAAGATAAATTTTAACATTTATCTTCAAATAACATCAATCACTCTTAATGTCTCATACTAAAAAGTAATTAACCTAATAACATGTTCTCCATGATAGGTTAATAATTTCTGTAAATAAATTAATTACCATTAGTCCACAATTAAAACCTAGATTGTTCTAAAATATAGTTAAACCAATTCTCCTCAAATAAAATCCCATAGTATTCTATTTTCCTTAGGCATATAGGGTTTTCAAAATAGTGAAATTCTTAAACATAAGTTCCAATAATAAATTTATTATTAATTAATCAAATTCTTTGACTAAAAAATATAAAGTCATACTAACCAGGGACTTCACGTAGGCCATTGGTAGACGATACACCCTTTTCGCCCTTTGGTTGTGGGTTTGATCCCTATGGCCTTGCTGGATATGAAAGGTTTTCACCCATCTCATGGGTTTTACTTTTTCTAAAACTATATCATTATTATAAAATAATCCCAATATGAGATTAAATCCTAAAAAATAATCATAACATGTTTTAACCCTAAAGTTTTTATTATACCTCTCATTTTCATGCCAACTTATAATGAGCTCAACATCTCAATTCATGACATCTTATATATATTGACATATATATTTTTTCCTCAAAATGATTTAATGAAACTATTTCCAAAATAAATAATATCGTACCTTGATCATAGTGTCCACCTAGTTTCATCATCATTTTGTTCACGTAGATAGAAGGTCTATGCATTGCAGCAATGATTTAGATATTCTTCAAAATAACTTGCTTCTTTTTCCCAAATATACCTTGTAAAACTTGGGTTGTAGGGGTGTTCATAGAGAAATAGTTTTGGAAAATAATCTTGTATGACATATAATTTCAATACATCAGATAAGACTTTCTTTTTATAAATAATTCAGACTAAGTTTGAGTTGAAACTTTCAATAAATGGTCCTTCTAATATACCATAAGTATGTTCAGAAACACTATATTTTAAAATAAAAATATAAATAGGCTGTGCAAGGGTCTCCTTCTTCAGTAACTTTCTCAAAATCATAATATACTTCATAATCTCTTGATAAGGTAAAATATTTAAAAATTCCTTGATGATATTTACCTTTTTTGAAAATATGAGAATATTAAGAAAATAATATTTGATTAAAAATGACCCATGATTCATGATGGTATTGAGGTATATTGGAGGTGTTTTATTTCTCAAACAACTACTTTCAAGTGAGTTGTATGTTAGAAAATATTTCAGAATCATCCGGACATGACTTTGAAATAATTATTGCAAGAAAGTCATCAGTAAGAGATAGGAATATTGTTTGAGATCCTCCTACTTCCATTTGTAAATAAATTTAATTGGTCTGAAAAAGTTATAGAATAAGTATTTAACCAAAACAATAGACATATAATGTTACCATATGTTTAAACAAAACTCTTAATCCCTAAAGTTGTCTAAACTGACCTCTGATACCAATTATAAGTCCCCAAACATAAACATTACAAAATCTTGAGTTAAGTAAATAATTTGACTTTATTTATCATTAAAGATATTTTCATGTTTATAACTCCAGATAATTATTCAATAAATCATACATAAAAATACATGAAATATAAAGTGGATACTTCCAACAGTATCCATTTATTCCAAAAAATAGAATTTTTTTAAAATTAAATGTGGTTTCTTTTCATGTTTAATCACCAAAACTTTTCCCTGATCCCATACATGACTCTATTCTCCCTTAAATCCTATGATTTTTTTTCAAAAACTTGGTATGAGAACAAAAATATCATTAAAGGATATAAAATAAGGAATTAAACCGTTAGTCTATGAATATTTTAAACTCATTATTTTTTTCACAAAATCATACTTTTCACCCATAAAACATCAATTATTTAACAAACCTCAAGAAATCATAAGATTCCTGAAAATAATTATTATAAATCATATATCATAAAGGTAATTTTTGGTATCCATATCATACTTACATTGTATCTTTCACGTCTACATAGGGAGTAACCTTGATGGTTACGTTTGGAATACCCATCACAGTATATTCCCTAAATATCTTAGGAGAAACCCTATCATTTAACTCAGTCTCATTATCCAATGAATTGGAGATGCATAATGGAATCAACCTCCCTCAATTTATCATGAAACCAATCATATACATAAACAATTCCCAAGAACCATAACATAATCATAACACATAAAACAACCATAAAAAGATAAAAATAACATTTCCACTTTGGAATCACATTTCATCTTTACATGTCGTGCACTCATAAATGAAAACACATTATTTTAAAATAAAATGGTAAAATTTTAAAGTAAAAATCAATACATGATAGAGACATGAAATATAGAAATCATATTAATGGTGTATATGTTAAAAAAACATTCCAAGTTATTGAAATAATCAATGTATTTTTAAAACACAATTAAAAAATTTAAAAAGAATATTTTTGAATCAAAGTGTCCCATAAAAATTTGAAACTTTTTAAAGGAATTTAAACTTTAAAACATTCAGGTACATATAAATAAATCCTTAAAACTATTTTGAAAACATTATCATTAATTAGAATGATTTAGAAGAATAAATCTTTAATAAATTTAAAACGATGTTTTAGTTAAAGAGACCCTTACCACTTGAAGAACACTAGAATAAAAATTATTAAATAATAACATTAGTAAAACATTAAATATCATGATAATATAGTAATTCATGATATAACATGCCAAAAGGGTTGTATATACACCTTATAGGATAATAAAGGTGCATAACGTCAAATACGCCTCAATGAAAGGTGATTGAGACGAAGTCCCTTAACTTGAGTTTGAATCGTCATGTACAATAATTATATTACTAAATAATAAACATAGGTTAATTTATACTTTATTTAAAACCTTTTACGAATTTATTATTCCTTTTATATCACTTATTTCTATGTTATAAAAAGTACATAATTATTTAAGTTCACATTAGACGTTTTGTCAATATTTGGTACTTGAGTCGAAAATAAACTTGGCTTGATGTCAATAGTCCATGTGGTCATAAGTAAATAATCTAAAAAATAACATTTATGACATAATAATAAATTTTATACACCAATTATACTTTTTAAATCAAACCATTCTTTTATGGTATGAAAAAATGAACAATGTTATAATCATGGAGAAGGTAGGTCATACGTAGACATGAGTAACATTTTCCGTTTTTCATTGATCATTAT
Organism: Viscum album; assembly: GCA_963277665.1. Lineage (NCBI taxonomy): Eukaryota > Viridiplantae > Streptophyta > Magnoliopsida > Santalales > Viscaceae > Viscum > Viscum album. The sequence goes on along the minus strand of OY728141.1, from coordinate 2,078,392,959 downwards.
GGAAATAAGGTAATTGTTATTTTATCTTTAAAAAATTATCATTATATTATTAAAATAATAATAATAATTTAAATATACTTATATATATCATACTAGTGATGTGTTGAATAAAAACAATTCACATCGCTTCGTGGAGGTGATAGTTAACACATATGCACGAACGAAGTTATCATTTTTATGTGCATGTAAGGTAAGAATATAATTAAAATATTATTATTTAAAAATGATAAATATGTCTTGAATATCATGTATAAACATTGATTTCATAATTATAACCAGTCTTGATAGACGGTATTTAAAAAAGAACTATATCAGTTTGCGAGGCAGTAGTCCACCATACACACGAACGAAATATTCATTTCCCATTTGATAGAATTGGATATAGATTTTAGTGATGATATTAATATAATAAAATATAAGTATATTGAGTATAATTTAGTTATTATTCAATATTATAAGAATAATATTGAGAGGAAGTGGAAGAAGAAATAAAACAGATATACTTAAAAAAATGATACCTATTCTTCAGTTGATCACCTTTGAAGAACACCTTAACACCTCTAAGAAGGGTGTTATGACTAAAATAAGTACTCAAGAATATGGGTAGGGATTATAGGAAGTTTTTTGGGCATATATTTTCTGAGAAACAATTATTTTGAAGTGTGAGTATTAGAGAAGAGTGATTACCTTTTTATAGGAGATGGGTGGGGCACCCTTGGAAACTCATAAAATATTAAATTTATATAAATTCAATTTCAGTTCCAAATGATCCCAAAATAATTTATTTAGCATATAATATGATTTTGGGTAGAATAACCATCATAAAATTAAAATTAGACAAGTTTTGAATATTTTTTAATCATTATTTTTTGGTTTAACCCTTATTTTACCCTTTTTAATCATATTGTGATATTATGTTATTTACATATTGTGGATTAATGTAACTTAAACAACATGTCAAACGACCCATAAAGTTTCATTTATGACATATTTGGACTTATCCTAACCATTTGGGTGAATATTATATTTTTAGGAATTTAATATCGTTTAATAAAATATTTTATATTTTTAAAATACCAATAGTGTCAATTTTGACACTATTCATTAGTTGACTTTTAAAAATATTATAACAGGAAGATAAGTTCAAAAAAACTCCTTTAAATAATCAAAAAAATTCATAAATATCTATAAAATTAATGGATGGTATAAATTATGTCAGATAATATTTATTTTAATATTTATAATATCATTTATTTGATTCTTTCATTAATTAAGAAATTACTACATCATCTTTGTGTTATAATTAAATTTAATTATTTAATTTATAAAATTTATAAATATATTATCATGATGTAGGTAATATTTCTATATTTCCACTGACTATTTATAGTCTAATAGATAACCTATATAAATCCATATTAAAATACTTTAATTTTTAAAAACAAAAGTGTACCTAAACTGACTATTCATTGAATATAATATTATAAAAGCATTAAAGTCATCCAAGTGGCTCCAAGTAGTCCTAAAATAAACCCAAGTATTCTCATGGTTAGGATATACTCATAAAATTAAATTAGAACATGTATTAGGATAATTTTATATTATTATAATATTTTTTACCTTTAGTTACCCAATTTACCCTTAACCGTGGTAATTAAAATAATTACTAATTACTATTCATAATGTCCCAAAAATAAAAATGAATTATTTACATAATTTAGAAATTATTATTCCAAATATGGAATCCATTTTTCCAAATTAAAGACACATAATTGGTAGAAATTAATTAAAATTTTATCCCTATTGTCAAAATGAGAAAACGATTTTCTTCAAAGTAAAAACCATCAAAAGATTTACACACGTTTATATCCAATTTCAATGTGAAATTAATTCCAATAACCAAAATTTGAGTAAATTATAAAAACTTAATCCAATTAAAATTAAAAAATAATTAAAATTTTAATCTAACTATATAAATAGATTGGATGAAAAGACAGTTTTGAATTAAAATGCAGTATTTTTCACTATTCATTAAAAAATGAATTTTATCAAAAAATACAAAATTTTCAACCAAAGTAATATTTTATGAATTAATTCTAAATAAGAAGTTTATTTTGTCAAATAGAACTTTTAAAAGTGTCAAAAACTAGATTTGAAATGGGTTCGCCATCAAAAGGCGGTAAAACTGTATTTTTTTTGAAAAATACTTCCTTTATCCAAAAAATTGAATTTGTTCTTATATCATTTCTAGAAAACATATAAGATGAATTTTAAACCTTAAATTGAATATATTACACATATATTTCATTAATAAAATCCATAAAGAGTGATTTTATTATTTTTTAAGCTCACTTATTTTCATTTAAATAGTTTTTTTCAAAAAAAACATTTCCTTTTAATTAAAAAGGGTTTTATTTTCACTTATAAATAATTTTTCACAAAATAATTAATTTAATAAATGTCTAAACAATATTTTCATAAATAAATTAATACTATTCATTCCCTCCATTTTAACAGCTTGGTTATAAGGCAACATAATAATATTTAGTTGTTTGCTTAAGTTCGATATGGCGTATTTTGTATGCTATCAAACATATTGTCTCCTTTTTAAAACTTGGGATGTTACATTAATTTTAAAAAAAGATAATAATATATTTTTATAAAACATTTAGATTGATTTTGAGTTGAAACTTTCTATAAATTGTCCTTTTAAAATACCATAACTATGTGCTGAAAGACTATATTTTAAAATAAAATATAAATAGGTTGCACAGGGGTCTCATTCTTTAGAAATTTTTTTCCAAATCATAATATGATTCATAATCTTGTGATAAGGTTAAATATCTAAAAATTCCTTGATAATATTTATATTTTTTGAAAATATAAGAATATTGAGAAAATAAGATTTGATTAAAAAAAACACATGATCCACAATGGTATCGAGGTATAGTGGAGGTGTTTGATATCTAAAACAACTACTTGAAAGTGAGTTGTATGTTAGAAAATGTTTCAGATCACCCATACATGAATTTTCAATAATTATTTTCTAAAACTATTTCTCTGCGAACACCCATACGACCCAAGTTGTATAAGGTGTATTTGTACAAAGGAAGCAAGTGATATTGAATAATCTATAAATCATTGTTTGAATGCATGAGATTTATGTCTATGTGAATAAAATGATAACAAAACTAGGTGGATACCATGATCAAGGTATGGTGTTCTTTATTTTGGTAATAGTTTTATTAAATCATTTGGAGGAGAAATAAAAAAATAAAACATATGTCAATATATATAAGACTTCATGAATTAAGATGTTGTGGTCATTATGAGTTGGTATGAAAATTAGAGGCATAAGACAACCTTTAATGTTAAAAAATTTTATGGTTATTTTTGAGGATTTTATCTCATATTGGGAATATTTTATAATAATGATATAGTTTTAGAAAAAGGACAACCCACAGGATGGGTGAAAACCTGTCGCGTCCGAAAAGGCCGTGAGGATCAAACCCACAACCAAAGGGCGACAAGGGTGCATCACCTACCACTGGACTATGTGAAGTCCATGGTTAGTATGAATTAATTAATTTTTAGTTCAATGAGTTGATGGAATAATAATTATTTTGTTTTGATAACTTATGTTTTATCCAATGGATATCCTTGATATTAGAAAATGATTTGGGGATTGAGTGATAAATGTTATTTGGTAAGACGTTCACTATTTTGGGAACCCTATATGCCTAAGAAAAATAGAATACTATGAGATTTATTTGAGGAGTAATGGTTTAACTATATTTTAGAGGAATATATGTTTTAATTGTGGAATAATATAAATTAGGTTATTTATGGAAATGATTAACCAATTATGGAGAACATGTGATTGGGTTAATTACTTTTTAGTATGAGACATTAAGAGTGATTGATTTTATTTGAAGATAAATTTTAAAATTTATCTTGGAAGACTATGTGATTAAATACTTATGAATTTTTGGTTTCAATCTTTGTTTGTATTATTTTGAGGAATTTTAAGAACAATTATTTATTGAATGGTCTTTGTTGAACTTAGGATATTACTTTTGAATTTTGGAGATTAAAAGTAGTTTTTCTTAATACAATGGTTTATTATTTTGGGGGAATTATCTGATCTTGTACTAACAATTTTTCATTTTGGTTAATGTTATAATATTGGATAAATAGATAGTTAATATTTTGTGGATTATGTGACTCTCTATAAGTTGTTTCTAATGATTTAAGTGAAAAAAAATCATCTTAAATAATCATCGTTTGGAGAAAAAGATGAGTTTGTGGTTGAATTTTATTGAAGAATGAAACTCTACTTCTCAAGTAAGTATGTTTATTTATCTTCTTATTCTAAGTAGTAAAATAATTCAACAACTCAATGAAAAGGACCTTAAAACAAAAACATTATCCATTTATGTTTTCTACTATGAAATCAAAGACTTTTTAACCAATCCTGAATTTATGGTTTTGTGATTGTTAACTTTCCCCGGATAATGTTTCAATCACTCTCCATCATAACATGCTGGTTAGTTTTTATTCTATATCCATGTTTTACTACATGGAAACCTAGTATTTGTTATTTCATGTGACCTCTGTACTTCAGTTTATTTCTTTTAAAGTGGATGTTCTATTGACTCTTTTCCAATGTTGAATTTAAATAAAGTAATTTTGAAAAGTGAAACCTTAGTTACCAAGACCAAATTCAAAATTGTGAGGACACAATTTCCAAAAGGGAGGAAGAATATAACATACCAGTTAATTATAAAATAACGCCTTTTCATATTTATTAATATTTATGAATTAGATAGTAATTTTACCTTAACAATATGCTATGTTCGATAGCATACTCGATACTCAGCAATGAGTTTCTTCGAAATCTTTTGATGTAATTACCATAACAAGTCAAACAAACCACAAAAGTGTCATTTATGACATATTTGGTCTTATCCTAACAATTTGGATTAATATTATATTTTTAATAATTTAATATCATTTAATATAATATTTTATATTTTAAAATACCAATAGTGTCAATTTTGATACTATTCATTAGTTGACTTTTTTAAAATATCATAACAGGAAGATAAGTTCAAATAAACTCCTTTAAATAATCAAGAACATGTTAAAATTTTACATAAAATTCGTGGATGGTGTAAATTACATAAGATAATATTTATTTTAAAATTTACAATATCATTTATTTGATTATTTCATTAATTAATAAATTACCACATCATCTTTATGTCACCATTTAATTTAATTATTTATTTCTGAAAAATTATAAATAAATTACCATAATGTTGGTAATATCTTTATATTTATAATGACTATTTTTAGTTTAATATATCACTTTTATAACCCCATATTATTTTTTTAGTTATGAGAGACATGATTATGACATATTTGTCTTTATTTTAAATAAAATGGTTATAAGTGTCATAATAATATCCAAGTGGCTCCAAGTGGTCCTAAAATCTACCCAAGGATGCTCATGGTTGGTATATACTCATCTAATTAAATTAGGACAAGTGTTATGGTAGTTTTAGATTATTATAATATTTTTTTACCTTTAATTACCTGATTTACCCTTAACCATGGTAACTAAAGTTAATATTCACAATATCCAAAAAATAAAAAAGGCCTATTTACAAAATTTGTAACTTATAATTACAAATATGTAATTTTTTTCCCAAATTCAAAACACATACGTTTCATTAATTAATTTAAAATTAATCCTCTGTGTCAAAACTAGAAAATGGGGGTTTTTAAATAAAAACCATCAAAAGAATAACATGCGTTTAGATATAATTTCAAAGTAAAATTACTTCCAATGAACAAAATTGGATTAAATTATAAAAAAATTATTTTATTATACGTTAAAACACATTAAAAGGATAATCTAAATACATAATTAAATTAGAATAAATGACAGTTCTGAATTAAAATGCAGTATTTTTTCACTATTCATTAAAAAATGAATTTTATCAAAAAAATACCAAAAATTCAACCAAAGTGAATTTTGATGTCCTAATTCTAAATAATAAGTTTATTTTGTAAAATATAACATATAAAAATGACAAAAAATAGATTTAAAAAGGGTTCGCCATCAAAAGGAGGTAAAAGTACCTTTTAAAAATATCAGAATATTTTATGCTTAAAATTGGATTTATTATCATTTGAAGCCTCTAAAATTTATTAGAAAAAAGTAAAAACATTTAATAAACATGTGTAAATATAATATAGTTAGTTATGTTCATTCGTGCCAATACAACAGATAGGTGATTACTACCATTTAAAATAATAATATTAATAATGTATTATTTTTCAATATATCTTAATCTTGTGTGAAACATAATATTTCGGAGAAACCCATTGTTGAGTATCAAGTATGCCATTAGATATAACATCCCCGTTAAGGTAAAATTACTATCCAATTCATAAATACTAATAAATATGAAAAAGTCTTATTTTATAATTACCTAGGACATTATAATAACTGAATCATATATAGTATTAGATATAATAATATGGTTCTGTGGTATATGTATTATAAACTTATATTTATTATAAAGGAGGTTTTAATGTATACAAATAAAGTCAATACTTAAGGTAAGAGAATTTCATCTCTCTTTTTTTTATTTTCGTGAGATACATGCCTTATTCACCACTCATTTCGTTTGTGTGGTGTGTATACTTCACATGGATATATTATATGATTATTAAACTTAAATTTATAAAAATTTATATATCCATTTTATGATATTTATTTCATGGGAGTTATGTTTCAAAAGATACCAAATCAGTAATGTAATTTTCTCTCAATATTCTATCTTTGAGACACATGCCATGTTATGAACCTATATTTATAAATTAGGTGTATATAATTCTTTTTTTCATGTTATATCATGAATATAATTATTTTAATGATAGTTTAAGCTTAATTTAATTTCATTATTTCCATTTTATTATGATTTAATGTTACCAAAGTGGTAACGATTTATAGCTTCAATATCATCATTTATTGAGATCATTTATGATTATTCTTCCCTTGATGAAATATTATGATATATCTCTCAAGAAATATCATGAATTTTCATAAAATCTAGACATGAATGTTATATCCAAGTAATAGTACCATTTTTCAACTCTTTGGTTCTTAAGATAGTTAAGAAAAATGTTTTTATGAAAATATGACTTTATTTCTTATTTCGGTCAAAAATATGTGTTCTTTTAAAACCATGTTTTATAAAAAAAGTTTTCAAAAAAGTTTTACTATTATCCTATTAATTTTAAAGGAAATTTTTACCCTTGTATTACATTTTTTAATTTTTTTTTAAAAAGGAATCTTCTTTTCATTTTCCAATAAATCCACTTTTATGGACATTTAAGGTGCGAAAGGAATGTTCGACATGTAAGGAGCTACCCACTGTCAGGACTGTCATTTCATTGATGTTTCCTTTGTAATTTTAAAAAGTTATTTTTTTAAAGAAAATGTTTTCCTAATATTATGTATTTTTTTTATTTTAAAATGGTTTTCAAATAAAAAGTGTTTCAATTTTATTTAAATTAACAAATGTTTAGAATGATTTTCAAAGATTATTTTATATGTTTTCAAAAATGTTTCTTTGAAAGAATATGTTTTCAATGATATAAAAGATTATTTTATATGTTTTCAAATCATTTTCAAGGAAAACAATTTTCAATTTTTTTAAGATTCTTTTATAAGAGGAAAACAGTTCTCAAAATGTTATTAAGCTTCTTTTATAAGTTTTCAAGGAAAACAGTTCTCAAATTTTGTAAGATTATTTTATAAGTTTTCAAGGAATTTTTTTTTCAAATGATTAAAATCCTTCTTTATAATTTTTTAAAGTATATCCAAATAAAATGGATTTCAAAAGGTTTAATGTTTTAAAAATCATTTTTTAAAGGAGAAAGTATATTTTTCTCAAGAAATGTTTTTAAAAGATATCTCAAAATTATTTTTTATCTAAAATGGTATCCATTTATGTTACACATTCCTTTCTAAGAAAGGATGAAAAGGTTACATTTATATTCTTTCTACAAATAGTTTATGTTTTTATGACATGATGTTTATGAAAACCCATTTCTATTTCATGGGTTATATGTTTATGAAACTCAATCATCTTCGATGGGTCATATGCATATGAAACTAGTTTCTATTCAACAGGTTATACCATGATAAATGCTTATAAAAACCGTTTTTATTCAATGGGTTATAACATGATAAATGTTTATGAAACCCACTTACTTTCACTGGTTATTCTAGGATGAAATTATTTTCAAACATATATATTTTCCATATTTTATGTTATGGTTAAACGTTTATGATAACCATTTCATTTCATGGGTTATTATATGATTTTTATGAAATCCATAACTTATTATGGGTCATAATATGGTGCAAGTTTTATTATCTTGTATCACATGTATGTATGGTTTTATTATGAGAGTGTGTGACCTATTTCTCCCTCTAATGAATTGGGTGATTATAAATGTTTTATGAGCTCAAAGGGTACACGAGAGGGCATCCCAAGCCTAAAAAAAGAGGGTATATGGGAGTGAGTCCCAAGCCCTAAACAAGAGTGTATACTAGAGGACATCCCATGCTCGAAACAATATGGAAATGGGAGGGCATCCAAATCCCAAAAAAGGAAGGTACATGGGATGTCATCCTAGGCCCGAAGTAGGTAAACATTTGATTAGACCAATCCAAACATGTTATGAAGGTCTTGGTATGCATCCCTGACATAGGGTTTTTATATGCTTATGTTTATGCCACAATTACATGTCTTATTCGTATGTCATTATTTCATGGCTTATGCTCTTGATTTCCTTATGATTCATGTGTTATAAACTACAAATCTTTATGGATTGATTCATGTTCATGATCTTTGATATGTAGGGTATGATTTATAATGACCATAATCTTGTTCTCATACCCTTATGTTCATGATATACTTACACATTTCCTTTATTTTTTTTATTGAGCATTTGATCTCACTCATTTATAAAGTTTCCCTTCCCCATGTTATGAAGAAAGGTTTTTAAGTAGAATTATTTAGGTAGAAAATATTTGTGGGAAACATTAAATATATTTCACTGATTTAGAAGAATTTTTTTCCAAATTTCCAAAGGTAACAAACTAATACGGTCTTTGGGCATATGTTTGTGTAATTTATTATGTATCCCCCAAAAATGATGTAATGTATATGTACATTAAGATTGGTTTTCTATTGTTGGTATCAGAGAAAAGGATTATTCAACCATTGTAAACTAGGATTATAAAACTTTTATGATATCCCTAGGAATAGTTCTAAAGATATGTCTAGGGATGTATCTAAGGATAAGTATAATGATGAGGAAAAGTATAGGAAAATGTCCTAGAATTATGGTAAAGCATAGAGTGAGTGGTTTCCTACCAATGAATACTTTTATGGATACTATAAGTGATTTTTTATCTTGCACAAATGTACCTAGGGGTAACAACTATTACATGGTGTGTCGGTCCTGACTCGGCATAACATGGTACACGACAATGGGCCTTGCTGCCCACCTGGTTTGACATTCCTGAGGGATATTCTTTGGGAATTGACAAAATCTTAATGAACCATCATGATGGATTTAAAATTAATTTTTCTATTAATGACCTTGTATAAACCTAGGGTTCCATAGATTATGGAAGGTTTCATGATTTAGATATCCTATAAGTAATTATTTTTTATTATTATTTGGTTTTCCACTTTGATAAGTGTTTCTAACACTATGATTTCTAGTTTTAGTAAATGGAAAGAACTAGAAGGAAATGAAATTAACATTGAAAGTGAAAAACAATTTTCTAATGAGTAGTAAAATGGGATGATCATAAGGTGTAAAGGATGTTTTTATCACAACTAATTAGTTTCTTGTAACATGATTAACAACATGCACCTTAACCAACTCTCATACTCAGCAAATAAGAGAAGGAAAGAGTTCACTGAGAGTTCAGGTAAAGAAGACCATCAAGGAAAGAAAATTTAATTTCCTACATGACAAGAATGTGGGAAGGAACACCCAAGTGAATTTCTTAGAAGAACAAGAAGATGTTTAGAATGTGGATAATAAGGACACAAATCAAGTGACTACAAATGAAAAATGAAGATTCTGGTTAACGAAATGGATGGGAATATTGGCCTCCGTAAGGTATTATCAAGTGATAAATGATTTAAATGGGGAAATTATGGAAATTATGAAAATTGATTTCTTATGTGGAAGTCTCATGAAGGGAATAAATTATTTGGTATAAGTAATGGTTTTTCTATAGATGATAAAGAGACCACAAATGAGATATGAAAGTTTTTTGCTGTTTTAATAGTACTGTCTCTAAGCATGATTCAATTGAGTTTAATAAATGTTAATACATGATTATTATTTCATATTCTAGGAAATAGGTATTAAGTAATAAGTTGATGAAGCCTAAGTAATGATTTAAGAATAAAGTTGGATGATTAAAGTGTATATGTTATGTAATCCAAAGATTATATTATACAAATCATGAAATATATATGTATTTTTAGTATAAATTTTCAATAAATATTGAAAATGATATGTTGAATGGTGATTAAGACTTAGAAAAATGATATCTTGATTAAGGGAAGGCAACCCTTAATGTATTCTTAATGTTGAGGAAATTTTATTTATTTTGGATAAAGAGATAATGATACGTTTAAAGTAAATTGGATAGTATTTATTACCTCATTAATGATACATTATTTGTTGACAGAGTGATCTATGTTATCATGGGTGAAGTTTAAAACTTCTTGGATTTAAGGAATATATCAAGTAATATTTAGAATAAGGAAGCCTGCATGTTCTCGAAGAGAAATTATGGTAATTCTAGTTATTAACATGTTTCAAGAGAATATATGATGAGGGTATTCACATGTTTGGAATGCGATGACCAATATTTACTTTATTATTTATGGGGGATCAATGTTAAGATGATTTTTAGAATTTGTTTTACCTTCTTTCTAAAGTTTTTTACTTCCTTATTTCAGAAGGGTTATATGGTTAAACATTTATAAAATTAATAAAGTTAAAATTTGGATAATTTTTGTGAGATTAAAGTATTATCTCACCACATGAGGATTTATGAATATTGGATATCCTGTTCTAACCACTTGTGTTGATGGTAACTGAAGATAGATTGAGTGAATTATCATGGATCCCATGATCTATTAGTACTTTAGGAATGAGATTTTCACCTTCCTTTTTTTTGGGGAAATAGGTGAAGTGTAAATTGGTGAAGACATGAAAAAATGGAAATATTTTACTTATTAAAGGAAATTGAATGAAGTAAGTATATTTATTTATGTTCTTAGACAATAAAATAATTCCTCAAATCTAAGAAAAGGACGTTGAAAAAGATTTATCCTAGAACCTTTATATCTAATGAATCTAGTGGTCCCTTATATCATTATAGATTCATGGTTTTGTGATCACCCACTTTTGATGATAAATTTTCTCTACCAATATCTATCAGAACTTAATAGTTATATTTCTCTTCCATGTCCATGTTTTCACTTTCCACCTATGTTCTTCTATGAGGAAACCTAGTTATATGTTACTTTGGGTAATCATTATGTTTACAACTTTATTTTCTCAAAGGAAGATTTAGTATTAATTTTTATGAAGTTGATTTATATGAATATAACTTTCAAGTATTAAACCATTAATAACATAGTTGAAATTTTAGGGAGAAATTAATTTTAAGGGGTGTATAATGTATTACCCCAATATTTAGTGAATTATTATTTTTTGAATTAATTTAATATTTTGGATATTTAGAAATTAATGAAATACTAGAAATAGTTTTTTAATATATTAAATTCCTAAGTCAGAAATTAATTATATTCTACACCAAGGTAATATCACACTACACACAACACCAACTTATCTAGTTCTACATGCAATATCGACTTAGTTTACGTTACACGTAACACTGAGTTTCTACAAAACACCATTTTATAATTATTTAAATAATATAGTTATAAACTAGAAGATAAAAACATTAATATGAATAATAAAAAATAATTTAAAATATTATTTATAATGTTTTTATATAAATAAAATATATTGATAATGAAAGGTATATTTTTTTATAGTCATTACATGTTTAAAAATACCATTTTCTCAAATGATATTCTTTTTATATCCTTCTTCGAACAAAAATAAAATTAATTTTAGAAATTTTTATAAATTTAATTTTATAAAATAAAATTAATTTTTGAATTCATAATTTTAAAATTAGCCAAGGGTGAAATTTTTATATTATTCTAGAAACTTCATTTTTGGATGAATAGTGAGAAATATTGAATTTTAATTAAAAACTGTTTTTTATATAATATTTTTATAAAGTTAAATTATATTTTAATTTTTTTAAAGTATAATTATATAAACTATAATTAATCAAATTTAGGTTATTTTAACCAATTTCACATTGTAGTTAGACATAAAAACTTAGCAAACTTTTGAACATTTTTAGTTTAAAAACCCAATCTATATGATTAATTTTAAATTAAATTATGAAAATTGTATGTTTGGAATCTGAAAAAATGGATTCCATATTTTTAATAATAATAATTTATAATTTATAATGGGGTAAATTTATTTTTTTACCAAAAGGATTAGTGAAATTTATTAAAATTAATTACAATTATTAAGAGAAAAATTAGCTTAACAAAGGACTAAACCTTAAACTTAACACACAAAAAGATCTATACACTAGTCAAAAATCTATTTTATGGCCATATTTCGACACTATAATCCCTTTTAATTAATTTTTTAGATTTTTAGAGCCACTTTAAATGGAAAAAATGTGGGGGAAATTCTCTTTTAAAAAATTTACAAGAATGCCACTCCTTCTCCACTATAAAAAGCTACTCACCCTTCCCACTTATCCACAACTATAAAGACATTTTTATCACTAAAAATATACTAAACTAATCTCAAAAATTCCCTAAATTCATCCTTTAAGCCTCCATTTGGGTATAAATCCAACCAAGGAAGCTCTTTGGTGAAAACCAAAAGGAGTTACCCAAAGAAGAGGTAACATCCTACCTCAAGCTCCTTTATTTTATTTTCTTTCTACACCAAATCAATTATTATTATTACTTGATTACATAATAAAATAAGTATCCTTAATATATTGATATTTTTTTATATTAAGGGTTCTACCTGCACTTACACATACTTCCATCTAATGTGTAATGAACTGACATTTCTTGTGTACGGTGAACTACTGCTTCACGAAAAGACATTGTTCATTTTTTACTTTAAATCCTTTCATGGTTGGGAGTTATGATGGAAAAACTATTTATATATGATATATATTATATTTATTATGTATTTATTCTTATTTAAATTTTTTATTACACACAACTTTATACTTTCCATCTTGTGTAAATATGATAACATCGTTTGTGGATGCGTGGACTACCACCTCCTTATAGTGATGTGATTCGTTCACACTTTACATGGAATATATTAAGGATGGTTTTAGTGAATATATATGATATATATTACATAATAATTGTACTTTAATTATTATATAAACATATATACATATATGTTATTTACTTACTTTCTTTCAATATGGAAATAAAATGGAAGCAGTGTTCATGCGTATGTACGACCTACCGTCTCCATGAATGATATATTTTATTTAATATTTATATATTTTTATAGATTAATATAAATATTTATATAATAAATATATATGATATATAATTTTTTTCATTATATAAGTAATTAAATCATGATCTAAGTAGGAGGATCAAGAATTACAAGTCAAAACACATATGATAAACAAAGCGGTTATTACCCGAAACATTACTTTAATATGAAATTGTTAATAAATGGGTAAAATAAAGTCATAAATCAATAATATATGGTATTATATATAAGAATATGGTTCTTTGGTAGATGTATAATAAACTTATATTTATTATATATGAGTTTAGAATGTGTACAATTAAAGTTAATACTTAAGGTAAGAGAATTTCATCTCACTTTTTTTATTTCCATTAGATACATATCTTATTAACCACTCATTTAATTTTTTTGATGTTGATACTAACAATGGATGTATTATGTGATTCTTATAATCTAATTTATGGGTATTTAAGTATCCATTTTATGATCTTTATTTCATAGGGTTTATGTTTCAAAAGTTACCAAATCAGTAAAGTAATTTTATCTCAACTTGTCTTCTTTGAGACACATGCCATGTTATGCACCTATATTTATCTATGAGGGTTATATACTTAATTATGACATGTTATATCATGAATATACTGATTTTAATGATATTTTAAGCTTTATATAATGTTATTCATTCCATTGTATTATGATTTAAAGTTACCAAAGTGGTAAAGGTTTGTAGCTTCAATCTCACTATTTATCAAGATTATTTATGATTATGTTTCCCTTGATGAAATATTATGATCCATATATCAATAACTCTCATGAATTTTCTTAACCATTTGATATTCATGTTATATCCAAGTAATGATATAATTTTTCAACTCTTTGGTACTTAATATAGTTAAGAAAACATTTTTTTGAAAATATGAATTTATTTCTCCTTTCAGTTGGAAATATGTGTTCTTTCCAAATCGTGTTTTCTAAAAAAGTTATAAAAATTGTTTTACTATTATCCTATAATGTTTAAAGGAAATTTTTATCCATGTATTATCCTTTTAAAAAATGGTTTTAAAAGGAATATTCTTGTCTTTTTCTGATCAAGGCACTTTTCTAAACTTTTATGGAGTGAAAGGAATGTTTAGCGTGTATGGACCTACCCACAATCATGACCATAATTTACATGATTATTAATTTGTAAGTTTAAAAGGTTATTTTTTAAAGAAAAAATTTTCCCCATATTATGGAATTTTTTTGATCTTAAAGTGTGTTCAAAGAAAAAGGGTTTCCAAAAATTGTTTTATGTAAACAAATGTTTTAAATAATTTTAAAAGATTATTTTAAATGTTTTAAAAATCTTTTATTTCAAAGAAATTTTTTTCAATGATCTTAAATATTATTTTATATGTTTTCTAATCATTTTAAATGAAAGCAATTTTCAAAATTTCTTTAATATTATTTTATAAGTTTTGAAGGGAAATGATTTTAAAAATGATTTCAAGCCTACTTTATAAGTTTTAAAATTATTTACAAAGAAAAAGGGTTTAAAAAGGTTTTATGTTTTAAAAATACCATTTAAAATAAGAAAGCGTATTTTACTCAAGAAATATTTTTAAAAGATATCTCAAATATTTTTTCCATCTAAGACGACATTTGTTGATGTTACTCTTTCCTTTCTAGGAAATGATCCAAAGAATCCATTCATATTCTTTCTCCAAATGGTTTATGTTTTTATGAAATGATGTTAATGAAAAATTGTTTCTATTTCATGGGTTATATGTTTATGAAACCCATTCCTCTTATATGGGTTATATTCTTATGAAACCCGTTTATCTTCAACAGGTTATACCATGATAAATGATTATGAAACCCAATTCTATTCAAAGGGTTATACCATAATAAATTCTTATGAAACTTAATTACTTTCACAGGTTATTATAGGATTAAATTATTATTAAACCAATATATTTTCCATAGGTTATGATATGATTAAATTTTTATGATACCCATTTTATTTAATTAGTTATTATATGATGTTTATGAAACCCATATCCTTTTATGGGTCATGATATGGTGAAAGTTTTATTATCTTTAGAAACATTTATGTATGGTTTTATTATTCTATGGTTGGGACCTATATCTCCCTCCAATTAATTGGATAATGATAAATGTTTTATGAGCTCAAAGGGTACATGATTGGGAATCCCATGCCTAAAACAAGAGGGTACATAGAAGGGAATCCCAATCCCAAAATAAGAGGGTACATGGGTGGGAATCCCAAGGCCAAAATAGGAGGGTACATGGGAGGGAATACCAATCCCAAAATAGGTAAACAAGTGATTATCCCAAGCCTAACATGTTACGAAGGTCTTGCTAGGCATTCATGACATAATGTTTTTATATGCTTATGTGTATGCCAAAATTCCTTATCTTATTACTATGTTATGATTTCACGGATTATGCTCTTGATTTCTTTGTGATTCATGTCTTATGAACTTCAAATATTTATTCCTTGATTCGTGTTCGTGATCTTTGATATGAAAGGTATGATATTCTAATGATCATGATCACATTCTTATACCCTTATGTTAATGATATTGTTACGAATTTTATTTATTTACCCTTACTGAGAATTCGAGCTCACCCCTTTATTATGTTTCCCTTCTCCAAGTTATGAAGAAATTTTTTTAAGAAAAATTACTAAAGGGAAGATCTTTATAGGAAACATTAATGATATTTCACTAAGTTAGAATATTTTTGTTCCAAGTTTCCAAAGGTACTAAAATAATATGGTCTTTGGTCATCTATCTATGTAATGTATTATTTATTCTTCAAAATGATATACTGTATATGTACATTAGAATTGGGTTTATATAGAAAATGCAGGGAATTTTTGGTCACTTCATTTTTTTGAAAACCCTTGGATTCCAAGGAGTGTTTTGAAAACTCAGGTGAGTTTCGGTGTGTGTAAATTTTTTTTAATGGGGTTTTGAAAATAAGAAACTGATGTGTTTAAAATGGGTTTGGTCAGATTTTGTGTGTTGGAAAGGGTAACTCGGATGATTGAATTGTGTGATTGGATTGTATACCATGTTTTATTAGAGATATAAGAGAGAGTTCATAGGGTGTGTGAACTTGGTTTTCTGTGATGTGGAGAGGTAAACTAGTTCCTATGTAGACCATTTTACTATATATTCAGTGGTTGACCAAGAGATTCATAATACATTGATTCATGATTTTGGTGGGTATTCCAAGGATATTTTTATGTAGACTACTATGGTGGTTTCATGGGTGGATATTTCATATTGATATCAAGTATATAAATGTTATTTTTGATGGGTTCAGGGATTCAACCATTCACGTATGTTTTAATGATTTTGCGAGTTTCACCACTGATTCATTTTTGGTAGGTGATTACTATGGTGGGGGGAACCACTAGTTGGAATAAGTCATAGATAGTGTAATATGGTTTGAAAACTCATACCTAAATAATTGAGAGAAGGTTATCCCATTTGAACAAAATGGATTCAAAATTAATGGTTTATTTATTAGATCATCATATAAAAATTGGTGTCCATCATAATTAATTCTAGTCAAAACCTTTATCTATTAAACAATTTTAATTTTTGATAGGTTCACATGGTTATCTCCATAAATGAAATAAATCCATCACTCTAATTTGTCTTTATAGATAAGCTTCCACTCAAAATAGATTTCCATTATGACTCAAAATAGAATAGAAATTATTAAAATTAAAGATATATTATAATAAATCTTTTAGTAAACAAATTCTTTACCTTTTTATGATTCAACATGCTCTTATGTAGATATTATATTTATTTAATTAGTTTACCTTGACCACATTTATATATTCATTATGATTACTTCTATTATCATGAGATTTAGAGTTTTATTTATTCTTTGAACACTTCCATAGTTTTGTGAGAAAATCATTATTGATATACCATGGTCATTTAAAGTGCTATAATTATCCTAATTTGTAAAAAATATAGTGAAAAAATTATCTTTTTAATTGAAATACTTCTATTTTGTCCCCCTTAATTCATGCTTTGTCTTCCCATTTTTCATTATTGGAATTTTATACCTATATTTTCTCAACTTATGGAGATATAATACATAAATAATGGAATATACATGAGTATTTTAATCCTATATTTAATATGTGATCTGATTATATTTCAAGGTTTTTTATTTTTTTATTATACATATTTTTTCAGGTAGGTTTATTCTTCTTTATCCAGGAATTTGTTATTCATTTTTCTTAATGGGAGAGTAGACCTGGAAATGTTTTCCTACCCTTTTTTTATGGAGTAATATTACCACAATTCATCTCCTTCACCAAAAAATGATATAAATTAGTGGGTATTCTCAATTATCACTTATTTATCACATACTTTACATCCAATTTACTCTCATTATTTTTCTACATTATAGTTTCAAATATTGATTCACTATCCATCTTAATATTTTTTTGGGATTTCTTATTTCAAGGTGAATTTCCTTCATGAATCTAATTTATCTTAAAAATATTTTCCTCCAATTATATGCATCAAATGATTCTTAAAAGAATATAATTTTATAACTTGTTTTATCCCCTTATATTTATATATTTTTAAGATATATATTTTATAAACCAATAAAAAACTATCTTCTTTATTTCCATTTGATTTCTTATAATCTACTTGATTCAACATAAATATAAAAAGTTAATGGGATTCTAAATAACGTTTCATAATAATATAAATCTTTCCATAAATCCATTTTGAATTAAAGAGCTCAAAATCAATAATTTTATGAAGATTTGAGTAAAACAATGTTGTTATATTTATGTTAATCTCTTTATCATTCAATTATTTCTTGATTAACAATCAAAAATGATTTATAAGATTCTACATATTTTTTATAAAATGAATTTAATAATTATATTCTCTTAGATCCAAATCATGATTCCATTTCAGTATTGGAATTTTAGTCTCTAGTTTTTTGTTTTTTCGAAGGTCAATGAAATTTTCCAAACCAGCACATGATATTTTAGCGAAATATAACTATTTCATAATATTATTTTGATTATATATTTTTTATACATGAATTATTTTTCATTACCTCTAATTTTTAATTAGAAACATCCAAAAAATAGTTTTTATAAATCTTGTTAAATTTATAGTAAAAATTTAATTAATACTAATAAAAACTCAACAACATTGAGGTATATATATAATAAACAAGATAAATTCTATATAAATAATTATAAAATTTAAAACATCTAGATAAATCATACTCATTTTAATTAAGCATGTAGAAAATATATAATCAATAATATGGTTGTGAAAATAAAAATAAAATTATATAATATAAAATGAAGTGATTTTTCCAATCATAGAAAAGATATAGTAATAATAGTTTCTATATTTTACTTTAATTAACAATATATCTCATGATCTATTTAAATATAGATATAAATTATACTATAATACCAATTTAGTGGACACTTTATGGGATTCAACAACAACTGAGAGGAAAGGATGAATCAATGGTCATTTTTCATTAACACTTTTTTTTGCTATTTATCAAATAGTATTCTCATATTTTCAAAAAGTGAATGTATCAAGGGATCAAATGGGTGATGAAGAATGGTAGTTAATTGAGAAAAAATATTACACAAATATAATTTATTCTTAATTTATTAAGCAACTGTTTATTAATATAATATTTATTTATTTGTGGTTGTTATCCCAAATAACATATTTCTTTCTTATTATCAACAATAAATAAAGGTATATATAAAAATTTATACCTATAATATTTAAAATAATGAAAGTATTAACGAATAAGAAGAAACATAAATGATGAGAGTGTGAAAGCATAAAAAATATTATTTCATCCTCCTCAAGTGTATCTGATCAATTAGTGATTTGTACACCATGTTCTTTCTTTAAGTATGAAAAATTTATATGACTATTTATTAATATACCTCATCATATTAATTCATATAAATATGATCATACTTATATAGATTTATTTCAAATAAAAATGTTTTTATAAACTATTAGGATTTATCCTTGAATCTTAGATGGTTTCATTTTACTCCATGTTGATTTCTTAACTATAATTTGTGGAGGATAAAAAAAATTATCTATAAAATTATAATAAAATACCTCAATCCATTTAAAATTGGTGGAATATTCAAATATTCATTTTTCTATGATTTTGAAAAAAAACATAGTATACATAATCAATGAATTTTTTTTATTCAAAATATGATTTTAAAGTCTTGATTAATTCTCAAGAACCCAAAATATTCAAAAAATATTTCCTTCTTCTCCTAAATAACATTGAATGAAACCATGACATGTTTTCCTATGGAACACTATGTGGTTTCTCTGTTATCATTATACAAGATTATTTAAGAACTATAATCATATATAAACTAAGTGATCGTCTATCAGACCATGATATTGTGATTAAAACCATGAAATGTTATATATATATATAGGGTGGTGAATTATTCACATAAAATTCATAAATAAAAACTAACACCATGTTTATTTTTCCAATAATCCATAGTGATGTTACTAAAACCATGTTTGTTTTTCTAGACCATAGTCTCTTGTATCTATTATAACTCCTCCTCCAAAATTAATCAAGATAAAATGTTTGATTTATATGAAATATAGAATGGTATCTAAAATTTTGATGTATTTTTTAAACCATTATATTTTAGTAATCTTGTTATTTCACTATGAGGGATTTATACCCATTTTCATCCATCTTATTCATATATCATTATTCTCATAGAAAACCCATGCTATGGTTTTACATCTACCCTGATATAGATCTCGCATAAGTGTGATTCCTCCATTACATTAGTAATTATTTTTTTGAGTATTTTTCAGAAAAACATCATGATGTATCTAGTTATTTAATACAGAATTGATTCCAATATATATTCATGATCTTTATTTTATAAAAAGTTCAAGCTTCCACATCTTATTTATTATTATCCAAAATATATAAGATATTCTAATCTTCATTATGATGAAATAGGATACGTTTATACTTAAAATTCACTCCGAGTATCATTATTTATCTATATTTATTTACCATCCAAGTGGAATATTCGAATAATGTAATATTATTCATGTGAAACCACAAGGATGTATCCTCAACAGTACCTAAAATTCCCCACATAAGATATGCGTTAAAGTTTAGATGGAAGAGGATTTACATAACACTGTAACTGTATTGTAACACTATAATAGTTCAATTTCTATAAGATGTACTATATAAGAGTATTATAGTATGATTATTATTCATCTTATTTGGGATTTCATGCTATGTTATTTTTATTTAGGGTTAATAATTATATTTTCAAGTAAGTGGGCCTCAAAAAAATCTTATATAATAGCCTCTAAGATTCAAAAAGTAGCTTCACATCACTAGATTGCAGGATGGGGTGAAGAAGATCACTAGTGAACTTTATTAGAAGTTGGATGGACATTATTGGAGTATACAAAGTATAACAAGTTCATTGAACACAATGGGAAATGTGTCCACTTCTAAATGAATTCCATAAACACTATTTCACAAAGAATTGATGGAAGTACATGAACATATTTGTAGGATGATAAGAAATCATGAACATATAGAAGGGATTTTTGAGGGTTTAGTGTAGTTTAGGGCCTTTTGGAAAACTTTAGGCCTTCATTCCATGTATTCTAGATATTTTTTCCCATGTAAGGGTTTACTATCAACCAAGTTAAAAAGTGGTTTTATCAAGATAAAAAATAATAATAAAAAGAATATAATTTAATGGGGATACTAATACAACCACTATGATAACCTACATGAACAATACAAAATGGATATAAAATATAAACATCAGTGTGTCATGATAACCTCCTCATAAGTAAAATTCATAGTAAAATCCATTTGCAGGTTTACAAAACAATTATATCAAATTAGGTACATTGTGTGTGGAATTTACATCATCTATAAGAAATCATTCATTTGTTGAACTGAAACTCAATTCATTATTTTGAGGAGTTTTAAAACCCCCTTGAATATTATACACTAATCTATACTCCTCACACAAAAATTATAATTTTTTACTTTTCTTTGATCATGTTAGGAAAATGATCATATCTAATATCTTCATTGGTCCAACATGGATCACCTAGAAACTCCATCTATAATCATATAAAGTATAATGATAGATAAAAATTTATATACATCCAAAATTACTCTTTTACCCCATAATCTGCATAAGATTCTCTTAATGTTCTACCTTTTTATCTTGCTAGGACCTATTTAATATTACTGATAATAAAACAACCTTGTAAACAACATGGTATTGACACATGAGAACACTTCAGTGTGTTGAAAACAAGTTTGACATACATAGAAACATATTAAAAAACATAAAATACACCAGGTATGGAAATAATTAATATAATATTTAATACATGCATAAGCACATCAAGTATTTCAGTTAATATATTTTAGGTATTTTAGCTAATATTTAAGATTTATTTTATAAATAAATTTAGTATATTTGAGGATACCTTTCTAAATACTATACTAAGTGAACTGATTTATGATGAAAATAAAAATGATAATTAACATTGTGACATATATTGAATTATAATATAGTAATTTTGGGTTTTAGGATATTAATTATTTAATATCCATTGATTATTAGAGTTATTTTATTGATTGAAACTTTATTAGGATCATAATTCCCATGTTATCATTGATTAAAATAAGAATTTTAAGAGAACAAATTTTTTATCCAATGATTTTTTCGTTCTATAAGAATACATGAATGGTGTTGAAAATAAGTAATAATATTGAGGGTTTACTTGAATTTCTATGTGAAAAAAGGATAACTGGATTTAATATTTGAAAATGAAATTTGATGGTGAAAAGAATAATAAAAAACACAAGTTAATATAACAAAATTTTGAGAAATAATTTATAGTACTTGGTAAGAACTCTTTGGAGAAGATTTTCTCCCTAAAATAAATAAGGATATTATTCAACATAATGATGAAAAATATTTTTTTACATGAGTAGTTGTTATTGTTTTCATATATCATAATCATTAAAACATGTTTTATATTTTAACAATATAATACATAAAAGGAGAGTTTAAGATACACTTTGTAACAATTGAACAAGAATATTACTTTCTCATCATAATTATTTGTAATTATGAAAATATAAAAAAAGTATGTGAAGTATGATATCACCTATGAAACCCTAAGGGATTACTACTATTATTGAGATGAAAATATTTAAAAAATTACATCTCAATACACTATCTTAGTTAAATTATTATTTATTATTTAGAGTGAGAGAGATGTATAAGGGGCATTTTTCTATATCTAGTTCCTAAATTAAAGCTCAAAATTTATAAAAGTTATGTAATTATATTTAATTATAGATCTACCCTCTCTTAGTTAACCTGATAAATAAAATTTATCTTTAATGTTTTTGTTTTATGGTATTTTCCCTTCCCTAATGTTTTTTAGAATATCAATATCAACAAATAAAAATACATAAATACATAATTTAGTGTTTCATTTAGTGTGAATGTTATATCTAAAAAAGAAATCATTAAAATTATGTTTATGAGAATGAGTAGTTCTATTTTTTGTTGAAATACTCCCACTAAAAAGTGTTTTTTGTATGATATTAAGGCATGTGAGAAGCTTAATGGAAAAAGGTTGAAGATTTATTAATCACTATTGATGAATATAACTATTTTTTACATATATGATTGATTTTGATTTATTGGAATTCATTTTCTATGTGATTAATAATTTCAATAATTTTCTTATAAATTCATCCAATAATGTCTCCAAAATTAATATAAACAGAAAACATTATAATAAATATAAAGGAATTATATTTCGGGAAATTTTTGATAAGAAAATATAATGGGAGATAATATTAAAAATATAACTAGGATAGAGAAGTTATACTACCATTTGGATGGATAAATAATGGAAAAAATGAAAAAATGTTCTAACTTATATTTATAAGGAAACATATTGAAGCTATCATGTTTATTTATATATAAAAAATAGATTACAATTGGTTTTATTTTTTTAACATATGAAGGTATTGTAAATTTTAAATTCATCAGTTATCTGATATAATGATAAATGTGTATGAGGATTGTGTGGTATTTAGATCATGTATTATGAATTGAGGATTCTATTGGAAATAACTTATAGGGTTATATAGTATAATAGTTTTTGTAACCATGGAATAATGATGCAATTATAAGTAAATATTTATGAAAAATAACAATTGGACCACCTAATTTATAGTGGAATTAATCAATGTTCTAGTATCCTAAAAACAAGGTTGATTATGAGAAAATTTATATTGTGTATTTTTAGTGTAATAGATTTTAGTTTCAATTGAATCAATTCATAACAACATAAAAATTATGACATATTAATATCTTAACATGTGAGATTAATGATTCTATTTGATATTGAGTTATTTATACCCATGATGTCTAATTCAATTAACATTGATGAGCGAATGGAAATAAAATTTTTATTATTTCTGATCACTTTTAAGGAATGAAGTGAGAAACAAGATACTCAACCATAAAATTTTAATGTACCAACACTTAACTTTGATGATATGGAGGTAAAATATATATACAGTGGGTGATATGAAATGTTTATTCCATTGTAGTTGATGTTTTTAAATTATTTTGAATTCAATATTAAAAATATGTTTAATTTCTAGAGTGTAAATGTTATTATATGTGTATTTTATAAATTTAAGAGAAATTATATTAGTATGAACTCTAATAGAGAATAAAATTTATTTGAATAATATTATAAGATAATAATAAGGGGTATGTGATTCATTAAAACACTAATATTAATGAATTAATTTATTGAGATAAATAATTTTTTAATTAAGAAGAACACATTATCTATATTGTGTTCATAAAGGATACCTTCAATTCAAAATTAGATGGAAGACAATACTATACAAAGATGAAAAAAATATCATGGTATAATGATTTTATTTGAGAAGAAATTTTAACTTGAGTATAATTGACACCTTCGTTAATGTAAAAGAATAATTCAATTTTGGTTTATGTTATTATCAATTATATATTCTATTTTCCATTATTCATCACTCATGATAGTTTATGTCATTGATTTTATGTAATAAAACCTATTTATCATAGGATAAAAAATTTATTCATTATGGTTTAAAATTTGGAACCAAACTTGTATACTTGTGATGATAAAATTATATACATGGTATTTTCAATTTGGAATATTTTTTCAAAAATTCAGAAGAAATATTTTATTATATAATTGAGGTTATTATTGAAACACTTATCTCCTTATTTTTTGAGATAAATTATTGTTGAGTTCATGGATTAACTGTACTTGACTAGTATTCACTTTTTTAAATTAGTGAATCATATGAATATGAATGATTATAGACATAATAACTGAATAGTCACATGTGATGAGTAAAGAACCTTGTTGAAAAAGTTGTGATATCTATAATTTCATACTTTTATATACTTACACTATCTGATATATCTTAAAAAATATAGAAGGTAGAAAATGTATTATAAATGAACTAATTTAATAGTTTATAGTGGTTGATTTATTCCTCATTGTAATTTTTTTGTTAATGTCTTTAAAGATTCAACACTACTTTTAGTGAAGTAAAAAAACCACAATACATCATATGGTTTTATTGAATATTTCACAGGTTATCACATATATCTTAGTCTACTATATTCCTTATCATATAGTAAATTTAGTATAAAATTAAGATTTTATAAAATAAATCATCACCTCAATTTTATAGTAATCCTATATAATATGGTAAAATATAATTCATTTTATTTATTTTTAGCATATTTAAAGTAATGATATACATATATAATAAAGTGAAAAATAAATTCCAAGCTCTGAATTTTTTTCCCATCAAGTTGTAATCCATATTATTTATTTAGTTATTTGACATGATATATGAGATCATATCTGATGAAAACCAACCATTGTATATGATACTATAATGACTAATGAGATATAATAATACATGTGCCAATATCATATTATATAATATAACTATATTTTATAAAATGATATAGGTATGATTTTTTTACTCATATTACAAATGGGAAATAAATTATAAATTTGAAAATATTTGAAATTTAAAATAATTATATTTAATTTATGAAATTTTGATAAATTTATTCTTAAATAATGAATCATTCAATGTCTTATTTATTAAATGATAATGTTGTTTTAAAAATATGAGTGTATTATTCTAAATAAATATTCTAGAGTGATACCCACATGACACTAGACCGTACCAGATTTGTATTTAGATGATGGGATTTATGTTTATATTTGTTGTTCTATTATTAATTTATGAGGTGTTTGTTTATTTATTCCCTTTATTTAATAATTAAATTATATTAAGGTTTATATTATAAATATTTAGATGAATATTCTAAAATGTTTAGTTGCATCATATAATTGTCATACCATTATTTAAATACTTTTATGATAGGTATTGTGTGTGATTTAATTTGATTCAACCAAGAATAATGGGTTGTTAATTATAATTTAAGAGTAAATAATTACTTTATATTATTTCATAAATATTACTAATAATTATTTTTGAATCCTAAAATAACTCATAAATACTAATCTATATAATTTAATATTCTTAGTTAGATTCCTCAAAATTATGGGGTATTTTTCTTTATTTAGAAAAGTGTGTATTGATTTTTATCACAACATGTGTACTTGAAAGATATGATTTTTTATAGGTTTAATCTATTATATGAAAAAAATACCATGTACAATTTTCATATAATGTATATGGGTAGTATTTTAATACTATAGTTAAGTTTTTTTTGTGGAAATTTAAAAAAAATTATGATTTTTAGAAGCATTGTAAATTAATGTGATTAAACTATATTTATGTTGTTTAATGGTAATGAGATATTTTTATTAAATAAAATAATGAATTTATAAATAAAATGATTAAACGAGGTGAAATATTCATGACATGTACAATTAAAATTTTTATATCTTTTAAACCATTAATAATTCCTTCGTGTCAGACTCCTTCCAAAATAAGCACCTGTTAACTCATGAATAACTCAAATGGGTTGGTCATGATAAATTCAAGTTCTCAAGGATTATCATGTTTAAAATGGAAATGATATATTAGTGAATTTAACTATTATACCCCTCTACCAGAATATATGAATTGAGTAATAATACATTGAATTTCCTAGAGGGATAATTGTACATAATAATTGCAACACCTCGAATGT
The DNA here is from genome assembly GCA_963277665.1 of Viscum album. Classification (NCBI taxonomy): domain Eukaryota; kingdom Viridiplantae; phylum Streptophyta; class Magnoliopsida; order Santalales; family Viscaceae; genus Viscum; species Viscum album. Next base: position 2,078,365,871 of record OY728141.1, on the reverse strand, counting down.
GTTAATGGCATTAGTCATTGTGCAACAGAAGCTAATGCTTGAATCTCGATATACAAGATGTTTTTGATTATCATAGAGGGAGAAATTGATGTTATGGGGAGGATTTTCACTTGGTAATAATAGCTATACATCCGAAAATAGAAATACAAAATAAATAATTACATGACTACACAATGTAAACTAAATCAAAACTAGAATATATTAACAAATGGAATTCAAGTCACTCGAAAATAAAAAAAGGACCCCCAATTTGGTTGGTTTACTAATGCGTGAGGAAAAAATAAATTAAATAAAAATCTATTGAAATTTTTCAGTGTCTGTCATAGAAACATGCCTATCCTCTATGCCCTACCTACACAGTTTCCAGACACAGGGCCTTTAGCCTTAGCTTTATCTATGACTATGAAATCTACAAGTGCATTGATAAGACCATGGAGGGTGTGACAATAAACCTAGTAACAAACTAACATAGTGTCCTTAATATATGTAAATGAACATTTAAAATATTATTACATGATAAATAAGTAATTGTGTAAATAAAAAATGATGTTTCGAGTCATCTTGTGATAACCAAGATATTATGAACCTCAGTTGTACATGATAAGACATAAATACATTAGGAATGTTAGAAGTAATTATTGCATGATATAGATCATGGAAAAAGGTTTACACATTAGATAGATAGCCTCATCCTACTACCCAATATCCATGTTCTACCATTAAGTAAAAATTATATGCCTACCTTTAATGGAAAGTCATTGTGTCCACATGTCCTCCCAATTCACAACTCAGGGGTAACCCAAACTACTACATGTTAACCCAACATATAGATCTAGGGAATTACAAAATCACACATATTGAAAAAATATATATCTTCGAGAAAATACACATTTACAAAATTCATCTCAAAAGGTATATTCACAACCATCCAATCATAATGACATCACTCCCCCTCTAATGGTCCAGTTAGGTGATCTAAACAAAATTTTGACCGTGAAACCAAACACAGAGAAACATTTCATGAACCTACAAACAATCTATAATATAGAAAATTTTAAGCATGTCATATCAATTATTGGTCTCATGGTCCATACACACCCACATATGAATCATATCATTCATGGCTCACATAAGCTACAAATGAACCCATACTCGAATTATATCATATGATGATATAAAAGGAAATAAAAGAACCCCAATTTTAATCATATAATGGAAGTGAATAACATGTTACATAATAAACCACAAGTTTATCATATCCTACAATTAATATATAATGGTCATCAAATAGTAAGGACTTCCGACCTCAAGTGTATCGATACCCCGAGCCAAGAATTTCCACCTGAATCATACTTGTAAACAAAATATACCTAGTAAAATACTAAATTGATTACATAAGGATATTAAATTCAATATATAAAAATAATAATGTAATATGTGTTATAATATGTTTACACATAACCAATGAGAGACACCATCATTAACATATTGAGATATGACAAAGAGAGAAAAAGTGATCCTCAACTAATCTAGGATTTTATCCTCCAATGATCCTAGAATTTCCTATTAGATCATATAATAATCCATATAAATGGACATAAAATTCTAGGTTTATGATTTATCCAAATAGAAAGAGTCATTTTAGGATTGAACAACTTAATTTTACAAAATGGGAGTCACTAGATAAATTTGATCTTCTAACGATGATGGATAGAGAAAAGGGGATCCAATTCCAACATGATGGGTTTGATCCATTCATTTTAGATTAATGAGTTTCTATATAGGTGAGTAAGATATTAGAAGGAGGATAAATATTAAAATAATGGGGTCACCACCACTTAAAAAACCATGCTATTTTGACTTTCTAGCCGTTGAATGGCCCACGACAAGCTGGTGGAACCTAGGCTGTTTTAGGGATACTACCGACTCTATGAACTAGCTAGTGGCATTGGACTAGAAATATAGTGCACACCAAAAAATATAATGTATTCTATTGGTTCCACATCTATTTAAGCCTTTGATCCTCAGTACTCAAACACATCTAACAAGTCCCAAAAAGTTGAAAAAATAAAACAAATGTATGTCAAAAGTAATCGTAACATACAATGAAATTTGATGGAATTAAAAATCACCACATATAATGACATATAAATCTTGATAAGTGTTTTTAGAGGTAAAAAACTTCCTATATAAAGGATTTTCATTATTAGTATCTCTAGAGGTATCACTCAAATTAATTGACCTCTTAGCCTAAACATCATACTTCCAATCTAGAGTTCCATTCTAAATAAGCCCATTAATACACCACCACATGTGATAGGTGTGGGAAAATATCATTAATATTTTTCTTGATTCAGTTAATAGTGAACATTAAGCACTCTTGAAATGAAAGAAAAACCTCAAACTCTTATTTTCATCTAATGACCCTTACATAGGGTCTATCTCATGCTCACAATCCATAGTTTTGTTGGGACCAAGTTGGAAGGAAAAGGTTTTTAGAAGTTGAAGAATATTTCTTTTTTCACGAGTATTTTATTTTTTTGTCAAGGAATTTAAAGAAGAAAAGAAATCACCTCATACTTTATTTGGTGAAAATTGAATTGATCATTGTATTTGGTGAAAATTGCAATAACCATCACATTCAACAAATCAAACACATGATCCTTGAAAAATTCCATCATATTGAGCATAAGATGGATGGAAGAAAAGACTAATTAGATTTACACTAAATCCATAATGAAAGGATTGATCATAATGGGGATGAATTGGAGTCTGAATGAAAAAAAATAAAAATGTGATGATTCTTTTCTAATCTCAGAGTTGTCATAAATCATAAGTATTATATAAAACTTGTGACGACAGATTGATTAAACAAAGAGGGAGAAAAGGTGATGGAAACTGTATTCATTCTAATTGTAATCATGTCAATTATATTCAAGTTTAGTAGGAAAGAAATATATTTATGGAGGAATGGGATGTTACAATAATTTCCATTGTAAGTTAGTTGACACTAAATAGGATCTTCAATGTATTCAATGTCATGAAGAATGTTATGATACTTGCTGAAATATTGAAGAAGATGAAATTTAGTGAAGATGAATATTTTTGGTTTCAAATTCATCATAATGAGTTCATCATATTCATATTTATTTAAAGGACGGGAAGTTTTTTGGAAAATATGTGAAACCAAAGGTACTGGTTTTCAATCAGACTAAAAGCCAAGAGATATAATTCTTCGGAGAAAGAAGTTGATTAGTTTGAAAAATGGAGAAGAAGTGATGTACTGAAAGATCATTGGTATCATATTAAGAAGAAAAAATGAACTCTAATTTATTCTCAAGTAATTTTATCATTTGGATCAAGAGAAATCATATTAAAATTGATTCCTTATCATCTGTTTGATGAAAAATAAGTAGAATCAGTTGAAGATGTTTGAAATAATCTTCACTCTTCATCATATTGAGGAAATCAACATTGAAGTCTGTTCCATGAATTGTATTGATAATTCATATGTTTCCCTTAATACTTTTGTTATAGAGAAACATAATGATTAAACTATTGTTGAACATATGCTTCCATTGTAATGATTAAATCAGAATGGGAAGATAATATTTTATATGGTGTAGAGAAACATAATGATGAAATTGTATTGGGAAAATCAGAATCAGACTGATGTTTGTGGAAACATGAAAATTTGTGTAATTTGGTTGAGTGGGTATTTTTTATGAATCCCACCCAAAACACATTTAGGGAAAATATATAAGGAGAAAAGTATATTATACTTTTCTGATAAGTGTACTATTCTGAATGGAATAAAGATAAGATCTACACTTATAGGGAGAAGAAGTTTCCATATTTATATTTTTTGAAAAAGTTTTGTCATAGGAATGTGAAAGTAGAAGATATAATCCATCCAATTTAAATTTTTATAAAAGATACCACTTTTATGGAAAGTGATTAAAACCATATTACAAGAAAAAATCACGTTAAACCTCATAAGAGGTTACCGAGCTGTTCCAAAAAAACTTTAAAAGTTTTGAATTAAACACTCTATGTACGCTCCATATGATAGAAGTTAACTTTTTTATCTGGGTTGTCTTTGTTGAGATACTCAAAGTGGTCGACCATCCTATCCCAATTCTGAATGTATTCATCTATGCTTATTTTCTTCTCATTGATTCCATGAGCTGATATTTAGTACTACTTGCCGATCCACCCAACTTTCTATTCATTAAGGTCAACTTGCAATGATATAGCGTATATTCTATCAGCTTCCTCCTTTGAAACATTGATAGTAAAATGATTTTCTGCTATCTCTTCCTCAAAATATTAGAGAAGCTCTAGGTCAGCCTCCTCCTTCCTAGTCTTCTCCTGGATATCCTCTAATTCCACTATGTCTCTTGAATAGTTTGGATCCTCACGCTTGTCACCTTTAGACTCCTCCATCTTGTCACGGATGGATGGTTGGTCAGGCTCCCTAAAATTTATACCCTTTTCGGAAGATCGGGTAGTCATCAATTTTGGAAGGTATGAGTAATCTCTCCAAGTCTTGGTCTTCCTCCCGGTATGAACCAAATAGTCCCCAAAATCAATGAGCTTTAGCTTCCCTTTTTAAATACTATCCTTTGAGATCCTCTTGAGTTTATCATCTTTTGCAGACTCTGGGGGAGACTGAGGGGTCTCATCTAAGGCTGCTTCATCAGCAGTGGATGGACTCCTATACTTGGACTTCTTGTGATTCACCTTGGTCCATTCTCCATTATCCACAGCCCCATCTGTACCATGAGTCAGTTGTAGGAGAGAACTTCCTCCCAGCCTTAGATAAACTGATCCAAGAATTCCTGGACTATACACTGAGGGTCCATTCTCACACATTGGGGACGAGATAGTGTGGCCACCATTAGCACCAGCCGCTTCCAAATTGCAGCTCAAGGGGGAAGATAATGCAGTTGCATAGGAATTTGTATTAGAAGTAACCTTTACACCACCTTCACTGACTATACCAGTGGAATTACCTCCTTTCCCACACCTTCAATCTTGTTGGAGATGACCCATACGACTAAAACAACAACATAAATCGATCCAATAATCAAAACTAACCCTATGTTTGATCCGATACTCATTCTCAATCTCAATCCACAAAAAATCAACTGGTGGTTTGGAAACATAGACCTCCACACAGAGCTGTAAATAAATTGGATGGAAGAGGTATTGAGATAGGTCATCAAATCATAAGAACCTACCCACCATATTACAAAGAATCAAAAGGATGGAGGGGTTCTGGAATGGAAGTGGAAGATTACAAAAGCTTACCCATATTGGGGCTATCAAAGGATCATGCCTCAAAAAAAAAATGTAGGACCATCAGAAGAGGAAGAATTGAGCTCCATTGCAGGTACGTTTGTTGTCAGTCCATGTGGAGATAAGGTCATATTCAGTCGTAAAGAGAATAAGAAGGTTCCAAAGGTCTAAAATCCCAAAAATAACATGGTAATTCAAACCCCATGACTTGAAGATGAAGCGGTCGAAGGCATCAACGGAAGGATGATTCCAACCAAATAGGGACACCAAAGAGTTCCTATGGAGGTCCACTACATCATAGAACTCTTTGACCATTACCAAAAGTCTAGGAGTCCCTCAACCAATGAGAGGACTTTTGGGGTGAGGTCGATGGCAGGGAAAATCGAGAGCTTCACCGAATTAGTGATAGGAGAAAAATAATTGGGGGGAAGCAAGCCTGAGAGACCCCTCCCCCTCTCAGGAGGTGGAGGGAAGGGGTATGAGTCCATGCCCACCAGTCTATGGAAACCTTAGGAGGTGGAAGGATCTACTTAAAGATAGAGTTCATCATTCAACCTCTAAAGTAGAAGATACATGATTGTAATGAATTCAGCTAATCAACATATTCAGTGGATCATCATATTCACTTGTTTATCGTATTCAACCAAATATCATATTGAGAAGAATTATTTTATTGAGATTTTTGGACTTAAAGAGTATGGTTCAAGAATTTAATAAGCTATATCCTGACAGAGTTATATTTTCAATATTGAGAAAACGGATTTGGAGAATTGGCCTGGGAGAATTGGGAAGGAAGAATCGGACTAGAAGAATCAGATTGGGAAATCGAACTGGTTTTTTTACAAAGTACTTGATGTTATTACCAACTTCTATGGAAGAAAGTGAAGAATTGTTTTCAAAGTTTATATTTGTTTAAGTTGGTAAAGAATCACTATAACATGTATTTGTTATAAAACATTGCATTACATAAATTTTTATAGATTGAGAACACACACTATTGGATTGTTTACATAGTGATGCATGAGTGAAAGGGAATATCCTACACATTGTATTCCACAAAAAATGATTTTTCTAGTGGATTGTTTGGTATTGGATTATTTCTAAACCATACTAAGTATGTTTCTATTCTTATTGTATAGTTAACCATGTAAATACTTGTGTTCCTGTGGAGGTGTGTTTGAATTGTTTTCAATAGAGAAAATGATCTTTAATAGGAAGAAAATTTTCTTTCAAAAGAAAGGAAGAATAAAATAAAAAGATATAACTGATTCATACCCTCCCCCGCTCAGTGATACAATTATCCTAATTGGGAACATCAATTTGTATCTGAGGCAAGGTTCCCATAGATTATTCTTTGTTGATGTTTTGATAGAGAAGTTGAGATAGAGAATCTTGATTTTGTAAACAGTAAAGGTATTATCTTTTTTCTATGGTAATAATTATCATATTTGGAAATATAGAATTACACCTTATCTTATTACCCTTTGATATGATGTTCTTGAATCTACAACAGATGGTTTTCATCCTATGGATGAAAAATTTCCTTGCATCTCTTGATAAAAAGAATCTTAAGAAATATGGAAGGGATAAGAATGATTTACTAGAACCTCTTTCTCAAAGTAAATTTCTAAGGTTGAAAGGTGTTTCCACAACTAAAGGTATATGGGATAAGATGAAAATTATATATGAATATAATACAAAAGTAAAGAAGGAGAAATTAAAAATCTGGAGGCTAAAGTATGAAGACTTTAAAATGGGTGATTATGAATCTGTTGGGGGATTTTTTAACAATGTAAATGATATTTTAAGTACTATTAGATGTCTTGGCCAAAATTTAAAAGATTATAAAATTGTTGAAAATATCTTGAGAATCCTTCCCAAAAAATTTAATGCTAAACGTTCTTCATTAGAAGATAGAGATCCTAAAACACTATCTCTAGATGATTTACATACTACTCTCATCGTGTATTCAATGATAAAGGATAAAGCTATGAAAATAAAAAAATGATAGATAAATTTATTTCAAGGATATAAAGAAATAGAAGTTAAATAATATTCTTATTAAAGAATAATTTGGTTATTATAATTTAAAAAACGTGGTATATAAAAATTTTGATGATATTTTATACTTGTTTTCTAAAAATATGAGAAGTGGTATAGGTAAAAACAAAGGGAACATCCCTGGAATTGCTTTCAATATGGAGTCATTCGTTACGTTATGTCTCACTATCCTTGAAGAAATAAAGAAGAGGGTATAGATAAACAGTAAAGCAATCCAAGAAGATCATGGAATAAATAGGATGATATATATAAATATTTTTCTAGAGATAATGATAGAAAATTATTCATAATCTAAAGAATAAGTTTCTTATCTAAAGATGAAGAACAAGAAGATATTTATAGTTAGTCCAAAAAATATATTGAGTATATTTGTGATAATAATTTTATTTCAATAGTTAATAATGAATAATTTAGAATCAATTGTTATAAAGAAAAAGAAACTCAATTAGAATATCATCAGAAATAAGAATTAAAAGAATTTCTGAGAAATATTAGAAGGAAAGAGAAAGAAACCAGGAAGTTGAAAAATTAAAGTTTCTTAACAAACAATCAATAATTTTTTAATGATGAGAAATTAATGTTCATGAAAGAAAATGATGATTTAAAGAATTTTGTTGAACAAGAAAAGAATCAAAATGAACACCTAGAAGTAATGTTGAAGGTAAAAGAATAAGAGTTTGAAAATTTTCAATAAAAAATTTCTAGAGTTGAGTAGAGAAATAAAAGTTTCAAAAACTCTATCACCAAAGTTGGTGAATGTTTATGCAAGAAGAAACCTAAGAAGGATAAAAAAATTTACCTTCAAAGGTTGAGAATACAATTGGATTTTTTTAAGAAAAGAAGAGAGCTGGGAATGTTATGTATGTGGCCAAGATTAATAAAGTGGATAATTCAGATGTTTCAAAATTACCTAAGTATGAAATTGTTTCTAAAATTTTTGAATCTAAAAATGTTTCCAATAACTATGATTCCATTAATTCTAGAAATACAACCAAGATAAAAAAGAATATTCTAATTGATAACTGAGAGTTTGGTGGTTTAGATAAGAAGGATAATAAGGTTACTGAGAAACATGTTTAAAATTCAAGTCATTATGAATGTTATAGAGGAAAATATTCTTTCTATATTTTCTATTGGTATTGTAGTGGATTCAGACATATAGAAAATTTGTTTCGGTTCAACCAACAACATTGCAACTATTACATAGGCTATGATAGGTAGGGGTTTAGGGGGGAGTTAATCTCTTTAAAGAAATAAACATGATAAAGTTGGATTAAAAATTTAAAATAGGTTCCAACTAATGGAAACCATTTGTGAAATGTGTGAAAAATATGGACACCTTGTAAAAGTATTTCTTATTTTGTTACCATCACAAAAAAGGTTTATTAACAATTATCAGAAGTTGGAAATGAAGAAAGAAAATGCTCTTATTATTGAAATCACTTTAAAAGTTTTAAAATGAGAATGACCTAGGATTTTTGATAGTGGGTGTTCTTCTTGTATGAAAAGAGATTCTAAATTGTTAAATAATGTAAAATATTTAAAATAAGTAATTATGACATTAAAAAATGATGAATAATTAATAATAAAAGGTGTTGGATTAGCTATCATTGGGAAATAAGAATTCAAATGCAAGAAAGCATTAAATATTGATGGTTTTAAACATTGCATTCTGAGTGTTTCACAATCGTGTGATGAATGTAACAAAGTTACTTTTAGAAAATAGGGATTTGTTTTGAAAAGTGAGAAGGATAGAATGATAGTCAGAAGAGTCCAACATATGAAGGGAATCTTATTTTAAGTTTGTGGTGTAAAAATCTATTTTTTACTTGGGTATGGTGGAATAAAATAAATTATGGCATAAAAGGTTGGGACACATGTGTCAAAGAAACATTAGAAATTTATCTAAAATAAATAGTGTCCGAGGCATTCATGATTTGAAAGGAAATGTAGATTGGTGTTGAAATATTTTTTAAAAAGGAAAGATTATAAATTCAGTGCATAATAAAGTTGATATTTTTTCAAAACAACCCCTAGAACTTATCAATTTTGATATTTGTGGGATAATGAGGAAAAAAAATGAATATATATAAGTATTTCATCACTTTAATCAATGAGTTTACTCGCATTACTTGTGTCATGTATATGAAACATAAATTAGATGCTCTGAAAATGTTTAAAAGTTTCATGAGGAAAGATAAAAAATAATGTGAGTATTCAGTGAAGAAGTTTTGAACTGGAAATGGTGGTGAATAAAAAATGAGTAATTTGAAATTTATCTTGAGAAGAATGAAATTTTACATGAGTATAGTTTCCCATATACTCCTCAACAAAATGTGGTTTTTGAAAGAAATAATATAAGTTTATTGGAAATGGTGAGAACTATGTTTCTTAAACATGATCTTTCGCATTACTATTAGAGGTAAGCCATGAGTACTGTTGTATATATTCAAAACCAATGTTTCTATAGGACAAGCTATGATATGAATCCATATGAATTATTTTATGATAAAAATACAATGTTTGGAAAATTTAAGAGTATTCAGGATTCTATCTGTTATAAAGAATAATGATGGAAACTTTGTAAAGTTTTAGTATAAAGGTGAAGATGGAATTTTTCTTGGCTATGCTGCAGAAGTAAGAGGTTACAGATGTTTCAACAAAGAAATAGGAAGAATTTTTTATTCATGTGATGTGAAAGTTATTGAAAATATTTATAAATAGAAACAAACTCTTATAGATAAGGATGTTGATCAGGATAGAGAAACATTTCTTAAAAATTATGATAGGGATACAAACAATTATAATCCTAATCAAGAATAATAATTAGACTCAGATATTTCTAGTGATGAAGAAGATACTGAAATATCTCATCCTCGGATGATGAATAAAGTTTAAGCCCAGAAAATTATTGATGCTCAGCATCATAAATTTCAAATTGGTAGAACATGAAATGGAATTATACATACCTCTTTATATTCTAATGTGGAACAAAAAGATATTGATGAAGCTTTTGAGTATCCAGAATGGGTTCAGTCCATGAATGAAAAGATAAATCAGATATAGAAGAATGATATATGGTAAATCATACCTAATATAGATAAAAAAATGTTATTGGTACAATGTGGGTTTTCGGAAACAAGTTGAATAAAGAAGGTGATGTGATAAGGAACTTGTCAAGACTTGTTTTTAATGTGTATTCACAAATTTAAGGTATTGATTTTGATGAAACCATTTATCCTATGGAAAGATTAGAAACTATCATAATTTTTCTTACTATTTATGTACAATGAAGCTATAATGTTTTTCAAATGGATTTTAAATCTTTATTCATGAATTATGGTCTTGATGATGAAGTTTACATTGAATAACCAAGTGGATTTGTTATAAGGAATGATGAATGTTATGTGTGTAAGTTGAAGAAATATTTTTATGGATTTAAAAACTCTAAGGGGACGGTATTCCAAATTTTATACTTTCTTAAGGAAGATTATTTCCAAAAAAGGAAGAGTTGATAGAAATATTTACATTAAAGAAAATTAGGAGTTTTCACTCATCATAATTTTCTATGTTAATGAAATTATCTTTGTTGGGATTTATTAAAGAACATGTGAAAGATTTTCTGAATAAATAAAATAGTTGTTTAAAATATAAATACTGGGGAGAAATGAAATACATTATTTCATTACAAATTTTAAAAAATAATAAATACATATTTCTCTTTTAAGAAAAGTATGCTAAAGAACATGTTAAGAAGTTTGACATGGAAAAATAAAAATCTGTTTTGACACCGATTTAAGTGGGAATAAAGTTTTCTAAAGATATAAAAGTAAAGGAAATTGACCATAAAGAATTTCAAATATAATTAGATGTTTGTTGTATTTAACTACCTCATGACCTGAAATATTTTATGATGCTACCTTATATGCTAGATTTCAGAGTTCTCCTAAAGAATTTCATTTAGTTACAGGAAAAATAATTATCAGATATATCAAAGGCACAAATTTTTTTTGAATTAGTTATGATAGAAAAGAAAGTATTTATTTTTTAGGTATTCAGATGTTGATTGGGAAGGAAATATTGATGGTAGATGATCCACATCTAGTGGATTATTCTTTTTAGGTAAAAGTTTGGTTAGATGGAATACAAAAAAAATATAATTTAGTAACTCTTAGTACAAATTAATTAGAGTTTTTTTTTCTGCTACTCAAGATGCTACCCAACTTATGTAGATGAAAACTAGGTTAGAATACATGCTTATTGAATTACTCTTACCCTTTCTCTTGGGTTGTGATAATCAAAATGTAGTCAATTTCACCAGTATTATAGCTCAACATTTTCATTAAAAACATATTGATATAAATTAAATTTCATCAAAGAGAATGTGGAGAAGAATTAATTGAATCTACAATATGTTCTTACATCGAAAAAAGTTTCTAACATTTTCAAAAAAACCTTTACTGAAGGAATATTTCTCTAAATTATGGTTGACCAAGGGCATCCAACCACTTTCTCATCAAGGTTGATATATTTTTTCCCCTATCTCATCTTACCTTTGGATATCATTTTCAAGGGGGGGATAATTGTTTCATAAATATATCCTTAAAGAGATCATGTAAAAATGCGGTGTTGTGGGTAAGCTGCGATTCCATCATTTTATGTGTGTAAACTATTCTAAATGTTTATTAGAGTGTTTTTAGGAAACAAATTTTTTTATTCTAGGAAAGTTAAAGAGTTGGGGAAGAAAAAATAAGAAAGAAATCACCTCACATTGTATTTGGTGAAAATCGAATTGACCAATGTATTTAGTAAAAATTAGACTAACCATCATATTCAAGAAATCAGACTCAAAATGCTTGAAAAATTCTATCATATTCAAGAGAATCTGGATAGAATAAAAGGATCATCAGATTTAAAATGAATCTGGAATGAAAGGTTTTCTCATATTTGGGAAGAATCAGAGTATGAATTACTATGATTAAAATGTGATTATTCTTTTTCTAATCTTGGAGTTATCACAAATCATAAGTATTATTTAAAATTGTTGATGCAAGATTGATAAAATGAAGGTGAAAAAATGTGCTAGAAATCATATTGAGCCTGATCGTAATCATTGAGTCATATTTATGATGAGTAGGAAATAAAGTTGTTGCTAGAGGAATGAGAAGTTACAATAATTTCTACTAGAAGTTAGAAGATTCTAAAGATTATATTTAATGTATTCAAAGTCATGAAGGAAGTCATGATTCTTGATGAAATATTTAAGAAGATGAAATTTGGTGAAGTTAATGATTTATTTTCTCAAAGTCATAATAATGAGTTCATCGTATTAATATTTTTTTAAAGGATATGAAGTATTGGGGAAAATGTTTGAAACCGAAGGTACTGGTTTTCAGTAATACTAAAAGTCAAAATATATAAATCTTCATTGAAATAATTTGATAAGTTTCAAAAAGGTATAATAAGTGAAGTTTTGAAAGATCTTTGGTATCATATTCAAATGAAGAAACAAGAATTATTATTTGTTCTCAAGTGATTTTATCATTTGGATTATGAGACATCATATTTTAATTGATACCTAATCATAATTCTAAAGAAAAATAAGTAAAAGTAGTTTAATAAGTTTTAATGAATATTATTTCTTCATTATAATGAAGAAAACATAATGGAAGACAGTTCCAAGAATCATAATGAAAAGTCTTATGTTTCCATTCATACTTTTTGTGCTGAGAAACATAATGAGAGAATTGTTTTTTAACATATTATTCCATTTTAATGAAAAAATAAGAATAGGAATATACTCATTCATGTGGTGTATAAGAATGTAATGAAGAAATTTTATTAGAAAAATTATAATCAAACTAATGTTTGTGAAGAAATTAAGAAGTGAGATGAAGTTTTGAGAATATTGGAGAAGGATCAAGAATACATGAGAAGGGTTGTGAAATGTTGAAGAAAGTCAAGATGCACCTTAAATTCAAGAAAACAAGAAAATTTTGATAATTTGGTTGAGCGGGAAGGTTTTTAGTAATCCTTCCCAAACCACATTTAGGGTGTGTATAAAAGGAGAAAAGTACATTGTACTTTCAACCAAGTGTATTGTTTAGAAAGGAAGAGAGAGAAGATTTTCACTTGCAGGGAGAATATGTTTCCATTTTGAGATTTGTTGAAGATGTTTTGTCAGACAGAAGTGGAAGGATAAGAGACAAGATTCCAATGTATTCAGATGATCATCATATTTAGTGGATCATCGTATTCAACTGATTATCATATTCAACCTGTTATCGTATTGATAAGAATTATCATATTGAGTTTTTTGGACTCAGAGAGTATTGTTACATAATTTCCTCAACTATATTCTAATAGAGTTATATTTTCCTTATTGAGAAATAAAATTGGGAGAATCAGACTAGAAGAATCAGACTGGAAGAATCGAACTAGATGAATCAGAATTAGTTTTATTACAATGTCCAGGATGTTCTTACTAGATTCTGGGAAAGAGAGTGAAGAATTGTTTGAATGTTTATAATTTTGGAAGTTGATAAAGAAGCACCATAACATGTATTTTTTAGAAAACTTGGTATTATATCATTTTTTCTAGATGGATCACACACACTATTGGAATTTTTACATAGTTCTACATGAGTGAAAGGGCATATCATACTCATTTTATTCCACACAATAGAATTTTTTTCTAGTTGATTTTTTGGTATTGGATTATTTCTAAATGATACCAAGGACTTAGCTATTATTATTGAAAAGTGATCCTTATAAATACTTGTGTTCCTATGGATGTGCATTTGAATGTTTTTTTGTAGGGAAAGTAATCTTTAATCAGAGGAAACGATTATATCATAAGTAATGAATCATAAAATAAAAAAATATTAATGATTAACCCCTCCCCATCTAAGTGATACAATTATCCTAACTGGGCACTTCAAGTTCAAAATTTTATTAATTTCTCATATTTCAATATTCCATAAGACACATCATTTTGGTTTTTAATAAGTTTCATCCCTTAAATAAAGCCATGATACATACTAGAATCAATCCTCATGATTCTACAATTCAACAAACCACTCTCTATAGGTTGTAATCACGATTTAATATTTTATTTTCTCTAATAGATACCCTAACATGATATTTGATGTTGAATGAAGTGATTTGAATACTTACACACAAGCACAAAACCAACAACCTCTACAAATGGTTTAGGTTCACCTACATGCCACCTTTGATATAAATATGAAATTCCATCACTAAGATAGATGAAGTAAAAACATATCTTCTGAACTCCAAAACTTATAATAATTATTAACAAAATGAATCCAACACTCATTCCTATGACAATATTACATAATTTAAAAAATATCCACCAAAATTTATGTTTCCCATATAATACTAGTGGGAATTTCACAAATTTACAAACCCTTGAGTTGAGGTCAAAATCATCAATAAATTCTTAGAATAAATATCCAAAACCGCGCATCCCATTCCTAGATGGTTAAAATTTTATTTTACATATGAGCTAATCATCTCACAAAAATATAACACCATGAACCTTCGATAACTCTCTATAGTTTCTGTGAGACTTATCCTAACATATATATCATACCATGATGCGTAGGTTTTATCATTCAACCTTACCAAATTACAAAATTGAGGCATTTTACCTTTTGGTACAATTGATCCTTCATCTATCAGCTACTAGACTCACTGATCTCCTCCACCAATGTTTTTATAATAATTAATATAGTATTTCTTAGGAATGAAAAAATCACCCTTTCATGTTTGAACAATTATCAAACACCATACTCTTATCCAAACTCAGCATAGCCATAATTTATTTCAATATTTTTTATTTTTGTATAAGGTTCAACATCCCTGAGTTAGTGTCATGCAATGGTACAATACACAATGATTCTAGTAAATATTTTTTATACTCAGGTTTCTTCATTACATAAGGTTAACCCTAAAACAAATTTTAGAAACTCAATATTCACAACACAAGGTGTTAAATATGATTATTCCAATGGAAACATCTTAACAACCCACAAATTCCCTAGAAATTCCATTTATATCATTACTTACTAACGTCACAATTGTTATGGGGTGTGGAAAAAGAAAATTTCAAAATGTTTTCCTAGTGAAGCACATAGGCCGACCAGGGTCGTATCACTTGAGGAACTTCTCAATTTGTTCACTCACTTGTTCTAAATCACCTAAGTATAATTTTTTGTTATTTTTATGAAAGCATTTAAAAAAATAATTTGGGTTTTTGAAAAAAAATCTAAAATAATGAAATGATATGCAATATGAAAATTTAAACTATACAAACATGCAATGCTGAAGAGAATGAGTAAATAAAGATATAACTCTATCCTGAGTTCATTTTTGGGTTCAATCATTATTCTCATTTATTTTTATTATTCTAGTTTTATAATTCAATCGTGAAATATCATGATAAATTACTATACATTTATATAAATTGTGAAATTTTGAATTATTTTATGAAATATAAATTCCACTAGCTAAAATAATCAAGTTAACAGAACACCTTAGTCGAGGTTGTGACATCATATTATACTAGGATCAATCGAAATTTTTTTCTCCATGGATTAGATCCACTCCATCATGTGAAGATATAACCAATGAAGAGATTCAAAAGAGATAAAAAAGGAATAGAAATAAATTTTTGTTGCATGTCTTGGGGGATTTTAACCACACTAATGCATTCCAATATAATCCATCACAAATATAAAAAAACTTTAATAAATATTTCCAGAACACCTTGACCCCCCTGGGCTTTGCCTTGGTCTAGACTCCCATTATATTGAGTAAGAGATCACTTAATGGATAGAAAGTGAATAGAAAAAAGAAGTGAGAATAAAATAAAAATAAGAAATATATTAAAATATAAAGATTAGAAAGGAGATAGAGAGAAATAGAAGAATAAAATATAATAAAATGAAAAATACAATAAATTAAAAATAAAATAAAATTAAAAGAATAAGATGATGAGAAGATTAAAAATAAGGGTGAAATAATTTGTGGGAACACTTGAAGAAAATTAATGAACTAATTTATTGATATACTAAATTGAAATTACAATTAAAATAAAACTAAAAAAATGAAAATAAATAAAAAAGAAAACATACGGGAAAAGAAATAAAATGTAGCTATCCATCCTCCTATCTTACAAGGATCCTCTAGCAATGGATATCTAACTTCCTTTATTTGGTAGCAATGAAATTATTTTATATACCGAGGGATAGGCCCTAAACCTTATCTTAAAATAATCACTTATGATTCCATGAGTCCCGGATATCCTTTGAATAAAAAATATCAAATTTACATTGATGATCTTAGGGTTTTGAGATTTGAATTAGACCGAGTCCATGGGGTAGTTGCTGTGGATATACTTTAGAGTAACTTCCTTCACATTCATGGTCGCATGGTGGCACATACATAGAAGTTCATGGGATGTGGAAGCGGTGAGGATGGAAGCAGATTCATGGGTTTTGGCCTACCATTCCTCTCATCCAGCCTTAACAGTAGTCAGATGAGGCTCTAAATGGCCTCATAATGGTAGATAAAGTCCCTATAGGTGGTCTATGTCCATGTGAAATGAGATATTGGGAGAGAGATCAAGATCAAGCTATGTTAGTGAAGATCATGGAGATTCTTGGGATGATTAATTAGTAGTACGATGGGGATGAAGGTGATAGGAAGTGAGGAGAAACGTTGTGGGGTGTGCGAAGGTGTGCTGCACAAATAGGGAAAATCAACACCATTTTTGTAAAAAATAAACAGTAACAAAATATTATGTTTTCTAAAATCAAAATGGGATATGGGTTTATGATTGTTTAAATATAAAGTTGTAGCTATCCAACAAAAAACAAGTTAAGTGGGGGCTATATGACCCCCACCCACTGTCATGCACAACCCCATGCCAGCGACGCTTTCCTCCCGTCACTCTGTGGGTTCCACCACCATGGGACGACGCTCCCCAGGCTTCGTCCAAACTAAAATCGCCTGTGGATTTTCTGTCCATAGTCCCTAAATGGTCATGAAACACCATATTAAGCCTCCCATTTCTCAGATTTCCCTCCCATGGGCCTACATGGATGGATCACCCCTTTTGGGTTGCTTATGTGGTGTGTGGGCCCCTTGGTTTAGGGATGACCTTGGTGGCCATTTTTTTGGTAAATTCCAAAAAAAATCAAACCACAAAAGAAATTTTTTCAAATAGTTACAAATTAACATTAAAAAAATAATTAATAAATTCCTAAAATGATAAGTCACATAAAATTATAATTTATGTTACTTTTAATTCTAGATTAAAAAATACCCCTAATTTCTTAAATCAATAACTTTCATGGGAATTATTCACTAAAATCATTCAAAAATCACTGAAAATTGATTAAAAATGCATGAAATATGAGTTTTTCAAATACCCCACATTCAAACCATGCTTACTACGTATAATAAAATCTCAAAAAAGAATTTAGAGGTCACAAATGTTACTAATAATCATATTCCAAAGTAATAAAATAAAACAATTTTCAATGTTAAATCAAACATTTAAATTCCACATAAAATGTCAATTCAATTTCAAAATTTTCCGTGAAATAATAAAAGATAGTATTTTACTTTTACAAATTTGAAAATGATGGTAATTTACCTCTAATATATTCAAGCTCCTTAATTCATTATTATTAAACATACCAAATCATTATTTACCGCACTTTGGAATATTTTCACTCATATTTAATGATAAAATTCTAGTGAATATATGCTCATATCATGATATCCTACTCATAATCCATAGGCTTGTAAATGAACTCTTTTCTCCACATTATAAAGTCAAAAGACACATAAAATCATGAGGTATTTAATTAAAGGATCAAATTACTCTTAGGATTAAGGTAGGTATGATTTTTTGTTTTAAAAATTAAGGCTCAAAGAGGAGGTTTATATCTTATGTGAAATGCATGATAAAAAAATGATAGATTAATGAAATTTTACCCTTTAAATTATAAAAACTCACACTTCCCCAACTCAATTCACGTTCATGATAAAAATAAATCATAATGAATTATTTTTTTCACCCTCAAGATTTTTTTATTCTTTTATACATTTTTTTTTCTAATGAAAATTTTCATTTGTTTATTTTTCAAAACCCATTCTTTGAATAAAAATTACATCCACCACCAAACCACATATGATAAAAATCATCAGTCTAGTGATGTTGATTTTTTATTCTTATAGTCACAACCCATTCCTATTTTTTTTGATATTTTTTGTCATTTTTTATTTTTTTTCAAGAGGGTAAACACAATATAGAGTATAATGTAAGTATCAAAAACATTACTCATTCCCCAAAGTAGCTCCCCCAAACTTCTTCCTCAAAATTTATGTCATCCATTTATTCATGACTACCTTCTCCCACACACATCAACTTTAAAATATCCCGAAAACACTAAGTGGGTGATATTAATGAACAAAAATGGATTGGAATGTGGCACAATATTAATAAAGTAATTAATAGTATCTATGGGCTAAATTAGGATTGATGTAAAGGTATAATTTTAACGATAATGTATTTTAAAAATATTTAACAATAATATTAAATTTGGTTTTTTAGATTCACATCCTTTACAAGTTCAAATGCAAGTTTTAGTTGGTGGAATGTCCCAAAATCACTCAAGAAATGTGATCAATAAAAAATAGGGTGTACGTGTTCTAGAAATCCTCTAGGGAATGGGACATATGATGTTAGAAAATAAATATTGGCATGAATCATAATAACAAATCTATTTACATGAATTTTAGAAATTTGAAGCATGAAAAATGATTCGGAAATTTCATTTACATGAATCAACTTATTCCCCCAAATCATGAGTCCTAATTTTAACATCCATGTTTCTTGATAATCATTAAAATATCCATTTTTCTCATTCAATATCTTTAATATTGAATTTTAAAACATGTAATCATAGGATTACTAAGAATATCATGTCTCATAGATAAGTTATTAAAGAATAAATTCAAATATGGGCATCCAATTTTTAGTTTAAAGCTAAAAAAATGTTTTTGAAAAAATGTATGGAGTTTAAATGTTCAAAATCAAAGTGAATTATCTTTCCTATTAAGTGTATTAATCTTCCTTAATTTTTTTATTAGGTGATAAATTGTGCCATTATTATCCTATAAAATAAAATTACTAAATTAATCAGAAGGATTATGTCATTTAAGATCAAAATGATAGAGGGAGTAGGGCTGCATATTGGACTAATTATTAAGAATAAAATTGATATCTAAGTTACTAGAATTAAACTAAAATGGATAAGTATTGGTATGATCCTCCAAGTGGGTCCTATACTTTTAATACCTACAGAGTGTAGTACTAGATGTTATCCATGGTCTGATAGTGGATGAAAGTTCATTGATTTGAACCACAAAATGTGACTTTTTCCAGCATCCACTTCACACTTCTTGGTGAGGAATGGTCCATGGATAGATTCTACCAGATCCATACCCTTCAAAATTAGTTATAAATTTCATGGCATGATAGGATGAAGTATGAATCATCCTCCTTCATGACTTCTACTTGTGCAACCTCCTCCTTCTCTTCCAGTGTTGGATCAAGATTTTTTGTAGGAATGGAATATTTAAAGTGAATGTAAGCAGGTAATTTAACTTGAGTAAAATATAAATTTGAATTATTAATAATAAATTTCAATCTTTTAATATGATTATACTCTATAATTATTTCCTCATTCTCAACAACTTGGACTTCTTTATTGTCTTCCTCAAATATATATTCATCAAAATTAGGGTTCTCCATGCGTTCTTCAATAGGTGAAGGTCTTGTTTCTTAATTTTCCTCTAAGGAAGAGAAAGGATTGACCAAATACGAGGATTCAATGTAGTTATAAGTGATACTAAAATTATATTGAATATAATAAGAAAATATATGTTTCAAGAAATGATCATCACCCTGAGTTTTTTCTATTTCAATCACTGACTCAGTGGTGAGTGCCTCTTGTAGTTGGATCTCATTGGATGGAGGCAGGTAGTCGGGAACCTCCATATTTTCATCAAATTACACCACTTGGGTTGTTTATTACTTCATGGATATAAAAATATAAAAAGGTTATAGCTCTTTTAATTTTTATGGAACAAGGAGATCAAGTTATACCTCATACTCATTTGAGATGTAATATAGATCTTTTTGATCCCCAAAATGTTTCTCAATAAGAATGTTCTCATCATGATGAATACATTATATCTTATCATGGTCAACCTAGATTTGTTAGTTAAAATTATTGGTTTTTGTAAACTCATTGATAATGGCCTCAACATCTTAGATGTACTCATAAAAATCAGGGATGGCTAGTGGTGCTTTCTTATTGTCCTCAAGTTCAGGTTGAAGATTCTCTGATGGTGCTTGGAAATATATAGTTTTCAATTCTATATTTAATAACATATATTTTACCTTCTCTTCAAAACATCGAATATTATATTTCACTTTTTTGTTTATATACTTTCTCTTGAATTATTCTGGGGGAAATTCTTAAAATGATTTGGGAGAAAACAAGGACGGTTGTAACACCCTGAGTTTTTATGGACCTTTTTTAAGAATAAATTATATTTTCATTTATGTCTTGCAAGGAACTAAGTCAAAAATTTATTTCAGAAGAAATGGAATTAGTATATGTTACAAAAAACATTGACTTGAAATATTTTATACAGAACATCGACTTAGCATACGTTACACGAAACAATGACTTGGTATACGTTACATGCAATAGTGATGTTTCTATGAAACATCATTTTATTGTTATAATTATTTAAATGATATAACTATAAACTAGCCATTAAACATAGTAATATGAACTGTAATAACTAATTTTAATATATTTTTATATAAATAAAACATATTGATAATGACAGATATGATTTTTTGTAAAGTCCTTTTTTGTTTAAAATTATAGTTTTCTCAAATGAACTACTTTTAATGTCCTTCTGTGAAAAATTATAAAATTAATTTTAGAAACATTTAAAAATTTAATTTTCTAAAATAAACTTCATTTTTTAATTTAAAATTTATAAATTATCTTAGGGATTTTTTTGGTATTTTTATGAGAAACTCCTTTTTTGGATGAATAGTAAAAAATACCAGATTTTAATTCAAAAATGATTTTTCATATAATTTATTTAAAAAGTTAAATTATATTTTAATTAAGTTTAGAAGATTAATTATATACAATATTTATCAATTAATCCAATTTGGGTAATTTTAATCAATATCACATTGAAATTTGTTATAAAAAGATAGAAAACTTTTGAACGTTTTTACTTTAAAAACCCGCATTATCGACCCGACTACAAGATTAAATTTAAATTAATTTCTTCCACTCATATGATTTGAATTTAGAAAAATATATTACATATTTTTAATCAGAATAATTTTTAATGTATAATAAGTTCAAACTAGTTTTTCACTAAAAATATTAGTGAAATTAATTAAAATTAATTACATCGCTTAAGGTAAAATTAATCTTAACTAAGGACTAAACCTTAAATTTAAGGCTCAAAATGACCCAGTAACTTGTATAAGAGACATTTTATATCCATATTCTGAACCTATAATATCTTTTTTCTACTTTAAATAATTATTTTATCAACTTGAAACCTGAAAAACGTGGGTGGAATTCTCTCTTCAAATATTTACAAGCGTTCTACTCCTCCTTCCCTATAAAAGAACACCACCTCTCCCTCTTCTTAAAACCTATAAAACCAATTAGGTTCAAAAAATATATTCTAAATACACTACCCAACATCACTACCTTCCTACTTGAGGCCACCCTTTGGGAAGAAAGTCTTCCAAGGAATCCTTTTGGGACAAATGAAAATGAGTTACCCGATTAAGAGGTAACACCTTCTCTCAAGCTCATTTCTTTTATTTTTCATATATGAACCATACAATCTTTTTATTACATGATTGTATAACCAAACCATTATATTAAATATAATATGATGTTTTTATGCTAATGTTTGAACCTACACTTACACACACCACCATCTAATGTGTAATGAACATACTTTTTATGTGTATGATGAACTTCCGCCTCACAAAATAATGATAGTTAAATTTTACATACTACCTATCATGGTGTAAATTATTATGAAAACTTTATTTATATATATTATATATTATATTTATTATGTATTTAATCTTATTTATTCATTTTACAACACATATCTTTTTTACTTTCCATTTGGTGTAAATACAATACTCTCGTTTGAGGATGTGCAGACTACCGCCCTGTCAAAGTGATGTGATTCATTCAAACACTACATAAAATATATTAAGGATGTGTTTAGTGAAATTATATGATATATATAATTATAATGATAATTTATTTTTATTATATATATATATATACTTATATATAATACATTTTCTTTCTTTCTCAATACGATAATAAAAACGGAAACAATGTTTATGCGTACGTACGACTTAATATCTCCATAAATAGTGTATTCCATTTCGAAATTATATATTATATATAATATTATAATACACATATAATTAATATAAATTAAATTTATATCATGGTTTACATTGTGTAATCATGATATAATTATAAGGACCAAAGATATAAAAAATTAAGACACATGCGAAGAACAAAGAAAATATTATCCAAAGTGAAACCTTAACATAAGATGGTTAACAAGCAGGTAATATAAGGTCATAAGCAAAACATATATATAATAAAATGGTTTAGTAAAATAATTACAATTAATTTATATTTATTGTAAATGTGGTTTGAATTATTATGATGAGAGTTAAGATAAAAGGTAAGAGGATTCCATGTCACTTTTTATTTCCATGAGATACATGCCATGTTCACCACTCATTCCTTTTGCATGGTGTATATAATTCCCATGAATTTATTATATGTAGTATTATTCTTAAATTTATGGTTATTTACATATCCATTTTATGATATTTCTTTAATGGGTTTTAAGATTCAAAAGTTACCAAATCAGTGAAATAGTTTTGTCTCAGTTTTTCTTCTTTGAGACTCATGTTCTGTTAGACACCTAAATTCATTTTTCATGGTGTATATACTTCCATTTTACATGATATGTCATTATATTAATTCATTTTATTATATTTTAAGATTCATGTAATTTAACATTCTTACATGGAGAGTATGATTCCATGTTACCAAGTTATAAGTGTTTTTTGAGACAATCTCATTGATTTTAGAGATTGATTATGTATATGCTTCCTTTGATGAAATATTATGATACATATATTAAGAACACCCATGAGTTTCCTTATCATTTTTTTATTCAAGATATAAAAAAAATTAGTACCATTTTCCCACTCTTTGGTACTTAAGATAACGTTTTTAAGTAAAATTTGACCATCTGTCTCTTCAGCCGGAAATCTATGGTATTCAAAAACCACATTTTCAAAAATGTTTTCAAAATAACTTTGAAGACCATTTTCAATGAAAAATTATTTTAATTTTTTTTTATTGTTTTCAATGATTCCTTTATAAGTTTTTAAATATATTTTAAAAGAAACATGTTTTCAAAAAGGTTTTATGTTTTAAAAATAATTTTCAATACAGAAAGGATATTTTCATTAAGAAATGTTTTCAAAAGATCTTTAAAAATTATTTACCATCTAAGATAACATCCATTGGTGTTACTCATTATTTTATGATAAAATTATTCAATTTTTCCATTCACATTCTTTCTCTTAAAGGATTATGTTTTGATGGAATTATGTTTACGAAACCTATTTCTCTTTCATGAGTTATATGCTTTTGAAACCCATTTCTATTTCATGAGTTATATGATTTTGAAACCGGATTATTTTCACAGGTTGTGTTCATGATGAAATGATTATGAAACCTGTATCTTTACATAGGTTATGAAATGATTACATGTTTATAATACCCATTTAATTTCTTTGATTATGATATGGTTATTTATGATCTTGTCGCACATGAATGTATGATTTAGCTATGACATGGGTGAGACCTATATCTCCATTAGATGTATTGGGTAATGATTTATATCTCATGAGACAAACTTGTATTTAATGAGAAATTAATTCATTTTAGTATTATAGGGCTGGAACAAGGAAAGAAATTTGTTTAGTATTATAGGAATGGAATGAGGAGTGAACTCTATTCAGTAATATAGGGATGGAATGAGGTGTGAACCCAATTTAATAAAGGACCTTTTCTAATAATATGGTCTCCACAAAAATTCCTTGACTAATATGGAAATAATTATGTATTCTTATGTGTATTCCACAATTCCATGTTTTATTACTGTGTTATTATTTCATGGATTATGTTATTTATTTCCTTCTAATTCATGTCTTGTGAACTACCAATATTTATGCCATGATTCATGTATATGATCTTTGATATGTTGGGTATGATCTTCTAATTTTATGATTATGGTCTCATACCCTCATTCTCATGATTATTCTTACATATCTTCCTTTTTTTACCTTACTAAGAATTTGAGATCACCCCTTTTTTATGTTTCCTTCCCCAGGTTATGAAGATATGTATTTTGTTTTATGTGTCTAGGAAGGGTTATAGTCAAGAATAACCTAGTGGGAGATAATTTAGCTCACTTATGTATCAGTTTTTATGATTCTATGTTTCCAAAGGCACTAGACTAGTACGGTATTTGGGAGTCTGTTTGTATAAATTTTTAAGTATTTTTCAAATGTTATATAATGTTAATTTATGAAAAGAGAGGTTCATTATAGTTGGTATTAGAGAAAAGGTTTAGTTATCATTTGGAAGATATGATGATAAAATATTAGTGATAACCCTAAGGACATGTCTAAGGATAAGTTTAAAGATAAGGAAAAGCATAGGAAAATGTCTTGGAATTTTGGTGATGGATAGAGTGAGTGATTTCTTAGAAATACATCCTTTTTTGGATACCACAAGGGGATGTGGCCCTGACACAAATATACCTGGGGTTAACAACTCCAACAAGATGGTCCATGCCTAACTTGGGCTAATCTCTTACATGAAAATGAGCCTTACTATACACCTAGTTTGATACTCCTGGGGGATATTATTTAGAAATTCATAAACTCTTCATGAACCCTCATGAAGTATTTAAATATAAGTTGCCTATAAATAACCTAGGATAAATATAAGGTGTCATATATTAATGAAGGTGTCATAACATATACATCCTATAAGTGAATTTTCATAATTATATGTTTCCACACTATGATAACTATTTATTGCTTACTATTTGGTTTTAGTCAATTGATGGAACACTAAGTAACTGCATTAATGGTGATTATGATGGATAATGAAATAATTGTCCTCCTGAGAAATCAAATGCCATGGGTGTTGTAATGAAAAACCTCATTGATATTCTCACACATCTTTCTCAAGATATGAATCATTGTAGACTTCTAAATTATTAAAGGAGGGTATGAAATTCTATTTAGTATTTCATGAGGCAATATACACCTTATTTTATAGGGTCTTCTGATCCAATTATTTATAAACAATTGATCAGTACTTCAGAAAAGGTATTATTCATTCTCTAGTATTCAGAACATGAGAAATTTGTTATGGATGTTTATCGGTTGGAAGGAAAACTGGACCAGTGGTGGACTCTAATCAAGAATACATGGTAGAATTATGAGATTTAATCCCTGGATTGGGAAAAGTTCAAGAACTTATTTTTTAAAAAGTAATTTCCTCAGATTCTGTATACCAATATGGAGAAATATTTCCTTGAGTTGAAGAAAAGTGATAATGAATCTATCAGTACCCACTAGGATAATTTCATAAGACTTTCAAGGTATGCTTCCAGAATTATCATCCAACCTGAAAGTAATGTTTATAGGTTCTTCAGTGTCTTAAATCCTTATCTCAAAATGGAATTTACCATAATAAACTTTAATAGCTATGAAGAGATTGTAATTTGTGTAATCAAGGTTGAAATAGAGGTTGGAGTCATGTATCAACCTCATGTTTTTGATAAGAAAAGGAATACATAGTTCAAATGAAACTCTAAAAACCATTGAGAAAAGAAGATGCTTTTTCATTTATTCTCTAAGTGTGGGAAAAATCATGGAAGAATTTGACTTATAGGGTCTAATAAATATTTTAAGTGTGTAAGGGAAGTTCATCAGGAATTTGATTTCCAAAGTGAGGGGAATAAGTTAGATAACGTTTTGAATGGGGAAAAATCAACATAGAATTCAAATCCCATGATTTAGTGATACAAGAGTAAGGAGAATGGGAATTATGGTAACCACTTCCCAAACCCAAGGGTTGGTGATGATGATCGATGTCAGAACCCTCTTAAGCCAAGGGATAATGGGAAATCTCATGAAATCACTACTTATAATGAGGGTTACGATAAGGAAGTGATGAAATATACACTTACCATCCACTCTAGATTTGTTAATGTCATATTTTATTCTATATCTACCCACTATTTAATATCTAAAGAATTTACTAAGGGTGTTAAGATTCCACAAAAACAATTATAAATGGAATTCTCATTGAAAAACCCTAATTGTATGATGATTGAATCTCCTCTTCAGTTGAAGTTTTTTTTAATGTAATTCCCATAAATCTTGTCATTATTCCTTTGGTTGAATTTGATGTCATATTTGGAATGGATTGGATTTCTCTGCATTAATACCACATCAATTGTCAAGGAAGGGAAGTTACTTTTGATGTTTCACACATTCCTATGATCATCCATCAATGTGAATATATGTATTAACTTCGATTGGAGATTATATCCAGTGTATGGGTCATAATTCCCATTAAAAAGGGTTGTTTATCTTAAATGGTTGGAGAGAAAGTCGACGTCCATGATATGCCTATTTTTTGGGAATTTGTGGATATCTTTCCAAAAGATCTGCCTTGTCTTCCACCAAAACGTGAAGTTGAGTTATCAATAGAACTTATAATTGGTTCCATACTAATTTAAAAGACTCCTTATAGAATGGATCTGATTGAGTTGTAAGAATTGAAGAATAATATATAAGAAAACCTTGATAAGGGATTCATTCAGAAAAGTGTGTCACCTTGGGGTTCACCTATTATTTTTGTGAAAAAGAAAGATGGATCAATGTGGCTCTACATTGATTATAGGTAGTTGAACAAGATCATGATCAATAACAAGTATCATCTTCCCCATATTGATGACTTGTTTTATAAACTATATAGAGATCAATACTTTTCCAAGATTGAACTTCATTATGGATATCATCAATTAAGGTTTAATAAAGATGATATACCCAAGAAAAAATTATGTACAAGGTATTACCACTATGAATATATAGTGATGCCTTTTGGTCTTATTAATTCACCTGCTATCTTTGTAGATTTAATGAATAGAGTCTTTATAGATTACCTCGAATAGTTTGTTGTAGTCATTATGGATGATATTCTTATCTATTCAAAGAGTAAGTAAGAACATGAATATCACTTTATAATTGTACTAAAGAACCCAAAGAAGGAGAAGATATTTGAAAAATTTACAAAGCATGAATTTTGGCTGCAAAAGGTTTCATTTTTGGGTCACATAATCTTAGGAGATGGTATAATGGTAGATCCACAAAAAATCAAGTCTGTTAAATGCTAGCCTAGACCAACCATGATGACTGAGATCCATAACTTTCATGGTTTAACTAGATATTATGGATGGTTTGTGGAGAATTTATCATGACTATATAATCCTTTGAACAAGTAAACTCATAAGGGTGTCAAGTTCTTCTAGACATATGAATGTGAGGAAAATTTCAAGGAACTAAAGAGAAAGTTAGTTAGTGCACCAGTACGTACATTACCCTATAGTTGAGAGGGGTTTGTAATCTATAGCGATGAATCCAAAAAGAGATCGGTATGTGTTCTTATACATAATAACGTGGTTATATCTTATTCCACACAATAATTGAATATTCATGAGAAAAATTACCCAACTGATGATTTGGAGTCAACAGCGATAATTTTTTCATTAATGATATGGAGTAATTATCTTTATGGAGAAAAGTGTGATATATATACTAACAATAAATTTTTGCAATATATATTCACACAGATGTAGATTATCATGAACCAGAGAAGATGGTTAGAGTTGATAAAGGATTATGATTACTCAATACATTACCACCTTGGTAAAGAAAACTAGGTGGTCGATGCTTTGAGTTGAAAGGATCATGCTCTTTTATCCATGATGAGGATCACAAAAGATCCAATATTTTTATATTTTCAAAGAATAGATCTAGAAATACTAATGGAAGGGTAAAAACATTATCTTTCTAAAATGAATTATCAATCCTCTATCCTAGTAAATATTAAGGAGGCTTAGAAGGAAGATTAAGAGTAAGAAAATAAATTCATAAATTTTCCTAAGTTTAACCTTGATCTGGATGGAATGATAAGGTTCGGGAACTATGTATGTGTTCCTTCGATACTAGATTTGAATAAGGATATTTTAGAGGAATATCATAGTTCTTTATTCTCTATTCATCATAGAAGTATGAATATGTATAGATACTTGAAAGAATACTTTTGGGGGCATGGCATAAAGAGAGATACCGTAGAGTTTGTATCTCGGTGCTTTGTATGCCAAAAAGGTAAGGCTAAAATATAAAAGTCAAAGGGGATGTTACATCTATTACCCATAACAAAATAGAAATGGGAGAATATAACTATGGATTTTTTCATTAGACTAATTCAAACCTCTAAAGGTTTTAATGCTATATTGGTTGTAGTCTACTACCTTACTAAATCAGCACACTTCATCACTATCAGAGAAGAATTATATCTGGACTTGATTTCTAGGATATACATTTAATAAGTGGTAGGGTTGAATGGAGTACCAAATTCAATTATATTAGATTCTAATCTGAGGTATATTTCAATGTTTTGGAAAATTCTTCAGAAAGAACTTGATATAGAATTGAATTTAAACAATACCTATCATCCTCATACATATGGTTAGTCTAAAATAAAAATTCAAACCCTAGAGGATATGTTGAGATCTTGTTCTCTGGATTTAAAAGGTGGTCGGGATCAAAAATTTAAACAATTTGAGTTTTCTTACAACAATATCTTTCACTCAAGCATTCATATGGCACCTTATGAATCCCTTTATTGGAATAAATATAGATATACATTGTGTTGGGATGAAGTTAGATAAAAAAATCTATTTAGACATGATATTGTCAAAGAAATGGTTGAAAAGTTTAAAACTATTTAGTATCATATCAAGGCAGCTCAAAGCCGGCAGAAACATTATACTGATAACTGTAGGCACAATTTGGAATTTGATGTTGGTGAAAAAAAATTTCTACGAATCTCACCCTATAAGAAAGTTATGAGATTTGGGAATAAAGGGAAACTAATCCCTAGGTATATCGATCTCTTTGATATTCTTGATCATATTAGGATTGTAGCCTATTTCATGGAACTTCCTCTAAATATATCTTAATTGCATGATGTGTTCTATGTATCTCTCTTGAGGATGTACATACCTAACCATTCACATGTACTGAACTCAAAGTCCATATCGCTGGAGTAGGATTTCTCTTACGAAGAACAACTGGTTGAAATTTTGGACCGATCGGAAAAAGTTATATGAAACAAGACAACCCAACTCGTCAAAGTTTTGTGGAGAAATCACCAGTTAGAGGAAGCTACATGAGAACTTAAGGATATTATGAAGCATAATTATCCTCATTTGTTTTTATCTGAGTGACTAATTTCAGAGGTGAAATTCATTTTAATGGGGTTAGAATGTAACACTCTGAGTTTTTGTGGATCATTTTTTTGAATAAATTAAATTTTATTTTATGTCTTGCAATGCACTAAGTCAAAAATTCCTTTCACATGTAATAGACTTGGAATATGTTACGTGAAACATCGAATTGGAATACGTTACATGGAACATTGACTGGGCATATGTTACATAGAACAATGACTTGGCGTACGTTACACGCAACATTGATGTTTCTATGAAACATCATTTTCTATTATAATTATTTAAATGAGATAACTATAAACTCATAGTTAAAAATAGTAATATAAATAGTAATAACTACTTTTAAAATATTTTTTATAATTTTTTATATAAATAGAATATATTGATAATGAAAGATACGATTTTTGGTAAAGTCCTTTTATGTTTAAAAATACAATTTTCTCGAATGAAATACTTTTAATGTCCCTTGAAAAATAATAAAATAATTTTAGACACAATTATAAATTTAATTTTTTTAAAATAAACTTTATTTTTTTATTTATAATGTTGAAATTATATTAGGGTAATGTTTTTGGGATTTTTTTGAGAAACATCATATTTGGATGAATAGTGGAAAATAACATATTTTAATTCCAAATTTATTTTTAATCTAATTTATTTATAAGGTTAAATTATATTTTAATTTTATTTAGTAGTTTAATTATATTATATTTTTATCAATTAATATAATTTGTGTAATTTTAACCAATTTCACATTAACATTTGATATAAAAACATAGAATTTTTTTGAACATTTTTACTTTAAAAACATGCATTGTCGACCCTACTGTGAGATTAAATTTAAATTAATTTTTGAGACTTCTGTGTTTTTAATTTAACAAAATAGAATCCATATTTGGAATTATAATGATTTATAATTTTTATTATGGTCAACTTATATTTTGACCAAAAATATTAGTGAAAGTAATTAAAATTAATTACACCACTTAAGGTAAAATTAAGCTTAACTAAGGACTAAACTCTAAATTTATGACTCAAAAAGACATAGAAAACTATCCAAGAGCCATTTAATAGCCATATTTATACCCTATAATCCCTTTTATATGCATTGGATCATTATTGGATTCACTTGTAACATTAAAAATGTGGGTGGAATTCTCTCTTTAAATATTTTAAAGAGTGCCACTTCTCCTTCCCTATAAAAGGCCACCACCTATCCCTCTTATTCACACCTATAAAAACAATTAGGATCAGTAAATATCTACCTAATTCACTTCCCAAAATCCCTAAATTCCTCCTTTAATCCCCCATTTTAGTGTAAAGTCTCCCAACAAAGCCTTTTGGCACAAACCAAAAGGAGTTACCTGATTGAGAGGTAACACCTTCTCTCAAGCTCCTTTATTTTATTTTCCTTCTCCACACCTTCCACTCTCATTATTCTATTATTCTATAAAAAAATTATATTAAAAAATAGAATGTTTTTATTTTATGGGTTTAACCTACACTTACACACACCTCCATCTAATGGGTAAGTAACATACTATTTATTTGTATGGAGAACTTTAGCCTCATAAAATAATGATTGTTCAATTTTCCTTACCACCTCTCATAGTAGAAACTATGATAGAAAATATATTTATATATATTATATATTATATATATTATTTATTTAATCTTATATATTCCTTTTAAAACACATATCTTTTTTACTTTCCATTTGGTGTAAATTTGATAATTTCTTTCGAGGAAGTGTGGACTACTGCCCCCTCAATGCGATGTGATTCGTTCACACACTAAATGGAATGTATTAAGGACGAGTTTAGTGAAATTATATGATATATATAAAGTTATAATTATACTATAATTTTATTATATAATTATATAAATATAGTTCATTTTATTATTTCTTTCAATATGAAAACAAAAATAGAAACAACGTTCATACGTACGTACGTCTTACCATCTCCATAAATGGTGTATTCCATTCCATAATTATATATTATATAGATTATTATAATACACTTATAATGAATATAAATTACATTTATATCATGGTTTTAATTCTAGAATCATTATACAATTATAAGGATCATATATATAACAAATTAAAACACATTTGATGAAAAAGGTGAATATTATCCGAAGTGAAACCTTAGCACAAGATGGATAACAAGATGGTATTATAAGGTTGTAATAAAACCATATATATAATAATATGGTTCTATAAAAGTTTGATAATAAATTTATATTTATTATATAGGTGGTTTTAATGAGTTTGATGAGAGTTAAGACACAAGGTAAGGGGATTCAATCTCATTTTTCATTCCCATGAGAAACATTCAATGTTCACTACTATTTTCTTTAATGTGGTGTATATAATACCGATGAATTCATTATATGAAATATTATTATTAAATTTAATAGTATTTACATATCCATTTTATGATCTTTCTTTCATGGGGTTTAAGATACAAAAGTTACCAAATTTATAAAATAGTTTGGTCTCAATTTTCCATCTTTGGGACTCATGCTTTGTTATGAACCAATTTTTTTTTCAAGTTTTATATAATTAAATTTTACATGTTATGTCATGAAATTAATTATTTTAATGATATTTTTAGATTAATTTAATTTAGTTTTCTTATATGGAGAGTATGGTCCCAAGTTATCAAGTTATATGATTTTATTGAGACAATATCATAACTTTTCAAGATTGATTATGTTTATTCTTCCTTTTATGAAATATTATGATCCATCTACCAAGAACACTCATGATTTTACTTATACATTGATTATTAAAGATATATCCACGTGTTACTAGTATTTTCCCACTATTTGGTACATAATATAACATTTTTATGTAAAATATTACCATCTCTCTCTTTGGTCGGAAATCTATTATATTAAAAAAAATGTTTTCAAAAATGTTTTAAAATGATATTTTAAGCCTATTTTCAAGTAAAAATGATTTTAAAAACGTTTTATAGTTTTCAATGCTTACTTTATAAGTTTTCAAAGATATTTTCAATGAAAAATGTTTTCAAAAATGTTTTATTTTTTAAAAATCATTTTTAATGCAGAATGATTTTTTTCCTCAAGAAACGTTTTTAAAAGATCTTTAAAAATTATTTCCAATGTAAGATAACATCCATTAGTGTTACTCATGACTTTATGATGAAATTATTCAATGTTTCTATTAATATTATTTCTCTAAATGAATTATTTTTTATGTCATGATGTTTATAAAACTCTTTTCTCTTTCATGAGTTATATGATTTTGAAATCCATTTCTATTTCATGGGTTGTATGATTTTGAAGTTAGTTTCTTTTCATAGGTTATGTTCATGATGAAATGATTATGAAATCCATCTCTTTCCATAGGTTATGACATGATTCAATTTTTATAATACTTATTTCGTTTCATGGGTTATGATATGGTTATTTATGATCTTGTGGAACAAGTACGTATGATTTCACTATGAGATGGGTGGGAGCTATATCTACCTCCAATGTATTGTGTAATGATTGATATCTCATGAGAGAGACATTAATATAAGGAGACATGAACTCAGTTCCTTATTATAAGGCTGGAATGGGAAATAAAATTGGTTAAGTATTACAGGGCTAGAATGAGGAGTGAACTTGGTTAAGTAATACAGTGCTGGAATGTGGTGTGAACTCAATTTAGTAAAGGAATTTTTTTTCTAATATGGTTTTATAAGAAATGACTTGACTATTGTGGGAATCATTATATATGCTTATGTTTCTACCAAAATTACATGTCTTATTCCTATGTTATTATTTCATGGATTATGTTCTTTTTTTCCATATGATTCATGTCTTGTAAACTACCAAGATTTATGCCAGGATTCATGTATATGATCTCTGATATATAGGGTATGATATTCTATTTCCATGATCATGTTATCATACCCTTATTCTCTAGATTATGCTTACATATCTCTCTTGTTTACCCTTACTGATCTTTTGAGCTCACCACTTTTTATGTTTCCTTCCCTAGGTTATGAAGATATATATTATGTTTGTTGTGTATAAGAAGGGTGATAGTAAAAAAAACCTAGTGGGAGATAATGTAGCTCAATTATGTTTCTATGTTTATGTTTCTATGTTTCCAAAGGTACTATACTAGTACGGTCTTTAGGCATTTGTTTGTATAATGTTTTAAGTATTTTGAGAATGTTATGTAATGTTAATGTATGTCAATATTGGGTCATTATAACAGTTAAACCTCTATCTCAACATTTGTTTGGAAAAAATTCTAGGAAGTACTCCTAGAATTAAGTTAACTCTCTGTAAAATCCTTAAACCACTGGTTTTTCGAGGGTCAATTTAAGCTCTAATACGAGGTTATGGAATTTTTCCTCTCTGAAAATTTGTTTTTAAATTCCAAAGATCATTATATAAAATAAGGAAACTCTATCTTCTATATACTAGGTTTGTTTAACTATTGATTCCTTCACTTGTGTGTAGTTAGTACATAAAAAATAATAATCATTTGAATAAATCTTTAAAAAATATTTTCTATGGTTTTTTAATGTAATTAAAAAAATACTAATAAAATAGAAAAGAAAAAGAAACTACTCATTAGATCAATGACAATGACAATAGTTTTTAAGGCACACCATTCATGGGGTGTGGAAAAATAAAGTTTCAACATGTTTTCATAGTGTAGTATATATGATAACCAATGTTGTCTAACTTAAGGAGCTTATTAGTTTTTTTAACCAAATTATTATAAATAACCTAAGTTTACTTGGTTTTCAGGTATTTTTATTTTTATGAAAATAAAGAAAAATGAATTTCAGTTTTTTTTAATTTATAAAATAATAAAATGACATGAAATATGAAAATTTAAACTATAATAAAATGGAATGAAAAACAGAATGAGTTAAGAAATAAATAATTTAGTAATATGTTTGGATACGAGTCTAATCATTTTTATCCTTTATTTGTTTGATTCTAGTTTGATAATTCCATCATGAAATCTCATGATTAATTATTATACTTTTATTTATAAATTCTAAAATATAGAATGCTTTTAAGAAATACGAATTCCACATCCTCCTTTAATAAAGGTTACTAGAGCACCTCAGTTGAGGGTGTTTTATATTTTATGACCCAGATCAATTGAATTATTTTCTGTCCATTGATTGGATCAAATCCATCATGTTAAGAACCAACCAATGGATATAGTTAAA
Source organism: Viscum album (assembly GCA_963277665.1). NCBI lineage: Eukaryota > Viridiplantae > Streptophyta > Magnoliopsida > Santalales > Viscaceae > Viscum > Viscum album. Next base: position 2,078,330,484 of record OY728141.1, on the reverse strand, counting down.
ATATATTAAACAAAAGAATATAAATAAATTTGAGTTCCATGGACTGGGGGAAAATCTCCACACCCATGCATTCATCTATCATTTATGATTAATATAACATAATATTTAAGAAATAATTAAAGAAAAACTTATCTTCCTTGGTCCAATCCTCGGGTCATCCACAAATTATCAAGAGTAAGAGGTAAGTTGGTGGATAGAAAGAGAAGAGAAAAAATAAAATTGAGGAAAATAAAAATAATTGAAGTGAGATAGAGAGTGAAATTTAAGAATAAAATATAATGAAATGAGAAATGAAAATAAATTACAAAAAAGAAAAGTAAAATAAGTAGATGGTGATAAGAAGAAGAAGAAGAAGGGTGGATAAATTAGTGGGAAAACTTAAGGAAAATTCATGATCTATTTTATTTATATACTAAATTGAAATTAAAATTAAAATTAAAAAAAAAATTAAAACAAAATAAAAAACAAAAAGATAAGACAAAGGAAAAAAATGCAGCAACCCAAACTTCTCTCAACCAATGATCCTCAAACTATAGTTGTTGAACTCCATTTATTTAGCACTAATGGATTAATTTAATATACCAGTGAATAGGCCTATGTAATTTTATTCAAATATTCATTTAATATCCTCTCAGGTCTATATATCCTTTGAACGAGGAATCTAAAATTTACCCCAATGATCTTGGGGATTTTTGATTTTTAGCGGTCTCATTCCACATGGTGGCAGTTATGGATCTCCTTCAAAGTAGATTCTTTAAAGTGCAATGTTTCATAGTGTTGCAGAAATGGATACACCTAAGATGTATCCGTAGTGATAATGGTAGTATATTTATTGGTGGAATCCTCCCTTCCTCTCATCCAACATTAATGGTGGATAGATCAGGCTTAAAATGGCCTCATACCAGCCATTAGAGTCACCAGATATGATCTATGGTGGTGTGGAGGCACGACAATAGGAGAGAGCTTGAGCTCGAGTTATGATATAGAAAATCATGGAGGTTCCCAGGCTGAAGCAGTAGTGGTCTGGCAGGGATGAAGGTGGTATGGGGTGAGGAGAAGTGATGTGGGGTTTGTGAGGGAGAGGCACATGAATTCTGGTGAATCAAAACCATTTCTTTTTTTTTTGTGAAAAATTAATAATAACACATTATTCCTCTATACAACATAGAAATAGAAAGGAGTATGCTTGTTTAAATGAAAAGTCACATCTTTCCTGTAGTAATGAAGTCACGCGGGGGATGTAGGATCCCTTCCCTCTTCCGTGCATCACCATGTAACGATATTACCTTCCTCCCATCACTATGTGGGTTTCACTACCACGGGTCATTGCTCCCTAGGATTTTGGTCAAGCTAAAATTGCTTGCAGATTTGATCCCTATGGGCCCTATATGGGCATGAACCCCTATGTGTAGCCTGCTACCCACTGTATGTCCCTCCCATGGTCCTTTATGGATGGGTGACCCCTTGTGAGTTTCCAATGTAGCATGTGGAACCCTTAGTTGATGGTTGGAACAGGTGACCATGTTTTTGGTAAAGTCCTGAAAAAATTCAAACCACAAAGGTAAAAATTTCAAAGACATACAAGATAACATTCAAAAAAATAATTAATAAATTCTTAAAAATATAAATCAATGAAAATCATTATTTATGTTCATTTCAATTCTAGTTTAAAAAAATTCACTTAAATTCAAAATACCATCTCTTTCGTGGGAATTATTCACTAAAATTCTTCAAAAATAACTGAAAATTATTTATAAAATTGAAAAAAATATGAGTCTATAAATGAACAACCATATGATTCAAATATAAAGGCACAAAAAATACATCCATAGAGAAAAAATGATCCACCACAGTGGTCACCAACTACTTACCCACACATCGCAAGGGCTTATAGCATTTGACCATTGTCCCCTCAAAAAATCACCGACATGAATTATCATCATCCAATTCTACCTATACAGAGACCTTATCCTTAACAAATAATTACCAAAGTAGACCTAGAATAATTATGGACCCACTTAATTTCTGAATCGTCACCATAACTTCTATACTTATATCAATCTAAACCACTTGACCATGGGTTTTACAAAATAACATCACAATTTTCCTACACTTCTTCCAGAACATAACAAAATTTCAATTGAAACCAAATGGTATATCATCAAATTACTCTTTTCAACACACCAAAAATTTATCATTTAACTTGAAACATATTCTTTCTTATAGTAATTTATGAAGTCACTACCCTTAATAGAAACTAGAAAACACAATTTACATTCTCAAAGAAATTTCTCAATGACATTGCACACCAATGTTAAACACTAACATGAAGTTTATTCTTTATATTTCTATTTGAAAACCCAAGTATTCTTGATCATTGAAACAATAAAATCTAAATGAATTATATTATTATTCTTATTATAACAAATAGGTTAAATACCCTGAGGGGGGGGGGTGAATTAGTTTATGAAAGATTAAAACCATTTCCCCTTTGGATATTATTTTATTGTTAAACAAAACACTCTTCTCTCTCTCTTTCCCGTAACAATGTATGAACAGAAATGAAATCATGTATGGGACACATAAATTTTACTTGGTTAACCCTCACTAGGCTATGTTCATGGAGCATACAATGAAAATGTGCCGATATACAAAATCCACTAAATCTCACTTTAAAATTACAAGGATCAGGATAGATCACCTTTATTCCTAGGATCACTGCCTTTACAAGGTTTAGGGTCAACTCACTTTTTTCCCGAGGGTCAAGCATTTATTATCTTTATCTGGATCACTAATGGTAGAAATGATCACCTCCTCTTCATTTTTTCACTACTATGGAAAGAATCCAATAAAATTTTATGTACATGTAGGTCCTTTCATTTTCATGAATGCATGAATCCTCAACTGTAGTTAGATTCTTTGTTGATGTCTCGTTTTCACTCATAGATGAAATCCACTTTTCTGTGTAATGTTAGTTTACAGAAATTACTTTTTCGAACAATTTTGATGCCTTTGAAAAATTACTTGAATCCTTTATGATCTACCCTGTTTACTCTATGAACTATCTTGCACCATGTGGGGTGAGTAATTTTGTGGACCACCTCTTATTTCGTAGACCACCTATTATTCTATGGATGGAATCTTCTTCTACAAACCTCTTCTTCTTCCACAAACCACCTATTCTTTTATGGAATGATGATTCTTGTAGGACCACCAATGCTACATGGTCTCTATTCTTTTGTGAGAAACAGATCCCCATAAAACACATTCATGCACTATTCTCATGAACTACATAACCCTTTATGGAATTATCCTTCACGAACTCTTCTCCTTCATGGAATTATCCCTATAGAACTACCTTAGACTTCATGGAAATATTTTGAGAGTGATGATGTTTCTTAATGGAATTATATCTAATGAATAATCTAATTAGGGTTACTTATAGAGGAAAATAGATCCAAAAAACCTGGTAATCTGATTTACCCAAAACTTCGATGTAGTACAACCTTCAAAAAAAATTATTATGCAGTCCATATATATCCTTTCTTATTTGTGGAGGATTAAGTATTCCCTAAATGAAATACTTGGAGTTTCCACATATCACTGCCTCATTTCAAAAATGATGAGCCTCCCATGAACTTAAATCCTCTCATAAACTATGAGCCTCCCGCGAATGGTATTACCTATACAGTCTGTGTAACATGCTTCGTGGTCTGCATAGCACTGCTATACAGAAAAAATCCTATGCCAATTTTCCTTCACCCCTCATACCTCCTTCACGGTCATATGAATTTTTCAACAAACAAAATCAACTCAAAAACACCAACACAATTCCTTGATATATTTTTACCCAACAATTATCTATGAATTCTACCTTTTGTGACACTTCAATACCATCATGCCTTATCTATTCTATTCCATTACAAGGAAAAAAAATGGTCTCATCCAACTCTACAGCCCTACTCGAGTTTTCAAATACAAACCACATTATATAAATACAAACATGAATCATGTTACCTTTTTAAGAATCTTCCTCAAAGCTTCCTTCATGGATAGAACATTTATTAACATCATGATACACTAGAGTAAGTATCACCTTTAGTGAATATATTCTGATTCTTTACAGAGTCAACTCTAAACTTCATCCAAGGCCCCATGACTCTCACTAGGGTAGCCCTTTTTGACCAAGACATTTTTTGATAATGATAGGTGTTTGGACTCATACAAGTCAATAATAAACACTTAATGGACTTCAATAAATTTTCCATATTCTACTATAGACCATAAATCATAGTTCCTTCTCATTTTATACTCAAGTAAAGGGGAACAACCCACTTACACACCATCTATGGCCAATGAATCTTGATCATTACTCTAACTAGTTCATAAACAATGGTTATCTTGTGAAACTACTTTTCTTATATTACTACTATTCTGAATCTCATTACTATTGGAACATATCAATGGTCCTCAGTGACATTTAAAATCTACCCATCTAACCTATGTCACTCTACCAAAAATAATATCCTATTAGCTCAACCACAGAAGGGGTTCTCATTTCACTATGGGTTTACAAAGTCACTGATTTATATAACCCTACTTTACTTAATTTAAAGAGATCCACACATCTATAACATTATATCATAATAAACCAAACTGGTTGACCACTTCTAAGTACACCCCTCAAGGAAGAATATTTTACAAAACACATATACATAACAAAACTAATCAGGTAAAAAATATGAACATACCCTCCAACCACAATTCACATCAAGAACTACAAGGAATGAATTTTTAAGAGGATCTAACAAGGACATCAAAAAATAAATCTAGTTTTAATGTTTAAACCAACCCTATTAAAATTATAGATCATTAAGCCAAACCATTTATGAAATTTTAAAAAACTTTTATTGAATCACTCATTCAACTGAAACATTTAAGAAACCACATTCAAAATTATTAAAATACATACCCCTTACTTTAGAATCCATAAAAAAAATAAATGTTTATTTTCACCCACGTTTATGCCTCAATGTGATTAAATACCATTTAACAATCATAATTTACTTTTTAAAATAAAAACATTGAGAGAAATCCATTTTTTGATTTTAAATCTATTCTATGAAAACCAACACTGTACCAAATTCAAGTCCCAAGAAAGGACAAATACACCTTAAATTTTTTTATTTCCATCTAAAAACTATCCATTTAAAATTGTTATCATCACATGTCATTTCAATGTCCCATGAGAAACTACAATCCTCTGAAAATAATTTAACAAGTTTTATTCAAAGTAAATTTTATCCTTAAAAATAACATAAAAAGGATCAAATAATGAAGGGTAGACTAAGGGGAAAGGTCACACAAAATACTTACAGCCTAATCATATATCAAGTATATAACATCAATACCTACATGTTTGTCATAGTCACTCAAACATATTACAATGAATAACATGATTAGTATAAAATAACTGACTATCTATAATAATATATTAAGAAGAAAAACACATATATTATAACTCTAATAAAAATATTTGAGATTATATCAATCATAAGAAATTATAAGCATGAAATGTGTTTATAAATGCAAACTCAAGATTCCTAAACACACCCAAATCCCATAAATTATAACAATATACAAATAAAACTCATAATCATTATGAAATAGTAAGATAACAACTGATAAAAGCCATCAATTCCCTGGTACTCTGAGTTTTGTAACATATGATTTGGCCTAGCACATGTGTGACCACCCCTACATGAAATCCACACAACATATCTATTTTATTCTATTCCTTGAAGTCATTTATAAAGAAAATAAATTCAAAGAATCTATGATATAATTTTTTAAAACCCATACTGAATCATTAGTCCCAACCAGTGTTCCACATGGCCTTATATAGGTCTCCCCATATGCAATTGGTTTTATACTACTTATTAGGACCTAAATGAAATTGTGGGGTGAATATTACCTTCGTAAAAATATATATACCTATTAAATATAGGAAAACATAATAAAAAACCACATGACTATACTCCAAAAACTAAATCACAAATTTCATACAATAAAAAAGGTCATATAACTCTCTCAAGAATTACCAAAGGACCCCTAAGATGGTAGGTAATCCAATGTGAGAGGATTGAAGAAAATAATTAAGACATTATATAAATAGTACATATTCATACCCAAAATCTCTCATGTCTTCCCAAAACTACTTTCTTATATTAATGATGTGTCTCCATTTTTCTTATCTAGATCACTGACCCTGAAATATACAAGTGCATCGAGATTACCTTGGAAGTGTGAGTATAAACCTAATAGGAAACCACAAATGAATCATTAAAAAAGTATATAAATATATAAATGAGAATGTTATAAATAATAATTAAATATATAAAGAATCAATCAAGTGTCGAGTCACCGTGCACTAACCAACCAGCCACAAACCTCTATTATACTTGATTTGACACAAAGAAAAATGGAATGCTAGAAGTAATCATTTTTTAAATTATATCATTAAAAAATTTCCATAAACAATCCTGAAAAATTTATCCAACTATTATATATCCACATTACACTATTTTGGAACAATTCATTGTCTACTTTTAAGGTATAGTCAATGTGCCCACATATCAACCCAATTTATGATTCAGGGTCATGCCACACTACTATATATCAACCTAATATCTGACTGATGGGAAATACATGTCCAAATATGTTTAACTAATATTCAGTTATGTGGTAGGTATGAGTAGGGAAAAATTAAAATGGGGGTGAATTTCCCATTAAAAAATAATTTCAAATAATAACAGTCTTAATGACTAAAAACATAATTTCAAAAGATTGATGATCATTGAAACCATTTTAAGAGATTAAAAATAATACTATAAGTTGAGAGTGACATGATATAAAAATAATTTTTTATAAATTTAGAAGAATAAATGAAATTGGAATTCAAAAATAAAAAAATTAAACATATTTGTGGATTAAATAATAAATTAATTGAATCAATGAGAGATATAAATTAAAAAAATAGAAAATATATAAGGGGGAAATTTTTTTAGGGAATATCATCAATATCTCATGAAGATCCTCTAAGTCTTCCACATCAATATGCATTGGATTTAATCTATTATCCCCTTAGCTTTAATGATTTCAAAGATACCAAAACTCCCTTAAATTTTAGGTTGATCCATGAAAATAGATTTATAATCGATTCTTCATTATTAAAGGGTATAAATAGAAATTGAAAACATAATAGTCCCTTGAATTTTAATGGTTATGGAATAAAAATTTAATTCCACACTTTAAATGTAGTGAGAACTAATTAAAGATGATAGTAGAAGGGAGATAAAGGACATTTCATAAAACCAATCACATTTGAGTACAATCATTGTCATATCAAAAGAATATGAAGAAAACCATAGAATATATGTGATGTAAGATGAGAATTAGAATATATTACAGTAATATCACCCTCAATATTAGAGATAAAGAGTTTAACCATTAAAAAAAATTCAACCCACTCATCAAAATGTCCTGCACCATGCCCCACTGCACACAGTATGGTAATTCTTCCTCCTAAAACACCCAACACCATGGGCATTGACACCAGTATTTGGCCATTTTTTCTTTCTATCCCACATGTAGACCACAAATTCTTTAACCATGGAATTTAACTTTACACTTGACATGAAACCTATGAATGTAGCTCATCGACTTCCATTAAATTCCCTCTATGGTTATTATAGCCTCTATCCATGGATTTAATATTTAACTTAAGGATTATTCAAGTGTTATTCATGGGAATTTCATAATTATAACAATTTTATTTCGAGACTAACTTCCAATAAAATATATTAAATTGTTATATTCTTTAAAGAGTGTTTTTGATATTTAAAAAAATATATCATGTGAATCACAAAAAAATTGACCCTTTTTGATGATCATAAACTCTTGAATAATAAAATAATGTAACGGGCTATGATTTAATTTTTTTTATTAACAAACAAAATAATTCAATTCAAAAAAAATATTTCTCCCATAATAACTTTAAATATTATTTCTCTCTTATAATATATCTGAAATAAAAAAAATCAATAATTATTACCTGATATTTATACCCCTTGGAAAAACCAAACAAAAATATCCCACTTAATAGAAAAACTTCTCCAAAACTTATTACATATCCCCTTAAACATAACATTTATCCCCCTTTGATATTATTAATAAACTGGGTTCGAGTAAAAAACTAAAATAAAATTTAAAATCTACGTTTCTCATCATTAATGGTCTTTTTTGAGGGATAAAAATAATGCTTTGAAAATTTTAAAAGCATTAAAATTTAAAAATAAAGTTTTTCAATAAATATTAAGATAGAAATAAATAATTTTTTTTCTTTTAAAAATTAGATTCAGATAAAAATTAAATATTGAAAAATTTGTTTTCCCAAAATCTCAAAAAATAAAATATACTTTTGAAAAAAAATATAAATAGAGTATATATTCTAGGATCATTTTATTTTTAACAAAATTATATACCCCTAATTTTTTTAGTTTATAAAGGTATAATTTCCAAAAAAAACTAATACTAAATATAGAAAATATTATAAAATATTTATAAAATCATTCCATATTTTAGGCTTAGTAATTTTTTTCATAAAGCATAGTAAAGTTTTTATGAGGGACAAACCAAGTGTGTTTAAAATACCCAGTATTTTTTTTAGGGTGGAGATAAAATTAAAATCTTACTATCCCTTTTTAGGTAATAACATATAGGTGAATCTATGCACAGACCACATCAACTTCTTTGTATCGAAACATGAATGTTTTGTATGGAGTATCACAGTAACTTAACTTTTCCAAAATAGATAAAATTTAGATTTTTTAAAATTAATGAAAAATATTTGTTGAAAAACAAGAATAAATTGAAAAATTGTAATGCTTTCCAAGATTAATAGATAAGTATGACATGATAATAATAACCAATTCAACATTAATAAAGAAAAATTTATCTATAAGAAGGGGTTTAGTGAAGATATCAACAAGTTGATAGCTTGACAAAATAAAGAAAGTAAATATATCACCATTTTATGATTTTAGTTATAGAAAATTGTTCCTCAAATAAATCTTCTTAGTATGAGAATATTTAATAGGGGTTTTAAAAATACTAATCACACTCGTTTTGTAAAAATGGAATAATACAAGATAATATGTAATCCCAAAGTCTAAGAGATTTTTTTTCATCCATATAATTTGAGAAAAATAACTTCTAGCTTATATGTATTCTACTATGGATGTATAATGAACAACAAAGTTTCTCATCTTAATACTACATCAGATTAATGATTTCCCTAGTATATAGAAATTTATTCAAGTAATTTTCTTATCTATTTAGAATCCTCCTAAAAAGAATTGTAAAATAAAGTAAGTTATAATGATTATTCCTTAGGATAAAATAATATATTGTTTTTAGTTCCTTTTAAATATTGATTAATTATTTTTAGTATTTTTAAATGATATTCCCTATGTTTTGAGTTCAAAATAACATAAACAAATACAGTAAAAATTATGTATGGCTGAGTTAAATTAATATAAATTAGATATCCAATCACACTTTTATAAATATTTTTTTATCTAGTATTCATCCATCATATAACATTAAAACATATTTTTTACTAATTAGTTTTCAAAATTTCATTGTAAGATCTATGCTAAAATTATTTAGAAGTTCATTAGTATTTTTTTTTTGAAGATTCATCATAATTTTTTTTTAATTTGAAAACTAATAATTAACTTTTGTTCCCCTATAATCCCCACTTCAAACTAAATATTCATTAAATAAAATAATTAATTAAAATATATTTACTTATTTGATATAAAAATAACATCATATATATAAATTTTAACATTCAATAAATCATGTGAAAATGTAAAAAAAGAGAGTTATCAACAATTCACATTTTGAAATCATTTAATTATATAAATTTGTTAACCATTAATACAAAGCCTATGGGGATTGTTTAAAACTATAAAGTACTCCAGATAGAAATAAATCATGATTTTCAAAATTGGGTGGTATATACACAAAAAACTTTAGAGATAAAACTATATAGAAATGAACTTTTGAAATCCATTTGAAAAATATTAAAATTAAAATTTATGATTAATTAAAAAATATTCCAATGGATTAACTCCTTTAAAATGGTATAATTTTTTTCACTATAATGAATCCCTTCTTCTTTATTATAACATTTATTAATAATTAGAGCCTTTTTATAGATCATAATTCTTTTATTTTCAAATATGTATCTTTAGTTCCAATAATAAGATTATTATCGAGTCATTCCATGAGAGTGAAAATGTTGTTCATGTGAAATTAGTTCAAATCCTCTTGTATTGAATTTATCAAATTATTATCATTAATATAATCATAATGGTATTTTTGTTCAAGGTGAGAGATAAAATCTTGATTTTCAACCTCATTTAATGTCAACCTTCCTGTATTAGTTTTGAATGGTAATTTACTAATATCAAGGAGTTGGTCTCAATGCTAAAACCATTCATTAGGTAAAAGATTTTAAGGGTTTATAAATCATCTTCAATTACAATATAATATTAAGGTTTGAATAAATATAAACTAGATTGGTCAATATCATCATCACTTTGAGGATGTGACTTTGGAATATTCTCATCATTTATTATGTGAATTAATTATTCTATGGTGATTTTATTTTTATTGAAGACTTGGTAGGATTTAATTTAGTTTGATTACCCAATAAATATAAATTAATTATATTTAGAGTCAAACATTCCATAATTATCCTTCTTATTTAGGACAATGAATTTACAACCAAAAAACATTAAAGAACCCAACATTCAAAGTTTTTTCTTTCTAAAGCTTATAGGATATTTTTTTTAAAATATGTGTCTTATAAGAAAATAGATATGTATAAATTTATCAACATTGAATACCTTGGGCCAAAACAATTGTGTAAGGTTAAAATCATTTAAGAGAGTATTAAATTTTTTCTAAAGGATCTTATATAATTTATTTTCAACCCCATTTTTTCAAGTGGTCTTGGTTTGTAGGAGTGATGATAACCATGATAAGCACAAAAATAATCAATTTATTTGTTATAAAATTCCACACCATGGTAACTTATAAGGTAATAGTGTTTTTAGCCTTTCTCATTTTTTAATTTCCTTGAAATATTGGCAAAGACATTACAAGACTCATTATTACGAGATTAAAAGAAAACCCGTCTAAATTTAGAATAGTAAAACATAATTACAAAATAGTATGATTTAACTATCATAATATCGACTTGAGTTTCTCTAAAATGATTAAGGTGTAATATTTCTAAAGAATTCGAATAAAAAAACAAAATTTTATATTTTAGAGAAGAATTGTGTTTATTTCCAAGTTAGAAATGGTCACATACTAACTTATATTATGAAGACATTTTTGGTAAATCCTGTACTAGTTGGTTATGGTTGAGATAGACAAGAGAATGAATATTTTTATGAACTAGGAACCAATTTCAAAGATGTGATTTATTATATTATACACCAAAAAACATAAATTTTTGACTTCCAATATATTTTCTTTTTATAATATATACATTTTGAAAATGAGATTTGGTAAATAAATGTTTACATATAAAATTAAATACATTATAAAAATCATCTATGAATGAAATTTAAAATTCTATATGCGATATTTTGAATACTAGTTAATACATTTTTATAATTAATTATATTAGTGTTGGATAAATTAGACACATTTATAGCATTGATTTTACCTTTATTTTCATCTCCAAATGTAGCATGTCCTCATATGAGGTTTTCATGATGACTAGATTTAGACAGATCACCACACATATTCCTTAAGAACATTTTATACATATACCAAGTATCATCTAGAGGGTTTTTAATAATAAAATTTTCCTATAAAATATAAAGAGACTAATTCTTTTGTTACCCAAATCTTAGGTCCACTTAAGTTAGCCTATAATGATTTAGAAATCCAACCTTACTTGGTATAAATATTTTCATTATAAATATGATATGAATAAAGAATAATTATTTTTATACCATATCTATCATTTTTATAGATTATTTTATAAAAAATAGTTACAAATTTATTAAAATAATTAAAATAATTATTTTAAAATATTGATTTTATAAAAATAGTCCTTTAATAATTTTTTAAAAGACTATATTGTTTTGGAAAACCGATATTTTGATTACATTTAACAACATGTTGAGATCTAAAAAAATTATTCAAGGTTTCTTCACATTGTATAAAATAAATAATATTATTTTTGAGGATATTAATTTAAAATCCCAACTTCTAATTTTTTTTTATTTTTATTTAAAAAAAATCATCTTTTTATTTTAAAAGATGATATTTTTCTAAAACCTCAAGATTGTAATTATTTTCAATATATTTATATTTGGAAACTATTTTACAAAAATCAAAATGGAGTTGATCTCTAGTATAAATATGATTAACATAACTTAATGAAGTGATTGAATAATTAGATGTGTAAAAACTATAACATGCATAATTCACTTTATTACATACCTCTTCATTGGCCATGAGGCACTTTGTAATTTCATCACTTGATTATTTTGTTGAAATATAATCCCCATCCACACTCCAATTTGAATCTTTCAAAGATTTAATACCTTGATTCTTATATTTATATGTTGTTTTCATCGTAAAATCTTGTGTGAAATGGACCTTCCGTTTCAATTGAAATAAGTAACTTATAATTATTGATTTTTTAAAGAATATATCTTTTCTTTTTCATATACATTTTAACTTGTTTGTAAATTTGAGAAATATAGGATTATATTTTAGATTATTTATTATTTATTTCTGTAAAGAAATAGTATTTACATATTAATTGTCCTCTATGGCCTGTTTTTTAGTTTATCTTATCATTTTTATCTCATATGTCATGATAAAGCTTATGAACTCCTCAACTGTCATATCAATTTTATCTTTAAAATCATTGATCGCAATGACATTGGGTTCCTAATTTCATATAAAAAGCCAAATTATTTTAGGAACAAATTTTTTATTGAATGATTTTCATTAAAAGAATTTCAACCGTTACAAATATTAGTGAATCAATAAAAATTTTGGTACTAGATTCACTAGGTTGCATAGAGATACTTTTAATATCTTATTTTAACATATCTAGTAATGTATATTTTACTTTGTTAGTGAATTGATGAGTTTATTCTTAGATTTTAAAATTTTAATGAGTTATTTTTGATATATAAATTTAATTAAACATATTTTTTCTAAACTAAAATGCAAGGTATTCTTAGCTTTACTATCTAATTTAAAAATAAAAATATCATCAGGGATCCATTTATCTTATTTTCTAGTAGTATGAATATATCCATGAATAAAAATATTCCATAGGGCATAACCAATATGTATAATAAAATTACTTATATGAATTTTCCAATAACCATAAATATTATAATAAATAAGGGGGGAATTTCTCATTAAATACCATTTGAGACCACTCTGAGTGTTTCGAAAAGCCATTTTAAAAAAGGTTCTTTCTTAAAAAATATGTTAAATATTTTGAAAAAACATATTCCTAGAAGTAATTTGAAAATAAACCAATAAAATAATTCAAACCCCATTTTATACTAAATATATGTTAGAGTAGGGTAAAATGGAAAGAGGGGGATGAATTTCACTTTAAAATTTCAGAAGAAATAATTATTGTCTTAATGCCTAAAAAAATATTTTAGAAATATAGCTGATGATTAATTAATTTTAAAGAGTTAGTGAAATGAATAAAAGTTGAGTGAAATTATATAATAATATGTGTTTATAGATGTGGTCTAATAAATCAAAGAGAAATTAAAATATAAAATAATTAATTTTATTTATGGATTATACAATTAATTAATTAAATGGAGGAATGTGATAAATATTTTTTTAAATAAATAAAGTTAAAATTTTGGTAAGGATGTTTGGTAATAAATCAATAAGATCCCCTACCTCTAAAACCTCAATAACATAAGGATTTAATGAATTAGTCTCATGTATTTAATGGTATCTGAGATACCAAAAACCACCTTGCTTTTTAGGATTCATCAATAAACTATATTTAAAATTGAAGCAAGGTTTTTAATTGGTATATCTAGAATTCTCATAGAGATAATTCCTTTCCATATAATGGTTATGGAAGAAAAAACCGAGTCCCTCACCTTAATGATAGTGATCTATGATTGAATAATATAGAGGAAGAGATAGATGATTAGTAAAAAACAATCATGTTTCAGTATAGTCCTAATTCACTTAAAATAATATAAAGAAAAACTATGCAATAAATTATAAATAAAAAGTGGGTGATAGGATAATATAATTAAAAAATACTCTATATTTGAGAAGAGAATATATATACAAATATACCACTAGATAGATAACTGAGGATTGTATCATGTTGGTGTGTGAGAATAAATGATATGGTTTGACTGTGGGCTACCAAGGATCCAAGTGGTATATAATTAAATATTTCTAAAAAATAAAAAATATTATATAATTCACCATGGATTAATTAAATCAGTTAAGATGATAAATAATGTGGTTGATTGACAATAAATGTATACCCTTCATCTAAATAGCATGTACTATTCTATAGTGCCTAAAGATTTTCCATTTTCCTCCCAAAATGCACAACACCATAGGCATGAACACCAAAAGTTGATCAATTTGGAATGTTTCCCACATTTCATCCATGGATATTTCAACCACAGTGTGAAATTATCTGTTATGCATATAACTCCTAAATGTATCACTACCACTTCCAAGAAAGTTTTTTGAAGATTCTTCTAGACTCCATTAAAAGTATTGATACATCCATTTAGACTTCTTCAAGGATATTTCAAGGTTCCTTCAAGATCATAATTTTTTTTTTCATCAAAAATAAATACTAATCACATAAATGAAATATTTAAACACATTAAAGAGTTTTTTATCATTAGAAAATATGGGGATAATCACAACACAAGACACATTACTATATGTTATATTTGGAGTTAAAATGACAACATTCTAATCATAGTGGAAGTACTCCCCATCTAAACGACCAACTTCTCAAACATGAATAATTTGGTTGCATGAAAATAGACTAAGATAAACAATAAATTCTTATAGACACAATATATATAATATAAAGTAATAAACAAGTAATATGAATCAAGGGTCTCATGAGATACACATGCTCCCACATGTCACTATAGGAAATATGATCTATACCAACAGTTTTGGGAAAACTGTTGGTATAGTTCACTAATTTGGACCTATACCAACAGTTTGGCCCAAACCGTTGGTATAGGTCACATATAAGGACCTATACCAATGATTTTTCCAAAACGTTGGTATAGGTCATTACTTTTGAGCTATACCAACAGTTTTGGGAAAACTGTTGGTATAATTCACTAATTTGGACCTATACCAATGGTTTTGGCCAAATCGTTGGTATAGGCCCCCCCTATACCAACGGTTTGTCCAAAACCATTGGTATAGGTTCCAAAATCAAAGGACCTATACCAACAGTTGTGAGAAAATTTGGTATAGGTACATGTATTTTTAATGGAATCTTCTTACAGAAGACCTTAATTAAATCAAAATTTAAAATACTTATGATAATAAATATATATATTTATGAAATTATGTTCACAAAAGTAAGTTAGGTTAGTGGTTAGGTCGTTCAATCACAAATGGGAGGTGCTGGGATCCAAACCCAATGAATGATTGTTTTTTGAATTACATATACCAATGGTTTTATGGAACCATTGGTATAGATTTTCATATAAATTATACCAATGGTTTTGAAAACCATTGGTATAGGTCTATACCAATGGTTTTTCCAAAAGCATTGGTATATACCTATCCCCATTGCTTACTTGACCACATTTCTCCAAACCGTTGGTATAGGCTATACCAATAGTTTGGAGGCCTATACCAACAGTTCTAAACTATTAATATAGGGTATTTTTCTAGTAGTGTGTGAATCATATCAAGAAAGGGTGCCACATTTTATATATTCACCCAAATGATAATTAAATTAATGAAGGGTCTCAAAAGTCACACAAAAACCCACATGAGGATCATATCATGAAAGGGTATCACATACTACATATTCCACCAAAATAACTTCATTAAAATCAATTAATATATAAAGTCTATGTAATAGTAAAGACTTCCTACCTCAAGAGTATTAATGGTTAAAACCAATAATTTCCACCTAAATCAAGCCCTCACAAAAACTATCCCTATAACCATCCCTAATTCATAACATGAGTATTCTAAAAACATGATCCATGAATAAAGACATGATAATAAATATAATTATATTGGACTTACCCAACAAGAACCACCATCAACAATAGATCTAGATATAATTTATAGGGAGAAAGATATCTGCAATAGATCTAAGATTTTATCTTTCAATGATCTAAGAATTCTCTAGTAAATAATATAAACATACAAAAAATTTCCCATAATATACGGGGTATATGATTCATCTTAAGAGAGAGAGGTTTTTAGGGTTGAATGGATTAATATTAAAAAATAAGAGTTTTTAGATCAATCAGATCTTCCAATGGTGAATGATAGTGGATAAAGGAGTGAAATTCATTAACAGAAGTCCCCTATATTTTTTTGAATGAGGGTCAATAGATGTGAGAAATATGTAAAAAGTATGTTACATGGTGAAAATATGGGATTTCCCAAATTAAATCCCCATTTGGGCTTTATCATGGAGTCGATGTGTAACATATAAAGTAATTAAAGAATAATAGATTTTCATATCTATGTCTATATATGAATTAGATAGTGTTTTAGAGGATTAAAATGAGAATAAATCCAATCTTAAGCATATAATACTCTAATATTTTTAAAAGATTGTTTTACCCCCTTTTGATGGAGAACCATTTTTAAATCTATATTTTGACAATTTTATAAGATCAATTTGTCAAAATAAACTTATTCTTTATAATTGGGACATTTAAATTTACTTTGGATAAATTTTTGGTATTTTTCTAACAATGTTCATTTTTTAATGAATAGTGAAAAATACTGCATTTTACTTCAAAACTGCATTTTCATCTAATTTAATTATATGGTTAGATTATATTTCTAATTGGTTTTAAAGTGTAATTAGTATATATTTTTACCATTTAATCCAATGGTGGTCATTATAATTAATTTCACTTTGAAATTGGACATAAACAATTGTCAATATTTTGATAGATATTGTATCTTAAAAACACGCTATTTGTTTTGACAATGAGAATTATTTTTAAATTAATTACTATAATTTCTGTGTTTATAATTTGGTAAAATGGATTCCATATTTTAAATCAAAATTTCCAAATTATTTAATTAAGACTATTTTGTTTTTGGACATTATGGATAGTAACGACGTCAATTATATTTAATTATCGTGATTAATTAGTAATCGGGTAGTTAAGGGTAATAAAATAATATCATAATAATATAAAATGACCCCAAATTGTGTCCAAATCCTTTTTTTGAGTCATTTACCACCATGGGATTCCTTGTGTCAAACTTTGGGACCCCATGGAATCACTTTAGTGTGATAGTGACATTTTATTATATTATTTTTAAAGGAAAATATAACCAAAGTATGTATCACCTAAGTAAAACAATGTTAGTTTTGTTTATATAAATGATATATTAGACTATAAATATTAATTGTAAATCTAAAATTATTTCCTACATCATGGTAGTTTTTTTTAATTTTTAGGCATTAAATAAATAAATTTATTTATGACACCATGATGATGCAGCGATTACCTCATTAATGAACGATTTAAATAAAATGAAAAGATAAGGTAAAATCTAAGACATACACTTGTCAAAAACCTATTGGATGGGTGGATTTTTAACCCTTATCACCTTATCCTTGAAATATATCATTGTGGGACCTTTCAAATTCTGAAAATCATTTTATAATAAAGTAACATTTCAAGACTTTCCAAAAGTAACCCTCCACCCTCTTATAAAAGGCCCCCACCTCTACCCCCTTACCCACACCTCTAAAGCCCTTGGATCGTCCAAAACCTGCTAATATTATCTATCCACATCCCTCTGTTCATCCTAGAATCCTTACCTTAGGCATAAATTTCTTCAAGAAACCCTTTTGGTTCAAACCAAGGTGAGTTACCCGATTTAAAGGCAATGTCTTCTCTTATGTCCTTTTGTTTTATTTTGCTTATACGACCCCTAAAATCTTTTTATTACTTTATTTTGTAACAAAACCAGTATCTTCAATATACTAGGATGTTTTTATGAGAATTATTCTAGATAAACTTACACATACCTCCATATAATGGGTGAAGAACATACTATTTCTATGGACGGTGAGCTACTGCCTCACGAAACGATGATTGTTCAATTATCTCCTTCCACCTCTCATGGTGTCCATTAAGATGTAACTTTATTTATATATTATATATATTATGTTTATGTTTTCCTTATGCTTCTGTATTTTTCATTTATGGAATACCTTTATGGTTTCCATAATGGATAAACACGATAATTTCATTTTAGGAAGTGAGGACTACCACCCCCTTAAAGTGATTTGAATCGTTATTGCCATATGTGGGACATATAAAGTATGGAGTTAATGATATTATATATTATATTATACTGGAATTATAATATACATTTATATAATTGTGATTTAATTCCATTAAATACGAAATAGAAATGAAAGTAGCATTCATGCGTACGTACGGCTTACCGTCTCCAGGAACGGTGCATTTCATTTCTTACCTCTAAATGTTATGTAATATTATAAATGCTTGTATATAATGGATATATATGATATCTAAATCATTAACACTAGTATATTATTCAGGAGATTAAATAATGATCGAGTCAAGTCGGACACGTGGTAAGGGACTTCGTCTCAATCTCCTTTCATTGAGGCATATTTTGTTTTATACAAAACTTTCTTTTATACGGTGTATAAACCCCTTTTAATTTTAATTTTATTCAAAAGGAATATTTTATATACGAAGCGTTTTACTAAACAAAAAAAAGTATGTTTCTTTTTAACGTACGCGGTGACAACGACCTTTTCTGCCGCCGCGAGTATTATTTGATCTTTGGCTTACTTAACAAGTCGTAATGTTTTTAAAAGGAAAATAAATACCATATATTATTTAATGTATTTTGGTATTGAAAATGGTATTGATAATGGATTGGATATGTCAATATATTGTGATTGAAATGTGGAAATGTTTTATTTCCTTTATTTTTTTTGTATGTGTTATGATTTTATAATGGTACTTGGACATTTGACGGGTGGTTACATGATAAACCAAATGACGGGTGGTGTCGTGAAAACCATGATGGGTGGTTACATTATAACCTCCAATTGATTGGGTATGGAATTCAGTCGTATGGCTATTCTATTTAGTGATATGTGTGGAAGCTTACTGTATGGTTATTCCATTTAAGTATGTTTATGTCCCAAGTTACCTTTATATGTTATGTGTTCTTTATATGGATTTTATGATGATATTTTGGTTACAAAAGGGTAAGAAATGATATTTTATTCAGTGAAGAGTATTTACTACTTTATAAAGGTGAAAATTATTACTTATGATGAAGTATTCATGATTTACTTGTTGTTTTGAGAAACTAATAGTTTTTCTTCTTTTTGTATCCCTTACTGAGATTTTTATGCTCATCACAAGTTTTTGAAATTTTTTTCACAGGACTTATAGATGAATAGGGTCAAGGATGGGATCAAAGAAAGACATTCTATCTAAAACATGGAACTGGACATGTTTTTTTTCAAGTGTTTTTATTTTATGAAAAAATGGAAACTGAGTAGAAGTGTCTACTTTGTAATCTTTTGAGATGTAATAGTTATGGCCTAATTCTATAAAACTCTAAACCAGAAAAGATCCTCAATGTGAATTATTCATTTAATTAAAGATTAAGTAATGTTTTAAGGTCGAGTCCTTATACAGTTGACCACACTATCTTATTGGTGAATGGCCCCTATCTTGTGGATCTAGGTATATTCTAGGGAAATAAGCTCTGCCATAGGTGGTCCAGTGGAACAGAACCAACAAGTCAGTGGAACCCAATTTGTTATTTGGATACTAACAATTCCACTGGGTAACTGGTGGTACCCATAGAACTCCAATGCTATAGGTTGGGGCTACATGTCCTTATGCTTCTAATACTTGTAATCAAACACCTCAAAAAATCACAAAATATGAAAAAAAGGAAACCAAGGTACGTCAAAACATAGGATACTATACCTTATAATTTAAGTATGTTGAAGTAATGTAATTATGATGATTATTCATATAAATAATAGAAATTAATAATTCATGTAGCTATCTAAGAGTTATATATAGCACAACTAACATGATTATATACCTAAATATCTATGAAATAATAAAAATTCCAATATTAATAAAAATCATGGGAAATTATGATTCTTTTTCAAGTAATAGTTATCATTTCATGGGGATAACTATGACAACCCTGCTTTTTATTACAACTTAAACATGCTTTATTACATAAAACTTCACTTGATACAACAAAGAAGATCGAGAGGTTTAGTGTATTTGGGGCTTAGGATCATTACATAAAAACTTTAAACATGAAATACAACATCTTTATTGAAAACTTCCTTTACATGACCACTACATTCCTTCGTACTTAGCATTGCATGGGATAACCTGAGGACATGCATAAGAAAAGGGTGAGCTATAAAGCCCAGCAAGGGAGTACACATGGAATAACATGAGGAGTACAATACATGTTAGGAAATAGGCATATCAATAGAGCATAAAAGAAACATGAACATAAAGGCATGATAAAGCATGGTAATCATAACATGGAAATGTGGCCACAACACTTAACATTGAATTAGCATGATCCAAGGCTCATTGCACATGGAGCATGAGTAAACCCTCATTGCACTTGAAGCACGAGTAAACCCTCGTTGCACTTGAATTATCATGATTCAACACTCATTGCACTTGACGTATCATGATACTATACTTTACCCAATGCATTGGAGCGCTATAAGGGCACACCCTTCTTAAACATTTCATTTCATGCATAAGTGTGCTACATGGATCATAAAACATGGATTCATAAAACATAATCATTTATTCCACGATAAAAGAATGTTGAATTAAAACATGAAACTTTACAATCAATAAGTAAATGTGCATAAAGGTGAATACCCTTGATGGATAAATGGTCATGGTATTCACTACACAATGACATTGGCTTAGAAAATCAGTGCGATTTCGGCAGCGTAACGACGTGACATAAGAATTCATAAAAAAAGGTTGATGAGAGAGAAAGGGGTTCCTCATCATATTTAAATGTAATGGACAGTAAGGAGGTCATATAGATTCATGTCCCAACAATTGAAAAGGAATTTAGATTCATGATACAAAAGTATTGCTTGAATGTAAAAGAAGAGAGAGAAGTTCCTTTCGGAATTTCGGCATAGTAACAGGTGTACATGGGAGAAATTTAATGAGATAGAAAGGGGTATCCCATCATTCAAAAAATAAGAGGGCAGTATGGGGGAGGTGCAAAACCATACCCCAACATTCATAATTGAAATTAAAAGGGCAATACAACTTAAATAAAATTGACAAAAATGAGAAAGGAATAAAAAACCCTTACTTGGAAGTGTGCTTCCAAAGGCTAGAGAGAGGCTTGTGAGAGGCTTCTTGGGAGCTTGAGGCACCTTGAGAGGATTCTAGAGAGAGTAGGGAAGAGGTTGGAAGAACTACAAGGGCTTTGAGTGAGGAGGAAGTGGGAGCTTGGGTGGGTTTATATAGGAAAGGTGAGAGAATTCTTTATTATTTAGGTTTGGGACCCCTTATATTAAAATAATCCAAACCACAAACCATCCCATAGTATTTGCCCATGGTTTCTGGAAAAGGAAAGAGGAAAACAATATTTTACAAGTCCAAGGTCCTAACTTATTAAAAAATTAGGGTTGCTTATGTGGAGGTGAGTCACACTCCCATGGAAATTAATTTAAAAAGGCAAAGTGTTGAATAAGTCTTGAGGGCTCCATTAATGCTTTGAAAAGTAAGTCAAACAAACCCAAAATCACATTATTTTAATGATAAAACACATATTGGCCGAACATCAGGATTATGGTATTTTATTACATCACCATTGGGTCATTATGATGTCATAAAACACATTATATATTTAAATGGTATTTATCTTTTACCCAAAAATTTGACTGTCTCAGAAAATTATGAAAAATTCACCATTGGATAATTTCGACGTCCTGATTCCAAAAATAATATTTATTTTATCTAAATAATTTTCTAAATATGTGAATTTTAACTTTTAAAATAAAAACCCACATTTATAAAAAATTCACGGGTTTTGACAGAAATGGATTTCAAACCTTAATAAAATTTTTAATTGCATTCATAAAATTATAAGGTCATTTATATTTATAAAATTAATTTAATATTAATAATAATATTTTATTAAAATATTCTTTAATTCAAAAAAATCCCTTAATTTAATAAAATATAATTCTTAATTAAATAATAACCAAAAACACCATTTGTACTTTAAAAACTATTTACAATGTATCAAAAATGACTAGAAATTATATTCATTATTATATAAGAAAATAATGCACATGAACATAGTACTACTTATTTGTTACATAACCCCTTAGAATAGCCGCATAAGACCTAAGGGTAAGGTGTGCGATGGTGACAGACTCTTGGGGCGGCTCGGATAACATCGCTCGAGTGGTAATGTATATCAAATTCCACTTTTCCCGTAGATGGTCCCGTTTGAGCTTGTCATAATGAAGCTCAGCTTGGGCTTGGTCAAGGGCGAAGCCCAAAGACGCCACCTCTTTTCCGAGCTGCGACAAATGGGCTTCGTATGGGGAAATTCTACTGGATGAGGCCATCGCTTCCTTTGTCTGAGTAAAATTGGGTTCGTTAAAGCCATATATTTATACTACTCAAGTGATCACTATTAAATGACTATAAAAGTAACGGTCACAAATCTTAACATAAAACTAAAGAAGTTGACATCTTATAAAAACATTTTTCAAAAAGAAACATTTAACTGGATCAAGAGGGATTTTCCATTAATGAAACTTTGGGTCGTTACAATATTCCCCCCTTAAGAAATTTCACCCTCGAAATTTTCCTTTTCCCACACTAAAACAAATGTGGGTAACTCAGCTTCATCATATCCTCCGACTCCCAAGTTTCTTTTTCAAACTTGTGGTTTCTCCACAACACCTTGACGAGGGGAATTGTCTTCTTTCGTAGAAATTTTTCTCTACGATCTAAGATCTTCACTGGTTGCGCCTCATAAGAAAGTTCATCTTCCAATTGTACCACCTCGGAAGAGAGTATATGTGAAGGGTCCGGTATGTAATTCCTTAAGAGGGATACATGAAAGACATCATGCACCTTGGCCATAGTAGGTGGAAGTGCTAGTCGATAGGCCACAACCCCAACACGATCAAGAATCTCGAAGGGGCTGATGTACCTTGGACTTAACTTCCCTTTATTTCCAAACCTCATTACCTTCTTCCACGGAGATATGCGTAAAAACACCATGTCTCCGACTTTAAACTCAAGGTCTCGTCGACGATTATCTGCATAACTCTTCTGTCGACTTTGGGCTGCCTTGATATGCTATTGAATGGTTTTCACCTTCTCCACCATTTCTTCGACCATTTCTGGTCCAAGCAGCTTACGTTCACCGACCCCATCCCAACATGCCGGTGTTCTACACCTTTTCCCATACAAGGCTTCATATGGTGCCATTTGGATGCTCAAATGGAAACTATTATTATAAGAGAACTCAACCAGAGGAAGATGTTGATCCCATCCTCCTTTAAAGTCCATTGAGCATGCTCTCAACATGTCCTCAAGTATTTGGATAGTCCACTCGGATTGGCCATCAGTTTGAGGATGATAGGCCATACTGAAGTTCAGTTCAGTATTAAGAGAATGTTGTAGACTCTTCCAAAACTTAGAGGTGAATCTTGGATCTCGGTCAGACACAATAGATAGTAGTACTCCATGAAACCGTACCACATCCCTGATATATATTCGTGCCAGTTGATCTAAAGAGAAATACTCTCTAATAGAAATGAAGTGTGCAGTCTTTGTAAGACGATCCACAACAACCCAGATTGCATTGTTGCCTTTGGATGTCCTTGGAAGTCCGGTGACAACGTCTATGGTGATGTTCTCCCATTTCCATTCTGGTATGGGCAATGGTTGCATCATCCCCTTAGACTTCTGCCTCTCTGCCTTCACTTGCTGACACACCAGGCACTTTGATGTATATTCAGCAATCTCCTTCCTCATATTATCCCACCAAAAGTTTTATCTCAATACATCTTTGTGCTCCCTGGGTGAATAGAGAAAGTTGAACTATGTGCATCATCCAAAAGTTCCTTCTTCAGCTCCAGACTTGATGGAACACATAGTCTTTTCCCAAACCACACAGTTCCTTCTTCATTAACATTAAACTCTGAGGATTTCCCCTTTTTGATAGCTTCCACTTTTTCTTGAATTCCCACATCATCCTTTTGAGCATCCTTTAACCTTTCCAAAAGAGATGGTTGAGCAATCATTTGTGAAAGGATTGATGATGTTCCCTTCTTTATGATTCCCACGTCCATCTTCATAAAGTCTAAGAAGATTGGATCCTTCTCAATTCTCATCGTTGATAGAATCGCTGGATCCTTTCTACTTAGGGAATCCGCCACCTTGTTCGCCTTCCTAGGGTGGTAATGTATTGAACAGTCATAATCCTTGATGAGATCTATCCATCTTCTCTGGCACATATTAGGCTCTTTCTGTGTGAATATATATTTAAGACTCTTGTGGTCAGTATATATCTCACATTTCTCTCCATAGAGATAATGCCGCCAGATTTTCAAGGCAAAGATCACAGCCGCCAACTCTAGATCATGCGTTGGATAGTTTCGCTCATGGATTTTCAACTGCCTTGAGGCATAGTATATCACTTTATGATTCTGCATCAGCACACATCCTAATCCCTTTTTTGAAGCATCACTGAATACCACAAAAAGCTCCCCACTTGTGGGTAAAGTGAGCACGGGTGCAGTGATAAGCCTCCTTTTCAACTCCTTGAAGCTTTCTTCGCATTCATCACTCTAAGCAAACTTTACTCACTTTAGAGTTAGCTTGGTAAGAGGGTTGGAAAATCATGAGAAATTTCTCACAAATCGTCGATAATAATCAGCTAACCTCAAGAAGCTACGGATATCAGTTACCGATGTTGGCCTCGGCCATCCCTCAATTGCATCTGTTTTGGAGGGGTCCATAGATATCCCATTACTTGTGATGATATAGCCCAAGAATGAGACTTCCTTCAACCAAAACTCACACTTGCTGTACTTTTCATAGAGCTTCTCCTTGCGCAAAGTCTCTAGTACAGTTTTTAAATTCTCCTCATGGTCCTCCTTGATTTTGGAGTATATTAGAATATCATCTATAAAGACTACCAAAAATTTTTCAAGGTAATCTCTAAAGACTCTATTAATTAGGTCCATGAATATTGCTAGAGCATTGGTGAGTCCGAAAGGCATTACTATGAATTCATAGTGCCAGTACCTTGTACGAAAAGCAGTCTTGGGGATATCTTCCTTCTTCACCCTTACTTGATAATATCCCGACCGCAAGTCCACCTTGGAAAAGTATTGTGCTCCACGCAGCTGATCAAACAAGTCATCGATTCTTGGGAGAGGATACTTGTTCTTTATCGTGATTTTGTTAAGTTCACGATAATCGATGCAAAGCTGCATTGACCCATCCTTCTTCTTGACGAAGAGGACCAGTGCACCCCATGGTGATGCACTTGGGCATATAAAACCTTTATCCAGGTTCTCCTATAGTTGTTTCTTCAGCTCTTCAAGCTCAAAAACATCCATTCTATATGGATTCTTGGATATTGGTAGCGCCCCAGGTATAAGTTCAATTGAGAACTCAACATCTCTTCTTGGAGGAAGACCAGGAAGTTCCTCGGGAAACACTTTAGCGAATTCCCTCACAATAGGCATTTCTTAAAGGGTGGTTTCTTCCTTGGACTCAATCATATGAGCCAGATATGCGTGCTCATAAGGCAGTAATATCCATTCTTGGGATGATGGAGATAAAGGAGACTCATCTTCCTCCTGACACTTGTAAAGAATCGGGGGTTGATTCTCCATATGGAGTGTGATTTCCCTCTCCCGACAATTTATGTTGGCTCTATATAAGGAAAGCCAATCCATGCCAAGAATTTCATCAAATTCCACAAGAGGGAGTATGATGAGGTTCTCCGGGAAATTCAATCCACAGATTATAACAGGGGAGGACTTATACTCATGGGATGCAATGATTGCCCCATTTTCCGTACTCACCGACATCTTTACTTCCATGATTTGTGGTGGTGCTGGGATTGTTCTACTAAACTTTTGAGATATAAAAGAATGCGTAGAACCTGAATCATAAAGTACGTTCGCTATTCTTGAATGAATAACTAGCGTACTTGTCACCACTTCATTTTCGGGGTTCACTTCAGCAGAAGTGATGGAAAAAGCTCTTCCTTTATGTCTTGGAGGTTGTTGGTTGCCTCAGAAAACCCTTGGATTAAGGAACTGATTTGTAAAATGACCCGGTTCTTTGCATTTGTAGAATTGAACAACGTGTTGAGGTTCGAACGGAGTGTTCCTCTCCTCTGTCGCAGCTACGGGTCCTTCTTGCCAACAGTTAATAGCTAGGTGCCCTTCCCTTCCACACTTTAAGCATTTTCTCATCCCCCTAAGGCAATTTCTAGGGTGCTTCTTTCCGCACTTTTGGCAAGTGGGGTGCTGGAACTTCTTAGCGCCGTTGGATTTATCAATCGGCCCACTATTATTGAAGTCCACCTTACGCTTCTTGTCCCCATGATACCCCTGTGATTCTCCGATCTCCATTTCAACCTTGAGGGCACATCGGACAATTTCCTCATAGCTGTCGAAGTCACGGATCGCTAATGCTTTCCGCAAGCTAGGCTTCAGCCCACCAAAGAAGCGGCCAACCTTGCATTCGGGGGTAACGACAAAGCCGGAAGCGTATCGTGCAAGCCTTGTGAAGTTTTCCTCGTACGCTCCCACAGATTCTTCATCTTTTTGCTTGAGGGAAAGGAAGTCCCTTTCCATCTTAAGACGGAGGGTGCGCGGAAAATATTTATCGAAAAACATCTTCCATAATTCCTTCCATTCCAAAGCCTCGATCTCGTCCTCAGGCTTCATATTTTTTATCAACGTTCACCATTGATCAGCTTCACCCTCCATATGATAAGCCTCCAAGAGAACCTTCTCTTGTTCAGAACATTGGAGGATGGAGAATATCTTTTCAATGGAGTTGATCCATTGCTCAACGATCGTGGGATCAGATGATCCACTAAAAGTAGGAGGCCTTTGTCTCATGAAGCTTTCAATAGTGACTTGTTCTTTCTTAGGGGGGTTGAACGTTCCTCTTGACCCGTGTTTCTATTCAAAACTTGAGTTAGCTGAGAGAGAAGCGTGACAAAGTTCGCGATTCCCGCTCCCATTGGATTGGGCATCTCATTAGTACAATCATCACACTGATCTTCACAACGGTTGTTAGCCTAAGTTCTCCTATTACTGGCCATTGGCTGGAATAAAAGGAAAGTTAGGGGTAACACATAAAGGGTAATCCAAAGACAAAAGTTGATGACTTATAAATACACTTTAATCTCTTTAACTCATGAGTCTATAGGATTCAATCCAGGCTTTTCAGGATCTACCTTCTAACGTATATTCTTAGGGGAATTTTTCCCTTAATAAGGGTTCATACTAAGCTTGTGAATTTATCAAAACATATCCCCTAGGAGTGTCATAACCAAGAGTGAAGCAAGGCCCGTTGTCGTGCACCAGTTCCCGTTCGAGTCGAGCTTAAAGCGGTGTTTTCGGGTTTTACCCCTAGGATACATCTGTGCCAGAGCCGCCTCTACCTGCTCGTATCCAGACAGGGATGTATTTGCTTGATAAACCACTTACTCGATACTTACCAAAACATAGGGATGTTTTTGTTATACTTAGTCTTGTATCTAAGGCTTTATTAGGGTTTCCTAATCCCAAAAATAACTAAACCTATCCTCTGATACCAACTATGACAACCCTGCTTTTTATTACAACTTAAACATGCTTTATTACATAAAACTTCACTTGATACAACAAAGAAGATCGATAGGTTTAGTGTCTTTGGGGCTTAGGATCATTACATAAAAACTTTAAACTTCAAATACAACATCTTTATTGAAAACTTCCTTTACATGACCACTACATTCCTTCGTACTTAGCATTGCATGGGATAACCTGAGGACATGCATAAGAAAAGGGTGAGCTGAAAAGCCCAGTAAGGGAGTACACATGGAATAACATGAGGAGTACAATACATGTTAGGAAATAGTCATATCAATAGAGCATAAAAGAAACATGAACATAAAGGCATGATAAATCATGGTAATCATAACATGGAAATGTGGCAACAACACTTAACATTGAATTAGCATGAGCCAAGGCTCATTGCACATGGAGCATGAGTAAAACCTCATTGCACTTGAAGCACGAGTAAACCCTCGTTGCACTTGAATTAGCATGAGTCAACACTCATTGCACTTGACGTATCATGATACTATACTTTACCCAATGCATTGGAGCGCTATAAGGGCACACCCTTCTTAAACATTTCATTTCATGCATAAGTGTTCCACATGGATCATAAAACATAGATTCATAAAACATAATCATTTATTCCACGATAAAGGAATGTGGAATTAAAACATGAAACTTTACAATCAATAAGTAAATGTGCATAAAGGTGAATACCCTTGATGGAGAAATGGTCATGGTATTCACTACACAATGACATTGGCTTAGAAAATCAGTGCGATTTCGGCAGCATAACGACGTGACATAAGAATTCATAAAAAAAGGTTGATGAGAGAGAAAGGGGTTCCTCATCATATTTACATGTAATGTACAGTAAGGAGGTCATATAGATTCATGTCCCAACAATTTAAAAGGAATTTATATTAATGATACAAAAGTATTGCTTGAATGTAAAAGAAGAGAGAGAAGTTCCTTTCGGAATTTCCGCATAGTAACGGGTGTACATGGGAGGCATTTAATGAGAGAGAAAGGGGTCTACAATCATTCAAACAATAACAGGGCAGTATGGGGGAGGTGAGAAACCATACCCCAACATTCATAATTGAAATTAAAAGGTCAATACAACTTAAAGAAAATTGACAAAAATGAGAAAGGAAGAAAAAAACCCTTACTTGGAAGTGTGCTTCCAAAGGCTAGAGAGAGGCTTGTGAGAGGCTTCTTGGGAGCTTAGGGAACCTTGAGAGGATTATAGAGAGAGTAGGGCAGAGGTTGGACTAACTCCAGGGTCTTTGAGTGAGGATGAAGTGGGAGCTTGGGTGGGTTTATATAGGAAAGGTGAGAGAATTCTTTATTATTTAGGTTTGGGACCCCTTATATTAAAATAATCCAAACCACAAACCATCCCATGGTATTTGCCCATGGTTTCTGGAAAAGGAAAGAGGAAAAAAATATTTTACAAGGCCAAGGACCGAACTTATTAAAAAATTAGGGTTTCTTATGTGGAGGTGAGTCACACTCCCATGGAAATTAATTTAAAAAGGCAAAGTGTTGAATAAGTCTTGAGGGCTCCATTAATTCTTTGAAAAGTAAGTCAAACAAACCCAAAATCACATTATTTTAATGATAAAACACATATTGGCAGAACATAAGGATTATGGTATTTTATTACATCACCATTGGGTCATTATAATGTCATAAAACACATTATATATTTAAATGGTATTTCATTTTTACCCAAAAATTTGACTGTCTCCGAAAATTATGAAAAATTCAACGTTGGATAATTTCGACGTCCTGATTCCAAAAATAATATTTATTTTATCTAAATAATTTTCTAAATATGTGAATTTTCACTTTTAAAATAAAAACCGACATTTATAAAAAATTCACGGGTTTTGACAGAAATGGCTTTCAAACCTTAATAAAAATTTTAATTGCATTCATAAAATTATAAGGTCATTTATATTTAAAAAATTAATTTAATATTAAAAATAATATTTTATTAAAATATTATTTAATTCAAAAAAATCCCTTAATTTAATAAAATATAATTCTTAATTAAATAATAACCAAAAGCACCATTTGTACTTTAAAAACTATTTACAATGTATCAAAAATGACTAGAAATTATATTCATTATTATATAAAAAAATAATGCACATGAACATAGTAATACTTATTTGTTACATAACCCCTTAGAATAGCCGCATAAGACCTAAGGGTAAGGTGTGCGATGGTGACAGACTCTTGGGGCAGCTCGGATAACATCGCTCGAGTGGTAATCTCTATCAACTTCCACTTTTCCCGTAGACGATCCTGTTCGAGCTTGACATAATGAAGCTCAGCTTGGGCTTGGTCAAGGGCGAAGCCCAAAGACGCCACCTCTTTTCCGAGCTCCGACAAATGGGCTTTGTATGGGGCAATTCTAATGGATGAGGCCATCACTTCCTTTGTCTGAGTAAAATTGGGTTCGTTAAAGCCATATATTTATACTACTCAAGTGATCACTGTTCAACGACTATAAAAGTAATGGTCACAAATCTTAACATAAAACTAAAGAAGTTTACATCTTATAAAAACATTTTTCAAAAAGAAACATTTAACTGGATCAAGAGGGATTTTCCATTAATGAAACTTTGAGTCGTTACAATAACCATTTCAATAGAAGTATATGAAATAAAAGTAATTATTAAATAAATTTATAAAACATAATACAATATCAAAAATATTATATATAGTAGAATAAAATTCTATTGAAAAAATGATTCTTTGTATCATTGAGATCCATATTATGATTATGTTAAAATCTTACTAGGATGTTATTATATGTTGAGAAATTTTCTAATATGTAAAATAAGTATCAAGATACTTAAAAACTAAATGTTTTAAAAATAATTCCTTCCAATTTCATCTGAGGGAAATTTGATAGAAACTAGGCATTATTAATTGGGGAATATATAATTTCACTAAGAAATTAAAGATAATATTTAAGTGAAATGTTGATATATATGTCTGAAATAGAGAATTAGTTATTTCATTCATTGTGGAATCATGTGTTCTATGTCTAATTAATGTATTTTAATAATAATTATAATTTTTTTTATCATATTACAATAATAAATATCAGTTTATTTGTAATTATTATTTTTAAATTAAATTATTTTATTTCATTAATGAGAACAAAAGTTATTATATTTTTGATTGAAACATTTTATTTTATTTATTAACATTTACTAATTTATATATTTAATAAATGTATAATAAAATTTACTAACATTCAAAATAATAAATTTAATGTAAATGAATCAAACATTACTTAACTTTGAAATTTATTTCAAGGTCATATAACTTTGAAACACAAACAAATACTACTAATTATGGATTATTGTATTCATTTCACTATGAATCATTTGATACATTAAAATATCCTTTTTAGGAATTAATTTAAATGTTATTTATTGAAAAAGAGAAAGGTCTATTGATATGTTCAACCAATTATATAAAGATGTGTGTATTATAATGAATAACTATCTATTTGTAGTAATACATAGTTTGTAACCTTTACTAATTATTTAAATTGGCATGTTTATATGTTTGTTATTAAAAAATATATAATTTTAAATATTATAATTACTTAAAAATAAATTATATAATTCTATTAAAATTGTATTAATAAAAATTAAAAAAATTATGGTGGGATAATACTTAAAAAATAGCTTACTGAACATATGAGAGAATGATAAATTGCTTCAAAAATCCATCATCCAGGTACATTAAATTTTAATTGTTAATCTAAAAAGGTGAATCAATGTTTTTGATATGTTTTGGTAAATTTAATTCTGTTTGACCTTTCTATTTAATATAGTGGCAGTGATAAAACAATTTCCTTCATATGTAACTATATTCCATATAAGGCTATTGAAAAAACACTATATGAAATATTAATGTAGAATGTCACATTTTTTATTTTATGAATTTTTTTGTCTTTGAATCACATGTAAAACACATTATTTTAGACAAGATTTTCCATAATTTTGAAAATAATTATATTTATTTAGTATCTTGGTTATTATTTTTATATTTCATTAAAGTAAAAAAAATATGAATAAACATGGTGAATTCCTTTTGAAGAATTTTTTTACAAATAAACAGTGGTTGAATTTTTTTACATATTATAGTTTAATTTAAAAATACCTAAAATGTTTATAAAATAAAGAGTTAGTAGATGTGAAATTGACAAAGTATCCCCTGAATGTGAATATCCAAAAATGAACTAATAATTTTTAAAACTAATAGATAGATGATGATAGTGATGATGGGGTGGACTTGTATTTTTTAGACCATCGTAGTTTTTAAACAACCTCCCATAAGGGGTGAGGCTAGAGAAAACGAAAGTGTTTCAGTGGTGAAGGATATGACCAATAACTATTACCCTCAATAAAAAGGGTTATAAATGAGACAAGTAACAATTTTACAAAGCTAAGTAATTTATTTAAAACCCTTTTTAGGGATTTCAAATTTGATAAGTATGAATATATATTAAAAATAAAGAAAATAAGTTCTAATTTAATTAGATTTCCCTATATAAATGAAGCTTATACACTACTTTAAATTCATTTGATGCATTTGATAAATATCCAAAAGTGGAAAAAATAATTCCCACCTTCGTAGTTTTTCCATGGGTGGTACCTAAATCTTACATTTAATAGATGAGATACATCCTTCTTATATAGCATTCTAGTTTCTCTTACATAAAAGAGAAATATGAAGATAGGTTTAGGTAAGGAGGAGACTCATCTTGGCTCAAAACAATCACACACACCTAAAACCATCAAATGGAAATAGTATAAATAATCTATGGGAATACTTCTAAGCATACAATATTTACTCATGTTTATATAACACAATAGTAAATACAGCTTTATCTATCACAAGAACAAAATGAATGAATATATAAAACTCCCACATTTTTCATATTATGGAGTAGTTTCATTAAATAAAATCTTCAGCTTGGAATAAATTGGGTGTCCAACACACATATAATAATATACCTAATGGTATATAAATAATAATTTTCATATAAACTGATATACATGTTATATATTTTTAATATATATATATATATATATTAGTTTATATCTATCACATATATATAAATCTATATGAAATATTTATATCAATATTCCACTTTCACCAAATCCTCAATACATTCTGTCATTTCACCTTATATTGTGTCACATACAATATAATGTGAATTTATATCAATATATAATTTTGATATTTTCAAAAATACCTTTAGAGAAATATCATTAACTTCACCATTTATCACATCATATTAAATACCATATAAAAACCCATCCCAAATAATTTTGGATTATCTCTAAAAAATATTATAGTATCTCTCTTAGTCAAACACTATCCCTATTCAAGAAACCACAATGTTTGGCCCCATTATAATTTATATAATTTACAAAAATATTAATCTCTATATCCATATATGTAAAAAAAGAGCTCAATCTAGTAATGTTCCAGTGCTACTCAAGCTATTAAGGGATCTAACATGATTTACATTAAACACATGCATAAAATAACATGTTTCCACCAATATTCATCACATGAAAACATCCATTTTATTATTTTTCCCTTTTAAAGGACATCAAGTGACCATAGGACATAATAAATATCAATCCCATATAGATGAATAATATATTCTCAATTCATAGAGTTTATACTGATCTGATTGATGAATAAATCTCATATTATTCATCTTAATGGATGAGAACATCACATGGACCTAATCCAAATAGATATATAATATCTAGGTGCATAATCAAACGCCTAGAATTTATCTCAATCAATAGAAAAATTTTATACTCATCATATGAGAGGATAAATCACATCATGATTGATCTCTGATGGATGAAATAATCAACAACATACCCAAGCACCCCATATTATCTAAGTGAGTATATAGTATTATGTAAGTAGGGTATCAAATTTTGAATTTTATCATGATATAAATCACACCAAACTTATCTAATGGGGACTAAAATAGAATCCATTTACCCTAGTATACCAAAGGAAATTGTATGCCACTACATGTTGTATACCTAATAGGTCATCTAACACATGCACAAAAATAATATTATATATTTTTTACCTCATGAGATTATTTTTTATCTCTATAATTGTATCCTACTCATGTTAACCTTAAAATTTCTTCATAACCATTAATAATCTATAAAAAACATAACACAATGATAAACTCAAAGTCATGATTTCAGAGGGAAATTATTATTCCACTTAATGAAATTTATATCTATATATATATATTTATGTATCAAATATGAATGAATAATAAAATGGAGGTTTCTTTTAATATGATACATTTTAATATTCTTTAATTATTTAAATGTATTTAACAAAAAAAATATAAGCCCCAGTTTATCATATATTATATGATAAACTACCATATTTCCCTTATGTTTGCTACAATTTCTAGGTTTTTAAAACTAATTACATCATATGTTTTTCATGTCACATATCTATGTTACCATATTATAAAACCCCACTATTAAAATATTTAGTGATAAAAACCTATGTAGTATGATACTTTGAATAATGGTGAGAGATTGGGATCATATTCATAACTATTCAACTTTATTGACATATTAAAACTTCTTAACTTCACAACATCAAATGTTATATTTTATAATTCTATTGACTACTTATAACTCTTTCTATTTTCATCATCAACATTATTTTAACCCTATTCCATCAAAAAATTTCCTTGAGAAAATTTAACTACTTACTTTATTGATAATTATCCCTCATAAACAATTTTAATGATATATGAAAAGCACATTAATATGGTAACAAAATGTAAAGTCTACATTTCTCTTTATCTCTATACCCTAATATATTTTAAGAAGAATTGATAACCACATTTTTATGGTAACTAAAATAACTCATTAAATTTTTCATTAACATCATAATATAAGAACTCTTGAGATAATGAGATAAAAAAATGTCATTTTGACTAGTAAAATCCTCCGTGAAATAGTGTCTTTAACTTTTCATGATAAATAATTTTATCTATTAACAATTTTATTTACCATATCATATCATAATATCTTTGAGGATATTGAGTGAAAAATAATTTAATCTTAAACTAGTATAATTCAATTGGTAATAGTAATTTCCATAATCTAAATGGTAATGAAATTTTTCATTACCATCATATGTTCTAAATATATTAGGATATTAAGTTGAAAAACATTAACATAACATTGGTTTTTCCTTAATTTATTAATTTTGAACTTATATAAGTTGAAAAATACTCCCACTAACATCTTGGACACTATATTTTTTCAAAATATCTTGTTAAGATATGTTAACCCTTTTTCATTAAGAAATAACATTTATTCCCTTTTATTTCTCACATTAAATAAATATACTATTTTTTCCATATCGTATATGGTAATATATGTGTTACGGTAAATTTAATTTTAAAAAATAATTTTCCAAAATATACCACTAATGGATGGTTGGAACAAATTTCCTCAAATTTTAATAAACATATGGTGAACGTTATTTCCAGGAAAGACACCATTTTCAAAATATTATTCTCACTGCATGTTATAGAAATTGATGAATCATAATTAATGTGTATACAGTTAATCATAACATATCTCGGTTTTAAATCATATATCCTTATCAAATAAGTGAAATGTGATGAAGATACACTTATTTTACATAGATTTATTTGAGCATGATAAAATCATTTTATATTAAAATCCTCAATGCAGTAAATATTTACTTCATCTCAAGATTATAAACTTCAAGGTCCTTCAATTAATAATTTGATTTTGAATTCTCATATATTTACAAAAAATTTTAAAATATACATTTGGTATCACATTCATTTCAAAATAATTGAACTAATTTCTATAACATCCATACCTAACATGGAATTTATATATAGATTCATATTAATTGTCCCATATATATTGGATAAATTTTTTTTACTCTCACTTCCTGACAATCCTAGGTTTTAATGACCATTATGGTATTTTGAAGAAATTTTGATTAATTTTTCAACCAAATTTTCCTCTTCTAGTTTGACCTTTTACCTACTTGTACTATAAATTAAGAACTACTATATAGACATCTACATATAGTTCATGTATTCTAAAAACACTAATAATATAGGGAAAAATTTTCTTTCAATTTAATCATAATATCGAAAAAGTTCCATAGTTGAAAATATGATAAATTACCTAACTAAAACAATACATTTTTAGTATCCCATAGAAGTATGTTATGGAGTTAAAAAAACAAAAACCATGTGTATTAAAAAAATAACCTACTTTACATAAAAAAATATAATTTAAATTATCTTATCAAGAGATAAATAGTATAAAATTCACAATTTTTTCAAAAAAAAAATCAATATTAAAGCATAAAAGTTATCAATGAAGAAACTATTTTACTCCATTTAAAGGTGTTTATTATATTATGTTTCTCTTTATCAAGGATTCATCATAATGATTAGTTTGATGATGAGAGTGATATTATCTACAATAGAATATTTTATCATATTAGCAATATATTTTTTAGCCGTACAATAATTTTTTTAAATGGGATCCCATGAGAATGATGACCCAATTTAAATATTATTCACATTCATAAGCAGGCCAAGCACCATATTTCATTCGACAATGAGCCTGCTAGGGAATTTATATCATCTCATATTTATTTATATATTTAATCATACTAGTCACTGTAGGTGTGACTATTAGATAGTTGAGTGGATAACTCTTTATCTAAATCCTTCATGTGAAGTCACTCAACTTTCTTCCTCTAGTATCTTTCCTAAGGGTTTATCAACTAGGTGTATCCTAAAACAAGCATAAAAAACATATCAACAACAAATAACCTAGGGGATCCCTTCTATAGAAAAACCTACCCATGGATAATCTAGTTTCACCCATTAGTTTTTTTATAAACAAAATTTAATGTAGGGGAACCCTAATATAGAATAACATACCCAGTTGGATGATCGAGGTCTTGAAATGTGTTGTTTTTGAAGGAATATAACATTTAATATTTGAAGGGGATTTTAATATCATTGTCTTATCTTATGGAATTAAAATTGTATTAATGTGTCTAGTGATTTTATTTTGGAATCATATTCCCTCCACCAAATCAAAATTTTCAACCCATATTGATTTATAACTCTTTATACAACCCACAGGTTTGTGTTACATACCCAAAAATTGAATTCAAACATACTCGTACACATACCAATGAATCATATTCATATAGAACATGAATAATTCATGTAAATATTTATAATTATATAGAACTGAAAATATCCACATGAGTAAGCCTAGAGTGATAGATAGACAACCCAATAAACATTCATAGATAAGGCATGATACTCTAGGTATGTAGGTAATAAAACCCCAATTTCCTTTACATGGGGATACTTTACTGAGTAGAGAATCCAATTCATTATAAATATAACTCTAAATATGATCATACATCATTAAATTAAAATTTTAAGCTGATAATATCAATTAAAAATAATGGAAAATTTTGATAAAAACTAAATTCATTATGGATTCATTCATATCATGAAAATTCCTGGTTATATATTTGAATCAATTTATTATATAAAATTTTTCAAATACACATTCATAATATAAAAAAATTATAACAATGAATAAATATGGGGAATAATATTTAAATAAATTAAAATTTAAATATTTAAAGATGAGATAAACACTTATGAACAATTTTATAAATTGAATCTTTTTGGAAAAAATTTCTTCTTTAATAATACGAACATTGTATTTAATTAAATATAAATATTTTTTATTCATTCCAATATAAACTATTTTATATTTATCATTATATGTAATTTTCATTTTTGAATTTTTGTTATTTTAGGAATTATAAACTTCTCATAATCCATAATCTAAAATCGTATAAATATTCATTATGTAATCCTTGATCATATCAATAATTAAAACACTTTTTGATTTGGCTTAAATAATATCCAAATAATGCCCCTTTAATTTTGAAAAACTTATAATTTTAATATAATAAATTTCCATTTTTCCTTATCTAATTTTTTTTTAAAAAAAATAAATTATTTCTACCCTTATGTAAAAATTCTAGAGAAGGGTGAAAAGGCCTAACCTTTACATAATTCATACTATGTAAGGTACTTAGAAATTACCTTTACCTACCAATATTAAACATAAGGGAAATTTAATGGTTACAATAATGTAGCCTTATGAAAACTTCATTTACCCTTATGTTAACCCCTTCACATAATGTTAAGTCACTTGTATCCTATACATGAAAACTCACATACAAATAACACCCTGATTACCCTTACACAATTGATATACATAAGGGTAAAACATGGTTAACTTTACGCAACCCATTTGAATAAATTTAACATCTTTGTTACCTTTAAAAATCCATACTATGTAAGGGTAAATAAATTTAAAAAATAAAATTTCCATAACACAAAAATGATAATTTTTTCATTTTATTATTCATTTTATGAATCATTTTATAAATATAAATCATGGGTCCCTTTGGTACCCCTAAATGTGGGAATCACATTCCCTCAAATGGTCACATCCGTCATGAAATCCATTGAACTTATTGAAGAACTCCATTACCCCAAAACATGCGAAAAGAAACTCTTTGCATTAGTAATAGATCATGTAGGGAGAAATCCTCTCATTTTCAATGCTTGCGGGTGAGAATTTATAGGAAATGGTTAACCCTTTATCCTCTTCTATGATACTAATAATATGTTTTAAATGAGTCTAATAAAAATTATACGAAGCTAAAAAATTGGTTTGAATACCATATCGGAGGATCTCACATGAAATAAGTATAAAATTTCATTAAGTATACTAAAATTAAGACATGAGGTAATTATAATAAAATACACTAAAGAATCATCTAAAAAAACATAATCTTTATTTATTGAATTTGATAAAGATCACATAGGAGAACACAAAATCTTCCCAGCTCAATATTTTATCCATGGGTTGTTACTGAATCATCCAACATATGGATAAGATCCATACTTCCTAGATGGGATAGTAGATCCCCTTATGTAAAGGATAAAGATAATGAGAGCTCTATATAAGGAGGAGAATCATCCTGACATGAATCAATCTCATGCACATACAACCATCAAATTGATTTATTATAAATAATACATGAGAATGCTTCTTGGACTACTCTATTTACTCATGTGTTTATAACACATGGGTAAATGTTTCTTCAGCTAAATCAAGCATAAAATTCATGAATTTATAAAACTCTCACATGTTATTTATTATAGAATAGTTTTTTAAAATGATATCTTTAGTAAAGAATAGATCTGGTGTCCAAAACACATATAATAACATATCTAATGGAATATAAATTATAATTTTCATGAAAACTAATTTATAGGTTATATATATCATATATATATATAATCACCAGCTTATATATATATCACATTTATAAAAAAATTGGGTATATTTACATTATAATATTCATAAAAAAATGAATTATTAAAAAGATATACATATTTTAAAAACTATGAGTGGAAACGTTGTTAAAAATGCCCTCATAGAATAAACCACCTCATAAACACCCTAGGGTTATTACATAGTGTTATAATGTTGATATGATGCAGTTAGATTCATTTTGAAGAAGTTAACCAATTCTAAATCCTTTAATATTATATTTTATATAATTTATCTTATAAATATAGCTAATAGATGAATACCGCTATGGTTTTTTGTGGTCTAATAACACATCAGAGAGAGGGTTCAACCCTCACCTAGACTAATTTCCTCCTACATTTTGAAAAGATTTACTATTTTAATGGTTTTTTTGAGTTTTCTTATATATAACCAATATTTTTGAATATCCCAAATAGATAAATACCTATAATTAACTTGCTGATTCATCCATAGATGAAACCAACCAAATGGGAATAATCCTATACACTACTAAAGACCTCAGACTCTATTTCATTCCTAAATAACTTTATCTCCATGAATTTATGGTGAAAGACACTAATGCCCATTGTATTATTAAATATTCCCCAAAATGACATCCCTAAAATATGTTTGGATTGAACCTAATCACATTCTTCACTAGTGAACATACCTATAGATAAATTCACCTCCCTATATAATGAATATTACTATGGGTGAACTCCCCACCATTTACACTAGCTAAATCCCCACTAGCTCAAATCCTCCATGTGGAACCAGTTGATCCCATGTATGAAGAACTCGTATTATAATTCTAATTTACCTTGTAGGTTTCCCTATTGAATATTTATAACTATTAATAGGTTTCAGTATGGATTCTTGGGTCATGTCATATGTGATAGTTGGGTCACATCTCTACTCAATGAATTATCATGTGCTGGCTTGCTGTTTTATTATGTGATGATCCCCTACACTACTATGTGTCCGACCTCCTCCCCCCATATGGTTAACCCCAAAAATATTATATATTATTTCCCAAGCCAACCATGTTTTTCATCCATAATACTTCACATGGAATTTCACCATTTAATTTTACTTTTTACATGTATAATATCATTCATGACACATTTGGGGACAAAGTATAACGAATTTAGATTGTTTTTGTAATTCCCTATTATTTATAATATAATTTCCATTAAACAAACATTATACCAATATATTTATTCAAACACAACACCAATATAAAATGATATATGAAATATTAGATAGACATTTTTAAGAAAATATAGGACTAATAAAACCATAATTAAATGAATATATATTTCTCAAATAAAATTGATTACATTTAGAGGTTAAATGAATAATATTATTTAATATTAAAAACAAATTTTATTTATCAAATAAGTACTTTTTAAATTATTATATATTAAATTGACCACAATTAAAATATTATTATATAGTAACTAATATATTAACATTATATAAATTAGAAATTGATAGGAAATTATCTCACCCCAAACATAAAAATTATTTTATTTCACTATTTTCATAGATTTGGTTCTTTAGTTAAGGTTTAGGTTGAGTTCCCAGTTTACATTTTTGTGTTTTTGAGTTTCCAAATGGTTTTTTATCATGAGCATGGTTTGATTGCATAGTTTAAGGGTTAACCCTGAGGGATGTTAATGTAGAAGGTGTTTTTAGTTCATTTTCTTTATGAAATTTTTTTCTTTGACTGCTTGAGCATAGTCTGTGGAAAACTATTTGTGGACAATGAGAAGTTGTAAGGCTTGGGGGTTGGTGTTTGGGGCATGGTACACATCCTGAAAATAGATAGAGGAAACCATGAGGCAAGCATTCTAGGAGGCTCTTCAATTTGACAGAGCTAATTTTCATGGTTGGAACATGGTTTTATAAATAGTATGGCCAAACCTTGAGGGGTTCCATTTCACTTCAGTAGGGTGTGTATGGTTGGTGAATGATTTTCAAATTATGTGGCTTAACCATGCTAGTTTCTTAGATTTCTAAAAACATGTAACTCCATATTGTTTCTCTTATGGTTTAATCATATTTCAGTTTTTCCTCTCCTTGGATAATTTTTTCACACATGAAGGGGCTCCCAAGATCCATTACCTTAGTTCTACTCTTTTTTGGTTCTTTTCCTTCAAACCTAAGTTGATTTATTCTGTTTTTTTTGTTTTTATATTCTTAATTTTATCCTCTCTTTGTCTCTTGGTTTTTTCTTAGTGATTTCTC
The DNA here is from genome assembly GCA_963277665.1 of Viscum album. Lineage (NCBI taxonomy): Eukaryota > Viridiplantae > Streptophyta > Magnoliopsida > Santalales > Viscaceae > Viscum > Viscum album. Next base: position 2,078,288,451 of record OY728141.1, on the reverse strand, counting down.
TCTTGGATGAACCCTAAAAGCTATATTTGATATGTTGGGTGGTTTTTCTTTGGTTTTAGGGAGTGAGTATTTTCCCTTGGGGAGTGTTATTCCTCTTCATAGATTTTCATCGCATTCACATGTTACTGAGGTAGGTGTTTCCATTCATTTTGTTTTTGGAACATTATATTTGAAGTTTTTGTGTTTTAAAATAATTTATAAATGTGTTTCATACACTTGTGATGTGGTTTTTTGGTTTATTTTGGTGTTTTCCTATTGTAATGTTTTGGTAGAAATTATTTTCAAAGGGTTTCATTAATTATGCCTATATATAAATTCATAAAAGGTTTTTTATAAAATTAAAATTGGTAGTTAAATATTTATTTATGTGTTATTAATGGTGTTTATCATTTCCTAATCTTTTGTAATTTGATTCAGTTGTGAATTGGGTGTTGTGTGTGTTAATTAGTGACTTTTATAGTTTGACTCTTATTTGTGGCTTATTGTGTTTGGTGGTAAAGAAAGTAGTGTTTCATCAAAAATTATTTTTGGGTGATTTCCTGGATACATTATGAGAATAATTAGACATTTTCATATCCATATGTGCACAGGGTGATCAAAGGGTTTGGAAAATAAATGATAATATCCCTTTAAAATGGTGCTTCACCAAAACCATTGAATATCCAAATACATATCTCTCATTTTTCACTTTATTTTTCAATTCTGTCTTCCTCATATCAAATGGTTCTTTTAAGATACTATGGTTTCCAAAATGGTTACTTAACTTCTAAATGGTGACATGGTGGTTTAAGTAAATTTAAATGTGGTTTCAAAATTGTTCTCTAAGACTTGTCCCATTTGGAACTTTTTGTTTTGTTTTGCTAACTAAATGGTGTGAAGGCCCATTTGAAACTTCTCATATTGTTATATGTTTTCACTTTTTTCAGATGATTTTTTTGGAATTGTATTTAGATTTGAATTGTTAATGGACTATTTGGTACTTTAAAATTGTTTGTAAATGAATTGAACATTTAAGTGATGTGAAGGCCTGATTGGAACTTTTGTATTAATTTATGTGAGAAGGGAACCTCTATGGTGGATCCTCTGAGGCCAGGGTCATCATATATGTGGTGATAGTGTTTGGGATAAGAAAACATAGTGTTTGTGGGTTTTAGTTTTAGCCACGCATGTAAGGATAACCCAATTGACAGTATATTACTGTCATTGGGTTAATGGATGTCATATAGAGGGTTGAGTTATGGTTTATTTTCGACCCTAATTACCAGGTTTCGTACCCCTTAGATTAGATGAGGCCATGTGGTACATGCCATTATATTGGCTATTTTAGAGTGTATAGTTGTTTATTGACTACAAAGATTCACCATAAGTTGGCAGGTGAGTCCGATATGGGTATGTATAGGTATTTATTCAAGAGGTATTTAGAACATAACCATGATTATTGATTTGTGTGCTCGATTTACTTTTTCTACACATGGTTTATTGGGTTATTGGTATTAATTACTTTTATTTTCATGGTTACTCTTATTTTTATCATAGACTTTTAATATTTTTTGGGATTTCTCATCTATTTTTTTGTGTAGTAAACAATATTTTGGAAATGGAAAACCATTTTAAAAAGGAATGTTATATGGGTGTGTTGATATAAAAGGGAACTTCTGGAAAGTTGTGTTTGGTTGTGTAAATTGATCAAAACTTATTTTTTATATGTATTTCAAATTAGTGTTTGTGGAATATTTTGGGGAAAGGAAATGCATGGAATCTGTAGTGATTTCCTACTGAGATTTCGTATGCTCACACCTTACTATTACCACTCGACATCGATCGACCTGAGATATATTACATGTTCGGGTTTCTTGTATGTTTTACCTATGGTGTATGTTGGTCTTGTGGTTAGTGGTGACCAAGAGGTCATGTGGAGATCATTTTATCATGATTCATCTTTAGTTTTGAATTTAGTTTCTATTTTGATCTTAAATTGTTGAATCTGGATTGGTTTGTATATTTATTAATGTCCATTTTCTGTTTGGATTCATTTTCAATTTTATTTATTTGATCCTAGTTTTTTGGGAAGAAAACATTCCCCCTTGGATTATCTTTGTTGTTCAGTGCTAGTCACCAGCCTAGGAGGATTAAGAACGCCTCTAAAGCCTTGTATCCGGCTGAGTCGGGTGTCTAGTTGGATGGAATCCTATACCAGTTCATGAAAAAATGGAATTATGGGAGCCCTTTGTTATTTGGGGTGTTAGGTATATTAGGGATTGGGAATTTTGAGACTCGTGAGGTAGGAACAGGAAGGACGTTCTGAACCCTTTCTCATTATGATCCTCGAGTTTCTAGGGGTCGTCTAGGATTTTTGTATTTGTTTTTGTTTTGGTTTTCATGGATGGGGAATGAAAATGGAGGCAATATAGTGTCATACTGTGATCTCACATAGAGTAGTGTCCCTTGTGGTATCTGAGTTAATTGTTTAAGGTCCTTTTAATGGTTGGTGCTTACATGGGGAATATCTCACTAACCATATCGACGATTTAGGCATGGACACTAGTTATTCATCCTAATATTTTGATGTGAGTTGTGTTTTATTTTTTATCTGGTTGATGTGGGTGAAATTTTAAAATGAAAAAGGTTCTGGGAAAAGTAAATTTCAAAAGGGAAAATCAGTTTGGGTATGGGTTTTTTCATAAAAGTAGAATTCAATGTTTGAGTTGGATTGGAAAATGGGTTTTGATATTTTGATGGTTGCCTTGAAAGAAGGTGGTTTTGGAAATAGGAACGAAATGGTGGTTTTAAAAAGTTATTTATTGTTTTTGATTGTACTTCATGGATTATGAGCTAGTTTCTTTTGCTGGGATGGTAGTTTAGTTGAATTTTAATTGGTTGTTGATTTTGGTTTTGTGTTTTGATGTTGTTCAGAATATGCTGCTCAGAAATATCACCAAAATTTCTAGTGGTTCTCATATATTTTGTAGATCATTTCAATTTTTGTGTGTTTTATATGGTTATTGAAGTTAGTTATAGGTAGTGGAATGGATTGGGGAAGTTCAGAGTGTCTTCAGATCGTTTGGAAATCATAAAGCTTTTAGAGTTTGTGTTGTTATGAAATCATTCTATGGTTTATATTTAAACCAATGGAAGGTGATAATTCTGATATTGTTATAATATGGGATTTCTTGGGATATGTTTAAGACCATTTTTTTCTAATGGTTCATACTAAAATATGTGAAGGTGATGAAAGTGGTGAATCTATTGGGTGTTCAATAAGCTCAGCAGATGGTGAAGGCCTATGTTGACCCATTTAAGGATATGGTTTCATTCTATTCAAATATAGAGTTGGAATATTAGATGAAAAATAATCTAATTCTATGGGATCTTCATCTGAAGATTAAAGAACAAGTTCTCTCATCCTAGGAAGATCAGTTTGGGATGTATGTGGTTGAGGTGTTCTTAATTGAGTTAGTTCCAAAAGGGTATTTTGTGGTGGTTGGAAATCCAATTTCTCTTTGGGTTTATGATGGTTCCATATCTAATGAGTGGTGTATGTTTGATGAACCTTTCACTAAGAATCCTTCTTTATTAGTTTTTTATTCTCATTCATCATACCATTCGCTTGTCTGTTTCCAATGTGACTGATTTAGGAATTTTAAGTTGTCTTGTCATAATCCTCCAAATACATATTGGTAAGGTGGTCATTTGGGTCACTTGGAAAAGTTCTATAAGAATTTTTTTTAGAAAATAAGTCCTGATAAGAGGATGTAAACACCTGACTATAGGGAAGTACATATATCAAGACATCTGGGCTATAGCCACAAACCCCAAAGTGAATCTTTTTACACAGTTAAAAATCGTTGGGGGTGTGGGGAACCTTATCCTATCCTTTGTCTCCAGTGTTAGAGAAGATATGGATGAAATTCCTCTGTTATAGTTTTCACCACTATTGTAAGTTCCTTATTTTTTTTAAAAAAAGTTTGGTGTTATTGTTCTCTTGTAATTCTAGTGGTTGGGTATTATGGATACGAGTTATTGAATAATTTTTCTCTCTTATGTGTGCTTAAACTTTCATTTAATCGTATTTATTTTCTATTGTGATCATTTTTGAGATTTGGGATTATTATAGAAATGTCGAATCGTGGTTTGGTTCACTAATTAGTTTTAGTTATTTCTGATGATTTTTTCCCCTCTGTTGAGGGATTTTGGTTTGTTTTCAGAGTTCATGTGTTGATGTCATTGTGTTGGGAGTTTCAATATTGAACAAGCTAATTGGGTTCTTGTGGTGGAGATAAAACTCATCCTTTTTTATGTTTCATTTCATTGTGGTTTTTTATAGAGATTTCTAGGTGTGTCTTTTGGAGTAAAAGGTCATCCAATTGTTCATAGTTTTACCTAGCATCATTCAGTTTTATGCTCGAGTTCTGTTTCATGTTTAGTTGGGTGTCTTCTGGGGGAAGAATGTGTTTACGGTGGGGATAATTGTCACACCCTATCCTTTTAAATTATTTTATTTCCCACTTTTCAGAGTTTTGGTTATTTAGTTGAGGTTTGGGTTGAGTTCTCACCTTGAATTTTTAATTTTTTGAGTTTTGAGTGGATTTTTCACCTATACACGGTTTGAGTGCATTTTTTAAGGGTTAATAGTGTGGAATATTAATGAAAAATGTGTTTTTAGTTAACTTAATTATTTAATGGGTTGGATTGAATGGATTGATCATGGTTCGAGGGGAAATGTGTGAGGCTAAGGTGAAATCACAGGTCTTGAGGGTTGGTGTTTGGAGGATGGCATATGACTTATGCAAAATTAGAAGAAACCATGAGGAAAGCATGAATAAAGGCTCTTTAATTTCAGAGAACCATTTTTCATGTTCAACATTTGGTTTTACAAAAAATGAATCCAAACTGTAATGGTTTCCCTTTCTCTCTAGTAGGGTGTTCACTGTTGGTGCATAGTTTTTCAAATTATGTGGCCCAACCGTGCGAGTTGCCCAGATTTATTAAAACATGAAATTTTGTGTTTTCCCTCTAATGGTTAAACCCTATTTAGAGTTTTCCTTTACCTTGTCTCATTTTTGGAACATGAAGGGGCTCCCAAGCTCCATTTCAATGGTTCCACTCCCTTTTTTGGTTCTTCTACTTTGGATCTATAGTGATTTCTTGTTATTATTGTCCATTTTTCTCTTCATAAACTTCTTATATCTTAGTCTCTTGTTTTTTCCTGGTGATTTTTATCTTTTTAGAACCCTAGAACATATTTTTGATATGTTGGGTGGTGTTTCTTTTGTTTTAGGTTGTGATGATTGTCCCTTGGTGTGTTTTCTTCCACCTCCCGGAGTTTCGTTGCATTCACACGTCATTGAGGAAGGTGTTTCTATTCATTTACTTTTCATATTATTCAATATGATGCTTATGTGTTTCTAAATAATTTATTAATGTGTTTCAAATTCCTTTGATGTGGTTTTTGGTTTAATATGGTGTTTTTTTGTTGGAAAAATTTGGTAGAAATGGGGATTCTTTAATTATCACTATATATAAATGCATACAAGGTGTTTCATAAAATTCCAATTTCAATTTAAAGATGGATATGGTCATTCTGAATGGTTTTTATCCTTTCCAAAGATTTTTAAGTCAATTTGGATATGAATTTGGTGTTCTGTATTGGAATTGGTGACTTTTATGGTTTGATTCTTATGCATGGTTTGTTGTGTTTGGTGGTAAAGAAAGTGGTGTTTCTTCAAAAATGATTTTTGGGTACTGTCATGGATACTTGAAGAGAGTCATTTGATGTTGGCACATCCATATGTTCTTGGAGTGCACGTAGGGTTGTGAAAAAATGATAAGGTCCCTTCATAATGGTCTTTCCCCTAAACCCTAGTTATTCAAAGGCTTCTCTCCCATTTTCCTCTTTATTTTCCCTTTCCATCTTCCTCATAAAAAATGGGTATTTCAAGATACTATTTCATTCAAATTAGTTCCATGAATTATAAATAGTGACTTGGTTCTTTATGTGAATATAAATTTGGTTTCAAATGTGTTCTCTAAGACTTGGCCGGTTTGGAACTTTAAGGTGGGTTTTGGTAACTAAATAGTGTGAAGGCCTATTTGGAACATTTTTTTAATTATTGTATGTTCTCACCTCTGTTTAGGAACTATTTTTGGAATTAGATTTTGAATTAAAATGTTATAGTTCGGGTTGGTAATTTATAATGCTTTGGAAATCATTTGAAATTTTATGTGATGTGAAGGCCCGGGTGGAAATTGGGTGTGTCTTGATGTGAGAATGGAATCTCTCTGGTGGATTCTCTAAGGTGAGGCTCATCCCATAGGTTTTTGAATTTTTGGCCTAAGAAAACATGGTGGTTGTGGTTTTTATTTTGAGCCACACATGTGAGGACATACCCATTCACTAAATATTACTATCACTAGATTCTTAGCCATCATCAAGAGGGTTGACTGATGTTTTCTTATCGAACCTGATTAGACGGGTTGCTTTCCCCTAGATTAGATGAGGCCAGGTGGGAAATGCCACTGAATTGGTTGGATTAGAGCGGCCAATTGGTTATTGACTATGGAGTTGCACTATACACTAGAAAGTGAGTCCGATATGAGTACCTGAAGGGGTTGGTTCTGGATATACTTATGAAATTTTTATTATTACCGATTTCTGTACTCTATTTACTATTGTTTCACTTGGTTTTCTAAGTTGTTGGTATCATTTAAATGTATTTCCATGGTTCCTATTATTTTAAGTATTTCCATTTGATATTTTGTTGGATTTATCATCTATTTTTTGGGTGTGGTAAACAATATTTTGGAAATAGAAAACCATTTTAAGAAAGAATGTTGTGTGGGTGTGTTTATTTAAAAATTAAAATTGTAGAATGATGTGTATGGTTGTTTAAATATATCAAAACCTATTTTCAATATATATTTAAAACTATTGCTTGTGGACTGTTTTTAGGAAATTAAATTCATGGAATCTATAGTCATTGCCGATTGAATTGTTGTATACTCACACCGTACTTGTTCCACTTAGAATTGGTAGACCTGAGCTATTTTGAAGGTTCTAGTTTTTGGTTTAAGTTTTCATTTGGAGATCGTGTAAGCACAATTTGGCTTTAGTTTGGTATTAAATTTCTATTTTTTTCATTTGTTGTATCTGGATTGTTTTTTATATTTATTGATGTTCATTTTTTGGTTTGGATTCATGCTCTATTTTAGCTACTTAATCCTATTTATTTAGGAATAAATTATTCCCCCTTGTATTAAATTTGATGTCTAACGTTAGTTTCCATACCGAGAGGATTGGGAATGCCTCTCAGACCTTGTCTTGGGATCAGATGGGTGTCAAGTTGGATAAAATCCCAGACTGATTGGTGACATAAATGATATTAAGAACACATAAAGTTTAAAAACATCATTTTCAATAAAATTAATTTTTCATTATATTTTGTATTTTCATTTAAAAGATAAATCATTAAACATTATAATTTTAATTTTTTTTAAAAATAAACTTCATTTTTAATTCCACATATTAAAATTTGCTTAAGATTAATTTTTTTATGTTTTTTGAGAATAATTGATTTTTAGATGAATAGTGAAAAATATGATGTTTATTGATAATGAAATATTTTTAACTTTATCATGAAGTAAGTATTACTTAAAAAATATAATTTTTTTTATCATACCACATATATATTTAATGAGTTAAGGTATTCATTAAAAAATAATATATTGAATTTATAAAACACATACTCAATGTTTTGGAAATATAAGTAATATTTTTGTCTAAAAACTATTTTTATTCACATATATTAATAAATAATATTTTATCACTTGAATAAATTAAATCTAAGAAAATGGATTTAATAGAATATATCAACATGTTTATATTATTTAATAATGTCAATTTCAATTTTAGACATGAAATTATGATTACTAAAATTTTTGTTAATGACAATAATAATAGTGAAAGGGTTATTTTAAAAAAAATATTTATTAATGTTATATACTTTTTATGTAATGAATTAATTTTATATTTTTTATTTAATTTTTTTTTGTTATGTTTAATAATGTAAAAAAATATATTATAAGACTTTTAATTTTTAATGAATGCTATATGAGATTAAGAAATATTAATGGTGGGAACAAAATTTTCTCTAGAAAAATGTTTTCCTACATATTAAATGTATTAATTAAAAAGATAATTTTCTATTTTTAGAATTTTAATTAGATTATATGGATCATTAATTTAGGTTTATACTATAAAAATATAGAATGAACATCTACCTTATATTTTTAATAAAATATAAATTAATTTTGTAAAAAAATATTACAAATGACATAATAAAAAATAAAAAATATAAAAAAAAACTAGTGCTAAAATTCTTGATAATTATTTAAAACATATTTTAAAATCATGGTAGAGACTTTTATGACCATATCTCATCCAAAAATTCATTATTTCTCACTTTTGGGTCTATTTACCCTTGAATAGCATCATGCCATCAATGAAAAAGTAATTTGTGTTTAAAAAATGTCATTTTCATCAGTTATAATAGGATGTCACATCTTCCATATTTCTCCACCAGTCCCAAATATTTTTTGTAAATCCTTGATATTTCTAAAAGGAGAACATTTTATTTGATATAAAAAACGTCACATAACAGAAAGCCTAAACAAAACATGATATACTATTTAAACATGAACATTATAACCGAACAATTAAAATTGATCATATGAATAAGAAAAAAAATTTAAAAAAATTATTTATAAATATTTTATATTAAACAATTATATCGGTAAATAAGTACTCAATTTTTAGTAAAGTCTTTACATGCTTCAGAAATATATTTTTTGTCAAAAAAAATTTAATGCTCTTTTGAGAAAATAATATAATTAAATAATTACAATTTTATAAAATTTATTCTGAAAAATAAACATCATTTTTTAGACCAGAAAGTCAAAATTATCTTAGGGTGATATTTTGGTATTTTTCTAAAAAGACTTATTTTTTATTGAATTGAGAAAAATATTGATTTTTATAGAACTATCATTTCAATTCAAAAATTTAAGTAATTTAAAAGTCCCATTATGATTTTAAATTTATTTAAATTAATCATAATAATTAATTACATATAAATAATATAATATATTATGTTTTAATCTTCATTATATAAAATTTTGTTATATGTTAATTTTTTAGGCCTAAAAATGAATTTTTCTAAAAACTAGTTTAAGTAAATAATATTTATTTTTTTAATTAATTAAAATAACCAATAATGAGGAAAAATTTAAATTAAATGTATAGATTATATATATCTTTATATTTAATTAAATTCATTTATTAATTATTATTAGTCATGAAGTTAATGTAATATCATTTTATTCTTTAAAACAAATTCTTGAGAAACCTTTTTTCGACACATTTTTAGATAATTTTTAAATAAAATTATACCACATTTATGAATTTAATTTGATAAAATTGTTTCCATATTTTAAATCAACATAATTAACATTAGGTATTAATTTAAACATAATTTTATTTAAAAACAAACAATAAAAATAGTAAATATTTGTCACGATGATAAAAGGGTAAATCAAAGTAACCAAAGTTAAAACTAAGTGACAAGGCCACCATTTTTAAGTGTAATTCTTATTGAAAGGGTTTTTTTTAAAAATTTATCACTTAATTATAACGATTCAATTATTTATGAGACACTTTTCCATAAAGGTGACCTATATAATAATTTCAGTATAGAAAAAGACAAAGTATCATGCTCATTCCTTCAAATATCACTTATATGTTCACCAAGGGATGAATATAAGTTTTAAATTAATATTAAAGGTTATTTTGAGTATAAAAAAATAATTTTCGGGATTTTAATTCAATTTTAATTATTAGTAATTATATAGTTACCTTAAATTCTTATACAACGTTGACACAATGATTGTGAAAAAATTTAAAACTCATTATAATTTTTTTAAAAACCATAAAGGTAATGTATTATTGATGAGTTCTGGTTCCAAAATAATTTTATACATTATAATGATGTATTATATTTGTTTTAATTTATTATATTATAAATTAATTATTATAATTTTGTCTTTAAAATCAATATAAATTAATAGTCTCAAAAATTAAATTAATTAAATTTTATATTAAATAAAATTTTATTGAATTATTTAGAAATACTAAAAATTATATAAGAATAAAATTAGTATAATAAATTACATGAAATTTCATCCCTATTACATTTATGACCTTGTTTTTATCCTATATTTAAAATCATTACACATTCTATTCGAAAAAGGTGATACTTCGCTTATGGTTAAAACATGGGTTTTCAGGTTATATGTTCTTGTGTAAAATTTAATTTTCCACACACTATGAATTTTTATTTAATAAATTTTATTCAATATTTATAATTAGTGATTATAAATTATCTAAAAATTTTCATTTTATTTTTAAGCATAAATGATAAATTACCTAAATAAAAAATCTAGTTTCCATGGTGAAAACTAAAATGGTAAAGGTGAGTAAAATTAGATGTTAAGGAAATAAAATGTTTAAAAAATTATTATTTTTTAGATGTGGTGGTTATCGACCATATATTACCAAGAATAAATTCTTAATCAATTTTAAAATAAAATTTATTGTGAGTGTCTTCCAATTATTTAATAGTACTCAATATTTACAGAATTTCCACTCCATGATTATAAAAGTGTACCCACACTCCTCTCCTCTCAAAACATAAAAATGCTTTAGAATAATCCAATACCTATAAAAATAACATCTTTAATTCACTCATTGTATACTAAAATCCTTTTTTATTATAAATACCTTCTAGAAATTCTTTTGTTATAAACCAGAAAAGTTTATCCGAAAAGAGTTATTGTTCTTAACTTGGTGTTTTGTTTTATTTCCTCTTCTGCCTCTATAAAATATTATTCAAACATGATGATATAATAACCCCAATTTATTCAATATACTAAGATTTAATTTTTAAATTTCATAAAATATATCCATCTCCTATTCAATCAAATGGGAAATGAATCCATCATTTGTGTGTATGGTGGGTGGCTGCCTCGTGAACAGATGTAATTCGTTTTCAATCACCACTACTCACAAATAGATTTAATGTTATATTTACAACATATATTATATTAATGAAATATTTATCAATTTATAAGATAATATATGTTTTAATTTCTTACCATTTCATTCACTAAAGAATGATAATTCCATTCGTACATACTTGTGAACTACCACCTCTATGTGGTTATGTGATTTTTTATTCACCACCAAATCACATGGATGAAATACATAAATATATTAAAAGAAATAATATTTTATATATAATTTAATTTTTATTCGATAAATTTAATATAATACTTATCTTATTCCTTTATTAATCATTTAAAAATAGAAACAATACCTATGCATGCTTACGGCTTACCATCTCCATGATTGTAACACACTTCATTTTTTATAATCATATTTCATGGATGGTTTTAAAAGTTTAATTTTGGTATAAAAATGATAATTATGACATTATTTTTTTTATTTATATTATGGAACCATAACACCTTTTACCTTATTCAACCTACCAAAGTCATTTTTGATATATGAACTAAATATCGTCAAAATGTCAAAGGTAAAATTAATTAATTAAGTAATTAAATATAACATAGAAGAAATAAATAAAATTAATAACATATAATAAATAGGTTATTAATAATGTAATTAATTAACCTAAGGTTATTATTCATGTAGAAAAAAAAAATATGTGATGAATTGGACAAGTTGTAATATATTCTGTATTAGTTTCTTTTCACTGAGTCATATTTGAAAATTATGCACCAGTTTCATTTATATGGTGTATATACATATCATTTAAATGTTATATCATGAATCCTTAATATTTAATGGTATTTTAAGTTTCAATTCAAATCATTTCACAAAATTTTATTTAACTTAAATGATACTAATTTATAAGGGGTTTCATAACCCAATTTTATTTCATAGGGTTATATTACTTCTTCATTTTATTGTATATTCTACGATTTTATTTGTATTTAATTTTTTAATTTTTCTTTATTTTTTATGGATTTAATTTTTAGAACCACAATTGATTCATTGATTAGTTTTTAATTCAACATTATGGTCATTTTAAGGGTTATTCGTATCAAATATACTTCTTTGGGATATATGTTATGTTGTACACCTATCTTATTTTATGGGGAATATATACTTCACATTTGATATTTTATATAATATATATCTTTTTACTAGATTTATTTAATGTTTCATTTGAATTTATTTATTTCATTTGAGTTATCATTCGAATGTTACCAAAGTTGTAACGGTTTATTTCACAGTCTCATCATTATTTGTGATTTTTTATATTTCACTATACACTAGGGGAATTATATGATCCTTATTTATTAAACCAAATATATTTTATTCATATATGGTTATTTTTAAAATTAAAAGTTTTTCTTTTCATTTTCTTATTTTATGTACACTAAAGATCGTGATATTTTTTAAGGAAGAAATTTTATTTCCTCTTTATTAGAGTATTTTTCCTTACATGGCCATTCATTCTAAAGAATTCATGAAATTTTTAAATATTATCCAATGATTTATTGAAGATATATTTAACCATCTTATAATTTTAGAATATTTTTTAAAAGAAAACATCCAATCATTTTCCAATTGAGGTTTATTTTGACTTTTCTTATCAAAAATTTGAGAGGAATATTTTATTTAACGTACTCAGCATGAATGAAATTTCCCAATCTTATGACCAATCATTTAATTAAATATTACATTAAATTTTCTTATTATTATTTAAAAGAAAGTTTATTTCCTAATATTATTGAAATTTTTAGTTTTTAAAAGTGATGTTCAAAGTGAAAAGGGTATATTCCTCAAGAATATTTTACTATAATTTTTATGTTATTTCTATTCATCAACACAAAAAATCCATATTTTACTTATGATACACTTGTGATATTTTGTAATTATACCATCCTTATTATTTCTAAATATTTTTTATGATGATTTTAACTAGGTATGTACAATCTTGATTACATTCTCCATATTAATCTGGATGGGTTAAGACTATGTTTATTGATTATGGAAATTAGTAAAATTTCATATTCTAGTTTTTTGATATGAATTTTTACTTTCATTAACTTTCACTCCTTTCATATAAGGTATTCAATAGACTTATTTTGTTATGGGAATGACCCACTATACCACCTTGATGCATCAGTGGTTCTCAAGAGATGAACTGGTTTGTATTTTCCTAATGTCTTACACATTTTTGTATGATTTATTATCATCACACCTTGATAGTAAGTTTATGTTGTCTAGATTTCCTCATTCTATCATTATTATATTATTTATTAATTACCATGTGATCATTTGAATTGTTATAATATATATATATTAGTTTCAAGATCTTGTGAATAATTTTATTGATTTTTTTAATCATTATTTATTCCACCCATATTATTCTCTATGCTCTACTTATTGATTAAATATCATGTGTTTTCATTCATTTACCTTACCATATGGATTCTGCCTTTTTACTCATGATAGATTCCACTCTACTTAATCCTTACTGATAATTTTTGCACACCCTTATTTTTTTACTTTCCCCAAGATATAAAGGAGAAATATTTTAATGTGTTCAAGGATATAATGTATTTACTTTCACAATTAAATTTTTATGTTTTCAAATGTAATATGAGATTTATCTATGTATTTATTTTACCCAAAATACTAAACTATTTCTTATGTAGGAATAATATCAATTACATCTATTGCCAATGTAATAAATAAACCATTTAATCTAGGATACTGGGGTTGGTCTCATTATATTAGGTATCATATCATCTTTAATATAAACCTTGGGAACTAGATTTAGGAAAACATAATTTACAAAACATAACACTATCATAGAATTTAAGGGAATTACCTAAAGAAACTATATTTATGATTCATATGTGGATAGTTTATGTTTTTTAGGCACCATAATAGGTTAATATTTCTAATATTGATGATAAATTTAAGGGACCAGATTCCAATTCTAAGGTTTTATGTGATGAAAGTACCTTGAATACATTTATTTATTTTTAATATATATTTTCTATAAATATAACCAATATATATTACTTATGTTTCAATGAGAATTTTATTTAATGAATAATTATTTTATATTTTGTGGAATTTTTTTGAAGTTATTGATAAACATTAGGGTTAGTATTATCATTGATATTAAAGTAGTAATAGACAATTATGATTATTTTATCTTGTAAAAAAATAAGTCATAGAGAAAACCATTATGTTTAAAAATTGATTTTATGACTAATTTTATTTTTTAGTATGTACATGATATATTTGTGAATAGTAAAGGGAGTATGTTAATATAGTTTTATAAAATTAAAAACATGTGTTCCAACTGATAACAAATCACATCTGGCAAGGATATGGGGCTTGAACCCTCAACTAAAGGGATGTAAGTTCATAGTGCCTACCACTAGTTTACATGATTTCTTGGTTAGTATGACATTGTTTTTAATAAAATAGTTTGACATATAAATATTATGTTGATTTTGGGAAACATATTATAGTATCAAATATTTTTTATTTTGATATGATTATTGATAATTGTTTTGTGTTGTTTTATTGGGTTGATTATATTTATCTATTAGGTTTAACATAATTAGTTATCTGGGAAGAATGCAATTAAATTTTTGAGGATGTTAGTTAAAATTCATGAAGTCACCTTTATTATGAAAAAATTATTTAATAATGATAATTTTGATGTGAATTGGGATATTAGGTTACTTTTTTGAATAATCAATGTCGAACGTTTTGTGGAACTTTTGATGCAAAATATGTTTTTCTTTATATGAAGGATTATACATATGGGATATTGTCTCTCCTTGTGGTAATTATTTCATTTTTGGTTTAGATTTAATGACATGTTGAATATGTTATTATCATTTTGTGGGTTATATGATTTATTAAAATTTAATTTTAGTTCTTCAGGAATAAAAATATCATATTGGATATTCATTCCTTTGAGTAATAGAGGAAGTTGTAATTGATCAAATCCCAACCAACAGATGAAATTTTTATAATGAAATAGAAAGATATCAAGTAAGTAAATTTATTTATGTTATTAGTCTAGATAGTATATTAATTCCTAAATTCAGTTCAAAAGATCACGAAAAAATAATTGTATTCTATTACAATCATTTCTGATGAATTGATAGTATTTTTTTATCACATATTTATGATTTTTCTATTGTTATCTTTCTCCACACCATGTTCTCTATCACTCTCTATTAGTCCATGGGTGTTAGTTTTCTCTTCCATAACCATATATTCACTTACCATTAATGTCATCATATCTAGAAAAATAGTTTTGTGTTATTCTTAATGACCTTAATAGTTTCATTTTCTTCTTAAGAGGAAGTTTTATTAACCCTTTTATGAGTTGGGTTTCCCATAATGGAATTTTTAAATGTCAAGACCTTTAATTTTTAGAATAAGTTCAAATTCTGAGAAAAATATAGGGAGAATGAATCCCCCTTACATTTTTAAATTATGAAAATTTTGGTCGATAGTGTGTATGACACACAACACAAAGCCCAAAGAAATCAAGATATACTATATCAATATGGTTGTTGTTACATCACCATTAACATTTATTGCATTAATAAGAACAAATAATTTTTAAAAATAATGAATAAAATTTTAAGTAAATAAATTTTGTTTTAAAAAAGAATTCCATTTTTATTAATGTCTTTAAATGCTTCAAAATTATATTTTTTTGTTAAAAATAATTTAATTCAATTTTTTTATAGAAAATAAGATATTTAATTTATTCCCATTTTATAAATTTTATATAGTAAAATTAACATAATTTTTTAAAATTAGAATGTGAAAATTAAATTAGCATTAAAATTTGAGATTAAATATAAAAAGAGATATTTTTAATGAATAGTGAAAAATACCGCTTTTTCTAAAATTGTAATTTCTTTTTAATAGATTATGTAATTTAAAAGATACATTATGTTTTTAATTTTATTCTAAACCAAGAAAAAAAATATTATTTAGTTATATTTAATCTAATTAATTTCATTTAAGTCATATTTCTAACAAATTTTGGTATAAGTTTACCTTTCAGACTAAAACCCCATTTTTCTAAAAACTGTTTTTTAAGTGAATATTCTTTCCTAATTTTAATTAATTAAAATAACCAAGAATGAGTAATTATTTAAATTGAATTTATAAATTATATATATATGCGTGTGTTTATATATCTATTTTTGTTTGTTTTTGTGAATTTACATTAATATAATTGTAACACCCGAGACTTTTATGTTATATAAATCATCAAAGGAATGTTTTTCTACACAACACTTTCTTGGCTTGCTTTACACACAATCGCGACCTTCCTCGATAGCTTGCGTCGTACGCAATACCGAGTTTCACTAAACAACAATATGCTATTAAAACTAGCCGTTATGAATAGTAATAACCACTTTTTGAAATTTTATAAATTTTATTTTTCAAAATGGACTTCATTTTTGGACTCAGAATATCGAAATTATCCTAGGGTGAAATTTTGGTATTTTTCTGAAAACTTTCAATTTTTGATGAATAGTGAAACCACTAAGTGGTAGGTTAAAAACTGAATTTTGCATAAAACTTAATTTTACCGCTTCTGTGAATGGAATTTCAAAAATTCGAGAGACACGGTTAATATCAAGGACTAAAATGTGGTTCAATGAGATGAAAATAATTTTTTGGTGAATAGTAACTTTTTACTATTTTTACCGCGGTTAATAGTAAATAGGGTAACTAAGGGTAAATATGATATCAATATTACCCTAACACATGTCCTAATTATATTGGACAAGTGTAATTCGACCAAAAACAAACTTAGGAATAAAATATGACCATTTAGGCCCACTTGGGTTAGATTAGGACATTTATTATTAATTTATTTAAAGAAGGGTTAAAATAGTTAAAATCAAAGTTTAATAAGTAAATCATTTTTAATATGGGGTTATACATAAGATAAATTCGACTATAAATATTCATTAGAAATCTAAAACGATTTCCTACATAATGGTATTTTATTTATAATTTTTAAACATTAAATAATTTAATTTACTTATGACACAATGATGATGCAGTAATTATCTTATTAATGAAATATTGACATAATTGATGTTATAAACACCAAAATAAATGTAATTTGAGACTTTTTATGAATTCCACTAATTTTCTAGGTTACTATGATATATTAATGTTGATTTAATCAACTTGGTTCGAACATATAATTCTGTTATGACTTTCACAAAAATCATATATCAAATAGTGTCAAAATTGACACAAAATAGTTTTTAAATCAAATATTATATTATTAATTGTTATTTTATTCCTAAAAATCTAAGGTTCGGCCAAATGACTTAGATAAGGATATATATATTAATAATAAACAATTTGGGGTTCGTTTGGCATGTTATAGTAAGTGTATTAACCATATAGTGAAAGAAAACAAAAAGACACGGTAAAAGTTAAATTAATTAACTTAGAGTTAAATCTAATTGATAAGGTTAAAATAATATCCTAAACTTGTCTAAATCTTATTGGTTTATAGGATTTCGACCCATCCCCACTTTAGCTTCGAAATAAGACCCTTTGGAACCATTATAAACCGATTTTGACTTTAATATAAAATAATATTTTGAGATATTCCTAAGGTGCCCCTCTCCTCCCTTATAAAAGGGCACCTCCTCCCCCTCCTCCTCACACCAAATTGAGCACTCAAGCTCGGCCAACCCCTGCCATTTTCTTCTCTCCACTTCCCTAGAATAATCCTAGAGGTCCTGGTCTTCTCCAAAGACCAATCTTAGTTCCTTAAGTGGAGGATTCAAAGAGGCGTTCCAAAGAAGAGGTAATATCCATTACCGATCTTTTCAATTTCTTTCTTCTTCAACTTCTTCTTCTTTAGTTGTTTCATGATAAAGTAATAACATCAGTATTACTTACATACTGATATGTTATGAAACAACCCTAATTCACCTTCTATCCATCCTACGGAAAAATGAAATCACCGCGCGTGCGTACGTACGGAATACCGTCTCCACGCCGTGGTGTAATCTATTTTCCACCATCACCTTACAAGGATGGGTATAATGGTGTAATGAGTAACTATATATGATTATTATGAAGTAATATTGATACTGAAATAATATATATATACTCCAATACAATTCTACGATCATAGGAACGATATCATCACTCGTGCGTACGTACGGAATACCGTCTCCACGATGTGATGCGACTCGTTCTACATGATCTTCATTTCATAATGATTATATAAATGAATTGAATGAATGAATATGGTATATACTACACTAATACCATTCTGTAAATGAATTATCTATAACCTAAAGATAAGAATAAGAATTTATTCGACAAAACACGCATAAGAACAAAAAGTTATAAAGACCCGAGTAACAAGTAACAATGAAATATTACTAACAAGAAGCTAATAATATGACCATATATGATATCATATCAATATGTATGATTCTGGAATAAGTCAATAACATTATTTAAACCATTATACAGGAGCTTCGGACACGAACAAAGCAAATCAGACCTAAGGTAAGGGAAATATCACAATCTCATTTTTATCCAAGATTGTTTATACTTTAGTATTTACTGGGGTGTATTTTATCATCCACATCTATGTTTCCTCAATATGTAATGTTATTTACATCCACCTACAATTGTTTAAATCCAATTCTACTCTTTGGTGAGTTTTTAGTAAAAGATATGAAAGGAATCTTTTGTCGTTTTTCGTACGAGGTACATTTTGACTTTTTCGACAAAAGTACAAAGAATGTTTTTTTTAACTTATACGGCACGAACGGATTTCTACTGTTTTATAAAGCCTTATTTTCATGAAGCTTCCTCTAAAAGATTTCATGACTATTTTCAATAAAATCTCTTTCTTTTAAAATTTCATGATGTTTTGTGAAAAGAAATTGATTTTGAAGAAGAAAGGATATTTTCCTCAAGAATTCAATTCAAGTGTTTTATCAAAATTATTTTCCATCTAAGATAATAAAGGGTTCTGTTTCTATCCATATTTTTACATTGATTTGACTATGTTGTGATGTAATTATGTTTATGAATTCCTTTATCTTATATGAATGGTTTTATGATGTCATGTTGTTTAAGAATCCCATTTTTATTACACGGGTTATGCAATGATGTATGATTTATGATTTTGTGGCACACATAAGAATGGTATCATTATGAGATGGGTGGGACCTATATCTCCCTCCAATGCATTGGGTAAAGATTTTATATCTCATGAGATAGACATGGCTGTAACGGAAGGTTATTTCGGTTCAGTGATACAGGACTGAAACGAGGAGTGAACTCGGTTCAGAAAGGGACTTTGTCCACTAAGATAGTCTTGGAAATGAGTCATGACTAACAAGAAATGATTTTCCATGATTATGTGTGCATGCCACAAAGTTTCAAGTTTTATGGGGATCTCATTTTCACTTCTATGATTTATTCCATGTTAAGATATTATGATCTCTTTTGCAGGTTTTGATTTTCAAAAAGATATGATATGATTTTTATTTCCTTTATTTGCCCTTGCTGAGCATTTGAGCTCACCCTTTTATGTTTTCTTTTCCCCAGGTCAGGAAGATGGATATTAAGTAGAATATGCTAAAAGGGACCCTAGATATGATGAAATAAATGGGAGACACTGTAGAAGATTTATGAACCAGTTGTTTATGTTTCCCAGTTTCTAAAGACACTATACCTATACGGTCCTTTGTGGTTTTATCATATGTTGTAATAAGTGTGCTTCAATTTTTGAAGTATTAAAAATGTATGTAAAGTATGGGTCGTTATAGTTGGTATCAGAGGAAAGGTATAGTCAACCTTTGGAAACTAGGATGTGAAATCCTTAGTAAGAACCCTAAGGATAAGTCTAAGCATAGAACACAATCTTAGTGTTTTAGAAATGGCCATGAATACACTAGGATAAGACCTTAAGTGTGAAATTTTATTCTTGAATTATGTGGTTTCCTATTATAATTAGTGTTGCTCACACTATTCTTCTTGGTTTTAGTCAATGGCTTGAACCCGAAGGAACCGTGTTAATGCGGAATGCGATGGGCAATGAAATGATTGTCCCCCTGAGCAAACAAACGATATGGGAGCTGGAATGGAAAATCTTGTAGCCATGCTCACACAACTTTCTCAAGCTATGAATCATGCAGGATTTCCAAACGAGCAAAGGAGGGAGCAACATTCTGTTGAATCCTTCATGAGGCAGCGTCCACCTTCTTTCAGCGGGTCTACTGATCCATTAGTTGCTGAACAATGGATTAGTACTACTGAAAAGATATTTTCAGTTCTTCAATGTTATGAGCATGATAAAGTCATCCTAGCAGTGTATCGTTTGGAAGGAGATGCTGATCAATGGTGGAATCTTGTTAAGTATACGAGGCAAAGGGATGAAATTGAGTCTATGGAATGGGACGAGTTCAAGAACTTATTTTTCAATAAGTAATTCCCTCGTATTCTCCGAACAAAGATGGAGAAAGAGTTTCTTGAACTGAAGCAAAGGGATGATGAATCTGTTGGTACCTATGAAGCAAATTTTACAAGACTTGCAAGGTACGCTTCTGGTATTATTATCCAACCTGAGAGTAAGATCGATCAATTCTTTAGTGGCTTAAAACCAAGTCTTCGAAGGGCGTTAGCCATAAGGGAATTCAATAGCTACGAGGAAATCGTTCGATGTGCTCTCAAAGTCGAGATGGAGATTGGAGTAACCCATCAGTCACATGGGTTTGATAAGAAGAGGAAGATGGAATTCAAAGAAAAATCTAAAGAGCACACGGAAAAGAAGATGAGCTTTTCCTTATGCTCAAAGTGTGGAAAGAAACATGGAGGGAGTTGTCCTAAAGGGACAAGTAAATGTTTTAAATGTGGAAAAGAAGGTCATCGGGCATTTGAATGCCGTGATAATGGGAAGAAGATGTCTAATGACGCAAACAAAGGAAGGGATACACAGAATGAACCTACTACACTTCAATGTTTCAAGTGCAAGGAGATGGGGCATTATGCCAATCAATGCCCAAATCCAAGGGTTGATGATGATGGTCGACGTCAACAAAATCTTGAGGCTAAAGACAAAGGAAAGTCACATGCAATTTCAATCAGCGATGTGGAGTACGATAATGATGTGGTGAAAGGTACACTTACCATCCACTCTAAAGTAGAAAATGTTTTATTTGATTCTGGATCCACCCACTCTTTTATTTCTGAAAAATTTTCTAAGGGTATCACCGTACTACCTCAACAATTTGATGTTGAGTTAGCTGTGACAACACCTAATGGCACAACAGACGCATCAAAAGTTTATAATTCTTCTCCGATCAAAGTTTGTGGGAAAGTGCTTCCTGCAAATCTTGTGATCCTTCCTTTAGTGGAATTTGATGTGATTCTTGGCATGGATTGGCTTTCTCTACATGGAGCTCATATCAATTGCCAAAGAAGGGAAGTCACATTTCATATTCCAGATCAATCTATGATCGTCTATCGATGCAAGGATGAATATAACCTTCCAGTGGAAATTCCTTCCATCTTATGGGTATTGATTCCACTAAATGAAGGTTATTTATCTCAAATGGTTGGTGAGAAACTTACGATTAAGAATATTCCCATCGTATGGGAGTTTGATGATGTCTTTCCGGAGGAATTACCAGGTCTTCCACCAAATCGCGAAGTTGAGTTTTCAATAGAACTCGTACCGGGTGCTTTGCCTATTTCAAAGACACCTTATAGAATGGCCCCAATTGAGTTGCAAGAATTGAAGAAGCAACTCCAAGAGAATCTTGATAAGGGATTCATACGCCCTAGTGCGTCACCTTGGGGAGCACCTGTTCTATTTGTTAAGAAGAAAGATGGATCAATGAGACTCTGCATTGATTATCGAGAACTTAACAAGATCACTATCAAGAACAAATATCCTCTCCCACGCATTGATGACTTATTTGACCAACTACGCAGAGCTCAATACTTTTCCAAGATTGATCTTCGTTCAGGGTATCATCAATTAAGGGTCAAAAGGGAGGATATACCAAAGACGGCTTTCCGTACAAGGTATGGACACTATGAATTTATAGTGATGCCATTTGGTCTTACTAATGCCCCTGCTATCTTCATGGATCTAATGAATAGAGTCTTTAGAGACTATCTTGATCAATTTGTGGTAGTCTTTATAGACGATATTCTTGTCTATTCAAAGAGCAAGGAAGAGCATGAAGATCACTTGAGAATTATATTGAAGACCCTGAGAAAGGAGAAGATTTATGCCAAATTTACCAAGTGTGAATTTTGGCTTCAAAAAGTTTCATTTTTGGGTCACATAATCTCAAAAGAGGGGATATCTGTGGATCCAGCAAAAACAGAGGTTATCGAAAGATGGTCAAGACCAACAACAGTAACTGAGATCCTAAGTTTTCTTGGTTTGGCTGGATATTATCGACGTTTTGTAAAAGATTTTTCACGATTATCTAATCCACTCACCAAGTTGACTCGGAAAGGAGTTAAGTTTGTCTAGGCAGAGGAATGGAAGAGAATTTCAAGGAGTTGAAAAGAAGGTTATCCAGTGCACCTGTGCTCACACTGCCTTGTAGTGGAGAAAGGTTTGTGATCTACAGTGATGCATCCAAGAAGGGATTGGGGTGTGTTCTTATGCAAAATGATATGGTGATAGCTTATGCCTCACGACAGTTGAAAATCCATGAGCAAAATTACCCAACACATGATTTGGAGTTGGCTGCAGTAATCTTTGCATTAAAGATTTGGAGGCATTACCTTTATGGTGAAAGGTGTGATATTTATACTGATCATAAAAGTTTAAAGTATATTTTTCACACAAAAGGAGTTGAATATGCGTCAAAGAAGATGGTTGGATCTGATTAAGGATTACGACTGCTCAATCCATTACCACCCTGGGAAAGCAAACAAGGTGGCAAATGCATTAAGTCGACAAGACCATGCTAGTTTATCCATGATGAGGATCAAAAAAGATCCAATATTTATGGATTTACAAAGGATGGATCTTGTAATTATAATGTAAGAGGAAAAATCTTATCTTTCTCAAATGAATGTTCAACCATCTATACATGTGAAGATTAAAGAGGCACAGAAAGAAGATGTCGAGTTACAAAAGAAGGTGAGAAATGTTCCTGAATTTAACCTTGATTGTGATGGGATAATAAAGTTCAGGAATCAGGTTTTTGTTCCTCCTATCCCCGAATTAAAGAAGGAGCTGATGGATGAGGCTCATAGTTCATCATTCTCTATTCATCCTGGAAGCACGAAGATGTATAGGGACCTGAAAGAGTACTTCTGGTGGGATGGCATGAAAAGAGATGTTGCTGAATATGTCTCTCGATGCTTGGTTTGTCAACAAGTTAAAGCTGAGAGACAGAAGTCTAAGGGGATGTTACAACCATTACCCATACCCGAATGGAAATGGGAAAACATCACTATGGACTTTGTCACAGGACTTCCTAAAACATCCAAAGGCAATAATGCTATTTGGGTCATAGTTGATCGTCTTACAAAATCTGCACACTTCATTGCTATTAGAGAGGATTTCTCTCTAGATCAGCTTTCCAGGATATATGTAAAGGAAGTGGTAAGATTGCATGGAGTACCACTTTCTATTATATCTGATCGGGATCTGAGATTTACCTCGAAGTTCTGGCGAAGTCTTCAGCATACTCTGGATACAGAGTTGAGTTTCAGCACTACTTATCATCCCCAGACAGACGGTCAGTCTGAGAGAACAATTCAAACCCTAGAAGATATGTTGAGAGCTTGCTCTATGGATTCCAAAGGAGGTTGGGATCAACAACTACCTTTGGTAGAATTTTCTTATAATAATAGCTTTCACTCCAGTATTCAGATGGCTCCTTATGAAGCTCTCTATGGAAAGAAATGCAGGACTCCAACTTGATGGGATGAAGTTGGGGAAAGAAAGCTATTAGGACCTGATCTCGTTGATGAAATGGCAGAAAAGGTCAGATCTATTCAACAACACATAAGAGCAGCTCAGAGTCGACAGAAAAGTTATGCCGACAACCGAAGAAAAGACCTAGAGTTTGAAGTGGGTGATAAAGTGTTCTTACGAATATCTCCCTGGAAGAGGGTTATGAGATTTGGAAAGAAGGGGAAGTTGAGCCCTAGATATATCGGTCCTTTCGAAATACTGGATCGTGTTGGGAAGGTAGCTTACTGATTGGCGCTTCCACCGAATCTCTCTCAAGTTCACGATGTGTTCCATGTATCTCTCCTGAGAAAGTACATACCAGATCCTTCACATGTACTCAGCTCAGAAGTTGTACCGCTGGAGCAAGATCTTTCTTATGAAGAACAGCCGATAGAGATTCTGGATCGTAGCGAAAAAGTCCTACGAAACAAGACCACTCGCTTGGTGAAAGTTTTATGGAGAAACCACCAACTTGAAGAAGCTACATGGGAGCTTGAGGATATGATGAGGGAGAAGTATCCTCATCTGTTTGTTGCAAAGTGACGAATTTCGAGGGCGAAATTCTTTTTAAGGGGGGTAGAATGTAACACTCGAGACTTTTATGTTATATAAATCATCAAAGGAATCTTTTTCTACACAACACTTGCTTGGCTTGCTTTACACACAATCGCGACCTTCCTCGATAGCTTGCGTCGTACGCAATACCGAGTTTCACTAAACAACAATATGCTATTAAAACTAGCCGTTATGAATAGTAATAACCACTTTTTGAAATTTTATAAATTTTATTTTTCAAAATGGACTTCATTTTTGGACTCAGAATATCGAAATTAGCCTAGGGTGAAATTTTGGTATTTTTCTGAAAACTTTCAATTTTTGATGAATAGTGAAACCACTAAGTGGTAGGTTAAAAACTGAATTTTGCATAAAACTTAATTTTACCACTTCTGTGAATGGAATTTCAAAAATCCGAGAGACACGGTTAATATCAAGGACTAAAATGTGGTTCAATGAGATGAAAATAATTTTTTGGTGAATAGTAACTTTTTACTATTTTTACCGCGGTTAATAGTAAATAGGGTAACTAAGGGTAAATATGATATCAATATTACCCTAACACATGTCCTAATTCTATTGGACAAGTGTAATTCGACCAAAAACAAACTTAGGAATAAAATATGACCATTTAGGCCCACTTGGGTTAGATTAGGACATTTATTATTAATTTATTTAAAGAAGGGTTAAAATAGTTAAAATCAAAGTTTAATAAATAAATCATTTTTAATATGGGGTTATACATAAGATAAATTCGACTATAAATATTCATTAGAAAGCTAAAACGATTTCCTACATAATGGTATTTTATTTATAATTTTTAGACATTAAATAATTTAATTTATTTATGACACAATGATGATGCGGTAATTATCTTATTAATGAAATATTGAAATAATTGATGTTATAAACACCAAAATAAATGTAATTTGAGACTTTTTATGAATTCCACTAATTTTATAGGTTACTATGATATATTAATGTTGATTTAATCAACTTGGTTCGAACATATAATTCTGTTATGACTTTCACAAAAATCATATATCAAATAGTGTCAAAATTGACACAAAATAGTTTTTAAATAAAATATTATATTATTAATTGTTATTTTATTCCTAAAAATCTAAGGTTCGGCCAAATGACTTAGATAAGGATATATATATTAATAATAAACAATTTGGGGTTCGTTTGGCATGTTATAGTAAGTGTATTAACCATATAGTGAAAGAAAACAAAAAGACACTGTAAAAGTTAAATTAATTAACTTAGAGTTAAATCTAATTGATAAGGTTAAAATAATACCCTAAACTTGTCTAAATCTTATTGGTTTATAGGATTTCGACCCATCCCCACTTTAGCTTCGAAATAAGACCCTTTGGAACCATTATAAACCGATTTTGACTTTAATATAAAATAATATTTTGAGATATTCCTAAGGTGCCCCTCTCCTCCCTTATAAAAGGGCACCTCCTCCCCCTCCTCCTCACACCAAATTGAGCACTCAAGCTCGGCCAACTCCTGCCATTTTCTCCTCTACACTTCCCTAGAATAATCCTAGAGGTCCTGGTCTTCTCCAAAGACCAATCTTAGTTCCTTAAGTGGAGGATTCGAAGAGGCGTTCCAAAGAAGAGGTAATATCCATTACCGATCTTTTCAATTTCTTTCTTCTTCAACTTCTTCTTCTTTAGTTGTTTCATGATAAAGTAATAACATCAGTATTACTTACATACTTATATGTTATGAAACAACCCTAATTCACCTTCTATCCATCCTACGGAAAAATGAAATCACCGCGCGTGCGTACGTACGGAATACCGTCTCCACGCCGTGGTGTAATCTATTTTCCACCATCACCTTACAAGGATGGGTATAATGGTGTAATGAGTAACTATATATGATTATTATGAAGTAATATTGATACTGAAATAATATATATATAATCCAATATAATTCCATGATCATAGGAACGATATCATCACTCGTGCGTACGTACGGAATACCGTCTCCACGATGTGATGCGACTCGTTCTACATGATCTTCATTTCATAATGATTATATAAATGAATTGAATGAATGAATATGGTATATAATACACTAATACCATTATGTAAATGAATTATCTATAACCTAAAGATAATAATAAGAATTTATTCGACAAAACACGCATAAGAACAAAAAGTTATAAAGACCCGAGTAACGAGTAACAATGAAATATTACTAACAAGAAGCTAATAATATGACCATATATGATATCATATCAATATGTATGATTCTGGAATAAGTCAATAACATTATTTAAACCATTATACAGGAGCTTCGGACACGAACAAAGCAAATCGGACCTAAGGTAAGGGAAATATCACAATCTCATTTTTATCCGAGATTGTTTATACTTTAGTATTTACTGGGGTGTATTTTATCATCCACATCTATGTTTCCTCAATATGTAATGTTATTTACATCCACCTACAATTGTTTAAATCCAATTCTACCCTTTGGTGAGTTTTTAGTAAAAGATATGAAAGGAATCTTTTGTCGTTTTTCGTACGAGGTACATTTTGACTTTTTCGACAAAAGTACAAAGAATGTTTTTTTTAACTTATACGGCACGAACGGATTTCTACTGTTTTATAAAGCCTTATTTTCATGAAGCTTCCTATAAAAGATTTCATGACTATTTTCAATAAAATATCTTTCTTTTAAAATTTCATGATGTTTTGTGAAAAGAATTTGATTTTGAAGAAGAAAGGATATTTTCCTCAAGAATTCAATTCAAGTGTTTTATCAAAATTATTTTCCATCTAAGATAATAAAGGGTTCTGTTTCTATCCATATTTTTACATTGATTTGACTATGTTGTGATGGAATTATGTTTATGAATTCCATTATCTTATATGAATGGTTTTATGATGTCATGTTGTTTAAGAATCCCATTTTTATTACACGGGTTATGCAATGATGTATGATTTATGATTTTGTGGCACACATAAGAATGGTATCATTATGAGATGGGTGGGACCTATATCTCCCTCCAATGCATTGGGTAAAGATTTTATATCTCATGAGATAGACATGGCTGGAACGGAAGGTTATTTCGGTTCAGTGATACAGGACTGAAACGAGGAGTGAACTCGGTTCAGAAAGGGACTTTGTCCACTAAGATAGTCTTGGCAATGAGTCATGACTAACAAGAAATGATTTTCCATGATTATGTGTGCATGCCACAAAGTTTCAAGTTTTATGGGGATCTCATTTTCACTTCTATGATTTATTCCATGTTAAGATATTATGATCTCTTTTGCAGGTTTTGATTTTCAAAAAGATATGATATGATTTTTATTTCCTTTATTTGCCCTTGCTGAGCATTTGAGCTCACCCTTTTATGTTTTCTTTTCCCTAGGTCAGGAAGATGGATATTAAGTAGAATATGCTAAAAGGGACCCTAGATATGATGAAATAAATGGGGGACACTGTAGAAGATTTATGAACCAGTTGTTTATGTTTCCCAGTTTCTAAAGACACTATACCTATACGGTCCTTTGTGGTTTTATCATATGTTGTAATAAGTGTGCTTCAATTTTTGAAGTATTAAAAATGTATGTAAAGTATGAGTCGTTATAATAATGATGATTACAAGTCATATAATTAATATATGATGATATTATTCTTGAAAATACATTTCTTGAAACCATGTTTTCAACACGTTTTATAGGATAATTTTTATATTAAATTATGGAACATATTTGAATTGACATTGATAAAATGTATTTAAAAATTTTAATGAAGAAAATTTAAATTATATAATAATGACAACTTAATTTTAGATCAAAATATTTAGTAAAAACAGAAAAAAATTTGTCACAACGGTAAAAGATTAAATCAGGTTAACAATGGTTACAACTAAGTTATAAGAACTTCATTTTTCATCTTATTTCTTATTGGATTGATTTTTTACCCTTATAAATTAAGTATTTATATTAAATTATTTATTAAATACTTTTTCATGAATGTGGCCTATATAATAATTTATGTAAAGAAAAAGAAAAAATTTCATTCCCTTTCCGGTAACTATATCATATATGTTCACAAAGGGATAAAAATAAGTGGTGATCGAATATTAAAGGTTATTTTGATTATTATAAAATTATTTTTATTATGGTGATTTATTTTTAATTTCTAGTGATTATATTTTTACCTTAAATTCTTATACAATGCTCACACAACACTTGTGAAAACAATGAAAACCAAAAGTTAAATTATTATTTTTTAAAATAAAAGTAATGTATTTTGCATTATTTATGGTACTAAAAGAATTTTGAACATAATAGTTCTGTATTATTTATATTTAAATGTATTATATTTTACATTTATTATTATATTTATGTATTTTAAATAAAATTAAATGAATAGTGTAAAAATGATATTAATGATATTTTATGTTAAGTAATATTTTATTAAATTACTTTAAAATCATAATAAACATGAAAGTGGAAATATAGGATCCTAAATATCCTAAAATTTAATCCATTTTCCATTTATTATCAAAATTTTAACTTATATGTAAAATTATTTCCCATTAGTTTTGAAAAATATTTTTACTATTGTTAAGGTTAAAAGAGGGGTTTTCACGTTGCATTGGATTTTGATAAATTTCATCTTCCAAAAACAAAAACTTTTCATTTGATAAATTGTATTCTGATATTTATAATTAGTGGGTACTAATTATCTAATAATTATAATTTTATTTTCAGGATTAAATGATTAATTACATAATTAAAAAACTATTTACTCTAGAGAAAACTAAAATAGTAATTGTGAGAAACGATAGATGTTACGGAAATAACAGGTTTAAAACATGTTTATTTTTTAGTTATGAAGGTGTGGATAAACCATATCTTCCCTCCAATCTATTATTTATCAATATTTTATTCCCTTAGTAATAGAGTTACTTACCATTATTAAATAATTTTCTGTAATTACAAAAATTCCACTCCTCCTCACTTAAAAAGGGAACCCATTATTTTATCCTATATACACTTTAAAATCCTTTTTTATTCAATTAATAACTGTCCAAAAACCTTGATTAATTATTTTTTATTATCCTATATTTTTTTTATTATGAAACCCTCCTATTAATGCTTTTGGTTTAAACCTAAAAAGGTTGTTCGAAGAAGCGATATCATTCATAACCGAACATTTTTTATATCTTCTTCCACCTCCTTAAAATCATACTCAACATTTATGATATTATAACACAAATATATTCCATATATAGACATTATATTCTATTAATTTAATAACCTATATTCATATATTCTTCCATCAAATGGGAAATAAAACCATTGTTCTTGTGTAAGGTGGACAACCGCCTCGTAAACTGATATAATTCATTTTCCATCACCAATGATCGTGTATGCTTTTAATGATGGGTTTAAAATATATATTATATTTAATAAATATTTATAATTATTAAAATATAATATATCATTTACATTCTTACATATCCATTTAGTAAAAAATTATAACATCATTTAAGCGTAAATGTGGACCACCACCTCCACGAAGCGACGTGATTCGATCTTCATCATCACATCACATTAATTATATATAAGGACCTAGACTTATTACATACATAATATTTAATTTAGTCAAGATAAAACTTCATTTTAAATTGATGATATTTTTAATTTTAGAGCTTTATATAATTGGTACAAAACATTCATAACATTACACATTGTTACATAGTAGATACCATAAAAACAGTTTCCATTTTTCTCAAAATATAAAACATTAAAACTTAAAAGAATACTCCTTGAAAATTCCTCAACATTTAACGTGTCTTCCTTCCTTGTAATACACATCTATTAACCTATGAAAAATCATTTAAAAACTTGGAATGAGCATAAAATCTCAGTAAGGGATGGAAAAGAAGGAAAAATCACATTAGTCCATGAATACTAATAACGTATGAATTTTTTTTTTCAAAAGACATGATTTTCAACCATAAATACTTACTTCGTGTTACATGAGATTTAAACAAGATACACACAAACATGAGAACAAAATTATAATCATAAAGGTATCTTGGGGAATTACTTACATAATCTTGTAACCATCTTGGACACCTTAAAATTTGTAACCCTCACGGCTACCTTACTTTGTGTAACCATCGGAGTTACACTTGGAGTAACCATACAGCCGACCTCCAACATACTCATAAACAATGCATTGGAGGGAAATATAGGTCCCACCCTTCATCATAAATAATTAACAAGAACCAAAACATAATCATACAATATGAATAATTCTTTAAAAACATTGCTTTGGAATTTCGTAAAACTGAATTTAAAAAGAGGATTTTTAAAGATAATCCCCTTATAAATATCATAATTTTGAAGAGATACATAATAGAGTGAATTAAGTATGTATATATACTATAAATACACATAATAAAACATAATATAAATAGAACCCATCGCACAAACAATTTAAATTGCAAATAAATAATGAAGTAGAAGGTTAACCCAAAGAATGGAAATCGGGTTTAGAATCCCCTTACCTTAGGCTTGTATTACTTAAAACTAGTTTAAACCTCCTGTATAATGGTTAAAATAGAGTTATTATTATTTTACAAAAAACATTTTCATGTTTATAACATCTTATATGGTCATTTCATAACCTCATTTCACCCCTTAATTGTTAGTATTTTGTTCCTTGCAGTATTTTGGATGAGTTCTTTTATGATTTTCACGATCGGTTCATGATGAATCGTTCTTGTTGATTGGAAGTGAAAATACAGAATTGTAATGGAGTAGTATTTAAATATTTCCATTAGCATAATTTACACCTTTTATCACTTTGATTCTTTATATGAGAATGAATTATAAGTTAAAACATTAATGATGTTCATTTAGATCATTTTAGTGGTTCTTTGATAATAACAACCTCAGTTTGTCTTATAAATTAGAACCATGAGTAAAAAAGAATTATAGAACCTTATATGAGTCATAAAACATATATTATAACCTGGTTCAACCATATAAATGGTTTCATGACCATACTTGAAAGAATTAATGGAAATTGAAAATACATCGTCCACGATGTTGGTAATTCGACATTAATGGACAATGTTTTTATTATTTAAATAAGTGGAAGAGGAGAAGAATACTGAAGAGGAATTTTCCATAAACATGAGAACATCTTGAATATACATGATTATGGAGATTTTATTCCTCTTGGATAATAGGTAGTGAGGAAATATGAAAAAGGAATCATGAAATAAAATAAAATCTTAAGAAATTTCTCACGAAAATTCGGCAGCCTAACTGCATCTCTTAGAATTTTATAAAAACAAGATTGATGAGAGGAATGGAATATCTCATAATTCATAAAAAATATGGATAGTAAGGGGGAATATTTAATGAAATATCCCAACACAAGACAAATGGAATGGAAGGGAATAACATAAAATGAAAGAAAAGAAAGAAAATAAAAGAGGATGTTTACCTCTTGATCTCCTTTCGTTGAGATCCTCCTTAAGGGCTTTGATTTTTGTCTTTTGGTGAGACCAGCAGCTCTAGGATGTGGGGAAGAAGATTGGGGAGGGAATTTGTTAGAAATTTGACAATTCTTAGGGCTTTAGAGGTGTGGGAGGAAGAGGGGAGTGATGGTGGTATTTATAGTGGAGGAGGGGAGGTATTTTAGATTATTTTAATCATTAATATAATAATTTTATCAATACTATGAATAATATCAATGCAAGGGACCCTAAATAGTAATAATATCATGTGAGTTCGAACCAATTGTCCTAGCATCACTTATGATGTCATAAATAGTGAATTTTACTGATAATTTGATTATACGGTATTTTATCGTATTTCACTATTCACAAAACATTCTTGAATTTCAGAAAATTCCCAAAAATTTACCCCTTCCATTTTTTGATGTGTAGAATTAAAAAAAGAACTCCATTTTTCAAAATTAAATTTCTAAATATTATTATTTTAATTTTTAAATAAATGCATAGTTAATTCAAAAATAACAATTTTAAGGCGCAATTAGTTTTATTTGATATTAAAAAATCAATTAAGATCTCATTATCTTATTTCCTTAAGAAAATAAAATAATAATAAAATTTACTATTCATTAGGGTCATATCACTATTCATATTACTATTCATAAGGGTATGTTACTATTCATCAAAAAACAAGTTGCTTCCAATAGACTCCAAATAACATACTGAACACAAATGTAGATGACAATTTCTTGAAATTCAGAATATAGAAGTAGAAAAGTTATGTTTTAAAGGATAATTAAAAATATATATTTAAAACAAAGTTCCATGAATTTCTATTTATCTTTAGAAAAACTTGAGGTGTTACATTATCCCCACCTTCTTGAAATTGTGTCCTTGCAATTTTATTTACTTATTAAACAACTGAGGGTACTTTTACCTCATAGTATTTTCATACTCTCATGTTGCTTATTCAACCATGTGGTTTCTCCACAAAACCTTTACCTGGTGTATTACCTTATTCTGCAATACATGTTCCCTTCGATCAAGAATGTGAACTGGTTTCTCTTCATAAGAAAGGTTCTCTTCCAGCTGAACTACTTCTGGGTTCAAGACATGTGATGAATCTGGCACATACTTTCTCAACATCGAAACATGAAAAACATTGTGTACCTGAAACAAACTCGGAGACAAAGCTATGTGGTATGCAACTGTTCCAAATTTCTCCAAGATTTCAAAAGGACCGATGAACTGTGGACTTAGTTTCCCTTTATTACCGAAACACATCACACTTTTCTAAGGAGAGATTTTAAAGAAAACATGGTCACCTACTTCGAAAGAGAAGTCTTTCCTTCTGTTATCTGCATAACTTTTCTTCCTGCTCTGAGTTTTCCTCATGTGTTTCTGGATCATCCTCACTTTCTTAGCCACTTATTCAACTAATTTTGGCCCCATCAACTTTATTTCACCAACTTCATCCCAAAATGATGGAGTCTGACACTGCTTCCCATAAAAGGCCTCAAAAGGTGCCATCTGAATACTGGAATGAAAACTATTATTATAAGAAAACTCAACTAAATAAAGATGATGATCCCAACTTCCCTGATAGTCCATTGAACAAGCTCGAAGCATATCCTCCAAAGTCTGAATCGTTCGTTCTGACTTACCATCTGATTGAGGATGAAAAGCTGTACTGAAATTTAACTCTATGGCCAAACAACTTCTAAAGTCCCTTCTAAAAGTTAGAAGTGAACCTGGGATCTCGTTC
The DNA here is from genome assembly GCA_963277665.1 of Viscum album. Classification (NCBI taxonomy): domain Eukaryota; kingdom Viridiplantae; phylum Streptophyta; class Magnoliopsida; order Santalales; family Viscaceae; genus Viscum; species Viscum album. Next base: position 2,078,254,490 of record OY728141.1, on the reverse strand, counting down.
AGACACAATGGAAAGAGGAACTCCATGTAACCTGACAATCTCCTTGAGGTACAATCGAGAAATCTGATCCAAAGTCATTATATCTCGAATAGAAAGAAAATGTGCAGACTTTGTTAGCCGATGAACAATAACCCAAATCGCATTGTTACCTCGAGAAGTCTTTGGTAGTCCCACCACAAAGTCCATGAATATATTATCCCATTTCCACTCTATCACTGTCAAAGGCTGAAGAATCCCTTCAGTAACTGCCACTCTTCTTTAACCTGCTGACATGTTAAACATTTCATTGTAGAATCAGCAGTATCTCTTTTCATCCCATTCCACAAATAATACTTCTGAAGGTCTTTGTACACCTTAGTACCTCTAGGATAAAAAGAAAATGGAGAACTATAAGTTTCACAAAACAATTCTTTCTTCAACTGGAAATCAGAAGGCACACACAACCTTTTTCCAAATCTTAAAACACAATCTTTATCAAGATTAAATTCTGGAAACTTATCCATTTTAACCAATTCTACCTTTTTCTATAGCTCACAGTCTTCCCTCCGTGATTACATAATTCTTTATGACAACAAAGACTACACTAAAACCTGAAACAAAACAGATATATTCCCTACACCAAAAACTTCTAAGCCAAAATTAATCAAATCATTAATCAAGGTATCATGTTACAAACGTAGAATGGTTAATGATGCATGATGTTTCCAACTTAAGGCATCCGCTACTTTGTTTTCTTTTCCCGAATGGTAATTGGTCGTGCAGTCATAATCCTTTATCAGTTCTAGCCATCTTCTTTACCTCATGTTTAATTCCTTGTGAGTGAATATATACTTTAGACTTTTATGGTCAGTATATATTTGGAATTTGGTTTCATATTGATGATGCCTACAAATTTTCAAAGTAAAAACCACATCTGCCAATTCCAAATCATGTGTGGGATAATTTATCTCATGAGGTTTAAGTTGTCTCGAAGCATAGGCAATTACCTGATCATTCTGCATCAAAACACAACCAATTCCCTTCAAAGAAGCATCATTGTAGATGACAAACTCACCATTCCGGGAAGGTAAGTCCAAAATTGGAGTATTCACCAATCTCTTCTTCAGTTCCTGAAAACAAACATCACATTCCTCTATCCAAACAAATTTAACCCCTTTCCGTGTTAACATAGTTATTGGGCTAGATAACCGTGCAAAGTTCTTATCAAACTGTCAGGTAATAACTTGATAAGCCCAGAAAACTACGAATCTATGTAACATTTGTAGGTCTTGGCCATTCATCAACTACTTTTTTTTGGCAGGATCAACTGTTATTCCATCCTTATTTACAATGTTCCCAAGAAAAGAAATCTGTTCCAACCAAAAATCACACTTGCTGAATTTTCCATATATTTTCTTTTATTTTATAGTTTTTAAAACAATACTTAGATGTTTTTCATGCTCCTCTTTATTTTTAGAAAATACCAGAATGTCATCAATAAATACAACCACAAACTTATCCAAAACTCATGAAATACTTTATTCATAAGATTCATGAATACAACAGGTGCATTAGTTAATCCAAAAGGCATAACAAAAAATTCATAATGCCCATATCTAGTATGAAAGGATGTTTTCAGGATGTCATCTTCCTTCACCTTTAGCTGATGGTATCCGGATCTCAAGTCAATCTTGGAAAAATACTGATCTCCCTGGAGTTGATCAAACAAGTCATCAATATGAGGCAAAGGATACTTTTTTTTACAGTGATGTTATTCATAGCTCTATAATCAATGAAAAGTCTCATTGAACCATCTTTCTTTTTAACAAACAAAACAGGGGCTCCCCATGGTGAAGTTCTAGGAAGAATGAAGCCTTTGACAAGAAAATCCTGCAACTAATTTTTCAATTCAAGAAGTTATATTGAAGCCATATGATATGGGGGTTTTGAAATTAGCTTAGCATCAGGAACTAATTCAATTGTGAATTTGACTTCTCGATCAGGTATGAAACTGGGTAACTCATCCGGAAAAACATCAAGGTATTCATTTACCACTGGCACATCAATAATTTGAATAATTCCCTTGTTTTTAACAATATGAGCAAGATAACTTTCATTACCATCTTTCAATACTTTCTCAGCTTCCTGATATATTATCAATTGTATGGGTTCTTTCTTGTATACAAACTAAAACTCTTTTTGAAAAACAAATTCTTTATCTCTATAGTAAATCTTAGCATGATAATCAGAAATCTAGTCCATCCCCAGAATAACATCAAACTTGACTAAGGGTAAAACAACAAGGTTTTCAGGTAAATTATTTCCACATACCACAATAGAAATAATTTTATAATTCATCTTTTCTATAAAATTCCCCCCTGGAGTTTTAACAACAAGTTAAGGTCTCATTTGTTGAGGTGATATTTCCAATTTACTAGAAAGTTTCTCAGAGATAAAGGAATGTGTAGACCCCGTATCAAACAAAACTTTAGAAAAATATGAGTGAATAAACAAAGTACCTGATACAACTTCATTGGATGGCCCGACGTCTTCTGATGTAGTCGCAAAGGATCTCACTACACCTTTCTACTTGTAGTCTAGCTTCTTTGCATCATTCGGATCTCTCTTTGGGAAGACAGTTGCATAGTGACCCATCTCACCAAATTTAAAACACTTTACAGTTTTCTTATCGGGATTAAACTTTGGATCATTTTCATTGAAATCTAGAGCCATATGTCTAAACTTACCACATTTAAAACACTTCCTATTTTTGATAATACATTCTCCAGGGTGCTTCTTGCCACACTTTTCACAAACTGGAAATTGTATTTTCTTACCATCATATTTCTTTGGTTGATTCTTACCCATTTCTTTCCAAATGGGATTCTTCTTCTCTTTGTTTCCAAAATGCACATGATCATTATAAAACTACATATCTATCCTCTCAGCACATCAGACAAGTTTCTCATAACTTATGAATTCACGAGAGGCCAACGCCCTTCGATACCTTGGCTTCAATCCTGAGTAAAAGCGGTTGATTTTGCTATCGAGATCCAGAATAATATTTAGAGCATACCTCGCCAATCGGGTGAAGTTAGCTTCATACACAGCCACTAAATCTTCCTTCTTCTGTTTAAATTCAATGAATTGCTTCTCCATTCTAAGTCACACCACCTTAGGAAAATATTTTTCAAGGAAAAGAATTTTAAATTCATCCCACTCTAAGGCATCAAAATCATCTCTACCCCTGATATTCCTTACCATTGACCACCACTGATCATATTCCCCTTCAAAACGATAAATGGAAAGACTTACATTTTGATTGTCTGAACATCCCATAACATCAAATATCTTTTCAAGGGCTTTGATCCATCCTTCAGCTGCCACTGGGTCAGAAGATCCATTGAATGCAGGAGGATTTTGTCTCATAAAATGTTCCACCACTATCATGTTCCATTGTGGTACCTATATTGGTCCTCTTGCATAGATTACACCACCATTTATTTCCTGTGTTAGCTGGGCCATTACTGTCACAAACTGCTCGGTTCCAATCCCTACCATTCCGGGATGTAGATTAGAAAGGATGTCATTCTGTCAGTGCCTCTCCTCTTCAGCATCCCTGTTCCTTCTGCAGACAACCATTCTGAACAAACATGTCTTAGATGAAGAAACATGGTAATATTTAAATGCTATAACATTTCAAATTAAACATAGAGTGAAAATCATTTATGGTATTCTATTAACATCACCCTAACCCCTAAAGTTATCTAAACCATCCTCTGATAGTAACTATAAGGACCCGACCTTATCACATACATAATCTTGAATTTATTCAAAAAAACTTCCTTTTAAATTGAGGATCTTTTCAAGTTTAGAGATTTAGATAATTGGTAAAAAACATTCATAACATTACACATTGTTACATAGTAGATATCATAAAAACAGTTTCCATTTTTTCTCAAAATATAAACCATTAAAACTTAAAACAATACTCCTTGAAAATTATTCAACATTTAAGGTTTCATACTTTATTGTATTACACATCCATTAACCTATTAAAAATCATTTAAAAACTTGGGATGAGCACAAAATCTCAGTAAGGGATGGAAAAGAAGGAAAAATCACATTAGTCCATGAATACTCATAACGTATGAAAACATTTTCAAAAGACATGATTTTCACCCATAAATACTTAATTAGTGTGACATGAGATTTACACAATATCCACACAAAAATGAGAACATAAATATAATCATAGAGGTATCTTGGGACAATACTTACATAATCTTTTAACCACCTTGGCTACCTTAAAATTTGTAACCCTCACGACTACCTTATTTTGTGTAACCATCGCATTTACACTTGGAGTAACCATACAGCCGACCTCCAACTTACTCATACCCAATGTATTGGAGGGAAATATAGGTCCCACCCATCATCATAAATAATTCCCAAGAACCAAAACATAATCATACAATATGAATAATTCTATAAAAACATTGCTTTGGAATTTCGTAAAACCAAATTTAAAAAGAGGAATTTTAAAGATAAGCCCCTTATAAATATCATAATTTTGAAGAGAGATATAATATAGTGGATGGAGTATGTATATATACTGTAAATATACATAATAAAACATAATATAAACAGAAACCATCACACAAACAATTTAAATTTCACATAAATAATGAAGTAGAAGGTTAACCCAATGAATGGAAATCGGGTTCAGAATTCCCTTACCTTAGGATTGTATTACTTAAAACTTGTTTAAAACTTATGTATAATGGTTAAAAGAGTGTTATTAGTATTTTAAATAAACATATTAATGTTAATAACATCTTATATGGTCATTTCATAACCTTATTTCACCCCTTAATTGTTTGTATTTTGTTCCTTGCATTATTTTGTGTGAGTTGTTTTATGATTTTCACGATCGGTTCATGATGAATCGTTCTTGTTGATTGGAAGTGAAACTCCAGAACTGTAATGGAGTAGTATTTAAATATTTGTAGTACCATAATTTATACCTTTTATCACTTGATTCTTTATATGATAATGACTTATAAGTTAAAACATTAATGATGTTCTTTTAGATCATTTTAGTGGTTCTTTGATAATAACAACATCATTTTGTCTTATAAATTATAACCATGAGTAAAAAAGAATTTCAGAACCATATATGAGTCATAAAACATATATTATAACCTGGTTAAACCATATAAATGGTTTCATGACCAGACTTGAAAGAATTAATGGAAATTGAAAATACATCGTCCACGATGTCGGTAATTCGACACAAATGGACAATGTTTTTATTCTTTAAATAAGTGGAAGAGGAGAAGAATACTGATGAGGAATTTTACATAAACATGAGAAATCATGAATATACATGATTCTGGAGATTTCATGCCTCTGGGATAAGAAGGAGTGAGGAAAGAAGAAAAAGTAATCATAAAATAAAAGAAAATCTTGAGAAATTTCTCACGAAAATTCGGCAGCCGAACGACGTCTCTTAAAATTTCATAAAACAAGATTGATGAGAGGAATGGAATATATAATCATTAATAAAAAATATGGACAGTAAGGGGTAATATTTAATGAAATATCGCAACACAAGACAAAGGGAATGGAAGAGAATAACATTAAATGAAAGAAAAGAAAGAAAATAAAATAGGATGTTTACCTGTCGATCTCTTCTCCTTGATATCCTCCTTAAGGGCTTTGATTTTGGTCTTTTGGTGAGACCAGTAGCTCTAGGACGTGGGGAAGAAGATTGGGGAGGGAATTTGGCATAAATTTGACAATGATCAAGGCTTGAGAGGTGTATGAGGAAGAGGGGAGTGGGGGTGGTATTTATAGTGGAGGAGGGGAGGTATTCTAGATTATTTTAATCATTATTATAATAATTTTATCACGACTATGAATAATCTCAATTAAAGTGACCCTAAATAGTAATAATATCATGTGAGTTCGAACCAAGTGGCCTTTCAACACTTATGATGTCATAAATAGTGAATTTTACTGATAATTTGATTATACGGTATTTTATCGTATTTCACTATTCACTGAAAATTCTTGAATTTCAGAAAATTCCCAAAAATTTACCCCTACCATTTTTCAATGTGTAGAATTAAAAAAAGAACTCCATTTTTCAAAATTAATTTTCTAAATATTAATTTTTTAATTTTTAAATAAAGGCATAGTTAATTCGAAAAATAACAATTTTAAGGCGCAATTAGTTTTATTTCATATTAAAAAATTAATTAAGATCTCATTATCTTATTTCCTTAAGAAAATAAAATAATAATAAAATTTACTATTCATTAGGGTCATATCACTATTCATATTAATATTCCTAAGGGTATGTTACTATTCACCAAAAAAACAAGTTGGTTTTAATAGACTCCAAATAACATACTGAATACAAATGTAGATGAAGGTTTCTTGAAATTCAGAATATAGAAGTAGAAAAGTTATGTTTTAAAGACTAATTAAAAATATCTATTTAAAACAATGTTTCATGCATTTCTATTTATCTTTAGAAAAACTTAGGGTGTTACATTATACATATATGTAAATTCAAAAAAAATATGGTATTTATTATATAAAAATTATTAATTAAATATAATATAAAACACACCTTCATTCTATAATTACCTTTATAAAATGGAAACGTTACTCAAGCATGCCTATGAATTACTATCTTTATGGTTGTAACGTAGTTCAATTTCAAAACCATATTTCATGGTAGGTTTTAAAACTATAATAATTGCATAAAAATTATAATTATTTAATAACTAATAATCTATATATTATGGAATGAATATCTATTTTACCATATTCATTCTACTGAAGTCATATTTTCCATATGAATTGAATATTATCAAAATATGCCACATAAACATAATTGATTATATAATTAAATATAACTAGTAATAATTAAAAAATTTAATAATAAACTTGAAAAGTTTATTAATAAAGTAAAAAAACTACTTGCATTTATTATTTAGTAAGATAAATATTGTATGTGATGAATCAGTCAAGCGATATGGATTCTATCTTAATTTCATTTTATTGAGGCACATTTTAATGTTATACAAAATTTTATTTTATATGGTGTATATACATCACATTTAAATTTTATATAATTAATAATTCTTAATTATTTTTATTTTAATTTTAAATTCAAATTATTTCATCCCAAGAGATTTGAGATAAAAGTTATATAAAGTGGTAATGGGTTTTAAAACTCGATTTATTTTCATGGGGTTAGTATAATTCTTCATTTTATTTTACATTATATGATTAAGTGTTTAATTATTTTTGATTATTTTATATTTTATTTCTACTTTTTCTATGTTTATTTTCATTTTATATAAGTAATAAATTCATTTATTAATTCTCACTTCAATGTTTTGATCATTATATGGGTTCTTTATCTCAAATTTTTTTCTCAAGGAGATAAGTTATGTTATAAACCTATCTTAATTCATGAGGAATATCAACTTATCCTTTGATATGTTATATCATGAATCTATTTACATTTAAGTTGTTTCATGTTTTATATTAATTTATTCATTGCATGTGGGTTATTATTCAAATGTCACCAAAGTGGTAAGGGTTTATTTCACAATCTCATCCTTATTTGAGATAGTTCATGTTTAACTCTAAACTTAGGGAATTATATAATATTTAAATATTAAACCCAATATATTTTATTCTCCAATGGTTACTTTTAAAAATATAATTTTTCTTTTCATTTCCCTGTTTTATCTACACATAAGTTCACAAATATTTTCGAAAAAATAAATTTATTTACCCTTTTATAGGGAATTTTTTCTTCCATGTTCATGCATTCTAAAAATGTTTTAATGAACGTTTTTAATATTCCCCAATGATTTATTAAAGACATATTTACCCATGTTTTACTTTTAAAAAATTACTTAAGAGTATTGTGCCAATCATTTTCTGAATGAGTTTCTTTTTGAATTTTCCTATAAAAATGTGAAATGAGTCATTTCTTTAAATTACTAAATGTGAAATGAATTTCTCATCATAAAGACCACTCATTGCTTTAAATATTCCTTTACAAGTTTTCAAGATTAGTTTTAAAAAACATGTTTTTACTAATATTTATGAAATTTTCACTTCTAAAAAGTTAATTACAATTTAAATAGTGTATGTTCGTCAAGAATGTTTTTAATGAAATTTTTATTGTATTTCTATTCATCAATGAAAACAACCATTATTTTAATTATTCTCCACTTGGGATTTTTTGTAGGGATACAATCATTATTACTTATTAGAATGTTTTATGATTAGTTTGACTAGGGATGTAAAAATTTTATTCCATTTTCCATATAAATCTATAAGTTCTATAATTTTTTTGGATTGGGGAAAATATTTACATTTTATTTTCTATATTTTCAATAAAAATTTTTACATTGATTATGATTTAACCATTTTATTTGAGGAATTCATTAGAATTAATATGTGATGTGTAGGGCCTTCTATATCCCATTGATTCATTGGTAGGTCTCGTGAGACAAACTAGTTTGGGTATTTAGGCAAGGTCCTACCCATTTTTATATGATTTCTTAGAGTTAGTCCTTGAAGATAAGTTTATGTTTTCTAGAATTATGTATTCCATCATTATGAGTTTATTTATTAATATCGATGTGATTATTTGAATAGTTATAGTATCCATGGATTAATTTCAAGCCCATATGTATATTTATATTGAATTATTTGATCCTCATTTATTCCGACCATATTATTATTTATGTACAAAATATTTTTTAAATTCCATGTGTTTTCATTTATTTACATTTCAATATAGATTATATATAATCTAATCATGATATCTTCTGATATATGTAACCCTTACTAATCTTTTGATCCCACCATTATTTTGTTTTCTTTTTCTAGGATTTAAAGAATGAATCTTTGAATGAGTTCAATAACATAAGATATTTACATTCCATATATTGTATTCTTATGTTTCAAATGTAATTTTAGATTTATGTATGTATCTAGTATATCAAGACTACTAAATTACTGAGTCATTTGTGATGTTATCCCTTAAATATGGTGCCAATGTAATAATTTAACCATCGAATCTAGGCTATTAGGTTTTGGTTATATCCATTTACCTCAACCAAAATTGTTCCTTAGTATATTCCCAAATATACTACCATGTTCTATAATCTCATTTATTAACAAAATATTAATCTATGGAGCCCTAACATGTTACCAAAGGATGAAAATCCAAAGGGAGAGGCGATACTCTCTACAAAGAACTATTAATTATATTTTTATTCTATATTCATGAAATTTAATATCAATGAAATTATAATAAAATAAGTATGATTAATATGATAAATATTTATTATTGAAATAGAAAATCTGTTTTACATCTTCCTCGATAACCCTTAAAAAATATAGACGTTTCCATGTCTATGTATGGACTATCACCTTCATGAATGTCATGATTTATTTTTCATCACTAACTTACATGGATGGATCTAAAAGTATATTTATAGGATTAAAATGATTTTAATATTATTATTATGATTCTAAAATTATAATTCATTCCCCAATCTTCCTCCTAATCCATGGAAATTACTATGTCACACTTGCATATGTAGGTACAACTACCTCCATGAAAGTGGCATATTTTATGTTTCATATTGTATTTTTTTCATTATAAAACACTTATAAAATCTAATTAAAAACTATAAAACATCCAAATGATATCATTATTATAAATTAACAAGTAAAGTATACCAAAATAATCACTTCATTAACCATACTAACCTATAAATTATATCTTATTCTTGTTTGGGCCAGTTTCACCATCTACATGAACAATGATATAAATTTCTGACATAAATGAATAAGAAACCATTAATAATATATTTTTAGATATTAATGAGAATATAATTTTTTCATTATTTTTCTAGAAAGGTTATATTAATATTTAACTTATTATTATTAAGCAACCATTTTTTGTTAAAAAGTATAGAAACAATCTTTCCATAAACTTCAGTAATGTTAATATTAACACTGATACATATGATATGAAATAATAAAATTTAAAATATTATAAAAAATATGTTAAAATAAATTTAATTATATTTTAATGATTAAATTTGAAACTATAAAAAATTTACACCGTTGTTATGAATGTAGTTATAAAAAAAAATCACAGATAATAAAATATGATGATGTGAATTAAATATATATAACTTATATATTTTTAATAAATGATTATAGAAATAAATATCATTATAAAATAGGTGATTAAGATATTAAATTTTTTAAAAAATATCTTAGAGAGTATTTCATAAAGCAAGATTAAAGGTAAGTGTTTTTGTATCTCAATTTTCTTTAATTGAAGCATGATTCTTATTCTGCACTTGTTTCCTTTTTTGGTATATTTCCATGAATTTATTTTATCATATTTTTTCTTTAATTATAAGGAATTTTAAAAACCATATATTGTTTCACCTTTCATGGATTACAAATTTGGAAGATAATTATGATGTAATGGTGCTTCATCACGATTTCATTTCTTTGATACATTATTTGTTTATTAACCTAATTTCATTAAAATGGTGTGTACACATATTATTGGATATATAATATCATTATTATATTTTATTCATAATATATGATGTTTAGTTTCAAGATCCCTCTTTCAATTATTTTTTATTAAAATATTTTTTAATCCATAAGTGGTATTTCATTTCTCGACATCTTTTCTTCAGTCCTAAATGCATATCATTGAATAAGGTTTTAGAAGATCAATTTATTATGTTATTTTATGATATTATAATTCATTTAATCCTTGAATTAAATTAAATTTAATTGAATTATTTTATTATTAAAAAAGTTATACGATTTTAAGAATAATTATCATCCTCTCCAAATGATAACTTTTTCGTCCACATCTATATTATCTTTTCCTGCTAATGTTTCTCTGTATATTTGAAAACCATTTTTTTATTATCTTAGGAGACATTAATAATTACCATATACACTTTTCAAAGGATATTTATTATTCCAAATTATGATTTTTGTTTCAACTAATTTATTTTTAAATAATAAAAGGTTTTGTTTCCACATCTGTTGGTTTTATCACCACTCCTCATTTCCTTGAGGTAAAAATTTTGTATTTATCCAAGAAACATTATTAATTATTATTTTTAAATTTAAATGTTCTAAAAAAAATTCACATAATTTTTTTGAATACTTTATATATTTTTTAAGGATTCATTATTGAATATTATTTTTAAACATAAAAGTTTTCAATCTATTTTCACTTCACCTTTTTAAAACCTTTATTCTTTTTTAGGGAATCATTATTGAGATTTCATTACAAATAATTATATAGGCAATTAATTCTCTTAATATACCAATAATTTATCTTTTGGTAAGTAAAAAATTACATATTCCTGTTAAGAAATATTAATAAATTATTTCCCAATATTCTATTAAGTTTTTCATCCCTTTCCTCTTTCTTTATAAAATATTTAACTCCTATGGAGTTATATTTTATAAATCAAATTTCAATGAAATTATGAAATAATTATTTTTTGTGAATGGACTTTGTTAAAAAGTATCTTATTATTTAATATGTTTTATAAAATACCACATGGAAATGTCACAAAACCCATTTTCAATCAATGCATTCATTATGATAAGATGAACAATTGATTTCATATGACACACATATGTAAGGATTACTATTTTATGATGGGTGGGGTTCTATATTGACCTATATTTGATTTTTTAGGGTATTATATCTCATGTGATAATAATGAAACATGAGTTATGATACTCAAGTCAACAATTCACCAAGAGTTATGATGCTCAAGTTAATAATAGACCAGAACTTTTGATATTATTGATAGTAATGGACTGCAAGTTATGATACTCAGGTCAATAATGGACCACAAGCTATGATACTCAACTAAATAATGATATTTGAGTTATGATACTAGGGACAATAATGTAACATGAGTTATGATAAAATTTTAAATAATAGATGACAATTAATGATACTTATGTTCATAATGAGACATGTGTTATGATGTTTGTTTCATTAATGGGTTGCAAGAGGTAATTCCGTAGCCACCATGTAATGGGTCATAATATTTTGATACCCAAACCACTGTGTAATGTTTTCATATGATTATATTTGTGATATATTTTATTATTATGCTATGCTTTCATAGAATTCAATATTTTTATGTATTGTGGTGATGATTATACTCCATAGACCATGTTTATTGTATCACACTCTTATTCCACAGTACAAGATTGTTCATATGAGACTATATCTCCCCATATCATGGCATATAGATAGATTATATTATTCCATGCTCTTAATAATAAGTTTTTTCTCCCATTATCATGTTTTACAATATGATTATAATCTAACATTTGATAATTTTTTTTTTCAGTTTTCCCCTTACTTAACATTTGGGCTCACCCATTTCATCTATTTCCAATACCTAGGTAATAAAGATGAGTATATGTTATTGAATGTCTAAAAGGGGGTTTAGTGAGAGTTTTTTTATAGATAAATGTTCAAGAGTATCATAAAATATGTTCCTTATGTAGCTAATCCTCAGCTACATTAATGCTTTTGTTCTTGGAATTATGTGATTATTATGAAATTTAATGTTAATTTTATGGAAGTAAAGTAAAATAATGATATTTTCAATTGCCTTTCTATCAAATATAGTGTTTAGAGAATATTTTTAGTACCAAATCCATGTTTTTTGGTCTAGGAAACTTATCTTGGCATGAGAGAAAGATTTAGTTATTTTTTAGTATGATTTTAGTCATATTTTAAGATTGGGATTAGAGAACTATAGTAAAAATCCTAAGGATAAATCTAATTATATGACAATTTCCTAAAATTTTAGTAATGTGTGGATTATATTATTTTCCTTGAAATTAAATATCTATCTTGATACTTTTAAGTAGAAACAACCATGTAGCAGATGAGCCTAGGGGTAATCACCTAGAAAAATGAAGGTTGAGTGTCTACTCAATCTTTACTCATTGAACAATGAGTTGTATTAGGACTAAAAACAAAGCTTGACACTCCTATTCGATATGATTTTTCTAATTAATAGTATTTTTAAAAACCATTATGAAGGAATTTAATGTATTATAATTCATTGATGAGATGTTTTAAAAACCACTTAGGAATATGACCAAGTATATCCTAGTTTAAACTGGAGGAGTGACAAGTTGATTCATTTATATCCTAGTTGAAATGAAAGTGTTATATTTTCAATTAAAAGTTTCATTTTAGAAGACATCATGTTATTGTATTTTAATAATATCATTAATTTTAATTTTATAGGATAATATCATTATGATTTTGAATTTATTATTTAGTTGGTAATAGGATAATAAAAATGAAACTGTGAATGATATATCTTTAGAAACTTAGAAAAAATCATGTCATGGAAAAAATATTAATAATATTACCATACACATTATAGTTGATATATAATTTGAAATTAAATCTTCAGAAATTCCAATCTTACGAACATCCTTAAATATTTCACAAGAATTTTTTAATTAAATTTTGGTAACACGATTTATTTAAGATGGAGAATGTAAGGCCATAATATTTTTCTAAAAATTTTCCTTTAAATAAAAATTATGACAATAGAGTGTTTCACTTGAAATAAAAAACTAAAATAATCCACAATGTATTAGATGAATATTATTAATAAATTATAGTAAAAATAAACCCTCTAGTAAATCAAAATATATTACTCAAAAAATATTCTTTAATTTAGAGGTTAAATAATTAATATGTTTTAATATTAAAAAAAATTTCTATTAAAAATAACTATTTTTAAAGAAAATTTATTTATATTAAATTGAAAACTATTAAAATATTATTATATATTATTTACTATATTAACATTGTTTATAGTAGTCTTTTATGAAATAATATTAAGGATACTTAATGTTTAAAATGTAATTTTCCAAAAAAAGTCGAATTTATTTATATTTTAAATTTTATTTAAGAATATAAATTTTTAAATAAATTTATATTTATTTATAGAAAATATAATTTTTTAATTTAATATATTAATATTATATTAGGATAAATTTTTGAGATTTTTCTAAAATAATTTACTTTAGTGAATAGTGAAAAAAATATTATTTTTACTAATACTATATTGGTTATAAATTTGTTATGATATATGTAAAAATATAAGGCTTATGAAAAATTTTAGGAGGATATATATATTTAGGGAGTAATATAATGCATTTCAAAATAGTGCATTGAATTTATAAATATAATGTTTAATTTTTTGGAAACTTAAGTAACATTTAAACTGATTTTTTTTGTTCACTTATATTAAAAATTAGTTTTCATCACTTTTAGATATTAAATATTAAATAATATATTTGATATTTTTTAGAATCATGTAAATATTATTTAATAATGTTAATTCCATTTTAAGCATAAAATTATGATGACTAAGTGTAATGATAATGACAATGATAATGGTGAAAGGTATATTTTCAAATCATTGTATTATTATTTTAAATTAAATAGTTATATTTTATAAAATAAAACTGATTTTATTTATATTTATATTTTAAATAATAATACCACTGTTAAATTCAAAATTTATTTTATACATTTTTATGATCACATAATGGTGAAAGCAATATTTTGTTTAAAAAAATTCTATATATTAAAATTTTTAATTTAAATGTTAGTTTTATATTATTTATAAATTGAATTAGATTATTTGGATCATAGTTTTATGATCATAATGAAATTTTCAATGATGGATAACTTATATTTTTAATAAAATATTAATTACTTGGGTAAAAACTAGTTACCAAGGTATAAACCGAAGATCTAAAACATAATGAATCTAGTGGTAAATATCAATAAACATATTTAAAACAAGTGTTAAAATAAATTTAAGAGTATTTATAGACATTTATACACCCCAAAATTCATTTTACCTACATTTGGATCCACTGAACCTTTAATAATGCCATGTCATCATTGAAAATGTTACGAGTATTTACCAAAATGTAATTTTATTCACATATAAAAAAGATCTTATAAACCACATTTGTTCACACATTATAAAGATTTAGATAAAATTAAAATCTACCATATTCTATTATAAACTATCATAAAAGTACTAGAGATATTTATCTTTGAATAATTTCATGTAAAGGGAACTTTTGGTGTTACCTAAGGAAGAACAAAAAAAGGTAGAGGTAATGCTCCCAACCAAGCTCTATTAATTATATTATTCTTCTAACCTTTCTGATATTTTAAATAAATGAAACATATATTATTTATATGATTTAATTTCATTATACCAATTGAATAACTATTTTCTACCATCCTCTAAGACCCATCAAAAAATGAAGACATCGTCATACCTACTTGCAGACTACTGCCTCCCTAAATATAGTGCATGTTTTTTCATCACTACTATATAAGGATGGCGTCAAATGTATATTCAAAGGATTGATATTATATTTAAAAAATTATTAATATTTTGAGATTATATACAATTCCCTATTTCCCCTTTTTCTATCTAAACAACACATTTTTCGTGCATACGTGTGGACTACCGCATCCATGGTAAATATGTATTTTAATTTTTATCAAGTATTTTATTCTTAATAAAAATCACATAAAATATGATAAAAACCATAATAAAATATAAATATTATCATTATTCTTTTTTAATAATGATATTATTTTAAAACTATCTCTTTCTTAACCATACTCAACCCTATATTATAGATCAGTATTTTTTTAGTTGGTATACAAAACAACTTGAACAATACTATAAAGTTATAATGTGGATGATTATGAAAACATATATACTAGTGTTATTATAAATTAATTAGATAATAAATTCTTTTTATTTTTCTAAAAATAATATTTTAATATTTAACTAATTATTATAGAACCACCTTTTTGGTTACAAATAAACAAAATAATATCATCACCAAATTCTCCATTATGAATCATAACTAGAATATTTATAAAATTAAATTGGATAATTATAAATAATTATGAAAAAAATTATAATACCTATAATAATCTCAAAATAATTAAATATTATCCTATAAAAATGAATCAACGCCACTTATTTTGAAACCAATAATAAAAATATAAACATAGCTAAAAACATCTGATGTTGAAAATAAAATATTACTAAAAAATATATTTGAAAAAGATGATTATAAATTATTCTCATAAAACGTTATAAAATTGAATACTAGTTAAAATAGGTGATTAAGATAGTTATTTTTTTATACAGGATGTTGGAACATGCCAGACTATGTGGGGTAAAAGGAAATGGTTTTGCATCATAATTTGTTTTATGGAGATATGATGTGTATTCAGTACTTGTTTCCTTTTTTAGTTTATATATTATCCATGGATTTACACTATTATATTTTTTTATGAAATATAGGGTATTTAAAAATTATATTCATATTAAAACTTTCATGGGTAATCAATATCAATGATAATGATATTTTAAGCATGTTTCATCTCAATTTAATTTGTTTTAGACATGATTTTTTTATAAACAAAATTTCATTTAAATGTTTTTTATTTCTATTGGATATATAATATCATGATTATATTTTATTCATTTTATTTTCAATTCAATTTAAATTTCTATCTTTCAATGTGTTTTTATTAAAAAAATTCAAAACTTTTATGTTTTATTTCGTCAGTTAGCTTATGTTCTCATTTAAAAAATATTCCTCTTTGAGTAAGGTTTTATAGGACCAATTTCTTCTATTCTATAATGATATTATAATTTAAATTCTCATTATTTTCAAGGAAATTAAATTTATGGATTTATTTATTTATATATTATTATAATGTTAAGAATATTATCCATACAGTGAACTAGAACAAATCGATCTAGCATATCACCTGATCTGGATCATCATAAGGCCACATATGTGCCTCCCAATATTCTAGTGGATGCCTACTAGTAGAGAGGGTATAATGATATAGTGGGGAGACAATACACTCTATTCAGAGGAAAAAATAGTAGGAAATAATCAAACTCATACAGGTCTATAACATGTAATGTATGAATAAAAAATAAACTGAAAGAACAACATACTAATAATGAATAAAATGTAACATATATTCATACATGCTCAAATCGTGAAAAAAAAACCATCTACTAACTCGAATAACAAAATATAAAAAATAAAATAACAAAATAACAAAATACATCAGGCCCCATTTCCTATTCTAAGCTAAACCATATACAAAATTTCCATATTTTCTCAACTACTTCAGCACGATCCATAGAATACAGAAGAGAAAATCAGCATGATCAAGAAAAATTAGGCCACCACCTTCTCCACTGTGCAACTTATGATCCAACATAAAATAATATATACAGTCTACACATACACACACTTTGGTGAACATACATGGGTGGATAAATAAATATTAACATGACACCTTTAATGGTTAACCTAAGATATTTGTTTTATAAAAAGTGGATACACATGTCACGACCTACCCCCTAGGGCCCATGTCGTGACTACCCTAAGCACGCCTTCCATAGGCCCTGGGCTGGCGACTAGCACCGAAAGGTGTATTCCCTAAAATCGGGAAGGCATTGCCTTTATAACCTGTAAACACACGCAACCAAGCACACAACAAGACACTAACACAAGAAAACTGTATAGTAAAATAGTGCGTATAATAAGCAAAAGGGTCCAGAATACAAGCCCAACTAGAATGTACAAGGAAACTGAAAAGTACAAGTAAACTGGAACAGCTCCTGTGAACACCCTCTAGGGATCCGACCTAAAGGGTAGGTACAATTCTCAAACAGTCGTCTCTGTAGTACACCTCATCCAATGTCCACCTCAAGCTACCTCAAGTCCTGGTACCCTCATCCTCAGTAAACTTTGTCCATCATTTTCAACAAACACAACAAGGTTCGGGCGTAGCCCGTGCATGGGTGAGTATAACGATACTTAATAGGGACCCCGAGACCCTCAAGGTCTCACAAAATACACAAAGGATAAACCACACAGCATGAAATCAACTGTCAACCCTACTTAGGTATATGCCCATACATATACCTAAGTTATCAAGTATACTCATGTCAATCATGAGGAAAACACAGAGTCCAACTCAAAAGCCCAAAGCTCAACTGTTCCACAAAGGAAGGAATAACACTAAGGTAAGTACCACACAGGTACGCCACAGAGAAGAATACCACCAAGGTATTACCACAAAGGAAAGTACCACAAGGTACAGACTCAGCTCACACAATTTATATCTTAGGTACAGTAGTAGAGATGATTAGATGTAACTACTGAATCATCTTAATCTATTAAGAGGAAGATCCAAGAAGGATCCTAAATCATCATCAGACCCACAGAGGATCGTAGTACATCGTCAGACCCACATAGGATCATAATACATCGTTAGACCCACACAGGATCCTAGTACATCGTCAGACCCACAGAGGATCCTAGTACCTCATCAGACCCACACAGGATCCTAGTACATCGTCAGATGCACACAAGATCCTATCACCTCATCAAACCACACATGATCCTAGTACCTCATCAGCACGTTGTTATCCCCACACAGGATCCTAGTACCTCGTTACAGCTAGCTACAGGGTTCCCGCACTAAGCTTTCTTGTCTCCGGGTGGGTCTGCTCCTCAAGCCATTGGTCGATACTCCAACTTCCATGAAGTCCCACTAAGAAGTATCTCAAAGGACATCCACATCATAGGGGTCTCAACGCAACAGAAGGTGCGTCAATCGGACACCCGGTCTATAAGTTATTAGCCTTTTAGTCCCGAGGACTCGGTTTGATTCATGCTCAATCCAACCCGACCATACCCCAAATTTATCCAAATCTTCAGTGGGGTATACCAAAAGGACCGTCTTGCACCAAGGTTTATGTCGCCATATACGGTTTGTCAAACGGACGCTCAGTGCCAAAGTTATGGCCGATAGAGAGAACATGGGTTGAAGCTGGCTCGAGTCTGGTTCGACCCGGCCCGACCTGGCCTGGGCTGATCTGACTCGGTCCGGGTCAACCTAGCCCACAGGTTTGGCCTGTCCTAGGCTAGGTTTGGCCTGACCCACTAGGTCCGGCCCGACCCGATCCGCGCTCCGGCGGGGCGGCCGCGGTGCCCCGCGTGGGCGATGGGGCAGGGCGGGGGCCGCAGGGCGGTGTGTGGGCCGTGGGGTGGCGACGGGGCCGTGAGGTGGCATGAGGCGGCCGCAGTGCAGTGGGGCGGATGTGGTTGCGCCATCACCTTCATCGCGGCCGACGGTGTGCCAGCCGCCGTATCCGAGTCCCACCGACGCCATTCGTTGGCACCGGTCGCCACCTTCTTCCATTGTGAGGAACACAACAAAAAACTCAAGAAAAAAATGCGGAGAGGTTGGGCCATGTTCGTTTTGGACACACCCTCTACATTAGTGAGGTATTAAGTGGCTTAATAAATCTTGTATGAAGAACATAAAACCCTACAATGTCTGACAATGATTATTCCCAAACCTACAAAACGAAATCATCTACAGATCACCAAGTTAGAGAGTTAATCCGCATTCTTTGTTTATAAGGGAAGAACATGGGAATAAATAATCAAACATAAATAAAACCCTACCTCTGATGTTTGTTGATGGAGGTCGTGATGAAGGAGATGAAGTTGTTGGGAATAGTGATGTCAGCATTCGTCACTTCCGTGAGAAGCTTCTAAAGTGAGATCGTGTGTCGTCCTCTTCCTTGATTCCGAAGAACATTCTTTGATGGATTTCTTCATTTGGAGAAGTTCTTTGTTGGGAGGTGTTCTTCGTTGGAGAAGCATAATCCTCCAAAAAGCTCCCCCCTTCTCCTTTTTCCCACCAAAAGAATGTGGTGCCAATATAATTTAACTTAAGAAGATTAATTTTGTTGGAACAATTAAAAACTACTAACACATTTCATTAAATTTTAGTTGGATCCAACAATTAAATGGGGTGTTGGAATAATTAATTTAGATGCAACCTTGGGTCACCCCCCCTCATTAAAGAAGGAGTTCAAGAGTCAGGTGGTCCCCACCTTTGAATTCAAATCGGGGGTTTTAGTTTGGGTGTTCCCCACCTCCATAATCCATGTAGAGAGGTTTCAATAAAAAAATGTTAAATAATTTTATTTTTATTTTCCCACGAAAAGTGAAAAGCGATCTTTCA
Source organism: Viscum album (assembly GCA_963277665.1). Lineage (NCBI taxonomy): Eukaryota > Viridiplantae > Streptophyta > Magnoliopsida > Santalales > Viscaceae > Viscum > Viscum album. The sequence continues at coordinate 2,078,234,242 of OY728141.1, read as the reverse complement.
CCCTCGACCTACTGCGGTTGAGGTGACAGTATCCTTAAGAAAATACCAGCACTGCGAGTTCAATGGTGTCCTCAGATTTTAATTCTGAGTACTGGTTCAAAAGTTACAAAAACCCGCTTGCACGTCTACCGAACGTACCCAAAAAAAGTTTAGAAATTCATTCCAGGCACACCAGGCCTCGGAATCACACGCCATCAATTTTCACAGACTCATAAAATTCCCATATAATTAAAAAAAATTACATGGAATTTCTATTTCTTTACATTCTCCACACCTCAGAGATTTTCTTCCCTGAAAGCCTCATCACAAAATCTAAGAAAAAAAGTGGGGGTACTAAGCATGTATCTGAGCCTCCCACTCCCATGTGCTATCCTGGAGGTTCCCGTGCACCAGAAAACACACACTAGAGGTACCGACTACCCACGAAGTACCCTCTCCTGTCGATCCTCAATCTCTACTAGAAACTCCATAAACTTCTCCCCATCATCAACGTCCAGCTCACCAAGGTCGATGATGTGAGAAGGGTCGTGCACGTATCTCCTTAGCTGGGATATGTGGAAGACATCGTGCACCCGGTGCAACTAAGAGGGAAGAGATAAGTGGTAAGCCACCTCGCCAACTCTACTGAGGACCTGAAAGGGTCTGATAAACCTCGTATATAACTCGCCACCCCAACCAAATCTCCACAAAACTTGTCGAGTTGAGACTCGTAAAAAGACGTAGTCACCATCCTCAAACTCCAAAGGTCTCCGTCTCCTGTCGGAATAAGACTTCTGCCTGCTCTGTGCAGTCTTCATCTGATCTTGGATGATCTGTACTTTCTTTGTGGTTGCTCGTACCATCTCTGGTCCCACGAGTGCTGACTCCCCTGGGTTAGTCCAACACAATGGTGATCTTCACGGTTGCCCGTACAACACCTCAAAAGGTGAAATCCCAATAGTGGAGTGATAGATGTTGTTTTATGCAAAATCCACCAAAGTTAAGTGATCCTCCCAACTTCTACTGAAGTCTAGGATGCATGCACGTAGCATGTCCTCAAGGGTCTAAATGGTCCGCTCAGTCTGGTCATCTGTCTGAGGATGGAAGGCGGTGCTCAAACGAAGATGAGTCCTGAAATCCTCTTGCAACCCCTTCCATAGTCGGGAAGTAAAACATTCATCACAATCGGAGACAATTGTCAAGGGTACTCCATGTATCCACACAATCTCCTGCACATAGAGGTGTCCCAAGATCTCTACTGAACCCTGCTCTCTGATCAGTAGGAAGTGGGCCAACTTGGTGAGTCGGACGACGATTACCCAGATAGAATTATGTCCTTTGGATTTACATGGAATTCTTGTCTCAAATTCCATGGATATCCCATCCCACTTCCACTCTGGGACCTCTAAAGGCTAAACCAAGCCTGCTGGTACCTGCTGCCCTGCCTTCACTTACTGACAAGTGAGGCACCGAGAGACAAACTTTGCTACTGATTTCTTCTTTCCCAACCACCAGTTCTATCATCAAAGATCTTGGTGCATCTTCACCACCCCTGGATGTACTGCTAGAGGGGAAGTGTGGAACTCCCTCAACACTTACTTCTGAAGTGACACTAGTACCATGGTACGTCCTCTGAAGAGGATGAAGTGCTCCCCACCTTCAGAAAATCCATCAGGTGCCTGTCCTGTGGATATCTGAGCACGTCGAGCCTCACAGTCAGTATCACCACACTGCGCCTTCTTGAATCACTGATGAAGTGGGGGAGTGACTATAAGAGACAGAAGAAATGCTACTCCATCGTGATCCACAAAGGATTTCTGCAAAACGGCCAGCTGCTCCATCACCTCACTAAGAAGCTGTATACCAGATCTCCTACTGAGTGCATCTGCTACAACATTCCCCTTCTTAGGATTATAGAATATCTCAAAGTCATATTCCTAGAGGAACTCAATCCAACATCATTGTCTCAGGTTCAGGTCCTTCTGAGAGAAGATTTACCTGACACTCTTGTGATCAGAGTAGACTGTAAAATGTTCTCCCATCAGATAGTGTCGCCACATCTTCAAGGTGAAGACCACTACTGCTAACTCCAGGTCATGGGTAGAATATTTCTACTCATTTTGTCTTAGCTTTCAAGAACCATATGTGATCACTGCTCGCTCCTGCATCAGGACACAACCGAGTCCATTCCCTGATGTGTCACAGTAGAATACATACCCTACGCCCTCCTCTAGAAACCTCAAGATGGGGGCACTAGTCACCCTCTTCCTTTACTCCTGAAAACACTGCTAGAATATACCCAATCACATGAAGGATTTCCCCTTCTTCATCAATACTGATAAAGGTGATACAAATCTAGAGAAATATAGCACAAATCTTTGGTAGTATCTGGTGAAACCCAAAAAACTCTGTACTTCCATCACACTCTTGGGTGGATCCCAAGAAAGTACCACCTCAATCTTTACTGGATCCACTTAAACTCCAATATCCGATATGAAATATCCCAGAAAGTGAACCTTTCGAATCCAGAAATGGCACTTTGAGAGTTTACCATAAAGATGGTGATCTCAGAGTGTGTCCATAACTATCTGCAAATGATAGGAATGCTCCTCCTTAGTAGTCGAGTAGATCAGAATGTCGTCGATGAAGACTAATACAAAGCGATCAAGGTATGGCTGAAAGATCCTGTTCATGAGTCCCATGGACACTACTGGAGCATTGGTCATGCCAAATGGCATAACCAAGAACTCATAATGGTTATACCGACATCTAAAATCCATATTCTGCATATCCTTGTCTCGTACTCTGAGCTAGTGATAGCCTGATCTGAGGTCTATCTTTGAGAACCACCGTGCTCCCTTAAACTGATAAAAAAGGTTTTCAATCCTTGAAAGTGGTTACTTGTTCTTCACGACCACTTGGTTCAGGTTCTGATAGTCAAAAAAAAGTCTCAAGCTCCCATCCGTGTTCTTGGAAAACAAAATCGGGGCTGCCCAAGGAGAAACACTGGGCCGAATGAATCATTTCCCTTGTAAGTCCTCCAGCTGTACCCACAGCTCACGAAGCTCCACATGAGTCATCTGATATGCTGGTGTAGATATCAGTGTCATCCTGGTGTACAAGTCAATGTAAAATTCCACCTATCTACGAGGAGGTAGACCCAAAACATCATCAGGGAAGACATCTGCATACTGGTGCACCACTACAGGATACCTTAGACTTTCCACATCAACCGCTCCAAGGGTAAGGCTAGCCAAATGATGAGTGATCAGTTGCACTGTCTACCAGGTAAGTCCATCATGTGCTGCAAAGGCTCTATTTGAACTGTTTAAGGTAAACTTGGTTCGATCTGTGCGGACACACCACACTTTGCACCTAATACAGTCAATCTGATCATGGACTGTAGATAATAAGTCTATACCCAAGATGACACCATAAGGCCTCGACGCCGCTATTAGGAGATCCCAGCCAAATCTCTCACCTCCTAGAGTAAGCTCACACTAACGACACCAGTTCGTAATCGTTGAATCTACTCCCGTAGGAGTCTCTAGCCGTAAGGATCGAGCCAATGGCTCCGTTGGAATATCTGAGCTCCGAATGAGGGAAGTGGAAATAAAATAATGTCGGGAACCTATGTCTATAAGTACTGCAGCTAAGGTGGAATAGACACATATCATACCTCATATCATATCTAGAGCACCATGGTTGTAGGACATAGCTCCCTAGAGCTGATCTCACCCCTTTCCACCTTCTCCCTGCGGTCGGGGTGGACCACCTGATTGTGGTGGCGGTAATACCTCGAATCGTCACCCACCGCTAGCTACATGGACAACTCCTCTACCATGTCTTCAAGCTCCATACGGACCACCTCGATCGAGCTTCTGTCTCTGCCTAGGTGGTCCCTCGACTGTCTGCTGATCATCCATACAATGGGTCAGACAGTCACGAGCCATGTGACCCTGCCCACTGCATGTGAAACACTGCCTATTCCTCGCATGACTGGCTCTACCTCTGGTACCTCACACATCTGATCCTGAGTCATGTGGTCATCCAACTGTAGGTATGGTCCTCTTGAACCTCCGTGACATCTATCTGCTGACAGCTATAGAAGACTCTTCTATGTGACGCCCGGTTGTGGGTCTTGCTGCTGACGACTGTTCAGCAAGAAAAATCTTCACTAAGAGGGCTCGCTCTAACGCCCCCTCCTGCATCGGGATGCTGAGAGAAATCATAGAAGCCCCGGTCTCCCGCCTGAGTACCTGCTCGAAGGTTCGGGCCATGAATAATGGGTCTCGCATCATATCAGTGGAGTAGTGTGAGAGGTTGGTGAACCTCGCTGAGTACTGAGCCACAATCGTACTTCCCTACTGTAGATGAAGTATCTCCTATATGTGCACTGCACGAAGAGTCGCTGGGAAAAACTCTACCCAAAATAGGATCTCAAAGTCTGCCCAGAGAAGCCTCACGTCATCATGAACCAGGAGCATCAAGCTATACCTTCTTCCTGCTGATGCATGTAGAAGACTAGCGGAAAAGATCACCATGAGATCAGTTGGTGTCTCTACCAGTCGAAAAACTCTCACCATGACCTCCAGCAAATCCTCAGCTGCATGTGGGTCCATTTCACCCCTGAACATGGGTGGCCTCTGGACCTGGAACTCGTGCAATGCGCTCAAGAGGCATGCACCCTTAACTGCTAGGGCTGGTGGTATCAGTGGCCCAATGGGTAATGGTAACGCTGGTACCTCTGCTGGGGACTCTACTGGAAGAGGACCCTACACCGAGGCCTCATTGCTCGGTGGGCTATCAGTGCGTACTATATCTAAAACCCTATCTGGCTGTCTGTGTGGAGGCATCCTAAAAAGAAACAGGTTTTCCATGGTCAATAAGTTATACCTAGTGATCTGAATCAAGGAGTTCACAACGAAAACTCTTGAAAACACACACGGAATCAGTGATTTCATGCACTGAGTTGGAAATTATAAGTCAAGGTCCTGGTGTATGGATACGTCAGCTGTCGTACCAACACTGGATTCCTTAAACTGATAACCACACTCACAACACTTAATACTATTGCCGTTAAAAATATTAGAGTCATATGTTCTACGGTAGAACTGACACCTCTGATACCAATTTTTCACGACTTGTCCCCCGGGGCCCATTTCGTGACCACCCCAATCCTGTCTTCCATAGGCCATGGGCTAGAGACTAGCACCAAAAGGCGTATTCCCTAAAACCGGGAAGGCATTTCCTTTATAACTTGTAAACACAAACAACCAAGAAAACATGAAGATACAAAGACAATCAAACCGTATAGTAAAAGAGTGCGCATAGTAAGTAAAAGGGGATAGAATACAAGCCCACCTGCAAAGTACAAGGAAACTGAAAAGTACAAGTAAACTGGAACAACTCCTGTGAACACCCACCAAGGATCCTACATGAAGGGTAGGTAAAACTCTCGAACAGTCATATCATTGGTATGCCTCATCCAATGTCCATCTCGAGATACCTCCAGTCCTAGTAACCTCATCCTCAGTCAATGTTGTCTGTCGTCTATACCAAACACCACAAGGTGTGGGCGTAGCCTGTGTAGGGCTGAGTATAACGATACTCAGTAGGGACCCCAAGACCCTCAACGTCTCACAAAATCCACAAAGGATAAACCAAAAACATGAAATCAACTGTCAATCCTACTTAGGTATATGCCCATACATGTACCTAAGTTATCATGTATACTCATCTCAATCATGAGGAAAACATAGAGTCCAACTCAAAAGCCCAAAGCTCAACTATTCCACAAAGGAAGGAATACCATGAAGGTAAGTACCACACAGGTATGCTACATACAAGAATACCACCAAGGTATTACCATGAAGGAAAGTACCACAAGGTACACACTCAGCTCACACTAGGTATATCTTAGGTAGAGTAGAAGAGATGAATAGATGTAACTACTGAATCATCTTATTATGTTAAGAGGTAGACCCACGAAGGATCCTGAATCATAATCAGACCCACAGAGGATCGTAGTACATATTCATACCCACACAGGATCCTAATACCTTGTTAGACCCACATAGGATCCTAGTACATCATCAAACCCACACAGGATCCTAGTACCTCATCAGACCCACACAGGATCCTAGTACATCGTCAAACCCACACAAGATCCTAGTACCTCCTCAGACCCACACAACATCCTAGTACATCTTCAGACCCACACAGGATCCTAGTACCTCATCAGACCCACACAAGATCCTAGTACATCGTTAAACCAATACAAGATCCTAGTATCTCGTCAGCACGTCATCCAACCCACACTTGATCCTAATACCTCATCACATCAAGCTATATGGTTCCTGCACTAAGCTTTCTTGTATTCAGAAGGGTCCTCTCATCAATCCACTAGTTGATACTCCAACTATCATGAATTCCCACAAAAAATTATCCCAAAGGACTGCCACTTTATAGGGGTCTCAACGCAAAAGACAGTGCATCAATCGGAAGCCCGGTATGTAAGTTATTAGCCTTTTAGTCTAGAGGGCCTAGTTGGATTCCTCCTCGATCCAACCTGACCATACTCCAAATTTGTCCAAATATCTAGTGGGGTATACCAAAAGGACCATCTTGCTCCAAGTTTTCCGGTGCCGCAGATGGTTCGTCAAATGGATGCCCAATAACAAAGTTATGGCCGATAGAGCAAAAATGGGTTGAAGCTGGCTCGGGTTTGGTCTGACCCGGTTGGACCGACCCGGCCCGGCCTTGCTTGGGATGAACCAACTCGACCCGGCCTGGGCTTAAACGACCCAGTCCGGGTCAACTCGTCCCATGGGGTCCATCCCATCCCATGCTGGGCAGACCGGTCCGCACTGGGAGGCCTGGTCCGCGATGCGGCACAACGGCCGCGGTGTGGCGCAGAGGCCTGGGGCGGCGTGGGGGCCTCGAGGCGGCGCGGGGGCAGCGGGGTGGCGTAGGGGGAGTAGGGCGGTGTGGGGGCGAGGCGGCGCGAGGGCGGTGGGGAGACACGGGGACGGTAGGGCGGCGTGGTGGCGGTGGGGCGACGTGGAGGCGGTGGGGCGGCGGGGCGGCGCGGGGGCCACAGGGAGGCGTGGGGGCTGCGGTGTGGTGTGAGGCGGCCACGGTGCGGCGGGGCGTCCGCGATTGCGTCGTCGCCTTCGTCGCAGCCAGTGGTGTGACAATCGCCGTATCTGAGTCCTAGTAATTCCATTCACTGGCACTGGTCGCCACCTTCATCCATTGCGAGGAACACAACAAAAACCTCAAGAAAAAAATGCGGAGAGGTCAGGCCATGTTTGTTTGCCCATCACCCTCTCCATTAGGGAAGTAGCAAGTGGCTTAATAAATCATGTATGTAGAACGTCAAACCCTATAACCTCTGGGAATTATTATTCCCAACCCCGTAAAAATAAATCATTCGCGGATCAACTAGTTAGAGAGTTGATCTGCGTTCTTTGTTTAAAAGGGAAGAACATGGGAATCAATAATCACACATAAATAAACTCCTTCCTTAGAGGTTTGTTGACGGAGATCGCGAGGAAGGAGATGAACTTGGTGGGAATAATGGCATCAGAGTTTGTCTCTTCTGCAAGATGCTTTCGAAGTCGGCTCATGTATCATCCTCTTCCTTAATTCTGAAGAACGTTCTTCGATGGCGTTCTTCATTTGGAGAAGTTCTTTGTTGGGAGGTGTTCTTCGTTGGAGAAGCGTAATCCTCCCAAAATATCTCCCCTTCTCATTTTTTCCACCAAAAGAATGTGGTGCCAATATAATTTAACTTAAGAAGATTAATTATGTTGCCACAATTAAAAATATTGAGACATTTCATTAATTGTTAGTTGGACTCAATAATTAAATAGGGTGTCGACATAATTAATTTAGAGGAAACCTAGGGTCACCCCCTCATTAAATAGGGAGTTCAAGAGTCGGGTGGTTCCCACCTTTGAATTCAAATCAGGGGTTTTAGTTTGGGTGGTCCCCACCTCCATAACCCATGTAGAGAGGTTTCAAGAATAAAAATAAAATGTTAAATAATTTTATTTTTATTTTCCCACGAAAAGTGAAAAACTATATTTCACGCTTGACCTACTGTGGTTGAGGTGAAGTTCTACTTAAGAGAATATCGGCGCTACGAGTTCAACGGTGTCCTCAGATTTCAATTCTGAGAACTGGTTCAAAAGTTACAAAAACCCACTCACACATTTACTAAACGTACCCGAAAAAAAGTTCAGAAATTCATTTCGAGCACACCGGGCCTCGGAATCACGCGCTGTCAATTTTCGTGAACTCGTAAAATTCCCATATATTTAAAAAAAATTACATGGAATTTATAGGTCTTTACAACAGATGTGATATTCCCTTCCCAGAAAAATATTAATAACAATCCGCATAAAAAACAATAGTATAAATTAAAAGTGGCTAAAATAAGGAAAATATTCAAGTGTTGGTTTTATCCCAACACCTAAGGTAAATCTATCCCTGATCCTTCCAATTCTAGAGGACATATCTCATGTGAATCACCCAACTGCACTAGTTTTAGAGAATCCCCCATATCTACATAGGAGCTAAAATATTCTAAAATAAAATGGGTATGAAATATGGAAGCATGAACATAATAATAGGAATCCAAAATACAAACTAAAACTCTATCGGGCTCTATATCTCCAATATAATGATCCAATCTATTGATAATATCTATAATAAAACTCATAGTACCAATCTAGAATAGAGTAATCCTACAGAACTCACCATATACATAAAATAAACATTATGGATAACAAAATATGTTAACTTGTGTCCTCATGATCATATAGTACAAAGGAAACCAAACCTATTTTTGGGGTAAAATATCAACTATTTTATGGGAGGGTTTCACTTCTCCAAACAATCCATTAGCTCTCTCTTTTCATTTAATTATAGCCTACCAATTAAAGAGTGAAATAGATAAAATTCAGCCCCAATTACCAATTAAATGATATCAAAAAAGTCTCTTCTTGCACCAGAATCATGAGAAAGAACAACCTCATAAATATAATATTCCAAAATAATGGGTTAGTCAACTGAAAAAACCATAATTCAAGCTATTGAACCATCTACACTGACCATCTCTGAATTAAAAATTCTCGAGGATCCCTCTGTCCCCTAGACCATATCATCCAAGAACACACCATAGTATTCCACCACCATTTTCTTGGTCATAAATGAAAACCTGACATCTCAAATAATAACAAATCACCACTCACTAGGTTAACCAAATTTTGGGGCTCCCTCAGTCCCCTAGAGTCCCCTAGACCACATCTATATCAAACCAACAGCTACACCTAAAACCTAAAATCTCAACGAAGAATCTACAACCGACCCAACCAAGAGAAGTTACTCGAGAAAAATTTACTCCAGAATGGGATAATAGTATAAAAATAATTAACTCCTCTATCACATCCAAACCATGGGACAATCCCACATGAGAAGCATGTTTAAGTGGACCTCATTTACCCACCACAGATCCTCGATCAGAAAAACATCCACAAGGTAATCTAAGAGAATCACTATGCATGCAATAGAATTCTCAATGGTGATCGTAACCACCTCAAGAGTGGGTAACCCTAAAAGTTCCTTTAATTTGTAGTAAAATATTGGGGGAAATAACATCATAATAAAACCTCATTTGATATCCTCATCATACAATCCATCCGCACATATTACCTCACCTGAAGGGAAACTACAATGATTCCCTCATACCCATATCAAAATCCAATCAGCTGATCCTATCAATACTCACAAACCCAAGGTGAAAACCTATCCTAACATCTCCAATATAATTTAGACACAAACATTGGTTCTAAAATCTCACGTAAGAAGTCTAAAACATAATCCCGTCAAACTTAAAAAAAATCTGGATAAAGGCCTCATCCAGGTCATCTATGGGTCCTATATTTCGGAACAATCTAGAAGAACCTAAAAAACAACCTTTTAAAATTCAATCTATGTTGATCATAAATCTCATGACCCTCACTTAGGCCTCTTCACTCACAAACCAACCCATAGGAGGATTCTAAATACAAAAAACAAGAAGGACCTCCCACCAAAAATAAAAAAGTCCTAAATATCATCTATATAACCTCTAAACACTGAAAATTTTCAATGATCGTGATTAACATCAAAAATCACATAAAATGGACTATTCATAGGCCTGATTTTGAATTCATGGTGAGAAATCATGAAAATGACTTAAAATTATAAGTACAGTATATGAACCCTGTGTATAAAGTGTATAACCCCAACCATCATCCCACATATTTTATCTTTGGAAAATATGGTGTGTACTTCCCAAAGTACACAATGTAGACCAACCCAACATGACATTAACTTCACATGGGGTACCGAACTGTGTACCCTACTCAGGGCCTGGAAAAGTTTCCCACATGGCATCATGCCATGCACTCTACATTAGAATTGGTTGTGTACCTCCCACATCCATGTGTCCTCAACATTTTGTGTCTCATTATTCCCAAGGCCACACACATTCTCATCCTACATAGCAGGTCCTAGACACATGTTGTGTAACCTTTTCTTCTTCCCCTCACCCAAAAGGATGAATGCACAACACGTGTTCTAAAAGTTACAGATTCTTTAAATGGTTTTCTCAATTAGAAGTCCCATGTAATCTTCATGAAACACTCATTTCTCTCCAAAATACAACAAATCAAACTCCACAGGGCCCACTAAAAATAAAATAAATTATAAAAATAAAAAATTATTCTTTTTGGATAATGGGAAAAAAATAATTCTACCACAAGGTGTAAAAATCCCAAACCTTCACTCCAAGATCTGCATTGTGCAACCCCCGAGCTATGATGTACCTGTAAACAACAAAGCTTATGCAAACACCAACTCCATCTCTCTCTCTTTCTATTTCTCTACTCTCTTGGTCACATGGAACCCACAAGTAGGAAATAGAATACAATCCACATGGGAGAGGAGGAAGAGAAAATTAGAAAAATATAAGAAAATAATTGAGATGATGAGAAGGAAATAATCCCAGTCCCAACCCTCGTTATGGGATTATGCCTCACCTAGGTAAATACCCACATTCTAGCCATAACCATGATATAAAAATCTGAATCACATGATCCATTAAAATGATATCACTAAATGAACACATGCAAAAAATTAATATTTTATTAATTAAATATAAATATTCCATCAAAATTTAAATGTCATATATTTCCACCAAAAAACTCCTATACTAGGGTACAAAAATCGTCTTCTAGGACCAAAATAGTGGTAAAAAAATATCATAGATCATCTAACATGATAAATTTCCATTTTCCCTAAAAACCTAATAACAAATTGGTCAAATGCCTCCTGATTTTTCCATCCTATTATTATATAGGTCATTAAAATCTCCCCTCCATAATGTTTCTCACCCCGATGAAGCGTCAGTGGTCAACAAAACACCATGATCTCAGTTAGAGCATCCACACAACCGATTTTATCTCAAGCATCCACTTAATGGTCCCATGGTTCCTAAAAATATCCCAACATGCATGAACATTAACCATGATGGATCTAAAACTCACCTCCATAGGAGTAACCAAATTTTCACCCTTCATAAAAATGATAGCTTCTATATCCCATTCTATATCCACACTTCATGAAATGACTAGACATGGTAAACACACTTACACCAGAGCACTAGAAAAAAATTGTAACCACTTATCGTCTCCGTTCTACTAGTATTGAAAAACTCAATTCTCAAAAAACACATAAAATGAGGATGAATCCTCCAATGTCCTATGGTGAACTACCCACCATAAGGATTTTTATACACCAATCCTCAAGAACCAACCTCAGGAGGTCTACTTTGGATACACCACTTATATTTCCTTAGGATTCAAACAAAAAAACACAATTGTGCTCAACACATTCAGTCAAATAGTGAACCAACCAACACTATGAATAACCCACACACACATTCCCACACAAAAGAAGTATTTATCTAAAGAATACATGTTTTCTACAACTCTCATCCTTGAGTTTGAGAGTTTCTATTAAAACACCTCCTAGACTCTCACACTCACATGATCCATGAACCAAAAACCTAGTCTATCATTCAACAAACTACTAACCCTTCTGCACATGAAGGTTACCTCCAAAAATATGGAGAAGCCTCATTGATCCACTAAAAAATAAATGAATCTACCTCATTTACATATCAACAAAATGATCACCCATCACTTAGGAATCAATTAAAACAAGAAATCATTCAACCATGCCCTCACTATGCTACCCAAAGAAAAATCCGAAACAAGTGTGGCCTGCTATCCAACCAAGCATACCTTATCAAGCCAACCATAAGGATAGGGTTACTCCCATCACTCTATATCATGATAAAAAAGAAACCTAAAATTATACTTCTTAAACAACTACCATGGTTACAATAGAAATTAACCAGACCCACCAATGGAAATATCAAAAACACCCACCAAAGACACCAGTGATAGTGAGTACACAGAATTCTACCGTATGACTAGTAGAACACATGAGGAAAGAAAAAATTCCCCCCCCCCCAAACTTCTTGAACTAGGAACATCGAGGAATCCATAACCTCGGGGAAGGATGATCCCAATTATACATCTCTCTATCATCTTTTGCCTCATCAAGCCACTAACATGGAACTCAAAACGTACACTGAACCACAAGGGTTACCATACATCCCTCGATGAAGGGACTAAACCCAAATCAATTGTGAAAATATCTCCATAGGATTCACATGTCCTATTATCGGAAGATGATATATATGTGTGGTACATCTGATTATAATTCCACTAAGAATCTATATGGGACAACACCATTTATGTTATTGTTGAAATTTTAAAAATTGAACCTCCATTATAAGTGAAAGCACACACCGAAGGGTATATATAGTGTGAATCCTACAAGCCTATAATGATGCATGAACATTGGCCTCTTTCCCATGGTTCGAGAGCCAAAAACTATTATAAATAATAAATCAAAAAACACAAATGAATCGCACTAAGTCAAATCAAACATTTAAAAAAAATAAAGAACTTAGATCCCATTACCTACAAATTTAGACTTACTATCAGAAAAGGTATTCATGAAATACCATTCTGATAACCATTACATAATCTAGCACATCCTTAGACTTCATGTCTACAAACTCTGAAAATCACATAACTTGACACAGTAGATTCTATTTTTAGGGAACTATCCATATTTCAGCTAATATGTCACATGACCTAGCTCTCCATAGGGCCTCAAGTAAACCTCCATATATGTTAGCATTTTTTAACTTGTGTCGAGGGACTAATGATACAATAGAGATACTATAACCTATGGGTATAGTGTAATAACAAAGGGAAATAACCAAATTCACACAAATACATAACTATAAAAGTAATTATAATAAATAAACTAATGGAATAACATTATAAAATAAAATGAAAAGTGGTATATAGTCATACAAACTAAAATCATACAAAAATAGTCAAAAATCACTTACCCACTTGGCCAACTACATATACAATACACATAAAATTGAAAATGAATACATCAGGATACAATGCTAATCCAAGACAGACCACATACCTAGTCCTCACAATGGTCAAACTATTCTTACTTGATCTAGAGACTACAAATGAGTAAATTTTCTTGATAAAGAAACACTAATCCTCTTCTTTATCCACATGAATACCTATGCTCTAACCCGAAATATGATATATGATCTCAACGCACTCTAAAGTTCATGTATGGAGGGTGATAAATAAATCTTAGTAGACCACCCCAAATTTTGAACCTATAATCTTCTATCATAACAAGTTCTTGCACACATTATATTTCAAGATGAGTCTAAAAATAATAACTAGCATAAAACAACTAAAAAAAATAAATGGGATAAACAAAAATAATTAAAATATCCAATTTTTGGTTCTAGACTAACACCTAAGTTAAATAAATCCCCACTCTTTTACATGATATAGGACTTATATCATTTTTCTAACCCAACCACAAGACATTAGGAATGGACACCAGATATATGTTAGAGATCTAATACTTCTAAAATGAAACATGATTAAATATAAGATGGTAGGGCATAACCATTAGGATCTAAAATGACAACACAAGACTTTCTTGGGATCTCAAACTCCATGGAATGATCTCAACTAGTGGTGTAAACTGTAGTAAAACTGAGAGAAATACTCTAGAAGATGGTAGCCCTGTATAATTCACTGAATACATAAAATAAACACCAGGGAAGGGGAAATCCCATAACCATAGTGCATGAAATTACTAGGAATAATGACACCCAACATATTTTAGGGTAAAACATATTTTGGACTATGAAATACTTTACTCCTCTATATCATCCATTATCTCCCTATTCCAATGTAACAATTTCTATCCATTGTAGGATAGAACTTGATAAATCATAGGGTCAATTCTTATCCAACTATATACCAATAGTATCCTCCAATAATATAATGTTGGGAAAGAACTTACACAAACACCTCCGCAAAAGATCCAAAAGAATGGATTGGTCAACTTTTGAATCTATTATCCAATATACTGAAAGAGAAGTCCCTTGTATCCCAATCTCAAAAATTCTTGAGGCTTCCCCAGTCCCTTGGATCAAATCATCCAAAAATCACCCATGGGATTCCACCACAAGTGTCTTAGTCATAATGGGACACCCGACGTCACTAATGTTGAGAAAGTACTGACCCCACATTGGATCAGTGATACACCTTAAGGTGTCATTAAATCCTATGAACATTGATCAATTTAAAAATTTATTTGTTCCCAAACCATACTAACTTTAAATGCATAGTATAGAAGAAGTGCGAGGTAGATCCCATAGAGAGTGGGGTACTCAACAATTAAAACACTTAAAAAAGGTTAGATCATTCTAGATTCTAATGGATTTCATTAAAATATTGATGTAATTAAAACAAATAAATTCAAGAAGATAAACATAAGAGACTGTAACCAGTTTCCATGAATGGATTTTCTAAATTAACTTATCCTTTCTTGAAAACTAATCATATTGGAAGGATGTGAAACCAAATAATTTCATCGATAGAATAAATTTTCATTCCCTATCAAAATAACCTATAATCCCAATTCAACATGGTTAGATGAATAAAAATAGCTAAAGTGCATTATGTTTGAATTTCTAAAAGTAGAAGAGTAATTCCATTCAATGGTCATGAATAAATCATCTCAATCATGTTGGGGTTCATTCATTACTGATGGAAAATGGTCAATGGATCAATAATTAATAAAATTAAATTCCAAGAACAATATGATACTTTTGAATATAATCATCCTTATGAGATAATGAAAATAAATCAATGATGGAACACACCCCTTTAACTGATTTCCCTCTCCCCTATGGGTTTTATCTAACCATCTTCAGGTCATTGCCAGTGAAAATTAAAAACAAATCAAAAGGAGATGGATTAATCAAGAATTAATGATAATGGAATGAATAAAAGGAAGATATTGTAATTAAAAATAAAAATCATCCAATTATTACATCGAAGAAAGAAAAGAAAAAGAAAAAAAACTATCTATGAATAATGGTGGGTTAGAACCCTATAGAATCCTCTTGATGGTCGCACCTCAAAAATGGAATAGAATGAAATTAATCCCATCTCTATAATTGTTATTTATAATCCTTTATTTCATAAAGAAGCTTCCCTCATGTCAAATATCTGTCTAATGACAATTTTGAGTGGTTTGAATGAATTCTCCCACAAAAAATTCATAAAAATCCCTTTGTTTATGTTGTATTAAGCATTTTCATGATGTGTAAACTTTACACAGTGTGTAATTTTTCACCACATGTATCAATTTAACGACCTACAAACTTCTTGGTCATACTCCACTTTTTTAATGGAATGACACATATGTTTCCTGACATGAAATGTTTTATATTTACTTAAAAGTTTATTTCCTCTACTTTCTACATATAGTTATTATAAAACATACACTAGTTTTACATGGGTGATGATTATATAACATATAAAGTCAAATTCATCTGCTAGAATATATTTTTTCCATTTATATTCAATTTTTTACCACTAGAATCTCCCTTACTGTCTTTTCCTTCAACCATCATCCATGGATTATTTGAAATTTTCGGTTGTTGCACCATGCAACTTCACGGATCAACATAGAGAGCCTTTATTATAGAGACCCTTAAATTTAATAAATCAATATTACACTTATTTAGTGAAATACTTAGTATATTAAATAAAAAAACACCAAAATATCATTTTAGTATAGTGCCTTTAAAAACTTGGAAACATGAACTCTGGTACAATAGTAAGCTACATTATCTTCAGTGAGGTTCTTCTTGAATATCACCATTCTTAGACACATCAAACATAATACATATCTTCATAACCTATGGGAAATGAAAAATAAATAGGGGTGATCTTAGATTCTTTGTAAGGATAAAAAAGGGAGACATGTACGAATAAATACGAGTATAGGGTTATGAGAATGTTATCATAACATTAGAATATCATACCATGCATATCATAAGATCATAAACATTAATCATGTCATAAATTATAGAATTTTATAATACATGAATCATAAGGAATTAAATAACATAATCCATGAAATAATAACATATTAATAGTACATGGAATTGTAGAAGTAACCTAAGAATGTAAAATAACATTTCCAAATTAGTCAAGGCATCACAAAAAAGGCCATATTGGTAGTATGGGTTCACTCCCCGTAGTATCATGGTAGTCATGGTTCACTCCCATGGCCATCTTAGTAGTATGAGTTTACTCCTCATACCATATTTGTAGTCATGTTCCACTCCCAAGTCTATCTTAGTATCCAATATTAACTCCCAATACCATATTAATATATCTAATGAAATAAAAATCCTTACCCAATTCATTAGAGGGAGATATAGGTCCCACCAATCTCATAATGAAATCATACATATGTGTGCCAAAAAATAATAAAAAATCATATCATAACCCATGAAATTAAATGGGTATAATAAATATGTAATCATATCATAATATTTGGAAAAAGAATTAGGTTTTATAATCATTTCATCAAAACCATAACCCTTGAAAATAAATATGTTTCAAAAACATATAACCTGTGAAAGAAAAACAGGTTTCACAAACATCATTCCATCAAAACATAAACCATTAAGAGAAAGATTGTGGATGTAAATAGTGAATAATTTATGTAGAATGGCATGAGTAACACCAATGGATGTCATATTAGATGAGAAATAATTTTGAAAGATATTTTAAAAACATTTATTGAGGAAAATATCCTTCATTATTTAGAAAAAAAATTTAAATATAAAATTTTTTGAATTTTTTTCCTAAAAATAAACATAAAAACTTTTAAAAAAATATTTGAAAAACTTTTTGAAAACCTTATCCTTTGAAAACTGCTTGAAATATTATAATTAAGTCTTTAGAACTTTTTGAACACCATGTCATTGAAAATACATTGAAACTTATAAAAAAATATTGAAAAAAAATTTAAAAAAAATTCTTTGAAATATTATATTGAAATCTTGAAAATGATTTGAGAAAAAAATTATTTAAAAATAATTCTAAAACATATAAAGAATGATTGAAATTTTTTTAAAACCATTTTATTTTAAAACTTATAAAATAAGATTGATTTTTTTTGAAAACTATTTCTTTGAAAATAGTTTGAAAACATATATAGAAGGCATAAAAATGATTTGAAAACAATTTTCTTGAAAAATAATTTAAAACAAAAAATTTCTAGAATATTAGGAAAAAAATAACTTCTTAAACTTTCAAAGGAAGCTTCATTGTAATGATAGTTATGACGGCAAGTAAATCCGCATGTGTTGAACATTCTTTTTACATCATAAAATGTTTAAAAAAGTTCCTCGAATGGAAAACACAAAGAATATTCCTTTTTTTAACTTTTGTTTTTAAAAGGTAAAAAATGGGTAAAAATTTCTTTTAAATATCATAGGATAATAGTAAAATAATTTTTTAATCCTTTTAGAAAATATGGTTTTGAAGGAACACAATATTTCTGACCAAAGAGAGAGGTAAATTTGGACTTTCTTAAAAACACTTTCTTGACCATATTATGTACTAAAGAGTGGGAAAATTGTACCATTACTTGGATATAACAAGAATAAATTGAGTGTAAAAAAATTCTTAAGAGTTAATGGGATGTGGATCATAATATTTCATTAATGAAAGCAATGTCATAAACAACCTTGAGAAACAATGAGATTGTTTCAGTAAACTCTTACTACATGGTAACTTTAAATTGTACTCCCCGTGTAAGAAAATTAAATTAAATGAAGCTTAAAATAGAATTTAAATAAATATATTCATGATATAACATGTAAAATTTAAGTAGATACACCTCATAAAATATTGTTGGTTCATAAAAAAATGTGTCTCAAAGAAGGAAAATTGAGACAAAACTATCTTACTGATTTGGAAACATTTGAAACATTTACCCCATGAAATAAAGATAAAATAATGGATCTGTAAATACCTATATATTTAATAATAATATTCATATAATAAATTCCTTGTAAGTATACACACCACACAAATGAAATGAGGAGTGAATAAGGCACGAATCTCATGAAAATAAAAAGTGAGATGAAATTACCTTACCTTGTGTATTGAATATCATCGCACTCCTTCAAACCTCATGTATAATAAATGTGAGTTTATTATACATATTTTAATGAACCATATTCTTATATCAAATACTATATATGGTTTGATTATGACTATATATTACTTGCGTGTTAACAATTTCATGTTAAGGTTATACTTTGAGTAATATTCTCTTTTTTTTTCTACTTGTGTCTTAATTTGTTAAAAATTTGGTCCTTATACATATATCATGATTTCTAGAATGTAAACCATTATTTAAATATCATGTATATTTATTATATGTGTATTATAATTGTAATATCCTGAACTTTTTGGAGGTAGTCCATTGTTTGAAATTTTGGATTAAATCTCTTATTTGGTTAATGATGTGTTTCTAGGAAGTTTGCGTGGAATTGGGGGAGTTCTAGGGGATTGGACCACAAACTAATGGGAAACTAGGCCAAACTATTTAGGGAACATGGATGGCACATGGTTGGAACATGGTTAAGTAAATCATGCGATTTGGGAGGCCAAATTGTACAATTTTGGACAACAACATATCTTATGGTTAGCACATGGTTTATAGACCGTTCAGGTCTCCCCAAGTAATAGTGTGATTGAAATTTCCTTGGATAGTGGCTTCCACATAGTTTTCACACCATTTTTCAAACCGTGTGGGAAAAAATGCACCCTTTTAAAAGTTGGAACACTTAAAAAATTTCCACTATGGGATTTTAAATCCTCACTCAATTTTCCTTCCTATTATTAGCCCTATAACACTAGTGATGAACCAAAAACTACCATTACTTTAGGGGATCAATATCCGTTATTTATAGGACATTTGGAGTGCCTTTGGTTGCTGGTTGAAACTATGGGTAAATCCAATCCTCTCATTTCTCCTCTTTTTTCAGATTAGGGCTTGTATATTGGATAATATTCTTCCAAAGCTCTAAACCACTCTTTTTATAGTGCAATCAAGGTTGAGGATCTAAGGGGTATTTGAATCTAGATCTAAGGCTTTTAATAAGAGTGTGTTCGCCAACAGATTCAAGGTTTTTGGTCTACATGTTATATCCCATAGTTATTATGAGAAGTCTTTCATATAAACTTGTGTTCATTATTTCCCTTATTATGTTTATGGTGCTATTAGTGATTTTTGGTGAAATGGGTTTCAAAATGATGAATTGAACCCCTCATGGTCCCTGTGAGATGAATTGAGGATGAATTGACTAATTTAGGGATACCATGGGGTGTACCTACCTTCGCAAACATGGTTAACAAAAATGTTAAGTGCATGATTGACTTGTAATTAAATAGAGCCCCTAATGAATATGTCAAATGGTTACTTTGTGGATGAAGAAGGAAAAATGGATAGTTGTGTATAAAGGTGGTTAATGTCTAAGGGATTGTTTTTCTTGACATAAAAATGGGTTAAATGGAATTTAATGTGAATGTTCCAAATGACTTGTGATTTATATTTAGAATGCATAAGGGGGTTAATACATGGGAAATGATAAATTATTTAAGTGAGTTAACATGTGGTAATTGTTGAATAATTTAAATGGGTTGACGTATTAAAACTAGTGAATATTCATAATGAGCATAGGAATAAGAAATAGAGATTATACTAAATGTAAATTCACTGTAAATTAAAATGTGATAATGGGTTATGGAATAATATTGACTCCCATGTTGAGTTGGATTTAATGTGGTAGTTATGTATATTGCTGGAAGTGTGGTTATGATATGATATGTGTGGTGAATGTGTTATATATATAAGCATATGCACATGGATTAGTGGTTGGAGAAAGGGGTGAGGGTCCTCCCATGGGCCGGGTTGTACTGATGGTCTAACCCCACCTAGGAATGCATGGGTTTGGGAGTTAGACTAATGATTCATGTCCCTAGTGATTGCATTCAATGATATTACCTAGATAGAGGCTCCAAGGTATGTTGTGATGTGTTTACCCCTAGTGAGATGGTGACTTGTATTATTTATCTTCTACTTAATGTTGACAGCCATAACCATTGTGAAAAATTTGTAAATGGATAATTAATTGGACACATGATGGTAATGGACAAATAAAATAAGATGATTTAAATGAAAAAATGGGACTAATGTTAGAAATGGCTAAAGTAAAGATGATTACCTAGTGGAACCCAAATTGTATTTCATTTACTTTCTATTTAATTTGTATTTTCATGAACTATTAGTTTAGATTAAAAATTTTGTATACATCATTGGTGGTGGCCTATAGAGTTTCACTCAAACCCTTCTGGGGCATCGTTGGGTACCCAAGAAGATTTCATGGGTGCAAGTCAGGACAAGGGTCGGGGTACAATGCTTTGGATTTGATTAGGGCTTTGTATGTGCATGGATGATGTTTTAGACTTACATTTATGACTATTTTGGGGGTTTCATAGTTTTTCTTTATTTTGGTGTTTTGTTCACTTGGAACTATTAGCATGTCATGACAAATTTACTCATGAATTTGGTTTGCACCCAGATTTGGGAGATGATTTGTTATGCATGTTCATTGGTTATTAAAATTTGTTTCCTCAATTCTATATATTTTTTCACTATTTATTACTCTAAAAAAGAGGGAATAGACTCCCTACATATCCTATTAGACCCTCACCACTAGTCAAAATCCTCTGGTGTATGGGGAGGAGCGCTTGAGGTCATGTGGGGACCTAGCTCAGAGCACCGGTTTAGTGGATCCTGTGTTAGGGGTGTTAAAACGTGGTATCAAAGTTCTTCTTTTCTATGGTATGATTATTTGAAATGGTATAATAGAGTATATGATATGTCAGTCCTTGGAAATGAGCTCATTTTTGGTAGTAGCTAACCCATGTGTGATGTAAAACCCAAGTCACCTAGGGTGGTAATTGTTATTCTTATTGTGCGTTGTTACATTTGATGATATTTCACCATTGGGTGATGAGATTGTTGTGTGACCTGATAATTTCATGATACATTTCTTGTTTTCATAATGGCATGAGGTTGTGAATGCATTCATCATATAGGTACTGAAGTGTGTTAGTGACATGAATCATTATAGGCACACACACTGGACGAGTGTGGGTGATAGAGGGTACAATGCATTTGAATTTCATGAAATTTAAGGAAATGATGTCTAATGAAATAATGAAAATTAGTAAAAAGGGAAATAAAATGTTAAAAATGGTTAAGGAATTACACTTAATGTAGGGTGAAAATTGGTCAAAATGATAGTTGTAGTAAGTTCTAAAATGGGAAATGTTCCTAGGAGTAAGGGTTCACATTTTAAGTATGGAATAGTTCAGAAATAGTTCCAATGTGAGTAGTGTAACCATTTATGTTGGTTTACCTATGTTATCTATGGCCTTAGTAGGAATGGTCAAGTGTAGTTTTTGGTATGTGATGATGACATGTGGGATAGTGCATGCAATAGGTTGTTTATAGCCAGTAAATAGCCTTCTTTTATATGAAATGTGAAATCCTTGTATTATGTGTTCTGATATGTATACTTTGAATTATAGGATAATACCAACACGATGATGTGTTTTAGTTGACAGGCAATAGGATTTCATTGATAATTCTTATCTAGAAGTTGAGAAAGAAAACCTGGAGATTTCAGGCAATAAGGGAGATGAGAATTTACATGATAACTTCATTCATTTCATCGAGATAATGGAAAGGTACCCTGGGTGGGTTGTGAAATAATGGTTGAGATTAATAGGTAGTTTCAACTAAAACATGGTGAAATTTTTTATGGAGAGGGTGGACCTGAGGTTGTGGAATTCTGGATAGAGTGTATCCAAATGATTTTGGATCACTTGGAGACCCCTATAGAGAAGAGGGTCAAGCTGGAAACTTATATGCTGTGAGGCCAGGAAAGGCATCAGATGGATGTTCTAGTTCAGACTCAGTAAGTAGATAGTATTAGTTGGAAATATTTATAGGATATGTTTTTTGAACACTTTTATCCTAAAACATTGAGGTATGAAAAAGCTATGGAGTTTACGAGGTTTAACTAGGGGTTTATGATGGTCACAAAATATGCTATTTGTTTTATTTAATTGAAATGATTTGTTCCTTCTTTGGAGGGAGATGAGGCAAACATGGCGATATATTTTTAAGATGGAATTAGGTATGATATCAAATCACAGGTGAATATCTTTCATTTTAATAGGGTCTTTGAAGTGGTGGATCAAGCCCTTATATCATAGGGAAACCTCAGGGAGGCATCTGGTAAAAGACATGAAGTTCTAGTTGGGTGAAAGAGTGTTTAGTATTCTGAGACTAGGCATCACCACATCGAGATTTTTCACTAGGGAGGTGGTAGAAAGGGTAGCCAAAAAAAGAAAATAGTCTCTCATGTTAGTGATCAAGTTTACTGCTATTAGTGTGGTTGGCCAGGACACATGCGTTGTCAGTGTTCTCAACCACCAATTGAGTGCCGAGCATGAAACATATTGATCCATGTGTAGAGGTTATGTAGGAACCTATGGTAGTTTGGAAATGATGGAGGTCCAAGACCAGTGCAGAGTATAGGTTGGGGGTTAGTTACCCCATACCAGGTTGGTAGTTGGAGTTCAACTGGCTGTACCCATAGAGTCTATAGACATGGTACTCCTGGGAAAGATCATCCATATTAGTAGGGTAGTAAAGCACTAGGAACTCAGTCTAGGGCCCAAGGGAGAGGGAGAGGTCATCTTCATGTAGTCCATTCTACACCTGTAGGTTGCAAGGGTTGTCCATCAACTATTAGAGGTATAATTCATGTTTCTTCCATGATTTTTAGTACTTTATTTGATACATGCGCCTCAAATTATTTTATTTCTACATAGTTGGTAGTTGTGTTGGGTCTAAAAGTGGAATGTTTGAGTGGGATTATGTTTATCGACACACCATTAGGGGTGAGAACTGAGGATGTCAGACAATTTATGGGTTGTGCTCTAGAGGTTGTTGGGTACCTTTTCTGGTGGGATTTATTCATGCTTGAAACTTCCAATTTTTATTTGATTCTAGCCAATCATTTGATGGTGTTTCACCAATAACACATTGATTATTACCATCAAAGGGTAACATTCACATATTTGGAGAGATATTTCTATGTCCTTTACAGAAACTGGGATGTTCAGGTAGGTTGTACGGGGCCAGTTTGTCCACATTTGGGAGAACTCATAACCCAAGTGGACTACCTCATGCTTGATGATGAGGGAGTGGATTAGGATGTCTTCTTCCTATGGTGTATTAGTTTTAGGACATGTTTCTTATGTATTTTTTGAGGATTCCACCCAAGAGTAATGTTGTGTTCATGATAGAGTTGCTGTCGAGGGTGGGGCCAGTTTCCATTCCTCTATATAGAATGGATTCAGAATAACTTATTGAGATTAAGACCCAATTAGAGGAACTAGAGAACAAAGGTTTCATACATCCTAGAACTTCACCATGGGGATATCCAGTGCCATTTTCCGAGAAGTCCATTGTATTTTTGTGGTTGTGTGTGGATTATAGGATGATGAACTAGGTGAATATCAAGAATCGATACCCTCTTCATTGAATTGATGATTTGTTTGAACATATGAGAGGTGCTTAAGTGTTTTTTGAGATATATTTTATATCAGGGTTTCATCAGCTGAGGGTGAGACCTTTTGATGTACCACATACATCTTTCAGGGGAAGGTACACATTGTATGAGTTTGTGGTGATGTCGTTCAGGTTGACCAATGACCCAACTATGTTAATGGAGTTAATTAATAGATTATTCCACCCCTATTAGGATAAATTCCTAATTTTCTTCAGTGATGACATCTTGGTGTACTCTAAAACACATGACAATCATCCCAAACATCTTGACATCATCTTGGGTATACTAAGAGAGAATAAGATTTACACCAAGTTATCCAAATGTCAATTATGGATAGGTAAAGTGAAATTATTGGTTCACATCATCTCTGAGTTAGGTGTGTCGGTGGATCTAGAGAAGGTGCAGGCTGTGTTTTCTTAGGAACAACCCAAGAGTGTTTATGACAGTTAGAGTTTTTTGGGTTTGAATGGTTATTATAGGAGGATCATTAGATATTTTTATCATTTGGAAGCACCATATTCTGTCTTAACCATGAAGGGAGTTATGTATGAGTGGTATGATGCATGAAATAATGAGTTTCAAGAGTAAAAGAAGTGGTTGACAACCACATTGATATTGATATTACCCGATCTAGGTAAGAGGTACACCTTGTTTTGTGATGCATACAGTGTTGGACTTCGGGTATTGTTGATGTGGGATGATCAGGTTGCAACTTATGGGTCAAGGTAGTTGAGGCCTCAATAAAGGAATTACCCTACTCATGATATTCAGTTGTTTATGGTGGTGTATGCTTTTAAATATTAGATGGACTATTTGTTGGGGGAGCGGTTCACAGAGATTATCGACCATAAAATCCTTAAGTATATCTTTTTCATCATGATATGCATCTTCAGCTAAAAGATGGATTGAATACATGTATTATTTTTAATTCGAGTTAGTTTACATTTTAGGAAAATGGAATAGTGTCATAAATGCTTTGAGTTGGAAAACTCAAATTCAGGCTATTCATGAGTCTAAATCCAAGTGGAGGATGATGGACTTGTTTCTTAGATGCACTTGGAGGTGCAGGATAGGAACAGGCAGATGACTCTTTTGTCCATAGTAGTGGAGTTCGCACCCTTGATCTTGGTCTTGGGGAGTTATCTTGAGGATAAATAATGTTTGTCTATGAAGGAAATTCTTAAAAGTAGGGATTCACCTTCGAGTTAAAATGTGGGTGATGATGGGGTTGTCTGCGGTCATGGACATGTTGTGGTTCCAATAGGTATATGGGGAGATTTGATTTGTGAATTACACACATCAAAGTGGGTAGTGAAACCTTGTTTGGAAGAGATGTATCGTTACCTTCATAGGTAGTATCAAAGTCCATTTATGAATAAAGAGGTTGAGGGTTTTGTAGCATGATGCCTTAACTATTAGTATGTGAAGGTTGAGCATAAATACCTAGGTGGGTTGTTACAACCATTGACTATTCTATAATGGATTTGAATGATGTAACAATGGATTCTGTTGTGGGTCTTATGATGATTCCTTGGAAGAGTGATATAGTCTGGGTAGTTGTGGATCAGTTGACTAAAGTAGATCATTACTTTCAGATCCAAGATACTTTCACCATTGATAAGTTGGGCGAGTTATGTGTTCAAGAGATAATGTGGTTTTATGGTGTACCGAGGAATATCATTTCAGATCGGGATCCACATTTTATATCGCATTTCTTGAAACGATTACAGAAGGCGATTGGTTCTCAAGTGTTGTTGAGTTTTTATTTTCATACTCAAATGGATGGGAAGTATGAGCATATGATTAAGGTGTTAGATGAAATGTTGGGGGATTGGGTCATGGATTTTAGTGATTCATGAGAGAAACGATTTTCTCCTATTGATTTTTCCTTAAAAATAGTTTACAAGCTAAAATTTAGATGGTGTCATTAGAGGTGGTCTATGGGAGGCTATGTACATCACTATTATGTTGTTTGAAAGATAGAGAATCTGAGTTGTTGATACCAAGTCTCATTCAGGAGACATTGAAAAATCTTCAATTGATTCAAAAAGGCATGTAAATAGCTCATAGTAGGTAGAAGTCATATGCATACCAGCATTGTCAAACTCTTGAGTTTATGGTGGGTGATAGTGTGTTTCTTATGGTGTCTCCAATGTTGGGTCACTGTCAAATTCTGAAATAGGGAAAGTTGGCACGTAGGTAAGTGGGACCATTTGATATCATGGAAATGATCAGGCTAGTGACATACCGATTGGATCTTCCACAGTGATATAGTGTTTTGCATGATGTTTTTCACATTTGCCATCTTCTAAAGTATCACCTTGATCTATCTCAAGTGGTTAATTTTTAGGGTTCTTAGCTTGAGGCTGATGCATGCTTTACGGAGCATCGGGTTCGTATTGTAGATCATAGTGAGAAAGTCTTGTGGGGAAAGGTTGTTCCTTTGGTTTGAGTTTTATTATAGCATGGGAATGTGTAGGAATAATATTCGGAGAGAGAGTCAGAAATGTGTTCTTAATGGCCCAACCTCTTTGCTTTGTAAGCTTATTGATTATTTGGAATTTAGCTTAAGGATGAGCCATTATAAGGTGGGTAGGTTGTAATCTATTGGACTTTATGGAGGTATGTCCTTGTTTGAGATTTTGGCATAAATATCTTATTTAGTTAATGAAGTTTTTCTCAAGAGTTTGAGGGGCCTCAGGGGTGTTCTAGGGATATATAACATTACATAAGTGGAAACCAGGCCAACATATGCAAGGCACATGGTTGGCGCACGATTAAGTAAACCTTGAGAGGTGGGAGGCCAAATTGTGTAATTTAGGGCAGTACCATATCGCAAAACTGACACACGATTTTTAAACTGTGTGGTTCACCCTAGGTAACCATGTGACCAAATTTACTTGGATAGTGTCTTGTGCATGGTTTGTACACAGTTTAGAAAACAGTGCAGGTAAACTATGCACCCTTTTAAAATTTTGAAAAATTACAAAATTGACACTATGGGATTTTAAACCCTCACATGATTTTTCCTCCACTTATCTTCCTTATAACCCTATTGGATATCAAAAACCACCCAAGATTCTAAGGGATATATCTCTTTCATTTCTATTCCATTTAGAGCAATATTGGTTCTGGATCGAAGCTCTGGGTAAGTCTAATCCTCTCATTTCTTCTCATTTTTAGATTAGGTATTGTATCTTGGGAGATATTCTACCGAATATATAAAACCCTCATTTCTAGTGGAATATAGGTTGAGGCTTCAAGGGGTGTTTGAATCCATATCTAAGGATTCTATAAAGAGTGTGTTCATCAATGTATTCGAGGTTGGTGGTCTACATGTTATATCCCATAGTTTTTATGAGGATTTGTGAATATAAAATGGTGTTCTTGCTTTCCATTTTTGTGTTCTTTGTGCTATTAGTGATTTTTTTGTGAAATGGGTGTCAAAATGATAAATTTAACCCCTCATGGTCCCCATGGGATGCATGGAGGTTGACTTGACTGATTTAGGGACAACCATGGGGTGCGTCGACCTTCCCTAACATGGTTAATGGAAATGTTAAGTGCAAGATTGATTTGTAATTAAATATAAAACTTGATGAACTTTTCAAATGGTTAATTTGTTGATAATGAATGAAAAATGGATAGTTGTGTCTAAAGGTGGTTAATGACTAAGGTATTGTTTGGCATGGAATAAAAATGGGTTAAATGAAATTTAATGTGAATGTGAAAAATGGTTTATGATTTATATTTGGAATTCATAAGGGGGTTAATACATGGGATTTGATAAATTAGTTATTTGAGTTAATATGTGGTAATTGTTGAATAAGTTAAATGGGTTAATGTATGGAAACTAGTGAGTATTCTTAACGAGTTTAGGCATAAGAAATGGGAATTGGGATAAATGGAAATGTACTATAAATGGTATAATGATAATGTGGTGTCACATAATATTCACTCCCATGTCCTGTTGGATGTAATATGGTGGTTATATATATTTTTGGATGTGTGGTTATGATATGGTATGTGGGGTGAATTGGTTATATATATAAGCATGTGCACATGGATTAGCGATGGGATAAAGGACTGAGGCTCCTCCTATAGGCTGAGTTAGATTGATTCTCTAACCCTACCCATGAATGCATGAGTTAGGTAGTTGGAATTATTCTCTATTCCCCTAATGTTTTCATTCAATGAGATTACAAGGATGGAGGATCCAAGGTATTTTGTGACATTTTTACCCTCAGTGAGATGGGTACATGTCTTATTTGCCTTATTCATAATGTTGATAACCTTAACCCCTATGAAAATGTTGTAAATGGATAATTAATGGGACACATGATGGTAATGTACAAAGAAAAGAAGATGATGTAAATGGTGAAATGGGACTAATGTTAGAGATGGTAAGATGAAATAAAAAACACTGTTCGTGGAGACGGTAGGTCATGCGTACGCATGAACACTATTTCTATTTTATTGTCATATTGAAAGAAAAAAAGAAAAAGAAATATATATATGTATATAATATAATTAAATTAGCATTATTATGTCATATATATCATATATTTTCACTAAACACATCTATAATTCATTCCATTTAGTGTTTGAATGAATCACATCACTTTGATGGGGTGGTAGTCCACACTTCCTTAAACAAAATTATCGTATTGACATAAGATGGAAAGAATAAAGGTACATTCTAAATAAAACTGAAAAAATAATAAATACGTTATAAATATTATATATATCATATATAAATATATTTTACATCATAATTTACACCATAAGAGGTTGTAAGGGAAAAATGAACAATCATCGTTTTGTGAGACGGTAGTTCTCCGTACACGTAAATAGTAGGTTTGTTACACATTAGAGGGAAATGCGTGTATGTGAATGTAGAAACATTAGAATTAAAACATACTAGTATATTTAGGATACTGGTTTTGTTATATAATCATTGAATAAGAAGATTTTATGGTGATTAAAATGAAAATAAAATTAAAGAGCTTAAGGAAAGATGCCCCCTCTTATTCGGGTAACACTTTTTGGTTTGCAACAAAGGGAATCCTTGGATTTATTTAATCTCAAGGGAAGGATTATAGGATTATGAGAGGAATTTTTAAGAGATATTTTGTAAAATATTGATCAATACAAATTGGATTGAGAGGTGTGATTAAGTGGTATGATTGGATGCATTTTTATAGTGGAGGAGTAGTGGCACTCATCTAAATTGTTTTAAAAGGAATTACACCAACGTTTTCCCATGTCAAGTGGATAAAAAAATGGTCCCAATTATTTACAAGGGAGTATAGGGTATAAATATATCCATAAAATGTCTCTTTAACAAGTTTATACATCATATGGCCCCTTAATATTAATGTTTATTCCCTTATTGGGCTTAATTTTACCTTAATCGTTGTAATTAATTTTAATTACTTCCACTAATATTTTTGGTAAAAAACAAAGTTAAAATTATTAGATATTATAATCTAAACTAATTCAAAATATGGAATCAATTTTTCCAAATTCTAAACACATAAATGGTACAAATTAATTTAAATTTAATCTTGCAGATGGGAAGACACTACAAGTTTTTAAAGTTAAAACATCCAAAAGTTTGTTATGTTTTATTCCCAATTTCAAGATGAAATTGATTAAAATAATATAAATTTTATTAATTTATAAAAATATTATATAATTAAACTTTTAAATCAATTTAATATATAATTTATCCTTGTGAATAAATTATATGAAAAAAAAGTTTTGAATTAAAATTCAGTATTTTTCACTTTTCATTAAAAAATAAAAATTCATAGTAAAATACAAAAAATTTACCCTAACCTAATTCTTATTTTAATATTTAAAATATAATGTTCATTTTCATATATTAATTCTATAAAAGTTCCAAAAATTGGATTCAAAATGGTTTCTCTATTAAAAGGTGTTAAAATGCCTTAATAAAAATATATAGGGTTTTAAGCATAAAATTTAGTTTATTCTTATCTTATGTATATCAAATATATTGGATGGATATATAAAATATTTTATTTAATACATAAAATATATATATATAATTAATATCACTCACTAATTGTAGTTAGTTTAATTTATTAGGGTAAAATAACTTTCTAGAAATAATAATAATAATATATTCCTTTATGTTCAAATGGTTTTCATATTGATTTAAAATTAATTGGTAACCTATTAATTCATATTATATTTTTATAAAACATATATTTTCATAAATTAATTAATACTGTTCATAACCACTAATTTAAAAGCTTGGTTATATATTTTTATATAAATAATAACATTTTAATAATTTATTATTGTTCAATAAAATAGTCTTTCATGTTATGCAACCCACCTAGGAAATTCGTTGTTGCATGTAACACAAGATAATCTCAACTTTCCATGTAGAGAAATATAAAATTTTATATTGCAAGCAGTGTAATATTAACTTGGTGTTACATATATCATAACCCAAACACAGTTATTTAATATAAAATAAACTATTTTCAGTGTCGCGTGAAATGAAAAATATCAAAACTATTACATTAATTAGAAAAAAAATCCAAAAAATCTTAGGGTGTTACATTATACCCCATTAAATTGAATTCCCCCTCAAAATTCTCCTCTGTTATCAAAGGTTTAATACTTGAATGTTTCTTTCATAGAAACCCACATTGTAAAAATGAATAATAAAATATCACTTAAAAGGGAAAGTTGAAACCATAAAAATTACCCAAAGTAACATATAAATAGGTTTCCACATAGGATAACATAGGTGGGAAGTGAAACTATGGATATAGGAGATAAATCTAACTATCTTTTTCTAATGGAGAGTGATATAGAACATGGTTAGGAGAAAGTTAACAATCAAAAAGCCATAAATCTGCGATGATCTATGAGGCCATTTGATTCATCTGAAATGAATGTACTATGATAACATTTTTTGTTTCAAGGTCATTTTTCCTATAGGTGAATAATTTTCATGAAAATTTTTACTTTCATGATTTCAGAACTACCTTACCCCTTTTTTTCATTGGTCAACATCCACTTAATCTCTCATTCCAAGAAATGAGGATCATTTTTTCATTCATAAAGAATTAACAAATCATGAGATCCATGATAATTCATCCCATATGTCTTCAGCTATAATCAACAAAAATTTGTTAGAACAAGTTATCCAATATACAAGAATCCTCATATAGTGAGATAATACTTTAAGCTCAAAAACTTCATCTGAGTTTTAGCTTTAACTTTACATAAATGGTTAACCTTATAACCCTTTTGAAAGATGAAAATACAAAAATTTATAATGTATGTCATGAAATTATCTTAAAATTGATCCCCCAAAATATCAAAAAGTAGCTCTAGGTTTTCCAATTTCCAAAAACATGAATACCATCATCAAGTATTATCTTGAAATAGGGTAATAACCTGAATTACCATAAATTCTTTTTGAAAACAAGAATACTTCCTTATTCCAATGATTATAGTATATATTCATTAAATCAATGAAGTTTTAAATTCATGCAGGATTAAATATAATAATTTTTCAAAAAATCCTTAATTAGATCTAGGGTAATCAGTGCTATACACATTACTTTTTCTGAATTACTGTAGCAGTACTGTAGTAGGCACTATAGAAGTACTATAGCAGGCACTGTTCGGTACTGTAGCAGCCAAAACTATTCATCCATCTGGGCCTTCGGGCCACCGGTCTGGTCCTCGGGTCCTACAAGGATTTCGGGCCACCCAAGGCCTTCGGGTAAGTTGATTCTCAAGGCCTTTGGGCCACCTTAAGGCCTTAGAACCACCCCAAGGCCTTCGAGACACATGAATGCAGGCCCCAGACACACTACAAAAAGAAGCAGCCCTATAAGAGGATTTAGAGAAGGTGCACTCACCAGAGTAGAGCCAAATGGATTGTCAGAATGAGAGAGTATGGCTATGCCATCAGTAATATCATGTTCTTGCACGGGAAGCCCAGCTAGATGGTCATGAAAAGGTGGAGAGCTACTATCAGGATGTAGATGCTAGGGAGGGGAAATTCCTTGTAGATCGTCTAGTTGAATTCCCTAAGACCTTCGGGTCATGTAATCTCCTAAGCCTATGAGCCATGTAATCCTTGAGCCTACGGGCCTTGTAAGGGTTCCCCCTCATCCCTTGAAAGGGGGGTTATCAAAAATCAATAAAAATGAAGGCCTTCGGGCCATTCAGGCAAGGCGAACACAAATTTATCAAAATCTTGATCACATTAAGGGATACCTTCCCTTAATCAATATATCACTTTTCTATATCTTCATCATAATTGAAAATATCCTTTTAAATAATTAATGAAAACTTATTCTAAAAATACTTATATATTTCATGATTTATATAACAAAATATTTGGTTTCCAAAACATAAATACTCCATTCATCCAACTTTATTCTTAAACCATTACACAATCATTATAAAATTATTCCTTAATACCTCTTTCCTAGAATATGAAATATGAATCATGTATTAACATTTATAAAGCTCAATTTAATCATTCTTATCAACAATAATATTAGATGAACACAAAACTTTCATATTTCATTTGTGGTATCTTAATCATAATCAGAAAAACTATTACTTGTATTACCTTGTTGACTATATTCACGAGCCTCCCAAATATGACATCAATTTTCATAATTCCCATAATTTACGCATTTAAATAATTCATTAATTTATAATACCTTAAGGAGCCCAAAATTCCCATCAATTCCATTACCTGAACTTTTCATTTACAATCACTTTCTTTGTGTATTTATTTTTTCACAGTAAAACACCTTCTTATTCCTCTAATACATTCACATATGTGATTCTTTCCACATTATTCAAATAAATTAAACCAATTATTCTTTTCTCCATAGTCTCCATTACCCAAAATCTTAGGTAAATCCTTCTTTATCTTCTTTAGTGATTCTGAGAGTTGGATAAACTACACATTGGAAATCATGTTCCTTGAAAACTGAATATAAATTATCGCAACATACTTTAATCATGAGATCGTACCATTTTTATACTAATCAGAAAATTTTCAGTCACATTCAACAATGACCCAATTCCTTCTGATTTTAACCATTGACTAAAAAAAGAAATAGTGTGATAAACACTTATCATAGTGGAAAACCACATAATTGTGAAAAATAATTACTTATATTATGTCTAAGTCACAATACATGCTTATTTAATCTATGTAACCATAGGTTTATCCTAGGGTATTCAAATTCATCCTCTATTTAAATCCTTCATTATTGTTTAAAAATAGTTTGTGAATTACAAAAGAATATCCCCTGAGAGTGTTAAATAAGGTGTGCGGTAAGGCCCATTATTGTGTACCAGGTTACGCTGAGTTATGCTTGACCCACCTTAAAAGATTTATTATCCCTAAGTACATCTATTTTAGAACCAGATCCACTTGTAGTATCCAGAAAAGGATGAATTTATAGGAAACAACTCACTATATCATTTACCAAAATTCCAGGACATTTTCCTATACATTAACTCAACCTTATACTTATCCTTCAACACATCCCTAGACGTATCATTAGAAATATGCCCAGGGATCTCAGTAAAGTTTTCTCATCCTAGTTTCCAAAGGTAAACTATACCATTTCTCTAATACCAAATATAGAGACCCTTTATTTTCATACATTAACATTGCATTTATTTTCTGGAATACTTAATACATTACACAAACAAACACCCAAATACCGTATTAGTCAACTTCCTTTAGAAACCTAGAAACATTAACACTCATAAAAAAGAAGCTACATTATCTTACAATAGGTTCTTCTTGACTTGTAGTCTACTTAGAAAAATCGAACATAATATATAGCTTCATTACACGGGGGAAAGGAAACAAAAAAATGGGTGATCTTAGATTCTAAATAAGGGTAAATAAGGAAGAAAAGTAATAAAAACATGAGCATGGGGGAATGAGAACATGATCATAACATTATAAGATCATACCATGTATATCATAAAATTGTAAACATAAATCATGGAATAATAATTGGAAGTTCATATTCATAAGGAAATAAAGAACATAAGCCATGAAATCATAACATAGTAATAATAAATGGAATTCTGGTAGACACATAAGAATATATAATATTATTTCTATAGTATTCAAAGAATCATTTCCAAGGCCATATTGGTTGTATGGGTTCACTTGCCATACCATATTGGTAGTCATGGTATACTCCCATACCCATATTAGTAGTATGAGTTAACTCCTCATACCATCTTGGTAGTCATGGTTCACTCCCATGGCCATATTAGTAGTCAAGGTTCACTCCCAAGATCATCTTATTCTATCTCATTAGATATAAATATTTATCCAATGCATTGAAGGGAGAAATAGGTCCCATCCATATCATAATGAAATCATACATATATGTGCCAAAAACCATAAAAAACCATATCATAACCCATTAAATGAAATTGGTATCATAAACATGTAATAATATCATAACTTATGAAAAATGATACATGTTTCATAATCATTTCCTCAAAACCATAACCCATAAAAAGAAGTGTGTCTCAAAAGAATATAACCTGTGAAAGAGAAACTGGTTTCATAAAGATAATTCCATAAAATCATAAAACATTAAGAGAAACAATATGGATGTAAAAATTGAATCATCTCCCAATAAAGGTATAATTAATACCAACAAATGTCATCTTAGATGAGAAATAATTTTTAAAATATCTTTTAAAAACAGTTCCTAAGGAAAATATTGTTTCATATTTAAAAATTATTTTAAACATAAAACCTTTTGAAACCATTTTCATGAAAATAAACCTAAAAAATTATAAAGTAATCATTTAAAACATTTTTGAAAACATTTTCCTTTGAAAAAATCTTGAAAACTTATAATGAAATTATGAAAACTTTTTGAAAACCATTTTAATGAAAATAAATTGAAAACTTATATAGAAAGTCTGAAAACATTTTTCAAACCATTTCTTTGAAAATACTTTGAAAACTTATAAAGAAAGCTTGATTTTTTTAAAATAATTTTATTAAAAATTATTTAAAAACTTATAAAGAAATATTGAAATAAATTTGAAAACCTTTTTACTTGAAAACTTATGAAAGCATCTTGAAAATGTTTTTAAAACCATTTCATTGAAAATAATTTGAAAACTTATAAAGAATTCTTGAAAATGTTTTGAAAATAATTTTTTTGAAAAATAATTTAAAATAATAAATTTCTAGAATATTAGGGAAAATAAATTTTTAATATTGTAAAGGTATAATCAATGGACTGATGGTCATTATGTTAGGTAAATCTGTATATTTTGAACATTCCTTTTGCACCGTAAAAAACTTTAGAAAAGTGCATCGACCTGAAAACCAAAAGAAGGTTATTTTTTAAAAACAATTTTGTTTTAAAAAGGTAAAACGTGGGTAAAAATTTCATTTAATGATAATTGGAGAATAATAGAATATTTTTTGAATCCTTTTATAAAATATGGCTTTGAAGGAACACAGATTTCTGTCCGAAGAGAGAGGTAAATTCAGACATTCTTAAAAACACTTTCTTAACCATGTTATGTTAAAAGGATTGGAAAAATGGTACCATTAAATAGATATAACAAGATTAATAGTAGGTTATTAATTTTATTGATAGTTCTTGAGATATTGATCATATTATTTCATCAATGAAAGCATAATCATTATTAACCTTGATAAATGATGAGATTATTTCAATAAACTCTTACTGCTTGGTAACTTTGAATCACACTCCACATATAAGAAAATGAAATGAAATTAATCTTAAAATATAATTAAAATGAGTAGATTTATGATATATTAAGTCTAATATAAGTAGATACACCTTGAAAAATAATTTTGTTTTATAACAAAACATGTGTCTTAAAGAAGGAAAATTGACTAAAAACTATCTTACCGATTTGGTTACTTTTGAAAAATTAACCCCATGAAAGAAATATCATATAATGTATATTTAAATAATAAAATATTTAATTATAATATTCATATATTACATTCATGGGAAGTATATTCACTACACAAATGAAATGAGCGGTGAATAAAGCATTAATCTCATGAAAATAAAAAATGAGATAAAATTACCTTACCTTGTGTATTGACTCTCATCGTACTCATTAAAAACGTAGGTATAATAATTGTAAGTTTATTATAATTATTTTACAGAAAGATATTCTTATATATAATACCATATATTTTTTTATTATGAATTTTAATTACCCACTTGTTAATAATTTCATGTTAAGGTTACGCTTCACGTAATATTCTATTTGAGTTCTGCTTTTGCCTTAATTTGTTATATAATTGGTCCTTATAAATATATCATGATTTAAATAATGTAAAACATGGTATAAATATCATTTATATTTATTATATGTGTATTATAATATTCTATTTAGTATATAAGTATGAAATGGAAAACACTATTCATGGAGACGGTAGGCTTTACGTACGCAAGAACATTGTTTCCATTTTAATGTCATATTAAAAGAAATAAATAAAATGACATATATGTAAAAATGTATATAATATAATTATAGAAGAATTAATATTTCATATATATAATATAATTTTACTAAACACATCCTTAATACATTCAATGTAGTCTGTGAATGAATCCCATTACTTTGAGTGGGCGGTAGTCCACACTTTATTAAACGAAATTATCATATTTACACAAGATGAACAACATAAAGGATTGTTCTAAATAAAAATTAGAGAAGAATAAATACATTATAAATATCATATATATCTTTGTTTTTTCTGGAAATGGGGATGACCTTGTTTGTTAAGGTTCAAACTTTCCAATCAGTTTCTAACGGGTTTATTCATAGAACTGGAAAAATCCAATGATTCTATATCAATTTGGACATACTTTCCAATGGTAGGTTCTCATTAGTTGTGGATCGATAATACTTAAGAATTTTCATTGGTCGAGAGGATGGGAGGTCAGGCTCATCACACCTTTTTGGGGGGAATTATTGCCTACTCCGGGACTCTCTCATAGATTTAAGGTATGTTCATGAATCCTTATTAATTCATCAAGTATAAAAATGAGTTTTCCTTTAGATTTAGTAATTAATGGTTGATATGTATGGGATTTAGAGAATCATTAATATGTATTTGAGGTTCTTCATCAATGGATAATCATCTATATGTATTAGAGATCCTTAGTCAATGGTATCCTTCAATACAGTATATAGAAATCTCTTGGTCATTATGATGACCATACTAGTTTTAAAGCCACATAGTGGGGCACTTAAAGTTTATTTTAATTCAGAAAGATAGGGATTATTTAAGAGTTGGGATCGTACCTGCATATGGGCTACATATGTATCCTCATTAAAAAGTAATTATAACCCACATAGTTTGATTAGAAGGATATAGTTTTACATCATATGGGACGAAAAATAATTAATGAAAGATGGGATTGAACCTTATAAAGGATTCCTACGTACTCTACTTTTAAGGCAGAGATCAAAGTCTACGTAGTTAGGGAAAAGAAAATATAGGGTTTATGCATAGTTAATGGCCCAAGAAGAAATGTTGTGATTACTTTTACACCCTAATCTCATGTGAGTCATGATCGGTGTGAGAAACAAGAGGTATCAGTAAACTTGATGATGGTGCCATGAAAGATGCAGTCCTGAGAAATGATGTAGGTATTATGTATGAATCACTGCCCAAGTAGATGAAGACTAGGACTTACTTTAAGAAAGAAGCCCAGGAGAAGGGTCCATAAAGGTATTTGTACTTTATGGAGATTTGGAGTTTTAACTTGGGGCATACACTTGAGAAGGATGCCTAAATTAAAAGGGACTTATGATTGGGGTTTATTCTTGAGAAGGAGGCCCAAATCAAAAGAAATTAAGATTGGGGCTTACTCCTGAGGAAGATTCCCAATTAAAGGGAACTTATAACTTGGGGATTACTCCTAAGAAGGAGGCCAGATGTTAAAGTAAATTATGACTGGGGATTACTCCTAAGAAGGAGGCCTGATGTTAAAGGAAATTATGACTGGGGATTACTCCTGAGAAGGAGGCCCAGGTTAAGGGGACTTGAGACTTGGGGCCTACTCCTGAGAAGGAGGCCCAAATCAAAATATCTTCTCATCTCAAAGGATGAGGTTATATAGGAAACCCCTAACCGTAGTGACATAAATCTTGTAAGTCATGAGGTTTTGAGAGAGGTTCTCACAGAATTCATTTTAGATATGGAAGCCAACAAAGGAACCATGCCATAAATGGATTTGAAGACGGTTTTGAAGGCTATGTCTTGAATAGGAGAGGTGGATTTGAGGAAAGGAGGGGACTAGGAAGGAGGCACGCAAGTATTTTTCTAGCGCACAAGTAGACTTGTGCGATATGAGTCACCTTGGGTGACGAAAAATCTATAGGGTAATACTTGGGAAACTTGGAACTCAAGCCCTTAGTATCATCCCTAGAGGCTTCTATAAGGGTGACGTGCAAGTTTCCTTGAGAGGGCAAGGCAGCGCACAAGTGTCTTCATTTCCCTTAAGGGCTGGACACTTAGGCGTGCAAGTATTAATGATTTTTAACACTTAGGCCTTATTATTACTCTTTAGATCTTCTCTTCTAGGCAAAGAATTACCATATAAGTGTTTGGAAGACATTAAACAAAGACTTGGGCAACCAGAACTTGAATATGAGTTTTGGAAAATTCGTCCTTCAAATAGGGGGCCCACAGGGGCTATTTATAGGCCATTGGGCACCTTGGGCGAAAAAAGAATAGGCTTCACAAGTGACTTGTGAGACCCATAGGTGGCGCGCAAGTGACTTGCACGATGCACAGGTAACTTGCGTGACTCCCTCTAAATGGGTTCCTGGTCCATGCTTTTGTCAATTTTTGATGTTCTTCAAAGGGTGACCATAATTGTGCTTAGGGTATTCCCCTTTTCCATTCATTGGAATATGTGATGGAAAGTAGCGTCAATAAAAGTCCCCCCCCCCTCAAATTTGGATCCGAAAAAGTAAAGTGGATTTGACTCTAAGGAAAAAGAGAAAATAGGGTTCGGCAACGCTCAGGATTTAGGCGCGCAGGTTTTGGCATGCAAGTTCAAATGCGCAGGGTTGTGGGATCACCTATATATATAGGAGTCACTTCGCAGAAACCATAATGCTTCCAAATCTTTTAAGCTCTCGTTGCGCAAGTGTATTGATTTTCTCGGTCGATCGCTCTTCTTTGTGTCGCGCTTCTACAGTAAGGATTTTGACTTGCACGGTAATACTTGTGCAGCAACACTTGTGCGACAATACTTTCACGCCTTAATGCCTTAGCCATTTTTTTTGCTTTCTTCACAAATATTTCATAAAAAAAGACTTACATAAAAGTTAACTGTTTAATCTTTGTGCAGATTCAATGGCTCCCAAAAGAATTGGATCAGCTGATGAGTTGTCCAGCAAGAGAATATATGATATGATGAACATCATTGGCCATGATTATTATGATATCTATGATATAACTCTCCTGGATTTGGCTAAGTACTTGAAGAAATATCATGCCAATTTTCTACAGAGCATCTACTTGCCTTTATATGGCCATGGTCATCTACAAGGAGTCAATGTTCCAGAGGCAAAATATTATATTCCTCATTCCTGGTTTTAGACTTACACCAATTTCTCTTCGGAAAATTTCTCAGTTGTAGGATCATTTGTCAATGCTGGAACATTAAAGAAGGCATTCATAATGCATCATAGCCCATGTGCTCCAGATCTGAAGCCTCACAAGCCTGATCTGCAGCCAAATTTCTATCCCTCTATTTTCTGAAATTCTAAGATGGATCAATCCAAGGGATGAAAAAAGAGTTGGGATTTCCATCCTGGAGGAGGTGTGAAGTCGACTTGGATGTGGGAATATTGGGTGCGACAAACCTGTGTAGAGTTTTTTGAGGATCTGAAGGGAGATGAAATATATGAAGCTGTCTGGGCTGGGCAGACATAAGTCTAGAGGAATGATAATTTTGTGCCAGAGCTAATCAGCCGCTGGAGCCCAGAAACCAATTCTTTCCATCTGACTCATGGAGAAGCAGGCATCAGCCTGTGAGATGTCTGCAAGATCTATGGGGATCCTATTCTGGGAGATATGTATGATGAATTCATCCTCCCCAAGGTGACATGTAATGATTCTGAGAAGACATTGGCTTTGGCTCGAGAGTTATTAAAAATTTTCCACAAGCTTAAGAATACCAAAACCATGAAAACCCACTCCAGAAAAGATATCCATCCAGAGGAGTGGATGGACATGTTTCTGATCAAGAAGAAGGAGAAGGGGACCACCTATATTCATCCTACCAACTGCCCCAGAGCAGAGAAGAGGGGTGCTATTAGCACATTCTGGCCAACTATGGAAGCGAGGGAGTTTGAAAAGTGGGGGTATGAAGTGGATCAAATAATCCCAGAGAAGACCCGTATGGCGGGTTTCTTATCCTTGTGGCTCAGTGTTTATCTTCTACTAGTTAGGGATTCGAAGGGAGGCGTCAGGACAGGGACCTTTATTGTTGCAGCCAAGTTGGATTAGAGAAAAATTGTTTTGTTTTCCACCCTGGTTTTGGCGAAGATTCACAAGAGCTTACTCCATATCTATATGGGTAAGTCTCCTTTGAGAGTATTTGGACCATTCCAAGTTTTGTGGGGATGGATCACCACTCACTTTAGGACATACGCTATACAGAATGGAGTACAGGTTCCTGGAAGT
Organism: Viscum album; assembly: GCA_963277665.1. Classification (NCBI taxonomy): domain Eukaryota; kingdom Viridiplantae; phylum Streptophyta; class Magnoliopsida; order Santalales; family Viscaceae; genus Viscum; species Viscum album. The sequence goes on along the minus strand of OY728141.1, from coordinate 2,078,193,227 downwards.
TCTTTTAGGCCATTGGTGTAGGCATTTTCTGGAATTTCTACATTGTCCCTCAATTCCAATGATCTAAAGGTGAGGTTGAGAATGTTCAAGGAATTTCATTTCTTTCCTTATGGAAACCCACCAACTGGGCAGTTTTTTGACGATGGAACAACTAGCCTGGAATTGAGGTCATATATGCTGGCTTGCAGAGATGGTGTATTGGCCATCAGAATTGATGGAGAGATTATATGCAAGGCCTATTCTCCTTATAGATTTGCACACCAATTAAAGTGTTTGCAGTAGATTGTTGTATCCCCTCCCGTGCATTTCAGGTCAGAGTAGCATCCAATGGTTTCCCGATAACTATGGTTGCTGACAGCTATGGAGAAGACTAGGGAAGTGTTTGATCTACCAGTTTATGGAGCGGTGAGTCAATTGACTACATGGTATGCCGAGAACTGGGTAGCATCATACCTGGAAGGGGTATTGAATATTCTTGTCCCCTGGGTGGGGAGTAAAAAGAGAAGTTTCAGGAAATAAAACTTTCATCTGGAAGGTGACTCTTCCTCACCCGAAGCTGATTCACCGGGTTCTTCACCCAGGGATGATTCACCGGATTCCCAGGATGGGGATGATGAGGCACGACATGCTTCAAAATGGCCTCATGCTAGATATAATCCTTCTGCCATAGTCAATATACCTACTCCATCGACTCAAGGTTAGTTATATCATTGATTCAATTTAGTCTCCATAATTTTATAGAGCAAGAAGTTTCATTTTCTTATCCTTTATCTGTGATTTCAGGAGCTGGGAAGAAGTTTAAGTCCCAGATTGTAGGACCCTCCTTGTGGATTTCTGGTGCACATTCTGAATATTTATGACCAGAGGATATCCATACATGGAGAAGTTTATATTTTGAAGCTGAAACCGCCTGGATGGACTTATGTGAAGGACTACATATCCACGAAGTGGGGGATCTCCGGGCTTCTGCTGATATCTGCTTCGAGGATAACCCTAATAAAGTGTGGGATTGTATCAGAGAGCTGGAAATGCTCATATATGCCACTGATGATTCCATTCCTATAATTGTTGAAAGTGGGTGCCTTATACCCAACTTGTATTCTACTTGTATTACTGTTACATGTATTCAGTTTGTTTTTATACATGTGTTTATATTTCCATGATAGTGTATATACTTCTGCATCTACTTCATTAATGGAAATGTCCTTAGATTACCTATCGCATAAAATGGTTATAGCAGGTCCCAGGATATAATGAGAACCATGAGATGCCATGACAGTAATGTGAAAGTAACATCCTATGGTCCAGTTACATCATTCTGAAAGGACATAGATGATGTGTGACCATCAGGTGTTGGGGGCTCATAAGAATTAAGACTTTTTCTCATGAAGTTCTCACTTTATGATCTCTAGCTATTGATATCATGAGGATAGATCCGCTTAATAGGAACACCACATGTTTCTGGTGTCATTGGTCGTTCCTATCTACAGACATGTGTAATGGTCTCCTGACTTGAGATAATTATCAATGAATATCATTTAATTATGTATATTTGATATAAGGAAAAAAACATGGCGACAAATTTGTGGTGAGGTAGTTTGTATCGGGTACATCATTGATGGCATGACATTGATTGAATGATCGAGAAAGGATTTGTCGCTTCTGAGTTCAGGAAGAGATATCTTGGGCCTGGTTGATTAGGATGGTTGCACCTTCAATAAATCCATGACCATGGTAGTTGAAGGTAATACCGTCTGGACAAATCAACAAATAGAATAAATCAAATAAAGAATGATGACACTAGTATGCATTCTGCTTTATTGAGATATTGATGATGAATAGATTATATTACACGAACCGTGTTCGAAGGAATGCAATTGTTGCTTTGACTTTTCCTTGTCTCTATAGGGGCCTCGATGGGTTTCTAGACCCTGCTCTAGGTTGGTGGTATTATTCATTGATATTGAGATAAGGGCCTAGAGGGTCACACACAATAACACCTTGAGAATCTTCCCTATTCTAGGAATAGGAATTTAGAACTTGAAGGGCCCCGCCAAAGGGTATGAGCACTATCCAAGTTCTATGGATCACCAAAGAATAAATAAATTCATTAATTATTCGAGTTTATAATAATTTGTTGAATTTATTTATAACATGTATTTACAAGTTATATAGTAAATACAAGTATTAATATTATTCGAATAGATTTAAATATCCTAGGTTAGTTTAATATTGGCAGGAGGAATGAGTCGAGTTAAAGACTCAAATTTATCACGTAATATATTTATATATTACAGGTAAGTGATAAATTGTAAATATTATTTATGGCATAATTTTATTTGTCATAAAAAATTATTTATATCACTTATATAGCAGGAATATATTACACGGGGGCTAGAAACCTACGCCGCATTTTTTTAAACACTCCCTATATAAGTGAGAGAGAGGCTCTCTCATGATTACTATTCATGTGTCAAGATTGAGAGGATCTCTCTCCTCCTGGAATTTAGAGAGAGAGACTCTCAAGCAAAGAAGGATCTTCAAGATCATCCATCCCGGATCGAAGCTTCCTCTTTTGCGGTGATCATCGTTGCATTGAAGTGAGCATCGAAGATCCGCGCTAGCACCCGGATCTTGATGAATGGCATGCAAGCTGATTCGCAAGACATGTGTGGACGATCTTGAGGGATTCGACATCAGAGTCTTCGAGGAACGATCGCCAGCATCCTTCACGTCAATTCTGAACAAGATAAATGTTTAGTTTATTTTTTTCTCTATATGAACCTTACGAGATCCTCGGGCCAAGCTGTGACAAGATCACCAGAGTTGATAGGGTTATGTCACTCCAGTGAAGCAGAAAATTTTAAAGTCCCGGCCCACCGGCTTCCACTGCGTAGTCCCAGTACCCAACAGTGGTATCAGAGTGAGCACAAGGTTTTTCTGAGTCAAAAAAATTAAAATGAATTAAATTTTATAGCGGGGTGTTAAAAAGGTTCATTCGGATTCGACCACACGTCGTTTCGATTTAGAATGATCAAGTTACGATCATTTGAAATTTTTAAATGGATCGACATCCCAAGTTATTTTGTTCATTTGATGTTAATCTCAATTTTATTGAGATAAAATAAAATGTTATATTTTATTATTATAAAATAAAATATTTTATTTTATTTTATAATATTATTTTAAAGACTTGGGTCAAGTCAAGTCTAGCTTTAATTTTATTTAAAATAAAAAAAGGTGGGAAGAAAAGACCCCAAAATGGGGTCTTCTCCCTTTATTTAATAATAATATAAAAACAGGGGGTTGTATTTTTTTTTGTCTAAAGGAGAAATAAAAAAAAAGAGGAGGAATAACCTTACGGGTCTTCTCTCACGCGGCGCATAGGAAGGGAGGGCCAAACCCTAGTGCCTCCCCCCTCCGTCGGACCTCTCCCTCCACCGGACCGCCCCTACCCGGCTGCCTCAAGCCCCGCGCCAGCCTCCTCCTCCGCGCCGAGCCCCCTCCGGCCAGCCGCCATGCCTCGTGCCGGCCTCTCGACTCACACCGGCATCCTCGCCTCCACCCTGTGCGCGCCGCGCCGCCTCAGACTAGCCACCCCGAGCCCTCGCCGACCTTCTTCTCTGTGCCGGACCGGTTTCGTCAGGCCGCCCTGAGCCCTCATCGGACCGGACAACCGCTTCACCGGCTTGTCGGAGCAGCGGGCTACCGGCCATGTGGCTGGCCGACCTCTTTCCCGGCCTCCTTCCATTCCCGTCAGACCACGCCGGGAGTTTTAGCCATCGTAGGAGTCGTTGGACTTCGCGGTCATGCTGCGTTCACGCTGCGTTCACGCCGCGGTCACGCTGCTGTCAAGCTGCGATACCCGTTCCAGGATGACACCCTACAGTGGTACGCAGTCCTGCCAGACTCCTCTCCGGTTAGAGGTATCCCTGCCTTAAATTAATTTTAATTAATTAATTTTTTAAATTAAATTAATTTGAATTAAATTAGGGGTTTAAATTATTTTAATCTAAAATATTAATTTGATTTAAGTTTTAGAATTAAATTAATGGTTTAATTTAATTTAATTTTTGGAATTAAAATTAAATTAAACAATTGGAACCAAAAAAAATAAATTATTTTAATTTAATCAAATTCATTTAATTTATTAGAACACCCTCAAATAATTTAAATTTATTGCAATTTAATTTTATTGCGCTTTTACCCTGACTGGTCTTGAGATATTGACTGACCTGTGTATGTCTGGCATGTATTTATTTATTTAATTATTTATTCAATGCGCGTGATGATTGTAATATTTAATTAGATGGGTGACGGTATGCGAATCATATTTTAATTCAAATATGTATAAGGGACTGCGCATCCATTGCACTATTTGTATTTTGTACCCCAGACCCCCTCGCCTGTGTGCGAGTATATTTTTATTTATATGGTGATGATCCGAGAGGCATACCCTGCCATGTTGAGGCGGTATTCCAGATAGGAGTTGGGTGCTTTGAACTGGGGCAAGCAGCAGCACGAGTCATGTATCGAATCAGGTATGGATGCCCCTAGGTGATGATTGATCAGTTATCGATCAATCATTATAGAATGCTCAAGACTAGTCAGAATTCATGATTTACTTTATCCACAGTTTATTATTTTATGCATCTGCATGATTATTGCATGATCACATAGGATACTAAACAAGATAAAATGCATAACGTTGTGACGGATAATTTTCTATTTTATGTTTAGTTGTGAGCGCAAAAACCCTATTTGAACATAATAAATAGAAAAGGATTATATTCGTCAATCAATATTAAAAAATCCCTCAAAGATATATTAAGTCCAAAATGCCTTCCATTTCTCACATCTAAACAAAACCGGCTGTTTGGGTGCTCATCAGCCTCAGTTGAGAGTGCCTCTTACTACCGGGGCATTTCCATGTGAGAAATGGGTCAACTTAACTAAAGTGAGTAGTCAAGGATTAGCCTTAGCTAACTTGCTATAACTTTAGAGGCAAGAGGTTGAGGGAATCAAGTTCAGATTCCAAAAGCTGGGACTTTACTCAAGAACACAAGGAACCACAAGAACAAGTGGTTAGCCAGCATAGTGCCTACCATGAAACCTTACAAGTAGTGTCGTAGCCCTATCTTGTAGACTACGAGGGAGGTTTCGAGGATCCTTTCCACTAGAATGCTCAAGAGACAGAGTATTTCGAATCTAATAGTGAGGGATATTAAGGTTTGTTAAAATAGTGGGAGACATTAAATGATATAATAATTTATTAATCATAAAATGTCAAAAGGTAATCAAGAAAAAGTAATAACTGCTAAATGTTTATCTGATGTAGATTCAAAATTGAAATCACAAACACCACAAGTACTTTATCACTGTGATCGATCTTGGATAAATAAAATATCCTGACCAACAATAACTTCCAGGGGTGGTACAGGCACTTGCGCATAATACTACACCAAGAAAGAAAGTTATATGTGATGGAATCCCCAATTCTTGCTGAGCCTCCTCAGGGAGAAAGCAAGATGAAAAAAGATAAATGGAGAAAGCATGTAGACGATGTGCTTGATGTACAATGCATCATATTTTCATCCATGTCCAGCCAATTGCAAAAAATGCATGAGGAAGAGGACGCCTACAAGATTCTTTCACATCTCCAAGAACTATATCAGGAGAGGGCTAGGAAAAAAAGGTATGAGATCTCAAGTGCACTTTATAAGTGCAGGCTAGCAGAAGGGCACCATGCCGGTCCTCACATACTCAAGATTATTGGGTATATTGATAGGATTGAAGCCCATGGGTTCAAACTGAACCAAAAACTAGTAGTGGATCTCATTATTGCCTCTATACCATCAAGCTTCTCGACTTTCATTGTCAATTATAATATAAATGATATGACAAAGACACTCCCAGATATTTTGGCTTTAGTTCACCAAGCTGATAAGGACATGAAAAACACCAATTCAACTGTCCTTATGGTGAACAAGAAAAACAAGGGCAAGGCAAAGGGGTCTAAGGCCAAGTCAAGGCCAATTACACCAATGCATCATCCTGCAAAGAAGCCAAAGATTCAGAGGCAAAGTAATGAGCAGGAAGTTGTCTGCTTTGGATGTGGCAAGAAAGGCCAGTGGAAGAAGAATTGCAGAGTTGGGAAGAAGAATTAAGCTGATGCTTCTACTTCAGGTATTTTTGTCATTGAATGAAATCTATCTTTATCTACAAGTTGAGTATTGGATATGGCATGTGGTTCACACATTTTTATTCATATATAGGAACCAATTAGGTTCAAGAAGATTGCAAAATGTCAAGTGGAACTCTGATATACAAATGGTGCAAGTCTGGCGGCCTTGGTAGTGGGAGACTATCACTTGACTTTACCAACTGGTTTGGTTCTTGTTTTAAAAAATTTCTATTATTTACCGTCTGTTACCAGGAACATTATCTCTGTGTCAAGTTTAGACACTATGGGTTTTTATTTCAAGTTTGGAAATAAAAGTTGTCTCTTTTTTAGGGATAACATATGTTATGGTATGGAACATCTTAACAATGGTTTATATTTGCTAGAACTAGAAAACTCAGTAATGGAAATCAATGACAAAAACAGCCAACATGACTCAAATAATACCCGCCTATGGCACTTCAAGCTTGGTCATGTAAACGAGAAGCGATTACGAAGATTACATCAAGAAGGGTATCTAGACTTGGTATAGTTAGAACCCTTAGATGTATTTAAATCTTGTTTACAAGGAAAGATGACCAAAGAACCTTTCTCAGGAACGGGAGAAAGAGCCAATGAAGTGTTGAAATTAATACATACCGATGTATGTGGTCCATTTCCAGTAGAGGAAAGGGGTGGTTTTCTATACTTCATTACTTTTACAGATGATTATAGTAGGTATGGATATATCAACTTAACGTGGTATAAGTCTGAATCCTTTCATTTCTTCAAGGAATACCAAAATGAAGTTGAAAACCAACTTGGTAAAAAGATAAAAGTACTTCGCTTAGACCGAGGCGGAGAATATCTTAACCAAGATTTAATTGATCACTTGAAGGAGTGTGGGATAGTATCCCAACTCACTCCTCCTTATACACCACAATGGAATGGTGTTAGTGAAAGGAGGAATAAGACCTTGCTTGACATGGTCATATCTATGATGAGTCATACAACTCTTCCATTATCCTTTTGGGGATACGCCTTGCAGACAGCAGTATATACCATTAACCGAGTACCAACTAAAGCTGCAGATGGGATTCCATATCAGATATGGTATGGAAAGAAACTCAATCTGACACACATGCATGTGTGGGCATGCGAGGCATTTGTCATGACTTTACCAAGTGAAAAATTAGCATCCAGAAGCACTAAGTGCATCTTTATAGGCTATCCTAAGGATACTAGAGGATACTACCTATATAACCCTTTAGATAGAAAAGTCATTGTGGAAAGATATGACACATTTCTAGAAAGGGATCACATTTATACTGGAAATAGTGGGAGCAAGATTGACTTCGATGAAGTTAATGCTCCATATGCATAAGAGTTGGTAGAGGAACAATCTCCACAAGAGAAAGTGGAAGAATAAATTGTTCCTGAGACACAGATACTGTGTAGGTCTACACGAGAGGTTAGAGAACTAGAGCATTATGGTTTTATTGTCACCGAGTCAGGTGACACAATAATCCTTGAGGATGATGAACCTCTGACCTACAAGGAAGTAGTAGAAGGAAAATAAGCTGCTACATGGAAAGAAGCCATGAATTCTGAGATGGAGTCCATGTACCAAAATCAAGTTTGGATTTTGGTAGACCCTCCAGCTGATGTAAATCCCACTGGATGCAAATGGGTATTCAAGAAGAAGCTGGACTTGGATGTTAAGGTTAATACCTTTAAAGAAAGGCTGGTTGTAAAGGGTTTCAGACAACGCCAAGGCATAGACTATGATGAAACCTTCTCACCAGTGGCAATGCTTAAATCCATCAGAATATTTCTTGCAATAGCAGCCTTTCATGATTATGAAATTTGGAAAATGGGTGTCAAAAATGCTTTTCTAAATGGTAAGTTGGTTGAAGACATCTATATGAATCAACCCGAAGGGTTTGTTAAGTCAAATAATGCCAATAAAGTATGCAAGTTACATAGATCAATTTATGGATTGAAGAAGTCATCAAGATCATGTAATGTTCGCTTTGATGAGGCCATAAGAGATTTTGTTTTTGTAAAAAATGAAAGAGAACCTTGTGTCTATAAAATTTTTGAAGGGAATGCTATCGTTTTCCTAGTTTTATATGTTGATGACATATTAATCATGGGAAACAAGGTGCAAGTCTTAGAGTCAGTTAAGACTTGGTTAAATGAATGCTTCTCCATGAAAGAATTAGGTGAAGCAGCCTACTTTCTTGGGATCAATATCTATTGAGATAGATCTCAAAGACTTCTTGGCATAATTCAAAGTACATATATTGACAAGGTACTCAAAAGGTACAATATGGAACAATCCAAGAGAGTATTGTTACCTATGTCATGTGGTGTAAATATCTCCAAGAAAATGTATCCACAAACACATGAGGAGATTGACAGAATGAGTAGAGTTCCTTATTCTTCGGAAGTGGGTTCTATCATGTATTCCATGTTATGTACTAGGTTTGATTTTGCCTTTGCTTTAAGCATAGTGGATAGATATCAAGCCAATCTAGGAGAGCTGCACTGGACAGTTGTTAAAACTATCCTTAATTACTTGAGGCATACTAAGGATATGTTCCTGGTGTATGGAGGAGATGATGAACTAGTTGTGAGGGGATACACTGATGCTAGTTTCTAGACAGTCCATGAAGATATGAAGTCATAGTCAGGCTACATCTTTTTCTTGAATGGTGGTGCAGTAAGCTCGAGATGCTCAAAGCAAGCTGTGGTTGTTGATTCGATAGCAGAGTCCGAATATATTGCAGCTTCCGATGTAGCAAAGGAAGCAGTCTGGATACGTAGCTTTATCTCAAACATTGGTGTTGTACCTAGAAGTGTAGACCCTATTCCAGTATATTGTGATAATACCACTGTAGTGGTGCTTTCCAAGGATCCCAGATCTCACTAGAGGACAAAGCACATTATTTGGAAGTTTCATCTCTTGGGGGATTTTACTCAAAGAGGTGAAGTGATAGTTAGTAGAGTATCCACATAGGACAACATGGCAGACCCCCTGGATAAAGCCATTTCTTAGCAAAAGCATGATTCACATGCGAGAGCTATCATATTGAAACCTATTAGCAATTGGCTCTAGTGCAAGTGGGAGTGTTGAATGTTGGTGCCCTATAACCAACTTGTATTGTACTTTGATTACTGTTACATGTATTCAATTTCTTTTTATACATGTGTTTATCTTTCCATGATAGTGTAGATACTTCTGCATCTACTTCATTAATGGAAATGTCCTTAGATTACCTGTCACATCAAATGGTTATAGAAAGTCCTAGGCTATAATGAGAACCGTGAGATTCCATGACAGTAATCTTAAAGTAACATCCTATAGTCCAGTTACATCATTCTAAAAGTACACAGATGATGTGTGACCATCAGGTGATAGGGGCTCATAAGCATTGAGACTTCTTCTCATGATGTTTGCACTTGATGATCTCTAACTATTGAGATCATGAGGACAGATCCGCTTAATAGGAACACCACATGTTTCTGGTTTCATTGGTCATTCTTATCTACGAACATGTGTAATGGTATCTTGACTTGAGATCATTATCAATGAATGTCATTTAATTACGTACATTTGATATAAGGTGAAAACTATGGTGACAAAGTTGTGGTGAGGTAGTTTGTATCGGGTACATCATTAATGGCATGTCATTAATTGAATGATCGATAAAGGATTTGTTTCTTATGAGTTCAGGAAGAGATATCTCGGGCCTGTTTGATTAGGATGGTTGCACCTTCAATAAATCCATGGCCATGGTAGTCGAAGGTAAGACCGTCCAGACAAATCAACAAAAAAAATAAAGCAAATAAAGAATGATGACACTAGTATGCATTATGCTTTATTGAGATATTAATGATGAAGAGATTATATTACACGGACTGTGTTTGTAGGAAGGCAGTCATTGCTTTGACTTTGCCTTGTCTCTATAGGGGCCCTTATGGGTTGCTAGACGCCGCTCTAGGTCGGTGGTATTATTCATTGCTATTGAGATAAGGGCCTAGACGGTCACACACAATAATGCCTTGAGAATCTGCCCTATTCTGGGAATAGGAATTTAGAACTTGGCGGGCCCCGCCAAAGGGTACGAGCACTATCCAAGTTCTATGGATCACCAAAGAATAAATAAATTCATTAATTATTAGAGTTTAGAATAATTAATTGAATTTATTTATAACATTTATTTACAAGTTATATAGTAAACACGAGTATTAATATTATTCGAATGGATTTAAATATCCTAGGTCCGTTTAATATTATCAGGCAGAATGAGTCAAGTTAAAGACACTAATTTGTCACGTAATATATTTATATATTACAGGTAAGTGATAAATTGTAAATATTATTTATGGTATAATTTTATTTTTCATAAATAATTATTTATATCACTTATATAGCGGGCGTCTATTACACGGGGGGTCGGGAACCTACACCATGTGTTTTCAAACACTCCCTATATAAGTGAGAGAGAGGATCTCTCGTGATTACTATTCATGTGTCAAGATTGAGACCATCTCTCTCCACTTGGAATTTAGAGATAGAGACTCTCAAGAAAAGAAGGATCTTCAAGATCATCCATCCCGGATCGAAGCTTCCTCCTTTGCCGTGATCATTGCTGCACTAAAGTGACCATCGACGATCCACACTAGCACCCGGATCTTGACGAATGACGTGTGAGCAAATTTTTGAGGCATGTGTGGATGATCTAGAGGGCTTCGATGTCAGAGTCTTCGAGCAATGATCATCAGCATCCTACACATCAATTATGAACAAGGTAAATGTTCAGTTTAATTTTTGTGCTCCTTATGAACCTTGTGAGATCCTAGGACCAAGCCGGGACAAGATCACTGGAGTTGACAGGGTTATGTCACTCTGGTGAAGCAGAAAAGTTTAAATACCGACCCACTGGCTTCCGCTACGCAGTTCCGGTACCCAAAAATCACCAAGTGGGTGAAGGAAATGATGGATAGTGGCACCATTGAGGGGATTGGTGCTTCATTAGACAAGGAGTGGCATGATTACGTGGCTCATGAAGATGTAAATTTCTTTCCTTATTTTCTTTTCAACTTGATTTCAGTCAAATCTTTGTTACTCAAGGAAATTACTTTCTTCATCCCGCAGCTTGTTAAGGAAGGAACTACTGAGGTCCCTTCATTGCAGTACAGCCCTGGCGACACTACTCTTAGAGTCCCTAAATATCCTCATGAGCCAAGTGAAGTATCTCCAGGCCAGCAAGTCATGGATGAGGAGTTAGACCTGGATTTTCACTCTCCAATACCTGTATTTGGAGGTGATGATGTCAACACACCCAAAAAATCAAAGAAGCAAAGACATCGAAGGAAGAAGTCCACAACTAAATACTTCATCAGTAGTTGTAAGTCCTTCAGATAGTCATGAAACCTAACTCATGAAATGGTTTCTCATACTTCTTGGGATTGCAGGGGCTTCTTCGATTCCCCTTTAAGGGAGAGGACTAACCCTCCCCTAAGGATGACAGAGGGTGCTGGTGAACAGTCACAAATTCATGCTGACATGGCTGCTTCTGAAGAAACAATGAGAGAAGAAGAGCCAGCGTCTATTGACAATACTGCTCATATTACTGCTGCAAGGAGAGAAGAGCCTACTTCTAGTAAATTAACAATACTTCAAAGAACATTGAATGAAAACATCAACTGACTTTCATCCTGTGATGATTTAGGTTCAACACCTACACCAGAACATTTGGAGACCACTGCAACTAACTCCGCAATTTTCTCTGAGGAAGTTATCCAGGGTCATAGGTCGTAGGAGGAGGGTCGCCAAGAAGACATGTAAAATTCTCCCACTAGTGAGACTAACCAGGAATCTGGGATATCACTGGATGAAATGATGAAACTTGGCACATATTTTGAATAAATTTTAGATCATGTTAAATTACCATGTTATTTATAAGATTTTGGACGTGAGTGTTATCCTTCGTACTATTAAATTTTTTTATTACATCTCTGACCATGATTGGTTAAAATGTGCAGTTATGTCTGAGAAAGCTGCTGATCTGCCGATGCCTGAAGGGGGTAGAGAAAACCTTATCATTGCAGAGACAATAGCTCAAGTGGATATTAACCCAGTAGAGCTTCCTGAAACTTTTCCTAAAAATCCTGTTGAAGCTAGGAAAGATGGGGAGGAGACTTCTCATGTTGTTGATCTACCGTTGGGTAAAAGATGATAATATTTTTGGTTGTACATAATTTTCAAGACAGCTAATCAACTTTTGTTATCCTTTGAAACTAACCAAATCTTTCAATTGACTATATAGGGCCGTCAACTTCAGTGGCTAGATTCGGAGGTGAAGCCTCAGCCTCGGCCCCAACGAGAGTAGAAAGTGAAGTACCAAGGGTCAGGGGGGCAGGAGCATAACATGGCACTTCTTTAAGTGAATTAATCCCAAACTATATTCCACCCTGTGATAGTGATGATGAATCAGACCCAGAGGTGCAAAAGGCACTCCAATTCTCACGTCGGAAGGCATGGAAGAACATATGGAAGATCATATCTGAATTGCCCCTTGAAGAGCTGTCTTCAAAGATCCTGTGACTATCATCCTTGGTTGTCATGCTGGGACTTGGTGGTTTTGGATATCAAGAGATCCATACCGCGGTGAAACAAGTCATCTTAAGGAGGGAGCAGGAGAAAAAAGTGTCATCAAGATCTAATCATAGTGAGGCTGCTGACTAATATCGGTGAATTTGAGGATGCAGTGTCCTGAGATGAGGTTGATCATGCTACAAAGATGAAGGATTTGAAGCATAAGATCAAGGAGAAGGTTTTTCAGTAGATGAACCTTCAAAAATAGATGTCGTTACTGGGGAACATGACTAGATTAACAATTCATTGGAAGGAGTCCAAACAGATAGTATGAAAGCCATCACCGATGCCAAGAAATCACTCCATCAAGCTGAAAAGAGTAAAGATGGTCGAGTGAATGAACTTCAAGTGGCTGCTAATGAATCTTGGAATGCCATAAATCAAATGAAAAGTTATGTTGAAATCCTTTTGTAATTCTTGAAAAAGATAAGATACTCCAATCTGTGGATGTTCTTCTAATCTTGTGCATCAATGAAAAAAGACATTTCATATCCAATAATGTGTACCTGCATTCTCTTTCTAAATTTATTTTACTTAAGCCAATGGGCCTACTAAGCATAGTTTGATTTTTTTCTAGGATTATACAAACAACCCCAAAAACTTTGCATCTTTTTGTTGCTCAATATTTCCTAAATCATACAAAATGTACATTTAGCGAGCTGTGACTCTACTTTTGTTCAGATTTCCTTTTATAGTTTCCCAATTTAATGAGTACCCTGTCTCTTGTTGGAAGTTTAAAGTCATGCATGCCGGACATAAAAAGGCTAATGTTTAAGGTTGAATAGATTTGACCGAATGGATTAAAATTGACTCATTTCCTTGATAATTTGTTTGAAAATATATTACCACATTCAAGTATTAGGGAAAACATGTAAACTATGACTTAAGAAATTTTAAATCTGAGGATGATATGAAAAAAGGGCTAAAAGGAATTAGAGGAAGTATTTCCTAAGAGTGAAGTTACCACTATTTGAAAAACCCGTTAGGGGGTTGAATTATGTAGGGCCAATTAAAGGCATTGGCTGCATAGTCAAATAATAACATCTTTTGGCTGATCGGACCATTATGTAGACTACTTATGCAAGGACGCCTAAGGGCACATGCTGCATAGTTAGGCAACAGAACTCTCAGAATTTTTACTTTTCTATTGATAAAAGCCAGTGAAAGTTTATGGAGATTCAAATTTTGCAAAGCATAGAGTCTGTTGTATAGAGAGAGGTACTTGAATATGGAGAGGATATTCCCAATCAAGATTGTCAAAGAATTGGATGAATGTCACTCCCGAGAAGGACTGACCCAAACGTAGGGAAGGGAAATATAAACCATAGACTTGAATACTTTCAGATCATGAAAAAGAGTATGGGACAAATATGTTAAGGATGTTTGTTTTTTCGGATCCCTATATATTGTCGTTAAGACCAATAAGGAAAAAATAGGTTTTCCCCCCAAGAATGAAGTTACAAATATTTGAAAAACCCATTAGGGGGGTTGAATTATGCAGGGAAACCTAAGGGAATTGGATAAATAGTCAAATAGTAGCATCTTGTGGCTGACAGGTCCATTATATAGACTATTTATGCAAGGCCACCTAAGGGAACGTGCTATATGGTCAGGAAAAAGAATTCCCGGGTATCAGGCATTTTGTGACCAAAAGTCAAGAAAAGGGTTATGGAGATCTGTAAGTATTTAAGGTTAGAAGTATGACACATAAAAATGGGTATTTTCTAATGTATGATGGAGATACACAGACCAATGCTGACCATAATCATGTTGTGGCTGGGTCCTGAATTGAGACGCTAGACTTCACTACATATCTCATTAGGATGAGAATCAAGCCATACGTAGTTCTTGAAATATAGTTTAACGTCATGTGGGATGAGAGCATAAGAGATCTTAGTTTAGGGTTGTAGAGCTCAGACCATAATGATGGAGACACATTGTGTGTTTGTTATAAACCTAATGTGAATAAAGACTAGGGTTTTCATACCATATTCATGTGCTCACAGGGGGACTTTTGAGCCAAGGGAATGAAAGTGGAGTTTGGGGTTAGGCCCAAAGACTTGGGGCTGGATTAGAAGGATGCTCGAACATTCCTACGTATCCCATAGGGATGGGAATCAATCCATATGTAATTATTTAAATACCCTCTATACAGATTTGGTTCGTACCTATGAAGGGTGAAAGGGGACTTTAGTGCAATTATGGTTGTACCCAAGATTAAAGGTCCGGGCATTGCCATGTATGCACGTAGTCCTTGGAATATGACATGATCAGAGATCAATGTCAATAATGATTCCCTCTCAGGTGAGGGTTTCATAGACTGTTGTGGTTTATTTTCATACAGGACAAAAGTGCAAATAGTTTAAGGTCATATGTATAGACCGGTGTTGTACAGTTTAATGTCATGTAGCTAGGACGTATTTATATACAGTTTAATGTCATGTAGCTAGGACGTATTACTATATAGTTTAATGTCTTGCAGCAAGGACAATGGGGGATTGTATAGTTTAACTTCATATAGCAAGGATGATGGTGAACCATTGTGAAGATATTGGTTTCGGGGGGGGGGGGGGGGCTTCATGAATCAACATCGTATGAGATGGAGGTGAACCGATGTGAAGATATTGTTTTTGGTCTTGAACCTCGTGAGGTTGCCTACGTACCTAGCCTAGAAGGCAAGGATCAAAGTCCACATAGTTCGATTTAGAATGAATTGGTGACCGAGTTGTAATTGAGGACAACGACCTGAAGATGGTGTTGGGACTTACGCATGGTTAGCGACATAGAGAGGGTGTTATGGTTGAAGCTTACTCTAAGATCACGTGAGTCATGCTCAGTGTGAGAAACAAGAGGTAGAAAAAACCCTAACGATGCACAGTTTAACGTCATGTAGGACAAAGGGTGTTGTACAGTTTAGCGTCATGTAGCTAGGACGTATTGTTGTGCAGTTTAACGTCTTGCAGGACATGTGCATAGTTTAATGTCATGTAGGACGTATTAAGGGACTTTTTCATAGTTTAAACATCATATAGGGAAATCATGTAAATTTTAACTTCATATAAGATGTATAAGGGACTGTTTACAGTTTAATGTCATGCCAGATGATGAAGGAAACACATTTTAACGTCATGTTGGATGATAGAGGGGCTATGGAATTTATTGTCCTGCAGTAAGGAAAATGGGGACCATATAGTTTAAAGTCTTGCAGTGAGGACTAAAGGGTGTATTTGTGTTACACAAAATACTTCTTCAAGAATCTTTTATTGGTTGGAGTTTTAATGAGTTCTCCATCCATTGAGATTAAAGAATAAGCTCCATTGAATTAGACCCTATGTATTGAATAAAGTCCTTCCCACTTTGGCTCAAGATTTGGAGGTTTCTTTCCTGGTATCATTGGAGTTATGAGGATCATTACCAAATCTCGTTGAATGAATAAATGTAGACAAAATTTTTTATTGAAAGCTCGTGCTATTAGATTCTAATAGACTTCCAAGTAG
Source organism: Viscum album (assembly GCA_963277665.1). NCBI lineage: Eukaryota > Viridiplantae > Streptophyta > Magnoliopsida > Santalales > Viscaceae > Viscum > Viscum album. The sequence goes on along the minus strand of OY728141.1, from coordinate 2,078,176,903 downwards.
TGCAGGGTGCACAATATTTTTTCATCTAATCATTCCAATTTATCAAATCTCTTCTGATATTGTTCATCTGTGGATGAATGATCACAAATGGATACTCTGAGTGAAGGTAATTGAACCTCAATGGGAAAGACTGCTTCTGTTCCATATACTAATGAATATGGAGTTGAACATGAAGTAGTGCGGGTGGTGGTCCGATAAGCCCATAAAGCATGAAAAAGTTTATCAGGCCATGATTTATTATCTTTATCCACTATCTTTTGTAGTATGTTTTAAAGAGTCTTATTGAAGGCCTCTATTTGTCCATTGGCCGCTGCATGATACCGAGATGAATGGTTGGATTTGATGTTGTATTCTTGATTCAAATTTCTCACCTAGGATGAACAAAAGTTGGTTCCGTTGTCCGTCAATATGGTATGAGGGACACTAAATCTGGTAATGATGTTATATTTGACAGAGTTAAAAATGCTTTTAGAACTAACTTCTTCGAGAGGTATTTCCTCTTCCCATTTGAAAAAGAAGTCAGTAGCAGTAAGAATATACTTAAACTGCTTGGATGTAGCTAGAGGATAAGGTCCTACTACATCCATTCCCCATATGGAAAATGGCCATGAGTATTTAGCTGTATGAAGAAAATCTGGGGGTTGATGAATGAAGTTGGCACATACGTGGCAAGAATGACACTTCTTAGTGAAATCAACAAAATCTTGCATCATTGAAGGCTAGAAGTATCCAATCCTTCGAATTTGACGAGAAATTCTATGTCCAGACTGGTGGCCACCACAAACTCTTGCATGAACTTCACTAATGACAACCATTGTTTCTTCACCATCAATACATATGAAGATAATTCCATCAAAACCTCACTTGTAGAGATTTTTTTTGGTGATCTGGGCTATCATAAAGAGTAAAATTGACAACACGTCACCAAACTTGTTATTTCCCGGCTCTATCAGGTGGTAGTATTCCATTTTGAAGGTATTCTCTGATAGGTGTCATCCATCTTGTAGTATGACCATATGGATCATAAATGGGACTGATTTAATTGATTTCCTCTTTTCTGATTTGAACAAAAGATGAAACTACATGACGATGGGCAATACTGATGATTGTTTCATCCCGGTTTGGATCTTCCAGGGTTGTGGCTATATTATCCAGTGCATCAGATTGGGAATTTTGTGATTGTGGGACATAAGAAAATGTTGGTTCCGAAGGAAATTCCACCATTAACTCTCTGACGTAATCACACAAAGTGATTAACTCTTCCTTTCTGATGGAATAATCCCCATTGATTTGTTTGATTACCAAATCTAAATCACCTTTTACCTTCAAGTGATTCACCTATTCCTGAAGCGCCAATTCTAAGCCTATGATGAGAGCTTGATATTCTGCTTCATTGTTTATACCGCCTTCCAACAATAAGAAGGAATAGGGTATCACTGCCTTTTCTGGGGAAATAAGCATGATTCCTAACCCAACATTGCTGAATTTAGGATATTTTATTTTCTTCCCTGTTGGACTTCTAGAGGCACAATCAAATTACATTTCCCACGTTTGAGGGTTATCTTGAATAGAGAAGACTTCCTCATCAGGAAGTTCAATATTTAAAGATGTATCTTCTACAGATGGGTGTTCAGCAAGGAAATCGGCCAGAGCTTGTCCCTTTATTGCCTTTTGAGACACAAAATGGATATCAAACTACTGCAAAATAACTTCCCACCTTGCTAGACGTCCTGTAAGCATTGTAAGACTAAGGATACATTTGAGCAGGTTATTGTGAGATACTAATTGGTCCTCATGATGTTGCAGGTAGTGTCTCAATTTCTGAACTACAAAGATTAATGCTAGGCACAACTTTTCAATACTTGAATATCGAGTTGTTTCCTCAAGAATAGTCCGACTAAGATAGTAAAGGTTGTTTTCATTCCAAACATCATTCTTTTGGGCAAGGAAGGCACCCAATGATCGCTCTAAGGCTATTACATAGAGAATAAGTGGTATTCCTTCAATAGGTGGCATTAATACCGGTGGACTCAAGAGATATTTCTTGAGGATATCAAATGCTTCTTGAAATTCTTCAGTCCACTGGTAGGTGAATCCCTTCTTCATTAATCTGGTGAAGGGTAAACACTTTCCTACCAAATTGGTAATGAAATTCCGAATATAGGCCAAGTGTCCTTGAATTACTCTTAATTACTTCAAATTTCTAGGAGGTGACATACCAAGGATTGATTTTGTCTTCTCAGGATCAACTTCAATACCACAATGGCGTACAATAATGCTGTGAACTTTTCCTGAGGTTACCCCAAAAACATATTTCAAGGGGTTCATCTTCAAATTGTGTTGTAGAAGTTTTTGGAATATGATTTTTAGATCATCCAAGTGATCAGAACGTTGTCTGGATTTAACCACCAAATCATCCACATAACATTCAACAAATTTCCCTAAAAATGGTTTGAAGATATGGTGTATGGAATGATGATACGTTGCACCTGCATTCTTCAGGCCAAAGGGCATTACCCGATTAGAAAACACACCTTGATAAGCTCTGAAGGCTGTAGACTCTTCATATTTTGGGGCCATTCATATTTGATTGTACCCATAATAACCATCCATGAAGGAAAGAGCTTCGTAGCTAGCTGTTGCATCAATTAAGAGTTCTATGATTGGAACTGGAAAATCATCATTGGGACAATGCCGATTAAGATCTCTGAAGTCAATGAAAACTCTAATTTTTCCATTCTTCTTTTTCACAGGGAAAATATTATCCATCCATTTGGGATATTGAACTTCTCTGACAAAGTTAGCTTTGATCAGCTTATCAACTTCAACATCAATTTTGGAAGCATAAGTTGGGTGTGTTCTTCTTGCTGCTTGATTGAATCCTCGATGTTCTTCTGGAAAACCCAAATGATGAGTGGAAACATCGGGATCCGGACCTGGAATTTCTATATAATTCCAAGAAAATACATCTCGATTTTGCTTTAGAAATGAAGTATACATTTCTTTCTCTTCAAGAGTCATGGATGCACTAATTAAAGTGGGGAGTGGATCTTCTTTTGTACCCATATTTATTTCTCTAAGTTCATCCACAGTGGTAGAGATACCCTTTTCAAATACTGGAGGAGCATCCCTGAGATCTTTCTCTTCTTCTTCAATATGTGTTACTTCTTCTATTTCTACTTGCATAGTAGATGACGAAGCATAATTTCCATTGTTAGGGGAGAAGTTGAAATTTGAACATCTTGGAGAAGAGGTTTCCATTTCTGACCCTATTGATGATGAAGGGTCTTCCTGGGGTGATAGAGAGGAGATGATGGATTTAGAATCGACATCATTATTTTCCTCTGTTATTTCTATAACTTCTTTTGATCTGGTTGATGGCGTATAGAATTTTTGTATTTCAGCAGATGAAATGAAGACATCTCCATCTAATATTTCATCATTTCTTGGTGAATCAACAATTTCTCCCATGTTGTCTGGATCGATTTCCATAATTGACATTATGGAAGTTTCCATAAGAGTGTTTGGATTTAGGTCTATCATGTCAATTAGACTGATAGGAAACACATAATCTGTACTCACGTGTATGAATGGTTTTACTGGAATCTTTTCCAAACCACTTGGAGCATTAATTTTGGTAACCTTCTTTGCCATGGATTTTTCCTTTCCCTTAATGTGATAAAATTCCGCCTCAATGTATTGAGATTCACATTTATTGAATGGGGATTTGTCACCATAAAATGTCTCAATTTGACCATTGAAACAATATTTGAGACATTGATGTTATGAAGAAGGTATGACCGCATGTTGATGTAGACAAGGTCTTCCAAAACAAATGTTGAAGGGTGTGTACTGACGAAGAACCATGAAATCTGAATTAGATACAAGGTCTCCAAACTGAATTCTGAGTGTAATTTCTCCTAGAGGTTCTTGTTAATTCTTATTGTATCCTTGAAACATCAAAGTATAAGGAGATAAATAAAATTCAGTGAGGCCCAATCGACGGAGTGTACGAATAGAAATGATATTGACTCCTGAGCCATTATCAATGAAAGCTCATCGAATGTCTATATCGTTGACTTTTCCAGATAGATACAAAGGTCTAATATGTCCATGTACAACATCATCTTCATCTTCATCTGTAAAAGATATCACTACATGACATTCTATAAAATCATTCTCTATATGGTATACCACAACCGCAACAATTTCAGTTTCAAATTCTTGAGGACTTGAAAAAGTCTCAATAAGCGCCTCTTAAAGATCTTTTGATGGATTCAAGGCATCCATAATTGATATCTCGGCTGGTACTTGGGACAAATGTTTCAAGAAATCATACGTTTGGTCAAAAGGTCTATGTTTTCCATCAGAAAAATGTGGTTTTTCAGGTGCCTTGGAAGTTGATTCTTTGGTAGTAGATGCATCCCGTATTGGGGTGGGAGTTGGAAACACTCCTGGATTATATATATTAGACCAACTAGGTCTATCTATTTGCTGAGAGGAAGAAGGTGTGACCTCTGAACGGTCTTCCAAAATAACTACATCAGGACCGAATCTACCATGTGTGGAAGAACTTTCTTGTTCCTGTTGATCTCACTGAAGGGATTTTCCATGAGTTTCTACTGCATATACAGTTCTAGCAGGGGTAGGATTGAAATAGTGGCTTCTGGAAAATCCACATCTTTCCATGTATCCTAGATCTCTGACACTTCCTCTAATTCCTATGTTAGATACAGGGAACTTAGGCTCATCATAATCGAAACTGTCATTGGCATAAGGATCTGTTAAATGAATCATGTTAATATAACCAAATATCAATTCTTCATCTGATGAAGATTCTTCCTGATTAACCAATTCAAGTTGTACCGTTTGGCGGGGCGGTGCCCATGATTTTGAAGCATATGGAATAAAATCAGCCAGAGTCAAATACATCTTAGGCTTTGACACAAGCTCATCTTTTTCTGACTGCTCTTATTTCTTCAAATTATGTTGCTTCTTTGATGATTTTCCTTCTGATGAAGGGGATTTTGTTGTGTAATTCCTAACAAAAGACACAATTGGTTGATTCAATTGTGTTCGTAAAATGGAATGAGTTCGATTGATTATTTTCCTGACCATCCAATCATCATATTTCTGCACATTTTTACTTTTGACTTCGTGCCACCCGCCTTCTTCCTCTAGATCAGTAGTAGTAACACATGATACCTGGGCAGAAGAACCTTTCAGTTTTACCTATCAAAAGTCCAACATCTTTTTAATGAGGTCTTTGAAGACAAATCACTCCTGAATGGGATGCCCCAAAATCTAATGAAATAGGCAATAGTTGGGTAGGTCTTCATCTCCTTCCTTGTTCAGCCTTTAGGGACTTAGAAATTGAACCAGATTGTTTTCTAGAGCCAAGATGAAGTAGCCAGGAACTTGTTCATTCTGGAAAGAATAAACATTATTCTTTAAATCTTCAAACTATTTCTGCCTTTGATCTCTTTGATCATATTAACGAGGTGGACATTGTTGTTTATGCTCAGGAGGTGGAGCCCTTTGATATGATGAAGGTTTTAAAGTGGATGCAGGTACAGGTGCTTATTTAAATGTAATTGTAGCAGTCTTTGCTTTCCATATTTTCCTTCCTAGAACTGATGGAATTACACGAGTTTTAGCCTTAGTCTTTATAATAGAGTCTTATAGCTACTGAGTGATTAAAGTAAGGTCTCGAAACCCTCCTGCGTATTTCACAGGTATCAACAGTGTGCGTAATTCATCACGTAAATTTTCCACATAGATTGGAAACAATTCTTCTTGAGGGAGTGCTAAACTTAAGGAATATGTTAATCCCTTCCAGTGAGCAATAAATCTAAAACTCTTTCATTTTCCCTTTGCTTACAATTGGTAAGATCAAAAACTATCATCTTTGGCAATGTTGAGCTAAATTGAAGAAGAAATCTTTGACATAGATCTTCCCACCCAGTAATTGGCTGAGATTGAAAAATTGTATACAAAAAAAAGCAGGTCCTTGTAATGACTGCACAAAACACCTGAGCTTAACTGCTTATTGTTGTTCAGGAGTTCCCATAATAGGATCCCAATGAGAAACAAAATGTGTTAAGTGTTGTTCTGAATCTCCCGAACCATTAAATATTGGGAATGTAGTATTCACAAAATTTGATGGGGGGGGGGGATTGCATCCACCCATTCAGGGTAAGCTCTATTTTCTAGTTGAACTTTTTCACACTTTCATTCCATACCTTCCAACTAAGCTGTTAACGACTCAATGGTAGTCATTAATTTTTGAAAAAAATCTGGTTGAGCTTGGGCCTGAGCAGGTGCGATAACTGGAGTTTCGACAGGTGTGGCGACCGATACTGCGACTGATGGTAGTATTGCCTATTGTTGTCATGTATGACCCATATGATTGGACCTATGAGGGTGTACATGTAAAGGGGGATATTTTTGATCCATCCCAGTAGCTGAAAAAAAATTCCCTTGATTGATTAACTCCAGCATGCTTAGGAGGAAGACCACCCTGAATTAGTTCTGTATTTAACCTCCTTAATTCCTTCATTTATTCTTCTTGTTGTGAGAACCATTCCTCTAATGAGAGTGATTGGCCTTCTCTAGAGGTAGGGTGGAATGTAACTTGACTTTTACCCTTTTCCTTGGCATGTGCCTTTCTGAAGTATGGAAGAGCATTACCCAAAGGAATGTATCTCCCCTAGGTAACCCTCTATCTTCTAGTATGCACACCTCCTTCATTATTTTCTATGTGTACAACTTATTGAATAGGAACTTAATCATATGATCCCTCTGAGTGAGCCTCATGTTCTGGGGGATTAGTGATAATGGAATTGATGACATTTATCGATGCATAATGTATTGCAGACCTTTTGTTAGTGCTTCTGCAATACTGTCGTCTTCCATGTCTTTTATGAGACATTGCCTTTTGTTTGGCTGATCCCTCAGGAACTTCTTAATGAACCATAATTTGGAGTTAATTTCCTGATAATTTGGCTCTGTGTTCCTCCTATTTCTTCTTCCCTAATCGAGAGAAGATTGAATTTCACTGATGAAGAGATTGAGAATTTGAAAAGGTCCCCAGTCTGGTGGACTGGGGCTGTTCCTGTTTTTCCTGCTCAACTCCTCAAATCCTATATTTTGATCCCGAGGGTTGGATTAAAAGATCCCCTATTCTTGCAAGATTAGGTGGCTCTTGAGCTACTACATGTAAAACTTTCTTAAAAGCTATTCTGATTTTGCGGACTTTAGTCCGGAAATTAGCCGGATGCATCATACGACATCCACTCAAATGACATGGCTCAGATGGCAGTTGGATTATTTCTGACACTTTTATCACCTGATGATGTGCATAATCTAAATGAGAAGCCTACTCGATATTCTCATTTGTTTGATTCAAGATTAATTAGACAACTTGTTCTTTATATACCTGACGTTGGGAAAAACTGGTTGAGGCCTATTCTTAGGAAAGCCTTTGATTATGCACAAAATCAGTTATATGTGGCTAGCCATGGGAAATAACATTGCATGAGACCACTTTTGGCGGGCTTTATTGATTGGAGAGCATAGTGAAATTCAATGATCCATGAACACCCCATCCCCTAATATGAATACCAGACGGGGCATTGGTAATTAACTGGCGCAACATTTTTAATGCACCAAGACATGAACGTTGAAGGGATCTCTACTTCTTTTCAACCTTTGGATGTCGGGAAACTAAGGGAGATACCAAGTCAATTTGGCATTGCAACCCTTCTATTATCTTGACATGATTTTGATATTCATCATAAGATAATATTTTCTCTTTTAAGTGACAAATATTTTTCCATATATTGAGATGAATATAATTAATACAATATTTTTTCAACGTTTCTGGAATATCATACTAAGAGTCAGCCAAAGGCCAAAACATGACTGTTATTTCACCTTTCTCCAGTTGTTTACTCATATTCAGCACTTCCACTTTGTCATTTGATGAAGATTCTTCTACCTGATTGGACCAAAGCCGGTGCTTCTTTGTTGCTTAATCAGATTCAAAAATATTGGTAGAGAATTAATTTGTAAAATTAGAATATTAATGACCCAGGTGTGGTTCAGAGAATGACCTACACCCCAGGCTATCTTTTGATTGAGAAAGTATTTCACCTGCTAGCGGTAAAGAATTAGACATGACTGGCTTCACATTTTCAAGTGCGTCAAGATAAGAGGGCTTTCTCATTACTACATTTTCCATAAAATAATTTTCTAGGAAATGAGAATTACTACTGTGGAGAGGACTTTCACAGCTAAATTCATCATCATGGGGAGGACCACCATGGTGGGTTACAGGAAAAGATAAAACCTCTTGCTCCTTGATCTTCTGGCCACTCAGAGGGTTATCGTGGATCTCATCTAAAGATGATACTTTGAGATTTACCGAATTTTCATGAAGCAAGCCTTCATGAGAAAGTGTCTGATGAAGACCTTTGGAATTATTGTTGTTACTTCCAGAATCTGGAAATGAGAGAGTAGAATCTTGAGTTGCAACAAACAATTTTCTGAGGGCTTCAAGAACTCCAGCATTGAGCAAGGCCATATTGCAGAATGGATCTTGATTTTTCAACTGTGCAGGATGGGTATTTTTCTTAGATGCCTTCTTACTCACTTTAGATCCACTTGTTGATGAAAGTAGTTATTATAGGATGGTGTATGTGCCTGCTCAGTAGAAATGGTCAGGTTAGGCTGATTATCTCCATTTAAATTGGGTGTATGTGCCCGATTTGATTGTCCGTATGACATGAGGGAGTATGCCCCACGACACTCCTGGAATAGAATAGAGGTGTGTATCTACTATGAAGTTACATGTTGATGAGTCACTCCATTGATAGGGATAGATTTATGATTCTTTCCCTATGATGCTGCTGAAGTTGTTATAATATTCTGACAGGTGTACAGAATATGGGAAGGGATTTGCTTCTGATCTTTCACCATTGTCAGAATGTGCATGGTGAATTTAGCTACCAGAATGGGAATATACGTCCATTTCGTGTTTGGTATTGGTGTGTGTTCCTTCTCATGTACTCCTTTTCCTTTCAGTGAGTTCTGACAGTACTCATGTGTGGGGGGAAAAAGTTGGGTCTACCTTCTGTTTGTCATTGGAGCTTTCCAATTGACATCTACAATTGCTACCAAACGAGACTATTGGTTAGAATGATGAATATTAGGGGTATGTGCCTGATGATTTTTCTCCACCAAATATTATTGATAAAATTCCTTCAAGACTGGAAGACGATACTGCTGGCAGAATTGATGAGAGTAAGCAGGTCTATGTTCTTGTTTACAGGTGGTCACCGCATTTGATTGGCGATCTTATTTATATGCATTCAGATGATCCTACTGACTAGATGATAATTTATAAACAGTTGTATGTGCATGCCTATAGTACTCCACCAGAATTTCCTAGCGAGATTGGTGTGTTACTGCCAGATGAGTCTGTTGGGAAGTGAAATCAGGACGGACGGGTGTATATGCCCGCTCGTTGTTTTCCATCAAGTTAGATTAATGGAATTATCTAGAGGGGGAAGAGGTAAGAACCTAATCTATGTTAGCCTAATTTCTCCTCTGCCAATTCTTCTTGCGTGCTCGGTTCTAAGGGACCTGAGCGGAACACCTAGAGGTGATACCCTCATCATGTTGAGGGTGCACTACCGCACGAGTCTGGTGGGGATTTTTGGTGGGATTCCTAAGGAAGGACTCATTTCTTCTTGAATTGAGGCCTTGAGTGACCTCTCCATTCACCCCCTATAATATGGGTGATACTGGTTGTTGAATTCTGAGGATAATGACCCGAAACGGTGGTGGACACCACCAACTTCCTGACCACTGGTCGTCACTGTCTGGACAACCAGGGTGAGTTGTTAACTTGGAGGGCTTATCGAGCGGCCTCCAGATTCGGGATGGTACCATGTTGATGGTATTCCCTCACCAATGAATTCGAGACCTAGCATTGAAGATGCTAAGTATTTGATGTCGTCCTCAGAGCGGACGAGGATCCAGTATGAGTAGCAGCTGAGGCATTCACATGTGTGAATTTTAAAGAATCCATTCTGTGTTGCAGAGAGATCTTGGAAAAGAGTTCCAATTTGATATAGAATACGTAAGCAAGATATGTTTGGCCAGAATACATATTTTGGATGAACACATATGTGTTTTATTGCTTTGTTGTCCCTCATATTTAGTTTAATAGGGGCCTAAAAAATAAGTAAAACATCATTTAACTTGGTAAAGGGTTCACGTTGGGTTCACCATTTTTTGTTTCTTCTAGAAATGGGGATGACCTTGTTTGTTTAAGGTTCAAACTTTCCAATCAGTTTCTAACGGGTTTATTCATAGAACCAGAAACATCAAATGATTCTATATCCATTTGGACCTACATTCCAAAGTTAGGTGCTCATTAGTTGTGAACCGATGAGGCTTAAGAATTTGCATTGGTCGAGAGTATGGGAGGTCAGGCTCAGGACACCTTTTTGGGGGGAATTATTTCCTACTCTGGGAATCTCTCATAGATTTAAGTTATGTTCACTAATCCTTATTAATTCACCAAGTATGAAAATGAGTTTTACTTCAGATTTAGCAATTAATGATTGATATGTATGGGATTTAGAGAATCATTCATATGTATTTGAGGTTCTTCATCGATGGAGAATCATCCGTATGTATTAGAGATTCTTAGTTAATGGTGTACTTTAATACATTATATAGAAATATCTTGGTCATTATGATGAACATACTATTTTTAAATCCACTCAGTGGGGCACTTAAATTTTATTGTCATTCAGAAAGACAGGGATTATTTCAGGGTTGGGATCGTACCCGCAGATGGGTTACCTACGTATCCTCATAAAAAAGGAATCAGAACCCACATAATTTGATTAGAAGGATATAGTTTAACATCATATGGGATGGAAAATAATTAATTAAAGATGAGATTGAGCCTTATAAAGGCTTCCTATGTACTCTACTTTTAAGGAATAGATCAAAGTCCACATAGCCCGGGCAAAGAAAATATGGGGTTTATGCATAGTTAATGGCCCAATAAGAAATGTCATGATTACCTTTACACCCTAAGCTCAGGTGAGTCATGACTGGTGTCAGAAAGAAGAGGTATCAGTAAACTTGACAATGTTTCCTTGAAATATGCAGTCATGAGAAATGATGTGGCGTTTACGTATGTATGACTGCCCAATTAGATGAAGACTATGACTTACATTAGGAAGGAATCCCAGGAGAAGGGTCCATAAAGGTATTTATACTTTATGGAGATTTGGAGTTTTAACTTGGGGCTTACTCTTGAGAAGGAGGGCTAAATTAAAAGGGACTTATGATTGGGGTTTATTCCTGAGAAGGAGGTTCAAATCAAAAGAAATTAAGATTGGGGCTTACTCCTGAGGAAGATGCCCAATTAACGGGATCTTATAACTTGGGTCTTACTCCTAAGAAGGAAGCCTGATATTAAAGGAGATTATGACTGTGGCTTACTCATGAGAAGGAGGCCCAAGTTAAGGGGGCTTGAGACTTGGGGATTACTCCTGAGAAGGAGGGCCAAATCAAAATATCTTCTCATCTCAAAGGATGAGGTTATATAAAAAACCCCTAACCCTGGTGACATAAAACTTCTACATCATGAGGTTTTGGGAGAGGTTCTCATAGAATTCCTTTAAGATAAGGAAGCCAACAAAGTAACCATTCCATAAAAGGATTTTAAGAGGGTTTTGAAGGCTATGTCTTAAAGAGGATAGGTGGATTTGAGGAAAGAGGTGACTAGGAAGGAGGCATGCAAGTATTGTTCAAGCGCGCAAGTAGACTTGCGCGACATGAGTCACCTTGGGCAACAAAAAATATATAGGGTAATACTTGGGAGACTTTGAACTCAAGCCCTTAGTATCATCCCTAGAGGCTTCGAGAAGGGTGGCGTGCAAGTTTCTTTGAGAGGGCAAGGTAGTGCGCAAGTGTATTCATTTCCCCAAAGGGCTGGAAACTATGGCATGCAAGTATTGATGAGTTATAACACTTAGAACTTATTCTTCCTCTTTAGAGCTTCCCTTATAGGTAAAGAGTTTCCTTAGAAGTGTTTGGAAGATGTCAGAAAAAGTCTTGGGTGACCAAAGCTTGAAACTGAGTTTTGGAAAATTCGTCCTTCAAATGGGGGTCCCACAGGGGCTATTTATAAGACATCGGGTACCTTGGGAGAGAAAAGAATAGGTTGCACAAGTGACTTTCATGAACCATAGGTGGCACGCAAGTGACATGCGCGGCGCGTAAGTGCCTTGCGCAGCACACAGGTAACTTGCGCGACTCCCTCCAAATGGGTTCTTGATCCATGCCTTTGTCAATTTTTGATGTTCTTCAAAGGGTGACCCTCGTTGTGCTTAAGGTATTCCCCTTTTCCATTTGTTGGACTCTATGATAGAAAGGAGCTTCAACAATCTTATATAAATATAGTTTCCATTATAATTTCCACCATGAGTGTAAGTAAAGAAAAAATGAACAATCATTGTTTTATGAGACGATAGTTCACCGTACACGTAAAAAATATGTTCATTAACCATTAGATGGAAATTTCTGTATGTGAAGGATAAAAACTTAGCTTTGAAAATAAGATTATATTTATGATACTGGTGTTATTATATGATCTTGTAATGAAAATAGTTTAGGGAGTGGGGAATGGAAATAAAACTAAATTTCTTAATGAAATATGTTACCTCTTATTCAGGTAACTCCTTTTAGTTTTCACCAAAGGGAATCCTTGGATTCATTTTTTCACAAGGGGATGATTCTAGTATGACTGTAGGTATTTTTATGAGATATTTTGGATGATCTTGGTTGAACCAAACTATATTTATAGTTTTATGGAAGTTGGAGGATAGGATGCATTTTATAGTGGAGGAGGAGTGACACTCTTGTAGATTTTTTGAAAAAGAATCCCACCCACATTTTTCTCAGGTCATGTGAATCCAATTTTGAAAAAAAAATTGATACAAGTTTTTATAGGGTATACATATAGACGTAAAATATATATTGGACAAGTTTCTAGGTCATTTGGGACTTTAGGAGTAATGCTCAGTCCCTTATTAGGCTTAATTATACCTTAATCATTGTAATTAATTTTAATTAATTTCACTATTTATTTTGGTAAAAAACTAAGTTTACCTTATTATAAAATAAAAAATATGATTATTACAAATATAGAATCCATTTTTTCCAACTTGAAAAAACATATTTGGAATAAATTAATTTAAATTTAATCCCGCTGAAGGGATGACACTACTGGTTTTTAAAGTAAAAACATCCAAAAGTTTGCTATATTTCTATACACAATTTAAAAGTGAAATTAATTCCAAAGAACTAAATTTTATTAAATGATAAATATATGATTTTATAAATTTTTCAAACCAATTTAAAATATAATTTAACCTTACAGATAAATTATATGATAAATTAGTTTTGAATTAAAATTCAGTATTTCCCACTATTCATTAAAAAATGAAAATTCATAAAAAAATACAAAGAATTTACCCTAACCTAATTATTATGTTCTTATCTCAAATATTAAGTTTATTTTGACATATTTACTATAAAAAAGTTCCAAAATTGGATTTAAAATGGTTTCTCCATTAAAAGATGGTAATTTTTTTTTTAATAAAAAATATATTTTTTTATATGAAATTAGGTTTGTTATTATCTTATGTCTACCAAATATATTAGATTAATATAAAAAATATTTTATTTAATATATATAATATATATATTTCATTAATATCTCTCACTAATTGCATTTAATTTAATTTATTAGGCTAAAATATCTTTTCGAGTATAATAATAATAATATTTTCTTTTATATTCAAACGATTTTCATATTAATTTCTAATTAATTGGTAACCTTTGAATTTAACTTATATTTGTGTAAGCCATATATTTTCATAAATTAGTTAATAATATTCATAAAGGACAATTTAACTGCTATGTTATATCTTCTTATATTAAATAATAAAATTTTAATAATATATTATTGTTTGGTAAATCTTATTTTTTGCATGTTACACAAGCCATTAAGGAAATTCATTTTTTCATGTAACATAAGGTAAATTTTGGGTTTCGTGTATAGAAATCTAAAATTTATGTTGCTTATAGTTTATGATTAATTTGGTGCTATGTATAACGCAATCTAAAAATAGTAATTTAATAGAAAATAAACTATTTTCGGTGTTGCATTAAATGAGAAATATCAAAAAGATTAAATTTGTTCCAGAAAAAGATTAACAAAATATTATGGTGTTACATTTATGTTCCCCAATTCCCATGTTTTCCTTGGTATTTCTCCAAATTTCAATCTTGTATAATAATATAAAAACATTAATATCAAGAATAGATCTTATATTTATTAAACTAATATTCAATGATATAATATATAAAAAACATTAAAATATAGATTAAAAATAGAGATAACAATCAATGAAAAATTGGGACTCCATAGTTCCCCTATATCACATCCATATGATACCATGGGCCACACCCAATACCCAAGACCTCAATAATGACTCAACACCTTACCCAACCATGACCTTTAATTCACCCAAAATGGAATCAAAAGTGATAGAATATGACACCCAATGATAGTCCCATATATCGCATAAAATGTAGAATACTATCCCAAAAGTGTACCTCAAATACTCACCACAAATTTTCAATCAAACAATACACATTCAAGGGAATCCAGGAGTATCACCATGCTAGAAAGAGTGTTATAAATGATCCTCAAAACAACCTCAAGAGTGGGAAATACTAAAATTGTCCCCTCGTCATAAAAAAACCTCAGTCATACTCCACAACATACACCCCATCCTCAAGTATTATCTCACCCCAAAGGGAGTCCACTACAGGTCCCTTAAACTCATGACAACATCCCCTTATTGGCTCATGGACATACTCAACACCACATGGTTTAAATCTATCCAAAAGGATTGAATAGAACTTGTAACATCCCATGAAATTATAAAATAAGACTCTTTCAAATATTTTTAATATTTGTGAATTATATATTAATTTTACTTTAAAAGGAATCTATGTATGATATCGTACCCGACACACAACAATGGGATTCTCTAAAATCTTACATCGCACACCAAACAGAGTTATACCAAAAAATAATATATTATTAATATTATTATTTTATGTTGTAGTTATTTTATAGTCGTTAGAATGAAGGGAATTAATGATATTAAATAAAATATTAAAATAGGGTTTTCACATGTTTATATAATGATTCATTGTTTATAAAATTAATTATAAATGAAAATAAAAACCAGTTGAATATAAAGGATGTATTTTTATGAGAAACTATTTAAGTATGAATAATTATGTTTATAAAATTACCAAACAACTCTTATTGAATTATATTAATGAAATATTAATTAAATATAATATTTAAAATTCATTTTATTCATTTTCTAGACATTATATAAGAACAAATAAAATTCTACGGATAAAATGAGTATTTTTCTAAAAATGTAATTTTACCACCTTTTGATGGTGAATCCATTTTAAATCTGGTTTTTTTCACTTTTATATATTCTATTTGACAAAATAAAATTCTTATTTATAATAGGGACATCAAAATTCACTTTTTTTTAATTTTTTGTTATTTTTCTGATAAAATTTATTTTTCAAAGAATAATGAAAAAAAAATCATTTTCATTCCAAACTTCCTTTTTGTGTAATTAAATTATATTGTTAGATAATCCTTTTACATGTTTTTAAGGTATAATTAGATGAAGTTTTTATCATTTAATCCAATTTTTTTCATTTTAAGTCATTTCACATTTAAATTATATATAAACACATGTCAAACTTTTGATGGTTTATACTTTTTAAAAACCCATTTCCTCAATCTGTCAACAAGATTAACTTTAAATTAATTTTTATAATGACCCAATGTTTTATCAATGGAATTACTTTCTTATAAATATTCCTTATAGTATACCCACATTAGGTAACACAATAAAATATCATGATACTAAATAATATGTGACCATTAAACATAATTTTTCCACATCTGTGTCCTGAATTTCAAAAATCTAACATACACGGTTCCGTTTAGGGTGATTTTCAGAGTCTGATGGAACACACTTAATTTTTGGGGAATAGTAACTGAACCTTATAAATAGTAATGTTACCCTTATAAATAGTAATATGACCCTTATTAATAGTAAATTTTCGAAAATAATAGTAACCTCACCCTTAAATGTATAAATAATATTTAGGCATCTTATAAGTGATAATATGACCACAGTAAAAGTATTGATATTTTTGTAAGTCATAAATAATTAATTATAGTTAATAAATTAATTTAAAAGAAAATTTATTATCCTAATTTTTTTTCATAAATTAACAATTTTATGTCTTCTGGTTTTAAGATAATTTTATATGACCTTATGTAATTTTTGAAAGCATTATAAAATCAGTTATAGTTTTAAAATCTGTATTTTTTAAATAAATTATGATTTTAATTAAAAATTAAATTAATCATATTTAGAAAATTATTTTTGAAAAAATTATTTAATTTTTTTATTCTATATATATATAAAAATGTTAGGGTGATTTTTTTGTATTTTTCTGAAATACATGAATTTTTGATGAATAGTGAAATACGATAATTCACAAAAAAAATCTAAATACATTAATTATTGAGTCATTGGTGATGTTATGATGATGTAAGAACCATTGGTTAGAAATCACATGTACATATTACTATTTTTGGTCATGGATTCATCACTATTTCTTGTCTTATTAAAAAATAATTAAATAATGATTTAAATATTAAGAAAACACTCCTCCCCTCCACTATAAAAACTACCCACACTCCCCTCTTCTCATCACTCCTATAAAGCCTTGTACCATGCCTAAATTCTTCTCAAATATCTCCCCAAGAACTTTCCCCATGTCCAAAATCCATTGGTCTTTTCAAAATACCATATTCTCTACTCTTAAGAGGCTCTCAAGGAAGATTAATTCAAGAGGTAAATTCATCTTTTCAATTATTCTACTTTCCTTTCAAGTTCCTCTGTTTTATTTTCTATCATTACCTCTAATTATCCAAATGTTATGAAAAATATAGTATATTATATTTACAAGAATTTTTTTTGATAGTGTAATAAGTTATTATCATCTCTCCTTTACCCTTCTTTTATACTAGTAGTAAAAACACCACATGAGATGTGTTAATTTATCACATTCAAGGATTATGGGTTTTCAATTTCTATTAACATATTCAATTCTAGTCATGAAACCATTATTATGGTTTAAAAATTCTATAATATATGTATTATGACTCATATATGGTTCTGGTATCTTTTTTACACGTGGTTTTTATTTATAAAACAAAATATGTTCGCTGTGATCAAAAAACCGCCAATTAACCCAAAGGGTTATCACTGAAGTTTTATATAATGATTCAAATTCACTAAAAGTAACCAAATTAAATTTAAAACCATGTAAAATTTGGTATTTACAATAATATAACTCCAATTCTGGATAACCATCTTCATTTTACATTATTTTCCATTCATGTATATAAGTAAATCGATCATGAAATAAACAAACCCGAACAATGAAATTAAACCTCATAACCAATCCAAAAGGTTATGAATGAACTCAAAAAGGTTATACTAAATCAATTAAATGTAAAATAGGTTCTTTAATTATTAATTAATGAACCTAATTTGATTATTCAAGTCATTAATATCAAGTAAAGAACACCATCAGACTTTAGGTACGAGATTCTACCTGAACCTCCATTATTCCTTCAGGTTATTCTTACTCTCTTTTTACAAAAATTAAATCCTATATTCTATTTATTTATATCTTATAATTTTTGTTAATATTTCCAAAATCATATATAAAGATCCAATAATCATTCTATTTTGGGTATATACAAGCTTTTAAGTGATTCCCTCCTCAATACCTCCCGATAAGCAAGCCTGTTTTAAGGGAACTTCCCAATTTTTTACCCTATTTCATGTACACTCTCGCATATATTTTAAGCCACCATTGATTTTATAAAATCAGTATTTTTATTAATAAAAACTTCTTGTTTCACTTTTTTTATATAAAATATTACTCCATTTTTTATTTTAAATTCTATTTAGAATTCTCCTTAAAGGCACACTAAAATGTTTTAATGCTTAAATTTCTTAAATAATCTTTTTTACATGTTATCACTTCAGTTTGACATCAATTTATATGATATATTCCTACTTTCCCTTATGAAACTACATGTATTTTCTAATTCCTTTCTTTCATGGATACTTATATGATACTCCCATTAAATTATTCTCCTTTACTTGATTATGATGCCCATTTATTTCCATGGGTTCCCTTATGTTTATATATGATTGATTATGTGTGATTCATTATGTGGTAAGAATATTCATGAACATGTTAAGATGGGTGTTCCCAGATAGTTCTCTAATGCATTGGGAAAATTTGAGTCTCATGAGACGTTATGTGCAATGGTCCTGGCGGGTAGCCTTGAATTTTGCCACCATGTGCAATGATCTTGGCAGTCAGCCTTGAATTGTGCTACCATGTGCAACGATCTTGGTGGTTAACCTTGACTTGCAATCCTCTATGTGAAATTAGCCTTGAATCATTCTAAATAAATGTTTTATGTTGCTGCCACATTTCTATGATTCCATGTTTATAGGATCCCTAGTTATATATGTTATGGTTCCATATGTTCAATTACATTATGTGCCTTTTTGTATCATTATGTTATGCTTTCTATCCAATGTGTTAAAGCTTTATTCTTATACTTAGTCCCTTACTGGGCTTTTTTACCTCACCCCTTTTTTCATGTTATCCCCAGGTTATCCTATGCCGATTTATGAGCACAATGGAATTTAAGATCTTAATATGAATATTAAATAAAGAAATGTTTTATGTTTTCAGTTTTATGTACCTAGTCTTTAAAGACACTAGATTTTACGATACTTGGACAGTATTTTGATGTTTAATTATGCATAAAATCATGTGATTTTATGAGAAAAAGCTAGGGTTGCTATAATATTAGTCACTTTTATAAATTGAATTTTTAAAAATGTACATACATGGTTGTAATTAGTATGAAAAATTTGAGCTAATAGGATCATAATAATTTTTGTTGAATAGTAACTTTAGTATTTTATTTACCATAGTTAAAGGTAAATTAGGTAATTAAAGGTAAAAATAATATGATAATAATATGAAACTACTCTAAAACTTTTCATAATCATATTGAATGAGTTATTACTGACCAAAAAAATCCTTGGGTTGAAATGGTGTCCTTTGGAAGCTAGTTGGGTGTGATTATGACATTTATAACATTTATTTTAAAGTAAAGGAAAAAAATGTCATAATCCTGTCTCTTATTACTAAAACTATTTTAATATGGGGTTATATAAGTGTTATCTTCCCCTATAATTAGTCATTATAAATATAAAAATATTACCTACATCATGGTATTTTATTTATAATTTTTAGGAAATAAATAATTCAATTTAATTATGACATAATGATGATGTAATAATAGATTTATTAATTAAAGAATGAAATAAATGATATCATAAATATTAAAATAAATTTTATATGAAATATTTGATACCATAGAGGAATTTTATAGGTGACTATTATATGTTATAAGTCTATTAAATGGGTTTTTTTAAAATTTATATCTCTGTTTGGATTTTATTTAAATTCAATGAATTGAAAAGTGTTAAAATTGACATAATTGATATTTTATAAAAATAATAATTTATTAAATTATTTAAAAATATTAAAAATATTTTAAAATCACAAAGTGACTATGATAAGGTCTAAATTTTCATTAATTGTTCAATTATTAGAAATTGACTCGATATAAGTAAAATTTATAGCCTCTTAATATTTAAAATTTTGTTACCAAAATTCAAATTAAAAGAAAACAATTATGGGTAAAATGAAAAGACAGGGTTTTAAATAAACTCAATACTTGTATAAAAATTATTATATTATAGTATGTAGAAATATAATCATATTATCATCAATATATCTCAATTTGGAGTAATTTTTATTAAAAAATTAATTTATATTAATTTAATAATTTAAGAGTTTCCAAGGGTGTACCTCCCCTCTCTTATAAAAAGGTACTCACTCTTATCTAATAATCACACTTCAAGATCAATTAGGTTCTAAGAAGATCTACCCAAAACCATTTTTATAATCTGTCCCCTCATTATTGATGCCTTAGTTTTGTAATAACAAGTGTTAAGGTGTTCTTCAATGGCAATCAACCGAAGAAGAGGTATCATTTTCTTTAAGTAATTCTATTTTATTTATTATTCAAATTCCTTAAAATCATATTATTCCAAAATTAAATAATAAATCTAGTATCATCAATATATATATATTTTATTATGTTAATATCATCACCTAAATTCATCTCCAATTCCATCAAATGGGAAAGGAATTAATCATTTGTGCGTACGTGTGAACTATCACCTCCACAAACCAATATAATTAGTTTTCTATAATCGTCTCTCAATACTAGTATTAATGATGGAATTAATGTTTTTATGTTATTTTAATGATAAAATTTTCATTATAATGTAATAATATAATAATATATCAATTATGTTTTTACTTTCCATGCACATTAAAATGATAATGTCGTTCGTGCGTAATTGTGGACTATCATCTCCATGAAGTGATGTGAATCGTTTTTATTCACCACATAACATGTATGATATATATAAGTATATTTATATTATTATTATAATGTTAATTATTTTATGATCATTGTGTAAATATAAAATAATAATTACCTTATTTCTTTAATGATCAATAAAAATGGAAATGTTACTCATGCGTATGTATGACCTACCATCTCCATGATTATAGCATTTTTCATTTTTTATACCATAAATAAATGGTCTAATTTAAAAGTATAATTGATATATAAAAGTGATTATTATGTCATGAATATTATTCTAGATATTATGTACTTATGAACACATGGAAAATTTATATCAGAACAAGTTCATTTTTGACTCAAGTACAAAATATCGATAAAACGTCCAATATGAACTTAAATAATTATGTAATTTTTATAATGTGGTAATCAGTGATATAAAAGGAATAATAAACTTTAAATATGTTCTCAATAAATTATAAATTAACCCATATTTATTATTTAGGAATATAATGATCGTACATGATGATTCAGACTCAAGGTAAAGGACTTCATCTCAATCTCCTTTCATTAAGGCATATTTTGATGTTATACACCACCTTCATTTTATACAGTGTATAATCAACCCATTTTAATTTTAATTTCATTAAACAGTTTTCAAAGGGAATATTTTTATATGAAGTGTTTTACTAAATGACAAAAGGAATTTTGTTTTAACATTTATGGTGACAATGACTTTTTTCCACCATGACCTTTATTTGATAGTTGGATTCCTCTACAAGCTGTAATAATTTTAAAAGAAAAATAAATTACATATTCCCTTTTTAGGTATTTTGTTATTTAAAATGAGTTTTAAGGGATTTATTATATAAATATCTTGAAATGATATTTTGTGATTGCAATGTGGAAGTTTTATTTTTTCCTTTATGCTTGTTAATGTGTTATGATTATGTAATAATTATTGGAAATTTCTTATGTTTATAGGATGTTCAGTGATAAAATGAGGATGGATGAGCCCGTGATAGATCTCCAATGCATTGGGTAATGAGATAGAGTTAAATTATAAGGTTTCTCCTAAGAGGTTTAGGTAATGCACTGTGATGGGTATTCCAAACTTAACTATTTTGACCCGATTCACATCATACCTGGGATAACAAAATGGACTGATAGATAATAACCAATCAACTGTTATTGTTTATGGTTTTACCATTTTTTCCGGCCCTATTCACATTGTGCAAGTTTTTTTTCTGGCAAGATGGTCTCAATGGAACTGGGAAGTATATCCTTCTTGTTTCATGAAGGATGTGATTCAGTTGAGTGGTCCCATGGGGCGATTGTAGGGGGTTCAATGTTTTTGAAATAAGCCCATTCCAGGTACGATGTCCTCAGATGTTCTCCAGTAGGTTTATTCGTGGATCCATAAACACCCAAAAAACTTTTTATCCATTATTCATGGACCTACTTTCCAAAGGTAGGGATTCATTGGCTGATTTGTCCAACAAAACTTAAGGACTCAAATGGTTAAGAGGATGGGATGTCAGGATCTTCACATCCTTTTGGGGGGAATTATTTCCCAATCTATGATTCTCTTATATATTTAAGAAATGTTCATATGTTTGTGAATCCTTGGTTAATTCTCAAGCATTTGTTTTCAGATTACCCCTAGTATGTAAGATCAATCAAGGATATACATGGGTTAGGGATTACTGAGACAATTCTAAAATAGGCCATGTAATGAGGCACTTTGGTGTTTATCATCATACATGGGGGAAAAATATTGTTTTAATGTTAGGATAAAACCCAAAAAATGGGATTCCTATGTATCCTCGTGAGAGGAATTAGATTCCATGTAGTTTTGTTCCACTTTACGGGACACATCACCTTTTAAGGTTGTGTGAAAAGGACCCATCCATGTAGTTTACTATCATACGAATAAGACGTCTAGGTGGAAGATTCCTAGTCAATATTTCATAAGGGAATTATGCCAAAGTGGCCCAAGATTCCCGAAAGATATATGGTCTCCAAGGTAGATATGACCATACTAGGGACATGGCCTGGGAAATACTAGGGTAATTTGGGTGGCATGTTTGGACCTCATAGATCCTTCCTTCATATCTCAATTAGTTTGGAATCAAAGACCTTGTAGTTTGGTTTGATTTGGGACTTACACCCCTAAGGTGAACCATTTGTGGGGTCATGATTGTCGATTTCACCTGGGAGCTGCCCATCTGAGAGAAACAAGTTAGGTATTACTCATGAATAGGATTCCCAAGAATGTTTGTAGGATTTTTTTGGGACTTAATTCTATGGAGAAAGTCCCTTGATCTTAGGAATTAAGAAGGAATCCTACATATCTTGATCAGAGAAGGAATCAGATTTCTCATAGTTCATTGTATTTGGGGATTACACATAGGAGAAGGCCCATGTTTTTGGAACCATGATTAGAATCTAAAATCATGATGATTTGGAGGTTTGGTTGGGACTTCTACCTTTGAGGATGCCCATGATTTGGGGTTATGTGGATGTCATGATCACTACCAACCTCTAAGCCCACGTGAGTGATTCTCAGTGTGAGAAAAAAGAGGAGGCAGTGGATCTAAAGATTGCACGTCCCACATCATATGTTGATAGATGGTATTGGACCCCAATGTGAGAGAGAGGGGGGATTTTAATATGCCTATTTCCTCCCCTGTGTTGATATCCAGGATAGTCATGTCTGATAATCTATTTGAACATGTCCTAGTCCAATCCTAAGAGGATCAAGATCACCACCTCTCACCAAAATTATAGGGACTTACCTCAGGGAGAGTGCCCTAAAATGAGTTATGGGAAAGGGGAAAATCATACCTCCTTGACAAAGGGAAAAGAGTTCATGATCCATTTGACTTGTCACTATCCTCATTGAATAGAAAATACAGTGAGTATCCTTGACCCTTAGAATGGGGAGGTTTAAATGAGTATTCCAAGGTTGGGCCCTCGGTTACCATGGGAATGTAAACTTAAATACATTCCAGGGGTCCAAATAATTATGAGGATTACCCACATGACTCCGCTTACCATGCGTATGTAAACTTAGAAGGACGCGCTGATGTGCCTGATGGTTTTATCATATGGGTCTGGTGGATTTGGAAGAGGCTTTTTACTAATGCTGATAGACTAGTTAGTGGAGGGGATTTAGAGGATAGGATGTAAATAGAAGGGTATGATTGGGACTAGAAGGTGGAAAGCCTGAAGGCACCCCATTTTGCGTACTATTTGTTCATGCGGGGTGGGGTACCCTCTACATAGCATATTGACATAGAGGTGGAGGCACCGTCTATGTATCGAGATGGTACATGATTCTGGATGTGGTCCACATACCATAGTGGTATGCAACCCCAGGTTCCATTTTCATAGGGTGGTGCTACACGGCGCTGGATTCCATCCACGTAGAAAAGTGCTATGTGGTGTAGGTTTTCATCCGTATAGAAATGCGTTATGCGGTACGCCAGATTGAAGAAGGGGAATCGACCCTACAGTTTGTGGGAAGTTCATCTGCGAAGGTAATATTGTTTATGGTTCTCCAATTTGCTTCATGTATAATTAATTATTATTATTATGTATCCTTCATTTCATGGTACACAATGGTTTTATACCTACTCTAAATCATTCACGGTTTTGTAATTCATCAATTGTTTATCTTAGAAGTCTTCCTTTCGTAAACTCCAAGCTCTCCAAAAATCGAATCCTCTTCTCAAATCCCTTTGGGGTCCTTTTATAAAGTTCCTAGGAGGATGTATCTATGGGTCACAAGGCACCTTTTGTAGAATCCCACGAAGAGATCACCCAGCCTGTAGATGAATCAGTTAACTAAGGTTTATGGGGATCGGGTTGATGGTGGATATGGTTAGCGGTGGTAGTGGTAAACACTGCCTAAATCATGCGAATGAATTATCTTGTTCACGTGATACCTTTAGCTTTACCTTCCCCATGAACCATTTTGGTTTGTGGGTGTGGTTCACTGCGGTGTACCACTCTGTCTCATTTTCACCAATGACACCGATCACAGTGGAGATGGCACCAACATGTCATCTACATACTCAAGTTCATGGTCGATTCTTTCCACGGATCATTCCTCAATCTCAGTATGCGTACCACTCTGGGCCCTTTTCCAAAGTTGGCTTCTTTGAAATTCTTCTTCATATTTTCAATCGATCATGCATTTTTCCCTTTGTCAAATTTGTGGGATTATTTTATTTCCCCTTTGTCAAGTTCTCAAGACCCTATAAATGACCCCATTAGAATGGGTTCTAATCAGGATGAAAAGGAGGCTAT
This sequence comes from Viscum album, assembly GCA_963277665.1. Classification (NCBI taxonomy): domain Eukaryota; kingdom Viridiplantae; phylum Streptophyta; class Magnoliopsida; order Santalales; family Viscaceae; genus Viscum; species Viscum album. Next base: position 2,078,151,840 of record OY728141.1, on the reverse strand, counting down.
TCCGATGTAGAAAGTGATCCTGAAATGAACTGGTTTGTGTTAGAAAGATGGACTGGGTGGGGGACCACACCAATATATGGTGGGTGGGGGGATACCATTTGTATTTTACCAAATTTTTGGAGAACTTTGCGCTCTCGATTTTTCACTCAACCGATCTTCTTCTGCATACCTATCCCTTAAAAAATCATTTGACCATGAACAATGCTTTACATTCTATGAATAAAAAACCCTTCATGGTCACTCTCTTCAACAAACTAAATTTTAAATCCACGAACTGAACTTTTATTCTGAGAACGGTGAGTTCGATCTTCTGCCTAGTGAGTGTCATACGTGGGTCTTCTCTATTCTTGAACTTAATTTTAACTTATGAACTGAAATTTAAATTTCCAAATTGTGATCTTAGACTTGCATGTAGTGAGGGTTGTATGAGGTTCTCTTTCTCCGCGAACTGTTCAGTTTTCTAGCCAACGACCCATGGGCCAACGCCTCGTGGGTTGTTCCGCGAACTATCAGTTTGTAGGGAATGTGTTCCGTGAACCATTTCCAGGGTTCAGTATGCAGAATGCTTTGTTATGCATACTTATTTAGTACTTTGCCAAAAAAAATTATTGTTTTACCCAATGATTTTATTGGACTGACCTTTTGTATAGTATTTTTGTGTAGAAAAGAGATGGATCTTCCACTTATCTCAATGGAAGTGGCCAGTAGAAGGGAAGCCATGGTTGAGAACACTAAAGAGAACTTTTATTCCTATATCATTCCTAAAGAGGGTATCTTTAGATGTCTACTCTCACAAGAGATTATGGATTATCCACTATCAGTCTAATTGATGCTTTACAACTTTGGCCTCCATGATGACGTTCCTTTTCCACCGGTTGAATGGAGCAGCTTCACAATTCATCTGGACACATATCTAGAGTATGACTGAAAAAATATTCTTGCTACAGGGGATATCAAGAATTCCTTTAGCTAGGACAACATATTTTTTTTGAATGGATCTATGTGGATTTAAAGTAATCAATGTTGCCACACTACATCTTCTGAATCAGTTGTTCTGGATTACTCGACTATTATTAACTTGTCACGAATCACCCCAATAGAGGGTGGGGATCCAAATGGGATCTCCAATAGAAAGGTTGTTTTTATAAAGAGTGGTCCTGGGCATTATAGGTTCATCAGAACTGCTTAGAAGCCTCTACACCATTGGAAGCTGTCAACCTATACCAAGCGGTATGTGTCTCCCAATTTTCTATCTATTCACCAAGAGAAATACAGCATGAGCTACTCAGCCACTAGTGTTCTATCACCAACACCTTTCACCTATCTCACAGTGAATTAGGAATCAGTTTATGGGATGTCTACCAGATAGGGTGACTCCCTATCCTTGGTGATATGTGAGATGAGTTTCTTTTAGGGTCCAATACTTGGGAGAATACTTAATTAGTATCTCCATTGGAGATATATTTACAAGTTTTAGCATATGAACTACTTAGACACCATCTTTATGCCCACTCACTGATATAATTTTATGATTGAATAGGATTTTTCCTAAAGGAAAATGGTCCAATATAGAAATTTTATCACAATTGAACTCGTCCAACTCAACAGTCTCAACAAATTCCCATCTCATACTATGCTACCCTCGAGGTGGGTCGGTCTTGTAGCGACCCAGACTTTTATTAATAGAAATTCCTCTTGATCTAATAAAATGTATTATTTTGTAAAATGGTTATATAAAACTTATACAATTCTTTGGTTTTATGTTTTTGGATTTTAAAATACCGTTAATAATTATAACAGTTTCTAATATAGCCTTTGAACAGTGATCACATGATTAGTATAAATATAAGGCTTTAAAAAATTCAATTTACTCAGAAAAAAGAAGTGATGGTCTCATCCAGTAGAATTTCTCCATATGAAGCCCATTTTTTGGAGCTCAGAAAGGAGGTGGCATCACTGGGCTATACTCTTGACCAAGCCTAAGCCTAGATTCAATACGTTAAACTTGAATGGAATTTCCTATGGGAGAAGTGGAAGTTAATAGAGATTACCACCCGAGTGATGTTATCCGAGCCACACCAAAAGTCTGTCAACATCGTACACCTCACCCCTAGGTCTTATGTGGGTGTTATAAGGGGTTATGTAATAAGACCCTAGAACTATGATCATGTGCTTTATTTTGGTATAAATAATATACATTTATTTTATTATTGTTACTTTGTAAATGGTTTTTAAAGAACAAATAGTATTTTTAGTTAATATTCAATTAAGAAATATATTTTGATAAATTAATGGATTTTGGAATTAAATAATATATTAATATAATATTATTACTAAATCAATTTTATTAAATAAAAATGATCGTATAATTTTAATGAATACAATTGTAATTTCTATTAAGGTTTGAATGTTGTTTTTTATCAAACCCATGAATTTTTGATAAATGTTACTTTTTATTTTAAAAATTAAAAATTCACTTATTTATAAAATTATTTAGATAAAATGAATATTATTTCTGGAATCAGGATGTTAAAATTATCCAAAGGTAAATTTTTTATAATTTTTTGAGAGTGTCAAATTTTTGGGAAAAAATTAAATATCGTTTAAATATATAATATGTTTTATGACATCATAATGACCCAATAGTGATGTAATAAAATAATATAAAGGTTATATTATTCCAATAAATGTTTTACCTTTAAAATAATGTGATTTTAGATTTTTTTTATTTATTTTACAATCTCTTAGTGGACCCTCCAAGACTTATAAAACATTTTATAATTTTAAAATGATTTCCTTGAGTGTGTGACTCAACTCCACATAAGAAAGACTAATATTTTAATAAATTAGGCCATTTCCCTTATAAAATAATTTCTTCTACTCTACTTTTTCAAAAACCATGGGAAAAAACCATGGGAAAAAACCATGGGATGGTTTGGGGTTTTGATTAGTTTAATGTGTAGGGTCCAAAACCTAAATAATAAAGAATTCCCTCTCTTTTCATATATAAACCAACCTAATCTCCTTCTTCTCTTCACTAAAAACCCTTGGATCACGTACCTAATCTTCCCTAATCTCTTTATAATCCTTTTAAGGAGCCCCAATCTCCCAGGAATCCTCCCTCAAGCTTCTACCAAGCCTTTGGGATCACACTTCCAAGTAAGGGATTCCATCCATTATCATTGTTTCCATGTTTCTTTGTGTTGTTATTCCCTTTTATTTTCAATTAAAAATGTTGGGGTATGATTTTTCACCTACCCTATACTTATATACTTATGTTTTAATGATTATATACCTCTTTATCTCTCATTAATCCCTCTCATGTACACCCGTTACCATACTGAAAATTCATAAGAGTTATTTCATATCTCCTCTTTCTTCAAGTTTCTTTATTATACTACACCATCTATTTAAAAATTTCATATGATGATAAATGTATCTATATTAACCCTTTATTATAAATTTCATTTAAATATGATGATGTACCCCTTTCTCTCTCATCAACCATTTTTATGAATTTTTATGTCACACTGTTATGCTACCGAAATTGCACCGTGATTTTCCAAGCCAAAATTATTGTGTAGTGAATAACATACCCATATATCTATCAAGGTTATTAACCTTTATGAACATTTAAATATTTAATGGTACTTACATGTATGTATTCCAAAATCCTTAATCATGGAATAACTTATTATGTTAAGTGATTTCATGTTATATGATCCATGTGACACACTTATGCATGAAATGAAATGTTTATAAAGGGTGCACCCTGATATTGCTCTAATGAATTGGGTAAAGAATAGTATCATGTTACACCATGTGAAATGAGGGTTTAGTCATGATAATTCAAGTTCAAATAGGTTTTACTCACTCTAATTCAAGTGCAATGAGGGTTTACTCATTCTCATTGTTCAATGAACCTTGGATCATGCTAATACCATGTTAAATGTTGTTGACACATCTCCATGTTCTAATAATCATGATATATCATGCCTTTATGTTCATTTTTCTCTTATTCTCCATTGATATTCCTATTTCATAACATGTATTGTATTATTTATGTTATTCCATGTTTACTCCCTTACTGTGATTTATAGCTCACCATTTTCTTATGTATGTCCTTAGGTTATCCCATGCAATGCAAAGTACGATGAAACTTTGTGGTCATGTAAAAGAAATTTTCAATAAAGATGTCGTATTTTTATGTCTTAGTTTATCATGTAATGTTATTAATTTCCCAAGAAACTAGACCTATAGGCCATCAAAGTTGACTTTAGTGTAAGTTTATGTAATAAATCATGTTTATGTGTGTAATAAAGAGCAGGGTTGTTATAGTTCCACCACACGGGGCTATGAGATTCAATCAGATGTATCTCCAGAGCTCAGATTAGAGGGTTTCCTTGATATGTTTATAAGTGGATGTATCTTCCCCTCTTTTTAGGTACATACCAGTGTTAGATCTTGTACAATGATGATGATGGCCACATTGGTGGAGGGGAATCTTATCAACTTAGCCCTCCCTACCCTTACTCGAATCTATGAGTTATTGGGGGAGATACTGAAAGGGAGTCTTCCACATCATCTCAATGGGACATTTCAATTTTTATATGGTTCAATAGTAAATCATTTTCCCTACTAAAAATATTAGCACACTACCGCAGTTCCTCATTTGGACATCCGTCTAGATTTACTCAATATTTCCATTATCCGTACCAAGTTCATGAGTGTTGACAGTGTCACTGATTTGCTGATTGATCTCTTTTAATTTTAGTTTTTCACCCTACCCCATTTGTTATGTAATAATAGAAGATTATGGGAATGGATATTTATAGGCACGTTCATACCTCATCACAATTCAGGATAGAATCATGACTGCTCATATATACATGACCAGCATCTACAAACCCTACATTCCCTACCGGCTCGCCAGGAAGTTCAGATTTCTCTAGCGGGTCACATTCCTTATAGTTTCCTTGGATAATAGGTAATATCACCTAATAATCTTTCTTCAACTATGGATTATGATGATGTAGGATGAATCTGGCATGCATGTCTTTATTCCTCCCATAGAGGCCTCTACTTACATATCGTTGGAGTATTCCAAACAGTGGGTAACATGATATTCTGGTGATATAATGGCCAGGTCAACCCGATGGGTGAAAATACCCTTGACTAATTCCAGTCCCAATTTACCTGTGCTAACTATTCCATCTCCCCCCATTCCTATTGTAAAAAGGCATTCCGTTAATCAACACATTCACTCAGAGGGGGATTCGGTTCTCTCATCCCATCTTTGTGGATAGTGATTTAAACCACATACCTTCGGCCAATAAGTTTTATACTCCTAATAAAGATTTTCCAAGTTGAATTTCACTGAATACCCATGAATATGGGGCCAATTCACAGAACTTGGTTCCAAATACTAAACCTCCTACATAGCAGAAATGATGCCTCGCTTGGGTAACCTAGCCTAGGGTGGTTCCATCTATCCCAGTGCCATTTCCTGACTACATACCTATTCTAGAAAAAGCACAAAGTCAAGGTTCCAATACTATTAAGAGACATCGAACCATGCAAAGGTAGTCATGGATTTTAATCTGTACTATTATTTCTAAAACTCATCTTCCCAATTTTGCTGATGAGGAGGAATCCCTTTGGTAGCTATTTACCAATTTGGGTTCTGATGGATTCAGCTACTAACATTTGTACCAACTTTGTCACCATATTGTCATAGTTATAAAGTATCTCACTACTTGTGAAGACAACCTTGATCAATTTATTGTTTTGTTCCATCATAAAAAGGCTTTTTGGGATCTTACTGAAGATCTTCATCACATAATGGCTGAGGAGGCAGATGCTCATGAACAAGACATTTCCGAAACATAAGAGTTATAATAGTATAAAGGTCATGTGTCCAAGATAAATATGAAACTGAAGTCAATGAGTTATAACCTCAAGTCCATTAAATAGGAAAAGTCGGGATGTTGGTTGTAACACCCCGAGCTTCCACGATACGCTTCTCTTTCAAAAATTCTATAGCTTGCATTGTATGCAAGTTCGAGATTCTAACACACCGCGACCAATCAAAATAACCATTATGAATAGTAATACCCACTTTTTGAAATTATATATATTTTATACTTCAAAATGGACTTCATTTTTGGATTTGGAATATATAAATTAGCCTATGTTGAATTTTTGGTATTTTTCTGAGAACTTCCAATTTTTTATGAATAGTGAAAAATACTTAAAAACATCTTTTTTAATCAAAATAATTTATAGTGATAAATTATACAATTGAGTGGTTATAAAGTGTAATTATAATATATTTTTACCATTTTATCCAATGGTGGTCATTAGAATTAATTTCACTTTGAAATTGGACATAAACAATTGTCAATCTTTTGATATATATTGTTTCTTTAAAACACGCTATTTGTTGTGACAGCGGGAATTAATTATAAAATTAATTAATGAAACTTATATTTTTGTAATTTTTTAAAATAGACATCATTTTTGAATTCAGAATATCAATTATATCTTAGGGTGAAATTTTGGCATTGTTCTGAAAAACTTCAATTTTTGATGAATAGTGAAACCACTAAGTGGTAGTTAAAAAACTGATTTCTTGTTTAAATGAAACATTACCACTTCTGTGATTTTATTTTCAAAAATCCGACATGCATGATTGTCATTAGGAAGTAAAATGTGGTTCAATGGGATTAAAATAATTTTTTGGTGAATATTAACTTTTAAGTTTAATTAATCGCGATTAAAGGTAATTAGTGAAATTTAAGGTAAAAATGATATTATAAAAATATGAAAATACCTTTACAGTTGTCCTAAACCTATTGTATGTGTCATGGACGACCAATAAAATTCATGGGTCAACTTGGGGACCCCATGGAGTCACTTTGGTAGGAAAATGACATAAATAACTTTTTATTTAAAGTTAAAATAAAAATGTCACAAACATAAGTTGTTTTACTAAAAAAAATTAAATGGGGTTATACAAGTCATATTTTTGACTATAAATATTCATTAGAAAGATAAAAATATTTCCTACATCATGATTTTTTTTTTTTATAATTTTTATACATTAAATAAATTAAATTATTTATGACACTATGATGATGTAGTGATTACCTCATTAATTAACGATTTTAATAAAATGGAAGGTTAATGTAAAATATAAGAATTAAACTTGTCCAAAACCTATTGTATGAGTATATTTAGAACCCTTATCACCTTATCGTCGAAATATATAAGTTTGGGACCTTTAAAATCCGAAACTCATTATATAATCAAGTAACATTTCATTACTTTCCAAGAGTGCCCCTCCTCTCCTCTTATAAAAGGCCCCCACCACTACCACCTTATTTACACCTTCCAAGCCATTTGGCTCGACCAACCTATTCCCAAATACTCTATCAAATTCTTTCTCTTACTCATAGAAGCCTCAATTTGGGCAGAATTCTTCTCAAGGAATCCTTTGGCTCAAATCAAAAAGAGTTACCTGTTTTAAAGGTAGTGTTTTCTCTTGTTTTCTTATGTTTTATTTTGCTTCTCCAACCACCTAAAATATTTTTATTCATTTCTTTTGTCACAACACCAGTATCCTCAATATACTAGGATGTTTTTATAAGAATTATTCTAGCTACACTTACACACACCTACATCTAATGGTTAAAGAACACACTGTTTCTATGGATGGAAAATTTCTGCCTCACGAAACGATGATTGTTCAACACTCATATAACACCTCTCATGGTGGCCATTATGGTGACACTATTTTTATATATGATATATATTATGTTTTTGTTTTCCTTATCATTTTTTATTTTTCATTTATGGCATACCTTTATGATTTCCATTATGGGTAAATGCGATAATTTCATTTTAGGAAGTGCGGACTACCGGCCCCTCAAAGTGATTTGAATCGTTAATGCCATATGTGGGATGTATAAAGGATGGAGTAAATGGTATTATACATCATATTATACTGGAATTATGGTATAACTTTATATAATTATAATTTCATTCCATTAAATACGAAATATAAATGAAAGTAGCGTTCATGCGTACGTACGGCTTACCGTCTCCATGAACGGTGCATTTCATTTCTTACCTCTAAATGTTATGTAATATTATAAATGCATGTATATACTAGATATATATGATATATATGATATCTAAATTAGGAATATAATTCTGGATATTTCACTACATGAACAACTTGTAATTATAAGAAGGTTATTTTTGACTCAAGTACCAAAGATCGACAAAATGACCGTTATTAACTTAAATAACTACATAATGTTCATAACATGGTAATAAGTGATATAAAAGGAATAATGAACATGTAAAAGGTTCTTAAGAAAAAATAAATTAACTCTAGTTTATTATTCATGTGGTTAAAGAATTATCGAGTCAAGTCGGACACGAGGTAAGGGAACTTCTTAACCCAATTTCCATTCTTTGGGTTAATCTCCTACTTTCAAATTATGTCATGATATTATTATGTCCTATCTTGTATTTGTACTTTATTTATGTGTACTTATAGTAAATACACATAATAGATCTATTTTATTTTAAAAATTATCTTTGTAAGGACTTCATCTTAATCTCCTTTCATTAAGGCCTATTTGGTTTTATACACAACTTTCATTTATACAGTGTATAAACCCCCTTCGACTTTTACTTTTATTCAAAAGGAATATTTTTATACGAAGCGTTTTTACTAAACGACAAAAGGAATATTTTTTTCTTACGTATGCGGCGACAATGACTTCTCCGCCGCCATGTCAATTATTTGAGTTTCGGCTTCCTCTATAAGCCATAACTTTTTTTTAAAAGAAAAATAAATACCATGTTATAATATTCTTTTATTCTGGTATTGAAAATGGTTTTGATAAAGTTTTTATTATATCAATGTGTTGTATTGATATCTTGTGATTGAAGTGTGGAAATATTATGTTTCCTTTATGCATGTTTTATGTGATACAATTATGTTATGGTTTATGATATGTTTAAACCTGTTCATATGAGGAATGCATTGGACTTAATAAGTGATGGGTGGAGCCCGCTATATCTCCCCGATGCATCGGTAGGTCTCATGAGATAAACTAGTGTCTTGGCATAAGGCCTTGACAAAATATTATTTGTAGTCTTGGCACGAGGCCTTGGATACATGGTTATGATAGTCTGGCATTATGCATTCCATCATTATGAAAGTGGTTATTGATATTGCATGTGGTTATTAGACTAGTAGAATATCCATATGAATAAGTAAATGGCATTATTTCATTTTATTTTTTCCATATTATGCTAAAGTTCAAGTTTAAAAGGCTTTTGTTTTATTTATACCTTGCCTTAAATGTTAATGTTTATTTATGAAAACTTCCGCTATATTTTTATCCTTACTAAGCATCTGAGCTCACCTATTTTAGTGTTTTAATTTTTCCAGGTTATGAAGAAGTATATTATGAATGACCTGTAGGGATAGTATGAGAGGATATGAAGACAAGATGTTGTTTTAGTTTTGTTTTACTTTTTGATGTAATGTAAGACTTATGAATGTATCTAGTGTTTCCAAGGCTACTAAACTAATCGATCTTTCGAGACTTGATCTTTTGTGATCATACCAATGTTACGCAATAATTCACCGACTCTGGGTAACTAGGGTCGGGGAGTTGAAGTTGGTATCAGAGGCAGTTCTGTACTAACCTTGGAAGCTAGATTTAGATAAACTCTGATTAGAGCACATAGCCCTAAGATAGACTTTGAGGATTAGTATAGAAGAACTTCCTAGAATTTTGGTATTATAGAGATTTTATGAGTTTTCCGAGCAATACATCCCTATCTGGATACGAGCAGGTAGAGGTGGCTCTGGCATATATGTACCTAGGGGTAAAACTCAAAAACACTGCTTTGAGCTAGACTCGAACGGGAACTGGTGCACGACAATGGGCCTTGCTGCACTCTTGGTTACGACACTCCTGGGGGATATGCTTAGGATAATTATCATTTTCTTTACAAACCATTATGAAGGGCTTATGAGTACATACTTACTCAAAGAAAACATTTTTATGATTATGGATTATATCCGTAAATATTTAAATTTATGTTAAGTGTTTTACAAGTATGGAATTATGTATTTTAATTCATAAACTAATCTAGTTTATGACATTATTTAGAAATGGTGCCTAGTGGGAGTAATGGAAACCGTATCAATGCACGTACTCCATGTAGGGATTTCCCTCCTTCTCAAGATAATTATTGTGGAGCTGGAGATACAACTGGTGCTGATCAACTTATCACCATACTAGGACAACTCACTCAAGTTATGAACAGTAACCTTTCTCGTATGGAGCACCCTGATCCGAAATGTGGAGGATCAATGTTAGACCACTTCATGAGGCAACAACTGCCAACATTTAATGGGGGTACAAATCCATTAGTAGATGAGCAATGGATAAACTCCTTAGAGAAAATATTCCACGCCTTGGGGTGTAGCGAAAGGGAGAAAGTTTTCATGGCAGTTTACCACCTCACTAGAGATGCCGATCAATGGTGGTCACTGATTCAAAACACAAAGGAAGATGAAGAAGTATCAAGTATGGAATGGAGGTAGTTTAAGGAAATTTTCTTAGAAAAATACTTTCCACATGACCATCGAGCAGATATGGAAAGGCAATTTCTTAGTCTGAGGCAGAAGGAGGATGAGAATGTTGCAAAGTATGAGGCTAACTTTACAAGGTTAGCGAGACATTCTGCAGATTATATACGTAACCTAAGAAGTAAGATTGATCATTTATTTTATGGGTTAAAACCATTTTTCCATCAAGCTTTAGTATCACAATCTTTCTCAACATACGAAGATATAGTCTCGGGTGCTATCAAGACAGAAAAGGAATTCTCTAAGTCATATGACAACAAAGTAAATCAAGAGAAGAAGAGAACGGTGGAACAAGAGACAGATAAAGGTAAAAAGGTAAAGAATGATTTTCTATTATGTGATAATTGTGGGAAGAATCACCCTGGTACTTTCCTAAAGGGAATGAGAGTTTGTTACAAATGTGGAGAAAAAGGTCACCAGGATCGTGATTGTAAGGGAAAGAAAGAGGCTATCAATGTTGAATGCTACAAATGTAGGTAAATGGGGCATTATGCCAATTAATGTCCTAAGCATCAGGGAAACTTACCTCAGAAAAGTCCAAGGGATCAAGGACAATCTTATGCTGTTACTACAGTTGAAGTAGAATAATTAATGTATTGGTGCTTTTGGACTCAAGGAATATATTCTGGTTATAAGAATAATGTGATATATATAATGATTATACTGCAGTACTTGTTGTTTTCATTAATGTTTTAATATGATGAATCTAATCATATTTTTAGTATGTGACAATAAGAGAAACTTTACATTGTTTGGGGAATCTGATGTTACAATTGATTTTGGAATTTAAGGACCTTTTAGAGAAAGTATGGACGGAGGTATTTTGGATAACTATAAAGGTTGGAATGGATTAAGTTGAACTTTGGGTAGTATTTTTTAAGGTTAAACATTTATGAATATTATTTTTGGAATATTATAATACTATAGTTTTAGGAAAAGGACAACCTACAGATTGGGGGATAACCCGTCGTGTCGGACAAAGCTGCAGGAATCGAACCCATAACCATAGTGCAACAAGCCTTTATTACCTACCACTAGCCTACAGGAAGTCCCTGGTTATTACAAAATAGTTTTCCTAATATAAATGTTATGTGTTAATACTTTGAACCTTATACTATTAGGATAAATATTATATTTTTGAGTTCTATTATCTTTTTGAGTGAAAGATGAGTTTGTGGTAGAAATTAGTTGAAGGTCAAGAATATATATATATATATATATATACCTATCTCTTATTCTATGAATAAATTAATTCTTAAACTTTAGTAAAGGGATATTAAAACAAAAAAATGTGTTATCCTAATACCTTATGTCTTGTTGAACTGATAATATTTTAAATCAACATAGATTGAAGGCTTTGAGGCCCTCAATTTTATACTTGTTTGTGATTGATGACCTCAATCACTCCTTACCAATATTTATGTTTTCCTCCAATTATATGTCTCTAATTTCCACCAATGTTCTCTTTATCGAGATCATAATTTGGTGGTGACTTTTTCATTTCCATTTCCCTCTTATTAAGGCTAAATTTTATTAACCTTATTTTCGATGTGGGTTTTCCACAAAGGTATTTTCTATTTTCAACCTTTTATTTTCAAAGAAAATTTAAAATTGTGAGGACGCAATTTATTGAATTAGGGTAGAATGTAACACCCCAAGCTTCCACGATATGCTTCTCTTTCAATAATGCAATAGCTTGCATTGTACGCAAGTTCGAGATTCTAACACACCGCGACCAATCAAAATAGTCATTATGAATAGTAATACCCACTTTTTGAAATTATATATATTTTATATTTCAAAATGGACTTCATTTTTGGATTCGTAATATCAAAATTAGCCTATGTTGAATTTTTGGTATTTTTCTGAGAACTTCCAATTTTTTATGAATAGTGAAAAATACTTAAAAAACAAATTTTTTAATCAAAATAATTTATAGTGATAAATTATAATATTGAGTGGTTATAAAGTTTAATTAGAATATATTTTTACCATTTTATCCTATGGTGGTCATTATAATTAATTTCACTTTGAAATTGGACATAAACAATTGTCAATCTTTTGATATATATTGTTTCTTAAAAACACGCTATTTGTTGTGACAACAGGAATTAATTATAAAATTAATTAATGCAACTTATATGTTTGGAATTTTCTAAAAGCGACATCATTTTTGAATTTGGAATATCAATTATATCTTAGGATTAAATTTTGGCATTGTTCTGAAAAATTTCAATTTTTGATGAATAGTGAAACCACTAAGTGGTAGTTAAAAACTGATTTCTTGTTTAAATGAAACATTACCACTTCTATGATTTTATTTTAAAAAATCTGACATACATGGTTTTAATTAGGAAGTAAAATGTGGCTCAATGGGATTAAAATAATTTTTTTTGTGAATAGTAACCTTTAAGTTTAATTAATCATGATTAAAGGTAATTAGTGATGTTTAATGTAAAAATGATATTATAAAAATATGAAAATACCTTTAAAATTTTCCTACCCCTATTGTATGTGTCATGGACGACCAATAAAATACATTGGTCAACTTGGGGACCCCATGGATCCACTTTGGTAGGAAAATGACATAAATAACTTTTTATTTCAAGTTAAAATAAAAATGTCACAAACATAAGTTGTTTTACTAAAACAATTTTTAAATGGGGTTATACAAGTCATATTTTTGACTATAAATATTCATTAGAAAGATAAAAATATTTCCTAAATCATGATATTTTTTTTATATTTTTTAGACATTAAATAAATTTTTATGACACCATGATGATGCAGTGATTACCTCATTAATTAACTATTTTAATAAAATGGAAGGATAATGTAAAATCTAAGAATTAAACTTGTCCAAATCCTATTGGATGAATATATTTAGATCCCTTATCACCTTATCCTTGATATATATAAGTTTGGGACCTTTAAAATCCGAAACTCATTATATAATAAAGTAACATTTCATTACTTTCCAAGAGTACCCCTCCTCTCCTCTTATAAAAGGCCCCCACCACTACCACCTTATCTACACCTTCCAAGCCATTTGGCTCAGCCAACCTCTGCCCAAATACTCTCTCAAATTTCCTATCTTACTCCTAGAATCCTCACTTTGGGCAGAATTCTTCCCAAGGATGCCTTGGTTCAAATCAAAAAGAGTTACCCGTTTTAAATGTAGTGTTTTCTCTTGTGTTCTTATGTTTTATTTTGCTTCTCCAACCCCCTGAAATCTTTTTATTCATTTCTTTTGTAAAAAAACCAGTATCCTAAATATACTAGTATGTTTTTATAAGAAGGATTCGAGCTACACTTACACACACCTACATCTAATGGTTAAAGAACATACTGTTTCTGTGGATAGCGAATTTCTGCCTCACGAAACGATGATTGTTCAACACTCATATAACACCTCTCATGGTGGAAATTATGATGAAACTATTTTTATATATGATATATATTATGTTTTTGTTTTCCTTATGATTCTGTATTTTTCATTTATGGCCTACCTTTACGATTTCTATTATGGGTAAACGCGATAATTTCATTTTAGGAAGTGCGGACTACCGCCCCCTCAAAGTGATTTGAATCATTAATGCCATATGTGGGATGTATAAAGTATGGAGTAAATTGTATTATACATTATATTATACTTTAATTATAGTATAACTTTATATAATTATAATTTCATTCCATTAAATATGAAATAGAAATGAAAGTAGTGTTCATGTGTACGTACGGCTTACCGTCTCCATGAACGGTGCATTTCATTTCTTACCTCTAAATGTTATGTAATATTATAAATGCATGTATATACTGGATATATATGATATATATGATATCTACATTAGGAATATAATTCTGGATATAATGGATATTTCACCACATGAACAACTTGTAATTATAAGAAGGTTATTTTTGACTCAAGTACCAAAGATTGACAAAATGATCGTTATTAACTTAAATAACTACATAATGTTCATAACATGGTAATAAGTGATATAAAAGGAATAATGAACATGTAAAAGTTTCTTAAGAAAAAATAAATTAACTCTAGTTTATTATTCATGAGGTTAAAGAATGATCGAGTCAAGTCGGACACGAGGTAAGGGAACTTCTTAACCCAATTTCCATTCTTTGGGTTAATCTCCTAATTTCAAATTATGTCATGATATTATTATGTCCTATCTTGTATTTGTACTTTATTTATGTGTACTTATAGTAAATACACATAATAGATCTATTTTATTTTAAAAATTAACTTTTTAAGGACTTCGTCTCAATCTCCTTTCATTGAGGCATATTTGGTTTTATACACAACTTTCATTTATACGGTGTATAAACTCCCTTTGACTTTTACTTTTATTCAAAAGGAATATTTTTATATGAAGTGTTTTTACTAAATGACAAAAGGAATGTTTTTTTATTACGTATGCGGTGACAACGACTTCTCCGCCGCCGTGACTATTATTTGAGTTTCGGCTTCCTCTATAAGCCATAACTTTTTTTTAAAAGAAAAATAAAAACCATGTTTTACTTTTCTTTTATTTTGGTATTGAAAATGGTTTTGATAAAGTTTTTATTGTATGAATGTGTTGTATTGATATCTTGTGATTGAAGTGTGGAAATATTATGTTTCCTTTATGCATGTTTTATGTGATACAATTATGTTATGGTTTATGATATGTTTAAACCTGTTCATATGAGGAATGCACTGGACTTAATAAGTGATGGGTGGGGCCCACTATAGCTCCTCGATGCATCAGCAGGTCTCATGAGACAAACTAGTGTCTTGGCACGAGGCCTTGAAAAAATCTTATTTGTAGTCTTGGAACGATGCCTTGGCTACATGGTTATGATAGTCTGAAATTATGCATTCCATCATTATAAAAGTGGTTATTGATATTGCATGTGGTTATTCGACTAGTAGAATATCCATATGAATAAGTAAATGGCATTATTTCATTTTATTTTTTCCATATTATGCTGAAGTTCAAGTTTAAAATGCTTTTGTTTTAGTTATACCTTGCCTTAAATGTTAATGTTTATTTATGAAAGCTTCTGCTATATTGTTATCCTTACTGAGCATATGAGCTCACCCCTTTCAGTGTTTTAATTTTTCCAGGTTGTGAAGAAGTATATTATGAATGACCTGTAGGGATAGTTTGAGAGGATATGAAGACAAGATGTTGTTGTAGTTTATTTTTACTTTTTGATGTAATGTAAGACTTATGAATGTATCTAGTGTTTCCAAGGCTACTAAACTAATCGGTCTTTTGAGACTTGATCTTTTGTGATCATATCAATGTTACGCAATAATGCACCGACTCTGGGTAACTGGGGTCGGGGTGTTACATTGGTGCCATTCTGAAGAAAGTATATCCATCGGTTGAAGGTGAAGCTACACATAGGACTACTTTAGAGCAAGCTCTTGACAGTTCATGCCAGACAATCATTGGTATATTGAAAAGAGCTTGGTAGGCTTCATTAAAATCATGTTAGATTATATCCTGCCATTGTTTTTATTTTCTATTAGGTAGAGGCTCCAGGCCTTGGACGTCCTCCTTATCTGCATTATAATAGAGTGATGATTTTTTGTTCTATAATTCTTCCCCTTCATTTTCTGCTGAAGAGATGCATCACTTAATGGATGAGGAGATAGATGCTCATGACTAAGCGATTTCCCAAACAGAACATTTACAGTAGTATGAATCTCATGTGGCCAAGCTAAAGGTGAAACTAGTATCAAAGAGTTCCAAATTTGAATCCATTAATCAGAAAATTTAGGAACTTGGTGCCATTATTAAGCAAGTGCATCCCTCGGTTGAAGCTGAAGCTACACAAAGGACTACTTTAGAACAATCTCTTGATGGTCCATGCCATACAATCATTGATCAGTTAGAAAGAGATAGACATGATTCATTATAATCTTTTTAGATTGTCTTGTTCCATTGTTTCAATTTTTTTAGTGAGAGGATATAGGATGTGGACATCCTCCTTATCTACATTATAATGGAATGATGGTGTTTTGTTATCTAATGATTATCCTTCATTTTCTCTATACAATTTCAATCAATCATGATCAACAGCATTTTAAATTTTAATTTCAACTAGATTCCTATTTCAATCACAATCCAGGATGAATAAAATAATAAAATCATGCTCCAATTTTTTTCCCTGGTCCGAGGGCCCTAGTTATCATAGTTTGGATCTTTCTAGGGTTACATGATAAACCCTAAAAACTTTATGTAATTTTTATTATCACTATAATTTTTTCCTAAGCCCAATTTGATGAGGGATTAGTTGGTAAAACATGAATTTTTATTAGAACATTCTTTGTGGGTTTTATACCTAAATATCATTTTTTCTCTTGATTTTTGTCTGATCAACATTCTTCCTAAACTATATGTAGCATAGGTTTAGCGATCTAGTACTTGACTTTTATCCAGGGTTCCCTTTTTGAGTTTTCATTCTAGAGAGTGTTGTCTCATTAATGGGAATTTTAAAGCCTTTACAACAAGACCATAATTACTGATGTTTTAGGTTGAACAGATTTTACCATGATTTTTAGGGAGAGGGCCCCAATTTAGGACTCATTAAATAAGAATGTCTTGAAAAATTTCAAACATGGATAAGGGAATTTTCTTGATCCTGACTTATGTTTTTTGAATAATGGGATATGACATCTGACATGGAATCCAATGGGCATGCAAAATTATGGAAAGGATCTCTTAAATATGAATTTTCATTTGGTTAATAGTCTATTTTGTGGACCATATATGTAGAGTCGGTGGGGAATTGTGTTCATAGTTAAACAAAGGTGTCCTTAAGACAATGGCCTGCCATTTCTGATGGCCATGAAATTTTATTTAAATTTTCATTTGTTTTTTTTTTGTTAAAGACCACAGTGAGTGGAATGTTGAGGGAATGATGTCTGAATGTATGGGGAAATTTACATTGGTTCTGGTCTAGAAACTGCTCCCACATGAATTTGAATTCTGAAAAGGAGGGATAGTTCTTGGTGTAGTTTAACATCATACAACCGGGAATTTTGAGAGTTATGGTTTAATTTATTTTTTACTCTTACTAGAGGGGGTAAAAATTTTACCTTTTTTAGGATAGTCTGACAAAACATGTTCAATCACCTTCAGGTATGAGGGAAGAAAGAGGATATAAACTATAATCTGGGGGGTTTCTAAAACTGGGGAATGAGGTTTGATGTAGACGTCATAGGGGTGTACGAAGGTAAGAAAATACTCTCCTAAGGATGAAATGTATACAAAGACTCTGGGGAATTTCATTCATAGTCAAACAAAGGTGTCTGCAGGACTCTAGCCACCCATTTCTGATGGCCACATATGGTTATGGAGATTTATATCTTTCTGGACATAGAGTATGGTGTGTGAATAGGGGTTCCAGATTATGAAAAGGGAGAATTCCATGTAAAAATGACTGGTAATACTAGGAATTAGTGGAGGCATTTTTATTTTATCCACGTGAGTTGTTTCATTACATAGTTCTTCCCCTTGCATAGGTAGGGAGGGGAAAATTTTATTTCATGGATGGACCCAAAATATGAGATTTAGATGTCACTACGTATCTTGTGATGACATGAATCATGTTTTACATAGTTCTTCTAAGGTTTATCCTTATGCGTATTTGGTTCATACAAATAAATGGGGAATCTTTGTCTTGTGCATGGGTTCACTAACAAGGTGGGTATTGTGTTGGACTTTCCTGTGCGGAATCATTTCGTTTATAGGAACATGGGGTAAGAAATTTCTTGGTGTGTCAGGACCCAAGAATGAATATTGATTATTGAGCATCATTTAGTTTTAAATTCATGTGATCAGGACATTCATGTTAATGATTCTATTAACCAGAGGATGATCGGGCTAAGGTGTTCCAACATGTCCAAGATTTGGATAGAAATGATAGTGAAAGCCACAGTTTCAAGGGATCTTGGACCATGAGAGATGATATGGGACTTAAAGCCATTAAGAATACAGAAATGGTAAAAGGCTCTCCCAAGGATGAATTTTTCTTTGGTTTATAGGCCATTGTTTTGGTCAATATATGTAGAGTTTCTAGGGAATGATGTGCATAGTCAAACAAAGGAGTCCATAGGACACTGGTCTTCCATTTCTGATGGCCTTGGAGGTATATGAGGATCCAAAATCGCTTGAAGTGCAGAGTTTGATAGATAGAAAAGAAGTGTCTGGACATGTTAGAAATGTTCAGGCTGTAATCACTTTTAGATTTTGGAACCCTCTTACACATATTTAGCTCACATATAGGATGAGACATTTTTATTCCCATGCTAGAGTGGGGTTCGATTTCGAATATCAGAGTGCATCGAAATTAGGGTCCGAGCATGGGTTTGGCCCATGTGTAGGGAATGGGGAATTTTAGATCTATTTGGGGTACCTTGTAGTTTAATTTCAAATTGTTAGGAATTTACATTTCCCAACATTGAGGGGAAAACTCTAGTATTCCTTTTAAAGTCGTTCCAACTTAATCAGTTATTATGGATTGATTTTTCCTGGCTTTATGGGGAATCGCCTACCAAAATTTCTAAGCCCACATGAGCTAGGCTTAGTGTGAGAAACAAGGGGCGGTAAGGGTTTCACTTAAACACCTAAAGATAGAAGGATTAAATAAAAGATAATGGTTAGGACATGTAGTTTAATGCCATAAGGTGACGACTTGGGTGACTTGACGTGAAAAAGCTTGCTGTTGTGGGTCCATGCAGTTTTTAAGTCTTGCGGAAAGGATGTTGACATAATAGTTTAATGTCATATTTCGAGGAAGAAAAATCAAAGGAATCATGCGTAAATTTGGGAAAATCAAGCCAGGATATCCTTGGTATTCCCCAGACATGAGCAGGGGAATAAAGTGTAAACCACGATTCTATAATCCATCAGATCCGGAGGGATGATGCGAGGATTAGGATCCAATGAGCGTTCAAATTTAGGAAAAGCCTCTCCTAAGGATGAATTTTCCATTGGTTAAAATTCCATTTTCCTGGGGAATATATGTAGATCCTCTGAGACATTAAATTCATAGTCAAACAAAGGTATTTTTAGGACACTATCCTCCTATATCTGGTAGCCATGGGTGATTATGGGGATTCGAGATTTCCCGGGGCATGAAGTTTGATTGATTTATGGGTATGTGAGAAATATCCAGACCATGATTAGGTATATGGTATGATATCCTCTACATAGATCTTATTCATATGTAAGGGGAAGCATGGTGTTCTGACACTTTCTAGATGTTGGAATCTAGATTTGGAATCCCCAGCATCTATTTGCATTTCACATGCAAGAGATTGGGTGAAACATTTTTTGTTTTATTCTACGTGGATAGACTGAAGACTTCTGGTATGAGTTTTACTACATATATCATCATTATGAGAATCAATCCACACATAGTTCTTAATATACCTTGTAGTTTAATGTTGTGTGGTTAGGACTCATGAATTTCTCTGTGCAAGTTTGACTTACACGTGGGGGGAGAAATTTTTTCTATAGAGATTGGACTATGATATGGGATTCGAGCATCACTATATATCATAAAAAATTATGGATCAAGCCATAGGTATTTCTAAAAAAACATTCCATGTACAGTTCTGACCCACGCACAGGGAAGGGGGTGCATTTTTATTTTTGAATGGTGGCTGAGCCAATATATAAAATCCAGGTTTCACTATGTATCTTGTGATGATAGTAATCAAGATACACATAGTTCTAGTGGTAACTTACCTATGTAGAATTTATTCTTATGGAGGGGAAAGGGAAATTTTTAGTTTGGTGGTGGCTAGACCAAGAGGGATGATATGGGTTTCACTATTTATCCTGCGAGGGCATAAACCAAGGCACATATAGTTCTTGAAAACTTTCTATGCTAGTCTGACCTGTGCATAGAGAGGGGGCCATTTGTATCATGTGGTGGCTGGACCAAGACTTAGGGTCACGATGTCTCTACATATTATGTAAGAGTATGAATCAATCCATATGTAGTTCTTGAGGTACCTTAGAGTTTAATGTCATGTGGTTAATACTTCTTTAGCCATGCAGTTTAACATCATGCAGTTAGGACTTATGAATTTTATTATGCAAGTCTGAACTATATGCAGGGAGGGGCATTATTTTATTTCATGGTGGTTGGACCATGATATGGGATCTGGGTGTCACTACGTATCCCATTAATGAATGGGAATCAGGCCATACATTTTTCTAAAAAATGATCTCCCTACCTTGGCTCAAGCTATATGCAAGGAGGGGTGAAATATTATTTTTTGAGTGGTGGATAGACCAGGATGAAGGATACGGGTGTCACTACATATCCTATGGGGACATAAATGAATCCAAAAAAAATTATCAAGGTAACCTATAGTTTAATGTCACGTGGTTATGATTTCCTTGTCCACGCAGTTTATTTTTTGCGTGGTTATGTTTTCTTTTGTAAAATTACAAAAAGTATTTCTTCAGGATCCTCACATTGGTGGGAGTTGTGGTGAGATATCCATCCATTTAAATTAATGAATATTCTCTCTTGGAGTATACCTTTTGTATGACATATGGTCTTTACCATTTTGGATCAAATTTTGGAGGTTTCTTTCTGAGTATCATGGGAGTTCTGAGGACCAATTCCATCTCTCCTTCAAGGAATGATCGAAGGAAAAAAAAATTTGAAGTAACATGAGATATAGTTATGGTAGACTTCCAAATGGTGTATAGTGTGAAATATTTTATCATCCAATTTCTCTATCTCATTGAGACTCTTTTGAGAATGCTCATATATGGATAGTTGATCGTCGACAGTAATGAGAAGTGATGGTAGTTGAACATTAATGGGTTGAACTACCTTAGTCCTGTATACTAATGAGTACGGGGTTTCTTGAGTGGTAGTTTGGGTGATAGTATGGTAATACCATAGATCATAAAGGTGCTTATTTGACCATGATTTTTTTATCCTTTTCTTCCATATTCTAGACTATATTGGATAGGGTCTTGTTGAACACCTCTATTTGCCTGTTTTCCACTGCATGGTAGTGGTATGAAAGGCTGGCCTTGATTCCATACTCTTGATAGAGCTTGTATAACTTAAAAGAACAGAAATTGGTATTATTATCCATCCGTATTGTATGAGGGACACCAAATCTGGTGATAATGTTGGATTTCACAAAGCTGAAAATGATTCTTACCCTGACCTCTTTAAGGGGTACAATCTTTGCCCTATTGGAAAATAAGTCAGTGATTGTGAGAATAAATTTTCACTATTTGGATGTATCAGGAGGGTATGGTCCCATTACTTACATTACCCATATGAAAAATGTCCAAGAATACTTGGATGTATAGATTATCTCTGGCGTTAGTGAATGAAGTTGGCAAGAACATGTCAGGGATGACATTTCTTAGTGAATTCAACACAATCTTGTGTTATTGTGGGCTAATAGTATCCAGAACTATGAATTTTATGAGATATAATGGATGCCTACTGATGTTCTCTACATGTTCTGGCATGAACATATTTCATAAAGGTAGTAGTATCTTCCCCATCAATGTACCTAAGAAGGATCCCATCAAGTCCTCGATTATAAAGGATGTTTTATGGTTTGTGCCATTATACATCATGAAGTCTATTTCCCATATTTGGATTTTCTCCCTTAAAACCCTATATTATGGGATTTATCCCTTTTGGAGATTATTTTAAATGGGAGTTATCCAGATGGTGATATAACCATACATCTTTGAGATGAGACTATATTCATTGATTTCTTCCATGTTTTCCTTAATGAATGGTAAAACCATCCTTTGGTGGGAAATACTTATGACCGTGTCATCCTAGTTTGGGTTATCCAAAGATTTTGATGCATTTGGTAACGCGTTTGCTTGTTCATTTTGTGACTGGGGGATATAATTAAATGTTGGATATGATAGGAATTCATACATCAATTCTCAATCATGGTTCATCAAAGGGATAAAATCCTCTATCTTGATAGCATAGTTTCCATTGACTTTCTTGATAACTGGTTTTGAATCTCATTTTTATCTCCATTTGTTCGGCTTACACTTGGAGTGCTAGCTCTAGTCCTGTAATAAGGGCTTGATACTCAACTTCATTATTTGTGAATCCTTCTAACATTATGAAGGAATAGGGAAGAACTTTCTTTTCTAGGGATATGAGTATGAATCCCAATGCCACTTTTTTGAGAATGGGGTCTTCTATTATTTTTCTATAGGGATTTTGGGGGCACTATCGAAGTGAATTTACTACATGGTGGAGTTATATTGAATAGATAAAACTTCCTCACTAGGTATCTCGACATATAATGGGACCGCCTCTATTGAGGGATGCTCTTCCAGGAAATATGTTAATGCATGTTCTTCGATGGCATTCTGTGGAATGAACTGTATACCAAACTACTGTAGGATGACCGCCCACCGTGAAAGGAATCCAATTAACATCATATGACTGAGAATATAATTGAGTGGTTTTCTACATGAGAAAAAATGGACCTCATGGTTCTGTAATTAATTCCTCATCTTATGGAAAAAAAATATTAATGAAATGAATCTCTTCTCAATATTAGAATAAAGAGTCTCATCATCGATCATGTTTTGGCTGAGGTAATAGAGACTATTCTCACTACTGGTGTCATTATTCTATGTGTTTAAGGTTCCTAGGGATGTCTATAAGGAGGTCATATACAGAATGAGTGGCCTTCATTTGACATGTGGAATCATCACTAGTGGTCTCAAGGGGTATTTCCTGAGTTTATCAAATACGTTATAAAAATAATCATTCCATTGATATTCTACCCCTTTTTTCATCAACCTGGTGAAGGGAAAGAAATTTCCTATGAGGATGGCTATGACGTGAAAAATATAGTCCAAATATCCTTAAATTCCTCACAACTCAGTGAGGTTACGAGGAGGTGACATGATAAGTATGACCTTTTTCTTCTCAGGGTCAACTTCGATGCCACAATGGCGTATAATGAATTCAATATTTTTTTTGAGGTAATAATGAAAGCATACCTTAGGGCATTTATTTTCATACTATCCTGACCTAGTTTATCCAAAAATGTTTCAAGATATGACATGTGATCCTAGTATTGTCGTGACGTAACCACCAAATCATCCACATATTATTCGATGAACTTTCCCTATAAGGGTTTGAAAATGTGATTCCGGGAACGCTGATATGTGGCACCAAAATTTTTAAAAATGAAAGGAATTACTTTCTATAAAAACCCTCCTTGGAGAGTCCCAAATGTGGGTGATTATTCATCTTCTTGGCCCATATATATTTGATTATAACCTGAATAAGCATCTATGAAAGATAGATCCTCATATCCAACAGTTTCATCAATTATAAATTCTGTGATCGAGACTGAGAATTCATCTTTTTGGAAATACTGATTGAGTTTCCTGAAGTCAATGAAGACTCTTATATTCCCATTATTCTTTTTGAAGGGGATAATGTATCCAACCAGATGAGATATTAGACCTTCAAAAAAAGTTATCAATTATGATCTTTTCGACTTTGACATTTATTTTGGCGGTGTGTGTCAGGTGTGTCCTTCCGGCGACTTTCTTGTAACCATGGTGGTCTTTCGGCAGACCTAGGTGGTGAGTGGACACCTCGGGATCAAGTCCTATATTATCTATATAGTTATAGGGAAAAAATATCAATCCTTCTTTAGGAAATAGGTATATACCTTTTTCTCTTTGTAAGGAATGTCTGTAATAATCAGAGTGGGTCACAGGTGTTCTTCTGTTCCCAAGTTTATTTCATTGAGTTCATCAATGGTGGTAGAGAAACATTCCTAAAATTTTAGAGGGGAATCCATTTTTTCTTCTTCATCCTCCTCTACATATCATCATTTTTCTCTTCATCTTCTTATAGGGAAAAAGTTATTGTGATGATCGCTCCATAGTTGATGGAAGAGTTGAAATTTTGGTGTCTGGGAGGTGAGGACGCCTTTTCTACCTCAACTGTCAGTTGGGGCTTCTCCAGAGAAGCTGCATTGAGGGGTAAAATAGTTTCCTCATATTCTATGAGTGAAGATATACTCCCCCCTACCTCATTAGGTGATTTAATGATTTTTTCAGAGTTTTGGTGATGGTTCAAGAGAATTTTTATCTAAACCCCCACTATTTTCTTGGTATTCAATGAGTTTTTAACCATTATTAGACTCAGCAGCTATGAACAAAATCATGAGGACCACTGAATATGAAACTGAATTTGGCCTTGTGCACTCAATATGATTGATGGGAAATACATATTCTACCCTGAGCTTCTTGATGGTATATGTTGGAACCATTTCTAAACCATTTGGGGCGGTAATCCAATCAACACCATCGACCCGGAGTCACTTCCCCTTTGGCTCATAAAACATTGGATCAATATAATATGATTCATAGAGGTCGAATGGGGACTTATCGACATTCAGTGTCAATATCTATCCATTAATGCTATATTTAAGGCACTGATGGTTAGAGGAGAAGATTTCTGTGTGTTGATATAGCCAAGGCCTTCCTATAAGGGCATTGAAGTCCATATTATTTCCGACTACTAGAAATTCTAGGTGAGAAATGAGGTCACCGAATTGGGTTTCAAGCTTAATTTTTCCTAATTACTTTTTCTCACTTTTTTCATAGCCCAACATAGTCATAGTGTAGGGTGTCAAATCATCCTCATTACATCCCAGCCAATGAAGTGTCCAAAGTGGGAGGAGATTAACTCCAGACACATTATCAATGAAGAATTTTTGGATATCGACACAATCTATCATGCTAGACACATATAAGGGTTTAATTTTTCCTTGAATGTTGGTGTCTTCATCTTGATCTATGAAAGATATAATTGCATGGAATTCGGTAGGATCGGTATCTGTTCGGTAGATTTCAGTGGCTGCTACTTCTACTTCAAACTTCTGGGGACATAGAAAAGCTTCTATGAGTGCTTCCCGAAGATCTGCTAATGGATTTAGTTCATCGAAGATTAAAATAATGGATGGTACTGAAGTGAACTACTTTATAATATCATATTTATGATTTAAAGTCCGGTATTTCCCCGCTCAAGGATTCTCTTCCACATGTTCTTTAGAGGATTGAGCATTTGATAATGATGGGTCAACCCTTAGGATCATAGCCATATGAGCTTTTGTCCTTTGTGGATTGGTCCAGGTAGGTCTGCTCACTTGTTGAGGGTAATTAGTCACCTATTCATCCTATGATGAATATTCCATAAAGACTGGGTTGGGGTGAATTCTTGTGGGGTAGGAGAATTTTTTTGTCCCTGTTGGGTCCACTGTAGGGTCCTTCCCTAGGTTTCTGTAACACTGATAGTTTGGGAAGGGGTGTATCCATAAGCTTGATTTATTCCATGGCTGCATCTCCCTTGATATCCCTAGCTTTTGCAGATTCTTCCTATGGCACCCAATTGGGTGTGGGGACTTCTGGTTGATAACCATATTAATAGTGAGAGAAGGGATCCATCATGTGGATACCATTGACTGAACCAAAAATCATCTCATCTTCTGATGATCTGTTTTCCTCTTCATATGTCTCCAATTGTGATGTTTGGTGGGGTGGTTCCCATTGTGTTGTTTGGAGGGGTGGTTCTCATACTATTAGATTTTATGGCTTTAAATTTGATATTTTCAAATCCAAATTTGATTGTGGTGAATTTTCATCTTCTTGCACTTGCTTTCCATCCATCTAATTGGACTATTTTTTGGGTAGTCGGCCACTAGAGGATTGTGGGTCTGAGGATGTCGGTTGTGTTGCATAAATTTCTATTGGATTCATAGTAGGTTACTTTAACTTCAGTGGGTGGATCTTGTGGGCTCAGTTGATTTTATTTTGATTCATCCAACTATGGAACTTTTTCTCCTTTTTGTGAACAAATTGTTCTCACTCCCTTCCTTTGTCCGAGTTAGTGGTGGAAACAAATGTAACTTGCAATGGAAGTGGTCCGAACTTGACTTTTCTAGAATCTATCATATTTCATAGGAGTTCCTTGAAGGCTAAGTACTCTTGGATGATGTACCCCAATATCCGGAGGAAGGGACACTAATCTAGTCAGTCATCAAGACCCACTTCATCATCCCTCTTCAGTTCTAAAATCCAGAGAAATTTTCAGTTAATGGTATTTATGAAGTTTCCATAGATTTGGTCATCTCAGAATAATTAAATTTTATTTCTTTTCTCCTTGAATTTATTTCTTCTATCTCTTATTCGCTATTCTTATTAAGGCAAGGGAGGTTGATTACATCCCAGGGCCCCAACATGATTCATTGTGGGCCTAGGAGCTAGAACCATCACATGGGGTGGCTTAAGCATGACAGAATCCACTTAAGCTCTTTTCACTCTTTTTACTAGGGTAGATGGTGATTCCCAAGACTTGAGGTTATTCCATTATAAGGAATCTTCTATCCTTTGAGTGATGTTCAAGAATTCCTGGAATCCACTTGTATACTTCACCGGGATGGGAGGTATTCATAGCTCATCATAATGATTATCAATGCACATGGATAACATCTCATCTTGGGGAAGTGACCAGTTCAAGGAGTAAGTCAGACCCTTCCATCTAGAAATGATGTCTAAAATATCACATTCTCTTGGTTCTTCTAGTTCATGAGGTCATTGACTATTGTTTTTGGAAACGTTGAGATGAAATGGAACAGGAACTAACATCAGAGATCCTCTCATCCTATTATTGAGTTATCTAGAACACTTGTGTACCATAAAACAACTGAACCTTGCAGAGTTATCACAAAGCATCAGGGCTTCATAGATTCTTGTAGCTCTGGGGTTCCCATAATGAGATCACATTAAGATGCGTAGTGCATTATATGTTGCTCTATGTCACCTGATCCATTGAACATTGGGATCATGGGGTTCCCAAAATTTATAGGTGGCAGAACGTTACATACCCAGTCAGGGTAAGGTTTCCATTCAAGTTATATCTGATAACACCACACCTCTATGGATTCTAATTGAGTCATTAATGAATCAATGGTATTCATTTCCCCTTGACGCATATCCTGTTAGATCTTAGGATGAGTAGGTGCAGCAAGGGGAAAGACTAGATGTGTCAGTGCTGTTGGAACATGAGTCAGATAACCAACCAGGGGCATCCTTTGAATATTTTCCTGAATGTGTTCTAGTTTCTTCCCTAATAGAGGAAAATCTTGATATCCTACTAGGACTGGGTTCAGGTTGACTGATGTTCATGGTGCTTCCTTGAACAAGATTTACAACATTGCTTCATCTGTTGGTATGATTCCTAGTGGCAGAGTCACCTATATTGGAAGTGTGTGCTGACACTCTACCTAAGAAACATACCCGGTGGGACAACTTTCTTGAAGCAGCTCAACGTTGATTCTTCTTAGCTCTTACATTTCTTTCACCTATTGAGGGATTATTTCCTCGAGCACCAGGGATGCATTTGAATTGGGAGGAGGAGGTGGTTTGTATGAAACCTTGTTCTTATTATTCTCCTTATTGAGAATTCTCAAAGGAGAAATGATGGATTAGATGAGGGAGCACCCAAATTTAAGGTGTACCATTGGTTTTGGGTATGAACACCTTCTTGCTCAGTAGAGACGGCCTCTGGAAGAAAACCATCTTCTCTAACATCTTTATCATTTTTATTTTCTTTAGTAAGGTATGTGGGAATGACATCCATGATGTTCACTAAAAAATACCACATTGGGGGTGGTGTACTGGGTACCGAATGGTAGGAGGGTGTCCTACATCCCTTTTCTGATATTCTCTTTCTATTCTTGGATCCTCTTCGAATTTCCTGTAGAATAGTGACTCAAAGGTAGCCTTGATATGACCTAGTAATACGTAATCACCCCAAGGGACATGAGTTTTGAGATGGGATTGAACAATTAACTTCTCTATTTTTCCTCCTACCTAGGTGGGAAAAGACCGACTTCTACTGGGTGGGTGATTGAGGTAAAAATGCCCCTAGCCCTACATGTTGGGGTTGTTCCCATTATCCCATCAATTCATCTCTGTCTGGATTTTATGGTATTATGAGGGAATTTTGTGTTAAAAATTTCCCCAACCCCGTGGACTGGGGTCGCTCTCATACTATGGTGGTGGATGCTACTATCTCCACCTTCTTGATCTCATACATTCCAATGCGGGCATGAGATAGATATGGTGTCAGATCTACACATTAATTATTTTATTCCAAGGACATGATCAATGCTCATTAGTTGGCTTCACTTAAAAGATAATCCTACTAAATGTTCTCATTATCCTAGTTAAATAGTTTTTCGATGACTTTATCTTGTCTATCCTGACACTTTAAAGACTTACTCAATGCCGGTTGTTGTTGATCGGTCCACTTTTCCTGAATAGGTTTTTTTTTCTACCATCTTGGAATGATGACATTGTAGGATTCTATTTCCAGTGGGATTTTCTGGATGGGGAATGGAGTGAATTTTAGATCTCCATGTTCTCTCCACCCTTGGATGTGAACACTAGAAGGGGAGTAACTGATTAGGAAATAAATCTTGTGCAGTGCGTGGAGGTAGTCTAACTCAAGGTTCTTATTTATTTCGCTTCTGATTGTAGCTGTCGTGAAAATGGAAGAGCTTTTAGGTCAATTTTCAAAAAAATATCCCCCAATATACTAACATGGTCTACATACCTTTTATAGGGTAGATATTTCTTTTTCAATTGGTGGGGAGTTGTTGAGACATTAAGGTGAATGTTGTGCATAAATTCTTCTGAAAACTCTTTTGGAATGCTGAACTGAGAAGTGGTTGTGGGCCAGAACATAAATGGTAAGTTGTCTCTGGCTAGTTGCCTTCTCACGAGAAACATATTAATTTTGTTCTTTTGTCAAGGATTACTCTACTTGTTGTGCCCAACTTGTATTATTTGTGATGATTTCATATTTAATAGCAAGGCTAGTAGAGATTTCATTGATTCGTGAATGGTGGAGGGGTGAATCAGAGGATGGGTGTGGCCCCAGGCCATCTCTCAACTAAGAAAGGGTATCACTTTTCATTGATAAAGTTTCTAGCATATCTGAACCTATCCTTACAATTGCCTCAGTATATGAGGTCTTTCTTGTATTTGGACCGGTGGCGGTGGACCTTCTTGCCGATGCGAATTTTGATAGTGGGGAGGGCCTATGAAATTGTGGTCATGATGGCGAAGACTACCATCACCACTTAGTGTCTGACTTCAGCTAGATTTTCTATGGAGTTGGCTGCACAGTCATTGAGTACGCGCAAATTTAAAATTTATAAACCCTACAAACTACTAGTACTATGGTAAGAAGGGTGTCGAACCATAGAGAAGGACTTACGTTGTTCTAGACCAAAATAAATGTAATAAAATAAAATAAAATAAAATAAAATGATAACAAAAACTAAATTCAAACAGTGAAACAAACACTAATAGTGGGTTAAAATCATGGTGAAATAGTGAAATATATGGATCGAACCGAGAACAAACAGTAATGGTGATTTTAGGGTCCTTAGGCTGCTTTGAACTAATTAAAAAGATATTCTCTACTTCTTCTTGGTTTAATTCAATTACTCAGTGCATAAAAAATGGTGTTAATCCACTAAGTTTCCAATTTAGTGGATCAACAAAGCTCGATTAACTTCCTTGAGTCTCGATCATTCGATCTTGACCCTTGGATAAATCTGCTTAAATTAGAGAAGAGATGCATTGGTCTTTTCTAGTTCTCGGTACTTCGGTCAATGATCCATGGTAAAATGATTCACTACCACACCCATCGGTCGTTAGGTAATATAAAATGATACTCAAAATGAACAAAAGAGAAAACCGAGCATCAAAATCGCACTGAATAATCAAATTAAGAAAACTTGATGAATAGATGGATGATCAGTTCTCGGTATTTCAGTGTTTCTCACAGTCTCGCCGTGAGGTGGGGGATACAGTGGCAGCATGGAGTGGTGTGGAACGGTGAGACGTGCCACCGTAATCTGCAAAACAAAAATTAAATTAATTAAAACTTTAACACAACTAAAATAAATGGATTAATAAATTAATCATTTAAATTAAATAGAATTTGAATAAAATCTAAATAAATAAAACAAAATTAAATAATAAAATTAATTATGCTTTATTTAAAATAATGACTTTATTTGTATTAAAAATTATAAACAAATTGATTAAAGAACAAATTAAAACATTTAAAATAACTAACTTAAATTAATTAACCAATTAATTAAAGAATTAATAAAGTAAATTAATGAATAAGAAATATTAATTGAATAAAATTAAATTGTTAAAACTAATTTAATTATTTAGTAACCAAAAAAGTAACATGTGTTATTTATTTACAATTTAAGAATAAATAATAAATCAATTTAATTAATTAATTAAAAATTATTGAAAATTAATAACATAAAGAGTTAACAAAATGAAATTAAAATAACAAATAAATTTTATTATTGAAAAACAATAAAAAATAAACAAAAAACATACTTTTAATACATAAACTCATTTTTTATAATGTAATTTACAAAATACAAGAATTGATAAATATTACACAAAATGCAACAGTTTGATATTAAAAAGTCAATAAAAATATAAAAAGGGATGTGGGAAAGAGCATTAAAAATGATCCACATCAAACTCCCCACACTTAAGACTTTTTTTCCCTCAAACAAGTGCATGCCTTTGACTTTAAGGCAGAAAGATGATTTGTGAATTACAGTTCAAAAAGTGCATGATTAAACATTAATACCCAGAGGAGGAGGACCAAACAATGAGTCATTCTTTTCAAAGGTGTTCAAAAATGATGTCCTGCCAAGCTTCAAATACTCACCGGAATTCAAAATCCTTACAAAATCATACACTGTCAAGTATGTCATGCCTCTTATAAGTACTCATTAACTATCCTACTTCACCTTCCAATTCAAGTTCTAATTTAGAGAGTGTTGATAGGTTAGATGAAGTGGAATTTAAAACTTAACTAAGTGAACCTTCCATTATCACTTTCCCCCTGGTTCCAAAAATAAAATTCCATTAATTTCATCACTTTATTGACTCAAATCAAATAAATTTTAACCAAGTCAATTTCTCCCTTCTTCATCTGGGTTCGAAATTCCCCTTACCTTAATGAGTTCATTTTTGACAAGGGCACTTTATTTCTATTTTTCCCAGCCATATTCCATGTGTAGATCACTGTGCAAATCACTTATTAATATTGAAATTGACTTTATTTATTCACATAAACTCACCCAATGAACCTTGTCTCAGATACTCACCGTGTGATACCATTTTTCCATTTTAATTCAGTTACAAAGGACTTCATTAATAATCAAACAAGTTGACTTACTAAAGTGATTGAATATTATTCTTTTTAAAAAAGGTGTGTCCCCTAGGTTCTAGTGAGAACATCTAGTTACTCTAATTCATGATACTCATTCCAAAAACCTATCATTTCACACTCCCATACTCAGTTCCTCAACAGACATATCCATAAAACTATAAACAATTCCACTCAGCAGACACTCAAACTTAACAGTTTCTGACTAAGTGCCACTCTCAATATCCAACAATTAGTTATCCACTAATCATGATAGAATTTAAGTATCAGTGAACCTCCAATGAACATAAAGTGATGATAGAATTTAAAACTTTTTGAATGAATTTTGAAAATTTTGAAAAAAATTGACCATTTTTTTAAACTAACTCAGGTTCGAGAAGGGGGAATTTGACAGGAAAGTAGAACGACCCCTCTAAAATTTGGTCATGCAATCATTGATTACGCACAAATTTAGAATTTATAAACCCTAAAAACCACTAGTACTGTTGTAAGAAGGGTTTCAAACCACAGATAAGGACTTACGTTGTGCTAGAACAAATTAAACCTAAAACAATAAAATAAAATAAAATAAAATGATAATAAAAACTAAATGAAAACAGTGAAACAAACACTGATAATGGGTGTCAAAATGAATGTGAAATGGTTAAATGTATGGATTGAATAGTGAACAAATAGTAATGATGATTTTAGGGTCCTCAGGCTGCTTTGAACTGATTAAAAAGATATTCTCTGCTTCTGCTTGGTTTAATTCAATTACTCAGTGCATAGAAAAATGGTGTCAATCCACTGGGTTTCCACTTCAGTGGATCAACACATCTCGATTAACTTCTTTAAGTCTCGATCTTTCAATATTGACCCTTGGATAAATCTGTACAAATTAGAGAAGATATGCATTGACCTTTTCCAATTCTCAGTACTTCGGTCAATGATCCATGGTGAAATGATTCACTACCACACCCGTCGGTCATTAGGTAATGTAAAATATTACTCAAAATGAACAGAAGAGAAAACCGAGTAACGAAATCACAATGAGCAATCAGATTAAAAAAACATGACGAATAAATGGATGATCAGTTATCTACATCCTGATTCCCCTAATCTATTTAACTACACATTAAAACAGTCAAACAAATAGAAATAGAAAATGAATAAAGAAGAATCTCCTATGAGATTGCTCCTCTCTCTAGCTTCAACGCCGATACTGATATCCTGCTCAATGTTTGTCTACCTCTGTTTCGATGATTATATGGATTGAGGTTTGATTGCCACGAATCGATGGATCGAGGGATCTCTTGGTGGAATAATGGATGCTCGCCCACAAGGAATGAAGTTCGGGAAAGCCCCTCCTGCTCTCCTGCTCTACCTAGATGAATTCCCCATGCACTCATAACTAAAAAAGATTCCACTCCTTTATGATCTCCCCTATGCAAAAAAAGAAATAAAAAATGCACATGTCTAGCCAAGCCGAAGAAAATAAACTGCATCAATATATATATATATATATGTGTGGTTATAATTATCATTATTAGTATTATAAAAAATGTATAAAAATATATAGATATATATTTATATTACTATTATATATATATAACAAATAATAAACAAAATAAATAAATTTAAAAAGGTAAATTATTTTACTATATTAGTTAAATTAACTTTTTATAATATATTATAATTATAATATATGTTATATTAGTTACAAGATATAAGTTAATATAGTTATTATATATTTTATAAATGTGTTATTATATATTATACTATAGTATAAAGACAAAATAAAAAAGAAAATAAGGAAAATAAAAGCTAAATGCGTGTGGGGGGGTGGGGGTGGGGGGGTCGGCGCAGGAGAAATGGGGGGACAGAGGGAAGGTGGTAGGGCTCATCTGAGTAGAGGGACGTGACAGAGATGGAGGAGTGCGGTGACTTCAGGCGATGCAGCGGGACTTGATCCAGTGAGATGGGAAGGGGGAAGACCGGTGTGGAAGAAGAATTAGGGATGTAGTGGTGGTGTGGGCTTGCGGCGGCAAGGCCGTGAGTCGGGTCGCCGGAGGATTTGGCTCTAGAAAAGGGAGAGGGGCTGTGTTCGGGTTCAGCCGGAGAGGGAAAGGGAGGCTGATGTTTGATTAGAGGGATATATGCACTGATTAGTTGGGTTTGGGAAGGAAGTCACGCGGATGGTGGAGGCAAGGTCGGAGCAGGTGGCGTTGGGTCGATGGAGAGCGGCTAGTAGGGAACGACCAATGGATGGGGCAGAAGGCGGCGAGGTCTGAAGGCAGAAAGGGCTATGGGGTCTTCTGCGGACAGGGCTAACATGGCTGGAATTTAGGGTGAGGGGAAAAGTTTTATGGCAGGTTCAGATATTGGTGTGTTGATTTTATTCTAGGGTTTCATTTTGATTCTAGTTTACTAATTCACAATTTTGAGCTCGATGTTTCGATTTTCTATTGAGTGAAATGATGTTGTAGAGATTTGAGTTTTGGTTTCATGTATTGCTGGTGGTGGTTTGTGGTGTTATGGATGGTGTATTGTTGTGTTGGTGGTGAGACGGGGTGTGGCACCGTTTGATGAAACGATAGCTCAGGGGGTTGGCACCGATTGTGCAAAGAAACAACGACAGGTGGATGGAGCAGTGCCAAGGAGTGTTTGTTGTGGTAGTTCAGGACAATGGCACAGTGAAGCTAAAACGATGGCAAAATGGAGAACGGTTCCACCGTGAAGAAGGGGTGATGGAGGTGCCGTGAGTGTTTCTCACGGTCTCACCATGAGGTGGGGGATACGGTAGCAGCATGGAGCGGTGTGGAAGGGTGAGACATGCCACCGTAATCTACAAAACTAAAACTAAATTAATTAAAAATTTAATACAAATAAAAT
The DNA here is from genome assembly GCA_963277665.1 of Viscum album. Lineage (NCBI taxonomy): Eukaryota > Viridiplantae > Streptophyta > Magnoliopsida > Santalales > Viscaceae > Viscum > Viscum album. The sequence goes on along the minus strand of OY728141.1, from coordinate 2,078,116,940 downwards.
AAGTGGATTAATAAATTAATCATTTAAATTAAATATAATAGTATTAACAACTAAATAATTAAAACAAAGTTAAATAATAACATTAATTATGCTTTATTTAAAAGAATGAATTTATTTGTATTAAAAATTATTAAAAAATTTATTAAAGAACAAATTAAAACATTTAAAGTCACTACCCTAAATTTAGCAACCAATTAATGAAAGAATTGATAAAGTAAAATAACGAATAATAAATCTTATTTGAATAAAATTAAATTGTTAAAACTAATTTAATTATTTAAAGACTTAAAAAGTAACATGTTTTATTTATTTACAATTTAAGAATAAAGAACTAATCAATTTAATTAATGAATTAAAAATTATTGAAAACTAATAACATAAAATATTAAATAAATGAAATTAAAATAAAAACAAAATTTTATAATTGAAAAAAAAAATATAAACAAAAAAACATACTTTTAATACATAAACACATTTTTTATAATATAATTTACAAAATACAATAATTGATATATATTACACAAAATGAAACAGTTTGATATTAAAAAGTCAACAAAAATATAAAAAAGGATTTGGTAAAGAGAATTAAAAATGAGCCACATCAACCTCCCGCACACTTAAAACATTGTTTGTCCTCAAACAAGTGCATGCCTTTGACTTTAAAATAGAAAGATGATTTCTGAATTACAGTTCAAAAAGTGCATGATTAAACTTTAATACCCAGAGGAACAGGACCAAACAATGACTCAGGCTTTTTAAAGGTGTTAAAAAAGGATGTCCCTCCTAGCTTCAGATACTCACCAAAAGTCAAAATCCTCACATATTCAAACACTGTCACGTATTTCATGCCTTCTATATGTACTCATTAACTATCCTACTTCACCTTCCAATGCATCTTCTAATTTAGGGAGTGTTGAAAGGTTAGATGAAGTGGAATTTAAAACATAACCAAGGGCACCTTCCATTCTCACTTTTCCCCAGGTTCCAAAAGTTAAAGTCTATTAATTTTATCACTTTATTGACTCAACTCAAATAAATTTTAACCAAGTCAATTGCTCCCTTCTTCATCTGGGTTCAAAATCCCCCTCACCTTAATGAGTCCATTTTTGACAAGGGCACTTTGTTTCTATTTTTCCCAACCATATTCCATGTGTAGAGAACTATGAGTAACACTTATTAATATTGAAATTGGATTTATTTATTCACAAAAATGCACCCAATGCACCTTGTATAAGATACTCACCGTGGGATCCCATTTTCCCATTTTACTCTAATTACAAAGGACTTAATTAATAATAAATCAAGTTGACTTCCTAAAGTGATCGAATATTATTATTTTTTAAAAGGTGAGTCCCTAGATTCAGTGAGAACTTCTAGTTACTCTAAGTCATGATCCTCATTCCAAAAAACCTATCCTGTCACACTCCCATCCTTAGTTCCTAAACAGACAGATCCATAAAACAATAAATGATTCCACTCAGCAATCACTCAAACTTAACTGTTTCTGACTAAGTGCCACTCTTAACATCCAACAATCAGTTATCCACTAATCATAACATAATTTAAGTACCAGTGAACCTCCAATGTCCATAAAGTGATGAAATAGTTTGATTTTTTTTAAGGAATTTTGAAAATTTAGAAAACAATTTGACATTTTTTTAAAAAAACTCAGGCTCAAGAAGGGGGAATTTGACATGACACTAGAATGAACCCTGTCCCCCACAATTAAAACCCAAAATTGTCCCCAATGTTGATTTCTATGGTGTCAGACAGTTTAAGTTCAAGATTGATGTACAGTTCAGCTGAAGTAGGATATGGAAGGGTAGCAATCAAGTTCAAAAAATTTCTTTTCCACACAAAAGGATAAAGAAAATAAAACTTCAAACTAAGAAAAATAGAAGAACTGAAACCCACTAACCATCACCAGAAAACAACTGTATTTCCTTTGAAAAGTTCATGATTTGATTTATTAAGAGAAGAAAAAATATTTCTCAATATACTTCAAATATTAGTATTATTAGTAGTGTTGTGCAGCAGCAACACAATGAAAAGGAAAACAGTGGGTGTAACATGTTTTAAAATTAAACTCAAAATACTTTTTCAACTAAGTATATATTAGAACGCTAACACCCAATCAAAAATAAAGAAACAAACGTAGTTCCCAAGTTTCAAAAATCAGCGGGAAATCCCCCACACATAGATCACAATAACATGTAATAAAAATGTGAAGAATAAAACAAATGGCAGCATAAAATCACTACTCCCCTGAATGTGTAGCTTGCTAATTCATTTTTAATGCCTTTCTTTATTCAACTTGTGCCTGAACTCTGGATGTGCATTTTAAGTACCTACAAGATAAAATAATTTTACATTAGTGTTCAAGAATTTAAAACATATGTAAAATGCAACCCAGAGCATGAGTTTCAGAGTGTTATCCAGTGTTCTCTGATGATAGAATCCTTCCACCATGAATGTTCCAAATGAGGCTGCCACTGAAACATGAATCTCTTAGCAAACCAGGACCACCAGACCACTTGAATCATATGACAAGGAAATGAATGCATTATTGTTCACCAAACAGAGATACAAACAACTGAGCAAGAATCATTTATTCAAACTAAAAATTTAAAGCAGAAAAAAAGTAAACCATGGGTTGCCTCCCATGTAGCGCTAGGTTTAAAGTCCCTAGTCAATCCTTATTCCCCTAGATATTTATAACCATGACCATTAAATGGGAAATATTTTTCAATGGTGTGGACTTCACAATTGTCTAAGGAATCAAGAGAAGGACTACTAGAGATATTTTCATCTTCATCACCAATCAGAATTCTCCAAAATTCATCCAGATCGCTAAGAGGATTCATGTTGCCCAGCTTAACATAGTCTCTAAAAATCAGTTCATTAGCACTTAAAAAGTTAAACAGTAGCCCATGAAAATCAACGATCTGATCAATAATACTTCTAGAGCTTCCACCACACTTAGAGTTTTTCTCAAACTCAAAAACAGAAGAGGACACATTGAAAATACCCTTAGCAAGTCCCAAAACAGCTCACAAATCTGTCAACTCAGAAATCTCCCAGAAGAAGTTATCAAATTCAGATTCCAAAAAATTGTTCTCAATGTCCACAAAGGACTCAAATGATGTGAATATTTCTATTTTAGGTTTGAAATCATCACTCACAACATCAAATTGTCCGGTTAAGATGATATCAAGGAAATGCACTTGTTCATAATGTCAATAATCAAGTTTTTTAGTAGGGATCCACCCAGAACATTCTCCATCTTTAGGAACTCTTATACAGTCAAATTCACAAGGGAAACTTTCATAAATAGGTTGAGATAGTGCGGGAAAATTTTGTGACTCACTCTCCATAATGGGTTCCAATGAAAGAATTTTCTCATTAATAGGAGAGCGTGGGGAAAAGGCAGCATCCAAGGAAAAATTTCAGTGGGTTGGAGAATTATTATCTCTGTGACCTCAAGTGGGAAAGACCCATACTAAGCTCTAACCTAAATTTTGTAACATTGATTAACAGTAACATCTATCACATCACAAATAACCTCATGTCAGGGCCTTTCAAACACCAAAAGTTCCACCACACCATCTACAGCTTGGAGGGTGAGTTTACCTTTCGAGACATCAATGATGGCTCCACCAGTAGCAAGGAAGGGTCCACCTAAGATTATTGGAACCTTTTCATCACATTCCATATCAAGGATCAGGAAGTCAGTGGGCAGTGTGAGTTTTCATACACTTACTAATAGGTCATCCAGTCTCCCATAAGGGTGTGTTAGTGACCTATCAGCAAGCTAAAGGCAAACATAAGTTGGTTGGATATCCCGATGACCCAGCTTTTTAAATATGGAGAAAGACATAAGATTGATACTCGATCCTAAGTCACACAGACAATTCAGTTTCTCACTTCCTCCTATTAGACACTGAATAATAAAGAAACCAAGGTCCTTTAATTTGGGAGGACTATTTTTTGGACAATTGCACTACACTCCACATTGAGATCAATTTTATCCAACTTCTTACAATCATTCTTATTCTTCAGAAACCTTTTTGTGAATGAAACATATGAAGGGATTTTATCCAAGTCTTCTAAGAAAGGCATGTTGATGGTGAAGCTTCAAATCAGTTTCAAAAATATTAGGTAATCAGGTTCATCACTTTTCTTCCCTCTTTCAGGGAAGGGAATGGGAGGGACATAATGTTTTAGCACAGGTAGGTTATTCACCTTTTCCTCAGAGTCCACTTTCTTCTTTTCTTCCTTAATCAATTCCCAATTCATTTTATTTGGTTCCTTAGCTTTCTCAGGTGTGGTTTGCATAATCTATTTAGTTTGGAACTCTCTTTCTAGATTTCCAGAATTTGGATTTTCTAGATTTTCATTTTCAATTTTAGCTTGAAAATTGTTTTCCTCTTACCTTGGTGGTTCCTTAACTGGTTCCTTAAGTTTAAGCCCTGACTTGGTTATTAATACCATCACATTTTCTCTTAGATTGGGAGTTAAAGTGATGGGTAGTTTTCTCTTTTCCTTACCAACTTGATTCTTAGCCATTTGACTCATTTGAAGTTCTAAATTATGAATCTTAAGATTCATGTCCTTCTTAAATGAGATGATCTCACTCAACATTAGTTACATCATCCCCTTTAAATCCCCTTTAGAATTATAAGATTCAACCTCATATTGATTATTGAAAATTTGTTTGGGCTGTGGGTGGAAAGTTGGGGTAGTGGGCTGCTTGTTTGGGGCAGAGGGCTTCTTTGTGACACCTTGATCACTCCATGATTGATTGGGATGACCTTGATATCCATATTGGTATGGATTTGAGATTTGAGCATGGAAACCTTGATTCCTAGCCATGTAATAAACAAACTAGGCACTCTCATCACATGAAACATGGAGATCAAAGTTTGAACAATATCTCTGAGTGTGACCAAACATCCCACAATGATAGCACTGCTCCCGAAGGACCCTATCATCAACAAAAAATCATGAGGATTTGAATCATACCTATGGATGACTCTCTTCCTAGTGCACTTGTGAAGAGATTTTTGAGCCAAATTATCAAATAATTATTTCATCTCATCAGCAGTGGAATCAGAGAAATCAACTCCACAAGATTGATCAACTAAGTTCTGATTGTAGTGGGTGAGGGCATTATTGAAAGACTCCATGAGCAGATGGAGAGATAATTGATGGTTGGGGATCTGTCTAAGAAGACCTCTAAACCTATCCCAAGCTTCATGAAAGAATTATCCCTCATCCTAGACAAAGCCAGGGATCTTCTGCCTATCCTCAATGGTGGTGATCCTCGGATAGAATTTAGATACAAAGGCATTGTACACCTCTTCCTAGGTTTCAAAGATGTCCTCATCTAAGTTTTGAAACCAAGTCCTAGCCCTCCCCTTTAGAAAGAATAGAAACAACCTCAACATCAACTCCTCCTCACTAAGATCTCACAGAGGCAACTGCTGGACAAAACCATAAAAATATCTGATAAACTCTAAGGAGTCCTCTACTGGAAGACCATTAAATGATGGCAGTTGAGAAAGTTGCGACTATTTGATCTCATAGCTCCTAGACCTAGGGGAAAATTTGATACACGATGGATTTCTTTACACAGTACGAATTTGAAACTCCTTAAGCTTAGGTCTCTCAGGGGTAGGAACTAAGGGGTACAACCCATTGACATTTTTATTTCCAGTAATATTATCCAAATTTTCCATTTCATGTTTCTTTTGTTTTCTAAGTGCAGTACAATGCTTATTGATTTATTGAATAGGAGTTTCAAGTTATGAATTATAAGCACTAGTGTGCATACAATTTCAACAAAAAATAATTTCTGGAGTTTTTTTTACAGTTTTATAGTTTTTTATTATTTTTTTTCTATTTATTTTTTTTGTATTTTTTTAAACTTGGTCACACGTGCCTTACTCGGAAATGGCGCTAAAATTTGGTCACATAGTCGTTGAGTACATGCAAATTTAAAATTTATAAACCTTACAAACTACTAGTACTATGGTAATAAGGGTGTCAAACCACAGAGAAGGACTTACGTTGTGCTAGAACAAATTAAACCTAAGACAACAAAATAAAATAAAATAAAATGATAAAAAACTAAACACAAATAGTGAAACAAACACTGACAGTGGGTGTGAAAATGAAGGTGAAATGGTGAAATGTATTGCTTGAATAGAGAACAAACAATAATCATGATTTTAGGGTCCTCATGCTGCTTTGCACTGATTAAAAAGATGTTCTCTGCTTCTGCTTGGTTTAATTCAATTAATCAGTGCATAGAAAATTGGTGTTAATACACTCAATTGCCACTTCAGCGGATCAACACAGCTCGATTAACTTCCTTGAGTCTCGATCTTTCGATCTTGACCCTTAGATAAATCTGCTTAAATTGGAGAAGAGATGCATTGACCTTTTACAGTTCTCGGTACTTCGGTCAATGATCCATAGTGAAATGATTCACTACCACAACCATCAATCATTAGGTAATGTAAAATGATACTCAAAATGAACAGAAGAGAAAATCGAGCAACAAAATCGCACTGAGCAATCAGATTAACAAAACATGACGAATAGATGGATGGTCAGTTCTCTACACCCTGATTCCCCTAATATATTTAACTACATATTGAAATAGTCAAACAGATAGAAACATAAAATGAATGAAGAAGCATCTCCTGTGAGATTGATCCTCTCTCCAGTTTTAGTGCTGATACTGATCTCATGCTCAATGTTTGTCTTCCTCTATTTCGGTGATGAGATGGATCGGGGGTTGATTGCCAGGAATCAATGGATTGAGGGATCTACGAGTGGAATAATGGATGCTCGCCCTCACAGAATGAAGTTCGGCAATTCCCCTTTTGCGCTCCCTCTCTCCCTAGATGAATTCCTCGTGGACTCATAACTGAAAAAGATTCCCCCCCCTGCACGATCTTCCCTCTGCGAGAAAATAAAACAAAAACGCACGTGTCAATCCAAGCCGAAGAAAATAAACTGCATCAATATATATGGTTATAATTGTCCTTATTCGTATTATAAAAAATGTATTAAAAATTATAGAGATATATTTATATTACTATTATATATATATATAACAAATAATAAACAAAATAAATAAATTTAAAAAGGTAAATTATTTTATTATATTAGTTAAATTAACTTTTTATAATATATTATAATTATTATATATGTTATATTGGTTATAAGATATAAGTTAATATAGGTATTATATATATTAAAAATGTGTTATTATATATTATAGTATATTATTAAGATAAAATAAAAAAGAAAATAAAGAAAATAAAAGATGAATGATGGGGTCGGTGGAGGAGAAAGGGGGAGACAGAGGGAAGGCGGTAGGGCTCATCTGAGAAGAGGGACACGACAGAGATGGAGTGCGGCGGCTTTGAGAGATGTGGCGAAACTCGGTCCGGCGAGCTGGGCAGGTGGAAGGCCGGCGCGATAGAAGAACAGGAGATGTAGTGGCGGCGCGGGCTCATGGCGGCAAGGTGGCGAGTCGGGTCGCCGATGGCTTTGGCTCGGGAAGCGAGAGAGGGGATATGTTCGGGTTCAGCTGAAGATGGGAAGTGAGGCCGAGGTTCGAGTAGAGGTATAGAGGCTGAGATGAGTGGGGTTTGGGAAGGACGTCGTGTGGATGGTGGAGGCAAGGTCAGAACAGGCAGCGCCGGGTCGATGGAGAGCAGCTAGTAGGGAACGGCCACGGGATGGGGCGAAAGGCAGCGAGGTCTAAAGGCGGAATGGTCTGTGTGGTCTCCTGCAGACACGGTCGACCTGTCCAGAATTGAGGGTGAGGGGAAATGTTTTCTGGTAGGCTCAGATATTGGTGTTTTGGGTTTCATTTTGATTCTAGTTTACTGATTCATGATTTTGAGCTCAATGTTTCGATTTTCTAATGAGTGAAATGTTGTTGTTGAGATTTGAGTTTGGGTTTCTTTTATTGCTGCTGGTGGTTTGCAGTGTTATGGCTGGTGTGTTGTTGTGTTGGGGGTGAGACGGGGTGTCACACCGTTTCATGAAATGGTGGCTCAGGGGGTTGGCACCGGTTGTGCAATTAAATGACGACAGGTGGATGGAGAGGTTCCAAGGAGTGTTTGCTGTGGCAGTGCAAGACGATGGCACAATGAAGCTAAAACCACAACAGAATGGAGAACGGTGCCACCGTGAAGAAGGGGTGATGGAGGCACCGTGAGTGTTTCCCATGGTCTCACTGTGTGGTGGGGGATACAGTGACAGCATGGAACACTGTGGAATGGTGAGACGTGTCACTCTAATCTGCAAAAAATTTAATACAACTAAAATAAATGGATTAATAAATTAATCATTTAAATTAAATAGAATATGATTAAAAACTTAATAAATAAAACAACGTTAAATAATAAAATTAATTATTCTTTATTTAAAATAATGAATTTATTTGTATTAAAAATTATAAACAAATTGATTAAAGAACAAATTAAAACATTTAAAGTCACTAACTAAAATTAATCAACCAATTTATTAAAAAATTAATTAAGAAAATTAACGAATAAGAAATATTAATTGAATAAAATTAAATTTTTAAAACTAATTTATTTATTTAAAGACTTAAAAAGTAACACGTGTTATTTATTTACAATTTAAGAATAAATAATTCATCAATTTAATTAATGAATTAAAAATTATTGAAAACTAATAACATAAGGAATTAACTAAATGAAATTAAAATAACAATTAAATTTTATTATTGAAAAACAATAAAAAAATAAAAAACAAAAACATAATTTAAATACATAAACACATTTTTTATAATGTAATTTACAAAATATAAGAATTGATAAATATTACACAAAATGCAACCGTTTGATATTAAAAAGTCAATAAAAATATAAAAAATGACGTGGCAAAGAGAACTAAAAATGAGCCACATCAAACTACTCCACACTTAAAACATTGTTTTTCCTCAAACAAGTGCATGACTTTGACTTTAAAATAGAAAGATGATTTGTGAATTATAGTTGAAAAAGTGCATGATTAAAATTTAATACCTAGAGGAGCAGAACCAAACAATGAGTCAGGCTTTTCAAAGGTGTTCAAAAATGATATCCTGCCTAGCTTCAAATACTCACCAGAATTCAAAAGCCTCAAAAATTCATACACTGTTAAGTATGTCATGCCTCCTATATGTACTCATTAACTATCCTACTTCACCTTCCAATTCATGTTCTAATTCAGGGAGTGTTGACATGTTATATGAAGTGGAATTTAAAACTTAACCAAGGGATCCTTCCATTCTCACTTTCCCCCAAGTTCCAAAAAACTAAACTCCATTAATTTCATCACTTTATTGAATCAAATCAAATAAATTTTAACCAAGTCAATTCCTCTCTTCTTCATCTGGGTTCAAAATTCCTCTCACCTTAATGAGTTCATTTTTGACAAGGGCACTTTATTTCTATTTTTCTCAGACATATTCCATGTGTAGAGCAATGTGAATAGCACTTATTAATATTGAAATTGGATTTATTTATTCACATAAATTCACCCAATGCACCTTGTCTCAAATACTTACCGTGGGATCCTATTTTCCCATTTTACTCAAGTTACAAAGGATTTAATTAATAATCAATCGAGCTTACTTTCTAAAGTGATTGGATATTATTATTTTTCAAAAGACGAGCCCCCTATGTTCCAGTAAGAACTTCTAGATACTCTAAGACATGATCCACAATCCACAAAAACTATCCTTTCACACTCCCATCCTCAGTTCCTAAACAGATAGATCCATAAAACAATAAACAATTCCACTCAGCAATCACTCAAACGTAAAAATTTCTGACTGAGTTCCACTCTCAACATCCATCAATCAATTATCCACTAATCATGACACAATTTATGTACCAGTGAACCTATAATGGCCATAAAGCGGTGAAAGAATTTGAAAATATTTGAAGGAATTTTGAAAATTTTGAAAACAATTTGACCATTTTTTAAAACAAACTCATGTTCAAGAAGGGGGAATTTGACATTACACTAGAATGTCCCCTCTAAAATTTGGCCATGTAGTCATTGAATATGCGCAAATTTAAAATTTATAAACCCTACAAACTACTAGTTATGTGGTAAGAAGGGTGTCGAACCACAGAGAAGGACTTACGTTGTTCTAGACCAAATTAAACCTAAAACAACAAAATAAAATAAAATGACTAAAAAATATAAATGCAAATAGTGAAATGAAAACTGATAGTGGGTGTGAAAATGAAGGTTAAATTTTTAAATGTATGGATCGAACAGAGAACAAATAGTAATGATGATTTTAGGGTCCTCAGGCTGCTTTGATCTGATTAAAAAGATATTCTTCGCTTCTACTTGGTTTAATTCAATTACTCAGTGCATAGAAAAATGGTGTTAATCCACTGAGTTTCCACTTCATTGGATCAACACAGCTCGATTAACTTCCTTGAGTCTTGATCTTTCGATCTTGACCCTTGGATAAATCTGCTTAAATTGGAGAAGAGATGCATTGACCTTTTCTAGTTCTCGGTACTTCAGTCAATGATCCACAATGAAATGATTCACTACCACACCTGCTAGTTATTAGGTAATGTAAAATGATACTCAAAATGAACAGAAGAGAAAACCCAGAAATAAAATCGCACTGAGCAATCAGATTAACAAAACATGATGAATAGATGGATGATCAGTTCTCTACAGCCCGATTCCCCTAATCTATTTAACTATATATTAAAACAGTAAAATAGATAGAAACAAAAAATGATTGAAGAAGCATCTCCCGTGAGATTTCTCCTCTCTCCAGTTTCAACACCAATACTGATATCCTGCTCAATGTTTGTCTGCCTCTGTTTCAGTGATGAGATGGATCGACGGTTGATTTCCAGGAATCAGTGGATTGAGGGTTCTCTAGGTGGAAGAATGGATTCTTTACCTCACTGAATGATGTTCGGGAATTCCCTCTTGTGATCCCGCTCTCCCTAGATGAATTCCTCATGCACTCATAACTGAAAAAAATTCCCCTCCTACACGATCTCTCTTGTGCGAAAAAAGAAAACAAAAACGCAGGTGTCAAGCCAAGCCGAAGAAAATAAACTACATATATATATATATATATATATATGGTTATAAGTATCATTATTAGTATTATAGAAAATGTATAAAAATTTATATAGAAATATTTATATTACTATTATATATATATTACAAATAAAAAAATAAATTTGAAAAGGTAAATTATTTTACTATATTAGTTAAATTAACTCTTTATAATATACTATAATTATAATATATGTTATATTAGTTACAAGATATTAGTTAATATAGTTATTATACATTTTTATAAATTTTTTATTATATATTATAGTATAATATAAAGATAAAATAAAAAAGAAAATAAAGAAAATAAAAGCTGAATGAGGGGGGGGGGGGGGTCAACGCAGGAGAAAGGGGGAGATTGAGGGATGGTGGCAGGGCTCGTCTGAGCATAGGGATGTGGTAGAGATGGAGGAGTCTGGTGGCTTCGGGTGATGTGGTGGGACTTGCTCTGGAAATATGGGAAGGTGGAAGACTGGCGCAACAGAAGAACAGGGGATGTAGTGGAGGTGGGGGAATGCAGAGGCAAGGTGGTGAGTCAGGTCACCAACAGATTTGGCTCGGGAAAAGGGAGAGGGGTTGTGTTAAGGTTCATCCAGAGAGGGGAAGCGAGGATGTGGTTCGAGTAGAGGGATAAAGGTGCAGATGATTGGTGTTTGGGAAGGACGTCGTGCGGATGGTGGAGGCAAGGCCGGAGCAGGTGACATTGGGTCGATGGAGAGAGGATAGGAGGGAACATCCAGGGGATGGGGAAAAAGCTGGAGAGGACCGAAGGAAACAAGGGATGTTGGGTCTCTTGCGGACATGGCCGACTTGTCCGGAATTGAGGGTGAGGGGAAACGTTTTCTAGTAGTTTCATATATTGGTGTTTCTATTTTATCCTAAGGTTTCATTTTGATTCTAGTTTACTAATTCACAATTTTGAGCTCGATATTTCGATTTTCTATTGAGTGAAATGCTGTTGTTGAGATTTAGGTTCGGGTTTCTTGTCTTTCTGCTGGTGGTTTGTGGTGTTATGGTTGGTGTGTTGTTGTGTTGGTGGTGAGAGGGGGTGTGGCACCGTTTGATGAAACAGTGACTCAGGGAGTTGGCACCGGTTGTGCAAAGAAACGGTCGCAGGTGGATAGAGTTGTGCCAAGGAGTGTTTGCTGTGGTAGTGTAGGACAGTGGCACAGTGAAGCTAAAATGGTGGCAGAATGGAGAACGGTGCCACCGTGAAGAAGGGGTGATGGAGGCACTGTGAGTGTTTCTCACGGTCTCACTGTGAGGTGGGGGATACAGTGGCAACATGGAGTGGTGTGGAATGGTGAGACGTTCCACCGTATTATGCAAAACAAAAATTAAATTAATTAAAACTTTAATACAACTAAAATAAATGGATTAATAAATTAATCATTAAAATTAAATAGAATATGATTAAAAACTAAATAAATAAAACATAGTTAAATAATAAAATTAATTAATATTTATTGAAAAGAATGAATTTATTTATATGAAAAATTATAAAGAAATTGATTAAAAAAAAAATTAAAACATTTAAAGTCACTAACATAAATTAATCAACCAATTAATTAAATAATTAACAAAGTAAATTAATGAATAAGAAATATTAATTGAATAAAATTAAATTGTTCAAACAAATTTAATTATTTCAAGACTTAAAAATTAATATGTGTTATTTATTTACAATTTAATAACAAAGAATTAATCAATTTATTTAATGAATTAAAAATTATGGAAAACTAATAACATAAAGAATTAACTAAATGAAATTAAAATAACAACTAAATATTATTATTTAAAAACAATAAAAAAACAAAAACTTACTTTTAATACATAAACACATTTTTTATAATGTAATTTACAAAATACAATAATTGATAAATATTGCACAAAATTAAACAATTTGATATTAAAAATTCAACAAAAATATAAAAACGGATGTGGCAAAGTGCATTAAAAATGATCCACATCTAACTCCCCACACTTAAAACTTTGTTTTTCCTCAAACAAGTTCATGCCTTTGACTTTAAAATAGAATGATGATTTGTGAATTACAGTTCAAAAAGTGCATGATTAAACTTTGATACTCAGAGGAGCAGGACCAAAGAATGAGTCAGGCTTTTCAAAGGTGTTCAAAAATGATGTCCTGCCTAGCTTCAAAAACTCACTGCAAGTCAAAGGCCTCAAAAATTCATACACTGTCAAGTATGTCATGCCTCCTATATGTACTCATTAACTATACTACTTCACCTTCCAATTCAAGTTCTAATTCTGGGAGTGTTGACAGGTTAGATGAAGTGGGATTTAAAAATTAACCAAGGGAACCTTCCATTCTCACTTTCCCCCAGGTTCCAAATATTAAAGTCCATTGATTTCATCACTTTATTGACTCAACCCAAATAAATTTTAACCAAGTCAGTTGCTCCCTTCTTCATCTGGGTTCAAAATTTCCCTCCCCTTAATGAGTTAATTTTTGATAATAGCACTTTATTTCAATTTTTCATAGCCATATTCCATGTGTAGATCACTGTTCATAGCACTTATTAATATTGAAATTGGATTTATTTATTCACAAAAACGCACCCAATACACCTTGTCTCAGATACTCACCATGGGATACCATTTTCCCATTTAAATCTAGTTACAAAGGACTTAATTAATAATCAATTGAGTTGAATTTCTAAAGTGATTGAATATTATTATTATTCAAAAGGTGAGTCCCCTAGGTTCCAGTGAGAACTTCTATTTAATCTAAGTCATGATCCTCAATCCACAAAAACTATCTTGTCACACTCCCATCCTCAGTTCCCAAACAGACAGATCGATAAAATAATAAACAATTCCACTCAGAAATCACTCAAACATAACAGTTTCTAACTAAGTTTCACTCTCAACATCCAGCAATTAGTCATCCACTAATCATGATAGAATTTAATTACTAGTGAACCTCTAATGTCCATAAAGTGATGAAATAATTTGAAATTTTTTGAAGGAATTTTGAAAATATGGAAAACAATTTGACCATTTTTATTAAACAAACTCAGGTTCAAGAAGAAGGAATTTTACATGACACTAGAATGACCCCTCTAAAATTTGGCAGCACAGTCGTTGAGTACGTGCAAATTTAAAATTTATAAAGCTTACAAACTACTAGTACTGTGGTAAGAAGGGTGTCAAACCATAGAGAAGGACTTACATTGTTCTAGACCCAATTGAATGTAAAACAAAAAAAATAATAAAAAAATGATAAAAAAAACTAAACGCAAATAGTTAAACAAACACTAATAGTGGGTGTGAAAATTAAGGTGAAATGGTGAAATGTATGGATTGAATAGAGAAAAAAGAGTGATGTTGATTTTAGGATCCTCAGGCTGCTTTGAACAGATTAAAAAGAAATTCTCCGCTTCTGCTTGGTTTAATTAAATTACTTAGTGCATAGAAAAATGGTGTTAATCCAATGAGTTTCCACTTCAATGGATCAACACAACTCGATTAACTTCCTTGAGTCTTGATCTTTCAATCTTGACCCTTGGATAAATATGATTAAATTAGAGAAGAAATGCATTAGAGTTTTCCAGTTCTTGGTACTTCGGTCAATGATCCATGGTGAAATGATTCACTGCCACAACCGTCAATTGTTAGGTAATGTGAAATGATACTCAAAATGAGTAGAAGAGAAAACTGAGCATTGAAACTGCACTGAGAAATCATATTAACAAAACATGATGAATATATGGATGATCGGTTCTTTACATCCTGATTCCGCTAATCTATTTAACTACACATTAAAATAGTCAAATAGATAGAAACAAAAAATGAATGAAGAAGCATCTCCTATGATATTTCTCCTCTCTCTAGCTTCTACACCGATATTGATCTCCTGCTCAATGTTTGTCTGCCTCTATTCGGTGATGACATGTATTGAGGGTTGATTGCCTGGAATCGATGGATCGAGGGATCTTCGTGTGGAAGAATGGATGCTTTCCCTCATAGAATGAATTTCTAGAATTTCCCTCCTACGCTCCCAATCTCCCTGGACGAATTCCCCATGAACTTGTAATTGAAAAAGATTCCCCTCCTGTACGATCTCCCCTGTGTGAAAAAAGAAAACAAAAATGCACATGTCAAGCCAAGCTGAAGAAAATAAAATACATCAATATATATATATGGTTATAATTATCATTATTAGTATTATAAAAAAATGTATAAAAATATATAGAGATATATTTATATTACAATTATATATATATAACAAATAATAAACAAAATAAATAAATTTAAAAAGGTAAATTATTTTACTATATTTGTTAAATTAACTTTTTATAATATATTATAATTATAATATATGTTATATTAGTTACAAGATATATGTTAATATAGTAATTATATATTTTACAACTGTGTTATTATATATTATAGTATAGTATAAAGATAAAATAAAAAAGAAAATAAAGAAAATAATAGATGAATGGGGGGGGGGGTCGGCCCAGGAGATAGGGGGAGATAGGGGGAAGGCGGTAGGGATCGTCCGAGCAGAGGGACATGATGGACATAGAGAAGTGCAGAGGCTTTGGGTGATGTGGTGGGACTCACTCCAGTGAGTTGGGTAGGGGGAAGAACGGCACAACAGAAGAACATGGGATGTAGTGGTGGTGTGGGATCGCGGTGGCTAGACGGCTAGTCGGGTCATCGGAGGATTTGGCTCAGGAAAAGGGAGAGGGGATATTTTCGAGTTCAACCGGAGAGGGGAAGCAAGGCCAAGGTTCAAGTAGAGGGATATAGGCACGGATGAGTGGGGGTTTGGGAAGGATGTCACATTGATGAAGGAGGCAAGGCCGGAGTAGGCAGCGCTGGGTTGATGGAGAGAGGCTAGCAGGGAACGACCAGGGGATGGGGAGGAAGGCAACAAGGGCTGTGGGGGTCTCTTTAGGACAGGGCCGACATGGCCGGAATTGAGGGTGAGGGGAAAAGTTTTCTGGTAGGTTTAGATATTGGTGTTTTGATTTTATCCTAGGGTTTCATTTTTATTCTAGTTTACTGATTCAGGATTTTGAGCTCAATGTTTCGATTTTATATTGAGTGAAATGATGTTTTTGATATTTGAGTTTGGGTTTCTTATCTTACTACTGGTGGTTTTCAGTATTATGGATGGTGTGTTGTTGTGTTGGTGGTGAGACGGGGTGTGGAACCATTTGATGAAATGGTGGCTCAGGGGGTTGGCACCAGTTATGCAAAGAAATGGTGGAAGGTGGATGGAGCGATGCCAAGGAGTGTTTACTGTGGCAGTGCAGGATGGTGGCATAGTAAAGCTAAAACGGTGGAAGAATGGAGAATGGTGCCACCGTGGAGAAGGGGTGATAGAGGCACCGTGAATGTTTCTCATGGTCTCACCATGAGGTTGGGGATACGGTGGCAGCATAGAGCAGTGTGGAACGGTGAGACGTGCCACCGTAATCTACAAAACAAAAATTAAATTAATTAAAACTTTAATACAACTAAAATAAATGGATTAAAAATTAATCATTTAAATTAAATAGAATATGATTAAAAACTAAATAAATAAAAAAAAGTTAAATAAAAAAATTAATTATGATTTATTTAAAAGAATTAATTTATTTGTATTAAAAATTATAGAAAAATTGATTAAAGAACAAGTTAAAACATTTAAAGTCACTAACTTAAATTAATTAACCAATTAATTAAAGAATAAATAAATTAAATTCACAAATAAAAAAAATTAATTGAATAAAATTAAATTATTAAAACTAATTTAATTATTTAAAGACTTAAAAAGTAACATGTGTTATTTATTTAAAATTTAAGAATAAAGAATTAATCAATTTAATTAATGAATTAAAAATTATTGAAAACTAATAACACAAATAATTAACTTAAAGAAATTAAAATAACAGCTAAATTTTATTATTTAAAAACAATTATAAATAAACAACAAAAACATAATTTTAATACATAATTTTTTTTATAATGTAACTTACAAAATATAAGAATTGATAAATATTACACAAAATACAACAGTTTGATATTAAGAAGTGAACAAAAATATAAAAAAGGAGGTGGCAAAGAGCATTAAAAATGAGCCACAACAAACTCCCCCACACTTAAATCTTTTATTGTCCTCATACAAGTGCATGCATTTGAATTTAAAATAGAAATATGATTTGTGAATTATAGTTCAAAAAGTGCATGATTAAACTTTAATACCGAGAGGAGTAGTACCAAACAATGAGTCAGGATTTTCAAATGTGTTAAAAATGATGTCCTTCCTAGCTTCAAATACTCACCGGAAGTCAAAAGCCTCACAAATTCATACATTGTCAAGTATGTCACGTCTCCTATATGTACTCATTAACTGTCCTACTTCACCTTCCAATTCAAGTTCTAATTTAGGGAGTGTTGACAGGTTAGATGAAGCATAATTTAAAACATAACCAAGGGCACCTTCCATTCTCACTTTCCCCCAGGTTCCAAAAATAAAATCCATTAATTTCATCACTTTATTGACTCAACTCTAATAAATTTTAACCAAGTCAATTTCTCCCTTCTTAATCCGGGTTCAAAATTCCCCTCACCTTAATGGGTTCATTTTTGACAAGGGCACTTTATTTCTATTTTTCCCAGCCATATTCCATGTACAGAGCACTTTTCAAAGCACTTATTAATATTGAAATTGGATATATTTATTCAAAAAAATGCACCCAATGCACCTTGTCTCAAATACTCACCATGGGATCCCATTTTCCCATTCTACCCTAGTTACAAAGAACTTAATTAATAATCAATCGTGTTGACTTCCTAAAGTGATTGAATATTATTATTTTTCAAAATTTGAGTCCTCTAGGTTCCAGTGAGAACTTCTAGTTACTCAAAGTCATGATCCTCATTCCAAAAAACCTATCCTGTCACACTCCCATCCTCAGTTCCTAAATAGATAGATCCATAAAACAATAGACAATTCCACTCATCAATCACTCAAACTTAATAGTTTTTGACTAAGTTCCACTCTCAATATCCCAAAATCAATTATCCACTAATCATGATAGAATTTATGAACAAGTGAAACTCTAATGGCCATAAAGTGATGAAAGAATTTGAATTTTTTTAAGGAATTTTGAAAATTTTGAAAACAATTTGACCATTTTTTAAACAAACTCAGGTTCAAGAAGGGGGAATTTAAAATGACACTAGAATAACCCCTCTAAAATTTGGCCGCATAGTCATTGAGTACGTGAAAATTTAAAATTTATACACCCTATAAACTACTAGTACTATGGTAATAAGGGTTTAAAACCAAAGAGAAGGACTTACGTTGTGCTAGAACAAATTAAAAATTAAACAAAAAAAATAAAATGATGAAAAAAACTAAATGAAAACCATGAAAGAAACACTGATAGTAGGTGTGAAAATGAAGGTGAAATGGTGGAATGTATGGATTGAAAAGAGAACAAATAGTAATGATGATTTTAGGGTCCTCAGGCTTCTTTGAACTGATTAAAAATATATTCTTTTCTTCTACTTGGTTTAATTTAATTACTCAGTGCATAGAAAAATAATGTTATTCCACTGAGTTTCCACTTCAGTGGATCAACAAAGCTTGATTAACTTCCTTGAGTATAAACCTTTCGATCTTGACCCTTGGATAAATATGCTTAAATTGGAGAAGAGATTCACTGACCTTTTCTAGTTCTCAGTACTTCGGTCAATGATCCACGGTGAAATGATTCAATAACACACCAGTTGGTCGTTAGGTAATGTAAAATGGTACTCAAAATGAACAGAACAGAAAATAGAGAAACGAAATCGCACTGATCAATCATATTAACAAAACATGACGAATATATGGATGATCAGTTTTCTACAGCTCGATTCCCCTAATCTATTTAACTACACATTAAAACATTTAAATAGATAGAAACAGAAAATGAATGAAGAAGAATCTCCCATGAGATTTCTCCTCTCTCCAGATTTAGTGCCGATACTAATATCCTGCTCAATATTTGTCTATCTATGTTTCAACGATAAGATGGATCAAGGGTTGATTGTGAGGAATTGATGGATCGAGGGATTTCAGGGTGGAAGAATGGATTCTCTCCCTCATGGAATGAAGTTTGGGAATTCCCCTCCCACTCTCCCTGGATGAATGCCCCATGCACTTATAACTAAAGAAGATTCCCCTCTGGAACGATCTCCCCTGTGTGAAAAAGAAAACAAAAACACACATGTCATTCCAAGACGAAGAAAATAAACTTTTCCAATAAATATATATGTTTATAATTATCATTATTAGTATTATAAAAAATGTATAAAAATATATAGAGATATATTTATATTACTATTATATATAAAAATAATAATAAACAAAATAAATAAATTTTAAAAGGTAAATTATTTTACTATATTAGTTAAATTAAATTTTTATAATATATTATAATTATAATATATGTTATATTAGTTACAAGATATAAGTTAATATAATTATTATATATTTTATAAATGTGTTATTATATATTATATTATAGTATAAAGATAAACTAAAAAATAAAATAAAGAAAATAAAAGCTGAATGGGAGGGGGGGTCATCGTATGAGAAAGGGGGAGACAAAGGGAATGTGGTAGGGATCATCAGAGTTGAGGGATGCGGTGGAGATGGAGTAGTGCGGTGGCTTTGGGCGATCTGGTGGGACTCACTTCGACGAGCTGAGAGGTGGAAGATCGGCGTGACAGAATAACATAGGATGTAATGGCAGAGTGGGATCATGGCGGCAAGGCGGTAAGGCAAGTCTCCTACGGCTTTGGATCGGGAAAGGGGAGAGGGGCGGTGTTCGGGTTCAACTGTAGAGGGTAAGCGAGGCCGAGGTTTGAGTAGAGGGAAAGAGGCGTGAATGAGTGGGGTTTGGGAAGGACGTCACGCGGATGGTGGAGGCAAGGCCAAAGTAGGTGGCGCTGGGTTGATGGACAATGGATAGCAGGGAACGACCAGGTGATGGGGTAGAAGGAGGAAAGGTCCAAAGGTGTTAGGGGTTGTGTGGTCTCTTGGAGACAAGGCCGACTTGGCCGAAATTGAGGGTTAGGGGAAATTTTTTTGGATGGGTTCCGATATTGGTGTTTCGATTTTATCCTAGGGTTTCATTTTGATTCTAGTTTACTGATTCATGATTTGAGATTGATGTTTCAGTTTTCTATTGAGTGAAATGACGTTGTTGAGATTTGAGTTTGGGTTTCTTGTCTTACTGTTGATAGTTTTTGGTGTTATGGCTGGTGTGTTGTTGTGTTGGTGGTGAGATGGGGTGTGGCACCGTTTGATGAAATGGTGGCTTAAGGGGTTGGCACCAGTTGTGCAAAGAAGCAGCGGTAGGTGGATACAGCAGTGAAAAAGAGTGTTTGCTGTGGCTGTGCAGGACGATGGCACAGTGAAGCTAAAATGGTGGCAGAATGGAGAACGGTTCCACTGTGAAGAAGGGGTGATGGAGGCACTATGAGTGTTTCTCATGGTCTCACCGTGAGGTGGGGGACACAGTGGCAACATGAAGCGGTGTGGAACGGTGAGACGTGCCACGATAATCTGTAAAACAAAAATTAAATCAATTAAAACATTAATACAACTAAAATAAATGGATTAATAAATTAATCATTTAAATTAAATAGAATGTGATTAAAAACTAAATAAATAAAACAAAGTTAAATAATAAAATTAATTATGATTTATTTAAAATAATGAATTTATTTATATTAAAAATTATAAAAAAATTGATTAAAGAGAAAATTAAAACTTTTAAAGTCACTAACTTAAATTCATTAACCAATTAATTAAATAATTAATAAATAAAATTAACGAATATGAAATATTAATTGAATAAAATTTAATTTTTAAAACTAATTTAATTTTTTAAAAACCTAAAAAGTAACATGTGTTATTTATTTACAATTTAAGAATAAAGAATAAATCAATTTAATTAATAAATTAAAAATTATTGAAAACTAATAACATAAAGAATTAACTAAATGAAATTAAAATTAAAACTAAATTTTATTATTGAATAACAATAAAAAATAAACAAGAAAAACATACTTTTAATAAATAAACACATTTTTTATAATGAAATTTACAAAATACAAGAATTGATAAATATTACACAAAATGTAATAGTTTGATATTAAAAAGTAAACAAAAATATAAAAAAGGATGTGGAAAAGTGCATTAAAAATGAGCCACATCAGGCATATACCCTGGGGAGGATCTTTAAGGCACACTACATCAAGGGAAAGACCTTCTTACCACCTAGCACCATTGAGGGAAGGGATTTCACAATGACTGCTAGTATGGAGAAGACTACCATCATAGCTCTGGTTATAGAGATAATATTTGAAATGCATAGCACTTGGAGAAACTTCAGGATGTACTAAAATTAGGGGACTAATTTCTCATTATTTGTTTCACTGAGTTGAGGGTCTTTGTAGTGACTTCCATTTTGGTGGGGACTACCATGATAGCCTGATGTCAGACTATAGGGAGAAAAATATCTGCAGAGTATACCATAGGGAGGACCATCAGGGAAGATGACAGTAAGGGGAGGGACTTCTTAATGTATGATATTTCGTTCAAGGGTAATGATACCCTAACACTCATCAGGAAATAGGTTCTCATGACCAATCATTTTTGGAACATGGAGTAAGCCCCCCATGGGTTCTCCTGGGAGGACCTTCAGAGCTGCTGGTAACAATACTTCAGGGAGGGCCTTCACAACAGCAACTACTACTTTCATAATTTGGTAATGGACCAGTACGATCTTGAACCTCTATTGATAGATTCCTTATGAAATAAAGAACTCCAGCTTCCAGCAGAGTAGAATCATGAATGTCATCTTCATTTTTCGGCTGCCTTTGGTGGCTCTCATTTTTGGGTTCTCCCTTGCGGACAACTGGGGCCTCCTGTTATCGGTAACAACATTCATATACAGGTACCTATATTCTTGGTTCTTGTGATTCCACTAGGATACGCTAATGATCATCTTGATTTATGGAAAAGATATATTCCTGCCATGGAGTGGCCACCATGTTAGACCGGTGTCCCCTAGTTGGAACATGTGTTTGTTCCCAATATGGTTTTCCTTGTATCGTTGATAATATCCATCGATCCTATTGGACTGGAGAAGGCATAATAGTCTTATATGGAGTAACCATATTAATTTGTGGCTAATTACCCCACCCAAGGAGATAGGATCATGGGCCCAACTCCTCAATTTTTCCACAGACGCAATGAAATATTGATAGGTTTGGAGGATATGGTCCTACATCATTATCAGGATGTGCTAAGATACGTCTCTGGATGGAACATGTATAAATTCCCATTCTGATGTCGAAGCAATACTTTTTTCCTGCTCTGGTCCTCCATGTTTTTCCATTGGGTACTGACAGTTATCTTGTGCTGGGGTAGAGAAACGAGTCTTCCCCTGACTTGTAGTTAGGATACTCTAACTACATTCTCTAGTTCCCACTATATTTTAATAGTGGGCATTATATTTGTGAGAATTAATTTGAATCTACTCATTTTCCACTATATTTGTCTCATAGTCTTGATGTGCATCCATAGGGATTTGAATCTTCTTATATTTTATTACCACTGTATTTGACTAGTGGGATTGATATTGGTAGGCATGAATTTGAATATGCATGTTTATTGCCACCATATTTGACCGGAGGGCTTCATATGCATTGGTGGTGTTGTATGACTGCCCATAGCTTGCTGCCTTATTTAGATGGTGGGATTTTTGTGCATCAATAGGTATTTTTATCTGCCTATAATTTTCTGCCCTATCTGCACAACAGGACTAGTGATCATTGGTGTGAATTTGCGCTAGCTCGTATTGTGCCACCGTATATCCATGGTGGGATTCATAAGAGGGAGCAGTGATATACGTCCACTCATAGGTTTCTGCCATATTTCCATGACGGGCTTCCAAAGATGGGGAAGTGTTGTATGTATTCCTATGGTATGCTGCTATGTTTGTACGACATATCACCTCTTTAGGAACTAGGGTAATGACTTGCTTCTGATTGTGAATTTTCCTTCCCCAGTGGGTAACCTAAGGGGACCGGGTCTGTTGGACTTCAGAAGGTGCCCTCGGTATGACATCCTCTTCAGAGTGAGGATATTGGGTCACATGACACTGGTGGTATCATTCTTCGGTAGGGGTCCTCGAGTGGGGATCCTGTATAATAGGGATGAAGTTGTTGGAGACGTCCTCATATTCCTCCATAAGGAAAGGGAGGTACTCACTATCATGATCCAGAGATAGGCTCTTAAAAATATTGTAGAAGGCTAGTGGGGTTGTCCTATGTGGGATTTTCGGTTTTGGTTGAAGAGGTGGTTGGTGAATTTTAACTGATTGTAGGGCCTACCTTGAATCCTCCACCTTGGGGAGAGTACCATTTTGGTGGTACTTTGTGATCATCATGTTTGAAACCTAGTGTTGAAGACATTGGGTAGGCAATGGGTTCCTGTTCATTATCGGGGACTTGGTCACCTTTTCGGTCACTGATGCGCATATCTAAGCAAGTTGTCAGGATGCCATTGGATTGAGGGTAGCTCTGCATAATTCTTGCAATGTATATGACATATATAGACAGAAAATCGTATCAAAGTAACATCTCATGATCATACGTGTTATTGATAATATTCCTTGGCCCTCTTCCTTTTGGATGTGAACGGGGATTGTGGTAGGATAATACCACCACCTTGGTGAAGGAATCACATCAGGTTCACCATTTTTGTTTTGACCCGATTCGCATTGTACCAGGAAAAAAATGACATGATGGATAGTAACAAATATTCTATTATTACAGATGGTTTCACATTAGTTTTACCATTTTCGTATCATCCCAATTCATGTTGTTCCCTTTTTTTGTGGGTGGGATGGTCTCACCAAAACTGGGTAGTATATCATTCTTATGTCATGAAGGAGGTTCCACAGTTTAGTTGTCCCAATAGGTGATTGTAGGGGGTTCAATTTTTGTAGAATCAACCAACATCGGGTATGATTTCCTCAGATGGTCTCCAATAGGTTTATTTGTGGAACCAGAAATACCCAATGACAATTTCATCCATGATTCATGGAACTAATTTTCAAAAGGTAGGCACTCATTGGGTGATTTGGCCAAGGACACTTAAGGACTCCATTGGTTGAGAGGATGGGAGGTCGGGCACATCACACCCTTTGGGGGGGGGATTGTTTCCTTCTATAAGACTCTACTATAGATTTAAGCAATGTTTATATGTTTTTAAATACATGGTTCATTCCCAAGAATGTGTCCATAGATTACCCCTAGGATGCAAGATCAATCAAGGATATACATGGGTCAGGGATTACTGAGACAGTGCTATCTCATGCCATGTAATGAGGCACTTTGGAGTTTTCATCATCCAAGGGGGACAAAGACTGTTTTGATGTCGGGATTGAACTCACTATATGGTATTACTTTGTATCCACATGATAGGAATTAGATTCCATGTAGTTTAATGTCACTTTAGTGGAAACATAACCTTTTAAGGTCATTTGATAAGGACCCATCCATGCAATTTACTGTCATGCATCTAGGATGTATAGGAGGAAGATACCTAGCCAAGATTTCATGAGAAACTTACGCCGAAGCATCCCATGATGCCCAAAAGATATATGGTCTCTTGGGTAGATATGTTCCAACTAGAGATATGGTTCATGAAATACTAGGGTAATTTATGTGATTTGGGTTTCGGATTTAGTCCTCAGAGAGGCTTCCTATGCATCCTAGTTAGTTGGGAATCAAAGACCTCATAGTACGGTTTTAGTTGGGACTTACACCATTAATGCAGCCTGTTTGTGGGGGAATGATTATGGATTTCCCCAGGGATATTCCCATCTCATTGAAAAAAGTAGAGGATTACTCCTAATGAAGATGACCTATCCAGTTTGGGGGAATTTTATTGGGACTGAATTCTAAGGAGAATATCCCTTGAGCTTAGGACTTAAGAGGGTCTCCTACGTATCCTAATCAGAGCATGAATTAGAGTTCTCATAGTTAATTGTCTTCGGGTCTTACACCTAGGAGGAGGCCCATGTTTTTGTAACCATGAGGAGAATCTTGACTCATTATGATTTTCTGGTTTGGTTGGGGATTATGCCTAGGAGGATGCCCATGCATTCAGGTTATGAGAATGTCATGATCACTGCCAACCTCTAAGCCCACGTGATTCATGCTTGGTGTGAGAAAAAAGAGTAGGCAGTGGATCTAAATATCATAGGTCACACATCATCTAATGATAGATGGTACGGGAGCCCAAAGGGGGGGGGGGTCTTTGAATGATCCGATTTCCTCCCCCATGTTTATATCCAGGATAGTCACATATAATGATCTATCCAAACATGTCCCAGGCTAAGGCTAAGAGAAGCAAGAGTTACACCTGTCACCAAATGTATAGGGACTTACCTAAGGGTTAGTTCCCTAAAATGAGATACAGGAAAGGGGAGAAGATTCGATCCTCATTAAATGGAAACACATGCATGATCCCTTTGAATTTCCACCGTCTTCATGGAATGGAAAATCCAATGATTACCCTCGACACTTAGAATGGGGAAGGTTCACATGAGTATTCCAAGGTTGGGTTTTAGGTTACCATGGGAATGTAAAATTAAACACATTCCAAGGGTCCGCACCATTGCAAGGATTACCCACATGACTCTGGTTACCATGGGTATTTAAACATAGAAGGACGTGCTGAAACACCCAATGGTTTTATCATACTGGTCTGGTTTCTTTGGAAGAGGCTTTGGCCTAATTCTAATGGACTAGTTATCAGAGGCGATTCAGAGGATGGGATGGAAATATAAAGGCATGATCGGGAACGGAAGGTGGAAATACTGAAGTTACCACATTTCGCATACCATTTGTTCATGTGGGGTAGGTTACCCTCTGCATGGCATATTTCCATGCAGGCGAAGGGGCTATTTGCATACTGAGGTGGTACGCAGTCCCAAATGTGGTCCACGTACCATAGTAGTATGCAGCCCCAAGTTCCTTCTACATAGAGTGGTGGTATATGGAATTTGATTCTACCTGTGCAGTGAAGCACTATGCACTGTAGGGTTTTGTCCGTATAGCGATACGCTATGCGGTACTCCAAATTAAAGAAGGGGAATCAACCATGTAATTCATGGAAAGTTCATCTGTGAAGGGAACATGGTTCATGGTTCACCAATTAGGGTTTTGGCCAGTTCATTATTATTATTATTATGTCTCCTTTCTTTCATGGCATGTGGAAAGTTTATACATACTGGAAATCGTTCATGGTTTCGTACTTCACCGATTTTTTTTCTTTTAAGTCTTCCATATATAAACTTCAAGCTTTCCAAAAATCTGATCCCCTTATTGGCTTCCTTCGGGGTACTTTTATATTGTGCTGAGAAAAATGTTTCTATGGGTCACACAGAACCTTTTACGAAAGCCCACGAAGAGATCAACCGACCTATGGATGACTCGGTGAACTGAGGTTTGCAGGGCTGAGGTTCACGGTGGTTGCGGTTCACGGCTGCGACGGTTCATAGGGGTGGTAAACACCACGTCAATCCTGTGAATGGCTTGTCTTGTTCATGGGATTTCATCATCTTCACCTTTCCCATGAACCATTTTGGTTTGTGGGCACAGTTCATGGTGGAATACCAATCCATCTTATTTTCACCAATGACATCATTCACAGTGGAGCTGGTGCAGACATCCCCATCTATGTACTATGGTTCGTGGTCAATGCATTCTACATATACTTCCCGAAACTCAGTACACAGACCACTATGGGTCTTTTTACAAAGTTTCCTTCTTTGAAATTGTTCTTCAGATTTTAAATCGATCACAAATTTTTCCTTTTATCAAATTTGTGGGAGTATTTGATTTCCCCTTTTCCAAATTTTCATGACCCTATAGTAACCATGAAAGTTACCCCTTTGTATCTTTGAAAGATACAATTTAACCATGATATGGATGCCATAAGTTTCCATTATGATTTATGATTTCTATGAGTTTTTTTAAAAAACATATGATTTCTTTCGGTATTATAGGAAAATTATGTTTTATGGGTGAAAAGTATGAATTAATGGGTTTATAAGTATTCATGAAATAATGTTTTATTTCAATATTTTATATTATCTTACTGATCTTTTTATGCTCATCCCTAGTTTTTGAAATGTTTTTCATAGGGTATAAGGATGTGTAAAAGAATGAAATAAGTCAAGATGAATGTTATGAAGTTTTTTATCAAGAAAAAGAAATCATGTTTTATTTTAAAGAGTTTCATTTTGTGAAAAAATGGATAGTGAGTATAAGTGTCTAGTTTGTAATATTTGAGTTGTTATGTAATAGTTATGGTCTAATTATATAAAACTCTAAACCTAAAAATATCCTCAATGTGAATTCATGATATAACTCAATATTATGTAATGGTTAAGTTTGGTTCCTTATATTTTTTATCAAATGTCGGTTTAGATAACATTAGAAATTAGGGTGATATTTAAGCATAAGTTACAAGTTATATATAACCACACTGGTTATCATAATAGAAAGGGTCATAGTTATTTTAGATAAATTGAATGAGTTTGAGATAACATGAATAAGTATATCTTAGTGTTTATCTTCCTCATAAGATATTATATGATGATTTTATTGATATACTTACACTAACCTTTTTAGTTTTAGTAAATGTATGGATCTAGTGGGAACCAAAGTAGCAATGTATGTAAAGGAAAATGTGTTGGTTATATTAATAAGGAACCAAATAAAATAGTATATTCAATAATAACTCTCATGGTTATTCTAAACCAACTATCCAGAGTCGTGATTAACCATTGGAACCTTGGCGAGTTTTCTAATTTATCATATATGAGAAAATTAATCCCTATTGAACTCTAGGTAATAATCATAAAGGTATGTATATTCAATGAAATATGTGTCGAGGATATAAAAATAAACACCTAGGAAAATGTTTTAAATGGATGAGAATATGTTATAGATCTGGTAATGAAGGTCATAAATCAATAACCTTCCAAGGAAAAAGGAAGCATTTAGTTGACTCTAGGAAAGAGAAATAAGTTCCT
The DNA here is from genome assembly GCA_963277665.1 of Viscum album. Lineage (NCBI taxonomy): Eukaryota > Viridiplantae > Streptophyta > Magnoliopsida > Santalales > Viscaceae > Viscum > Viscum album. Next base: position 2,078,088,669 of record OY728141.1, on the reverse strand, counting down.
TCCAAGTTATCAATTGAATGTTTTAAATGCGGGGAGTATAATAATTATGAAAATAAATGTCTTATGAATAAGGTTCATGAATGGGATCAGGAGGACCATACAAATATATGTTTAGTAATACCTAATTCCATTCCAATTGAATATGAGGAAACTAAAAATGACCTAATAAAGGTATGAATTATTTCTAGTCTCATGTTTTGACATTAGTGAATCTTAGTAAATGATTTATGTTTTTTTTAATAGGAAATAAGTATTAAGGAATAATATGGAAAACATTGTTAAAAGATCACGATGAATGTAGAATGATTAAAAAATCTATATATAAAGGATTCAAGAGTTACGATAGACTATAGGATGATGAAATATTTACTTTGGAATACTTTTTTTCTTGTACGTGTTACCCTAAAGTTTGTTATGTGAAAATGTTACTTGATGAAGAAATATATTTTCTTTTGTTGTAATAATTAAAATGGTGTGGACAACCATTATGGTTTATATGATCTTTGATTTTGGGCTAATCATGGGTTATTACATTTTGGGTATCAAAATGAAAGGTATGAGATAAACATTGAGGATGAAACATGTTATGATTATTTTTGATAATTTTTTTCATTTTGGGAATATTATAAAAGTTTATAATTTTATGAAATTGAAAACCCACAGGAAGTGTGACAACCCATAATGTCAGACAAGGCTATGGAAATTGAAACCACAACGGAAGTGCGACAAGGCTTTATCACATACCACTAGCCTACAAGAAGTCCCAAATTTGTATGTCATTTTATTTTTAGATAAACGAGTTAATAGAATAAGAATAATTTGATCTTGGGATCTTCTTTTTTATCAAATGGATATCATTGGAATAAGAAAATGATATGGGGATTAAGTGACAAATGTTATTTTTGAAGACCTTCACTATTTTGGGAACCCTATATGCCTAAGGAAAATAGAATATGATGAGAATTTATTTGAGGATTAATAGTTGAATTTTATCTTGGAAGAATATATTTTTTTATTGTGGAATTATGAAGATTCAGTTTATTTATAAAAATAAATAACCCATCTTCGAGAATGTGGTATTTTTGAAATTATATTTTTGGTATGAGATATTAAGATCAGTTTATATTATTTGGATTCAAATGTTAGAACTTATCTTAGAATATTATTCTATTAAATCCTTCAGTTTTTTTGTATTGAATATTATTTACAATATTTTTTGGGTAATTCTATGGATATTAATTTTTTGATTGGTTTATGTTGAAATTTGGGTATTACTTTTAAGTCTTGGATATAGAAAGTATTCATTATTCTTTTAATGTTTATTATATTTTGGGAATTATATTATTTTTTATTCAAACTTTTTAGTTTTGATTAATGTTTAAATTCATGATGAATAGATAGTTAATCTTTTGTGGATTATGTGATTCTCTAGAAGTTTATTCTAGTATTTCATGGATGAAAAAAATCCTACTAAATACTTATCATTTGGGGAAAAGGATAAGTTTATGGTGGAAATTTATTAAAGGATGAAACTCCAATTTTCAAGTAAGTTTATTTCTGTATGATATTACTCAAGGTACTAAATGAATTCCAAAAATTTATGAAAAGGATATTAAAACAAAAACGTTTTCTATTTACTTTTCTTAATATGAAATCAAATATTGTTTAACCTATCACAAGTTTCTGGTTTTTTACTGTAAACTTTCTCCGGATCATGTTTTTTATCACTCTCCATCATAACATGATGGATATATTTTCTTCCATATCCATGTTTTCCTACATAGAATCCTAGTATGTGTTATCTCGGGTGACCTTTGTACTTCAATTTATTTCTTTTAAAGTGTAACATTTATTGAATCTTTTTCTGATGTGATATTTCAATGAAGTAATTTTGAAAAGTGGAACCTTAGTTACTGAGCCCAAATTTAATATTGTGAGGATGAAATTTCCAAAAGTGGAGAAGGATGAAAAATTCCAAGAAATTATAGAATAAGAATTTTTCTTATGTTTTAAATAATTATGAATTAGATAATAATTTTACTTTAAGGTGATTATATGTTTAATAGCATACCTGAAACACAATAATGGGTTTCTCCCAAATCTTACGTTGTACATAAGACTGAGTTAGACTGAAAAATAATATATTATTAATATTATTATTTTAAGTTGTAGTTATCATATAGTTATTATAATGGAGGTAATGAATGATATTAAATAAAATATAAAAATAGGGTTTACACATGTTTATATATTTCTTCATTGGTTATAAAATTAAATTAAAATGAAAATAAAAACCAATTGAATATAGAGGAAGTGTGTTTATGAAAAACTATTTAAGTGCAAATAATTGTGTTTAATAAATAATAAAATAAATATTTTTGGATTATATCAATGAAATATTAAGACAATATAATATTTAAAATCATATTATGTGTTTTCTAGACATTATATAAGAATAAATTCAATTTTATGGATAAAATGAGTGTTTTTCTAAAAATGCAGTTTTACTGCTTTTTGAGATAGAACCCATTTAAACTATGTTTTTCTCACTTTTATATGTTATATTTGAAAAAATAAACATATTATTTAGAATCAAGAGATAAAAATTCACTTTCATTGAATTTTTGGTATTTTTTTGAGAAAATTCATTTTTAATGAATAATGAACAAATATGACATTTTAATTTAAAACTGGATTTTCATCTAATTAAATTATATTGTTAGATTATCATTTGACATGGTTTTAAGGTATAATTAGATGAACTTTTTATCATTTAATGCAATTTTTTACATTTTATGTAATTTCACATTTAAATTGGATATAAACACATGTCAATCTTTTGATGGTTTTTATTTTTTAAAAACCTGTTTCATCAATCCATCAACAGGATTTACATTAAATTTATTTTAGTCAATTTTTTGAATTGAATTTTAAAAAATGGACATCCATGGTTGTAATTATTATGAAAAATCTGATATAATAGTATCAAAACAATTTTTTTAATAGTAACTTTTGTATTTTACTTACTACGACTAAAGTTAAATTAGGTATATAAAGGTAAAATATAAAATTATAATAATATAAAACTACCCTAACACTTGTACTAATAATATTTTATGAGTTATGTCCAACCAAGACAATCCTTGTGTTGAAATGGTGTCCTTTGGACGCCAGTTGGGTGTGATTATGACATTTATAACATTTAATTTAATGTAGAGGCAAAAATGTCATAATCACGTATATTCTTACTAAAACAATTTTAATATGGGGTTATATAAGTGATATATTCAACTATAAATAGTCATTAAAAATATAAAAATATTACCTACATTATTTTATTTTATTTACAATTTTTAGAAAATTAATAATTCAATTTAATTATGACACAATGATGATGAAATAATAGATTTATTAATTAATGAATCAAATAAATTATATTATAAATATTAAAATAAATTTTATTTGAAATATTTTATGCCATAAAATAATTTTATAGGTGAAAATTATGCGTTATAAGTCTATTAAATGTTGTCTTTAGAAGTTATATCTTAGTTTTTATTTTATTTAAAATCATTTAAAAGAATAGTATAAAAATTGAGATAGTTGATATTTTATAAAAATAATAATTTATTAAATTATTTAAAAATATTATGAATATTTTAAAATACAAAAGTGAATATGATAAGGTATAAAAAATAATTAATTGTTCAATTATGGTAAATTTACCCCTTATAAGTAAAATTTATTGCCTGTTAATATTTAAAATGTTGTCACCACAATTAAAATTAAAAGAGAAAGATTAAGGGTAAACCGAAAAGATAAGGTTAAAAAAAACTAAATAAATGTCTAGAAATTATTTTAATGGAGGATTTAGAAAAATACTCATCTTATATTCTATAAAACTCATATTTTAGTCATTTGGATAAAAAAATTAATTTATATTAATTTAATATTTTTAAGAGTTTCCAAGAGTGCCACTCCCCTCTCCTATAAAAAGGTATCCACTCTCCTCTAATACTCACACATAAAAAACCATTTGGTTCAAACAATATCAATCCAAAAGACTCCCTATAATACCTCCATAAATTATTGAAGCCTTATTTTAGGAATAACACCCTTATTGTAGGTGTTAAGGTGTTCTTCAAAGGCGATCAACCGAAAAAGAGGTATCGTTTTCTTTAAGTAATTCTATTTTATTTATCCTTCCAATTCCTTAAAATATTCTTCTTCCTATATGAAATAATAAATATATTATAAAAAATATACTGATATATTATTATATTAATATAAATAACTAAATCCATCTCCACCTACATCAAATGGGAAATGAATTAATCGTTTGTGTGTACGTGTGAACTATCACCTCCATGAACTGATAAATTTTTTTTCCATAACCGTCTCTCAAGACTGCTCATAATGATATAATTAATGTTTTTATATGATTTTTAAGACATATTAATCATTATAAGATTATAATATATCAATTATGTTCTGAATTTACATGTACATAAAAATGATAATGTCGTTCGTGTGTACGTGTGAACTATCACCTCCACGAAGCGATGTGAATCGTTTTTATTCACCATGTCACTTTTATGATATATATAAGTATATTTAAATTATAATTATGATTTTAATTATATTATTATCATTCTATAAATATAAAATAATAATTACCTTATTTACATAATGATCAATGAAAAATGGAAATGTTACTCATGCGTACGTACGATCTACCATCTCCATGATTATAACATTATTCATTATTCATAGCATAAATAAATGGTTTGATTTAAATGTATAGTTGATTTATAGAATTTATTATTATTTCATGAATATTATTCTGGATATTATTTACTTATGAACACATGGAAAATTTATATCATAACATGTTCATTTTCGACTGAAATACTGAATATCGACAAAATGACTGATATGAATTTAAATAATTATGTAATTTTTATAACATGGTAATAAGTGATATAAAATGAATAATAAACCTGAAAAAGGTTTTAAAAAAAGTATAAATTAACCAAATTTAATTATTATGGAATACAACGATTGTACATGATGATTCAGACTCATGGTAAGGGACTTCGTCTCAATCTTCTTTCATTGAGGCATATTTTGATGTTATACACCACCTTCATTTTATACGATGTATAATCAACCCATTTTACTTTTAATTTAATTAAATGGTTTTCAAAAAGAATCTTTTTATACAAATAATTTTACTAAACAAAAAAAGGAATATTTTTTTTAACATTTACAGTGACAACGACTTTTCAACTATTGTGACCTTTATTTGGTATTTGGATTCCTCTACAAGACATAATATTTTTAAAAGGAAACTTAATAACATATTCTATTTTCAAGTATTTTGGTATTAAAAATTGATTTTATAATGTATTTATTATGTAAATATATTTAAATGATATCTTTTGATTTCAATGTGGAAGTGTTATTTTTTCCTTTATGCTTGTTAATGTGTAATGATTATGTTATGGTTCTTGGGAATTAATTATGTTTATGGGTGGTTCCATGATAAACTGAGGGAGGGTGAGCCTATTATAGCTCTCCAATGAATTTTGTAATTATACATAGTTAAATTATAAGGTTTTTCCTAAGATATTGAGGGAATATACCGTGATAGGTATTCCAAACGTAACCATGAAGGTTACCCACTATGTAGCTGTGAAAGCAACAATGTAAGTATGATATGGATGCCACAAGGTACCTTTTTGATTTATTATTTCTATGATTTTTTTAGGAAAATTATGATTCCATGAGTTATTTTAAATAGAATATGTTTTATGTGTGAAAAGTATGATTTCATGGGTTTATAAGTATTCATGGAATAATGTTTTCTTTTCTTATTTTATTTTCCCTTGCTGAGATTTTTGTGTTCATCCGTAGTTTTTGAAATGTTTTTCACAGGGTATAAGGATGGGTGAAAGAAAGGAAGAATTCAAGATGAAATTGTGAATATTTTTATCATGAAAATGAAATCATATTTTGTTTAAAAGAGTTTCATATTTTGAAAAAATGGATAGCGATTAAAAGTGTCTACTTTTTAACATTTGAGTTGTTATGTAATAGTTATGGCCTAATTATATAAAAAACTAAACCTGAAAAGATACTCAATGTGAATCCTTGATTTAACTCAAGATTATGTAATTTTTATGTCTAGTTACTTATAGAAATAATCCTCAAACATTAGGTTTGTAACCTTATGAGAGTGGTCAAAACATTAACCACTCAAACCAGAAACTACCCGGCTAACATGACTCATCCATGAAATTTGGGTCCCAAATTTGGGAAATATCCAAATTAACCTCAAATAGATTGAATTATTTTAACGAAGATAGATTAATATCTAAGAACACAACCCTAACTCAGAACAAATATCTCACAACCCAACCTGTAGGTGGATTCCTGATCCAAACCTAAAGAAAAACAACCCACCAAAACTCACCAAGTTAAAAACATCATCCAAGAGGACTCTAAATACAAAAAGGATTCCATCATCATTATTTAAGTGTAAAACACTCATAATATACTACATACAAGTAAAATTTTGAATCAAGGTCTAGAAAACTAGAAAAATTATGACGCCCTAACCCTAGTTACCCAGAGTCGGTGAATTATTACATAACATTGGCATGATACAAGTAATCATTTCCTGAAAGTCTGATGAGTTTAGTAGCCTTGGAAGTACTAGGTATATACATAAGTTTTACATTACATTATGAATAAAAAAATATTGTGTCTGCGTAGAACAGACTCATATACCTTATCCTATCCTTGCAGGTCAATCATAATTTACTTTTTCACATCCTGGAAAAAATAAAACATAAGAAAGGGGTGAGCTTAGATGCTCAGTAAGGACAATAATATAGAGGAAACTTTCATAAATAAGTATGAACATTTAAGGAAATGTATAAAACTAAAAAAAGGCTTTTAAACTTAAACTCATCATGATATGGAAAATATAAATCAAAATAATTCCATTTACTTATTCACATGGATATTCTATTTGTTGAATAAACACATGTAATATCAATAGCTAATTTCATAATTATGGAATGCATAATACCAGACATCATAACCACATATTTAAGGACTTATTCCAAGACTACAAATAAACTTTTGTCAATGCCTTGTTCCAAGACACTAGTTTGTCTCATGAGACCTACCGATGCATCGAGGAGCTATCTCAGGATCCACCCATCACATACTAAGTCAAATGCATTCCTCATATGAAAACGTTGAAACATAACATAAGCATTCGTATTAAAAATAGAATATGAAATGTTAATACTTTAACCATAAACCATTAATGGTATAAAAATAACAAATCCATAGTCAAGCATATCACAAAACCCTCTATAAAATATGGAAGATTGTATCATAATAAATCCACCTCAAACAAGTGTAAAATCTATCAAAGGATGTTGACATAGATAAAATCAATAATATTTGAGAGAAAATTTATTTCTATTTTGAAACAATTCAAAAGTCATATAATTAAAAAAGAAAAAAATTATTTTGGAAATATTCTTATAATCTTGTTAGGGAATCTTCAAAGGTGCTATAATGGCAGAAAATATCCGCACCCGCTGTATAAGTTAAAAAACATTCTTACCTTAATTTGTCGAAAAGGTCATAAAGTACCTTATTTGTAAAATGGCAGAAAGAAAACATTAATTTTTTTTTATAAAAATTAAAAAAAGGGTATAAATGACTTTAAACCATAGTCTAGTAAATAATGTTTTGAAATATATTTTTAAGAAACATGGATGTGTATGATAAAGAGATCCGAGTAGATACTCACGTATAAACATCTCGGATAATAAAGAGATTGTGAAATTAACCCTTACCTTGTACTTTTCCTTAGTCGAAGGTAGGCTAACCTCATGTATAATGGTAAAATAATTGTTATTAAATTATAAAAAAACCACATACATAAATATGATATCATATATGATATTCTAATATTTCTTTGTTAATGATATTTCGGTAGTATCATCGTTTTGGGTGTTAACTGGTTCATTTTCCTTTAAATGTTTTTTTATGTAAGTCATGTTTGTTATGGATAGGATGTATCTTATTCCTATATCAAATTATATTATGTTCTTAAAAATTATTTTTAATCATAAAATGAAAATTAGTATTGAATGTTCACGATGGGGAATGACATCTCATCGCATCGTGGAGACGGTAAGCCATACGTACGCACGAGTGACAGTATCATTATTTTGATGGTGAAATCGTATATAATTGGATGATATATCACATATAAAAAATAATTAACATGTTATATTTATTATTTACATCAATTATACTCGTTATTATACCCATCCAAATATTAAAGTGTTGAGTAACAAACTACACCACGATGTGAAGATGGTAAACCGTACGTACGCACGTATGATGAATTTGTCATTCATAGGATGGATAGAATAATGAATATGGTTGTACCATATTTATAATAACTTCACAATATGTAGAAGGTATTGTAGTTATTATTTTGGTATGAAAACAACAAATAAAGAGGAAGTGGAAGAAGAAAAGAACTTTGAAAGAGGCGATGAAATTATTACCTCTTCTTCGGGTGCTTCCTTTTGATTTGATAAAAAAGGCTCCTTAAGTTGGATTTATGATAAAAGTAAGGCATTTAGGCTAAAGTGAGGGAATTTGGGAGGATATTTGAGCAGGGGTTGGCCGAGCCAAATGGCTATGGAGGTGTGATATTAAGAGAAGGGGAAGTACCCTTTTATAAGAGAGGTGAGGGTTACTTTAGAAAAATCTTGAAATATTATTTTATAATAAAATCATTTTCGATTTTTAATGGCTCCAAAATGATTTATTTCTAGGATAAGGTGAGTCTGGGGGGACAAAATCTCAACCAATAGGTTTTAGATAGGTTTAGGTCACCATATTAACCTTATCTTTTAGTTTTAACCCTTAATTAAATAGTTTAACTTTTACCATGTCTTCTTGTATTATTATAATAAATGGTTAATAAACTTACTATAAAAATTTAAAAGAACCCCAAGTGGTTCATTATTGACATATATAACCTAATCTAGATATTTTGGCCAAACCTTAGATATTTAAGAATATAATATCAATTAATAATATAGTATTTTTTTAAAAAACTCATTTAAGTCAATTTTGACACTATTTAGTAATTGATTATTGTAAAAGTCCTAACAACTTGATTACTTCGAAAAATATCATTTAATCAACCATAAAAAGTCATATTAACCTATAACATTCATGGAATTATTCAAAAGTCTCAAATTACATTTATTTGGATATTTATAATATCAATTATTTTAATCATTCATTAATAAGGTAATTACTGCATCATCATTGTTTCATAAATAAATTTAATTATTTAATGTATAAAAATTATAAATTAAATACCATTAAGTAGGAAATTTTTTTATATTTATAATTAATTTTTATAGTTGAATTTATCTTATGTACAACCCTATATTAAAAATGTCACGACCCGCCTTCACCAAGATGAGGGAAGGGACAACAGATTGCCAGACCCTTCCTTCTTCAAGTTGAAGGAGAGATAATGACCCCTGAGACCCGCCTTCAATAGGTCCCAGAGTGGCGAATAACACCAAGGGTATGAAATCACACACTAAATGGAAGGAATTACCCTTTTTATTCTAATAGGATCAGGAGATAAGATAGTAAATCCCAAAACACCAAAACTGAAAGTACAAGTACTGCTGAAAGTAAAACATTCCCATATGCATGTTCAAAGGAAAAAGATACAAGCCAAAAAACTACAAAGGTAAAGAGATACCAAGAAAAGGAAATAAAAAACTGAAACTACCCCAAAGGTCCGAGCTAGTATGGTCCCACATGATCCCTAAAGTCCTCCTGAAGGCCTGAAAGCAGTTTTATATACGTAGGGTGAGCATACAAGTAATATCAATATGGAAAACCAAAGTCTCTCATTCACAAGTGAGGAGACATTCTAATGTCCCATAGAAAAAGAGATAACCAAACACCCAACAAGGAAAATCTATCCACCCGAACCTTACTAAGGTACGCTCCCCAAATAATGCAAGTCAAGTAACGTATAGTAATAGCACATTGATATTTGGGTACCCCGCACCACTTTCCCACTGGTTATTGAAGACATCTTATGCATCAAACCAATCCTGCCATTCTTACCGCAGTCCCACTGCCACACCCCACCCACACACACTTGAGCCATAACCTCACCGTAGTCCCACTGCCAAACCCCGCCCACAGACACCTGAGCCACAACCACCACACGTAACCACACCCACAAACACCTGGGTCAGAAAAACTACTGCCACACTCGAAGACACCTGGGCCTCATCCCGAAGACACTTGGGAAACAACCAGCCTGCAAACACCTGGGTCAGAACAACTACTTCCACACTCGAAGACACTTGGGCCTCATCTTGAAGAAACTTGTGAAACAACCTACCCGTAAACACCTGGGCCAACCACCAAAACTACCCTGCCTGAAGATTCTTGGGCTAATAATGGACTTCGGGCCATCAAAACATGCCTGAAGAGTCTTGGGCTATTCGGGAAAGGGAGCAGTAAAGGAGCTAATAACCAGCCAATCATAGGAGTGCTGGAAAAAACACCCTCCCCCATGAAATATGAGGGTTCAACACTTAAGTTCTCAACTTGGGTGGGGTGTGAATAAGAAACATAAAAGCTACAGATATAGGTATAGGTAACAAGCACTCATCCCAACATAGGGGTTCCAAAACCTAAGCACAAACACCCTCATTACTAATCATTCATAAAAGAACAGTACGACACTCACGTCCAAGCCACAACTCATTCCCAAAACCAATTCCCATTTAAAATTTTCCTGTTTTCATGTTCAAGTAACCCCGTTTAGGTGAATTCTACACTACTAAGCAATTAACAGGAAAAAACTGCAAGCTAGAGAAAGAAGACAGTCAAACAACAACTTAAACATTCTCACCTGGTTCTCTTGAAAAGTCACAACAACAAAGGGATAAGTGAGATCCCTCAAAGTACTGGAACCAAAGAAAACCCCGAGACACAGCCCCATGTTCCAAAAATCCAGGAGCCAAAATTTTCTCAACAACAGAGGATTCCACCCCAATTCGTGATATAAGCAGAGTAACCACACAACCTCAAATTCACAACCAGTGAAATTATAACAATAGGGGATCCCATCCCCACCCATATCACCCCAACAATCTAAGCCCCCATCCAAGAAAACCACAAAGTCACCCACAACCGGACCTTGAAAGAAAACAACAAAACCGCTACCACCAGCACAAGGAAAGACCATGGAGGTATTTTTAGATTTAAAATATTTAACACACTCCATGGCTTCAATTCCACCGTGCTTTAACCGGGGTTATCACAGAAAAGGGTTGATCCTGGTGTTTTCAATTTATTTAACTGAGTATACGTAATTAACCAATTCCATGTTACAGTTATTTAAACATCCAGGAGCACCGAGGTTCATTAGTGCACAAAGAAAGACCACCAACAGCCATGATTTTCAGTGAGCATAGGCCCGTACAATTCACAACACATAACAACACAAAGAGTACAATAGAACATCGATCACACCCCCTATCATTCTTTAAAGGTCCGTTCATTATCTTCGTTAAGTTTGGTTTCATCAATTTCCACAGAGGCAAAAGCATGCCCACCCTGCATGATACACAGAAAGGAGAGATGAAGAAAAAAATCCCTACCTGATTGATCAAGGATCAACATTTTTCTCCACGCGCCAAGAACAGGGGATGCACGATTTGTAGGGGAGGGACGTCGAGAACTCCAAGGACGAGCAGACGACTCGAGCGCAGGAGCACCAGGGAGAAGGAGAGGAGTCAGCCAAAAGGAAGAAGAGAAATAAGGACTTCCTATATGATATATTGATAAAATCCCGTTGTTACGGGATATGGGGATTTTGAACGCCTTGAAAGTCGGATCGTGGTTTCCCATGTGGCTTGGGTGGTTACACACGATGGTATTAAGTGGTTATTTAATATCCCCCATCGGGGACATTTCTCAGGATTTTTAGGTATTAATTATGGGCTTTAATAATTTCAAAATAATTAATTACTGCGGGAGTGGAAAGGTCGGGAACTAGAAAAGAACAAAGATGACACGGTGCCACCGTCACAATGTCACCCTCACGGTGCCACCGTCACGGTTCCACCGTGACCGGTGCCACCGTCACCATGCCACCGTGACTCGTGCCACCACCACGTTGCCACCGTCATGGTTCCACTATTTTGGTGGAGCCTCACTTTTGGAAAAGTAATGGTCCAGGAGGGTCTAGGCCATTACAAAAAATGTTTTATTTATGAACATTTGAATTTAACACTTTTAACCATTCTTTAAATAAAATAGTAATAAATGTCCTAATATAATCCATATAGACCAAAAGGATCATATATTATTCCTAAGGTTGATTTTGGTCGAAATACACTTATCGAATAGAATTAGGACATCTGTTAGGGTAATTATAATATCATTTTTACCCTTAATTACCCTATTTACTTTTAACCGTGGAAAATAAAAGTCAAAAGTTAGTATTCACCAAAAAATATTTTCATCTTATCGAAACACATATTAATTACTGATATCAACTGTGTCTCTTGGATTTTTGAAATTCAATTCACAGAAGTGGTAAAATTACGTTTTATGCAAATTTGCAAATGTGCCTAGTAGGTGGGTAAAAGAGGTTAAAAAGTTCAATAAAATTTTATAAATCTAATATTATTATAAAATGACTCTAATGAATTACATTGAACTAATATGGGTATTATGTATCTATTTTTACTTAAAATAAATTTAAATAAAATTAAAAATTATTTAAATAAAAAGTTAGTTTTAAACAATAATGTGGTGTTTTTCACTATTCACAAAGAATTGAAAGTTTTTGAAAAAAATAAAAAAAATTCACCCTAAGAAAATTTTGATATTCAGAATCCAAAAATGAAGTCCATTTTGAAAAATAAAATTTATAAAATTTCAAAAAGTGGGTATTACTATTCATAACTGTTTTTAAAAGGACTAGTTTGATTTGTCATGGTGTTCTAGAACTCGATGTTTCATATAGAGAAAGCTACTGTATTATTCAAAGGGAAACGTACTGTGGAAGCTTGGGGTGTTACATTATTCCATATTTAAAATAATTTAATCCTATAAATCTCTAGAATACTACTGCATAAATAGATTCAAGTATTCTTCATTATAAGTTCCTCAGGTTCCCACGTTTCCTCTTCCATCTTATGGTTCCTCCATATAACTTTTACCAGACAAGTTCTCTAGTTTCTCAGCACTCGTTCTCTGGTATCAAGAATATTGACAGACTCTTCACAATAAGATAGATCGAGTTCTAGTTCTATTTCTTCATAGGTGAGTACATGTGTTGGGTCAGGCATGTATTTTCTTAATAGTGATACGTGGAACTCATCATGAACTTTGGAGAGACTTGGCGGCATTTCAAAATGATAAGCTACAACTCCAATTTATTCTATAATTTCTAAAGGTCCGATGTACATGGGACTTAATTTTCCCTTCTTATCGAATCATATAACACCCTTCCATGGAGATACCTTCAAGAAAACATGATCACCAACTTGTAATTGAAAATCCTTCCTTCAGTTATCAGCATAACTCTTTTTCCTACTTTGAGATGCTTTGATGCGGGTTTGGATAATCTTCACCTATTATATTGTTTCTTTAATGAGTTCTAGAACTACAAGTTTTCTTTCACCTACATCATCCCAACAAATTGGTGTGTGACATCTCTTTCCAAATAACACTTCATATGGCGCCATCTGAATACTTGAATGGAAGATATTATTATAAGAAAATTCTACCAGAGGTAAATATTGATCCCACATACCTTGAAATTCAAGTGAGAAATATTTCAACATGACTTATAAGGTTTGAATAGATCATTTTGATTGAACATTAGTTTGAGGGTGGTAGGTAATACTCAAACGAAGTTCAATATCTAGGGCCTTCTAAAGAATTTTCCAGAATTTTGATGTAAAAAGGAGATCATGATCAGAAAAAATCGATTGGGGTACTCCATGAAGTCTTAAAAACTCATTAATATACAGTCTTGATAAACATTCAAGTGGTAAATATTCTCATATAGCAAGAAAATGTGCTTACATGGTAATACAATAAACAATGAACCATATTTCATCATTCCTTATAGGAGTATTTGGTAGTCCTATGACAAAGTCCATCGTAATATCATCCCATTTCCACTCAGGCATGGAAAGAGGTTGCATGATCCTCCATGATGTTGTCTTCCAGCCTTTACCTATTTAAAAACCATCCATCTTGAAACATAATCATCAATATACCTTTTCATGTTTTCCCACTAAATATTGTTACTTCAAATATTTATACATCTTAGTGCTACTAGGGTGCATAGAGAAATTGGATCTATGAGCATCATCCAACAATTCACTTTTTAGACCGGGTATGTCAGGAACACAAATTCTATTCCCAAATTTCAAAATACCATCTTCATATACGAAGTCGATCAATATCCCATCATTCAAAACTTTAATTTACTTTTTAAACTCCTCATCATCAGTTTGAGAACTTTTTATCCTTTCTAGTAAAGATGGTTTGGCAGCCATTTGAAAAAGTATTGACGTTTCACCTTCTATGATTATTCCCATATCCATATTTACTAGATCCATGAATATATGATCACTTTTAACTCTCATCTTGTTCATAATTCCATGATCCTTTCTGCTCAAAGCATCTTCTACCTTATTTTCCTTCCTCAGGTGGTAGTGTATAGTGCAATAATAATCCTTGAGTAGTTCAAACCATCACCTTTGCCGCATGTTGAGTTCTTTTTGTGAAAAAAAAACTTCAAACTCTTGTGATAAGTATATATCTCACAATTTTCACCACAAAGATAGTGTCTCCATATCTTTAGAGCAAAGATTAAAGCTGATAACTCAAGATCATGATTCATATAGTTTTGTTCATAATTTTTTTTGCTGTAGTGATGCATCAGAAAAAACTCTATCATTCTGCATAAAGGCACAACCAAATCCTTTCTTTGAAGCATCACTATAAATAAAAAACCCATCATTCCCCAATGTTTGAGTCAAAATAGGAGCATTGATGAATCTTTTCATAAATTATTCAAAATATTTGTCACACACTTTTGTCCAAAAAAAATTTAACCCCTTTACGTGTGAGCTTGGTTAATGGGTTATCCAATCGTGAAAAAATCTGGACAAAACGCCGATAATAACATGCTAAACTAATAAAACTGCGTACCTCAGTTATAATCATCAGTGCTGGCCATTCTTGTATTTCTATTGTTTTATAAGGATCAACAGAGATTCCATCCTTAGAGACAATATGGCCAAGAGAATAAATCTCTTAAAGCCAGAATTCACACTTGCTAAACTTCCCATATAATTCATTTCTTCTAAGAATATTGAGAATAATGCGCAAGTGATTTTCATGATCTTCCTAGATTTTGGAGTATACCAAGATATCATAAAATAAATGAAACTACAAATTCATAAAGATATTCCTTGAAAACTCTGTTCATTAGATCCATGCAAATAGAGGGTACATTAGTCAGTCCAAAAGGCATTACTATAAAATCATAATGCCTATACCTGGTTCGAAATGCTGTTTTCGGAATGTATTCCATCTTCACACATAACTGATGATATCGAGATCGAAGGTAAATCATTGAAAAATATTGAGCTCTATGAATTTTATAAAATAAATCATCAATGCGAGGTATGGGATACTTGTTCTTTATTGTTATAGCATTGATCTCCCTATAGTCAATGCACAACCTCATAGATCCATCTTTCTTCTTAACAAAAAGGATAGGTGCTCCCCATTGAGAAACACTGGGGTGAATAAATCCCTTATTACTCAATTCCTCTAGTTGTTTCTTTAGTTTCACTAATTCCATAGTTTCCATTATATAAGGGGTTTTTAATATGGGCCTTGAACCAGGAATTAAATCAACAGAAAACTCAATTTCTCATTCTAGAGGATGTCTAGGTAAATCCTATGGAAAAAAATCAAAATATTATTTCACAATAGGTACACCATCTATTTGAACATTATTTTCCTCACCCATAGTTATTTCACTCTCTTCCTCTACAATAATTGAATTTAGTAGAGCTACTGGGGGTGGATCGAGATAAGAATTAGATTGTAATGTTTCTGCTCTAAAGAGAAGGTACTATTTATCATCATCAAAAATTGTAACCTCCTTCTTCTTACAATAAAGTTTCACATCATGGCCCAAAATCCAATTCATACTGAAGATTATATCAATGTCAATCATGGGTATGACGATGAGATCACTAGATAAATCACATTTATATGCCCTAATGGGAACTGATTCACAAAACTTTGTTTCAATGATACATCCCTTAGGAGTTTTGACTGACAACTCCCTTGTTAAATCAAATTGTAAATATCTAGTTTTCATAGAAAATTGGGAAGATATAAAACAATGTGATGATCCCGAATCAAATAAAGCATTGGCTAAATTTGAGGAAACCATTAAATTACCTGCCACCATGTCATTCGGAGCTTCAACCTCAGCAATAGTGATCACATAAGCTTGACCTTGCTCCATTGTCCTTTTCTGAGGTAAGTTTCCTTTGATATTAGGATATTAATTTTCATAATTCCCTATTTCTCTATAATTGTAGCATTCAATATTGAAAACCTCTTTCTTTCCCTTACAATCACGAGCATGGTGGCATTTTTCACCACAATTGTAACAAACTCCCATTCCCTTCAGGAAAGTACCGAGGTGTTTCTTATAACATTTAATGCAGGATGGAAATTCAAATTTTCCATTCTTCCCCTTATTTCCATTTCGAGAGTGTTCAGTAGATCTCTTCTTCTATTTCTTTTCTTTAAAGTCATAAGGCTTAGAAAATTCCTTTTCTGTCTTGATAGCACATGAGACAATATCTTCATTTGATGATAAGTATTGTGAGACTAATGCTCGATGGAGAAATGGTTTTAACCCATCAAAGAATCGATCAATATCACTCATTGGGATACGTATATAATCAGCAGAATGCCTTTATAACCTTGTAAAGTTAGCCTTATACTTTGAGACATTCTCATCCACCTTTTTCCTCAGACTCAGAAATTATCTTTCCATATCCGGTCGATGGTCACGAGGAAAATATTTTTCTAAGAAAAGATCTTAACTCCCTCTATTACATATTTGATACTTCTTCATCCTCCATTTTGTTTTGAATTAATGAACACCATTGATCTGCATCTCCCGTGAGGCGATAAACTACCATGAAAAGTTTTTCTCTTTCGCTACTCCCCAAACCATGAAATATTTTCTCTATGGAACTTATCTATTGATCAACTACAAATAGATTTTTAGTCCCATTTAATGTTGGTGGTTGTTACCTCATGAGGCGGTCTAACATTGATCCTCCACGTTGTGGATTAGGGTGCTCCATACGGGTATGTTTATTATTCATAACCCAAGTGAGTTGTCCCAGTATGGTGATAATCTAATCAGCAACAACTGCATCACCAGCTCCACTATAATTATCTTGAGTATGAGGGAAATCCCTACATGGATTACGTTCATTGATAGGGTTTCCATTCCTTCCACTAGGTTCCATTTCTAAATAATTGAATACACTAGATTAGTTTATGAATATCAATATATAATTCCAAATTTGTAAAACACTTAACAGAAATTGAATAGTTTATGGATATAATACATAATCATAAAAATGTTTTCTTTGAGTAAGTATATACTCATAAATCCTCTATAATGGTTTGCAAATAAAAAGTGAATTGTCCTAAGCATATCCCTTGGGAGTGTCATAACCAAGAGTGTAGCAAGGCCTGTTGTCATGTACTAGGATATCCCGAGTCAAGCTTGAAACTCCTTGTCGGAGTTTTCACTTCTAGGTACATCTGTGCCAGAGCTACCTCTACCTTCTTGTATCTAGACAGAGATGTATTTCATGGAAAATACACAAAATTTATACTTTTCCAAAATTCTAGGAAGTTCTTATATAATAATCTTCAAATTCAATCTTAGGGTAATGTTCTCTAATCAGAGTTTTTCTAAATCTAGTTTCCAAGGTTTGTACTAAACCTCCTCTGATACCAACTGTAATGCCCCGAAAGTAGTTACCCTGAGTCAGTGCATTATTACATAACATTGGCATGATATAAGAAATCATGTCCAGAAAGATCGATCAGTTTAGTAACCTTGGAAGTACTAGGTACATAGATAAGTTTTACATTACATTATGAAAAAAAAACATTGTGTCTCCATAGAACACAATCACATTCCTTAGCCTATCCCTGCAGGTCAATCATAATTTACTTCTTCACATCCTGGAAAAAATACAAAATAAGAAAGGGTTGAGCTCAGATGCTCAGTAAGGTTAACAATATAGTGGAAACTATAATAAATAAGCATAAACATTTAAAGAAATGTATAAAACTAAAGAAAAATCCTTTTAAACTTAAACATCAGCATAATATAGAAAATATAAATCAAAATAATTTAATTTACTTATTCACATGGATATTTTACTAGTAGAATAATCACATGTAATATCAATAGCTAATTTCATAATGATGGAATGTATAATACCGGACATCATAACCACATAGTAAAGGCCTCATGCAAAGAATACAAATAAGATTTTCTCAAGGCCTTGTGCCAAGACACTAGTTTTTCTCATGATACCTACTGATGCATCGAGGAGCTATATCGGGCTCCACCAGTCACTTACTAAGTCCAATGCATTCCTTATATGGAAAGGTTGAAACATAACATAAACATTCATATTAAAACTAGCATAAAAAATGTTAATACTTTAACCATAAACCATGAATGATATAAAAATAACACATCCACAGTCAAACATATCACAAAATGTTCAATATAATATGGAATATTGTATCATAATAAATCATCTTCAAACCAATGTAAAATCTATCAAAGTATGTTGACATAGATGAAATCAAAACTATTTGAGAGAAATATTTCTTTCTATTTTGAAACTATTTAAAAGTCACATAATTATAAAAGAAAACATTTATTTTGAAAATATTCTTATTATATTTTAATGGAAGCTTCAAAGGAGCTATAATGACGAAAGATAGCCGCACCCGCTGTATAAGTTAAAAAAACATTCTTACCTTAATTTCTCGAAAAGGTCATAAAGTACCTTGTTTGGAAAACGACAGCAAGATTTCTTTAAAAACATTTTATAAAAAGTAAAACAAGGGTATAAATTAATTTAACCCATAGTATAGTAAATAATGTTTTGAAATATATTTTTATGAAACATGAATGTGGATGATAAAGAGATCCCAGTAGATACTAACGTATAAAAAACCTCGGATAATAAAGAGATTGTGAAATTAACCCTTACCTTGTAATTTTATTTAGTCAAGGGTAGGCTAACCTATTTTATAATGGTGAAATCATTGTTATTAAATTATAAAAGGACCACATAAATAAATATGATATCATATATTATCTTCTAATATTTCTTTGTTAATGATATTTCAGTAGTATCATCGTTTTGGGTGTTAACTGATTCATTTTACTTTATATGTTTTGTTATGTAAGTCATGTTTGTTATGGATAGGATGTATCTTATTAATATCCATAATGACATTATGTTCTTAAAAATTATTTTTAATCATCAAATGAAAATTATTCTTAAATGGTTACAATGGGGAATTATATCTCATCGCGTCGTAAAGACGGTAAGTCGTACGTACGCACGAGCGACAATATCATTATTTTGATGGTGAAATCATATATAATTGGATGGTATATCAAATATAAAGCATAATTAACATCTTATATTTATTCTTTACATAAATTATACTCATTATTATACCCATACAAATATTAAAGAGTTGAGTAACAAACTACACCACGACGTGGAGACGGTAAGCCGTACGTACACACGTATGGTGATTTTTTCATTAATAGGATGGATAGAATAAAGAATATGGTTATAACATATTTATATAACATAATAGTATGTATAAGGCACTGAATTTATTATTTTGGTATGGAATTATAAATAAAGAGGAAGTGGAAAAAGAAAATAACTTTGAAAGTGGTGATGAAATTATTACCTCTTCTTCGGGCGCTTCCTTTTTATTTGATAATAAGGGCTCCTTAGGTTGGATTTATGATCAAATTAAGGACTATAGGATGAATTGAGAGATGTTGGGAGGATATTTGAGCAGGTTTTGGCCGATATAAATGGCTTTGGAGGTGTCAAATTAAGGGAAGGGGAAGTACCCTTTTATAAGAGAGGTGAGGGTCACTTTAGTAAAAGCATGAAATATTGTTTTATAATAAAATAATTTTCGGTTTCTAATGGATCCAAAAGGATTTATTTCAAGGATATCGTGGTTCTGGGTCGAAAACATCTCAACCAATAGGTTTTAGAAATGTTTAGGTCACCAAACTAACCTTATCTTTTAGTTTTAACCCTTAGTTAAATAGTTTTTCTTTTACCATGTGTTCTTGTATTATAATAATAAATGGTTAATAAACTTACTATAAAAAACCAAAATATCCTCAAGTGGTTCATTATTGACCTATATAACTTTATATAAGTCCTTTGGCTGAACCATATATTTATAGGAATATAATATTTCGATTTTGACACTATTTAGTAATTGATTTTCTTAAAAGTCCTAAAAACTTGATTAATTCGAACATAATTCATTTAATCAACCATAACATGTCATATTAGCCTATACAAATCTTGTAATTCAGAAAAAGTCTCAAATTACATTTATTTGGATACTTATAATATCAATTTTTTTAATCTTTCATTAAAAAGGTAATTATTTCACCATCATTGTGTCATAAATAAATTTAATTATTTAATGTATAAATATAATAAACAAAATACCATTTTGTATTAAATTTTTTTAGATTTATATTGAATATTTATATTTGAATTTATCTTATGTATAATCCTATATTAAAAATGTTTTAGTTATGAAACTTTGAATTTAACACTTTTAACTCTTCTTTAAATAAAATAATAATAAATGTCCTAATCAAATCCAAGTGGACCAAAATGATCATATTTTATTCCTAAGGTTTCTTTTGGTCGAGATAAACTTATCCTATATAATTAAGACATGTGTTAGGGTAATAATAATATCATTTTTACCTTTACTTACCCTATTTACTTTTAACCGTGGTAAATAAAAGTCAAAAGTTACTATTCACCAAAAATTATTTTCATCTTATTGAACCACATTTTACTTACTAATATAAATCGTGTCTCTCAGATTTTTGAAATTCAATTCAGATAAGCGATAAAATTATGTTTTATGCAAATTTGCAAATGTGCCTAGTAGGTGGGTAAAAGACGTTAAAAAGTTCAAGAAAATTTTATACATCTAATATTATTATAAAATGAATCCAATGAATAGCATTGAACTAATATAGGTATTATGTATATATTTTGACATAAAAAAATTTAAATAAAATAAATAATTATTTAAATAAAAAGTCGGTTTTAAACAATAACGCAGTGCTTTTCACTATTCATCAAAAAGTGAAAGTTTTCAGAAAAATACCAAAAATTCACCCTAAGATAATTTTGATATTCCGAATCCAAAAATTAAGTCCATTTTGAAAAATAAAATTTATAAAATTTCAAAAAGTGGGTATTTCTATTCATAACTACTTTTAAAACAGCTAGTTTGATTTGTCGTGGTGTTCTAGAACTCGAAGTTGCGTATAGTGCAAGCTACTGTATTATTCAAAGGGAAACGTACCATGTAAGCTTGTGGTGTTACAAAAATAGATAAAAAGGGGTATTATATAGCACACAACTCATGTATACGACATGTGTAACTAACCACAAACTCGTGTCATGTTCATATATCCATCCTTGCATGTAATTCCCAAATTAAATGGCATAAAAACCCCTATAAAGATGCACGTCACATGGGGTACCTGGTTTTGTACCCTACTCAGGGTCCGAGAATGTGCCCCACATGACCTCTAATCATGAAATCCACATGGGTTCTGGCTATGTACCTCGCATATCCATGTTCCCTAAAAATGGTTTGTCTGGTTGTGGCCCAGGACACACCTCTAGTCATACTACATGGCATGTCTTGAACAGACACATAATGTTACCCATTCATCCTTACCTCTCAAAAATGGAAGAAAAAATGAGATGTGTTCTCTAAAATATACATTGTATAATTGGGTTTCTCAAATGAAAATACCTTATGATCTTCCTAAAATAACTTGTTTCTATAAAAAAAAATCCATATATTAACCCCCAAAGGATCCCCATAAACTATATAATGGATTTAAAACATAAAATTATGATTTCATAGGTATCAGGGATAAAAAATAAAAAACCATCCTACCGCGGGATGTAAAACTCTAATGCTTCACTCCCAAATCTGCATCACACAACCACTAATTGTGGATCCACCTCTGATCGAAGAAATTGGTTCAGTCCCCCAATCCCCATCCCTATTTATATATCTCTCTAATATTGGGAATGATATTCCCATAAGGGGTGGGGGAAAACTCAAGAATCCATATGACATAGTGGGAATATAAAATGGAAAATATTAATGAAAATAATAGATAAAAAGAAAATAAAAGGGGAATGGCCCTTGCCCTAGCGTTCATGACCAGATTACGACTTACTTAGGAATACCCCACCAAATTACAAAATCATACATAGAGTCTAAATATCAATCTAAAAGTCCATTCAATATATATCACTAATAAATACACATTATAATTTAATATTTAATTAATAAAATATTAACAATCAATGAAAATAAAAATGGCTCAGATTTACACCAAAATATGGTTCTAGGGAAAACTCCCAATACCGAGATTAGAATATTAGTCATAAAAATTATCTAAGATCATATAATAAGAGAAATTACCATTTCACTCTTGAAAAAAACCCAGGGAAAAAATGATCAAATTGCTCCAAATTTCATCAACCTATAATGACACGGGTCATTAAATAACATCCCATCCAAAAGATATATTTTTCATCCATGTATAGATTTTATATTCCAAATAATGTTATCTTATATATTTAGAATCCCAATTATGTGTTATATCTTAGTACCTTAAAATTTCCCTTATAGTCTCATCAATGGAAATTTTATTATCACATTTTACATTATTGGTTTTAACAATTTTATTCTAAAATAATAATTGTTTTTCCTTACATGTCTATTTGTTTTATCTTCTACTCCAAAATTTCTTGAGGTCAATATTATGTCATTTTCAAGGATCCATTATTAAAGATTCATTTTAAAATTAAATGTTTTAAAAAAATTCACTCTTCCCTTTTTGAAAACATTATATATTATTCAAGGATCTATTATTAAGGATTATTTTCGAAAGAATGTTTTTTTATAATTTTGTTACCTCACCTTTTTGAAACTATTATGTTTTCTTCAACTATTTATTATTTATTTTTATTTAAAAAAAATTATTTTTTAAATTTATATTTTTTAATTTCTCAAAATTGATATTTTTAAAAGTGAAACATGTTTTCTTATTTTTATTATGACATTAAGAAATTTATTCTAATGTATCTTTTAAGATTCACTTCTATTTTTTAATAAAACTTATAATATTTATCTCATATTGAGGTATATTTTAAGAATAAATCTCTAAATGTCTTTATAAGATACTATTTTTTGGTGATTTATTTTTGGTATTGACTAATCAAATTATTAATTATACTTCATGTTATAAATCCTAATTTCATTTAATGGGGTCATTATGATATGAGGTATGACTACTTTTTTGTGGATAACATATGTATTAATGATTAGTTTTTGATGTGTGGGTTATATATAACCTTCCAAAGTTATAGTTAAGGTTTTAACTCTAATGAGATAATAATGGAACATGAGTTATGATACTCGAGTCAACAATATATTGCGAGTTATAATTATTGAGTCAATAATGTATACTGAGTTTGGATATTTGAGTAAATAATGTACTAGAATTTTTATACTCATTTAAATAATTGGAAATGTTTTATTAGACTTGAGTCAATAATGAACCACAATTTGTAATACCTGAGTCAATAATGGATAACATGTTTTAGTACTGAAGTCAATAATAGACTGTGGGTTGTGATACTTAAGTCAATAATAGATTATGAATTATGATTCTTGAGTTAGTAATGGGTAATAAGGCATAACTCATGATCCCAAATTTATTTTATCTTATAATTTTGATACCTAATCAACTATGTAATATTTTCATATGACTATGTTTGAACTATAGTCTCTTGTTATGCTATGTTTTCATGATAAGAAATATTTCCATCTTGTATGACTAACTTTATACTTTATGTAAAATGTTTATTACCCCAATCTCTTATCCCACAATACATGTTTATTCATCTAAGACTACATGTAATTAGATCTTGAATTATGGATTACTCTAATTATCCCATATTCTTCTTAAAAATATTTTTCTCCCTTGAGGATGTTTTCTCACGTTCTTATGACCTAATCCTGCGCTGAAATAGTGTTGATTATTCACTTTATTAAGAATTTTGGACCACATCTTTCTTATGTTATCATTACCTATGATATTAAGGTTAATATAATATTTGATAAGTCTATAATGGGGTCTAGTGTGGATTGATTATTAAATCATGTTTATGAATATCATTAATGGTTTTTAATGTAATTGGTCCTCAAAAAAACTGAAACATTAATCCCTAAGATTGTGTGATTATTTATGATAATTAATTTTTAGCTTATGGAAATGATAAAAAATAAAGAGAGGTTAAACTCAAATTTTATCAAAACCAGTGCTTAAATAATGTATTTTTATAATTTTATGAAATATTTTCTATGTGGTACAATTGATTTTCTATATATATAATGATGGAAAAGGATTTAGGAACTAAGATTTGTTACCAAGTTAGATAGATGAAATCCCCACAAATATAATAATCCCATGATTCTGGTCATTTATTACATTGGTAATAGAATAAATATATTACAATACTGAAGATCTAAATGTTTAGTTTATATAGGAGAATATATACACACATTATCTTACATTAAATTAAAAACATAAATCACAACATAAGAATAAATGAAACATTATTATTCCTCCATGAAAATCCTTAGATCTTACATAGAATTCATCCTGATTTATGAGGGATATATGGATGAAAAATAATGGGTTATCACCCATACTTAGTAAATCATATCCTATAATGATAACCATCAATGAATAAATAAAATATATATAATATATATAGACTAAATAATCAAATGATACCATATATAAGATTTAGTGATCGTAACATATATATGTTTTGGGTAATAATAGAAATTAAATATTCTCATTAGTTATAGTAATAATTGGCATCATAATGATGAGGTATATTCCCATATGTCATGAACAAATCTTCAATTCCTTGAGCTAAGACATCATCCATAAAGGGTACACATCCACCCAATATTCAAGCTAGTTTATCCCATAAGAGGTATCATTGTACTAAAAGGATAAATAAGTTTAGGGACCACTAATTACTTAATAAGTTTATTTATTCACCATATGAAAAGAATGTGTAAAAAATATAATAAATAATGATCCCTAAGTAACCTTGTCCAAAAATAGATTTATAATAAATAATAATCAACACCGGAATAATTAGTATATGGATTATCAATATTTACCTAGTCAAATAAATGGTATATGTTTCTAGGTGAATACCTATAACTCAAAATAATAATGTATATGGTGTGACACCCTGAAATTCAAAAATAAGAACAATGTACTTGGTAGTGTATCCTATATGAAACATTGAGCATAAAAAATCCAGGTAATATACTTCTTTAAATTTAATCCCTTCTATAGCTTGCAGAACACTCAACCACAAGTCTAAATTAACCATAATATGGTATAACAATATAAAATAGATGTAAATTGAAGAGTCTTAATTATACAAGACCATTAATGAATATTATGGTTATATATTTATTATAAATAAAATAATATACATTTATAAAAATAATTTTTTTATAAAAACATTATTTTCTTTCTAAAAAAACAGTTTCATCATGCTTTGTGCACATAATATAATATTTATTTTTATTAGTTTTAGAAAATTTATTTGAAAAAATAAACATAATTCATGAATTATTATATCAAAATTTTCTTAGGGTGTATTTTTTGTATTTTTCTAAATTGATTAATTTTTTGATGAAAAGTGAACAAATTCTGAATCTTAATTGAAAACTGCCTTTTCATTTAAATTATTTATAAAGTTAAATTATATTTTAAATTTATTTCAAAGTATAATTATTTAAATTTTATATCATTAAATTAAATTTATGCCATTTTAATCATTTTCATATTGAATTTTGATATAAAACAATATAAAATTTTGATCATTTCTTCTTTAAAAACCCACATTCTTGTTGCGAATAAGAAATTAATTTAAAATAATAGAATTTAAATTCTGAGAATAAAATTTTGAAAAATGGATTCAATATTGGTAAAAATAATAATTTATATTTTAAGATAATTTCAAAATACTTTTTATCATAATTAATAGGAAAAATAGTAAAAATTATTTTCAGCGGTTATGTTTAAAATGGGTTTACAGTGGGGGTTAAGCTAAAAATATAATGGTAAAAATGGCATTAAAACTTCTCTAAAAAATATTTGAACTAAAATATTTTTAACATATAATTTATAAAGATCAATAATAATCCATTTTGGACCCTTTGGTAATGTGAAAAACATGGTTACATTTTTTCTTTCCAAAAATGACATGTTTGTAACTCACCTAACTTGTAAAAGGCCACCCTCTCTCCTATATTCTTCACAACATCATGCCATTTTGGTTTGGAAAATAAAAACAAAAATATCTTCCAAAAATTCCTAACCTCATACTATAGTCCTTTTTTTTGTAAATAAATACAACCTATGATGTATTTTTGTGAAAACCCAAGGAGGTTACCCAAACAAGATGTAACATTCTTCGATGACCATTTTTATTTTATTTCTTCCTACACATCCATTAAATATTATCAATTAATTATTATATAAAAATTAAATTATCTCTAATTTACTTATATTTTTTTATATTAAGGTAATTATGTACAAATCTACCCACTTCCAGAAAAAAAATTACAAAACCATCATTCATGTGTACGTCAGACTACTATCTCGCAAACCTATGTCATTCGTTTTTCCATTAACACCTATCACGGTTGGGTATTATGATGTATATAAAGTATTTATATGATATTTGTAACATAATTATTATTATTTATTCATTATATATATATTTATAATTTCAATTCTACATGGGATACAACAATACCTCTCGTGTGTACGATGAACTACCACCTTACGAAGCGATGCGATTCATTTTTAATTAATGCTTTATGTGGAAGTTAAAAAGGAAAGGTTTAATGAATATAATTTATATAAATGAAATAATTATGAAATTGATGAAATATTTATCATTCTTAAAATATAATACATCATTTTTTCTTAGATTTTCCCTCACTAAAATATGATAACGCCCTTCATGTATGTGTGGACTACCACCTTCACGAAGCGATGTGACTCTATTTTCATCATCACACTATTTGGATGATATATAAGTATATTTAAAATATATAATGGTATTTATGATATTAATATCATTATATCATTATAATTTATTATTTACCTTCTTTACATAATGATTTTTGAAAAATGGAAACGTCACTCTAGTATATGTACGGTCTACCATCTACATGATCGTAACATTATTCATTTATCATAACCATCCATAATGATTGTTTTAAAAGTAAAATTGATGAATTAATATGATAATTATTTAAGGATTATTATTTTAGATATGTTTAAATAATTAACACATTAGCGATTGTCAACCAACTAAAGTTGTTTTTGACATGTATGCCAAATATCATCAAAATATACGACATAAACTAAATTCACTATGTAATAATATATAACATGGTAATAATGGAAATAAATTGATTAGTAAACATGAAATTTTTTTATTAAGAAATTAATTAACATAATTTTATTATTCTGGAAGATAAAGAACAATTTTTATGATTCAGACACAAGGTAATGGATTTCATCTCAGTTTCATTTCATTGAAGCATATTGTAATTTTAGGCTCCAAATATCTCTTATTAGGTGTATATAATGTCCTTTTTCATGTAATATCTTCAATAATTCATATATCATTATTTATTATGTTTCAATTTGAAGTATTTCATCTAATGGGATTTGAATTAAAGGATATATAGTTGTAAAGAATTCCATAACTCAATTTCTTTTCATTGGGTTACATTACTCATTCATTGTCTTTAATATTCTAATATTATGTTTGTAATGAATTTTGACTATATATATTTTTATTTCCACTTTTTGTATGAATATTTGAATTTTATACACAATAGATTCATTAATTAATCCTCACTTAAATTTTATGACTTTGTAAGAGTTTATTTGATAATCTCATTTTAATTGGGATTGTTTACACATGAATTTTAATTGAAGTAAATTATTGAATATTTTATAATAATTACTTTCATTTTATTATACTTTAGTTATTCATGATATTTTTCAAGTAATGTTAAAATTTACCTCTATTTTTAAATTAAAATGATTGTGGAAATGTTTTAACAAAATCCAACTTCAATTCTCTCTTTGATAGGAAATCCTTTCTCTCCCAAAACCATGTTTTTTATAAAATGTTTTAAAAAATGTTTATAAAATTTTTCCAAATGATTTATGAAATAAATTTTGTACAAATTTTTAATTTAAAAAATGAAAGAAATATTCATGTCATTTTCAAAACAATGGCTATTTTTATTTTACCAAAAAAGTGAAAGGAATAATTATTTTAATATAATTAGCATGAAAGAAATTTCCTGTCATCATATACACTCCATGTTTTAAAACACCCTTTATATGTTTCAACATATATTTTCAATGAAACATATTTTTGAATGTTTTTGTGAAAATTTTATTTTAAAAATGTCTTTTCCAATATTAAAAATATATTTTCCACAAAAATGTTTTAAAAATATATTTTTATGGTATTTCTATTCATCAAGGAAAACAACTATTTATTTTTACTCTAGTGAATATATGATTTAATGATACCATCCATGTTATTTATATGTATGGTTTAGGATATTTTAAACCAGGAATGTATTAACATTAACTTTATTAATTAAATTTTTTTGTCATTAACCTTCCCTTTAATTATTCATTTACCTGTGATCATTGGACATTAAATTTCCCATAAATATTCATATTATTTATCATAGATAAGTTTATTTCTTATACCATATATCATTTATACATATGGTACCCTAAATTGAATTCCAATTTACTATCTAGGTAGATATTTATAAATCTATAATCATTACACAATATGGAAATTTTATGATAAGGATTATTGTGCATGAAATTAAACTGATTATTTGATATATAAGGAATTATTTGGAAATAAAGAGATGGGAGGAACCTAAAATTCTATAAACCCTTGATGCATTATTTGGTATCAATATAAAAATAAGTTTTACAAATTGAATGGGTTTTTACCTATAATTTTAAATCATCTTGAGAAAAGATCCTAATGGTAGAGGTATCATGATGTCTGAGATCATGATGTCTAATGATTAAGTATTTACTTAATTGAGAATTCAGTTGTTATTATCCATGAAATTTTCATTAATCTATTATCTATTGATTTATTTTATTATTAGTTTATTGATTAAATTGATTGTGTTTTCATTTATTTACATTACCATATTGATTATTCCTTATCTTATAATGATAGTCATGTTTTTTAAATGGAATGTGTGTTCAATTATTTACCTTTTCCAAGTTGATTATGATTATTAATTCATGCTAGATTACATTTCACTTATCCCTTAATGATCATTTGAGTTCAAAATTATTTTGTTTCCTTTCTATGTAATCCATAAAGTGTATTATGATTGATATTCAAGGATATTATATTGGGAATAATGTTATTCTCAATTTTTTTTAATTTGTGTTTACAAATGTAAGTCAAGAATCAAGTATATATATAGTTGAACAATACTAATAAAATATAATTTACTTTATGATTCGATTTCATGTATCTTTTTTCAATTTAATGATGTATGACACTGACTCTTAGTTATAGGGGTTGGGGTCGTCACAGTTGGTATTAGAGGATGTTTAGTAGAAACCTTGAGAACTAGATTTTGGAAAACATAGATTAGGGAACTTAACCCTATGATTGACATTGAAGATAAGTATAAAATAAAATTGTATATTTTTTAAGGAATAAATTATGTAGTTTTTACTGAAAATGCATCCCTCTCTTGATACTACAAGTGGATGTGGTTCTGGAAAATACATACCTATGGGTAATAACTCTAGAAAGGGAGCCTTGGGATTGACATGATCATCACTTGGTGTACAAAAATAGGCCTTACTACGCACCTAATTTGACACTCCCACATATTATTCTCATGATAATTGACATATTCTTTACAAACCATTATAATGGATTTCAGAATTAAGATATCCCCAATAAAACCAGTTTTATGATTATGATATTATCTATGTAAAAAATTTGGTTATATTAAGTATTTAAGTATTTTTGGGATTATATATAATGTTTCATAATGATTTTATCTAATATAGTATATGATATATCTTATAAATGGATAATAGTAGAAGGAATGGGAACAAAATCAGTCCACATAATCCAAAGAGTAAGAATGATCATTTTTACTAGCTTATGCCAATATTTTGAAGGGAACTAGTGTCCTAATCATTCTCATCATATGAGTATATAGTATCATGTGATAACAAGATAGAAAAATCATTCTCTATGCCTTATGTATTATAATGGAATCATGTCAAGAAGTGGATGACATAGAAAAATACATATAATGGGAAGAAGGGAAATAAAGGTTTTCCACATGTGATAATTGTGGAAAGAAACACCCTAGTAACTTATTAAAGGGAATGAGAGTTTGATACAAGTTTGTAGAAAAAGTATAGTATAATCATGATTACAAGGGAAATAATGAAATTTCAAATTCTCAATTCTTCAACTATAAGGATATGGGGAACTATGAAAATTAATTCCCCAAGTATCAAGGAAATATATCTCAAAAGGATCTAAGGGGTTAAGCTCAAGACTATAATATTACTTAAAATGAAGTGGAATGATTAATGTTCTTCAGTTTGGATTGAAAAAATATGTTATAATAGAATTTTGATCAATGATATAATAGTTATAAGAATAACAAAAAGTATAAGGATTTTATTTCTTTACATTTTTATTTAAGGATTTGAAATAGTATGTTGAAAGACACCTATAACCAAGAATAATTATTCAATGTAAATTATAACTTCTTGGAAAACACATTATTGAGGAAATATGACCCTTAATATGTTCCTAATGTTGAGATAATTATGTTAGGATAAAGAGATGACTGATATGGATAATGTAAATGGGATAGTACCGACTACCATGAAATAGATTAACAATTTGTTCAAAAAGGAGTTTAAGCCACCATTGAAAAAGTTTAATTTTTTTTGAATTAATTAATATATCTACTAGTATATGTTTAATTTTATAAATAAGGTAACATGCATGTTTTCAATAAGGTTTTATTTTAATTCTAATTGTTACCATGTTTCAAGAGAATATAGGATGATGGTATTCTCATGTTTTGTATGTGATTATGAATATCTACAACATGTTGTTTTGGGGATTAATTATAACTTCATTTTAGAAATTCAGTGTCCTTATTACTAATTTTTTGAATCATAATCTTTTAGATTATCCATAACATTAAATATTTATGAAGTGGTTTAATTATAACATTGGATAATGTTTTAGGTATTAATGTATTACTTTAATATATGTATATTTATAGAGATTAGATAACCTATGCTATCCATTTTTACTAAATAATAACTACACACTATAGTGATGACTTATCATTATATTATAGATATTATGATCTCTTAAAAGTGAATTTTAGTTCTTCAAACATAATATTCATTTCATAGAATAAGTGATGAATTGGAAATGATCGAAGAATAACCAAAGGATTAAATTGTAAGAACTCAGTTTTTTCAATCAGGTATGGATCCTTTAAATTTTGGATTAATTCTTAATTTTGGACCTTTCGTGGATGCCTAATGAGTTAGAAAAGGCCCCTAGGGTGTTCGAGGTTTGTTCAGAGCCAAAAAAATTCTTTTTTAGAAAACTAGGCATATCACATGGTTAAATTAAATTGTACGGGTAGGCCGCACAGTTAGATCTAACCATGCGAATGGCATACATCTCAGGTATAGCCATCTCACATGGTTGGATCATGGTTTCCCTAAATTCGTATCCTAAAAGTGATAGTTCCCCTTTTTCCTAGGTATATGTGAATGGTTTGCGCACAGTTTTTCAAACCATGCAAAGGATATTTTGTGGAAAAAATGACCATATTTCCCATAATGGTATAATTAATCCTCCTCCTCCATACTAATCCGAATTCTTATCGGATTATCCTCTTTTTCTCCCCTTTTGGAGCTGTTTGATATCCTAATCTATAGATTGAAAGATATCTTTCATCTGCAATTTGATCAATCTTCTGTTCATCACGTTGGATGTGCAAAGATAACTAATCAAGCCTGTTTAATCCTTTCTTCTTCTATCTTGCTCTCGACCTAATTATCGAGGTGTGATCATTTTCCATTTTTCTTAGATCTACTCTATTCTAAGACAAATTAGAGGCCAATATCGAAGGAGGATATTTATACGACCCTAAGGTGTGTGGTCTATTACTCATCCCTTATGTTCGTTGATTTTGGAATTGTCGTTTGGTGCCAACAAATTTCATCGAGTGCTGTTTATTAAATTTATATTTCGTTCTTATACTATTTATAACTATATGGTTATGATCTTTTCAAATATCTGATTAATGGTTGGCGGTTACACCCACAACTCCCGACACCCCTTGTCAGATGATATGTGATAGTTGAGTCTTTTCATGTAGTGATACTTTTGATCCATCATTCGGATCTGGCCGACCTTGAAAACACTAATGGTAAGAATAATTATAATAAATGCATGTTTAATAATGTAATGGTGAATGGAAAGTTCCATGTCACTTCCAATTGACCTGCCTATCGTAAGTTTATCAATTTGATAACTAAATTTGAAAGGGAAATTGGAAATTATAATAATTATATGACTTGACTAGATTAAATGTAAATAAATAATAGGTTGAATGCCTGTTGCACCCCTGACCACATTAATGTATGGTAAAGGAATAAACCTTAATTATTGAATATTCATTACATGAATTTAATAAAGGTTGCATGATAATTGTCCTTGTTACACTATTGAAAGCCAGGTCTTGAAAAAAATGGATTTATTTGATAAATTAAAATTTGATTAAAAGGTTTCATGCTACTTGACCTTATCACACTAATAAAAGAAAAGGATTGAACCAAATAAAATATTACATGAAATATTTATTAAATAAAAGTTGACTGACTCGAGATCTCCTTGTATTGTTATTAGGGAATTCCTTGAGCACTCAGGAACCCCATTCCGATTCAAGGATGCAGTTTTAATAGGTTGTGACCCACCTAGATCTCAATATTTGTCTATTCTTGGATGACTAGTATGGCACTGTAGGATCCCTCACATAGTATTAAATGACCCCATGGATATACTCCTTAGATTTATCATTTTTTTAAAAGGTGGTTTATAATGCATGCACAAAGGTGTAATTTTTGATCCGACAACCTCATCCCCATCCCCAATAGACGGGTGACACCCCATCTGAATGTAGGGGGATCCTTGGATCTGGCATTGCGATGTAGGTTACATGGTTAAATCCCATAAGGACCAGTCACTTCTTATACATATTTTACATTGAATGATCAAATTAGATTTGGTAGGCATGTTATTGTGGAAATAATTTGAATATGCTCATAGAATAACACTCTTACCCTTAGCTCGATCCAATTACTACTGGGTTAGAAACCCCTAAGGTCTAGGTTACCTTGGTGAATATCATGGAACAAATTATTATTAACTATCAATTATAGTTTGCTTGTTACATCTTAGAACCTTCACCATTTATAATTTGGGACTTATTTATAAATTGGTGCAATCAAATATTGACTTGTTGATATGTTCAGACACTATCTGAGGGATGAAGAAGGTACATGGATATTTTGTTACATTGTACTGATTTACATTATATATACATGCCTACACATTTCTACATTTCCATTACATGGGATAAAAGTTATATAATCCATCAGTGGTAGCCCACTGAGATTTATATCACCCCTCTCTGAGCTCCGTTTGGTACCTGAGGTAGATTATATGTATGTAGGTGTCAATAAAGGGAAGCATACAACTTAGAACACTTGATTACTTTCTATTTATGATGGATATTGATAGAAAATGACCGAGCTGGATATCATGATGCTTGAGATAGTTATTTTATTTCTATTATTATTTTCTGGAATATGTTATTCATGTTTATTGTATCAATGTTTTTCACTTTTCTAATGACATGACATATCATCATCAATTATTCCAGTTAATATAGGTATTTTTATCCTTGTTTATCCACTACTTTGTCTTATTCCTCTATTTACTTATATTTCTTACACTATTTTCCTATGTTTATATTTATCTGTTGTGCTACACTCTGGTAATGAGGGAACAGTCTCCCCATAGACACACCCTAGTCCCTCGCTGCTAGTTGGAAGCCTCTAGAATTTGGGGAGATATGCTTGAGGCCATGTTTCCTAATAGACCTGGAGAACCTATTAAGTGGAATTCGTGTCCAGGATGTCACAAAGTGGTATCGAAGGTAGGTTTTCTTTTCTTGATTTACTATTTAGAGACAATATTTAGTAGCTTAGTAGAGCTTGGGACTTGGTTATAAGCCATGCTTGGGAGCCATGAACCCATGTTTGGTGTAAAAACCAAGTTTCCTAAATTATAATTTTTATCCTTCATTTTCCTATTATAGTTGATATTATTCCACCATTGGGTGACACAAATGTTGTGTGGTGTTGATGATTATTATTATGATTGAGATTCTATTTTATCCTCGGCCCGATGAGATGAGGGCAAGTATAATAGTTACATACATCATATAGGATCCTAGAATTTTCATGTCACGCATATTTCCATGCAATAAAGGTTCATTCCAATATTTAATTTCTTGATATTCAGGTGATTGTTGGGTGATGTTGTGATAGTTATATTATGCTTGTATTATGATTGTTTGAGATTGAGTGATTGAATGTATCAATTCATGAGGTGTGTGGGACCTCATGGGGTGGGATGATTAATTTACTAAGTCAATCAATTATACTATAAATAAATGTGTGTCATTTTCATTGATCAGGTGTATGGGCACTAATTCAATGGGTATGACTATCCAGTATAAAGTAAAACATTACTTATAATATGAAATGGCTTCACATCCTTATCCCACCTTTTAATGTTAATAAAAATTAAAGGAGTAAACTTGGTAATTAAATTTAAAATGAAATGAAACATATACTTGAGCAGTTATACATACCAAGCCATATACGTTGGTAGTTAGGGTAGTATGCCTTGGGTATTGAGTTTTATTATGTTAATATTCTTCTAATGATGCTATATTCATTCTTAATACTTTTTTTCTAGTGTGTGATTGGAATTTTTAGACCAATTCCCCCATGACGTCCTTGTATCTTACACCAAGAAGTTAGCAATGATTATGCTCAAGATTTGGTGGGCCCTAAGCCACCAATCTTACCTCTATGAGTGCCATTTGATCCACTGCCTACTATACCTAATCTAGGAAATGATTCCCAAGTTCATGATAGTTTCCTACATCTGATGTAGTCTATGCATGGTGCTCTATGAGTTTCACCTACGATGGAAAATCTGACTCATGATTTCCAGCAGCAGCATCCTGCTCCTTTCTTAGGGAATGGAGGTCCATAGGCTGTTGAGTCTTGGATATAAGCCACCATATCTACCTTTGAGAATATGGATATTCCTCTAGAGTAGAGGGTTAATCTTTCCACATAAATTCTTCATGATTTGTCCAAGAATTGGTGGGATGTGATTACCCAGGCTGGTCATCATCAGGGAATGTTATGGTTTGATTTAAAAACTTCCATCCATGATCAGTTCTTTCCTCATATGATGAGAGTTGACTGAGCTAGATAATTCATGCAGCTTGAGTAGGTTTTTGTGTTAGGGAATGAATATTTAGTGTGATTCACAGAGTTACAGTTCTTTCCACCACTTCTTGACAGTGATGGGATTTCACGTGCTAGTCGTTTTGGGGATGGGCTCCAGTATGCCATCCATACGCAGGTGATTACCTTTCGCCTACCTAATTTTTCTACAAAAATAATTCAGGATCTTATTAATGAGCATAACTTGAGGGAAAAAATAGTACTAGTCATATAAGATCACTATCGTGACATGCTATTAGTTCTATCAGTGGTAGGAAACATTCCCTTGAGGTTTCTTGTTAGGGAAGTTATAGCCAAAGTGCTCATTTCCACATCCTTATAGTGTGTCATCAGTATGGGAGGAGGGGGAACCTAAAGCCCCTTTATGATATAGACCCAAAGGAGTGTCAGGAATGAAACCATATAAGAAAAAATTAGAGGTTATGTAGGACCTTTCCACCAGCTTCGAGTGGAAAAGGATCCCCACCAACTCCACCTTCAAGAGTGGGTTCTTTTGAGCACATTAGGCGGGGAGTTAGAATAGAACAGGAAGTAATGACCGAGGAGGAGGCCATGCCCACAAAAGTCAGACCCCTGATAACAAGTAGTGCTAGTGGGGTAGTTGTGATCGTGGTAGTCCAGATGTTGCACATAGCCATGGATGAGGCCAGTTGCATATACTATAGCCAATACCTGATGATCAGGATACGAGACCATCTATAGTATGAGGTACTGTTCTAGTGGAATCTACTATAGTATCTTATTTATTTTAAATAAATGATCTGAACTCTTTTATCTCTTTATCTATCAGGGAATTACTTGGGATGGATATATAGTATTACTATGGTGTAATGGGTCTGTCATTACATGGGAATAACTGGAGGCGAAATGAAGAAACGAGGGTAACCCTAGGGTCAATGAGTCAAGGCTTTCTCATTTGTTACGAGGACGACGACCTTCAGGTTGATACCTCCCCCACAATGGGGGAGGGATCTCTGATGACTCATAAGGGTGCATTCCATTTTCTCCCCATCTCATACCCTGACCTACTTCCTCCATTCTAGGAAGCGTCCCTATTTCCTAAAGTTTCAGATATTTTCGATGGTTTCCCAAATCTCTATTTGTCACCTTTGGAGTTCACAATAACTATATCACTCCTAAACCGAAATTTTATTGCTCGGTTTAGTTAGAGGTATCCATTTGTGGACTCATTCGATAGGTTTTTCTTCAATTCATGGAATTTTCAGGAAAGGGAGACGATCAGTTTGGTTGAAAGGATACATATTATGATTCAGTTTTCTTTGTAGGAAGATCTCATTCATGCATGGTCGAGTGCCCCCTACAACTTAAATGGATACCGATTCTTATTTTTTCAATGGTCCTTTGATTTTCATATGGATCGGGATTCTTCCACTACTGTAGTCTATGTATTTTTCCATCATTTACCCCATCCATTTTAGAATCCCACTATCATTAGGATGTTGGGTAACCTCGTTGGTAGATACCTCTGTTCGCATAGTCGTACTGACTCAATTTTCCATCCTGTGAACCTACTGGTCTGCGTTGAATTAGATGTGTCAAAGTTACCTTATGATAATATTTGGGTCATAATTTGAAAGGAATACCAGTGCAAGAAATGTGTGGTGTATGAAAACTGTTTGGATATCTACTCGATCTACAATAGTCTAGGTCGCGCTTCGGACTGCTATCGCCGAGGTGCTCAACTTGCTGATTAGAATGAAGGTAGAGTCATTAGCATGGATGACATAGTTCATGTTAAAGATGGTAAGGAAAATCAGCTGTCTTTGGGGCTGGAATGCCGTGACCGAGGTGCCAATGACTACAATGGGTGGTCTGTATTGGAAGTGCACAAGACATCGAGGCCTGGGGAGGGGAACCAATTGGATAGGAACTTATGGGTGTCCAATGTGCCTTTGGAATCTGTCTTGGGGGATCCATTGGGAAATAAGGAAGCGGTACATATGATTAATTTTAAGGTCTTAGATGTGTTCAACTAGTTAAGGAAAGAATTGGCAGGCACTGCCAGGTTGAGGAAAGAGTTGGAAGGAACCTCCAATGATAATGGGCTAGTTCCGTTGGAAAGTATGGGGCTGAATGATGGTTCAAAAATTAGGCGAGCTAAAAAAATATGGAGGGGGTGTCAACTATTTTGGAACATAGGGGTGAGATTAGGTGAATGTGGCTGCACCTACTTGCGACAAGGTGATGTACTTGGGTGGCCTAGAGAATGGAAGGTAGAGGACCAATAGTGGTGTGCTACTTCCTGCGAAGGAGGTGGGGCATGGAAGTTTTGGTTTGACGGCCTAGAATTCTATCCAGCTGAGTAATAGTTTTGAGGGACTAGAAGATAATGATGAGAACCATGATCCTAATAAACCATTGGATTATAAGGAGGGTCATATGAATAAACCTATTTGGGGAAGCTACTAGCCATTTGGCAAGTGAGGATGGAAGCCTGAGGAGACATAAAAATAATAGGAGGAGAAGAAGTAGGAAAGATTATTACCCTCTACTGCCTATATTGGAGACTTGATCTGCCAAAAAGATGAATGGAAGGAAGAAATAATTAGAGTACATGGGTGTCCAGACCCCGGACATTGTGTTAAGTTCTGAAGAAGAGGTGGTGGACTAGATATTTCTTCTTAATTTGACAGAAGAGGATGCACACAAAATGATGGAGAGGTCCATAAGGGTAACTCTAAATGAGAAAAAATACTCATGTATCTACAAGAAGGATCTAATACTAGTAGGGGGATTCAATAAAGGGAGGATAAACATTGATAAGTACATTCAGTTCTGGGATTAGATGGCTTCTGAATTTTAAAATCTGTTGGTGAGTGAGCCAGAAATTCAGGTTAATTCTATCTAATGGAAATTGTGTAGGGAATTGACCTATGGTAATCTCAAACTAATTTTTAATAACTCTATTTATTGTGGTTAAACTGTTTATTGGATTGGGTGGCACACTGTATTGGGTGGGTTTCTCTTGGTGGATTTGTTTTCTTTTGATGTGACTCCTCGAGGAATTCCACCAGCACTCTACATGGGTTTGCTTCAAATGGGGTTCATAGATTTTTTCATACACCATTGTATGCCATATGGACTTGGTCATATGAGAATTTATGGCTCTGCCATTGGTTATGTGACCATGCATTTTTTCATGGGACTATCTTCCGGGTGGTCATGCATTGATGTAGGTTGGTCACTGTGATATTTTTGATGGGGAGGAGAAGACCCTATAGTTTTGTCTTGGGTTTTGTTTTGATTTTATCCGTTGTAATTCTAGTCTTTTGGTTTCTTAATTTTTTTTGAAAAATTGTTTTGATAATAAAAAAAGTAATTTTCAGTAAGTGTAATGACCCTAGATACACTGTTACAGGTATTAACAAAGGGAATAAGCAAGTTCAAGGACTGTACCCT
Organism: Viscum album; assembly: GCA_963277665.1. Classification (NCBI taxonomy): domain Eukaryota; kingdom Viridiplantae; phylum Streptophyta; class Magnoliopsida; order Santalales; family Viscaceae; genus Viscum; species Viscum album. The sequence goes on along the minus strand of OY728141.1, from coordinate 2,078,048,864 downwards.
TGAGGAAGGAAGTTACCCTTTCTTATGGAACCTTTTTTCTCAAGATGATGGGATTATATGTCATTCTTGATATGGACTGGTCGATTCAGTATCATGGTTTTGTAGAATGCTATCACTGCAGGGTATCCTTTACATCACCAGGAGGCAACAATTATCTACATAAGGGTGAGTGGGATATCCAAGATGGAAGAGCTAGAACAAAGAATCATGGGCTAGGTGGAGTGACAACCAAGATCACCAATCTATTCATGGAGGATTAGGGTTTACATAAAGTTTATTTCCCTCCAATGGTATATTGTTTCAGGTATGTCTATACTGATTACTTTTCTGTCTTACCTCCTTAGAGATAGGTACATTTTATGATCGAGCTTGTTTAAGAAGCAGCTCCAATGTCCATTCCTCTGTATAGGATGAAACCTACCGATATTTAGGATCAAAAGATGAAATTATAGGATTTAGAGTCTAGGGGTTTTATACGGACCATTACATCTTCTTGGGGTTTAACCATTATTTTTTCCATGAAGGTGGATGGGACATTATGTCTATGTGTGGATTACAGATAGTTTAACCAGATTAAGGTCAAGAATCCATATCTACTTCCTTGAATAGATAATCTTTTCAACTAGTTGTGGGGATATAAGGTCTTCTCTAAGATCTAATAGAGATCAGGTTATCATTAGGTATGAGTTATTTCATCAGAACTATTGTGTACAACTTTTCGTAACAGCTTTGGTCTGTATGCATACCATATTATTCCATTTGATCTTATGAACATGCCCAACATTTTCATGTCTCTGATGAATAGGGTGTTGCACCCCTATTTGGATTCTTTTTTCATGGTATTTGTTGATGACATATTTGTGTATTCTCACACTCTTAGCAACCATACCAATCATCTTGAGATCATTTTGAGTACACTAAGTGAGAATAACCTTTATTCCATGCTTGCTAAGTTCCACTTCTGGATCGATATAGTTCACTTATTGGGTCATATAATATTGGAATTATGAGTATATGTTGTTCCAGAAAAGGTTAGTGATATTGTTTCTTGGGAGTAGCATAATAATGTGTTTGATATACAGAGTTTCTTAGGGATAGATTGATATTACATGAATTCAATAAATAACTTTTCCCTCCATGATTCACCTTTTAAAAGTCTTAAAAATAATGGTGTCATGATTCTGTGGTCAGAAGCATGTGGGAAATCCTTTAAGTATATAAAAGGGAGGCTTTTTTATGCACCTATTTTGACACTTCCATAGCCAGCAAAAGGTTATACCATATTTTGTGATGCATCAGACATCATCCTAGGTGAATTGATGTTGTAGCAGGATAGATTAATTTCTTATAGATCTTGGTAGTTGAGGCCTCATGAGAAAATCTACCCAAGCATAACCTTGAAATAGTAGCAGTTTTCCACGACTTACGTTGCTAGATAAATTATCTATTGGGTGAGAACTATGTGGTGTACACATACCAAAATATCCTCAAATATATCTTTTGATAGTGTGAAATGAACCTTAGACAACAGATATGGGTCAAATATCTACAATCCTTTGATTTTGATATTTCTTATACAATTAGAAAGGGAAATGTAGTTTCAAATGTGGTGATTTGGAAAACTAAAACACATGCCATACGTGAATCCAATGATGAATAGAAATTAGTGGTCCTTTTTATGAAAAATATATAGTGTTTCATGATAGTCACGACCAGTCTTATTACTAATATTTGGCTATTACCTCTTCCCTCCTTGAGAAGGTAAAGAGTAGACAATTTTCAGATCTTGAAGGGTTGGTTCTCCATGAGAGTGTATCAAGAGAAAACCCACCTCTGGATTGATTTGTGGACATAGACAACATTCTGTTTATTTTTGGATGTTTCTGGGTTCCTACAAATATGAGAGAGGAGTTGATGAACGATTCCCACACTTCTCAGTGGGTAGTTCATCAAGGAATCTGCAAGATATATCATGATATGTGATGCCAGTACTGGTGTTTTGGGATGAAACATTAGATAGTAGGCTTTATCACTAGGTGTTCCACCTATCAGCAGGTAAAGGTGGTGCACTAGAGGACTGCTATCTTGTTACATCTGCTTCCAATCTGGGAATAGAAATAGGAAAAAGTTTCCCTAGAATTTGTAGTTAGTTTTCCTAGGTCTGCTAGAGGTATCTTTGTTGTATGGGTTGTCATTGAAAGACTAATGAAATTAGTTCACTTCATATCTATTCAAGAGACTTTCTTAGTTGATGATATGGAAAGACTGTATGTCCATGAGATCATATGACTACACAGGGTCCCTCATACTATCATTTTAGATATGGACGCTCCTTTCACATCATTGTTTTGATAGGGATTACATAAGGCTATGGGAACACAAGTGCTTCTAATAATGTCTTTTCACCCTCAGACCGATGGACAATCAAAAAAGATGATACATGTTTTAGATAATATTCTCTGAGCATGTTTACTTGATTTCAATGGTTCTTAAGAGAATCATATCCCTATCATTGTGTTTTATTATAATAATATATTCCACACAATAATCTAGATGAATCCTTTTGATCCCTTGTATTGTAGGTCATGTCATTCACCCCTGTTCTGGCTAGAGGTAGGTGATTCATCCCTACTAGGTCCTTATCTCATTAAGGAGACCTAGAGAAGTTTTAGTTGATCAGAAAGCATATCACTACTTCTCAATCAAGATATAAATATTATGTTGATCACTATCGATGACCTCTAGAGATCAAGGTTGGGGATTGTGTTTTCCTTGAGGTATCACCCAGGCTAGGGCATAGATGGTTACAAAAGGAAGGGAAGTTATTTTCTCATTACAAAAGCCCATTTGAGATCCTAGAGAGAGTTGGGCCGATAGCCTATTGGTTGGTACCACATCAGAGGTACCGTTCCATGCATGATGTCTTCCATGTTTCATAGCTTCACCAATATCATGATGAACAATATCATACCTTTGGTCCTGAAGAAGTTGAGCTCGATACTGATGTAACCTTTGATGAGCATCTAGTACACATTGTTGAAAGGATCAAGAAGGAACTCTGAGGCCAGTCTATCCCTCTAGTATAGGTGCTATGATAGTAAAGCCACGTGTAGGATGAGACTTGGGAGTGGGAGGCCTAAATAAATGCCTAGTGGCTATAATTTTTCTAAAATAGTGTTTCACCACCCTTGGAAGGTGAAATAGTGGATGAGTTCTTTTAAGGGGGGAAGACTATAAGAACTAAGTCTTTCACTCATGTATTGATCTATTAAATTTTGGTCTAATTCTTAATTTTTGACCTTTTATGGATGCCTAATGAGTTAGAAAAGGTCTTGAGGGTGTCTAGGGTTTTTTAGGTTCCCAAATTCCATAATTTTGGAAAAACTGTGCCTATCCCATGGTTATAGTGAACCGTGCGTTTAGGCCAGAAAGTAAGATCTAACCATGAAGATGGTCTATTTTTCAAGAAGAGACATCTTTCATGATTGGAACATGTTTTCCCTAACCATGTAGCCTAATCATTCTAGTGACCCTTTTACCTAGGTACCTGTTTATGTTTTGTTCACGGTCTTTTTTAACCATGTGGAAAAATCGTGAATAGTCTATTTTGTGGGTAAAAAGACCATTTTGACCTTAATGATCTAATTAATCCTCATCCTTCCTCCTAATCCAAATTCCAGTAAGATTATCCTCCATTTCTCCCATTTTGGTGATTTTTGAAGGACTAATATAGGGATTTAATTATATCCTTAGTTTGGGATCCGATTGAGCTTCCTTTTGTCATGTTGGATGTGCAACGATACACCAACCCGTTTAAGCCTTTATTCATCTATCTTGATCTCAACCTAGTTATTGAGGTGTGAAGTTATTACCATTTTTCACAGATCTACTCCATTCAAAGTTGTATCAGAGGCCGATATTGGAGGAGGAGAGTCATATAACCCTATGGTGGGTGGTATATAACTCATCCCTAAAGTTCATTGATTTTAAAATTGTGTATGACCCCCACCAATTTCATAGAGTTCCATTTATTGAATTTCTATTCTATAAATATAATCTTTAGAACCATATAGTTAGACTATTTTAAAATATTTGATTAATGGTTGGTGGTTATGCCCACAACGCCCATCATCCCTTGTAGGATGATATGTCATAGTTGAGTTTTTAGTGTTGTTACACTTTTAATACATCATTTGGATGTGATCGACCTTGACCACACTAATGGTAAGCCTGATTATAATAGATTATTATTTAATCATTTAATGGTGAATGGAATGTACCATGTCCCTTCAACTTGACCAGCCTAAGGAAAGTGCATCAATTTGATAAATAATGTGAAAATGGGAAAGTATACTAAGCATACGACTTTACCAAATTAAATGTAAATAAATAATAGGTTGCATGTCTATAGAACCACTTAACACATTAATGGAAAGTAATGGAATGGCACTTAATTCTTGAATTTTCCTTAAATGTATTTAATAAAGGTTGCATGCTACTTTGACTTCTCACACTAATAAATGGAAATGCTTGAAGAAAATGGACTTATTGATTGATTATGATTTGATTAAAATGTTGCATTCTAATTGACCTTATCACCATATTGAAAAGAAATGATTGAACCAAATGAAATATTTCATGACTTATTTATTAAAAAGGAGTTCCATGACTCGAGATCTCCTTGGATTCTTATCAGGGAATGCATTGAACACTCAGGAACCCGATTCTGATTCAAGGATGCTACTTTCTTAGGTTAAGACTCACTAAGATCCCTATCACACCTTGACCATTGTAATTACTTTATTTTATTATTTTTTTTGTCTTTGGATATTTTTATCGGGTTTTTGGTGTAATCTTGGTTTAATTTTTTGAGTTTTTATTAAAAAATGCATGTTTTCAGTTTAACGACATCTGATGCCTGGGCAGAGCACGGTTTCGAAGCCGTACGACTTTGCCCAGGAAACCATGCAGCCTGACCGTCTTCAAAAAAAAAATAGAAATAAATGATTAATAAAATAATAGTTAAAATATAATGTGTTAAAGTAAAAATAGAATTAAAAGTTTTATTTTAATAATAATAAAAATGATAATATTATTAATGGAATAATATCATTATTACTATTATTATCATGAATAATAATATTATTGAAATTATATTAGTATTATTATCATTATTGTCAGTATTATCATGATGATGATGATGATGATTATTATTATTAAGAGTTTTTTGGAGTCTTAGACCAGTGCATGGGCACCTTACAGTTAGCAGAGACTGTGCTGTCAGCCCAGGTACCCGTGCGACAACTTCTGGAGTGGACACAAGCTACCACATAGTTTGGGAACAATCGCTTGAGCCGTACGAAGATCGCACATATGCCTAACATTAAAATTACTAAAAGAAATAAAATAAAATTATAAGAAAAGTAAAATTAAAGAAAATCAATAATAACGTTTTAACCATAATAATAATAATATTATTAATGATTCAGATAATAATATTATTACAATTAAAATTGTTCTTATTTTTATTATTATTAAGGTTATTATTATTATTAAAGTTTTTATTATGATTATTACGAATTTTATTATTACTGTTATTATAAATAGTATAATTATTTTGAATATAAATTTTTATTTCCATTAATAATTTTTTAATTTTATTGTAGATAAAAATTGTTAATTTTTTTATTATTATAATTGGTAAGTTCTTTTTACTTTTATTTTTAGAGGTTTTCTTACACACTATCTCCCCATTTTAATCCATCTATGTCACCCCTCCCTCCTTCCTTCTTACTGAGTGGCATGACCCCCCTCCTATGAACCCACCTCCAGCACCCTCCTCTCATTTCCCACCTCTTTCTCTGATGATCCCACCTCTAGTAAGACCACCTTCATCCAGTGTCGCACCCTATCGGCATTTCCCCTACTAGATTGCACCCTATCTGCATCACCCATTTCGGTTTACACCCTTCCAGCATCACCCCTACTGATGCACGCCCTTGTAGTGCGATCTCTAGCTGACGCACCACCCTTGTCGGTGTGCTGCCCCTTTCTGGTGCATCTCTCCCTCCCTCTGATATACCCCTCTTCCTTCTTCTCTTCTCCTATGGTCACAGTGACCTAATATTGTGTTTTCATTCAATTAAGTTGGTTATTTTTTCTCATTAAGGGGGTTTCTTCATAGATTTAGTGTTTTGAATCCCCCGTGGAGTGATCTCGAGTGTGCGTTTTTCATTCCACCATTTATTTAAGGTAGGATTTTCCACACTCTTTCCTTTTTAATTTGAGATTAATTTATTTAATTCTCTTCGTGCCATTTATATAAGATAATTGCTGTTGTGAATTCTTCAGAATAATTGTTTAGTGTAAAAATTGACGTTTTATGCCCTATTTTGAGATCACCAGAATTGTCTTGGTAGATAGCGCATACCAAATATTTGATTAAATGCTTAGTTGGCCTTTGCATGTAGTTAAAAATTTTCAAAAGTAATTTGTTGATGCCTGAGTCATTTAAATGAATTTTTAAACATTATTCCCATATTCATAATTCCTTTAATTAGTTGATTATAGTGCTTTTATATTTTTAGAACATGTTAAAAATAGGTTTTGAAGTGATTATTCACTTATGTTAATGTGATTTGACATATGTTATCAGTGAATGGACCATTTAGAACATTTGTAAGAAATGGTATATCTTAAAAATGTAGTGTGAATGTTTCAAGGGGATTATATAAATTTTTTGATGCTGTAAATGGAGTTTTGACACCCCTTTATAAAAAGTGTATTTTATATGTTGATAAATGTTGGTTTTGTGAAATTCTTAAAGGTCTGTTTGATAGCTTTGTGAAATTGGTGATAATTTTTATTTTAAAAACATCAATTGGATGACTCTCATGACTTGTGATATTTAATGGGTGGTATGTTCTCACTGTGGAATCCTTAGGACCCATTATTGGAGGTCCTCAGTATGGACTCCTAGTGTTATATTTGTTCCATGGAATGTGATTCAGTCCTTGGAGTTGCACTGGGTGTTGCCTGTTGTTGATTCATTATTATATATACATGTGATTGTATGCTTGGTAGGAATCGATCAGCTCACCCCCATTATGTACATGAGACATGGGAACCTAACATATTGAGAGAATTTTCTAAGAATGATTTCTACACTGGTAGTTTACGTACTGACCAGTGGACAATAATTGGTGGATATATATTTTGGGTCTATTAATATGAGATTTTACCTTGGTCAGTATTGAGTTAGGGTGGCTGAGTGTATCGAGCATTTTTTATTTCATCGCATGTGGCATGCTACTGGGCATGGGGTGACATGTATTAGTATCTACTAGATTATTCTTGATCTCCTGGGTTCACCTACGTCTATTAGCTGTAGTAATTTTCAATGATATTAAGATAATTTTATGATTATTTATGTTTCCCCTTCTGTGTGATTACTATGGTACCTTCTTATGTAGTGTTTTTATTGGAAAGTGATGTGGTGATTTTATAAGGCTTTTGGAAATTGTTTTCAAAGAAAAGTGTTTTATCATATTTTCTGCAGATTGAAAATATAGACATAAATTACCCTTGAATTTTCTAATGTCTCACTAATGATATGATCTTGGTTTTTGAAATATAAAGGGGCAATGAGCCATACATTTTTTTAAGTAAAATATATAGAAAATCATAATTTTATATATTATAGTTTAAACTTGAGATTGATGTTTTATTTATTTTAAAAAATGTTCATTGGTAATAGATTATCAGGCTAGTCTATTGTGTTTAATATTCATTCCTATAGTTATTTTCTATTTTTATATCCCTTGTGCAGGTTTCAACTTGTGTTTGGTCTCCTCATGCGATGATTGATATTGTGTTGGACAGTGACCTACAGGGTCACATAGAGATAGTGTAGTCATATGGTTAGTTTTAGTTTCTTTTGTATAGTTTTTCCATATTATTATTTTTTATGTATATATATAAAAATGTACAATTAAGTTTTATTTATGTGTTGAACCCCTTTTTCATCCTATGTTGTATAGTTTTCTTTATTTTCTGATTGGGTGAAATAATTCCCTTGTTGTACTCTATTGGTGCCCTTTGTGCTTGTCACCACCCCGAGAGGATTGGGAACACCTCTCGATCCTTTCCATGGATTGAAATGGTTAAATAATTTAGGTTCGACCTAGGTTGGTTCATAATAAAAGGGTATTATATCTAGGTCAGATCTTAGAAGGCTGTGCTTTTTAGATCACCCATTTATATATAGGGACATCAAGGTAGATATAGTTGTATTTTCAGCACTCGAGGGGTAGGTACTAGAGGAGCATCGTGAAATATTTATAGTTTTGATCCTCAGGTTTCCATGAGATGTACGGTATTATTATTTTATTTAGCCTTTAGGTATTTTTTTATTATTGAGACACAACAAGGGCAGTTGGGCCAATGGCCTCTGTGAGCTCACAGGGCCTGGAATGCCATATGGAGAAGAAGGTCCTAGAAGGCTCTCTGTGTTGGTGGTCTGTTTGGAATATGGCTTCCCACCATATGTCTATGTCACCCACCGACACTAGTTCGCCTTTTTCATTGTTTTGGGCCTTCTTTGGACTCTGAAAATTGTTTTAAAAATCCTTATGTGGGAATTGTGGAAACAGGTTTTAATGGAATGTTCATATTTTGAAAATTTGAAAAATGAATTTTCTTTATTTACTCTAAGATATGTTTTGGAAAGTTGGGTTTTTGTGAAAAAAACATGGGTTAAATCAGAAAAGGTTTATTGTGATTGGATTTACTTAATCTAAGAGTATGATTTTTTGAAATAAAATGTCTAAAATGAACGGGTTATTTTGAAAATCATGGCTTGTTTAAAGGTGTTTGAATCAGATAAATTGGTTTTAGAAATTGGTTCCGATTAGTTGGTGTTCTTAAAAAGGGGATTTGTGTGAATCAAAAAGGGTTTTGATCTTAATGGCTTGCAGATTATAAAAATATATATTTGTGAATTTATGAAAATGGGAAATGGTTGTTTTGGAAAATGAAGTTGTTTTGTTTTAAACTTGGTGTTATTATGGGTGCTTACATATATAGTGGTAATGAGAATGTGAATGGATGTCTAGTATGGAATGGTGGTTGGGTGCCTGGGGTAGCATAGAAACATGCATGTGAGTGAGGCTCTAAGGAATACAGATAGGGAGTGTTCAACCCACCAATTTTTTTATGTTAAATATGTCTTCAAAGGGAATGTTTTGATGCCATAATGTATTGTTTTCTTATGTTTAAATCTTGTCACCTAATTGGTGTTTTGTCTTGATGATTTTTATTATTGAGTTGGCCTTGATTTGGTTCTTGAATTTCTCCTCCATCAATTGTCCCCATGGAGCTTCAATGGGTGATCATAGTCTTGTTGATGAAACTTAGGTTTTTGTGCTTGAGTTTCAGAAGATGGAACCACATCTCTTTTATAGTCAAGAAGACCCTTCTGTAGTAGAGGAGCGGATGAAAAATATTTAAAGGATATTTATCCTCATTGAGTTTACTGAGTCATTGAAGGTTATGTTTTCATCATTTATGCTTGAAGGTTCACTATGGATGTGGTGGAATTCACTGTCTTGGAACAATCCCCTTAAAGAGCTTACTTGGGAGTTTTTTAAGGCTTTGTTTATTCTTCAGTATTTCACTGAGAAAGAAAGTGTGGGAAAGGGGATGGATATGGGTTGTCTGTAGTAGAGTGATGGATCAGTGCTGTAGTATTTCCAACTCTTTATACATCTATTCCCTTATGATCCTGGGTATGTTTCAAATGATTCCATTAAGGCTCGACATTTCGAGGTTGGGCTTCATCCCAACCTGTTGTCGAAGGTTCCAGGGATCAACCTAATTTCATGTTCTGATGTGGTGAGGAAAGATTTTCATATTGAATTCATGATGGTGAGAGTGCATGAGGTAGTCCTCCCTTATTCTATCTCTAGTATTAGTGGTGAAGATTATGGTAAGGAGATAGGGAAGTGACTGAAAGTTGATGGAGAAGTTCATGTAGTCAAAAGGCCTCAAGATCTTCCATAAAACTCTTCAGAGTGAGTGATACTCATATTTTTCCAATGTGAAAAGTCAGGAAACCAAAACTTTTTATGTTTAATTGATCCAAATCCATTCTAGGCCTATGTATGCTTAATTCACTTGCAGTGAATCTATCAGTGTGTTGCTAGAAAGCGTCACCGAGGCAATCCTCAGAAGTGATGTTCTGTTGGAAAGTTGTTCGAAATTTCATTTTATAAGTTTATTTCCAATGTAAGGGATATTTTTTCATGGTGGTTGTGCTGATGGTGTTTTGGTTTAAATTTAAGGGATGTTGTGTGTCTTTTTATGAATTCCCATTTTTAATGAAATTGTGGTTTCATTTTTATAATGTTGGTATTTCTATTTTTATTTAATCGGGTGATGTATCTAATAGTTAGGGATTAGTAGCTCATGATTGCGAGGTAGTAGATGCTTTATACATCATGACTCTAGCCATAGGTTCTGGAGTGAGGTTTTTGTGTATTCAGAAACCCTATAGGTTTAATGAGTTTTGTTAAGTTTGTGCCTCCACTGTTGTGTTGAGATAGTTCTGGTGCTTCTATTATGGTTTCTATGTCTTTGATAATTACCTCTAGTTGCAAGAAGCACGGTGGAATTATCCCTCATACTATTTCTATAATGTTCCATCTAGTTTTTGAGTTCTTGATCAATGTCCTCATGTGGACCATCCATGTGAGTCAGGTGTGGTCTTGGATTCTATTTGTTTGTGAGGGTTGAGTTTTTGGTAGTTAATGGTTGTGGTTTAGTGGTCTATTAATTGGGTCCCCTCCCTCCCAACCCACGTGATGAGGGTATTTGGACCATGTGGGAGAGGCCCGTTTCTGATTCATGTTGAATTTCTGGTCGGTCGTTCTTAGTTGGTTCTTATGGTGGGGATATGCACCGCGGATCTCATTGAGTTTTCTCATAAGATGTTATTAGATGATAGTTGAATTCTAAAGGTGGGGAGCTAGTTCGGGCCTCCCATATACTAGTGATCTATATTTTGGGAAATGGGGTTAAGGTCTATTGGAATTCGGTGAATTGAATTTATATTATAAGGTTGGATCGTGTTGATGTGTAATTCTTATGTGTTGATCAATTGGCTGGAAAAAACTGTGGATTTATGGGGGAGGAAAGCATTATGGTTGGGAGAATTGTCACACCCAGACCTTTGTAATAACATTATTGTATTATTTTTATATATTTGGATTGTTTTTTTGGGGTTCATATTGAGTCCCAGTTTAAATTTTTGAGTTTTTATTGAAAAAGGCATGTTTTGGGTTTGGCGGCATCTGACGCCTGGGCAGAGAACGTTTTGGAAATCGTGCAGCTTTTCTAAGGCAACCATGTGACCTTCCCATCTTGAAAAAATAAAATAATAAAAAAATGTGTAATAAAATGAGAGTTAAAACAAAATATGGAAAAGTAAAAATAGAATTAAAAGTTTTATTTTAATAATAATTGTAATGATAATATTATTAAGGGAATCTTATAATTACTACTATTATTATCATTAAGAATAATATTATTGAAATAATATTATAATATCATCATCATCATCATCATCATCATCATCATCATCATTATCATCAGCATCATCATCATCATCATCATCATCATCATCATCGTCATCATCATCATCATCATCATCATCATTATAATTATTAAGTGTTTTTGGTGGGTTTTAGACCGGTGTACGGGCACCACATGACTAGCAGAGACCATGCAGTCAACCCAGGTACCTGTGCGACAACTTTTAGAGTGGACAGAAGTTACCGGATGGTTTGCACACGATCACTTGAGCAATGTACAGACCGTTCACATTCCCAATATTCAAATTAAATAAATAAATAAAATAAAATGATAAAAAGGAAAATTAAAGAAAAGCAATAAGAACGGTTTAAACCTTATAATAATAATATTATTAATGATTCAAATAATAATATAATTAATATTAAAAGTGTTCTTGTTATTATTATTAAAATTTTTATTATTATTATTATTAAAGTTATTATTATGAATATTAAAAATTATATTATTATTTTTATTATAAATAGTATAATTATTATGAATATTAATTATTATTGTTATTAAGAATTTTATTATTTTTATTTTATATGAAAATTGTTAATTTTTTTATTATTATTATAATTAGTAAGTTAGTATTACTTTTATTTATTTTTGGGTTTTTCTAACACTCTCTCTCCCCTTTCTATCCCTCTTCATCAACCTTTCCCCTACATTCTTGCTGAGCGACGCAACCCCCCTCCTGTGGACCCACCTTCAGCGCCCCCCTCTCCATGCGCAACCCCTAATCCGGTGATCCCACCTTCGAAGATACCTCCTCCGAAAAATGCCACACCCTACCGAAATATTCCCTACTAGAATGAATCCAGATAGTGTCACCCCTTTCAGAATGCACCCTGTTAGCGCGACCACCAGCTGGGGCACCACCCATGCCGGTGCGCCACCCCTTTTCGGAATGACTCCCCTCCATCTGATATACCCCTCTTCCTTCTTCTCTTATCCTATGGTCATGGTGACCTAGGATTGTGTGTTTACTTTGATTAGGTTGGGGTTTTTTTTCTCATTAAGGGTTTTTGTTCATAGATTTAGGGTTTTGATACCCCTGTGGAGCGATCTTGGGTGTGGGTTTTTCATTCCGCCATGAATTTGAGGTAGGATTTCTAACACACATTCCTTTTCAATTTGAGATTCATTTATTTCATGCTTTTAACAACCTTTATATGAGTTGAATGTTGTTGTGAAATATGAAGTGTTTGGTGTGAAATTATATTTTTAAGCCCTATTTTGTGATCACTAGAATTTTCTTGGTCAATAGAGCACACTATGTACTTGATTAAATGCATGGTTGGACTTTCCATGTAGTCTAAAATTTTTGGAAGTAATTTATTGATTCTTGAGTATTTTCAATAAATTTTTAAACATTATTAGAAGATTCATAATACCCTTAATTAGTTGATTATGGTGTTTTTATATTTTTATAACATGTTAAAAATAGGTTTTGAAGTGATGCTTCACTTATGTTAAAGTGATTTGGCATGTGTTATCGGTGAATGGACCATTTGGAATTATTATAAGAAATATTTTATCTTTAAAATGTAGTGTGAATGTTTCAAGAGGATTATATAAATTTTTTGATGCTGAAAATGGAGTGTTTACACTCCTTTATAAAAACCGGGTTTTATATGTTGATAAATATTGGTTTTGAGAAATATTAAAGGCCTATTTGGAAACTTTGTGAAATTGGTGAAAATGTTTATTTTAAAAACCTATGTTGGATGAATCTCATGCCTTGTGATATTTAATGGGTGGGATTTACTCAATATAGAATCCTCGTGACCCATTATTGGAGGTCCTTGTCATGGACTCCTAGTGTTCTATTTGTTCCATCGAATGTGAGTCAGTTCTTGGAGTTCCATGAGGTGTTGCCTATTATTGATTCATTATTATATATACATGTGATTAGATGCTCAGATGGCATCAGTTAGATCACCTCCATTTTATAAATGAGACATGGGAACCTAGCATATTGAAAGAATTTCTTAATAATGATTGATGCACTAGTAGTTGACGTACTGACCAATGGCCCATAATAGGTGGATATATATTTGGTTTTATTACTATGAGATTTTCCCTCAGTCTGTGCTGAGTTAGGGTGTCTAAGCGTATTGAGTGTTTTTGATTTCATCATTTGTGGAACGCTACATGGGATGAGGTCACATGTATTAATATCTTCTGGATTATTCTTGACCACCTGGGTTCACCTATGTCTGTTGGATTTAGTCACAAGTAGTGATGTTGAGATACTTGTATGATTATTTCTATATCCCCTGTTGTGTGATTATTGTGGTACCTTCTTGTGTAGTGTTTTTAATAGAAAGTGATGTGTTGATTTTAATAAGGATTTTGGAAATTGTTTTCAATGAAATGTGTTTTATCATCTTTTGTCTAGATTGAAAATATAGACACACTTTCCCCTTGAAAATGATAACGTATCTCTAATGGTATGATCTTGGTTTTGGAAATAAAAATGGGCAATTGACAGTACGTTGTTTTTAATTAAAATTCATAGAAAATCATACTTTTATATATTTTAGTTCAAACATGAGATTGATGTTTCTTTAATTTTAATGGAAGTGCATTGGGAATAGATTATCAGGCTAGAATACCGAGTTTTAATACTCCCGCTTATAATTCTTTTCTATTTTTTATCCCTTGTGTAGGTTTCAGCCTGAGTTCGGTAGCCTTAGGTGATAATTGATATTGTGTTTGAGAGTGACCTATGGGGTCACATGGAGAGTGTGTATTCATCTAGTTAGTGTTTTTTTCTTTTCTATAACTGTTGTATCGTATTGTTTCTTGTGTATATAAAAAAATGTTCAATTCAGCTTTATATATGTGCTGAACTTCTTGTGAATCCTATGTTGTTTAATTTTACTTATTCTATTATTGGGAGAAATTGTTCCCTAGTTTTACTCTGTTGATTCCCATGGTGATTCTCACCAACCCGGGAGAATTGAGAACACCTCTTGGGCCATTCCATGGATCAGCTCGGGTAACCGGTTCAGGTTTGACCTGGGTTGGTTCATTACAATCCCGATACTTGTATATTACAGGATTCTTCTCATAACACCTTAGGATTCATCATATAGTATTAAAGTATTCCGTGGATACACTCCTTGGATCCAACACTAAAAGTAGGTACCATGGTTAAAGCCCATAGGGCCCAATCACCGCTTGGCCCTGTTTTAGCTTGGATGATCACCTTGGATTTAATCGGAATATTATTGTGGAAGGACTTGGAATATGATCCTTGGATTACACTATTAACCTTATCCAGATCTACTTACTATTGAGTTATCATCCCATGATTTTTAGATTTCCTTGGTGAATGCCATGGAATCACTTAATATTAACTATCAATTATGGTTGACTTGTTACATCTTGTAACCTTCACCATTGATAATGTGTGACTTATTTAAAAATTGGTATAACCAAATAATGACATGGTTATATGTTTAGAAACCAATTGAGGGCTTAAGAAGATACTTGGGTATTTAGTTACATTATAATACTTTACTTTATATATTCATCCTTGAAAGCTGTTACTTTTCCATTACATGGGCCGAATGTTATAGAAACCATTGGTGGTGGCCCACTAAGATTTATCTCATGTCCTCTCCAAGTGAATTTTGGTACTTAGGGTAGATCAAATGTATGAATGTGTTGACAAAGAGAATTATACAAACTCAAAAATTTGATTGCTTGCTATTTAGTATTGATCATGATAGTAGATGACCAAGCCAAAGCTCAAGATTATTGGGATACTTATTTTATTTCTGTTATACTTTTGTGGAACAAGTTATGCATGCTTTATTGCATCCACATTTTCATGTTTTCTAGTGAAATGATATATCATCATCAGTTATTCTTGTTAATACCGTTATTATTATCCTTGTTTATCTATTAATCCATTTTCTTTCACTATTGACTTATATTGCTTCCATTATTTACCTATTTTAATATTTATCTTCTATGATATACTCTTGTAATGAGGGAATATTATCCCCATGAACACACCCTAGGACCTCACAGATAGTCCCCAACCTCTGGAATTTGGTGAGATGTGCTTGAGGCCATGATCCCACCAGACTCGTGGCATCTATTATGTGGAATCTGGGTCTGGGACATCACATAAATTGTTCTTATGAAATAGAGACATATCAAGTATGTATATTTACTTATATTCTTAGATAATAAAATCATTCATTTGATTTGAGAAAATTATCTTGAAAAAAATTATCATATTGCCTTCAGATATGATGAATCAGATGGACAATTAAATAATCTTACATTTTTGGTTTTCAGTTACTTTACTATCAATTTATCATTTACTTTATTAAGATCAATAAACTCTATCACTCTCCATTAATCTTTGGACATTAGTATTCTCTTTCATGTTTTGGATTCCATTTCCCACCTATGTTATCCTAATTACAAACCTAGGATTGGGACTATTCCATATAACCTTTTTTATTTATCTATATCTCTTATTAAGAGGATGTTTTATTAATCCATTTTTAGGGTGTGGGTTTTAAAAAATTTTATTCTCAAATATGAAACAACATATTACCAAGATAAAGATTCTATTGTGAGGATATAATTTATTTAAGTTTGGGATAACTTATCACCCCAAAATTATAAAATAAGAACATTTTATTTTATAGTGTATGCAACATTCAACTCCAAGATTAAACAACCCATGAAATATATTCATTTAAATTCATTCTCTTCATTAGCTTGCAGGACACACAACCCCAATCCTAAATGAACCATAAAAAGGTACAACATTATAACTTAGATGTTAAATTAGAGGGTATTAATAGTTATAAATAAATTATTAAATTTTTTTTAACTATTTATTAAAAATGAAATAAGAATCATTTGACATAAAAAATGTTTTCTTGAAAATTTTATTTTTGCTAAAAAAAGATTTTTTTTTGCAATTTATGAAAAAATTAAATTAAGTTGTTACCAGTTTTATAAAATCTATTTCAAAAAATAAACTATATTTTTTATATCTTAATTTCAAAATAATCTTAGGTTTATTTTTTTATTTTTATGAAATAGTTTATTTTTCGATGAATAATGAAGAAATACTAAAATATAATTGAAAACTAAAAATTTGTTAAAATTATTTGTTAAGTAAAATTATATTTTAAATTGTTTTAAATTTTTAAATAGATCAATTATATATCTATAAATCTAATTTATTTCATTATAATCATTTTCATATTTAATTTTTACGTTATTTTTTGTTTAAAATCTTGAAATTTTAGTCTTTGAAACCATGCTTTGTCATCACATCTATGGGATTAATTTTAAATTAAAATTTTCCACTTATGTGAATAGAATTTTTAAAAATTTATCAAATATTTGGAATATGAATAATTTTTATTATCTATTATGGTCAAATTAATTTTGTACCATAGTTAATAGTAAAAATAGTAAAAATAATTTACCGCGTTTAAGGTAAAAATGGGTGTACTTGGGGGTAAACTAAATATATAAGTGCTATAACGACATAAAGACCTATATAAAATATATTTCATTAACTTAATTAGAAAATATAATGTATAAATATCTATAATAATCCATTTCGGGCCTTTTTTCATGTGAAAGATGAGGTTAAACCTTTTTTATTCCAAAAATTAAAATTGTGCCACTCTCCTCACTTATAAAAGGCCACCACCTCTTCTCTCTTACTAACAACTTATGTCCCTTTTGGATCATACAATACCTGAACAAATTACTTATAAAAATCCATAAAATCGTCATATAAGTCTTTTTTGGTCATAACCCCATCCTAAAAATTCATTAGGTGCAAACCTAAGGAGGTTACCTAAGGAAAAGGTAACGTTATTCATTGAACATTTTTATTTTATTCATTCCTACACCTCCATAAATTTTTTATTCATTTATGATTATATAATAGTAAAATTATATCACATATACTTATATGTTTTTATTCTATGTTATATACCTACAATCATCCCCTTTATAATAAAATGGGTTATGAAATCATCATTAGTGTGTATGGAAGACTACCACCTCATGAACCGGTGTCATTAATTTTTCCATCACTACCTATCACGGTTGGTTATGATGACATAACTAAATTATATATATGAATTTTATAACAAAATTATACCTATGTATTAATTATATCACATATAGATTTTTTAAATTCCCTTCCACTGGGGAAATAATAACGTGTCATGTGTCTATGGTAGAGTACCGTCTCATGAAGTGATGTGATTTTTTTTTCACCAACACTTTACATGGAAGGTATTAAGGTTAATATTAATGAACATATGTGATATAAATGACATAATTATGATATTAATGGATTTTTTATCATTCTAAAAGGGCAATATGTCAGTTTTAATCTTAACTTTTCACTCACTAAAAGATAATAATGTCATTCGTATATGTATGGACTACAACCTTCATGAAGTGATGTGACTCTACTTTAATCCTCAAAGAACATGGATGATATATATATAATCATATTTAATGAAAAAATATGGTATTTAACATATTATAATCATTATTTAAATATAAAATATTACATACCTTTTTTCCATAATGATCATGAAAAAATAAAAACATTTATCATCTGTACGTACGACCTGCCATATCCATGATCATAATGTACTTCATTTATCATAACCATCATTCATGATTGGTTTTTAAATTATAATTTACGTATAAATATGATAAATATTTCATTATTATTATTATTTATATGTTTAAATAATGACCTCTTTAACCATAGTCAACCTACTAAAGTAATGTTTTACACATAAGCCGAATATCATCAAAATATCAGATGTAAAATTAATTGATTAAGTATTCATATATAACAAAGTAATAAGAGAAATATAAGGAATAATACATTTTATAAAGATTATTAATTATTTAATTCACATAAGTGTATTATTTATTAATATAAATAATGTACGTGATGAGTCAAACTCATGGTAAGGGATTGTGTCTCAATTTGATTTCATTGAGGGATATTGTAATGTTATGCACCTAATTTATTTTATATGGTTTATATAATACCCATTTTTTGTTTAATATCATGAATAATTCATAATTCTTGATATTTTATAATTCAATTTGAATTATTTCATCTAACTGTATTTGAATTAAAACATACCAAGTGGTAAATAATTCCATAACTCAATTTCCGTTAATTGGGATGCAATACTTCTTTTTTATCTTTTAAATCATAAGAGTATGTGTTTAATGAATTTTAAATATCTGTTTTTGTATTGAAAATATTTTATAGTGATTTACATTTCATACACATAATCGATTTATTGATTAATACTCATGTCAATGTTATGTTTATACTTGATTATACATGATAGGAAATTATTGGATCATTGTTTTATAACCCATTTCACTTTCTTAAACTCTATTTATTCTTGAAATTTTTAATGTAATAATACATTTTTACATTATATGGTACTTAAAATTGTTGATAAATTTTTTAATAAAATATGAAAATATTTCTCTATTCATTTAGAAATCCTTTTTCTACAAAAACCATGTTTTCTAAAAATCTTTTTATTTTTTTCAGCATTTTAAAAAATATTTAATACAGATAATTTTACACATTTTTAAATTTTAAAAAATGTTTTTAATAGAATATTAATTTTGTTTTTAGACTAAGGACCATTTGTATTTTATTGAAAAAGTGAAAAGAATCTCTATTTTAACATACTTATCATGTATAATATTTCATATCATCCTAACCAATCCATGTTTTAAAACATCTGTTATAAGTTTAAAATGTTATTTTAATGTAAAATTATATTCAAAATTTTATGTGAACTTTTATATTTAAAATTTATTATTGAAATGAAAAGGATATTTTTGTTAATAATTTTTTAAAATATCTTCTTATGGTATTGTTATTGATCAATGAAAAAACCCATTATTCATACTATAATGGGTATATGTTGTATTAATATAATCGTTATTCATTATTCAAATGGATTATGATCAATTTGACCGTAGAAAGTATTGAAATTAACTTTCATGATTCATTTTTGTAGTCATTAACCTTCCCTTGAAATATTAACTTACTAGTGATCATTGGAAATTATATTTCTCATAAATATCCATATTATTTATCATTGACATATTTATTTCTAGGACCATATTTCATTTCTACATATGGTATCCAAAATGGAATGCTTTTTTTATCTAGGTAAATATTGATATTCCCCTAATCTTTACTCAGTATGAATATTTTATGAAAAGTTAATTTTTTTATGAAATTAAATATATTTTTCAATATATGAAGTATTATTTGGACATGAAGTAATGGGTGGGACTTGGAATTATATATCCCCTTGATGCATCAGTAGGTCTCATGTGACAATTCAGTTGGCCAAATTAAATGGGTTTCAATCTGTATTTTAAAACCTTATTGAGGAATGATCTTAATGGTAGTTATATCAGGATTCCAGATATCATGATTTCGAATAATTAAGTATTTCCGTCATTGATAATTAAATTATTATTATTCATGATATTTTCACAATGATATTATATATATATAAGTTTTATTATTTTTTTGATTAAAGTTCTTATTTTTGAAGTTATTTAAATTTATTGATTATTTACTATCTTATCATGGTGGTCAAGTTATATTAATGGCTAGTGTGTTCATTTTTGGACCTTAACATGTTGATTATTCTAATTAATTCATGATGGATTTCATTGTACTTTACCATTAATTAGCATTTGAACTCACTCTTATTTTTTCAAATTCTCACGAATCTATGAAGTGTACAATGAATCATATGAAAGGATATGATAGAGTTAATAATGTTATTCTTGAATAAAACTATGTTGTATTTTTTGTTTCAAATTTAATGAAATACTCAAGTTTGTATCTGGTTTTCTAAAGCTACAAAGCAATTTAGTCCATCATGAAATGATTCCTTATATCTTATTCCATTGTAATAATGTTAGTCACAAGCTCTATTTTACTGGGATTGGGGTCATTACATAGGGTATTTATGCTGTGTATAATATAAAGGATATATATTGTATTTGTAATATTTCTTACCAGTCAATAAAATATTATTTATATTATAGTAAAAAATGTTTACATTTGAAATATAGATCATTTAAACCATATTCATAAAGGATATACAATCAATTAAACAATTTTACATAGTTAATAAATTGGTATGATTATGTTAGTTAGAACAAATAAATCAAAAAATGGTAAATAATATATTCACAATGGAATGATATTTTAAGAAAGGTAATTTTTTTACAAAAATGATGACATGGTAAGATAAAGGTGGTGATTGATCTATCCATTAATAGATATTTTATTTTGATAAGAACCTGGATATATAGAAATTTGGATGATGAATGGAGAAATTATTTTGACATTTTAATATTTTATGAAGAGAGTATAATGAAGTGGTGTATCAAATAAGGATAATTTAAAGAGTATAACTTCAAATTGATTTTACACAGATAAAAAATAAATTAAAGGAACATAATAAATTGTAGATCATTTAAGAAAATGATTCAATAGTTTTTATGAAATTTTTAATTAATCACAAATAAGGAAAATATTTAATGAAAATATGTAAATGTTACTCTATTTTAATAAAAATATATTTCTTAGATTGTACTAATTCTTTTAATATAGGTATAATTTCATTGAAAAATATAACTTGATGAGAAAGATATGAAAGTGTAAGTAAGTACCATAATAAGTCTCTTATATAATATATAATTGAAATAAAAGTAATGGGACATAATGAAAAGGAAAATAGAAATTAATTAAAATTGATAATATGGCATAAATTTTACAAAAAGTATTTTATTCATAAATAAAATAGAAGAAACATGAATATTTGAAGATAAAATTATAATACAGATTGTCGAGGATTTCAATTCAAACAATATATTTTTAGAATCCATAACAAAGGTTATGATAACATAGAAATTCAAATTCCTAATAATATAATAGGAAATATAATATGAGAGAATCAAGGGTTATAATATACCCAACACAGATGAATGTAGTTAAAAAAGGAACAACATAACTCAATGAAATACAATTGGGTTCAAGAAACCTCTTATGATTGTAATAATGTATGAATAAAAATAAAATGATAGAGAAAATATGATATTGAATTGTAAATCACATGTATAAAAAAGCAATTTATAATAAAATATATCAAATATGTGGTTTATAGACCAGAAAAATGAAATTAGATTAATAATATGCAACATGTCTCAATAAATGGAGATTAATAAAATAACCCCTTATGTATAATGTATGGTATGAACTATGAAAATATATGAATGGAAAGGATAAAAGTAATACCTAAAATACAATGGTGAAATGGAAATGTATTCTTTTAATGCATTAGATATAATGCATAGAAGATAAGTTGGAAAGTAGAGAAACAATACATAAAATTAATGATTATTTTGAAGAGAACCTCTTATATCCTAATTATAAGATATTAAAAAAGGGTTTGATGAGAGAGAATGAATCATCTCTCAATAGTAATAGGTTAAAAGGATGATAATATTTATAATTTCACAAAACCCCCGACTGAATTATTTATTTTAATTTAGTCCTCTCACCAAATATAATAATATTAATATTTTTATATCCCATGTTGTTTATTTATTAAAATATCGTTTTTAAAATAAATTTGTTATTATTTATTTGAATGATATAAAATAAAACATATGATTTTTATCATAACCGTAAAATTTGGTGTAAATTATTATTTTAATAAATATAGAATATAAATGAAAAATTATTTGAATAAATTTACTACACATTTAAATAAATAATTATTTATTTATTACCTTTTAAATAATTATTTAAGTGATAAGATCCAAACCACATATTTTAGACATGAATATATTTTGATTGAATTTATATGATCAATATTCACTTTAATAAAAAATATTCAATAATTAGAGGAAAAATATAATCTTAAAATTTAATTCAATATAATTTAGTGTCATTATTTTACATATAGTGTGTAATAATTTAGAAAAATTTCTACTATAGAAATATGTGAACTTATATAATGTTTAATATTAGCCACTAGTAACATGTCAAAGAACCCAAAAATTAATATGCTAGTGTAGAAACTATAACAACATACATAATGATTTTTGCTGTATAATATAATCTTCTTTTCCATATATTTCTCATAAATAATAAATAAAACTTCTATCATCACCCTAAATTATTTATTTATATTCCCTTGAATTTATGAATTGAACATTTCTACAAACTAACAAGGTAATATATTTATACTAAAAACTTATATTTCAATCAAAGGTCCAATGATGTAATGAACCTGACCCAAGTTGTAGCATCCTGTTAATATTTTTAGGTATTCCTAAACCCCTATTTTTAACCATACATTGGTTGTGTTTTATTTGGGTTTGTTTAAGGTTTAATTTATAGATTATTGGATGTTTTTGGGCAAGTGCACAGTTAGCATAAGGTTAGCAGAAACTATGCACCCTGTTATAACAAACCATGCAACCCAAGAAAATGGAAATTTTCATATTTGGGACACAGTTTACAAACTGTGTGTGATATTAAGAGGGATTGTGTGACCCATTTAAAATAGTAACATGGTTTGTGCACGGCTTTCCTAAACTATGTTCCTCTGCCCAGGAAGCCGTAAATACGAGTATTTAATCAATCCAAATGTTGATTAAAAATTCCCAAACACCTTATTTTGGCCCCCGACGGACTGATATGACCTAGAAGAAATTTATCCCTTACTCTAATCTCCCAAAAAGAGTTCATGGCCCCTCTAATACCTCACGGAAGAGATTCGAATCTTGAGGAATGCCCTTCGATCTTCACCCAGTAGGTTTCCACTTCCCATTTTCATCCTCCTGCAATCTCTATGCTCCTCCCCAGGGTTCCATGGGTCTAATTATTGATTTTTGGATCTAATACCAACTTTTTTTGGATAAAAAAATTGGTTTTATTCATAAGTCCTTATTTTAATTGTTCTCTATCAAAGTTTTCTACTTACGAATTTGGGATTCAATATCCCATGATCCTGTGGTAGATGGTTCCATCAGGATTCCAAATTTATAGTAACCCTAAATTGATTTATTTAATTTTAATTTTTATAATTAAACTAAATTAAATTATTTTATTAAAATGGATTTCAATTTTTTTGTTGTAGAAACCCAATTCCATTTAATTGGGTTTTTGAAATTGGGTTTTGGCATGATATTAGGAAAACCCCAATTCCATTGAATTGGGGTGTGTTTATGAAAATTGGTGAAATTTAAATTTTAAATTTATGGAAAGTGTTTAAATTAAAATTTTGAATTTAATTGTGAAATTTATTTGATAGAAAATTTGTGAAAACCTCAATTCCATTAAATTGGGGGTTTACTGTGAAGTTGATGGAATTTTGTAAAAAATTCAATCATTGAATTTAATTTAAGAAAATGTATTGTGAAATTGAATTGTGAATTAATTTAAAATAATTGTTTGTGTAAATGTACTTAAATGGTATTTATTGTAACCTTTGGGTTCTATCTTGGAAAAAGGGAATGTTTTTTATTAAAAACTTGTGTTATGGTTTTCAAATTGAAAACTGGCATATCTGAAATGGAGAACGGGATTAATTTTTTTTATGTATTCTTGAAATAAATTTCCCATAAATGTTTTATACTAGATAATATTCATGTCTAAGGTAGTTAGTGAGTTATTTGGATGACTTTTTATGATTTTCACCATTCCAAATTATAATATTAGCACATCACATCCCTTATAAAGTGGTTACAAGTACTCATTACCCTAATCTCAAATAGAATTATGTAAATACTACCATATCAAGTTGATTGTGGTGTCCCTATATCATGGAACTATCATACATTCTTAGGAATATATGACCATGTTTCTCACTTGTTTGTATTTTAGATTAATATATTCCATTATTATAAACTATTTTACATGCATTATGATTTCTATAAACTATTCTATATAACAAAAATATTTAATACATTTATGAAAATTTCCATTGATTATGTAATATTCCATCAGTTTAAATGTGAAGATTTTGTTTAAAAATATTTCCGTCATTTTAAAAGTATTTCAATCATTTTAAATGTAAAGCATGAATGGTTTCATTTATGCTATTTGAAATTCCAAACCATTATGTTTTAAATTTAAATCTCTCATTGGTTAATTTAATATTGGCATTGATTATGGAATACTTATTCAGAACATATTGGGATTTTTAGCTCAGAACCTACTTGTTCCTTGAGGTATTTGTAGATGATCACCTTCATGGTCCGAGATGTGATACCGAACCACTTGAAGGTGGTTTTAGCTATTGATCTATGGAATAGGTGATTTTTTTCTATGGAATAAGTTTATCCAATTTTCTGGTGCATTTGGTTGTAGTACATTGTATTGTTATATCTAGTTGAATTCCGGTATAGTTCTCCCAGTGGACTTTCTTTTTTTATGAATTACAGACTTATCTCTTTTACTTCCACATTATTAGTGGAAAAATCATTCCCACTTCCATTTTTTATGCTACTAGTTGTTAGTCACAGACCCATGGTGATTAGGAATTCTTATCAAGATTTGTTAGGTATGGATAGGTTATCAGGTTACCAAGGTTCCTAGGATGGTTTATGAAAAAGTGTTATTAGGGTTTTAGGTTGATATTTTAGTATACATTTGTGTAATATTCTTAATAATTAGGAGGTTATTTTGATTTAGTGTTGGTACATCTCTCACCACAATGAACCTTAAGTATTTAGGAGTGGTTACAGAAAGAAATCTTATGGATTAGTTATATTATTTTCTATGTTTTTATTTTTATGTGTTGAAATCCAAATCCTTTTTGTCTATCTGTTGGGATTAATTTTCCTTGTGTCTCTATTTGAGTGTTAATCTAATGCCTTTCTAGTTTTCTTCTGATGTTGTATAGCATCATGAATCTGAGAAAACATTTTAATTGGATCCAAGAGGAATTTTTTGCTGAACCACAGTGAGGGAATCCACTTATGGATCCAAACCTAGTTGAGGTGATTATATGCACTATACAAGCCCTAGGACAAGAACAACCTCCAGTTCCCATTTAGGATCCATTTGTGGAACCTCAGAGGTACAATGTCATGATTTTTTCTCAAGATTTCTTTGCTAGAAGTAAGGTCCATTTAAGGGATCAAATGATCTCCAAGAGGATGAGGAAAGGTTGAGCAGAATGGAACATTAGTTAGGGTTCTTGGACACACCCAAAAAAATCGAAGTGATGTGTGCCACCTTCACACTGGAAGGACCAATAAAGAGATAGTGGGGCACAATTACGATGGAAAAGAAAGATGAAGTATTAGAGTGTAAATACTTCAAGGTTTCTTTCACCGAATAGTTCTATATAGATTCAATGATGTTTGACAAGGACAATGAGTTTTTGAAACTCAAGCAGGCTAACATGACCATGAAAGAGTACACAAACAATTTTTTCAAGCTCATGCATTTCACATTTGAGATATTATCGAATGAGAAGATAAGACTCAAAGGATCAAGTTGGGACATAGTCGGGATATTTTTTCTCAAGTTTTCTTGCTGAAAATACATTCTTATACTGATTTACTAGAGAGAGTGCTGATGGTAAAGATTGATCTGGATAGAATGTCAGGGTTATTTGTATTTTATTTCTTTCCTAGTGGCATTGTTAATTCCTCTAGGGCAAAGAGGAAGGATGATGATTCTCATGGTGGTTCTCGGTAGTATGTTAATTATAGACCTCATGCAGTTCCTGGAAGAGGTACTTTGGTCTGTTACTAGTGTGGAAAGATGGGGTATTCAAAGAGGGTTTTCACTGAGGAACCAAAGACATGTGGCTCCTTCAGATGCTCAGGTCACCTTCAGATATTATTTGATGTTTATTAAACTATGCATAGTAGAACAGGATCTTCAACACCTTATAAAACTATGTTGCAATAAAATAATTCACATGTAAAAGTGTTCCATCCATAGGTATCTAGAACAAAGCTTCTTCATGCAATGGAAGAGTCTCCATAGGAAGAAGATATGGGTCTAGTGACTGTGAGATGTACCGTTACTATGGATTCATCAATAGTGACTACTCTTTTTGATAATGGGTAATCTCATTCATTTATATCAACCAATATTGTTAATTTTCTAAATCTTCCTATGTAGATTTTATCTTTTGCTATGGATATTACTATACCCCTTAGTATGAAGGGAGAGAAGGATCTTCATAGTCCCTCTTGTATTTTATCTCTATTACATGTTTAGGTTTCTTGGAGTTTTCTGATTATTGATAAAAAACCTCTTGACATCATTTTTGGGATGGATTGGATTTATAATAAAGCTTGTATTGATTATTATCTTTGAAATGTCTCATTCACTACACCTGACAGTTTTTCTGATGTCTTCCAAGGAGAATGAGACCTGAGTTTGAGCACAGTTAGTCCTTCTTATCTGAAGTTAGGAAAGTGATATAACTATTTTCCTTTTATCTGGGGAAGGAATCTTTGAGAAGTGATCTCCCTCCTATTATTACCATGTTTCTTGACATGTTTACTTTAGACTTCTCTAGTTTTCTCCTAGCAAGGGAGGTTGAGTTTTCTATTTAATTAATGTTTGTTACTCAACAAGTATTTTATTAATATTAACATATGGAACTAGATGAAATGAAATAGATGAAGTCACAGTTGGATGATCCTATTAAGAAGGATTTTCATGCTCGAGTGTGTCACCTTGGGTGGTGCTTTTTCTTTTTTCTAGTAATGCTGATGGTTTACTTTGCCTATGTGTTTATTATCAAAAATACTACCAAGTTTCAATAAAGGATAAGTATTTGTTTCCATGTATTGATGAACTCTTTGATCAGTTGAATGGGATGAAGTGTTTCTTGAATATGGACCTACATTTTGGTTACCATAAGTTGCGTATAAATTATTATAACATTCATAAAAACTCAATTTAGAGAAGGTAAGACGATTATGATTATTTTGTCATTCCCTTTGGTCTAACCAATATTCCTTCAATTTTCATGTCTTTGATGAAAAAGATTTTCCATGAGTATATTGATACCTTCATGGTAGTATTTGTGGATGAAATCCTAATATACTCTATGTCTGAGGAGGATCACGTGAATTATCTGAGAATAGTTTTGAGTTTTCTGAGAAATCACTGAATATATTCCAAAATTTCAAAATGTGTTTTTTGGATTCATTAATTGATGTTATTGGGAAATGTGGTGTCATAACAAGGAATATTAGTTGAACCTAAGAAGGCGATGACTTTTATGACTTGGGAGAAACCATGAAATGGCTTCAAGATTTAGATATTCTTGGTCTTATGCTGATATTACACTGTTTCATGAAGGAATTATCAAAGTTGGATATTATGATGACTACACTCAATTGAATGAGAGTAACGTTTTCTTTGTATGAGAAATGTTAAAACTCTTTTCTTGATAAAAACATATTTTTTCTACTGTGCTGGTATTGACTCTTCTAGAGGCTGGATAGGGCTATGTGGTATTTTGTGATGCATTGGGTTCAAGCATGGGTTGTATTCATATGTATGGTGATCATGTCATCACTTATGGATCTCGTCAACTTAGTCAACATGAGAAGAATTATCCAACTCATGACCATGAACTGGTATCAGTAATGCACATGCTTAAGAGTTGGTGGCATTAACTTTAGGGATAATGATTTACCATGTTTTCAGACCACAAGATTTTGAGTTATATCTTCTCTCAAGAAAATTAAAATCTCCACCAGAGGTTTCTAATGGAATACCTGTAGTATTTTTGTTTCAACATCGCCTATAACCAGGGGAAGGTGGATATCATTTCATATGCTTTGAACAAGAAAATTTCAACCTAGGAAGTGAAATAATCATTGAAAGAGTGGAACACGATGGATCTCTTTTCGAAATTTCTTATTTGTGTTCAGGAATTATGAGATGAGGTTTCTTTGGCCTATGAATAGTTGAAATCCACTCTTATGAAATTGATTCTTCATGAAAAACAAGTTTATGATGAGTTCTATAATATTAGAGACTCTTCTAAGGGCTGGGTAACCGTTCTTTATTGGTCATCCTCCAAAGAAGGCATTCTATGCTTTCAAAACCATTTTTTGGTGTTGTCTTTGGTAAGGAAAGATGTAATGGGGGATTTCCATAGTTCCTAATGGGAAGTTCACCCAGGATCCATAAATATATTCTATGACATGCGGTAGTAGTTATTGTGGGTAGGTATGAGATGGGGCATTACTGAGTTTGTTTCTCATTGTTATACATGCCAAAAGGTTAAGGCCAAGAACTATAAGCCTTCCAGTTTTCTTTAGCCACTTCCAGTCCCAATTTGGAAGTGTTATGATATCTCTATGGATTTTTTTGGGTTTCCATGTACCCAGAGAAAGAATAATGTGATCTGGTTTGTGATCGACATGCTAACTAAGTGGAAACACTTTATTCCCACTCGTGATACAACCAAAGTTTAGGAGTTGAGGAATCTATATTTGAAACAGATTGATCATTTTCATGGAGTTACTTATACTATAGTTTTGATAGGGATCCTAAAATCAATTATTATCTTTGGAGGGGACTTCAAGAGGCATTGGGATCTCACATCTGTTTGGGTATTACATACCATCCATAGTCAAA
This sequence comes from Viscum album, assembly GCA_963277665.1. Taxonomy (NCBI): domain Eukaryota; kingdom Viridiplantae; phylum Streptophyta; class Magnoliopsida; order Santalales; family Viscaceae; genus Viscum; species Viscum album. The sequence continues at coordinate 2,078,019,511 of OY728141.1, read as the reverse complement.
TGGCCAGACAAAATGAGCTATACAAATTCATGAGGATATGATTCACACTTGTGTTCTTGAATTTGGTGGGGGCTTGGGATGATCACTTGGGGATGGTTGAGTTTTATTATTACAATAGTTACCATTCCATGATCAGAATGGATTTTATTGAGGCCTTGTGTGGCCAACATTGTAGATCTCCATTGTATTGGTCATATATTGGGGAAACTTCATTGGTTGGACTGAGTTTAGTCCAAGAGATGACAACAAAGATCCTGTTGATTTATCTGATAATGTTAATGGAACAAAGCTGATATAATTCTTATGTTTACCATCTTCATTGACCTTTTTAATTCTCAGTTGGTGACTAGGTGTTCTTGAATGTTTCACCTTGGTTGGGTCATCGATGACTTATGAGGTAAGATAAAGTTGACCCTCAATTTTTGTGACCTTTTTAGGTTTTTGATCATATGGGAAATTTTCTTATCATTTAGCACTTAAATTGTACCTAAAGACGATACATAATGTGTTCCATGTATGTTTGCTTCAAAAGTATCTCTATGAACCATATGATGTTCTGATATGGAGTGATATTGATGTTAAACTTGATTTATCTGTGACTAAGTGGCCATTCACTATAGTTGATTCTAAAACCAAGGTACTTCAGGTGATGAAGATACCATTGGTTTGTGTTATTTGGAATCACAATTCTGATAGTCATTAGATGTGGGAGAGAGAGGCTCAGATGAGAGAGTAGTGGCCTCATCTTTTTGGAATGGAGGCTTCTTCATAGGATTTATAGGGAATTAGTGTTTCAATTGTGGGTATATTGTAACATCAATTTACTATTTTATGGTATTCCTAAACCCCTTTTTTTAACTTCAATTTGGGTTGGTTTTTTTTGGTGTTGTTTTAGGTTGAATATTGAAAATATTCTATGTTTCTTGGTTAGTGCATAGTTGGTAAACGGTTAGTTCAAACTGTGTGCCCTCTCAGAGAAAACCATGAAACCCACGGTAGTGAGATTTTTCACAGTTAAGGCACATCTTATAAACTGTGCACCCTCTTATGATAATCCAGGTTTCCCATTTAAAATAGGAACATGTATTACTTACATATTTCCTAAATTGTTAAGATCTTCCCAAGAATCAATTCAGATGGGTTTTTAATTAATCCTAATTTTCATTAAAAATTCCATAACCCCTATTTTGGGTCTCTAATAGACTAATAGGACCTATAAAAAAATTATACCTTCCTTTGAGAACCTAAGAATAGTTCATGGCTCATTTTATCTCTCCCATGAGTGATTAAAATAAAGATAAACCTCCTTAGATCTTCATCTAGTAAGTTTCCTCTTCCTGTTCTCATTTTCTTATGATATTTCTTCTACTCATTATGGTTATGTGGATCCTCATATTTATTTTTTGATCCAATACCAACTATTTTTTAATCTACCCCTATGTTTGATTCAAATATCCTTTCTACTATTTTCCTCATTGTAGTTTTTAACTTATGGATTTTTTATTCACAATCTCATGATCCCAAGGTAGGTGGTTCCTTTATGATATCCAATTTATGTTAACCCTAAATTTATTTATTTAATTTAAATTATTTTAATTAAAATAAATTACTTGATTTTAGTATAATTTAATATAATTTATTTGTTATAAAACCCAATTCCATTTAATTGGGGTTTAAAAATGGATTTCTACATGATATTGGGAAAACCCATAATTCCATTGAATTTTGGTTCTCCTAAGAGAATTGGTGAAATTTTAATTTATTAATTTAATTTTTTGATTTGATGGAAATTATTTAAATAAAATTGTGGAATTTAATTGTGAAACTAATTTTATGGAAAAGTTATAAAAACCCAAATTCCATTAAATTAGGGATCTATTGTAAAATTAAGGAAATTTTGTGAAAAATTATATAATTGAATTTAATTTATAAAAAAGGAATGTGAAATTAAATTGTGAATTGATTTCAAACCCCTGTTTTGAAAATGAAATAAAATGGTTCTGATAGGAACCTTTGGGTTAAATCATTGAAAAAGGTATGATTTTCACTAAAAACCCATGTTATGGTTTTCAAATAGAAAATTGTCATATTTGAAATATATAATCATATTAGTTTTATTTTAAGTATTCTGGAAATAAATTTCCCAATTTTTTTTTTAAAAGAGTACATGTAATACTTAGGTAGTTAGTGAGATATTTGGACAACAATTTTCGATTTACAACATTCCAAAACAATATATCATCCCATCACATCCCTTAGGTGATGGTGATGAGTCCTATTTGGCAAGATTTTAAAGGTACTTATGTATATACATCCATATCACCTTGAGTATAGAGATCCTATATCTTGGAAGTATTATATTTTCTTAGGAATATAACCATTTTTCTCACTTGGTTGTATTTCAAATTAATATATTCCATTATTATGAAATATTTTACATGCCTTCAAATTTATAGAACATTTTTTATATATATGTTTTTATTTAATCCATTTAAGAAAAGTTTTATTTATTGAGAAATATTCCATTAGTTCAAATATGATGCTTTGGTTTAAAATAATTTCCATTGTTTTAAAAGTATTTCTATCATTCGAAGTGTAACTCATGAATTGTTTCATTTTTAACTTTGAAATTCTAATACTATTTGTTTTAAATTGAATGATCTCTTTGGTTAATTTAATATTGGAATATATTATAGAATCCTTGGTGAGACCCTGTTGGGATTTTTAGCTGACACCCTATTTGTGCCTTTGGGTGTTTTTATATTATATCCTTCCAAGTTAGACCAGGTGTAAATCACCACTTGGTGGTGGTTCTATCAATTGATCCATGGACTTAGTGAGTTGATTCTTTTGGGACATGGGTAGTTTCTTCTATTTTATAGTACATTTGGTTGTAGTACATTGGATTTTTATTCCTGTTTGACTTCTATATAGTACTCCCAGTGGAGTTACTTTTATATAAATTACTGACTTGTCTCTTTTACCTCTGTATTGTTAGTGAAAAAATCCACCCCACATCCTGTTTATATGATTCCAAGTTCTAGTCAGCAATCCATAGGGATCAAGATTTCCTTTTGGGATATGTTATGTCCAACTCAATTATTGATTTACTAGGGTACATGATCTGGTTTCTGACACTTGCAGCCACGAGCTAGTGGTAACTTTATTACATTGATACTAGATATAAGTGATTGCATCGAAATGGATTTAATAGTTTAGTAGTCTCGGAATGCAATTTACATTCTTATATATGATATTGCATTTATAAACATAAAACATGACATATTATTTTCTTGGAAAAATTCATCATTAACCATAGTATATCCTTTTATATCTATCATAAAACACTTCATTGATTCATGTGGAAAGGAAACAAAAGAAATGGGTGAGAAAAGATGCACAGTTAGGATATGCCTAAAGTAGATACTAGCATGGAATAAATAAGTAAGGAATAATATGGCAAGAATAAATAATTATAAAATAATGTTATATAAATAACCACATGAACATGAATCTTATCCAAAGATATCATAACTATTCCAATAATCACAAGGACATCAATAACTAATTAAAAAACAATGGAATTTATAATTTTTGATATTTTATACATACCATTGAGTCCTTCTCCGAGACATCTATATAAATGGGTAAGGCCCTTACCAAACATTGAACAAGTTTTTTCTCATGGGACCCATAAATAAATTGAGGGGCTATGTAATTCTATGACCCAACCATCACTTAATAATATAATTCATTTAACATATTAATGAATAATAAAACTTAATCAAAATTCATTAAAAATAAATAACTATCCATATTGGATGAACTAACATATAAAATGTCAATACATTCCCTCGTAAAACTAATTATAAACTATATAAAGAAATAGGGTGGATGTAATAATTATATTATAACATCATTAAAGTATAAGATTCATTAAATTATGTTGACATTGAAAAATTTACATTAAAAATTATTTGGAAAAAATATTGTTGAAAAAACCCTTTTCACCATGAAGTCACTTATTTAAAATATAAATATTTATCATATATTATGGAAAACATTTTATTTGGAAGTAATTGTGGAAAAATATTATGGAAGTTTCAATTAATTGGTTATTGATGATGGTGATAAGTACCATTAATTTCATGCGTCTTAAAATAAAGATTAAATTCACATTTTAGGAACAATTAAAAAAAACCTCATTTAGAAAACGATAAGAAGATTCCATTGAAAATATTTTATAAAAATTAAAACATGGGTGAAAATAGATTTAAAAAATAGTTTTATAATTGTAAAATAATTCTTGAAAATAATTTAATGGAAATATGGACATGTAAGAAATATATTCCTGACCGAAGAGAAAATATGTTTTGTTTGCCTCAAAAAAATTCATTTGATCTCTTGAGTACATAAAATACTGAAATTTTAGGGAAACTTATAATTTTCAAAAAAATTGAGAAGAAGAAATTATATTGGGTTGATGATATAAATATAATATAATTCCTGCAAAGAATACTTAAAAAAAGTGATTTGTAAAAATGATGAGATTGTTAAAAAACTGTTACCTCTTGTATGATTTTCTTTCTTATGTGTTCGAAAATACAATATAATAAATTTTTATTCATTATAAATACATTTAAAATTATAATCATATATATCATACCATAATCATTTACTTTCAACCCCATTTCACCAGTTTATTAACAATTATTTATTAAAATTGTTGTTTCTGTTGATAACTACTTCATTTTTCATGTATATATTGGTTTGGTAGTTTTGGTATTTTTTAGTTGATCTTAGTTTCATAATATACTTAATGTCAATCATGATAAAAATATCATATATATTCATTATATACATATTTTTAATCATATATATAAGTATAGATATGGAAATGAATTACACCGTTCATGGATATAGTAGGCCTTATGTATGCATGAACGTTGCATCCATTTTTTGATGAACCATATAAAAGAAACATAAATAATACATTACCTTTAATGTGTTGTAATAATTTCATTAATAACATAAATATTTTTTAAATCCATCACTATAACCATCTATGTAACGTGGTGATGAAAAATGAATGACAATGCAACGTGGAGACGACAAGCGTTATGTATGACGAAATGATGTTTTCGATTTATATATAACTAAAAGAAGGAATATAATGGTGGTTTAATAATAATAATAACAATGTTTTATTATATTTATTCAAATTATTTTATTATATAATGATAATTAATATATATTTAGAGGATGTATAAGAATAAGTAAAAAAATAAAGTGACCAGTTAAGGAAATTACCACTCCTTTTAAAGAACTCACTTAGATCATCACATAAAGACTATGTGGTTAGTATTTTGGGAATAAATGAACCTATATAACATGTATAAAGATTATTGGGAGTGATTTTGGTAGGGTTCGGTTGAGCTAAGTGGTGAAAAAGGTATGAATAATGGAGCGTAGGATATGCCAATTTATAATTTAGGTGAGCAAAACAATTGAAATATTTAAATATTTTAAAATATTATTAATTCACATTAATGAAAAAATGGCTCCAAAATTATTAATATTATAATTTTATATAGTAAAGGTAGATAAAAAACCATCCAGTTGGGTATAATAAATTTATAGTTCATTTTAACTATTAACATTTTAGATGGACCCCAGATAAACATATTTTAACCTTATCCATGGTAATAAATTTTTAAAAATTAAATAGTATTAATTTTACTTATAATTAAAAAATTGGTTAATAATTGTCCAAGGGATGAAACATTTTACCAAATATCATAGTACATTCCCTCTATTAGCATGTATATGATTTGAAAATAATTTAATAAAATATTATATTTCATAAAATACCATTATTATCATTTTTGATACAATTTACCTAATTTGGAAATAAAAACATTTATACATTGAGGTAATTATAAATTCAACCATTAAAACTTTCCCAATATTTTTTATTCATATATAAATTTTTTGGATCACAATAATTAATATAAATTTTATTAATTTTAATCATTTATTTTATTTTCCTATTCATTTAATAAATACTCTACCGGCATTGCATAAACATTTTTGCAAATTAGACAATCACTAAAAATTAAAAAATAAATTACCTTGATAAAAATAATAAATTTATATTCAAAATTAATATTTAAAACTGAACATAACCTCGTTTTGACCTTATGTAAAAATATTAGAGATATTAAAGTCAATAATTTGACATTCTATTTTTTTTATTTTCTTAAAGTAATATAAATGCCTATATCAGTAAAATATTAAACCAAATGAATATATTTTAGAAGATATTATGGAAATGGAAAAAAATAACTTAATTTAGTATAACATGGGATTGTTTTAGAGAAATTTAAATGCCTTATCCCTTAGTTTTAACCCTGTTCTATCATGTTTACCCTTACCGAGGTGACAAAAATTCCCTAAGGTCAATATTCATAACGAAAAAATAATAATGGGGAGTATTTTCCAAATTAAATCATACTAATTCCAAATAAATATTATATTTTTAAATATTTAAATCATATAATTAACATAATTTAATTTAAAAATAAACTTTAAAAACTTGATGATATACAGTTTTCTAGGAAAAAATAGTTCTATGAATTATGAAATTTTTATAAATAAATAAATTGTAAAATTAATTCCAATGATATTAAGAAGATTACCTATAATATATATGATCTAATTTTACATTTAAACCCATTTAAATAAAAAAAATATTTTAAATACTTTAAACTAATAGAAAATTTTCACTAAAAATCATTATTTTTCACTATTCATCAAGTAATCAATTATTTCATAAAATTTTCACAAATTAAATCTAAGATAATTATGAAATAAATATTCCTAAATTTAGCTTTATTTTTTCAAATATATTTTCTAAAATTTTTATTATGTAATTATATTATTTATCCAAAAAAATCAATTAAAACCATTTTGTGGAAAAGTATATATTTAAAGTATATAATGAATTTTAAAAATATACATGATTCATCTAAAAAATTATATATTTATTTTTAAAAAATGGCTATTACTATTAATTATATCAATTTTAATTTCTAGGTTATAATTTTTATGAATAAATAATAATATTTCAATAGTATATCACGGTTTTTTTAAACATGGTGTTTTGTGAAACAAAATATGCTATGAAATTAAATTTATTTAAATAGAAGTATAACTTAAAATATCAGGGTGTTATATTATACCTTCCTAAAAAAAATATGCCCCCATAATTTTATGATAATCATAAATGGATCAACCTTTATAGAAAACCGACATCATACATATGGATGATGAAACATATTTTTAAAATGGAAAGTGGGAAATATAAATCTTAGTTGAAATATCACATCGTTAGGTTCCCAGATAAGAAAAAAAGTGGTGAAAATACAAAGTATAGACATGGTAGAGAAAAATATTCTAAAAAAAAAGAAAGTTTTATAGAACATTTTCATAAGGATGTTAGTGACCAAAAACCCACAAATCAATAAGAGGTTGAAAGACCATAAATTCCTTAGAAATAAAGCTAGAAGAAAAATGTTTTCTATTTAAAAATTATTTTCCTATATAACTTTATGAATAATATACTAATATATAAATCCTCAAAACTAAATAATCCACAAAACATAAATTAGGATTCTTTCAAATATAATCAGGAGTTTAATAAACATGTCTACAACTGATGAATAATTATTAATTTTAACTAAAATTGATGAATATATTATAACCAGATAACTAATATTAATCTTATTTTATTATTATTTTCTCAACATTTGAAGGGATGATTCATTTTCAAGGAAAAATATAAAATATTTTATATATTTGGAATCAAATAAATATTATCTCATGATCAAATTACTTATTATCACAACTTAAGTTATTTTTACTTCAGTTTTAGTAATTTCTTAATCTTGACGTTGATCCTGTATCCATTTTTTTAAAAAAATTCTTGGTGATTAGGAAATTAATATTCATAGTTCCCTATATCCTTCAAGTTCAAACACTAGAAATTTCTTTCTTATTTATTACTCTTACACTCACATACCTGATGACCTTTTTCTCCATACTTGAAACAAACTTCATTTCTCATCAAGAAGGTAATAGGCTGCTTTTTTCCATAGTTATCACAAGTGGGAGATTCCATCCATGAATTCTTTTCCTTCAACTCATTTCCATTTTCAATGTTATTATCCGTCCTTTTCTTCTCAAGAAATCATTTTGAAATATATGACATTGAGGATTCATTCTTCATTCTAATGTAACTTGATAACATATTATTTCATGTTGATAAGTTTTAAGAGACTTGTTCCCTTCAGTGTCTTGGCTTATTACAATAAAAAAATAGACAATCGTACATTTTTATTTATGTACATAGTAAAAAACATTCCTTCTTAATTTTTTACTGTTCTCCTCTTACTTGACACCATTATCCTCTTCCTTCTATCTTATATTAATTAATTTTTATTCTATATTAGCACATTTATCATGAGGAAAGTATTTTTATAAGAATATATACTTAAAAATCATCCAATACATTATCTATATCTCATAATCCAACTTTATATTTTTAATCATTGAATAAAAATGATCAACACCCTCCTTTAAACAATAAATAACTATAATAATCTTCTCCCATTCATTACTTTTATAAATTAGAAATATCTTTTCCATAAACTTGATCTATTGTTTTGATATCAATGATTTTTTTTCAAAATATTATTGAAAAATATTCCACATTATGTAGTAAAAAATCAATTAATCATCATGTTATGAAAAATTATATTCCATACAAGAATTTTTATTATTTATAACCTAAGTAAACTGTCATAATACGATCATAATCATCTTAACTCCAACACAATTCATATTAAAATATTCACTGAGGAAATCCATACATTGAATATAAGTGGGACATGTATTCCATTCCTTCAATTAAGAACTATTTATAAACCATGAAATACACTAGATTAGATTATAACATTATGAAACATAATGTATGATTTCAAAACTAATAAAACTCATAACATAAATTGAAAATTTATGGATTACTAATCTCATAATCATAAGCTTTGTTTCTTTGTGAATATTCTCCAATAATAAATATATATTAAAATAATTCATAACGGTTTGTAAATTTAATGTGAATTATCCTTTGAATATCACATGGGATCATCAAAACTAGTGTGACATAAGGTCACACTCACCGTGAACCAGAATGATGGCCAATAAATACTAATCCAACTATTTTTGGGGTTATAAACCTTAGATATATGTATGAAAACAATATCCAATTTTAGTAACTAGATTATTATTTGTTCTTAATAAAACTATATAATATCTACCTTAAAAAACATTGGTATCTTATCTTATAAATATACTTATCATTAAAGTTAGTCATGGGGTTATGTTCCATAATTCATGTTTTTATAAATATTTTTTCCATGTTTTCTTCTAAAAATTCTTATATACGAACTATACAGAAACTATCCCCAGTATCCCATATCCATTGGTTAAATTATTACATTGTTAAAATATATAAGCGACCTCATCCCATAAGGCCAAATATTTTTTTGGTCTTTGAAAATTTAATAGATAGTTAAATCAGAAACTACATTTGAAAACATAAAATATGACTATGTTTTTTCTTTGAGAACATCATTATTCCCTAAAGAATTTCCTTTAATATCAATAATAATACACATCCTATAATTTTGGGGAATGGAATAATAATAAACGGGTTATCTCATATTATTATTAAGGCAATGTGTATAAAGGTGGATAATATTTAACAAATAATTCATGAATAATATTGAATAAATAAGTGATGATCAAAAAATTCTATATAAATAATCTCATGGTATTGAATAAAATACATTAATATCATAACTATTAAAATATCATATTTACATCAAGAACTAATTTGATAATGCTGGAATGCATAATGTCATATATCTTAACCATACTATCATGGCCTTGGCCAAGATAACTTTATAAATGCGAAAGGAATTATCCAAATACCCAAACTATTTTGTCTCATGAGACCTACTGATGCATCTAAGAGATATTAAATTCAGATACCTTCCCATCAATTAATAATTCAGATTCCTCCATCATATTAATAAACAATACAACTTAATCAACATACAATAAAAATCAATATTTTTATGTATTCTGGGAATTAGCATACTAAATTTAATTAATTTACCTAGTAAAACTGATCATAAACCATCTAGAGAAATATGGTTTATGGTATAATTATATTATATCCTCAATAAAAAATTAGATTCATTAAATATTATTGACATGGAGGAAGATACTTTAAAAATATCAAAGGAAAATCTCATGAGGAAAATAAAACTTTTGATTTTAAATCACATTTTAAAATATAAAAATATCTCAAATATTAAAGAAAATATTTTTTTTAAATTAATTATAGAAAAATTTTAATTTTGTTTTGAATCATTGGGAGGTCATGATGTAGGGAAATTATATTCAAGCTGATTATGTTAAAACAATAATTCCTATCACATTTTTGGTAACATGAACAAAGTACATCACTTTGAAAATGATAAGAAAGTTCCATTGAAACATTTTTAAACAAATCTGAACATGTGAAAAATGACTCTAAACATATTTTTTTATATTAAAATTTTCTTATAGACATTTTAATGAGAATATGGACATGGAAGAAAATTATTCTCGACCGAATATAAAAAAATATCAAATTTCCTTAAAAAAATTATTTCGGCCCCTAATGTATATAAAAGAGGAAAATGAAATTAAAATCTATAAATTTTATAAATAAATAGAGGATAATAGACTAGTTATTTTTATGATAGAAACATCACATAATTCCCATAACATAGAGATTAATAGAAATATTCTAGAAAAAATGAGGTTGTCTTATAGACTCTTACCTCAAGTAAAACTTCCTTCCTATGTATTCGAACCATCGATATAGTAAATATATATTTTTAAAATCGATTAGAAAACCATACCTATATATTTCATTTCATATATTATAAAATTATAGCAATTTTCAACCATGTATTAACAAATCTTTATTAAAATCTTTTTCTTGGGTGATAACAACTTCGTTTTTCATGTATGTTTTGGTTTGGTAGATTTTCACCTTGTACATTGAGCATGATTTCATCATATCCAGACTATTAATCATGATATAAATATTATATATATAAATTATATACTTATTTAGAATCATACATAAGTGTTATAGATAGAGAAATAAATTATATTGTTCATGGATATGATAGGTTGTACGAAAGCATGAATAATGATTTCATTTTTCGATGGTTGGAACAAAATAAAATTAAATAATAATTAACCTTAAAATAATAATAATAATATATTAAATAATATATATATATATATATATATATATATATTTAATCCATAATTATATCTATCCAAGTAAATTGGTAATAAAAAATGAATTATACCGCTATGCGAAGATGATAAGTCATGTGTATGCGTGAGTGAGGATTTCACCTTTCGTAGGATACAAATAAAGCAGATAATGGTGGTTTCCTAATGAAAATAGCATTTTAGTATATATTCGATGAAAAAGTTACTATATTAAAAAATAATATATATTTAGAGGTGGTAAAAAAGAAGAAAAAATAATGTTATTAGTTAAGGTTATTTCCTCTTCTATGGAATAACTCCTTTAAATATCCACTTGAATGCTTTTATGTTTTTTAAATAATTTAATAATACTATTATTTTTCATAAAATTTAATTTATGATATTTTTAAACTATTCATATAATTTTACAATAAATACATTAAATAAAATATTTAATTTTAATCTAATCATTTCACATATCCCAGATATGATATATTCATAAATAAAATTCATCGAACACAATAATTCATCCAATTTTCATTACTTTTAATCATTTATTTTATTTTTCTAATAATTGAAAAAATATTTTGTCAATGTTTCTTAAGCATTTAAGAAAATCATTCAATCAATAAGAATTTAAAATAAGTTACCATGATAAAAACTACTAATTAATCATTTAAATGAAAATTTAAAATTAAACCTAACAACTTTTTATCATTGTGGAAAAATATTTGAGATACTAATGTAAAATTGTGGAATTTTGTTTTAATTCATTTATTAAATTTATATAATGATAAATATCAAAGATAAATGGAACAAAGAGGCTGTATTTTTGGAACTTGGATAGTTTTGGAAAACCTCTATTCATATAACTGGATAAATGAAATTGTTTGGGATATTTAAAATCCTTTTCCTAATATTTTACCCTAATTTTAACCATTTTACACTTAATGGGGTGATAAATATTCAGTAATGGTACTATTCATGATAAAAAAAAATAAAAGAAACATAATTACCAAATCTAGTCCTCAGGTTTCCAAAAATTATATCCATTTTCCAATATTCAATCTACAAAATTACCAAAATTTAATTTAAAATTAAACCCACAAAACACGATGAAAAGCAGTTTTCAATAAAAAAATTGATCTAGAAAAATTTTATAACAAAACAAAATAAAAAATAAATTAAAATGACCTTGTTTATATTATTCATACTGTAAATGAAAAATATTAATTTTTAACCCATTTAAATCAAAATTTAACTTTTTAGATTCTTTAAACGAAAATATGGATTTCACTAAAAATCAATATTTTCACTATTTATTTATTTTTTTTTGAAAATTACAAAAAAAAAACCAATCTATGATAATTATGATATGATTAGTTCATAAATTTTTTTTTCCAAATATATTTTCTAAATGTAACTAAAATTATTTATTTTATTAAATAATAAAAATAAAGAAAAAGTATTTTGAGGGAAAATATATTTTTAATATATAAAATGAGCTATAAATATATACTTTTCTCATAAAAAACCCACTATATATTTCATTCTAAAATTTAGTTATTCCAACTTAATACTTCAATTTAAATATCTAGGTTATAATGGTCATAATATTTTAATAGTTTATAATGATTTTTTTGAAATTTTGGTAGTATGTAACAGAAACTATCAAATAAAAAATATTTATTTCAATATAAATATAATATAAAATCTGAAAGTGATACAAATTATATCTTCCAATATTAATATATAAGAGAAAAATACTTTATTTAAAATTAATTTAATTTCATATAATTTTTGACACAAATGGTGCTTAATATCTTACTATGAGTATATGTTATCAAGGTTTTCTCACATAAGTACATGATTCATGATATTCATTATTAATGAACTCAAGTATCAAGAGCAATACGCACATCTATAAATAAAAATATCCAATGACATATAAATAATGTACAATTCTAATTGGTGGTTCAAACCTTATTATATCCCATTATTAGATATCACTAAGTGGAAACTTCACGATAAGAAGTGTCAATGCTTATGATCCTCTAGAACAAGATAGTCAAACATATCACATGTCTCATTATATGTATCTATTCAATCAGAAACTTTTATTTTAGACTAATTTCATGGACTATCATGTATCTTATTATAATAGAGAACCCCCTATAATAGTTTGATTCAATAAATATTATAATGATTTTATGACATTAACATAATGAAAAATAAAATTATTATGTTATAAGTAATATATACATATATTTTAGTAATTTAAGGAGAAAATATTAGTTGGTTTTGGTGGACCAACCCCAATAGTATTTGAATTGGATGTTTGATAGGGATAAAAATAATAGTATTTCAAATAAATATATTATGATTAAGAATTATTACATGGAGTTGCGACTCACTTCGTATATCCTCTAACCATATAAATAATAAAATTATATTAATTAATTAATTATTTCATAAATTGAATCTGGTGTATTTCATTATTATTATTCCATTAATCTATTTTTTTCTTCAATTTTTTTGTTTCATGTTCTTTATTTCAATTATTTGAAGATATTTTGTCAATTGTTGCAAAAATTATTTGTAAAATTGAATCTTTCAGAGATCCTTAAAATATGGAACCAAAATCTCCAAATGTTTCAAGTTAGTTTCTTCATGTCCTTATAATATAATAAAAGTTATATGTTCATTATATTGGCCAAAATGGCTACAGGTAAATAAATATGATTAGGGATGTTGATTTTAGGTGGCTAAAATGATCGTGGTTGGTTATCCCTAATTTCATTAATAATATGCCAAATTTTCCATTATAGATTCATAAAAATAAATAAATTTTATTATTAATATAATAATTATATAGGAAAATAATTTTAATTTGTTTTACCTATATAATAAATGAAAATAAAATGTTATCATACACATTGGTATTATAAACCTATGTTGGGTGAATAAAATTTTTATGTGTTTCATAGAAGTGGAAAACTAAAAAAATATTTATTATTTTATAAAATCTATCAAGTATAATTATATGATAATTTTAATGTTATTTGAATTATTACATTTTTATTCAATGGGAAATAATTTATTACAAAATAAAAGAGATGGGTTCAGAAATACATACCATGTTATTTGACATGAATCCTTCAGAATGAGATTTAAGCCTTTAGAGGATGATATTTTGTATAGAGTAGGGATGTCAAACATGTTCAGGTGGGTTTATAGATGTATTTCAATATATATTTCAAAATATTGTTATAAGAGTGAGGAGGAATAAGTAGAGAAGTGGTGTTTTTATAAGTATGGGGGGGGGGTGGGTGTATCATGTAATTAAATTTTGATTAATTTATATATAAGCTCATAATTAAAAATAATGTTACTTCCTCTAAATTTTATGAATATTTTAATAAAAATATCTATTTTATTGATAATTCATTCATCAAAATCTAATAATAGTTTTGGAAATATATAATTCAATGAAAATAATAAAATGTGAGTTTTATTATAATAAAATTTAACTTAGGCTTAAAAAATTAATATTTATGTTTGTAAATTAATTTTATTTTTTAATAATTTCTTAATTTAAAAATAAAATATATTCTAATCCATGATTTTTTTGAAATTATGAAATAATTTATATATCATAATGATCATTTAAAATTACTATAAACACAAAAAATATATTTGTTACATTTACCAAAATTTTGTTTTTAAAAAAATTAAAAAAATTATACCTTTTTAATTTTGATTCACTAATTCAAAAAATGAGTTCCATTTTCTCAAAGTAATTTAATAAAATAAGTAATTATTTTTTAAAATTTTATCACAAAGATAACTATTTTACTAATTATGTTAAAACATACATTATTAAAATTTACACTAACACATGCTTTAATTATCATATATTGATAAATAATTTTATGGTAATCTAATATTTTTATCCATAATTTATTCATTTAATTTATTAATAACCTATAATTTTTCCACTCCCAATAGTCCGGTTACAATTTTAATAGTCAATTATTATTCTAACGGTCAATTATAATTCCAATCATTATATAATCTTCATAAATCCAATAAATAAATCTTATTTACATCATTATTTATTCACCTAATTTTATATCAATATAATTTATATTTAAAATATAATTTTTTTATAAAAATTGTTTGAATTTTATCATTTCTCAATATTTTTTGAAGATATGTTATTTCTAGGATACAAAGACCCTCTGAATTTTCGTGTTTTAATCATACCGTTTTCTTATTTTTGTTGTCCCATTGTATAACTTTCAATTTCTTGGAATGTATTCATCCTTAATTTATAATATTATGAAATAAAATAGAAATCTCCTATCTATGTGTTTTCCATTATTTATCTATGTTTTTACATTATACATGGACTAATATTAGAGATAAAATCATTTATTTAATAATAGAAACTAAAAAATTTGTTAATGTGTATATGAATTCATTACCTATATCAAGAAAAATATAAAATTAATGTATTTAACATTTAAAAATTATATTCAATGGTTAAAACTTATAAAAATATTCATTAGAAATATGGGATGTTAAATTATGTACCCTATAAATAAATTAAATCCTCATAACTTATAAATTAATATAAAATATTTAAATTCTTTCCAATTATTACCTTTAAAAATATAAATTTCCAGTTTTATGAATTCCATCACTAAGTGTTATTACTCCATCTCTTAAAAAAAATTAATTAACTTAATGTCATTACAATCCAACATAAATATAAAAAAAGTTATATTTTACTATTTATTTTTATACATTAATTAGTTTTCTATAACATAAAGGATATCTTCTAGTTTTTTTATATATTATGTATTTTTTATACAATATATAAAAAATTAATAAAATAAAATATTTATTTCAAAAATTAAAATTTTTGGAAAATCCCTAAAATAATCGAAAATATTGATATAATTATCCTTTCAACATCTGGGAGTCATTAACTATGAAATTTTATAAATTAATTAGATATTGAGTATTGTTATTATTTATAATATGTTTTCTTGAATTTCTATAAATTACTCATGAATATCATTATTTATATCCATTTTAAAAGATTACATAACATTTCTCATCGATTCATTTTTATGATTTCATATTTATCTTTGTTACTATAATTCTTATTCAATGGGTTTCTAATAAACATTCTATGATACAAAATATAGTTACAATTACTCTAGTAACTAATTGGTGGTGGTTGTTTATAATATTGGAAGTGGAATACAAAGATACCAGGACTCATGATCTGAATATTTATTAGTATCATGAGACTAGATACATAATTGATCATTAAATTTCATTATAAAAATAAATTAAAATAAAAAAACGTGAAACTTTATTTTTCCTTTATGTTTATCCTTAGATCATATATAGAATTCTTTATAGTTTCTTAGGGAAAGATGGAAATTTAAAAGGGTGAGACCAGATTCTTAGTAAAAGGTCACATATATTAGAAGCCAACATAGAATAATCCTGATATAGAAAATATGATATGAATAAAAAACAAAATAACTATATCTAAAGGATAAATTCAATATCAAATATCCATATATAGGGTAATAATGGAAATATAACAATCACATGTATAATGAAAATAAATGATGCCATAATGATAGAACACATAACTACAAATATAATACCTATTTTATCAAGGCCACGTGACTAGACATCAAACATAAAATTGTCAGCATACAGTAAATACCCATGAAAATTTTTCTTTTTAGACCTACCAATGCATTGATGAGTAATAAAATTTCAGGCACCACCAATCACATAATAAGTCCAACAAATTCATTATATGAAATGAATGTGTAAAAAATATAATATGTAATATTCCTTAATAATTAATTATATAAACATGAACATACAATAAATAACTATCCATATTAAAATAATTAGTATAAAAGTTTTCATTTCTTTATTTCTGATTAATTATATGTACATTTTTTTATAATAATCTTCAATTAAAATAATAATGTATATGGTATTCAAACCATACTGAATTTCATAGATGTATTATATTTTTAATGTTTTTCCCTCCCCAATAAATATTATGGGTATTTAGGTAAACAAAAATTAATTATGATAAATATGGTATTGACACCATATAGAATAATGTTTACTTAGTTAATTCATTATTTTTCCTTATTCAATCAAATTGTATGGATATATTAATAAATACACTTTAATAATTTTTTGCAAGGAAAATACATTTTAATCATAATAAGGAAAAATAAAGTATTCTAAATGATAATTCATTAAAAGAATAAATAATTTTATACATAGTTGTTGAGAATGAAGGAAAAGGTAGTGATGCTACAATACACCCATAAGGATTTTGTTTCCATAATAACCTGGATATATCTAAATTTAGATGTCAAATAATGGAATTATTTTATCATAGAAATAACTTATGAAGAAGGTATATTGAACAGAAATATAAAATATAGAAAACTAAAAGAGTGGAGTTTTAATGGGTAATGAAATAGATTAAAAAATATTTAATGGGACACAAAAATTTAAAAATGATTTAAGAAAATGATTTGAGCTTCCTCAATCCCATAATCTCAAATCTTGTAATAAAAAGTCTTTTCAAAAACACTTGTTTTGTTACAAAGTGAGATTGGCCTATGTTTATTTTATATAATTTCTATATGTTAATCTTTATATCCCTTAGATAATTACACAATCCCTTGAATAGATGGTTTAGTTTCTTGGGTGACCAGCTACATAAGAAACTTAATTTACAATACTCATAAAAATTATTTAATTTTTATGCCACATTATACTCACTTATAGAATTTCCATGAGTTATAATTTTTAGAAAAAACAGTAACTAGGATGGATACTATTACAACAGGGGTGAATATTAGTTTAAAAACATTAAACTAAAACAAAACACGACACCTCTTTAGGAAAAACTATTGGAATCACAGATCTTCAAATCATCACAGTTTAGAAACATAATCTCAAATTGTCTAATTATATCATAGATTGTTTTAATAGATATATTTGATACAATGATAAAATAAATCATAAGAAATATTTTTAAAACAAACTTTATATCAGAATATTCACAACAGAATAAAGTCTTTTAAAAAACAAGAAATACAATATCTTGTAAAACAAATAATGTCTTACAAGTTATATTAATATAATTCACTTTTAAACCTTAAGAGTATAGATATTAAGAAACCCTAAAATTTTGTATCCATAGTTCTATGCTCACTATAAAGTATGTATTTCCTTAACAGGAAATCCATTGATGCAATGATTAGAAAAACTCTCTCTTCCTATCCTTGGATTCCCTAGATATGATGATCGACGTATGTCTTCCTAAACTTAGAATCCCTCGATACGAAAGATCATATTCACCATATTTATATCCCTAAAATCCATCTATCATAACAATTACTGAATGAAAAATAAAGAACAAAATTTTCTAATGGAAAGAAATATGACAATGATTCATTAGGATGAAAACTCTTAAAAGTATTACAATGAATAAGAATTATATGGTCCCATGGATAATACATTAGAAGACATTAATTTTGAAATGTATCTTTACAAAAATATTTAAATGACCTACTATTTATAGGTAAAGATCTAATGAAAATATTTCTAAGTTTGTTGCAATAACCTCGTACAACTTGCATTTGAAAACAAATTGTGATATTCCATAACCGAATGTAGGACGTTATTTTGTTTATCACCATTACAATTCTTAATTGTATTCATTATGATTGAAACAAAGCCTATATACTATTTTATAAACATTGGGTAGTCTGATGGAATCCCTTATATTTTTTTAATATGGTAAATATTATAAAGACCAGTTCTATGTATTGGTACTGATATCTGTCTAATGGCAATGGAATTTGTTAGCATGATTGATAAGATATAATTATAAACGTAGATTATGATATAGATTAGTTGGAGGAATATAAGACATCCTTGATCCTATAGATTTTATTGAAAAATAAAAAGTTTACATTTATAACCAATTAAAATTATATCTATATTAGCTAAATACAATGATTTCTATAAAAAAACAATAAAATATTTATGTTATAAATATTTAGTAAACATATTATTAAGAAGGTGTTTTTCATTTCCCAAACTAATGTAATGGAAAAGTAATAAGTGAAACTTTTGATTCAATAATCTCCCCCCCTTTTGAAAGCACAGTTTATAAGGCTTAAATGAAAAATTATAACTTGAAATAATTATATACCTTTTTACCAAATAAAAACATCAAAGATATACTTCATAAACACCCATGAGTTTATAACTCTTTCATGATATGACTTAATGTATTTAAACTTCTCCCCCCATAAGATAAAAACTCCCCCTTTTATGAAATTATAAAAAAACAACATCTCAATAATTGACCTCCAAAAAATATTCTTTTATATATCTCCCCCTTATGAATACTTATCCTCCTAAAGAATTACTCCTCATATATAAATATTTCAATCATTCCACCCCTTTGTGATTTTGAAAAAAATGGGAATGTAATAATAGATTTCTAGATTGTTAGGAAAGATAACATATGAAAAAATAAATTCTAAAATAACTAATCATCCATGAAATAATAGAAAGAACATAAATCCAAAAGTTGGAATACATTAAAATCTAATGTATTGGATATAAATATAATAACATTCATTAACCATTCTAGTGTTTAATAAAAATATATCAAGATCTCAAAAGAAAAAAAGTGTTCATTCTTTATTCACTAGTTTCTTTATAAAAGACGTTATCTTTTTGAATTACCCTCGAACATTCTCAATATTTGAGATTCTTTATCCCATTATCTATTTCTTCTGGAATGGATTGTTCAGTATTTTAACCTCCTCATAAAATTATTTATTCACATCGCTCATAATTATTAATTCAATTTCACATGATCTCAACCTGCTACTTTCAAACTCCAAATCATGAACATTTTCATTAAAAACTTTTATCTCCATAGTACGATGATAAAAAATATATATTAATTCTTCCATGAATGTTACTCAATTAATAATATCATAAGATAACATGTTGAATTATTCTTCTATTTCTAACAAAGGTTTATTCACTTCAAGAAATTGATCATCATGTTCTTGAATATCATTATTCACTTGGTTGGACCACTTCACTATCTGATTGTATAATCTTTTCTATGTTTGAGGAATTTATTGATATTTTTTCAACACTACTTCAATAGGGATAACTGATTCTATATAAAATTTAGACACTCTGATTTTTCAATCAATGAACCATTAATCAAATTTCATCTTGACTCAAGATTATTAAAATATGGAATGGTTTCTTATAACCTTCTCATTGATTAAAAAATGAAGTCAAATACTTTTTGAGAAATGTTTTTTTGAATATGATGAACTTAATGATGGTTGGGGAGGATTTGGTCTGGAAGGTTTGGCATCAAGAATAACATGATCTGTATGAGAACATGTAAGAATACGACTTTTAAGGCTATCTATACACCTTTAAAGAAATTCAACAAATCTAGATTCATTAACCTTCCTCTTAAGTTTCTTTTTATTTTATTTTTCTTTTAAACTTATCTTCAATATCAATTTTTAAATCTTATAATTCATCCACATCAATACCAATATCAGGGTCTCCTAGTTTCTTTATCACTTTATGTTCCATAAACTTACTGAATTGATCACATATCATGTTATCTTTTTTTTTCAGTGGGGATGAATATGAATTTAATATACTATTTTAAAAATAGACATTATTTGATGTTTGAGCATCATACAATTCTCCTTTATCCTTATCTACAAACCTCATTGTATTTGAATCAAATACTAGATTCATTCTATAAGTCGCATCTCCACAGATAAAAGAAATTTTCAATTTCATTGGTTATGATTGGCTCACAACATTGAAAAGATTCATAAAATTTACAAGTAATTTGTTGCTGAAATATGGAAGCATAATAATATTTGACTTGATTGAGGCATTATTGAGGGATACTATAGTAATGAAAACAATATTTACATGATTTTTTTGGATCATATGGACCAAGTAATCCAAGATAAAAATGCCTAATACATTTAATGTATCTTGCACAATCTTCTTGGGTATTAAATATCCCTAAAACCACAATGATAAAACTCTATTTTATAATGTTATATGCATTAATTTCTCATAACAAGTATATAAAGAATCATCATTACCTCTTTCTTTCAAAAGAACCAAGACTGTTGGGTAATTTTTTAGGGGGTAAGAAGGATTCTATTTCGGTAAAAAATCCAACGAAATATGAAACTCTTTTATAATAATGTTTTTTTATTTGTTACCAAAAAAGAGAAAGATACATTTTTTATCACCTTATTTATCAATCAAAAAAAAAACATATAAATATGACATGATTTGATGATAATAAAAGTCAGAATCATTATCTAGTTTCTATACACATACTTCATTCAATCCATGAAAACTGATAATGATTTTGAGATAATAATCATTCTTATTGAAAAACTTTATTTTAATGAGATGTTATCAAAAAAAATATATTTTTTCATAATCTTTCTTTCTAGACATTATAAAGAGACTAAATCCAGCCACTAAACGGATTCTAAAAAACTAGGATTCCAACATTGTTAAGGGTGAGATCTCGATAGAAAAATATCTAGAAACAGACTTTGGATATGAGGAGTCCAAACCTTATACATATATTGATGGGAGATGGTTCTAATTATTGAAAAACATCACTAGTTTAGATTAAACCTTAACATATCTAATGGCTGAGACCAAAATCGGAGATATTTTTAAATATAAATTTAAACTCTGAAAATTTTAAAACCTATATTGGAGTGGGAATCATTCATATTATATTTTTTTAGAATTTTGAAAATGAATCAAAGTCATAAAACTAAATAAATAATTAATCAACAATAATTATAATCTAAAGCAATGAATTAGTGAAAAAATTAAAACAACAATACCTTATAGAGTAGAAAGTTTCATCTTTATAAATAACCTGTTCTTCTTGGTTTTTATAATATAAAATTATTATGATAGTTTTATATAATTAAAGTTAATTATTATAGTTTTATAATTAAAATCTAATTGAGATAATTTAAAATCAATAAATAATTATGATAGATTTAAAATGGAAAAATTATAATGATAGTTTTTGAAATGAAAAACTAATTTCAATTGTTTTAAAATGAAAATCTAATTATGATAGTTTTAAAATAAAAAAATTAATGATGATAGTTTTAAAATAAAAACTTAGTATGATATTTTTCAAATATCTTGAAAAAAAACAATTAAAATGATTTTTATTCCAAAAAAGTCATTATAATAAAAACTTTAGAATAAATAATGGATTTAGAACAAAAAATGTTTATAGAAAAAATAAAATTATGTACTACCCCCATAAAAATGAGTATATTTATATATGGATATGGGTAAAAAATAAGTGGATATGAATGACCACTTATCTTTTATAATTCCTAACTTTTGTTTAATTTATTCAAACCGATCAGAACTAAGGGGTTCTATGAAATTATCAGTAGGTTTTTCTTGTGTTCAGATGAATTGTAAAATAATATATCTTTTAAGTGTGTGACCTATAAGGTAACCATTTCTTGAATCTATGTTACTATAATGTGAGTTATGTGATGAGTTTTTAGTTATAAAAATAGAAATTGTGTTGTTACAAAGTATTTTAGTTTTAGTAAAACTCCTACCATACTCTTTGAGTGTGTGTTTCATCCACAACAATTGATTACAACAACTTCCAGCTTATATATATTCTTAATTAGTAGTGGGAAGTGATATTGAGTGTTTTTTATTTTAAGAAAAAGAATATAAAGATTCACATAATAAATGACATGTTTCGGGTGTACTTTTCATATCCATTCTACATCTACCAAAGTAAATGTTAGAAAAATTTTAGTTCAAAATTATTTCTAGAAGAATACAATAAACCTAAATTTATAGTTATCATAAGGTAGAAAAAGATTAATTTTAAAATTTTATGATGTGATTATTTTTGTATTTTCTTGATATCTATCACATAATCATACTAAATACATTAAATTTGGATGACTAGCAGTTAAGTAATGTAAACTTCCAATCATACCGATAAAAGTTTTCTGATCAACTGGTTTCCCAGCCCTATCATGATCTAAAGTATTTGAGGTACTATTGGGAGGTAAAATACAATTAGTATTGTTATAAAACAATATATTAAGTAAATATTATATATAATTATGTTGAGATACAAGATAATATTTTGGTTTTTGTGAAATTATAAAACCAATAAAATATGTTAACTCACCCATCATACTCATTTTATATTCATACTTCATAAGATTGGAAGCGCAATCTATAAAATATTTTTGAACTCAACCAAATATAATTTCATTAACATATATTTTTAAAATAACATTTTTTTTATTTTCTTCATTTATGAAATATTTTTAATCTAAACATCCCTTAACAAAATTGTTTTGTAACAAATGTCTTGTTAACCCATCATAGAAATATATAGAGGATTTTTAAGTCCATAAAGTGGCTTGGTAATATTATAAAAATGTTATGGATGTTTTTTATTTTGAAAACAAGGTGGTGTTATATATAAAATTAGTAATTAATATATTCATTAATAAAATAAAACTTCACATCCATTTTAAATAGTTTGAAATGAATAAATCCGGTAAAGTCTAGAAGAATTAGAATATCTTTAAATCTAGTTACTGGTGTATAGTTTTCTTCGTAGTCTATTTATTTTTGTTGGTTATATCCCTTATAAACAATTAAATATTTAATTCTATAAACTATTCCAGTTTCATCACATTTTTTTTCTAAAAAACCTCATTTTACTCCAATTATAGATATTTCCTTAGGTGATTCCACTAAATTCCAAACACGGTTCTTTTCAAACTCACTATGTTGATCTTTAATCTCTTTTATCCAATACTCACCAAAAAAGTGTAACGAACCAGTAATTTATGAATAAAATTCCCTTTCTTTTAATGTCTTATGGATATAGAAAACACATCCACTCTTTTTTTATTATGGGGGCAAAATAAATCTTAAGTATCATTTCCATTGATAATATAATTTTTGAACAGTGATCGCACAACTAATATAAATATAAGGTTTTAAAAAATACTTTCGACCTAGAAAAAGGAGATGATGACCTCATCTAGTAGACTCGGGCCATACAAAGCTCATTTGTTAGTGCTCGTAAATGAGGTAGTGTCACTAGTATTCGCTCTTGACCAAGCACAATATGAGCTTAAACACATTAAGCTTAAACAAAATCAGATACGAGAGAAGTTAAATTTAATATAGATTACCACCCATGCAATGTTATCTGATCCTCCCAAGAGTTTGTCACCATCACACACGTTACCCTTAGGTATTATGAGGGTGTTATAAGGGGTTATGTAAATATGTATCAGTTTCTTATTGTGTAATCTCTTTTGATAAATAAAAGTAATATTCCACCAATTTTTTTTATGAGAATAGACTTTCATAAAAATGAAAAATTTGATAAGTTGATTTTTCAGTTAAAAATGGTACTTTTGGGAAATATATAAATTAAGGTTTTTATTATTAATATTATAAAAACAATTCTTATAAAATATAGCTATATAAATTCCTTATCTATAAATGATTAAGAAATTAGTTTGATAAGAGTTATATTTTTATATGATAAAAAAGAAAGTGTTTTTTAAATAATTTATTTTAAGGAATTAATGATTTTTTAAAATAATTAATATTTTAATAAAATATTATTATCAAATTACTTTTATTAATAATAAATGAGTATATAATTTTTATGAAGTCAAATGTAATTTTTATTAAGGTTTAAAAACTATTTCTCTCAAAACCCGCCAATTTTCTACAAATGTCGGTTCTCATTTTAAAATTAAAATTTAAAATTTTTAATAAATTATTTATATAAAATGAATATTATTTTTGGAATCAAGACGTAAAAATTATCCAATGGTGAATTTTTCATAATTTTCTGAGAGACAAATTTTTGGGTAAAAATTAAATAATATATAAATATATAGTGTGTTTTATAACATCATAATGACCCAATAGTGATGTAATAAATATCATAAAACAGATATTCGACCAAATATATGTTTTAAATTTAAAATGATTTGATTTTAGATTTATTTTACTTATTTTATAATGCCTTAGTGAATCCTCCAAAATGTAAAACACATTTTATGATTTTAAGTTCATTTATTTAATAATGTGACTCACCTCCACATAAGAAAGGATAGTATTTTAATATATTCCTCCCATGTATTTATAAAATAAATTTTTCCACTCCTATTTTTCAGAAAACATTGTCAAAAACCATGTGAAGTTTTTTGGTTTTGAATATTTAATCATATAGATTCCAAAACCTAAGTTTGTGAAATTTTAAAGAATTCCCCTCTCATTTCCTATATAAACCCACCCAAGATCCCACTTCTATTCAATAAAAATTCTTGTATCACATGCCTAATATCTCCTACCCTATATATAATCCCCCCAAGGCACCCTAAGCTCTCAATAATCCCCTCTTCAATCTTTTTAAGTCACACACTCATGTTAGGGTTTCCTTCTTTATCATTTTTATCCAAGTTTTCTTATTTTGTTGCACCCTTTTATTTTCAATTACAAATGATGGGGTATATTTTCTAACCTCCCCCATACTTCCATTATTGTGTTTTAATGATGGTATACCCCTTTCTATCTCATTAATCCCTCCCATGTATACATGTTACCATGCTAAAATTTTGTAAGAGTTATTTCATTCCTCCTCCTTCTTCAAGTTTATTTATTATGTTATGCCTTATATATACAAATTACTCATGTTGGAACATGTATTTATATGATAATATTACTGAAAATTTCATTTCTAAATGATAATATACCCCTTTCTCACTTATCAAACCATTTTAGGAATCCCTATGTGATACCATTATGCTGGCGAAATTGCACACCGATTTTCCATGCCAAAATCATCATGTAGTGAATACAATACCCATTTCACTATCAAGGGTATTCACCTCTATGAACATATAATTATTGATTATATAATTTAATATTTTTATTCCACATTCCATTATCATTGAATAAATGATGATGTTGAATTAATCCATATTATATGATCTATGTGGACCACTTAAGCATGAGATTGAAATGATTATAAAGGGTGCACCCTAATAGTATTCCAATGCCTTGGGTAATATTTAGTATCATGATACGTCATGTTGGGACATGGGTTTACCTAATTCCTCTATATGATTTTTTCCATCATGTTGGGATACATTTTTACTTGATTCTCTTATGTTAATGAAGTAGTGTTTTAATTTGTATCCACATTTCCATGTTATGATAATCATGTTGTGTCATGAATTTATGTTCATGTTTCTCTTCTGCTCCATTTATATTCCTATTGCCTAAAATTTATTTTATTCTTCATGTAATTACTTGAATACTCCCTTACTTGGATTTATAACTCACCATTTTCTTATGTATTCCCTCAGGTTATCCCATGCAATGGTGAGTATAAAAGAATGTTTTGGTCATGTAAAATATGTTTTTAATAAAGATGCTGCATTTTATGTCTTAAGTTGTGTTATAATGTTCTTAATCCCCAAAGAAATTATATATTTCTATCTTATGGGAAGTATTTAGTGAATGTATATGTAATAGATCATGTCTAAATATATATATAGAGAAGGGTTGTTATAGTTGGTATCAAAGGTAGGTTTAATTATTTTTTGGGATTAGGATTAGAAAACCCTGGTGAAAGCCTTAGGGATAAGACTAAGTATTAGAAAAACATCCCAAAATTTTGGTTATTATAGATTCAGTGGTTTATCAATAAAATACATCCCATTATAGATACAAATAGGTTTAGATGGATCTGGAACAGGTATATCTAGTGATAAAATCCAAAAACATGGCATTGACTTAGACTTGAAAGATAACTGATGTACAACAACAGACCTTGATACAGTCTTGGTTTGACACTCCTAGAGGATATTATTTGGAAAATTCATAAGATTATTATGAACCATTATTAAGGGAGAAAGAAAAAATCCCATAATAATATACGTTAGTAAATAGATCATTGATACGTTATATTGATGCCTATAAATTCAGAAGTTAAGGAAATAAATATAATTTATAAGTTATCACTTTTTTCATTGGATTCCCCTTTATTTGTTTAATAGTTTAAAATAATTACCCCATAAATTTCCTTTTATTCTATCCAATGACCAGTAATAGGAGGAATTAGAATAACAATTGATGCTAAGATCAATGTGATCACTGTTCTAATGAGATACTCAATCAGATGGGAGTTGGAATTGAAAACTCTGTCATGATACTCTCTTAGTTAACTCATGTTTTGAATAGAAACATGAATCAAGAGGAATCTCATAACCCCCCTGAGAAAGAATAAGTCTCAATCAATATCTTCATGATACAAAGGCCTCATATTTTTGATGGCTCATCTGATCCCTCAATCACTGAACAATGGATCAAATACATTGATAAGATATTCTACACACTTCAATGTTCCGAACAAGAGAAGGTTATTATGGATTCTTATCGCAAGGAGGGTTAATATTATTAATGTTGTACATAGATAAAAATTATAAAGCCTAAGGAAGAGAAAAAGGTGATGGGATAGAAGGATTTCTAGAAAATGTTGTTCGATAAATATTTTCCCCGAACCATTCATATTAAGATAGAAAGAGATTTCCTTGTACTCAAGAAAAAGGATGATGAATATATTAGGGAGTATGAGTAAAACATCACCAGACTTTCATGATATGCCTCTAGTTTTGTTGTTACCCCAAAAATCAAGGTTGGATGCTTCTTTCATGGGCTAAAAACTAGCCTACGTAAAGCCTTGGCGACCTGTGACTTTGATAACTATGATGAGATTCTTAGATGTGACCTGAAAGTTGATATGAAGATAAAATAATCTCAGGGGTATCATAGGGATAATAAGAAAAAAGTGGAATCTAATTCTAACAATTCGATGGATAAATCCAAGAGTTCAATGAAATTAAAACATCCCACTTTCCAAAGGTGTGGAAAGAAGCACAATAGAAATTTCCTGAAGGGGTTGAGAAAATTATTTAGGTGTGAGAAGGAAGGGAACCAAGCCAGTGATTACCAAAAAGAAAAACACGCTATTATGATAGAGTAATGTAACACTCCATTTTATCCTCAACGCATTGTTAATTTATACAAATACACATAACCAGTGCACTTTGAGAACCAGTTACCTAAGCCATGGGTTTTTAGAGGCAACCAACAACCTCCAAGGCAGCAAGGGAGAGCTTTTTCCATCACTACCACTGAAGAGAATCCTGACAAAAAAGTGGTGAAAGGTATGCTAGTTATTCATTCAAGAATAGAAATGTCAGTGAAAAAATTATAATAATTTAAAGGTACTTATTATTTTATATCTAGAATTTTTAGTAGAATAATTGAAACATCACCACAAATAATGGAAGTAGATATGTCAGTGAAAAAAGTAAATGGGGAAATTATTGCATCCCACAAATATAACTCATCCCCTGTCAAAATTTGTGGATTTAACTTCCCAGTGAACCTCATCAAACTTACCTTAGTGGAATTTGATGCAATTATTGGCACGAATTGGAATTATCTATATATATCCAACATAAATTGTCGTGAGAGGGAAATCACTATCTATATGGTGAATCGACCCCCGATTCTATACAACTTCAAGGAGAAGGATCAATATTATTTAGCACCATCATCTCAATCATGGATATTACTTCCCCATGATCATGCGTATATTTCTCATATTATTGACTCTATGGAAGGAACCATCCTCGAAGACATGCCTATTGTGAGGGAATTTGAAAATGTGTTTCTTGAGGAATTTCCTGGCCTTCCTCCTAGAAGATATGTTGAATTATCAATTGATATTATACCTAGGGAATTTCTAATATCAAATAATCTATATATAATGGATAATGTGTAGCTTTAAAAGCTAATGAAAATACTACTGGAGAATTTGGATTAAGGGTTTATACTCCCAAGTGCTTCACCATGGGATTCACCTGTCCTCTACGTCAAGAAGAAAGATGGGTCGATTAACATTTGTATTGATTATCGTGAGATTAAAAAATCATGATAAAGAACAAGTATCCTTTTACATGAATTGATTACTTGTTTGATTAGATACATAGAGCACAATAATTCTCCAAAGTGAATCTACGGTCAGGATATTACCAAGTAAGAGTGAAGAAAGAGGATATCCAAAAGACTACTTTTCGTACAAGGTACAATAAATATGAATGCATAGTAATTCCTTTTGGGCTCACTAATGCTTCTGAAATCTTCATGGACATGATGAATAGAGTCTTTAGTGATTACCTTGAAAATTTTCTGGTAGTCATTATAGAAGATATTATAAAATACTCCAAAACCAAGGAGGAGCATGAGGAGAATCTAAGCACCATACTAGAGACCTTGCGAAAGGAGAAGCTCTATGCAATGTATATCAAGTTTGAGTTCCAATTAGAGGATGTTTAATTATTGTGGAATATCATCATAAGAAATGGGATATATATGGATAATTAAAAAAATAAATTGAGCGTTGGATGAGGAAAACATCTGTGATGGACATCCATAGCTTCCTATGGTTAGCTGGATATTATCGCCGATTTCTGAGAAATTTTTCACGATTGTCAAACCCTCTTAACAAGCTAACTCATAAGGAGTCAATTTTTATTGAAATCATGAATGTGATGAAATATTCATGGAGTTGAAGTAGATTATTATAACTTCGCATATGATCACACTACCCACAAGTGGGGAGATTTTTTAATCTTCAACGATGCATCAAAGAAGGGACTTGGCTGTGTGTTGATGCAGAATGAAAAATTCATCACCTATGCCTCAAGGAAGATGAAAATTCATGAGAAAAACTATCCCAAAAATGATCTAGAGTTAGAAGCTGTGATATTTGTGTTGAAAATATAATGGAATTATCTCTTTGGGGAAAAGTGTTAAACATATACGGATCCAAAAAGTCTCAAATATATATTCACACAAGAAGAGATGAACATGTGCCACGAAGATTGTTAGGTCTCATCAAGTATTACAAAGGTAGAATCCATTACCAACCTGGGAAATCAAACTAGGTGGATGATGCTCTAAGTAAAAAGGTGATGACAATTGAAAAGCATCTAATATTCTTATATTTGATTAATATGGACATGGGAATCATCAATAAGGGAACATCATCCATCTTTTCACAAATTATTACTTAATCATCTTTTTTAGAAAGATTAAAGGATTCTCAAAAATATGATGTTGGTATTCAGAAGAAAGTGGTAGCTATCAAAAATGGAAATCCTTGGAGATCAATGTTAATGAATAAGGAAGTGTGAGATTTGGGTCAAGAATATATGTTCCATGAAATCTGGAGTTAAAAAATGAACTTTTGGATGATGCACGTAGTTATAATTTATCCATTCACCCAGGAACCACAAAGATGTATTGAGATATCCAAGAGAATTATTGGTGGGACAATATGAAGAAGTAGATCATTTATTATAGATCTAAGTGCCTGGTATGTCATCAAGTGAAGGTTGAGAGAATGAACTATAAGAGGATGATTCAACCATTACCCATACCAACATGGAAATGGGAACACATCACTATGGACTTTTTCACTGGACTTCTAAAGACATCCAAGGAAAACAATGTTATCTGGGTTGTTGTGGATCATCTCACAAATATGACACACTTCATTGTAATTCGAGAGGATATATCACTAGATCAACTGACATGAATATTCATTAAATAAGTGGAAAGGATTTATGGTGTACCAATATTAATTGTATACGATTGAGATCCAAGATTCACCTCTACGTTCTCAAAGAGTATCTAATATTCTCTGAATACTTGGATGAACTTCAGTACAACTTATCAACCTCAGATTTATGGCCAATATGAGTGGACTATCCCAATACTTGAGGACATTTTGAGATCATTCTCAATGTACTCCCAAGGAGGACAGTATCAACATCTTCCTCTGGTTGAGTTATCTTACAACAATAATTTTCACTCAAGTGTCCCAATGGAACCTTATGAATCTCTTTATGGGAAGAGGTTCACAACACCAACATGCTAGGATGAAGTTGGAGAGAAAAAAATTACAGGTCCAGAAATGGTTGAAGAAATGGTGGAGAATGTTAAGACCATCTAGTAGCACATCAAAGATACTCAGAGTCGAAAAAGGGCTATGATGACAACCGTTTATGAGACCTAGAGTTTGATGTTAGAGATATAGTTTTCCTCCACATATCTCCATTGAAGAGAGTGATGAGATTTGGGAAGAAGGGAAATATTTTTCTAAGTAACATTATCCCTTTTGAGATCCTTGATCTCATTAGAGTAGCAGCCTATCAACTAGCACTCCCACTGAACCTGTCTCAAGTACTTGATGTATTCCATGTATCACTATTGAGGAAGTGCATACCTGGACCATCACATGTACTCAATCTTGAGGTGGTACCACTAGAGAATGAAATTTTATATGATAGAAGTCAGTGATTATCATAGATCATAGGAAAAAATTTCAATGAAATAAGATAATTACCCTCTTGAAAGTATTTTGGAGAAACCAAAAGTTTGGAGAAGTTGTATGGGAATTAGAGGAAGTGATGAGGTAGAGTTACCGTTATCTGTTTTAGTGTGGAAAAAAATGAAATTTCGAGGGAGAAATTTATTATGGGGGAAGGTTGTAATGACCGAATAATTTATGAATAAGATTCCCTTTATTTTAATTTCTTATAGATATAGAATACACATACACTCTTTTTTTTTATTATTATTGGGTTTAAATAACCATTAAGTATCATAATCATTGATAATATAGTTTTTGAACAATCATCAAACAACTAATATAAATATATAGTAAAAAAACACTTTAGACATAGATAAAGAAGATGATGGCCTCATCTAGTAGACCGGTCTATAAAAAGCTTATTTTTTAGATCTTGGAAAGGAGGTACCATCACTAGGGTTCTCTCTTGACCAGTCCCAAGATGAGGTTCAACACGTTAAGATTGAATAGAATCACTTATGAGAGAAGTTCAAGTTAATAGAGATTACCCACTAGGAAATGTTATCTGAGTCACCCCAAGAGTCTGTGACCATAACACACCTCACCCTTAGGTCTTTTGTGGTTTTTAAAAGGTTTTATCTAACAAGGTATTAATTACTTATTATGTAATCCCTTTTTATAAATAAAAGTTGTATTCCACCAATTATTATAAGAGAATAGTCTTGCTTAAAAAAATGGTGAATCTGATAAATTGATTTTTCAGGTAAAAATTGTACTTTTGAGAAATATATACATCAAGGTTTTTATTAATATTATTATAAAAACAATTCTTATAAATTATTTCTATATCAATTCCTTATCTATAAATGATTAGGAAATCAGTTTCATAAGAGTTATATTTTTATACGATAAAACAAAAAGTGTATTTTTAAAGAATTTATTTAAAGGAGTTAATGAATTTTTGAGATAATTAATATTTGAATAAAATATTATTATAAAATTAGTTTTATTAATAATAAATGAGTATATAATTTTTATGAAGTTAAATTTAATTATTATTATTGTTTAAAAACTGTTTTAATCAAAACCCATCATTTTTTCAATAAATACCGGTTATCATTTGAAAAGTGAAAATTCACATATTCATAAAATTATTTAGATAAAATGGACATTATTTTATGAATCATGATGCTAAAATTATCCAATGGTGAATTTTTCATAATTTTCTAAGACAATCAATTTTTTTGGGTAAAAACTAAATTATATATAAATATATAATGTTATTTATGACATCATAGTGACCCAATAGTGATGTAATAAATAAAATAAAAAGGATAATTGACAAAATATATGTTTTAACTTTAAAATAATGTTATTTTATATTTATTTTAATTATTATATAATTCCTTAGTGAATCCTCCAAAATGTATAACATAATTTATGATTTTGAGTTCATTTATTTAATAATGTGACTCAACTCCCCATAAGAAAGGATAATATTTTAATATATTTGGCCCATGGACATATAAAATAATTTTTTTACAATCCTCTTTGAAAAAAAAACTATTGGAAAAAATGGTGGGATGTTTTTTGGTTTTGAATATTTAATTATATAGATTCCATAACCTATGTTTTTGAAATATTAATGAATTCCTCTATCATTTCCTATAATAAACCGCTCAGGATCCCTATTATCTTCACTAAAAATCCATGTATAACGTGCCTACTCTGTACTCCCCTCTCCAGAATCCCCTCCAAGTCACTCCAAGGTCTCAATAATCCCCTTTTAAAGCCTTTGAGGTCACACACTCAAGTTAGGGTTTCCTTATTTTCTCATTTTTATCCAAGTTTCCTTATATTGTCACACCCTTTTATATTCAAATAAAAACGATGGGGTATTTTTTTAACACTCCCACATACCTCCCTTATTATTTTTTAATGATGTTATACCCCTTTATATCTCATTAATAAATCCCATGTACACCCATTACCATACAGAAATTTCATAAGAGTTATTTCATTCCTCCTTCTTCGAGTTTCTTTATTGTGTTATGACTTATATTTAGAAATTAAAGATGTTAGAACATGTATTTATATTATCCACTTACTTCCAATTTCATGTCTAAATTATTAGAGTCCCCTTTCTCTCTCATTAACCCATTTTATAAATCCCCATGTGATATCGTTATGCTGTCAAAATTGCACTGTGATTTTCCATGCCAAAATCATCGTGTAGTGAATACCATTACCATTTATCTATAGAGGGTGTTCACCATTATGCACATATACTAATTTATTATATAATTTCATATATTTGTTACACATTTATTTATCATGGAATAAATTATTAGGTTTAATGAATCCATGATATATGATCAATGTGGAACACTTAAGTAAGAGATTGAAATGATTATGAAGGGTGCACCCTGATAGCTCTATAAAGCATTGGGTAATGTTTAGTATCATGATATGTCATATTGGGATAAGGTTTTACTTAATTAATTTATAGGACTTTTTTACATCATGTTGGGATATGAGTTTACCTGATTCCTTTATGTTAATGTTGTAGTGTTTTAATTTTTTCCCACATTTCCAAGTCATGATAACCATGATATATCTTGCCTTTATGTTCATATTTTTCTTCTTCTCCATTGATATGACTATTTACTAACATGTATTTTATTATTCATGTTATGACTTCTTTATTACCTCATTGGGATTTTTATCTCAACATTTTCTTACATATGTCATGAGGTTATCCCATTCAATGCTAAGTACAAAAGAATGTTGTGGTCATGTAAAATAAGTTTTCAACAAAGTCGTTATATTTTATATATCAAGTTGTCATGTAATGTTACAAATCCCTAAATACACTAGAATACTCAATATTTTGGGTTGTATTAAGTGAAAATTTATGTAATAAATAATGTCTAACGATGAAATAAAGATAAAGTTGTTATATAAATTCTCATTACGTTTTTTATGTTGAAAATGAGATAAGAAATCCAAATGATAAATTTCATTTAATTAATAGCTTCCTATCCTAACTGGTTGATATACATCACCAATAATACATTCACTATGATAATTCCTAAGAAACAATTGGAATCCTATATTTTCAAACGTTTTTTCATCAATATTATGTTGAAAAATATTCTGTAGGAACAACTTCAGAAACATATCACTGAGTTATTTCTTTATGAGAAGTATTTTCAACTATAGGTCAAAAATTAGGTTTATGAATAACATCTGAGGATTTAGTTTTGGGTTGTTTGAAAACAAATAGATCGGTTTAATAAAACTTAACATTCAATTTTTTCACAACCAAAAAAATTTTTTATTAAAAAATATGTAATCCTTTCTAGTAGTGGAATAACATAAAAATATTCCTTCATCATTTTTTTGTGAAAAATTATTAATGTTGTTTTTAGTATTCATAATGAATAATTTCTAACCAAAAACATTAAAGTAATAAAATTTTTGTTTTTTTTTCTATCCACAACTTATAATGATTTTTATTAAGAAAATGTATACCTAAAACGTGATATATATAGTATAGAAAACTGTACTAACCGCTTCAACCAAAAAATGTTTAGCTACTGATTATTCATATAGTATGGATCTAGTAATATCCCAATAAATTATATTTCTTATTTTAACTATACCATTTTTTGATGGGTTTTAGGTGCTCAAATGTTATAATAAATAAATTTATTACTACAAAAAGTTTCAAATTTATAATTTTAAATTATCCACTATGATTACTAAGAAAAGTGATCATGGAGAGAATTTTCTATTTTTTATCTCTAGGAAATTTTTTTTTAAATAAATAAACTCATAAGATTTCTTTGTTAGAATATAGAGTCATGTGTATCTAGTATAATCATTAACTAAGATATATACATAGTATTTTCCACCAATAATTCCTATTTTTGTAAGTCCAAATAAGTCCACGTGCACTAACTGTATGGAGTCAGAAGCTAGGACTTAACAAATTGATTTAAAACTTGAAATACATTTCATCCCATATTTACAAGGATCACAAACTTTTAAATTATCATGTCTAAGTTCTAACAGATACTTAACAAGTCTATTCCATATAAACTTAGCTAAATTATTCGTATTACTATGTCATAACCTTCTTTTCCATGACAATGATTGATCTACTACTACCATAGGGCACGGTAAGTCTTAGTTCCTAGAGTCTTCTATTTTGATTGTGTAAACATTATTATATCGATTTGAAGAATGAATAAATTCATCCTTGGACATATTTACAATAAATTTATCATTTCTAATGTTCACATGTAAAACTTCATCACATAATTTACTTATTCTAATATGGTTTTGATAAAGTCCTAGAAAAAAATATTTGAGACAAAAAATTTTCCAAGAATATAATATTACCTATTGTAATGATTTCCTCGTTTTCATTATCTATTAATGGTAGATTTCCTCCTTTGAACTTGATTATATTATTTACTAAAAATTTATTTCCAGTCATATTATTAGTGTAACCACAATCATTATACTAAATTTTCTTATTTTTGGTACTATAATTCTTATAATGAAAATATTTAAATTAGTTTTTTGGAAACAAATCCTTCTTATGTTTGGTATTATATGAAAATTTATATTAGGTAACCACACATGGATAACATTAATACATTGAGAAAATTTCATTTCCTTAAAAAACAACATTTATGTAAACTAAGAATCTAAACTCCATTCAAAGAAAAAAATTTCTTCCAATGTCCACCAATATTGAATTTTGTAAAAAATAATGCACTTTTGGGAATAAAATAGTTATTACCAAATATAGGATTATTATAAGTAATGCCCATTGAATAATTATTACCATGAGTTTTAATTTCCTTGTAAATCTTATCGAATTTTTTCTTACCAATGGTAAATACAGACACAAGTTTCTACAAATTAGATATTCAAGATTTCAGTTATTCAAATATATTATTTTACCCATTTAATGTTGAACTAGAAAAATGTTTCTCAATATTAGTTTTTAATTTTTTTCTCAGAAATATTTTTCTCATGTTCTTTTGAAATACTATAACTTTATAAATTTTTATTATCCATATATTTAGAAAGAATGGATATTTTTTTAGTAAAAAGCGTTATTTTTGAATCTTCATTTTCCAGTTTTTATTTGGAATCATCATATTTATAAAAAACATACAATTTTAATTTTCTAAAAGTTTTTGAAAATCTAGAAACTTAATTATAACAAGGTAATGTATTATCTTCTATTAAAGAATATTATGGATCAGAAGATGTAGAATTATTTTCATAAAGATAATTTTTATTTAAATATATACTAGTAAGGTATTAAGTATTGTGTAACTTAGACATTAATAATTTTTTACTGAAGATATTTCGATGAAAGGAATAATGTTCATATTCCCAAAACATTCATTTTAAGAATAATTTTATAAAGAATCTACCCCATTGGAACTCCATGTTTCAGAAGCATTAATGATTTTATTTTTTTTATACTTATAATATATATTTGATTTTGTATTTATATTTATTTCATTCTTGTTTTATATTTTGATCTTAGTATAATAAGTTAGAATATGTCCATATTTCTTACATTCATAATAAGTAACCTCAGAACAATTCTTTCAAATTTTATCCTTATGAACTTTTTGTACCTGTACTGAAAATATTTATTACCCATAATATAGTTCATCCTTCTATCAAGTTGATCCAAATGATTTTCCGAATGTTTTTATGATATAAAATTATATTCAACAAAAACATTCTTCTTTCTTAAAGTCTTTATAATTTTTTCTAGAGACTAGAAATTAGATGGATTACTTGATGTTGTAGAAAAACCAACTACACCATTTCTATTTTTATATTTCTCATAATCTCTATATAATATCAATTCATTTTTCTTGAGGGTTATAATAAGATCATGAAGAGTTGTGTTTTTAATATTTATTATTTCATCCAAAATGTTTCATTTCGATTCCCACTAAATTTGAATTATATCAATAATATTTTAAAAAAAATATCATCATCAAAAAATTTCTCTCCAAGAGATTGTAAACTATGGAAATATTTTATAAACCATTAGTTCATCTTTGAATATTTCTATCCAGGTGAAAAATAAAAGTCTTAGTAATATACACAAAGCAGTGATGTTCTTGTTTCAATGACATTGGATGTACCAAAATGTTTTACAAAAAACATACTCCAAATAATAGTGGCAGTTTCTTAGTATGATATCTGACTATAAATAATAATTTTCACATAACACAATAAAGAATTTATGACTTTTTATTTCATAAGGTATTCTATCTTCATAGCATTAGAAAAATCAGAAACATATATTTTCGGAATCTTGTAATTTCAAGTCAGAATAATGAAATTATCAACTCCAATGTTAATCACAGATTTTTTCAATTTATCTCTCAAATATTCATAGTTATTCCAATCAATGATAGGTGGTGGACTAGGATTTCATATTATCATGATATATAAAACACATACCATCTATATTAGAAAAAGAAAAACTATTTTTCTAATAAAACACATTAGTTTGAAAAAAATTTATAAAAA
This sequence comes from Viscum album, assembly GCA_963277665.1. NCBI lineage: Eukaryota > Viridiplantae > Streptophyta > Magnoliopsida > Santalales > Viscaceae > Viscum > Viscum album. The sequence continues at coordinate 2,077,980,870 of OY728141.1, read as the reverse complement.
AGGAGTTTATAAAACATGTAGTTGATAGAATAAATAAACATAGAAATATATAGTAGTACAACATGATCTGATACCGATTATTGGATCGAAAGAGTAACTAAGATGGTTATTAATACAATAGGGGTGAATTTTAGTTTAAAGAAAGTAAACTTCAACAAAACACAATAAATCTTTAAGAAAAAATATCAACCTCATAGATTATCCCATGATTAGAGTGTAGAATTAGAATATCATATTGGCTGATTATATCAAATTATTTTTTAATCATTATCTCAAATACAAGAATAAAACAAATGATAAAACTTATTTGTTAAAAAAAATTATATCCTAATGTGTAGAATAGACAAAGGCTTCTAAAAAACAAAAAATATAAAAGATATTCAACGTAATGATGTCTTATAAGATATATTAAAATAATTCACCATTTTAGCCATACGAGTAAAGGTTTTCAGCAACCCTGACTAAACATATACATAGTTTTATACCTACTATATATTCTATAATTTCTTACCCGGAAATCTTTTGATATGATGATTAGAATAGATCTTTATTTCTATCCTTGGAAGCCCTATATATGTTGATCGACATCTGTCTTCCTAGCCTCAAAATCCCTTGATCCGATGAATTAGATTCACCATATTACTATACCCGAAATCCGTCAATCATAATAGTGATCGAACACAAAATAAAAAATATCATGTTATAAATGAAACAACCCTAAGAAGGATTCTATAGAATGATAAATCTCTGAAGTATTACAATGACCAAGAGTGAGATGTTCGCACAGATCAAACCATAGAAGACTTGAGTTGCAAAAATATTTTAGTAACAACTCTTCAAATGACCCTATATTTATAGTAAAACCTCCAATTATAATATTTCTGAGTTTTTTTCAACAACCATTGACATCTTTCACTTGATATCTCATCATGATCAGACATAAATCAATATCTGTGATTGTTTTTTAGAACCATTATGATGCTAAAGTGTATTATTTAAGATAGAAAAAAGTTAATATATTTTATTATAATCATAGTATAGAATTATTTACTCCCTTATAATTTTTTAATTTAATAAATATTATAAGGATCAATATGATGTATCAATACCAGTATCAGCCCGATGGTCATGAATTGTTTTAGTAGGATATAAAAGAAAAAAGTCAAACAAATACTCACGATAGAGATCAATATGATTAATTAGACATATCTTTGATTCAATGAATCTTATTGAAGAGTAATAATTTTAAATTAGAAATAAAATATAATTATTGATATTTTAGGTAAAAAAATTAATTTCTTGAAAAACATACTAACTCAATTAGGACATAAAAATTTAGAAAACATATTTTTAAGAAGGTGTTTGTGATTTCCAAAAATAAATAAATATAAAAGTAAGAATTAGAAATTATAACTCAACATTAATCATCTTCATAATATTGGAAATATAAGCATAATAAATGGATGATCTCAAATACTCAGTAAGGTGAAAAAATGATTGATATATCATTAAGGGTTAAATCATAAGAATACGAGAAAACTTGTGCATGAGAGAAATTTTAAATTAAAAATAACACTGAACAATATGAGTTTTCCATATGTCATGATACAAGGAAATGGTACCTCAAGTATGAACATATTCACCATTTAATAAGAGTGTGAGATAATAAAATAGATATATGAATCCTTATCATAAGAATATGACATAGAAACATGGTATGTCATTGAATCATACAATATTAAGGAATTATGGCACAATAATAAGCATATTAAATATTGTGAACCAAGATACCTGGATAAAATTAATATAAAAAAATATTGAAAAATAAATCAATATCCTATTCAAATAAATAAACTTTTAACAGATCTAGTTGCATAATGTTCAAATAGTTAACCTTTGAACAAAGATACTATATCATATTCACAAAACAAACTTGTGAACAAAGATACCCGTATCTCATTTTAATAAAAAATTGTGAAAAATATTTCTACATAAAGTTAAAACAAAAAATTTGTGAATAAACATTGATTAATCATGTTCATACAAAACAATGTGAGTAAATATTCTTGTATCACATTCACACACCAAATTTGTGAGAAAAGATAAAAGTACAACACTTATATAAAAAAACCTTTTGAACAAAGCTAATTGAATCCCATTAATGAAAATTTTCATCATCTCATGTGATATGAAATTATTACTCATTAATTGGAGGAAAATATAAGGCCACATCCATAGACAACCATACAAATGTTAGACAATTGAATTGAATTATTTATCACATCATAGAGAACCTGTGAAAATAAAAATGGGTTCTGTTACATTTCAGGAATGTACCACTAAATATGACTAAAATAATATATATAGTAGCTAGGAAAAATAAAAATCCAAAAAATATATTTCTATATGAAAATTTAGAGGGTGAATCAAGAAAAATTAATATTATGGAAGAAATTCCTTTATTGATAATTGGAAAAATTAATTCAAAATCATAATTTTTTTAAGAAAATAGATTTAAATTTGGTGTAATTGAAGATGGTATGGGTCACTATTAAGATCTATTTTAAAAAATATCACTTTTTTGAAATTAAAAAGAAATAAATATCAAAATCATTTTTTTGAAAAAAATTTCAATAATGAATTATGAAAAAAGATATAAAGGCTTTAAAAATTTTAAGTGAGAAAAATTTGAATAATTTTCCTTTTAAAAATAATATTCAATAATAATACCTTGAAAAATATATATAGAATTTTAAAAGGTAAAGTGAAATCATTTTAAAAAAAAAATAATTTTAAAAATTATCAGTAATAATAAAACCTTCAAAATACATAAATATTATCCCAATTAATTTTTAGTGTAAGATAAAACATTTGATTATGAAACAATGGAAAAAAAATTATTGTTTTAAAATAACTTAATTTTATACCCATATAATTGAATAAATAAAAAAACCCTTCGAAAAGATGATATGGGAAATATGATGCTCACATGAGATAATAGATAATTTGTTTTCCCTATATAATGGATAATAATAGTAGGAAGAGAAAATATATACATGGAAGAAAAAGTTCCTATTTGGAGAGTACGAGGAATGTTCACAATATCATCAATCTTTATTAATAATTAAATACATGTATCTAATTACCAAAAAAAGAATGATGAAAGGAATTTTAATAACATCGTGAAACAACATAAATCATCTTTAAAACCACATTCAATGAGTAATATTTATCACTCATAAAATGATGTTGAGTTAAGAAAAATTCATTAGAAAATAAGAAACATTTCAATAGAAACCCTTTGAAAAGTGTGATTGAAATTGTTCTTCGATTAAGTTGAATAAATGAAAATTCAAGATATTAGATAACCATTATTAAATATACAAACAACTTAAATAAAATTAGGTTCATAAAACAATACATGTCTCAATGGAATGAAAATTGAGATGAAATACCCTTACATCATTGTTTTCTTTCAAATTTTTTTTGAATGTTAGAACATGGGATGGATTTATAATCCCATATATTTCATTATAATTATGATGAAATAAATATTTGGAAAATATAAATAAACCATAAAAATTAAACTAGTGGTATCATATCTCAATGAAGAAATATTGAGATGCCAAAACCCTAAAATTATATCCCACTTAGTCAAATGTTTTCTAAACTCTTACATAAAAATAACTATTCTAATAGAATATTTCATAAACTTATACATACTAATAAACTTTTAAAAAATTCAATTATAATAATTTATTACAAATATATTATGTAGTTATATTTTATTCTCATAATTAAATGTTAAGAGATTTGACCATTTTTTTAGTTCTAGTTTCCTATAGGTGGTAGTAATTTATTGCTATAGATTAAAAGTTAATTATTATATGAAAATTATTAGTATTGGTATAGTTGTTTTATAATGATTTATAATTTTAAAATTTCATTTCATAATGATTTTTGTTATAAATTTGTATTGAGAATTCGGTGATGGGTTTGTTTTGGTAATATTCACAAATGAGGGGTGGTATATTAATAATGGGTTTGAAATTTATATTATCATTCCATAACCCAAAAAATTATAAAATTATTATTTTAAAATATCACCCGTAATCATGTTTCTATATTTATTCATGATATAAATTTGTTGTATTTTTCATGTAGGTGGTCAAACCAACTCAAACAATAATATTCTATAATAGATGGGTGCGTACGATAAAGTGATTATTTTTTTCAAAAAATCATTATCACATAAGCATAATGAAATTATTTAGATGTTATTAATTTTATAAAACTTATTTTAAGATTATTTTATTAATAATATAATATTTGAATGAAAAAAATACACCACTTTCATGGAGGCGGTAGTCTGAATGTATGCACCGGTGACACATTTTCTTTCAAAAGACCATGAGGAATATAGGGAATTATTTATAGTATAAGAATATTAATAATATTTTTTCTATTATATTAATTATTTTAATATTATTTTAGAACCATTATTGTAAGGTGATGCTAAAAAATAATTTATGTCATCCATGGTTGTGGTTATAGATATTGTGAAACAAATACCCATAGTTGGGGCTTTCATCAATACATTGGAATAAGATAAAAGTAATCACATCTTGAAGGAAAAACTAGGTTTTTAGTCTTAGTAAACTAGATACATACTTGGTTCCCATATTAAATTTGAATAAAAAATTAAAAAAGAATTTCTTTTCAAGAATATCATTATTCCATCTAGCATATTCTAATATATCTTTCATAGTACACTTCATGAATTTTGGGGAAAGGAAAAAAATAAGGGTAATCTCAAATGATCAGTTAGGGTTATGTATATCAAAATCTATCATGGATTAATGAGAATAATAAATATATAAAGGTAAATGTAAGAACACACAATTAATTTAAATTATTTTACTATCATATTAAATATAGAAAAGTAAATGACTGAAAACAAATTCCATTCAATCAATAACAAGACTATCATAATAGGATAAGGTACAATCAATATGGAAATTAAAATTACTACAAACATTTTCCTTTTAACAAATAAACTAAAAAATAAATGCATATAGAGATAATATCATAGGGAAAATATAATGTAAAATAATAATTTAATTTGTAATGAAAGAAATTACTAATTATTTATTGTCATGTTTCCCAGGAATATGATATCTTTACCATCAAGATCTATAATCAAGACACTTTATAGCTAATGTGTAGAAACCCATTTTACGAACTATATCCAATTGATTCATCTCATGAGACTACCAATGCATTAAGAGGATATCTTTAATCAGGACGACCTGTGTATTTCATGTCCATAACATTCCTCATATATTTAATAATCTATTTAATTTTTAAATAATGCGGCTTATAATCAAATGTATGTATTTAGTAATGAGTATGGATTTAAAAATATTTTTCAAGATAAAAAAAGAAATTAAATTTAGAACAAAATATCTATAAATGATATAAAATTTAAATAATAAACATATCTATGACAAAAAAATATGGATATTTAAGGGAAATTTAATGTCAAATGATCACTGAAAAGTGAAAATTTAAAAGGAAACTTATTTAATAAAAAAAATAATCAAGTAAGTGATTTTCAATACAATCACGAAATCAAAATAATCAAAAACCATACAAATGAAGAATAATTATTGTTTTTATAAAACATATACTCAATGTATTATATTCAAAATAATGTATTGTTATCATGGAAGATTAAAAATACACAAAAAATATCTTTAAAAACATTCTTGATGAAATATTATTTTCATTTTCAAAATCAATTTTTTTTAAAAGTTCACAAGAAAATTTCAAATTCTTTTTTATGAAAATAATATTTGAAACATATAATGTATGTTTTAAAAACTTTTATTGGTCATGATTGATAAAATTTTTGTTCATTCTGTAAATGTAAAAAAAATGATTTCATTCACATTTTCAATAAAATAAAAAGGGCATTTTTTGAAAAATGACATTAAGATTAATTTAAAAAAATTAAAATGTAAAACAAGGTTAAAAAATTCTTTTAATAAAACACATTAGTAATTTATTTTTTTTAAAAAAACATTATTATAAAAAATGGTTTGGAAAATAAGGGTTTTCGACTAAAGAGATAAATAAAGAAGAATTTTCTTAAAAATATTTTCACAAATATTTTAAGTACTAAAGAGCTGATAAATTGTACTATTACATGAATATTTTCATGAATAAAAAATGGAGGAAAATGGTATGGGATTTTTATAAAATTATCAAAAAAATTATATAACTAAAATTCAATGGTAAACAATCTCTACGGGAATGGGATTATTAAATAACCCCTCACAATAATCATAATGTTGAAGTAGTAATTTTCTAATGAATAGATTATGTGTATCGACTATAAATCCATATAATAAATTATAAATACAAAATAATATAATTAAAAGTCATTACACACATAATATTATAGTATAAAATATTATGATGAAGTAATATAACCTAATGAAATTAAATTGACTTATTAAATTATTTACCACTTGGTAACTCTTAAGTAAATTTTCCAAGGATGGTATAATTTAAAATGAAACATAAAATACCATGAATTATTAATTAATAATTACATTACATGAAAAAGGATTATTATATACACCATGTAATATAAATTAGTTGCATAACAGTAAAATATTCCTCAATGAAGAGAAATTGAGATGTATACCCTCACCACACACTTCTTTTTTGGTCGTATGTTCCTTAAAATAAAATATATTGGTTTTAGAATTTTTAATAACTTATCCTAGAATTATATTAATATTTATAATATTATATATGATCCTTTAATAATATCTTATCACATTTGTGATAATAATCATTGATTATTATCTTTTTTTTTCGGGTTATAATTGCCTGGTTTTCTCATTTGTGTTTTATTATAATAGATCTGTTTCTTGTTTATATTATATAGTTACGTCATATAAGGAATAAAAATCAGGAAATTATCATCATATTTATACATCAATTATAATTTTATGAACAATCATGAAATATGTTTTTGAAAAATGAACTTTGTTGCGATCATAGAGATGGTAGGCCGTATGTACAAATGAGTAACAATTCCATTTTTCAGTGATTAGTATGAAGAGGATTTAAGTAATATTTTATACTTATATAATTATAATAATAACATAAATACCATATTAGTTATTTAAAAATACTTATATATATCATCCGTGTGGTGCGTTTACAAAAATAGAGTCACATCTCTTTGTGAAGGCGGTAGTCCACACGTACATAAAAGACGTTGTCTTCTTTAATTGAGTGAAAATATAACAAATAAAATTTTATATTATCCTTAAAGAATAAAATTTATTGCATTAATAGAACAATTATTTAATTTATAACACATATATTCATTAAATTTATCCTTATTATATTTTATGTAAGGCGTTAATGAAAAACGATTCACATTGCTTCGCAAAGCGATAGTCCGACGTACACATGAGTGACATTATCGTATCACCTAGAGAATGGAATGTAAAATATTATGTATTATATAATGACTTAATATGTATAATTATGTATAAATATCATATATATATATATACTTTATATCCATCATCATACCAAACTAGGAGAGGAGGTAATGGAAAAATGAATGACATCATTTCAAGAGGTGGTAGTCTATCGTACAAATGAATGATGAATATGTAGCCCATTTTATAGAAGTAAAGATGGTTTTAGTTAAATAAATTAACATTAAAACATATCAAAATAGAGTATATATAAAGTTTATTATATCATCACATTAAAAAAAATTAAGGGGGGTGGAGTATGATATAAAATTAAAACACTCATTGAATAATGTTACCTCTTATTCAGGTATCTTCCATGGGATTGCACCAAATCCTCCCTAAGATAGATTCATACACAAAATATAGATTCTAGTATTAGCGGAGGTAAATTTTGATTTGATTTTTTAGGTATTTTCTGAACCAAAATGGGTTTACGGTGTGAATAAGAGTAGATAGGGGTAACCATTTATAGGTGATTTGAGTGGCACAATTGTAATTTTTGAAAAGAATGAATTATACCCACATTTTATCAAGAAAAAAGGTTCCAATAATGTAAAATTATCTATAAAATAATGTATAAGTACAATATTTTACCATTAAATAGATTTTAGATAAGATTTTAGGTTTTTGTAACCCTTATCGTATTTGTTTAACCCCAAGGTGAATCCATTTTCAACTTAACCACAGTAAATAATTTTTTCTGTTATAACTATTTATTTTGGGAAAAATTAATTTTTAATTATTATAAATTGTAAATTAATCTAATTAAAACATTTAATTCATTTTTAAAAATTCAATTCAAGCAATAGAAAATTTTAATTTTAAAATAGATCCCATTAGCATGATGAAGAAATGAGTTTTCAAAGAGAAAATGTTCAAATGCATTCATGGTTTTTGTATAAAAATTAAATATAGAAAATATTAAAATTAAAGAAATAACATTAATTGATATAAATTTGAGCTAATTATTCTTTAAAATTAATTAAAAATATAGTTTATGTTTATACATAATTTTAATGAAAAGGAAATTTTTAATTAAAATTCATTATTTTTCAATATTCATAAAAAAATGAATATTTTAAGTAAAAATCCCAAGAATTAACCCTTAGATAATTTTTATATTCTGATTTTAAAAAGAAATCTCATTTAAAAAAATAATATTTCGAAAAGAGGTGAAAATTATAATTAACTTATGTGCACAAAGCATGACTAAACTGTCTTTTATAAAAAATATTTTTTTTTTCAGAAAACATTAATTTTTTTGGATTAAATTATTATTATTTTAATTATAATGAATAGATAATCATAATATTCCCATTTTAGTTTCTATTATAAATATTTATAATTTAATGGCTATGATATAATGTTATTCTATATCTCAGTTCATTTAGACTCGAGGTTTTGTGTTTTGCATGCTACAAAAGATATTAACTTTTAAAAAAATCATGGGTTGTCTTAAGATAGGCGTTACATGTCACATATTATATTGAATGAAATATTTTCATTTTTATAATTTTTGGTTATAAAATTACCCTCACCTTAAACAAATTTCATCCTCTCAATTTAAACTCGATCTCAGTAATCAATGGTTTAACATTTGGAAATACCATTGTTGAAAAACACACATTGTAAAAGTTTTAGTAAAATGTTATCATAATAAATGATAAATGTATGTTCTAAGGTCATATGTTATAACAAATAACCAGGTTTCCAAATAGGATATCATTGGTGGTATGTGAATACATGGACATGAAAGAAAATATTAAATAATAATAGAAAGTTATTGAGGATATTGATCACAAGGAAGTGAATGATCAATGAAAAGTTAAGGGTCCCAAAAAATGATGATATAAAAGGACATATGTTCCAAAAAATGAAGGTATTAGGATAAAATTTTATTTCAATACCATTTTCCTAGAGTTGAGTAATTCTTTTATTATCTTAGAATATATGTGAATATACTTACTTGATATATTTCTATTTCATAAAATCAATTTGATCACTTGGTTGATCTTTTATTAATTTACAATTTATCCTTTAATCTAAGAAATGAATACCCAAAATGGAATGTTTATTTCTAAAGAACTAAAATTCACTTTTTACCGATTGTATGATCCATAAAGAGTGAAAAATATTTTCATATTACCATTTTAAAAAACCAATATGTTTATCAAAAATAATAAATTCATCTCTAAACCTTATTGATAGAACCACTGGTTCATAATTAATATTTATTTTTCAAATACATTATCTAAAACCATTGAAATATTAACCCGCATATCGCATAGGCCAGTGGTAGGAACTAAAATATTATCATCATTCAGTCATGGTTTTAAGACTCATAGCCTTTATGGATGCATCTCATTGTCACTAGGCATACAAGTTGTCCATTTTCTAAAACTCCATTAATATAATTCATCTAATGTCTGGAAAAAAATTGATTAAAATCCATGAAATAAAATCAACCATTAAATAAGATTTTTTACTATAGTTTTCAATACAATTTATTTTTTTCAAAAAGACTAATAATCTTATTTTAATATTTTATAATATCCTTAATGATAATATTAACTATAATGGATAACAATATATTTAAAATTATGTCTATATAATTTAAAGTCTTTATTCCTCAAATAATTTTTTCAAAAAAACTTATAATAAACCAATGGTTTGTATTGCCATTAATTTATCCTAATTTAAATCTAATCTTGGTACTCTCATCACATAATACCAAAAAAATGGTGTTTAAGTCATTCAAATTCTAATCAAATATAAATTCACATCCCATGAAAATATTTATAACTCTTAATATAATTAATACACATATTATTATAAAACTAACTGAAATCCTTAAATGTCTCATGATTCTTATATCAAAAACACCATTTCTAAAAATACATCTAAATTTTCATTTTTTGTGAATTATAATACATAAATACATCATCCATTTTATTTTCACATTGGTCCCTCTTGGTATATTGATTATACATTAAAAAAGGAAATTGATTAGTATGATTCCCATTCTCTTAAAATTTTGTATAATGAACAATAAATGGATCCCAAGGATGAAATTTATTTCCTTCAATCTTGCTCTTCATTTTTACTCCGAAATTCATCGCTTTATATCATTATTTTCCACATAATAAAACATTTTCCCACTCCTTTGACATGCCTTATATTTATTATAATACACCATATGATTAACCAATGTCATCCCTACTCATCATATATTCAAATCCATCATAATGATTTGTAACGAAAATGTGAATTATCTTATATATATCCCTTAGGTGTATCAAACCTGATGTGTTATAAGAACCTTTTTATGAACTAGTTGATGATTGGGTGATTCCAAATATGACCTTTTCAGAGATATTACTTCAAGGTACATCTATTTTATAATCACTTCAACTTGTAGTAACCATATAGGGTTGTATTTCATGGAAAACCCAAAAAATATCTTTCTTACCAAAATATTAGGATGTTATTTTATACTTATCCTCCGAGTCTATGATAGGGTTATGTTACCTATTCGATATTTTCCTAAATATAGTTCCCAAGGTTTCTACAATATTTCTTATAATACAAACTATAGTGACCCTAATACCAGTTTCTTGAAGCTGGTTCCTAATTTAATATTATAGTATAGGATAAAAGGAATCATATCCCAATGGGGTAAATAGTTTAGTATTATTGGTGAACTAGATACAAACATAATTCCCATATTACATTTGAATACACAAAAAATAACATAATTTTTTTAGAGAATAACATTATCCCCTATAGTATAATCATGCATATATTTTGAAATATAGTTCATTTATTCCATGGAAGTAAAAAATAATAATAGTGAGCTTAAATTGTAAGTAAGGGGTTTTTATAGTGAAATATATCACGAATCAATGAGAATTATCAACATGGAGTTGTAAAAAATGAACAGACATAGAATTTAAAACATTTTACTACTATAATCAATATGGAAAGGTAAATAGCTAAAAACACATTCTGTTAAATCAATGAAATTAGTATCATAACAAGATAAATCATAATCATTATGGTAGTGAAAATAACTGAAAACACGTTTCATTTAACTGATAAACTATTAATGGAATGCATCCGAAGATAATATCTAACATAAAATATCATGGATAATAATATCTAAATTATAAATAATGGATATAATTAATTATTGGATGACATTCTTTCCAGGTACATCATACCTCTACATTTAATATTTAACCAAAAGAGAATTTAAAATAGATGTGTAGAAACCCATTTAACTAAGGTTACCCAACTCATTCATGATATGAGAATATTGAAGCATCAATGGGATATCTATAAATTTGACCACATGTGTCTTTCATATCAAAAGGATTACTCATATATCAAATAATCAATTTAATTCACAAAAAATGTGCATTATCACCAAATATATGTATTGAGTAAAGAATAAATATTTATAAATAGTTCCCCTATAAAAACATGAATTTCAAGGTATAGAAAAATATATATAATTTACATACAATTTATGAAATTAACAAACTAATGAAAACTAATATGGAAATTTAGGGTAAATCTAATGTACAATGATAACACAAATGTGAAAATTTTAGGGGAACTGTTGAGTGTAAAAATGAATCAAGAAAGTAAATGTCAATAATATACTTTCTAAAAATAATCATAAACTTTCCATAAGAGGAATAATTACTGTATCAATGCAGCATATCCCCTAGTGGATTATATTTAAAATAAAGGTTTTATGTGATTGGACAATAGAAAGACCATAAAAATACCATTAAAAACATTATTGATGAAGATATCTATTTATTTTTAAAAATAATTTTTTAAAACTAACATTAAAAAATCATTTTAAAATAAATTTCACTAAAAATAATTATGGAAACATATAAATGAATAATTAAAAATTTTGAGTGCTCATGATGGTTATAAACTTTGTTCATTCTGTACACATTAAAAACAATATTTCTTTCACATTAAAAAAAACCCAAAATGAATTTTTTGTAAAATGAAATGAAGATCCAATTCAAAATATTTTTTAAAAAATAAACCATTAGTAAAAATATTAATTTATTAAATAATTTTAATAATTTTAATAATTTATTTTTTTTTAAAAAAATGAGCTTTTGGAAGAAAAGGGGGTTTCAACCGAAGAGATAAATGAATAATAGTTTTCATTAAAAAATTTTCTTAATTATTTTTTGTAAAAACTAGTGTAAAAATGGTAATATTTATTGAATAATTTCGTGAATAAAAAATGGATGAGAAAAATATATAGGTTTAATAGAAAATGATCTAATAATTTCCTTTAACTAAAATTAATAATAATCAGTAATGATGAGAATGAGATTGTGAAATAATCACTTACAATGATCATAAAGTTGATGTGGGAATTATTCAATGAATATATTATGTCTATAAACATTAAATCCAAAAAAAAACCAAGTTAAAACAAAAAATAATATAATTAAAAGTCATTAAATTCATAATCTTAGAATATCAAAGATGAAGAAGAATTAATATAATCCAATGAAAAGAAATTGATTTATAAAATTCATTACCATTTTGGTAATTCTTAATTTAAATTCTATTCGATTAAATAATTATAATTTTAAGATAAAATACCATTTTTATTAATGAATAATGATATTAAATATAAAATTGGTAGTATATACACCATATAAAATAAATTAGGTGCATAACATTACAATATTTCTCAATGATGAGATATTAAGATGATGTTCGTTACCTCACACATACTTTTAGTTAAACATGATTTAACTTATGGTATAATGTTTTTAATCATATTATTAACATAAAAAATATTAATATTAATATTTATAATATCATACATGATCCTTTTGTAATATATTATCACGTGTTCTGCAATAATATTTCATTATTTTCATTCTTTTGGGTGTTAATTGTCTTGTTCTCTCATGTAAATTTATTCATAAAAGATGCAGTTCTTGTGTATATTATTTACATCCTTCATATATATAATAACAATAATGAAATAATTATCATATTTATAAATCCATTAATATTTTAATACCATTCATTAATATTTGTTTTGATAAAGGATGTTCGTTATGATCATGGGGATGTTAGGTTGTACGTATGCATGAGTAACATTTCCATTTTTCAACAATCATTATAGAAAGGAGTTATGCAATATTTTATCCTAAAAAAACGATAAAAAAAAAAAATATTTTATCTTTATATATACTTATATATGTCATCTATGTGGTGTGGTGATAGAAATAGAGTCACATAACTTTGTGAAGGTGGTAATCCACTCATACATGAATGATGTTATAATCCTTATGTGAGTGAAAAGGAATGAAATAAAATGATATATTATCATCAAATAAGTATAAATATGTCCTAAACATCATAATTTTTTCATTTATTTTACATATATTCATTAAATTTATCCTCATTACATTCCATGTAAAGCGTTAGTGAAAATGGAATCCCATCGCTTGGAAAGGTGGTGGTCTGCCATACACACAAGCGATGTTATCATATCCCCAATGGAATGGAAATTAAATGGTATATATGATATAATGAAATAATAGGTATAATTATATAATAAAAATCATATATATACTTTATATATACCATCATACCCAACCATGAGAGATGATAATTGAAAAATGAATGACATCATTTTGTGAGGTGGTAGTCCGATGTACACAGAAATGATGAATCCGTAAACCATTTTATGGAAGTGGGTATGGTTATAGGTCATTATATTAATGTAAAATAATCTTAGTATATGTATTATTCTAATGTTATTATATGACATTGTTTTAAAAATAATTTAAGGAGGTGTAGGTTGAAATAAAATAAAACTGCTATTGAAGAACGACACTTCTTCTTCAACTATCTTCAGTAGGACTGCACAAAATCCTCCAAAGAACAGATTTATAAAAAAATAAGGTTCCTAGGATAAGATGAGGGATGTTGGTAGGTGATATAGGTTGGTATTGGAAGAAAAATAATTGTTTTATGGTGTGAATAAAAAGGATAAGTGGTTTTATTTTATAGGTGTGGTGAGTGGAACACTTGTACCTTTTGAAAAGAATGAATTCTACCCATGTTTTTATTCATGTAACAAGGAAACATTAATGTAAAATTAATGATAATATAAGTTATAATTTTTAAATATTATCTTATAGTATATTTTATAATATTTTTTAGGTTATTTAAACACTTATCTTTTTTGTTTAAGCCCCAGTAAATCCATTTTTACCTTAACCGTGGTAAATATTTATAACAATTTTCACTATTTATTTTGTTTAAAAATTAATTTGACCATATTAGAAACTATAAATTATTAAGATTCAAAATATGGAAACCATTTCTCAAAATATTATTTTCTAAGTTGAAAAAATTTTAATTTAAAATTAATCGTGAAGATATGATGAGAAAGTGGGGTTTCAAAGAGAAAATGTTCAAATATTTACATTGTCTTTATAAAAAAATTCAATATGAAAAATGTAACAATGACAAAAATTATATTAATTTATTTAAAATTGTTCTAATGTTACATTAAAATCAGTTACAAATATAATATATCATTCTAAATATTTCTTCATTTTAAATAATTTACACAAAAGGTAGTTTTCAATTAAAATTCTGTATTTTTTTACTGTTCATCAAAAAATAAAAATTTTCCAAAAAATCCCAAAAATTCACCATACAATAATTTTGATATCCTAATTTTAAAAATGAATATAATTTTATAGAATAATATTTCTTCATGTGGTGAAAATTAATTTTAAATTATGTGCCCAATGAGTGATTAAACCATCTTTTAGAAAAAATAAAATTTTCACAAAAACATATCTTTTTATTTTATATTATTCTTATATTACTTATAATCAATAATAAAGATAATTTTAAAAATAAAATTATTACTACTCATACATGACAATTTAATGGATATGTTATATTATTATTGTAACATCCCATGTATTTATAGAATAATAAAATTTTGTATCTATTAATATTTATGAATAAGATATTAATTTTACATTAAAGAGGACGATTTGTCCGATAGGGTACTCGACATGAAAAAAATGAGTTTCTCTGAAATCTTACGCTGCACACAACATTGAGTGATACCAAAAAAATAATACAATAATATTATTATTATTTTAAATGATAGTTAACGCCTGGTCGTTTTATTGATGAGAATGAATAGAACTAACTACAATATGAATATATATGTTTTTAAAGTTTTTTTACACTTATAAAATAAATTTTAGGTACTTTAAATGAGAATTAATCAATTTTTAAGCATAAAATACTCTAATTTTTTTAAAAGGTCATTTTACCGCCTTTTGAGGGAGAACCATTTTTAAATATTGTTTTTGTCACTTTTATATGTTATATTTGAGAAACTAAACTTCTTTTTTAGAATATTATTATCAAAATTTAGTATGTTTGAAATTTTGGTATTTTTTGTATAAAATCCATATTTTAAGGAATAGTGAAAATACTACATTTTAATTTAAAACTTCATTTTTATCTAATTTATATATATAGTTATATTGAAATTTTAATTGGATTATGTTTTTATAATGTAATCATATTTTGGTCATTATAAGTAATTTCACTTTTAAATTGGATATAAACACAATTCAATATTTTGATAGTTTTTACTTTTAAAATAACCGCTTTATGGTTTTGACAACAGAAATTAATTTTAAATTAATTTCTACAATTTATGTGTTTTGAATTTGGAAAAATGGATTCCATATTTGTAATCATAAGGTCCAAAATTTGTAAATATATACCTTATATTTTTAGAAATTATGAATAGTGACTTCAGTAATTATTTTTATTTACCATGTTTAAAGGGTAAATCAGTTAAATAAGGTTAAAAACAATATTATTATAATATAAAACTACCCTAACCCATGTATTAATCCTATTGGACAAGATATTGATATCCATGAGAATCAATGGGTATATTTTCGGACCCCATGGATCCACTTGGGTGTGGTAATAACCTTTTATAATATTTAATTTAAAGAAAGGGGAAATATAACATAAACATGTATCTCTTAACTAAAATAATTTTATTTTCATTTATATAAATTATATATTCAACTATAAATATCAATTAGAAATATAAAAATATTTAATAAATCATTTTATTTTATTTATAATTTTTAGACATTAAATAAATAAATTTATTTATGACACAATGATGATGAAATGGTTACCTTATTAATGAAATATTCAAATAAAGCATATTATAAATATTAAAATAAATGTAATTTGAAACTTTTTTTGGAATCCTATAATTTTATGTATAACTATGATATATTATCCTTGATTTAATTATTTTTTTAAGGAATAATGTTTTTATGACTTTAACAAAAATCAATTTCTATATAGTGTCAAAATTGACATAAATGAGATTTTATAAAAAATACTATTTTATTAAATGACATAATGGTCATAAATATATGATATTATACCAAAAGACATATATAATGTTAAAAATATCATTAATTATCCACTTGAAGTTTAATTGGAATTTTATAGTAAATATATTAACCATATAGTATAAAAATACAAGAAGACATGGTAAGAGTTAATTTATTTAACTAAAGGTTAAATACAAATGATAAGGTTAAATTTTTGACCTAAAAATATATAAAACCTATTGGTTGAGTTTATTTCTATCCATCCTCATATTATTTTAGAAATTTACCAATTTTTAACTATTATAATTTGAAAATCAATTTATAGTAAAATAATATTTCAAGACTTTCATGAAGTGCCCCTCCTCCCTCTTATAAAAGGCCACAACATCTACCCACATACTCACACCTATCATGCCCCATGGATCATAAAAATTATTCTAAAATAATCTCCCAACATCCCTCCATTACTCTTACCTTAGGCATAAGGAAAACGAATAAAGCCATTTGGCTCAAATCAAAAGCAGTTACCCGATTTATTGGTAATGTCTTCTCTCAAGATCCTTTCATTTATTTTCCTTCTCCGAACCCCTAAAATATCATTATTTAATTTTTTATAACAACTCTAGTATCCTAAATATTCTAGGATTATTTTAAGCTAATATTGTGACCTAAAATCACACACACCTCCATCTAATGGATATAGGACATACTATTTCTATGTACAATGAGCTACTACCTCAAGAAATGATGATTGTTCAAAATTATCCTACAACCTATCATGGTGTAAATTAGGATGGAACTATGTTTATATATGATATATATTATATTCATATTTTCTCTATGATTCTGTAATTTTTATTTATAATATACCTTTATACTTTCCATGTTGTGTAAATACAATAATTTCGTTTGAGGAAGTGTGGACTACCGCCCCTAAAATAAATGTGACTCGTTCCAGTTATACATGGAACATATAGTTTTATTAAACATATGAGACACACATGATATAAATATGATATTATAATTATAATATATATTCACATCATTTTATTATTATTCTTTTACTATGATAAAGGAATGAAAGTAGCATTCATGCGTACGTACGACCTACCGTCTCCATGAATAGTGAATTTCATTTCTTATCTCCAAATATTATGGATATTATAAATACATATATATTAGATATATATTATATTTAAATCCTGAATAATATCTTGGATATTATGGAATTTGGACTATATAGACAATTTACATCCAAACAAGTTCATTTTCGACTCATGTTCCGAATAACAACAAAACGTCCGATATGAAATTAAATAATTATGTAATTTTTATAACTTGGTAATAAGTGATATAAAAGGAATAATAAATATTAAAAAGGTTCTCAAGAAAGTATAAATTAACCCAAGTTTATTATTTAGAAACATAATGATTGTACGTGACGAGTGAGACTCAAGGTAAGGGACTTCGTCTCAATCTTCTTTCATTTAAGAATATTTTGATGTTATACACCACCTTAATTTATAAAACCCTTTGAATTTTAATGTCATTAGAAGGTAATATTTTTTTTATTATCTGTTTTACTAAATGAAAAAACTTAATGTTTTTAACGTATATGGCGACAACGAATCCTCTGCCGCCGTAACCGTTATTTGATATGGATTCCTCTATAAACCTCAATGTTTTTAAAAGGAAAAGAAATAACTTATTCTATTTTTTAGGTGTTTTGGTATATAATATTGTTTTGAAAGTCTATTTAATATTTCAATATCTTTAAATGATTTCTTGTGATTGAAAATGAAATTTTATGAGTGAAATGTTGATAATTACAATACTTTATTTGTTACAATTATATAATGGTACTTGGACATTTGATGAGTTGTTATGTGATAAACCAAGGATGGTTAGTTACCTGAGAAACCAAAGATGGGTGGTTACGTGATAAACCAAAGATGGGTGTATTTTAAATTAGGGAAAAGTATTCTATATATGGATTTATATGTTCTAAATTATTTTAATAGTTCCCTTTTATGTTTGGACATGATAAATAGTAGTTTTAGTAATTATTTTTATTTACCATAGTTAAAGGGTAAATCAGGTAAATAAGGGTAAAATTAATATTATAATAATATAAAACTACCCTAACAATTTTTCTAATACTATTGGATTAGATATGGCCGACCAATAAAACACTTGGGATGAAAATTTGTCCTTTGGAAGCCACTTGGGTGTGATTATGATACCTACAACTTTTAATTTAATGGAAAATATGTTATAATGATATATCTTATCACTAAAACAATTTTAATACGGGTTTATATAAGTGATATCTTAGACTATAAATATTAATTGGAAATATAAGAATATTTTCTACATCATGGAATTTTATTTATATTTTTCAGACATTTAATAATTAAATTTATTTATGTCACAATGATGATACAATTATTATTTTATCAATGAAAGAATTAGATAAATGATATTAAAAATATTAAAATAAATATTATTTTACATAATTTATGTCATAATAGATTTTTCTAGGTGAATATGACAAGTTATAATACTATTAAATGATTTTTTTCAATGTTATCTCTATGTTGGATTTTATTTATATTCGATAAAATGAATAGTGTAAAAATTGACATAATTGATGTTTTATAAAAATAGTAATTTATTAAATTATTTAAAAATACTAAAAATATTTGAAAACCCCAAAGTGACTATTATATGATAAAAAATTTCATTATTTTTCTAATTATGGGAAATTTATTCCACATAAGTAAAATCAATTGCCTCTTAATAATTAAAATGTCGTTACCAAAATTAAAATTAATAGAGAATAATTAATGGTAGTCCAAAAAGATAATGTTTAAACTAAAATCCATAAATGTATAAAAATTATTATATGAGAGGATTTAAAAATATCCTGATCTTATCTTATAAATACTCACTTTATAGCTATTTTAATTAAAAATATATTTATATTGATTTAATAATCTAAGAGTTTCCAAGGGTGCCCCTTCCCTCTCCTATAAAAATGTCCGCTCTTTTATCTAATAATCACACTTAAAGAACTTTTTTTCAGTCAATATCTAACCGAAAATATTCTTAGAATCCATCCCCACATTCTTGGGTCCTTATTTGAGGAATAACACAATTATTAGAGGTGTTAATGTGTTTTTCAAAGGTGATCAACTGAAGAAGAGTTATCGTTTTTAAGAGTTTCTATTTTATTTCTTCTCCCACTTCCTTTAAATCTTCTTATTCAGAGAAGAAATAATAACTCCATTATAATAAATATTCTGATATATTATTATGTTAATATCATTCCCTAAATATATCTCTACTTTCATTAAATGGGAATTGAATTAATTATTCGTGCGTACGCGTGAATTATCACCTCCACGAACCAATTTAGTTCATTTAACACTAATGTATATCAAAATCAGTTATAATTATGGAATTAATATTCATATATGATATTAAGGAAATATTTATCATTTGAAAATAATAATATTTTAATTATGTTCTTACCTTCTATGAACATAAAAAAAATAACGGCATTCATGCGTACATGCGAACAATCACCTCCATGAAGGGATGTGAATTATTTTTATTCACAAAATAAATTTAATGATAAATATATATATAAGTATATTTTAATGATTATTATGATACCATTAATATTATTATCATTATGGAAAGATAAAATAATAATTACCTTATTTCCATAAGGATCAATGAAAAATAAAAATGTTACTCATGCATACGTATGATCTACCATCTCTAAGAATATAACATTGTTCATTTTTCATAACCATAATTAATGGGATGATTTAAAAATTATTATTAATATATAAAATTAATTATTATTTCATGTATACTATTCTAGAGATGATGTACTTATGACCACATGTACTAGTGGCATCAAAACCATTTTCATTTTCTACTCGAGTACCGAATATCGAGAAAACATCTAATATGAACAAAAATAATTATATATTTTTTATAACATGGAAATAAGTTATATAAAAGAAAAAATAAACTTGAAAATGGTTCTCATGTAATTAGAAATTAATCTATGTTTATTATTTGGGAATATAAATATTGTATGTAATGAGTCGGACACACATTAAGGGACTTCCTTTTAATATCCTTTCATTGAGGCATATTGTGATGTTATGCACAATTATAATCCTATAAAGTGTATATATAACCATTTATTCACTTTATGAAATTAATTACTATATTCTCATGATATTGAAATTTGTTTTAATGTTAATATTTAACAATTTTATTCTTACATTTCTCAATTTGTAAGGTACTCTTTAACAAAACATCATTTTAAATGTTTTAAAAATTTATTCTTCTAAATATTTATCATTAGTATCCATGTTTTAAAAATGGTTTGAAGAATTTTTTTATATGGAAATTACTATTTAAAAATGTTAATTCCTTTCCAAAGTTTCAAAGTGTTATGGGACACTTTGATTCAAAAATATTCTTTTTAAATTTTTTAATTGTGTTTTAAAAATGGATTGATTATTTCAATAACTTGGGTTGTTTAGTTAACATATATGTCCAGAAGATAATTTCTCTCATTAAAGTAACTTTAATGTCTTGAGTATAATCTTATAAGTTTATACATTTATTTTCAAATAACAAGTTTTCATTTATGATTTCCTAGATTTGTAAAAATAAATTTTGATTAATAATTGGAAGTGTTATTTTTTTCTTTATGATTGTTTTATGTGTTGTGATGATGTTATGGTTCTTGGAAATTGCTTATATATACAGATGGTTCCACGATAAACTGAGGGAGGGTGAGCCCATGATATATCTACAATTTATTGGGTAATAAGATAGAGTTAAACAATAATTTTTATCCTAAGAGGTTTAAGGAATATACAATGATGGGTATTTCCAAACATTACTATAAAGGTTACTCACTATATAGATGTGAAAGCAACAATTTAAGTATGATATATATTCCACAAGTTACCTTTATGATTTATGATTTCTATGAAGTTTTTCAATATTATTATAATTTCATGAATTTATAATTATTTAGGGGATAACATTTTATTTCCTTATTTTATATCCCTTACTGAGCTTTTTGTGATCATCCCATTTTTTTAAAATGTTTTCACAGGGTATAAGGAAGGGTAAGTGAAATAAAGAAGTCAAGAATATTTTTTATCAAGAAAAATAAATCTTGTTTAATTATAAAAGTTTTATATTTTGGAAAAAATTGATTCTTTTTTAGTGGTATCTACTTTGTATAAATTTGAGTTGTTATGTATTGGTTATGTCATAATTCTCTAAAAATCTAAACATGAAAAGACCCTCAATGTCAATTATTTACTTAACTCAAGATTATGTAATGTATAAGTCTGGGGCCTTATAGATGGTATCAAAGGTTGGCTTAGATATCTTTAGGTATTAGGATGTCTTCTTAAGAGATAAGGATATCATATGAATTTATAATTCTCCGGTTGATCATAAGTTCAATGTCTTATAATTTATTTTTAAGGATTCATGTTACAAAATTTTAAGGAGATTAACTGTATTTTTTGAGACATATATTTTTGAGGTAATTATGGGTTATTACTTTTTGGGATGAAAAATGAAAGTCAAAAGATAAACTCTGAGTTTAAAATATGTTATGGTTTTTTTGAGGATTTTATCTAATTTTTGGGAATGTTATAAAATTTTATAGTATTTGAAAAAGGAAAAAACTCAGATCATGTGGCAAACCATCGCATCAGACAAGGCTTTAGGAATCGAATCCAAATTTGATGTGTGATAGGGATTTATTGCCTACCACTAGCCGATGTGATTTCCCTGGTTAGTATGACTTATTATTTTTAGTTAAATTATTTTATGGATTAAGAATAAGTTGATTTTAGAGACATATGTTTTATCGAATTGATATCCTTATTATTGAAAAATGATTTGGAGATTATGTGATAAATGTTATTTTGGAAGACATTCACTATTTTGGAAGCTTTATATGATTAAGTTAAATAGAACACTATGGGATTTTAATCGAGTAATAGTTGAATTATGTTTTGTAAAAATGTATTATTTTAATTGTGGAATTATGGTAATTAGGTTATTTATTGTAATTATTAACCTATCATGGAGAATATGTGATTAGGTTAATTACCTTTTTGTATTACACTTTAAGAGTGATCAATTTTTTTCAGATATAAATGTTAAAATTTATCTTTAAAGACTATGTGATCAAATTATTTAAAGTTTTGGGTTTTTTAATATTATTTGGATTATTTTGAGGAATTTTAAGGACTTTTTTTTGAATGGTCTATGTAGAACATGTGTATTACTGTTGAATTTTGGGGACTATAACAAGTACTTCTCCTTATAAAGGATTATTCTTTTTGGGGGATTATCTGATCTTATACTAACCATTTTGGTTTTGGTTAATTTCGAAAGATAGGGGAAATATATATATTATCTTTTATAGATTATGTGATAATCTAGAAGTGGATTTTAGTGCTTTAGGTGTGACCAAGTCATCTTAAATACTCATCAATTTGAGAAAAAGAGGAGTTTGTGGTAGGATTCAATTAATAGATGAAACTATACTTATCCAATAATTATATTTCCTTATGTTCTTATTCGAATTAGTAAAATAATTCCCCAAATTTATGAAAATTATCTTAAAAAGAAACATTTTCCATTTACTTTTCCTACTATGAAATCAATAACCTTTAACCAATCATAAATTTATGGTTAGGTTATCACTAAATTTATCCTCATAATTTTTTATCACTATCTATTACAACATGATAGTTATTTTTTTATTCCATATCCATGTTTTTCTACATGGAATCCTAGTATGTGTTATCTAAGGTTCCTATCACACAATCCATTCTTTCTTTTAATGTGGAAGTTTTATTAATCCATTTTCAGATGTGGGAATGAAATAATTGTATTTCTAAAAGTCTTAGTTTAGTTACAAACCACAAATTCAAATTGTGAGGATGAAATTTCCAAAAGGGAGGAAATTGTAACATTGAGAGTTTTTTTAAAGAGACACTATGATCGATAATGTACATAATACGCCACATCGAACTTAAGAGAATTTCTAAATATTATTATGTTACCTTATAAACTAGATTTTAAAATTATGTGAATGAATAGTATTATTTGATTTATGAAAGTATAGTTTACGCATGTATTTAATTAATTCATTTATGAACAATTATTTATAAATGAATATAAAACCCTTTTTAATTGAATGGAAATGTTTTTCCAAAAAACTATTTTAATTGAAATAAGTGAGTTTATAAAATAATAATATCACTATTTATGGATTTTTATTAAGGAAATATATATTAATTATATTTAATATAATGTTTAAAATTAATATTAGATGTTTTCTGGACAAGATATATTATCAAATTCAATTTTTCAAATAAAAGTAGTATTTTTTAAAAAAAATACTGTTTTATCGCCTTTTGAAGGAGAACCCATTTTAAATACAGTTTTTGAAACTTTTATAAGTTTTATTTTAAAAAATAAACTTCTTATTTAGGATTGGGTCATCCAAATTTACATTGGTTGAAGTTCAGTATTTTTTCTCATAAAATTCATTTTTAATGAATAGTGAAAAATACTGCATTTTAATTCAAAACTTCCATTTTGTCTAATTTTATTATATAGTTATATTATACTTTTAATTGGGTTTATATTGTAATTGTATTATATTTTTATCATTTAATCCAATTTTTGTCATTTTAGGTAATTTCACATTTAAATTTGATATAATCACATGTCAATCTTTTGATGGTTTTTACTTTTATGAAATTCGTTTTCTCATTTTGTCCACGGGAATTAATTTTAAATGAATTACTGAGAATTATTTATTTTGAATTTTGAAAAAATAGATTCAATATTCGGAATATTATGGTTCAAATTATATAAATAGGTCCGTTTTATTTTTGGACATGATAAATTTTAACTTTAGTAATTATTTTTATTTACCACGGTTAAAGGTAAATTAGGTAAATAACGGTAAAAATAATATTATAATAATATAAAAATATCCTTCAACTTGTACTAATACTATCGTATGATATATTTAATACCAATAGAAACCATGGGATGCAAATTTGGCATTTGGAAGCCACTTTGGTGTGATTTTGACACTTACAACTTTTAATTTAAAGTAATGGAAAATATGTTATAAAAAAATATCTTCTTACTGAAATAAATTTAATATAGGTTTATATAAGTGATATCGAAGACTATAAATATTCATTGTAAATCTAAAATTAGTTCCTATATCATGGTATTTTATTTATAACTTGTATACATTAAATAAAAAAATTTAATTATGACACAATGATGATGTAATGATTGCGTTATTAATGAAAGGGATAAAATAAATGGTATTATAAATATTAAAATAAATATTATTTTACAAAATTAATTTTGTAAAAAAATTTTATTGATGAATATAAAATTTTATATGTCTATTAAATGGTTTTTTTAAGTTATATCTCTATTTAATTTTATTTAAATTCAATAAATTAAATAGTGTAAAAATTAAAATAATTTATGTTTTATAAAAATAATAAACTATTAAATTATTTAAAAAACATAAAAATATTTTAAAATAATAAAGTGACTATGATAAGGTATAAAATTTAATTAAGTTTCCAATTATAGGAAATTTACCCCATATAAGTAAAATTAATTTCCTCTTAATAATTAAAATGTTTTTACCACAATTAATATTAAAAGAGAATAATTAAGGGTAAACCGAAAAGATAAGGATTAATAAAAACAAATACATGTATAAAAATTATTGGATGGTAGGATTTAGAAAATTAATATTATTATATTACACATACCTCATGTTGGATCCACTTTAATTAAAAAATTAATTTATATTAATATAATAATTTAATAGTTTACAAGGGTTCCCCTTCCCCTCCTATAAAAAGGTACCCTATATTATCAAATAATCACACATCAATAACACTTTTATTCAGAAAATATCTTCCCAAACCTCTCTCTATAATCCCTCCTAACATTATTGAGGCTTTAGTTTAGGCAGAACACCCTTCTTAGAAGTGTAACGATGTTCTTCAAAGGTGATCAACTGAAGAAGAGGTATCATTTTTAAGAGTTTCTATTTTATTTCTTCTTCCACATCATTTAAATATTATTATTTCAAGATTAAACAATAACTCCAATATCCTCAATATACTGAGATACTATTATGTTAATATAACCCCTAAAATCCATATATACTTCCATCAAATTCAAAAGGAATTAATCGTTCATGCGTACGTGTGAATTATCACGTCCACACACCGATTTAGTTTTGATTCCATTATCGTATATCAAGATCAATTATAATGATGTAATTAATATTAAAATGTGATATTAATGATATATTTATCATTTTAAAATAATATTATTTCAATTATGTTCTTGCGTTCCATGCACATAAAAAAATAACACCATTCGTGCGTACAAGTGAACTATAATCTCCACGAAGCGATGAGAAATGTTTTTATTCACCACATCACTTATATGATAAATATAAGTACATTATGTAATTATTATTATACCAATAAAATTATGATAATTATGGAAAGATAAAAAACAATTATGTTATTTCCATAATGATCAATGAAAAATTAAAATGTTACTCATGCGTATGTACAGTCTACCATCTCCATGAATATAACATTGTTCATTTTTCATGATCACAATTAATGGTTCGATTTAAAAACAATGATTAATATATAAAATTTATAATTAATTCATGAATATGATTCTTTATATGATGGGCTTATGACCACATGGACTAGTGACATCAAAAAGAAGTTCATTTTTGACTCGATTACCTAATACCATCTAAACATATGATATGAACAAAAATAATTATATAATTTTTGTAACATGGTAATAAGTGATATAAAATAAATAGTAAAACGGAAAAAGGTTCTCAAGAAAGAAAATATTAATCTATGTTTATTATCACTGAATATAAAGATTATATGTGATGATTCAGACTCACGGTAAGGGACTTCATCTCAATCTCCTTTCATTGAAGCATATCATGATGTTAGACACATTTATAATCCTATAAGGTGTATATATAACCATTTTTTCATGTTATGTCATGAAATAATATATTCTCATGATGTTTAATGTTTTCTAATGTTAATGTTTACTAAATTTATTCATGTGTCTCTCAAGTGGTAAGGGTATCTTTAACTAAACAATATTTAAAATGTTCTAAAGATTTATTCTTCTAGAAATTTATAATTATTGCCCATGTTTTTAAAATGGTTTTACGAATTTATTTAAATTGACATGAATTTTTTAAAATGTTAATTACTTTCAAAAGTGTCAAAGTTATATGGGACGCTTTGATTTAAAAACATTCTTTTTAAATGTTTTAATTGTGTTTTAAAAATTGATTGATTATTCCAATAACTTGGAATGTTTTTAACATATACATCCTAAAAACAATTTCTTGCTTTTATATCACTTTAAAGTATTGATGTTAATTTTAAAATATTAAACTTTTATTTTCAAATAATTTGTTTTAATTTATGAGTGTGCAACTTTGTAAAAATGAAATGTGATTGGAAAGTGGAAGTGTTATTTTTTTCTTTATGCTTGTTTTATGAGTTATGATGATGTTATAGATCTGGAGAATTGTTTATGTATATGGGTGGTTCTGTGATAAACCAAGGGATATTGATCCCATGATAGCTCTCCAAATCATTGGGTAATTAGGAAGAGTTAAACTATATGGTTTCTCCTAAGATATTTGAGGAATATATTGTGATGGGTATTCCAAACATAACCATAAAGGTTACTCCTAATATAGCTGTGAAAACTACAATGTAAGTATGATATGGATTCCATAAGATACCTTTATGATTTATTATTGCTATTATGTTTTATAGGAATTTTATTATTTCATGTGTTTATAAATATTCATGTACTTACATTTTCTTTCATTATTTTATATCCCCTACTAAGATTTTTGTGCACATCCCATGTTTTTAAAATGTTTTCATAAGGTATAAGGATGGGTAAGATAAAAGAAGAAGTCTAAAATATTTTTATCTAGAAAAATAAATCATGTTTACTTTTAAATGTTTTATATTGTGGAAGAAATAGATACTGTTGTAGTGGTATCCACTTTGTATAAATTTGAGTTATTATGTTATATTGATGTCCCAATTCTCTGAAACTATAAACGTGAAAATATCCTCAATTTGAATTCTTGAGTTAACTCAAGATTATGTAATTTAATAGGCTGGGGACTTATAATACTCATCTCTATAACCTTTTAAATTGATACATAAGAAAGGGATGAGATCAAAAACTCCCAAAGGGGAAAAACTCGTTAACATGTCATCAATAGTTGGATTATATATATTTGATAAAATATGAGAAATGGAGAAATATATTATTAAAAACAATATAAAACAGTAAAATTTATCCAAAATTAATTCTATATGTAAATTTAATCTAAAATGAACCAATTTATATCTAATAACAAGAGTGTGATACAATAAACATGATCCCTAGATCCTAGTCACGAGCATCTGACCTGGAAACATGAAATTCCATTTAATCATAGAAGAACAAGGAAATTTAGAACAAACATAGGAATAGAAAATACTATCAACCAAGATTCATTCACCATTTTAACACAAAAATATACATGCATAATGTTTATATAATAAACCTAAAACAAAGATACTCATATCACATTCACATAATAAACATTTAAAAAAGAAGCCCACTTCACATTCACAATTTTTTTTTGAAAAAAGCTACAAACATCCTATTCAATAAATAAAAATGTTAAAAAATCTTCCCACACCAAGTTCACACAACAAAAATGTTCACAATTCTCTTAATATATTTTGAAATAAAAAAACTTTTGAATAAGGCTTCCTATATCATGTTCACAAAACAAACCTCTGAACAAATCCTCCTATTTGATTTTCACATAAGGAATATGTGAACAAATATACATGTTATATATTTACCCAAAATTTAATCATATAATGTGATATCAAATCATAACCAATGAATTTTAGGGTGATACTTGGTTCAACCTATCAATCACCTATATATATGTTTGCTAATTGGAAGCAATTGTTCATCACATCAAAAGAATCCATAGAATGAAAAATGGTTTTTATAATCTTTTAAGATGTTATAATAAACATTTACATTAGTAATGTAAATTTTTAATAACAAAAATTCAATTAACCTAACTTTTTATTTTATAATATCATTTAAATGGAAATTCATTAAAAATAATTTACAAGGAAATGAAAACTTTTGAGAGAAAGAGAAAAATAAAAATTGAAATCATAATATCTTTTTAGCGAATACCTTTTAACATGGTGTATTTTATTAAGTTATGGGTCATATTGAAAATTAATAGTTAGAAAGGTATCTTTTTAGATATTAAAAATAATTCATTTTTAAAATCAATATTTTTATATAAATCTCAATAATGATTCCATAAAAAAGTAATTTTTTTTTTGAAAAGTGAATGTGATAATAATTTTGAAAACGTTTTTATTTAAATGGAATATTATATAATGTAACCCTTAAAACTATATAATGGTTTCAAAAATTTAAGTTAAATAATTTTAAATAATTTTACTTTTAAAAGGAATTTTCAATAATTGATTTTTTAAAATAACGAAATATTTTTAAATGGGATGTGAAGTGGAATATAAAAAATTTGATTATGAATGAATTGAAAAGAATTTTAATATTTTGAAATACCATTTTTGAAAACACACATAATTAAATTAGTATTATTTTTTAAAATATTATAACGGAATAATAAGTTCACATGATATAAAATATAATTATTCTCAAAATATTAATGGCAAAATTTTTGGGAAGAGAAAATAGAAACACAGAAGGAAATATTATAAACATCATAAACATTTAATAATAAATAAATTCATAAATTTAATTGCTTAAAAATTAATATTAAAATTATTTATAATATCAATATATAATTTGAGAAATCATCTCATAAAACCATTTTTAAAGGGGGATAATGGGAACTAAAGAAAAGTAATTCAGTCATGAAAATATCTTTACGAGTTAATAAATGTATTAATGGAATCCCCTTAAAGGAGATAACATGAAATTAAACTTCAATTGAAATTAATAAAAAATAATTCATGATATTATATATTCAATGCTAAGTATACACACCACATAAATGAAATTTGGTGAATAAAACAAAACAAGTCACAATATGAAGTAAATTGATAGGAAACACCATTACATCAATGTTATCTTTAAAATTGAAAATTAATGAATGGTTAATCATGATATGTACTTTAAGTCAAATTGTATTTAGAAAATTATGATAAATATAAATTCATGGTGCATATATATACACAAAAAAAACAAGTGCTGAATACATATCAAAAGCCAATGAAGCAAAATTGGGATGAAAAAATCTTTTCCTTAGATCATTATTAATAGAACATTATATAAACCCATGTAAAAAAATATTATCTTAATAAAATATTTAAAAACCATATTCACATCTATATTTTTAATATAAATCATTTATAAAAAATTTATCAAAAATTTATAAAAAATATATTTGGTTATAATTTTTTATTTCCATAATCAAATGTTTTTAGCTTAGATTGTATATTTTGAATATGGTTCATAATGGAGGTTTTAATTATTATTTGTAGATTCAATGTTCATAATTATAAGATAATTATATTTAATGCAATTTATGTTTTATAATGTTTTTTTAATGTTCAAATTTCATTTTACATGTAATTTAGTTTTGATTTATGATGGAAATATCAAAGACAAGTTTGTTTTGTAAATCTTTTTGAATGGGGGGTGCTGTCTAAAAAAACGGGTAGATATTAATAGTAACATTCCATGAGAAAGAAATAATTATTTAGTTATTATTTTATAATATCACTAGTAATGATGTTTCTATAGTTATCATTGATAGAAATTTAAATAATTTTTCATGTAGGGGTTAAACAGAACAAAATAAAAATATGTTGTAATCGATGGGTGAAAACATTAAATAATGAGACTCTTTGGAACGAATATCATTATCACCAAAAAATAATGATATTATTTAGATGTTTTAAATTTTTAAACTATATTTTATTAAATTTGGAAACATAATAATTTTCTAGCGTGAAAAAGAGAATATGTCACTTTCATGGATGTTTTCCCCACACATACGCATGAGAGACATGTTTATTTTCCAAAAAGCATGAGGAAGATAATTAATTGAATATAATTTAATAATCATAATAATGTTTTAAATATCATATTAATATTTGAAATATAAATTCATAACCCTTAATGTAATTCATTAATGAATAATCAATCTTGTTACTTATAGAGGTGGAAGTCTGCACATACAGATTATGTCGTTTTCATATTCAAATGGTTTTGGAGGAAGATAAAAAATGGATATTCCATTCATATTAGAACATTACTTGATATTATTAATAAATATATTATCATAATTTAATGTATATAATAGGTTTTATAGGATAAAATAAGGAAATAATTAAGATGTATCAATTGAGAATATAACTACTCCCTTAAAATGTTCTCCTTTGGGAAACACCTTAAGTATCCATGGCAATGTATTTTGGAAATTTCATGAATTATAGGATTTAAAGACAGAGTTAAGGAGATACGAGGTATTATTTTTAGTTGAGTTAATTAATTGTAATGGGTGGATAAATTTTACGGAATTGGTATTCTCTTATAAGTGAAGAAAATGGTATTTCTGTAAATACCCATTGCATAATCAATGACGACATAACACTATTGTATGGTAAATGGATCCCAATGTGTGAAATAATGTAATATGGGGTTAGGTAATTTCTATAATTACTGTAATTTTCATTTTCACACAATGTTTAAATGTTTTTCCTGTCTTTTACCACTAGATATTAATATGGTACCATTTTGAATTATAAATTATAACCATTTTTTACCAATGTAATTTATATTTCATTAAAAATATAAGGTAATACTTATTATAAAACTTTTATGTTATGAAACTAAATTTAATATCCATAAAATCTAATTTAATTTTTAAATAAAATAAAATTAACTTTTAAATTAAAACATTTAATATATAGAAAAATTGTTTTGTAGAAAAAAATGTTATTTTCACTATTATGTGTTTATGATTACACATAATATTAAATATCAATCAATTGGATGAAAAAAATATTTTATACATGTTTAAAACTAATATAATATTATCTAGGTTATTTTAGTTTTTCATATAATAATTATACAAACTTAATAAAAAACACTTTGAAAATAACCCCCAACCTTTTATCATTATCATAAACATTAATCATAGTAATCATAATTTTATTCCTAAAACAAAAATTTAATGTATTTAATAACATTTAAATTTTGATCTAAAATATTAAATAAATCTTGTTAAATTTAATTTTTATAAGTGTTGAAAAATTATTTTTATTAGAAGTGAAAAAATTAGATTTTATAGAAAAATATTACTTAAGTTTTCCAAATGTTAATCATATGATTTATAAACATAATATTTTTAAATGAATCACTTTACTCCTTAAATATGTTTTGGTGTAGTAAAATGTTTTATATGTTTTTATGTAATACTAATATAATAATAATTATTTACACATTATCATATTTAAAAAAAATATTTTATTATTGTTCTCCTAAAAATCAATTATATTAAAAAAATGCCAAAAATTTACCTTATGATAATTTTGATTTTTTGAAGAAAAAATGGGAATAATTTTATCAAATTAAAATTCTAAATTTAATAAATTATTCTTTTAAATGAAAATAGAAAATATAATGAATACCCCTTTTATTGAAAAGTGGCCATTTTAAACCTCAAGGGTTCTTAGTAGTTTTTTATAAAAATTCATAACTTAAAGAATGATAGTATTTTTTTATATATATTTAAATTCTAATTATTATAAAAAAATCATTTAAATGTGGTTTATTGAATATATTATGATGAATTACACAATAGTTAATAAAAATAATGATTTGAGAAGAAAATTTCTTTCATATTAAACAATATAAACTCTTTATCCTCTAAAAGTAATTATTTATAGTAGTTTTATATCATTTTATGTAATATAAGTTTTATAAATCTTATAGTTTTTCTATTAATATTTATCTAATATATATCAGACTTATTTTTTTTGGTGTTGCATGTGGAACAATCTATAAGGAACATTATATTTATTAAGGTAAATATATATTGTAAAATACTGGGGTGTTACATGATTCATTTTTTAGAAAACATTGAAGTTATCATAGATTTGGGGAACATCATTTTAACGAAATCATGTAAAATTATGAATATTTTTACAATATTTTTTTAAATATAACTAATTAATAGATAATAAAAATAATGTCTCTATGAAAGGGGTTATTATGAAGAAGGTATGGAAATATATGAAAGTTAAAAAAGGAAATATCTTTATCTTTTTTACAATATATAACTAAGTTCTTAGAAAAATTAATGCAACATAAATAAAATAAAATCAGGATAGTAATTTACTTAGAGAAATTTTAATACAAATATTTAAAAAAATCTCCCGAAATAAAAGAGAAATAACAAAGATATATAAAAATAATATCAAAAGATTATAGGACATTTTTTAAATTAAAAATATATTTTATGAATCCATAATAAAGGATATGTTGAGAAAAAAATTAAATTACCTAAACAACAATAGGAAATACAATATGAGAGAGCCAATGTTAGAATATTCAAAACACATAATAATATGGTTAGTTAAAGAAGATATTTAGTCAATAAAATGAAATAGATTTCATCAAACAAAATATAACTTATGTAAAGTTTAAATAAAATAACAATTAATGAGGTAACATGATATGAAATTTTAAATAATTTATTTATATATATATATATATTAAATTATGATAAAATATTTCAATATAGTTGTAACACCTAGATATTTTAAAAGAGGAAAACCATGTTAGATAGAAACTATGAAAGAAAACATCAATATTATAAGAGAATGTAACACCCCAATGATTTTATATATAATTCATTTTAAATTAATCCACTTCAATTGATAACTTGTGATGCACACAACACTAGGTTTAAATGAAATGTGATACTCCATTAAAATATTATTATTTAAACATGACTATGATGACCTGTCCATTACGTTAGTGGGTATGAATATGATTAAATAAATTTAGAAGAGTATATGGTATTCACACATATAAAATATATTCAATTTTTATGAATTTATTACCAAAAAATTTGAATCATTTTAATGAAAAAAAATGTTTTCTGAAAAATTGATTTTTCAAATATGTGGTTTAGTCATGTTTTGCAAGCATAATTTAAGAAAAATTTACTAATTTTAAAAAAAATCAAAATAAACATCATTTTTTAATTCATCATGTCAGAAATATGTTTGGTTGAATTTTTAACCTACTGTTTGAAATGTTTACTTTTCTGATGAAAAGTTAAAAATAATGATTTTTATTGAAAACAACCATTTTATTTAAATTATTTACAAATATTAATTCCGTTTTAAATTGTTTTTAAAGTAAAACTACATAAATTATATTAATATATAACTAATTTAGGTTACTAGAATCAATTTTATATTCAATTGTAAAATAGAAACTTTTTAATCTTATGAAAGTTTTCTTTGGATAAACTATTTTTTCGACATGTCTGAGGGTTTAATTTTAAATTGAATTATGCCAATTATTTTGAGTAAATTTTTAATAATATATTATTTAATTATAATTATCATAATTAATATTATCTAATAATTTGAAATTAATTTTTTTCTATATTGAATTGTAGAAATAGTAGAAAATTAATTATAGACGTTAAGGTAAAAATGAGATAACAATGAGGTTAAACAAAAGGTTATTTGAAATACATTATATGGATATATTTAAACCTTATCATATCTATGGTTTTTTTGACCTTTTTGAAGTATTTTTAAACATAAAACTATGGGTAACGTGTTTTCTTTTAAAAATTACCATGTGTGTCCTCTCCCCCACTTTTAAAAGGCCTCCTCATCTCCTATCTTCTTTAAAAATCCACCACAATATGGTTTGTAAAATCCCTACCCATATCATTTAAATACTCCTACAGAAAAATCCTAGAGGCCTTTTTTATTTGGAATATATTTTATGAAGGATTTAGGTACAAACCTAATGGATTTCTCAGAAGAAGAGGCAAAATTCTTGACATGCGTATTTATTTTTTTCTTCCTAATCAATCAAATATTTACCATATGTGATAATATAATAATACCAATTTCTCCAATTGTAACATCCCACATTTTTTATAGGAAACACCATGTTTGATATCATGCATGATAAGCCACATCAGGCTTAAGTGAAAAGATTAATTTTAATATTTAAATTTTACCTTTATAACATATCCATTAGAATGGTGGGAATGATCAGTATAAAATATATTAATAAAATATGGTTTACAAATGTTTATATAATGATTCATTAGTTTATAAATTAATTATAAATGGAAATAAAAACCAGTCGAATATAAAGGATGTGTTTTTATGAAAAACTATTTAAGTGCCAATAATTGTGTTTATAAAATAATCAAATCTAATTTTTTGGATTATATTAATGAAATTTAAATTCAATATAATGTTTCAAATTCATCTTATAAACTTTGTTTATCTGATATAAGAAAAAATATAATTTTATGCATAAAAGTATTATTTTAAAAAAAGGTATTTTACCACTTTTTAATTGAGAAACAATTTTAAATCTATGTTTTGACACTTGTATAAGTTCTATTTGATGAAATAAACTTCTTATTTGGAATAGGGACAATAGAATTTACTTTAGTTGAATTTTTGGTATTTTTCTGATAAATTTCATATTTTAAGGAATAATGAAAAATATTGCATTTTATTTCAAAACTACTTTTTCATCTTATATATTTAAATTTTTAGATGATCTTTTTAATTATTCTTAAAGTATAATTTTATTATTTTTTTATATTTCAATCCAATTTAGGCCATTGGGATAGTTATTATATAAAAATTAGATATAAAAACTTATTGAAATTTTGAACGTCTCTTTTACCAACCCTCTCGCCACATTTGTGAGATTAGTGTGAAACTTAATTTAGCCACTTATGTGAATTTAATTTTTTAAAAAGTAATAAAATGTTGGTAATCATTAAGAAAATTTTTATCCAATATGTTAAGATTAATATTTTGGGGATAATAACCTTAATATTTTATTTACCATAGTTAAGGATAAATAGGGTAATTAATGGTAAAAACAATATTATAATAATATAAAATTATCCTAAACATGTACTAGTTTCATTAGATGAGTCTGATTCAACTGAAATAAACTTTATTCTGAAATTATAACAATTTTATGCCACTTGGGTAAGAATATAAAAATTATTATATTTTACTTAAAGATAAGTTAGAAATGTCATACTCATATTTTTAATAAGTAAATAATTTTTAATATTGGGTAATATAAAAATTAATTCAACTATAAAAATTAATTTGAAAGTTAAAATGTTTATATAAATTATTATAATTTATTTATAAATTTTATACATTAAATAATTAAATTTAATTGTGACACAATGACGATTCAGTAATAGATTTATTAATAGAAGAATAAAATAATTTATGTCAATAATATTAATATAAATATAATTTTAAATATTATATGCAATAAAAAAATTTATGAATGATTTTGACATGTTATTGATGAGTTAAAGTAGTTTTCTTGAAGTAATCAAGTTGTTATGATATTTTTTAAAAGTTAAAAAATGAATAGTGTCAAAGTTGACACTAATGGTATTTAAAAATATAAAATATTTTATTAAATGTTATAAAAATTTAAAAAATAAAATATTTATAAAAATAGTTTATCTAAGTCTCCAAATTTCATTAAAGACTCATTAATGGGACTTTTGTAATGTTACGGTAACTATTTTGACTCTTAATGTGTAAATTACTTGATAAAACAGTAATTGTTAAAAGGGGTTAATGAAAAATGATAAGGATTTAAAATTATTAAATATTGTATAATTTTAATTGGATGATAATATACAACCCATAATAATATAATATTAAAATTAAATCAATTTTTAACCATTTTTAAAAGAAATTGAATTTATATTCATTTAATACTTTTAATAATTCCAATAGTGCCCCTCCCCTCTCCTGAAAAGGGCACTCATTCATCTCCATTAATTACACATAAAAAACCTTTTTTATCATACAATATCTTTCCAAAAACTTTTATATAATATATAAAAACATTATTGATGCCTTATTATAAGAATAAAACCTTCCTTAGAGGTGTTAAGGTGTCATAAACCATGATCATCTGAAGGAATGGTAATGTTTTTATTTAAGTGTTTCTATTTTATTTATTCTTCCACTTCCTTAAAATCTTCTCAAACCATGATGAGATAAAAATTATAGTATACTTGATATAATTATATTTTATTATGTTAATATAATCACCTAAATCCATCTCCACTTCCATCAAATGGTAAAATAATTAATCGTTCGTGCGTACGTGTGAACTATCACCTCTACGAACTGATATTTTTCGTTTTCCATAGCTGTATATCATGAATAGTTATAATGACATAATTAATGATAATATGTAATATTAATGACATATTAATAATTTTAAGATAATAATATATCAGTTAAATTATTACTTTTAATGCACATAAAAATGATTACGTCATTCGTGCATGCATGTGAACTATCACCACCATAAAGTGATGCGATTTTTTATTTACTACATCACTTGTATGATATATATAAGTTTATTTAAAATATTTATAAGATATTAATGGTGTTGTTATCATTTATTAAAGGTAAAATAATAGCTACATTATTTCCATACCAATCAATGAAAAATGGAAAATGTTGCTCATGCGTACATTCAACATACCGTCTCTGTGATTATAACGTTGTTCATTTTTCATAAAAATAATTAATTGTTTGATTTAAAATTATAATTGATGTATATAAGTTATTATTATGTCATAAATATTATTCTATAGATAATGTAATTATGACCACATGTACTATTTACATCATACCATATTCATTTTTGAAATCAAGTACAGAATATTGACAATACATCTGATGTGAACTTAACTAATTAATTAATTGTTAAAACATTATATATAAGTTATATAAAGATAATAATATACTAGTAAAATTTTATAAATAAAGTATAAATTAACGTAAGTTTATTGTAGAGACCCAAATCTTTACGTACATGGAAATTTCATTACTTTTACGGAATACTTAATACACAACAAAAACAAACACACAAGGACCATAATAGTTTAGTGTCTTTGGAAACTCAGAATAATAATCTTCTAATGATGGTGAAAGATCTTCAATATCTCCCATAAAGATCTTCCCATTTTTTTTCTTACCTAAAACCATTCTTTATATCCTGGGGAAAAGAAAATATAAAAAGGGTGAGATCAAATGATAAGTAAGGGTAAACGTAGAGGACATAAAACAATCCATAAACATTTGAATGCAAAAACTTGAACATAAAATCTAAACATCAAAATCTTGAGAAAATACATAAATCTTGGAAGTTCGTAAGGCATATATCATAATGGAACATCAATCATGATAAAATATCATGGGAAGAAAACATGTAATTGTGGAAAACCATTAAGAACATGATATTATTTCCATAGTAGCCAAGACATTGCTGCCAATACCATCTTAGTGGACAAAGTCCCTTTCTAAATCGAGTTCAGTCCTCGTTTCAGTACTGTAACACTGAACCAGATTAACTTACCGTTCCAGCCATGTCTATCTCATGAGATATAAATCTTTACCCAATCCATTGGAGGGAGATATAGGTCCCACCCATCTCATATTGAAATCATTCTTACTTGTGACACAAAATAAACATAAATCATTCATCATAACCCAAAGAATAAAAATGGGTTTCATAAACATCATCCCATCATAACATAATCCCTATAAAACAAATGGATATCATTTCATCATAAGATAAGTTAAACCATGTAAATCATAGAGAAATTATACTTGAAACATACACATATGAAATAATGCCATCTGATATGGAAAATGGTTTTGATAAAACACTTGAAATGAATTCTTGAGGAAAATATCCTTTCTTCTTAAAAATCATTTTATTTTCACAAAATACCATGAAATTTTAAGAGAAAAAGATTTTTTTGAAAATAGTCATGAAATCTTGTAGAGTAAGCTTCATGAAAATAAGGCGTTATAAAACCGTAAAAATCCATTCATGCCGTGTAAGTTAAAAAAACATTCTCCTCGTACTTTTAACGGAAAAGTCAAAAAGTACCATGTTTGGTAAACAAAAGAAACATTCCTTACATAACATGTAGTAAAATTAAAAAATGGGTAAAAAGGACTTTAAAATTTAATGATACCATTTTTATAAAACAAGGACATGGATGATAAATATAACCCCAGTAAATACTTACGAATAAACAATCTCGGATAAAAACGAGACTGGAAAGGTTGTCTCTTACCTTATGTCTGATATGCTTCATATGTATCCGAACCTCTTGTATAATGATTTAAATAATGTCACCTACTTATTAAAGAATCATATTAATTTTTATGATATCATATATGGTTCACTTATGACTTTATATTACCCATTCTTTTGTAAATTCCATGTTAAAGCAACGTTTTGGGTAAAATCGTTTCATTTATCGTACGTGTTTCGACATGTTGTTATTGATATTATTACTTATATCCTTATTTAATTAATTAAAAAATTTAAAACATGATTTATATATAATATATATTCATCATATGAATATATGTGATTGATCGATAAATGGAATGAATTACACCGTTCATAGAGACGGTAGGCCGTACGTACGCATGAACGCTGTTTTCGTTTCCTTATTGAATTAAATGGAATTAAGTAAATGAAACATATATGTACATAAATCCAGTATAATTTTTATGTTATATATTTCCTGATTATTTATTATATATACTTATAATCATATTTGAATGGTTAATCATGGAAAATGAATCTCATCGCGTTCGTGGAGACGGTAGTCTGTACGTACGCACGAGCGGTGATATCATTCACATGATCGTCGAATTGTATTGAAGTGTATGTATAATATTTCAGAATCAATATCACATTACAATAATCATATATAGTTATTATTTACACCATTATACCCATCCAAGTAAGGTGGTGGTGGAAAATAGATTACACCACGGTGTGGAGACGATATTCCGTACGTACGCATGTGCGGTGATTTCGTTTTCTATAGGATGGATAGAAGGTAAAATAGGGTTGTTTAATATTTATAATAACATATCAGTATATAAGTAATACTCATTTTATT
Source organism: Viscum album (assembly GCA_963277665.1). NCBI lineage: Eukaryota > Viridiplantae > Streptophyta > Magnoliopsida > Santalales > Viscaceae > Viscum > Viscum album. Next base: position 2,077,940,359 of record OY728141.1, on the reverse strand, counting down.
AATTTATAATGAAACAACTAAAGAAGAGGAAGTAGAAGAAGAAAGAAACTTGAATGAGTCGGTAGAAGAGATTACCTATTCCTCGACGCACCTCCTTTAAAATTATTCTTAGGGCACTAGAGTTGGTCTTTTGAGAATACCATAACCTCTATGATATAACTAGAGAGGTTGAGAAGAAGAATTGGTAGGGTTTGGTCGAGCTTCAAGGCTCAAAAGGGTGTAAAGAGGAGAGGGAGGAGGTGCCCTTTTATAAGGGAGGAGAGGGGAACCTTTGGAAAGTGTAAAAATATTATTTTATTATAAACTTATCTTTGGTTTCAAAAGGTCTAAAAATCATTAATGATGAAGATAAGATGACTCATGGTAGAAATAAAATCATCCAATCAAAATTGGACATGTTTTGGATAATATTTTAATCATTATAATATTATTTATTTAAATCATTTATTAATGAGGTAAATACTACATCATTATTGTGTCATAAATAATTTAATTTATTTGATGTATAAAAATTATAAAAAAAAACCATCATGTAGGAAATCTATTTATATTTATAATTAATATTTATAGTCGATAATATAATTTATATAACCCCTTATAAAAATTAATTACTAAAAGATTTTTGTTAATGTCAATTTTGTCTTAACATTATATTAATTAATCTAAATTGTCATTATCACTACCAAGTGGCTCAATGGGGTCACAAAGTCGACCCAAGTATGCCTATTGTTGGCCACTACTAATCCGACAATTTTAGGACAAGTGTTAAGGTAATTTTGAATTATTATAATATTCTTTTAACTTTGGATTACCCTATTTACCTTTAACCGTGATAAATAAAAGTCAAAGTTACTATTCACCAAAAAAATATTTTCATCTTATTGAACCACATTTTACTTCTTGATAACAACCATGTATGTCGGATTTTTGAAATTCAATTCACAGAAGTGGTAAAATTTCATTTAAATGAAAGAGTTAGTTTTTTTAACTAACACTAAGTGGTTTCACTATTCATCAAAAATTGAAATTTTTCAGAAAAGTACCAAAAAATATGCCTAATCTATATTTGATATTCCGAATTTAAAAATGATGTCTATTTTTAGAAATTCAAAACATAAAAGTGTCATTAATTAATTTTAAAATTAATTTCTGTTATCAAAACAAATAGCGTGTTTTTAAGAAATAATAACTATCAAAAGATCGACACTTGTTTATGTCCAATTTCAAAGTGAAATTAATTCGAATGACCAACATTGGATTAAATGGTAAAAATATATTCTAATTAAACTTTAAAACCAATTAAAAAGAAAATCTAACCATATAAATTATTGCGATGAAAAAAGTTATTTTTAATTAAAATATAGCGTGTTTTTACTATTCATTAAAATATGAAAGTTATCAGAATAATATGAAAAATTTATCAAAAGTAATTTTTTATATCCTGATTCAAAAGAATAATTTTATTTTGTCAAATTGAACTTATAAACCCATCAAAAACTAGATTTAATGTGGGTGCGCCATCAAAAGGCATCAAAATTTCAATTTTTAAAAAATACTTATTTTACCCGAAAAAATTATTTTGTTCTCATACCATGTTCTAGAAAATGTGTAAGAATGAATAATAATGTTATAAAATTCAAAATGTAGTTGATACTATTCATAACAGCTAGTTCATAAAAATATTATAACCATATATCTTTTTTTAGTGACACCTGACACTGCGTACAACACACATTATCGAGGAAGGTCGCGATTGCATGTAATGAAAGCCAAGTCAGGGTTGCATGTTGTGCAAGACTCCTTAGTTGTTTCGTATAACATAATCCAACCAAATTTCATTTATACATTGAATATATAAATATATATATATACACTCAATGTTGCGTAGAATGACTACTATCGAACGAACTTTAAATTGTGTGTAACACAATCCAAGAATAGTATTGCATATACTACAAGCTAATACGTTGTTGTGTATAGCACAAGATAATATTGGTGTAGTGTACAACACAAGACATCAATGAAATTAAAAAGAATAATTCTCATAAAATCTCGGGTTGTTAAATTTATTATTCAAGAAGATAAAGAATTTACAAGACGATTCGTACTTGAGGTAAGAGACTTCAACTCAATATCCTTTAATTGAGCCATATTTTCATGTTATACAACAACGTATATTATATGGTATTTAGTAAACCCCTTTTACTTTTAATTTTATTCTATTATTTTGAAAAGGAATATTTTTATATGAAAATTTTTACTAAACAAAAAAAGGAATGTTTATTATCGTATACGGTGACAATGAATTTTCCGCTGCCATGACCATTATTTTATATTTACCTTCCTCTACAAGACATAATTTTTTTAAAAGAAAAATAAATAACAAATTACCTTTTACTATATTTTAATTTTAATCTTTTTTATAATGGATTGATTGTATCAATATCTTGAAAAAGTGTCTTGTGATTGCAAATTAAAAATGTAATTTTTCCTTTATATTATTGTTTTATGTGTTATGATTATAGTTCTTGGGAATTGTATATGAGTATAGTGGTTCCATGATAATCCAAGGGTGGGAGAGCCCATGATAACTCTCAAATTAATTGGGTAATGAGACATAGCTAACTAGTTGGGTTTCCGCTAAGATATTTAGGGAATATACTATGATAGGTATTCCAAATATAACCTTTAAAGATACTCCCTATATAGCCATAAAAGATAAAATGTAAGAATGATATAGATTCCACAAGTTACCTTTATGATTTATGATTTCTATGAGTTTTATAGGAATATTATAATTTCATTAGGTAAGCTAAATGTTTTATGTTTTATGGGTGAAAAGTATTATTTTTTGAATTTTTTTTCATGAGTTTAACATATTCATTGACTAAAGGTTTCATTCCTTGTTTTATATCCCTTTATGAGTTTTTTTCCTAAACCTATGTTATTGAAATTTTTTCCGTATGGTATAATGATGGGTAAGAGAAATGAAGAATTCAATATTAATGTTATGAATATTATTATCCAGAAAAAGAATTTACATTTTATTTTAAAATGTTTTATATTAGGAAAAAAATTTATAGTGAGTAGACTTGTCCACTTGTAATATTTTAGTTGTTATGTAATATTATAGTGTAATTATCTAAAACTCTAAACATTAGAATATTCTCAATGTGAATGAGTATAAATTCTTGAATTAACTAAAGATTATATAATTAATAAGGTTGGGGAATTATACCTATATAATTTTCTATTATTATTTTCATATCATGACCTATATACATCTCCACTTCCATAAAATGAGAAATGAAACCATCAATCAGTTTATGGTGGTCTACGACCTCCCTAACCGATGTAAGAAGGTATATGTGATATAATAATTCCGTAAGTATAATAATCTAATAAATATCATATAAATATTTGATATCCATCATTTTATCCATCCATTGTAAAATAATAATTTTGGTTACGCGTACATGTAGTCTACTGCAACAATGTAGTGATGTGAAATATTTTTCATCTTATTTTAAAATGGACTGTAATAAGGGTTGATTTTATTAATATAAATGATATATATGACATAATAATTATTATATAATTGTTAATTAATATTTATATTCCTTTTATTTAATCCATCAAAAAAAGGAAAAAAATATTCTTTTGTATGTGTGACCTACTATCTCCATGTACGATGTCATATATTTTGTATATTTAACATTTATGGATTTTAATAAATAAATATATAATACATATTTTATAATATTTATGTCATGTTTTATATTATTGATATTATTTAACAACGATCAAGTTAAATGGACCTAAATTACTGAACCAAAACATACATGAAAAATGATGCAATTATAACACAAAATAAATATTTTAACAAATAATTGTTAATAAAAAGGTCATAAAAGACTATAAGTAAATCATATATGAAAATAAATATACTATTATTGTTATGTAATAGAATTATAATATACTTTTATTTATTATATAATAGGTTAAAACACGCACACTGTAAATCGGACTTGATGTAAGGGTTTTGTGTCTCACTTTTACTTCGGTGAGACATACACCATATTCACCACGTATTCCATTGTGTGGTGTATATAATTCCCCTATATATATGATATTTAATAAATTTATTTCTATTAATGGTATTTAATTTTTAATTTGAATCTATTTCTTTCATGGGGATTATGATTCAAAAGTTACAAAAGTGCACTACTGGAATTCTACCCTTTACCATCGGTTCAGAACCGTTGGTAACGGCCTGGAAACCATTGGTATTTTATATACCAATGGTTTCCCAAACTGTGGCCAAGTAAGCCATAGTTAAAGGCTTATACCAACGGTTCTGTGTAAACTGTTTGTATAGGTGTTAGTGTAAGAGATATACCAACGGTTTTGTGTAAATCGTTGGTATAGGTGTTAGTGTAAGAGATATACCAATGATTTCACAAACCATTGGTATTTGTTATATTCAGCCAAAGCCTACAGTTTTTAAAACCGTTGGTACAAGTTTATACCAACGGTTATAACAAAATAGTTGGTATAATATACCTCAAAATTCTATACCAATGGTTTTGAAAACTGTTGGTATACATCTTCTTAGCTCCACAGCAGCCACCAGCCCAACACCGCCAAAGAAGCCAACAGAACCCTCCAACCCACAAATCTCCATGACCTGAAAAAACACATACACACCCAAAATCCAAAAGCCTACATGGGATGTATAAAATTAATCCAGAATTCATGAAATTTAGAAATTTAAAATTCATTCCTCACTCAAACCACAACACAAGAGAAAAATACAGAATCTAATACATCCACAATCCAATACATCTAGAATTGAAATGAAAGAACACCCATAACACCAACACAAAATCAAAATCCAATATATCCAAAATCCAATACATATAATAGTATTCAAAATTTAGAATTCATTACAAACACAACTAGAATCCAATACATCCAGAATTCAGAAATTTAGAATTAAAATCCAATAACACCCATAAAAATATTCAAAATTTAGAATTCACTCCTCACTCAAACCACAAAAGCAATACACACAAGAGAAAAGGCCTACATGTTATAGGAATCACATGTGATGTTTAGTCATGGTCTTGGGTTGATTATCTTAAAACCAACAGAAAAACTTGGGTAGAGTGGATTGGGTAGAGTGGACAAGGATCATGATAGCCATAAGATAGAAAATGGTAGTGGCCATGTGCGTAGAACTAAGATGAGTTATAAGAAGAACATTTATATTCCTCTAATTACTATGTATCCATGTGTAAATGGTTCCTGATGTGTTAGTGGGAAACATTGGCCAATCTCGACATATGAGATGGGTTATGATAATAGCCTACATGTTTTTCATATACATTTCAATTGGAAGAAGGGGGTATGTGGGTAATTGTAATTTAGACTCATGGGTGTGATCTAAGATGAATCCCCATTTTGGGTAGTGGGTATGATTATTCAATTATGTCTTTGGTATTGGGTTCCCAAAGGGACTTTGGTTTGGTCATAGAACCCAATGTTTGAGGATGGGATTGGAATATTAAATGTTATTTGTTTTAGAATTGGGGTAGGAGTTACTCACATGAGAAGTGGATTATGTGAGGCTAGACCATAGATCCTTGTGTTAATGTATCAAAAAAATATGAATACGTTTGGTCGGTTTTCGGTATGCCAATTGTTTTCACTTAAAATGCTGTCCATTTTAAACAAAAGATAGACACTTCAAGTGATAACGGCCACACTGTGCCTCGGATTGAGGCGAGGTTGACATTTACATGTCTCATATTACCCATGGATTGTTGTCCTAAAGTATCAAGACAATATGAATGCATTTTGTTGGTTTTCTGTATGCCAGTTGTTGTTTTCACTTAAAATGTTGTCAATTTCAAATAAAAGTGAGACAATTTGAGTGGTATCGGCCACATCATGCCTTATATTGTTGTGAGGTTGACTCATACATGTCACAAATAACCCATGGATCGTTATTCTAATGTATCAACACAATATGAATACATTTGGTCGGTTTTCTATATGCCAGTTGTTTTTACTTAAAAGAGTATCCATTTTAAACAAAAGATAGACACTTTGAGTGGTACCGGCCACACTGTGTCTCGTATTGAGGATGTTTTGACTCTTATATGTCACAAATGACCCATGGATCCTTTTCTTAAAGTATCAATAGAATCTGAATGCGTTTGGTCAGTTTTCCGTATGTCAGTTGTTGTTTTCACTTAAAATGCAGTCCATTTCAATTAAAAGTGAGACACTTTGAGGGGTACCGGCGACAAAATGCATCAGATTGAGGAGGGGTTAACTTGTACATGTTACAAATGACCCATGGATATTGTGCTAATTTATCAACACAATCCAAATCTGTTCGATCAGTTTTCCATATGTTAGTTGTTGTTTTCACATAAATGTTGTCCATTTCAAATACAAGTGATACACATTGAGTGGTACCGGCCACACTATGACACGGATTGAGGCGAGGCTGACCCGTACACGTCACAAATGACCCATGGATCACTGTTCCAAAGTATCAACACAATTCGAATGCATTTGGTCAGTTTTCCATATGCCAGTTGTTGTTTTCACTTAAAATCTTGTCCATTTCAAATAAAAGTGAGACACGTTGAGTGGTACTAGCCACATCATACCTCATATTGAGGAAAATTTGACTCATACACGTCAAAAATGAACCATGGATCGTTGTGCAAATGTATCAACATAATCCAAATACGTTTGGTCGGTTTTCTATATGCCGGTTGTTTTTACTTAAAAGAGTATCCATTTCAAATAAAAGTGATACAATTTGAGTGGTACCGGCCACACCATTCCTCAGATTGAGGCGAGGTTGACTTGTACACGTCACAAATGACCCATGTATCCTTTTACTAAATTATCAAAAGAATCCGAATGCGTTTGGTCAGTTTTCCGTATGCCAGTAGTTGTTTTCACTTAAAATTTTGTCCATTTAAAATAAAGGTGAGACACTTTGAGTGGTACTGTCCACACCGTGCCTCTGATTGATGCAGGGTTGACTCTTAAAAGTTATAAATTACCCATAGTTCATTTTAATAAAGTATAAACATAATACGAATGCGTTTGGTCAGTTTTCCGTATGCTAGTTGTTGTTTTCACTTAAAATGATTTCCATTTCAAATAAAAGTGAGACACTTTGAGTGGTACCGACCACATCATGCTTCAGATTGAGGAAAGTTTGACTCGTACACGTCAACAATGTCCCATGGATCATTTTTCTAATGTATCAACACAATTTGAATACGTTTGGTTGGTTTTCCGTATGCCAATTGTTTTTACTTAAAAGAGTATCCATTTCAAATAAAAGTGATACACATTGAGTGGTACTGGCCACATCGTGCCTCAGATTGAGGCAGGGTTGACTCCTACACACAAATGACTCATGGATCCTTTTCCTAAAGTATCAAAAGTCTCCAAATGCGTTTGGTCTGTTTTCCGTATTCTAGTTGTGGTTTTTACTTAAACTTTTGTCCATTTCAAATAAAATTGAGACACTTTGAGTGGTAATGGCCACAACGTGCATCAGATTGAGGCGAGGTTGACTCATACATGTAAAAAATGACACATGGATCATTTTGCTAAAGTATCAACAAAATCCGAATGCATTTGGTCAGTTTTCCATTTACCAGTTGTTGTTTTCACTTAAAAACGTTGTCCATTTCAAATAAATGTTAGACACTTTGAGTGGTACCAGCCACATCGTGCCTCATATTGAGGTAGTGCTGACTCGTACATGTCACAAATGACCCATGGATCGTTGTGATAAAGTGTCAATACAATCCGAATACATTTGGTTGGTTTTCCATATGCCAGTTGTTTTTACTTAAAAGAGTATCCATTTCAAATAAATGTGATACACTTTGAGTAGTACCGACCACACTGTGCCTCAAATTAAGGCGGGGTTGACTCGTACACGTCAAAAATTACCCATGGATCCTTTTTCTAAAGTATCAACATAATCCAAATGCATTTGGTCAGTTTTCCATATGCCAGTTGTTGTTTTCACTTAAACTTTTGTCAATTTCAAATAAATGTGAGACACTTTGAGTGGTACTGGCCATACCGTGCCTCAGATTGAGGCGGGGTTGACTCATACATGTCCCAAATGACCAGTGGATTGTTTTTCTAAAGTATCAACATAATACAAATGCATTTGTCAATTTTTCATATGCCAGTTGTAGTTTTCACTTAAAATGTTGTCCATTTAAAATATAAGTGAGACACTGTGCGTGGTACCGACCACATCGTGCCTCAGATTGAGGCGGGGTTGACTCTTACACATCAAAAAAGACCAATGGATCGTTGTTCTAAAGTATCAACACAATCCTAATAAGTTTGATCGGTTTTCCATATTCCAGCTATTTTTACTTAAAAGAGTATCCATTTCAATTAAAAGTGATACACTTTGAGTGGTACCGGGCACACCATGCCTCGGATTAAAGCAGGGTTGACTCGTACACATCACAAATGACCCATAGATGATTTTCCTAAAGTATCAACACAATCAAAATGTGTTTGGTTGGTTTTCCGTATGCCAGTTTTTGTTTTCACTTAAAATTTTGTCTATTTCAAATAAATCTGAGACACTTTGAGTGGTACCAGACACAAAGTGCCTCAGATTGAGGATGGGTTGACTCATACACATCACTTGGGCGTTTTGAGTGCCGTCAAGTGCAGATTGAAGATCTAGGTGAGTCTAATCCTCTCCTTGATTCCTCTCTTTGATTAGGGTTTGCAATCTTCTATCATCTTCTTCTGAAACTCTAAAACCCTCTTTTCTATTGGGATTTAGGGTTAATATTTAAGAGAGACTATATTGGGATCCGAGACGCCGAATTAAGATTTCGATTGTCTCCGGAATCAAGGTATGTAGTTGGTGCTTGGTACTGAAGTAATTGTAATGGAATGTTAATTAGAGTTGGATTTAGGGTGAATCTTGAAGAGATCTTAGATTGGTCTTAGTGACCTTATGATGTAGTGATTCATGTGATGATGTCGGTGATACAAAATTTTGTGAGGTACCCAGTGGAGGATGAGGATATATGTGGTAGGGGTTAGGCATGGTAGGAGGAGGGTCTGTGGGGGGGGGGGTGTCTAGTGTCTAGGGAAGAGGGTGGTGGGTGGGTGGGGGGGGGGGTGCTGTCCAGGGTCCAGGGCGGAGGGTGGGTGGGGGGGGGGGTTGTTGTCCAGGGGATATCCAGGGGCTATCCGAGGGGCTATCCAAGGTCAATGGAAGAGGGTGGGGGGTTGTCCCGGGGGGGGGGGGGGGGTGTACAGGGAGCTATCCGAGGAGCTGTCCGGGGGCTGTTCAGGGTCCAAGGAGGAGGGTGGGGGGACTGTCTGGGTGGCTATCCGAGGGGCTATTCGGGGGGCTGTCTGGAGTCCAGGGAGGACAGTGGGGGGGGGGCTATTTGGGGGGCTGTCCAGGGGGCTGTCTGAGGGGATATCTGGGGTCCAGGGAGGAGGGTGGGGGGGGGGGGGGGTGTCTGGGGGGGGGGGGGGGGGGCTATCCAGCGGTGTCCCGGGTTCATGGGATGATATTTACATATTTTCTAATAAAATTATTTCAAGTTTAAAAAAATAATTTCATTATATCAACTTATAATCAGACCACCAATTTTCTAAATTCCACTAAAAAATTACAATTTCATTAAAATAAGGGGATGTCATAGAAAATTATCAAATCAGGTTTTATTATTTATAGATAAAAAATAAAGATAATGTGACCTACCTAATAACACATATATTGAGGCACAATAAATCAATAAATATCAAAAGTCAGTAATATCATTCCAAAATATAACAGATCAATCTGTCCCTCATCACCATCACTATCATCACAATCATATTCACCCTCACCCTTTTCCTCATCATCGTCCCCATCATCATCCCCACCCTCCTCACCCTCGTACTCAGCCTCGACCTCCTCATCACCCTCATCCTCTACCTCGGCCTCCTCCTCGCCTTCCTCCTCCACCTCGGCCTCCTCCTCACCCTCATCCTCTGCCTCAACCTCCTCCTCTCCATCGTCTCGACCACCACTAGAAATGCCACCTGGTGCACCATATATAGAACGAATTGATGACATATATTACTCACAAGCATTGTTGGTCTCTGGTAAAAGTGTTTGACGTAAAGCTTCCATCAGTTTAAAAAATGTAGTGTTTTCCATAGCAGACTATTCTGCCGTCTCTGTGGCCCTTTTTTCATCCTGTTCTACCTGTGAGTTAACCTGCTGCAACTCAGTGGCACTACAACTCATACATGAGGAGGGCTAATACATCTTCAGAACTACACTCTTCCCAAGCCGGCATCGTACTCTATTAGGGTGCTCACCTCCCAACACCTGATGTAAGTGATCGTTTGGACCAAAAATTGTAAGGTTCCTTGGCATCAAGGTCCTCTAAAGCAGCCTGTTACAAATATAAATAGAATATTATGTAACAAAATAGAGATTAAAATTTTAAATCTAAAAATTAAAACTTACAATCTCATGCTGGGTCAGTTCATTAACCACACTTCCATTTTTCTTCTTTCTACTTGAGCAAAATAGTTTTGCTCGAGGCACACATCCTTCTATATTGAATTTATGCCTCTATAATGAAATTGAATATAGGAAACCATAATTAAAAATATTATACCAAAAAAATATTAATTTCATTACTAAAATTAGATATAAACTTTAGCAATCAAATAAATTACGAAAGAATCAATAGAAAGTGAATGTCATAAAGAAAGATTAGAAACCGTCATACCAGCTGTCTCTCATGATCCGACATCATAGTGCATACTAATGTATGGACGTATTTCTTAGAATCAATGTTTTTTATTTCTTCTAGATTCATCCTAAATAAAATTCAATAATTAGTATTAACGAAAAACATGAGAATTTTTATTTAAATATTTCTAGTTTAATTAACACCGTAAATTTTCTAGTCGCCCAATGAGTAATCATTTGTTAGTACTGTTATAATGGAAAATCATCCACAATAGGGACCGCCTCCAACTCTGTTCCCACTCTATCATGCCATCCAATGTACAACTCATGCTTATAAGATCTCCAATGATCTCCTAAATCCTTTAGACGTGCAGGTCGTGCACACTCACCATCGGAGAAATTAAACCGCAGTTGAAACCAAAATATTAATTCATATAAATTAAAAAATTAATATATTTAATTAAATAAAACAGATTTTTTTACCCATATCTCTACACAGGATTTATCCTTGACTTCATTTGGCAGCTGTCTCCATTAGAGCAGGCTGACATGAATGATGTCGGAGTATTTGGCAAGCATCCCCAAAAAACTCCGACATTGCTGCCCTGAATTTTCAATCATCTGACTATATTCATTATATTCCACAATCAAATACATGCAGCAGTTCCACACCAAACGCATGGGTGTACGCCCCCACCCCCATCTCTTATTATTATATGTATTTGTTATGAAAGAAAAAAATATATTTTATCAATACATATTATATTGAAAATAAATAATGGTGTAACAATTTGTTAGGGTTGTATAAGTATACCTATGGTAGTCTGATCAATGGGCACCGATGGATCCGTATAAACTGAAGGAACACCCTATAAAAATGGAGTGGGTCCCAATGTATGCTTTGTAAGGATAGAATCTGGCGGAGCAGTAGTCGAAGAAGATGGACTATAAAAGCACAGAGAGATCGAAGCAGTAATGAAAAAAGATGATAGGATGGCTGGCCAAATGTGGGATGGGGAGTGGGAATCATTATCAGATATGATACAGACAGTTGAGTAGGGTCAGATGTAAATGGTGGTGAAAACATGGGAGGCCTAAATATCCTATGTGTCCCAAATGGAAGACTGGGATCAGAATGTGGGATGGATGGTATGTCAGTGGGAGGGGCATGGTCTAATCTGGTACACCGACCATATCGTCTAGCTCCTGTACTACCCCCTCATACAAAACCCCCAGTACTGGGACCACTACTCAGCTTCTCCTCAAATAAATGTCGCCTAATAGATGGAACCTGAAAAAATGTTTAAAAACATTTAATCACATGACATTATATATAATTTAAATAAAAAAATCTTTGAAATAAAATACTCACTGCAGGCACTAGTGGTGGAATTCCCAGCTCGATCATGCGACAATTGTTGTCCATAATCTGTTTCCATCGCCTCTCTTCAATTGGTTTCATTTTCTGCATTTGAAAAAAATATGGAAGTTAATAGAAAAGGATAACTAATGTGTAACCCAAAAAACAAAATAAATGAGGGGGAAAAGGGGGATTCAAGGATAATTTATCCAACCATAGTTTTAGGTGAGGTTGAAAAAATATATAATTAAGTCAATAAATCATACAAGATGTAATAAAGAAATTTAATTTTTAGTTGGATGATTATTTACTATGTGTTATCAGTCTATTAAAATCATGGAACATTGATTCTACTAGATTCATAGGAGGAAAAGCAATTGTCAAAATTAAGGAAAAATTTAATTTCTTTAGCTCAGGTAGATGATGTAGGTTTCAATATTAAATCAATTTTAATAGAACCAACCTTAACAACCCAACTCGAGGTAAACCAAAAGAATTGAAAGAATGAATGGATGATTCTATATATTTCCCACCACAACTTCAGGTTCACATTCAACTCTGACAATTGATATATTTGAGTCATCAAAAGAAATAAATTGATTGGTTACAATGTATGTAGGGATGGTGTCAATTCCATCATCACCATCATCAAAAATATGTATTGTAATTACTTCAACTATGACACCAAATTTAGGTCGAAGTTGGTCTTTGAGATAAAAAAACATGTTTATCCATTGATGCCAATAAATATAGTTCTTCGGTAGCAAGAGTGTGAGTCATATTAATTACTTGAAATCCACAATCATAAATAAATGTTCCCTGTGTCATCATTGAATAAAACCAATGGAATTTCATCATCGTGACTCTTCCATGAGAGTAATAATACAACATTTTTTTTCAAGGCTCCATAATAACCAAAATTTTCTAATCGCGTTCTACTACCAAATGAACTGGCATAACAATCTATTATGGTAGTAATGATAACACCATCTTGTTATGTTCTCATGTTCTTTTCTCGTTCGGGGAAAATAAATTTTCACCCATTAATAACAATTGATTACAATCATGAACCAAGGTATTCGGACCAAAAGACAAAGCTCTTTTTTACTCAGAGACAGATTCAGCAGGAAAACTAAATACCTAAAATATAAAATGATATTAAACTTAATTAAATAAAGATTTAATTAATTTAAATAGTAATATTTTTACCTTCAATTTTAACCAAGCAGAAAACTCTTTTCTATGGAAAGTATCCCTCATTATCAAAGATAAATAACGATACTTTCTATTTATCATTGTTTTATGTTCCATGTAGATAAAAAATATAAATAGTTTAACATATATATATATATATATATAAGATATACACATTCAATTTAGTTACCATATGAAGTCATTGAACAAATCACAGTTGCCAAAACTGTGCGATGTGCCATCTTCTACAATTCACAGATTAATGTCTTCAATGTATATGCTCCAAAAATTCCTCCTTTTTGAGGAAGTGATGGAAAACTGGGTTCAATTTTCTCATACTTTTCTTTTTCATTTCTCATTCGTCTATTCATTATTTTGGTAATATCAAACAAATACATTGAGCAGAAATCCATACATTCTTGGGCCAAGTAACCCTTCATGATAGAACCTTCAGGATGATTCCTGTTTCAGACATATGAATTTAATGTGTACATATTTATTTTAGTTGGATACATCAAATAAAAAGAAAAAGGTCCTCCGAGAAATATTTCAGTGGGAATATGGACAGTCAGATGCGGCATGCATGTGAAAAATGACGGAGGAAATATTTTCTCCAAATCACACAAAATTATTGGGGCATCTGTCAACATTTTTTGCAAGAAAGACTTGGAAAACATCTTAGCACAAAGATCTCTAAACAAATGGGACAACCGAATAACAGTCACCCTTAAATTATTGGACAAAAGATGCTGGATTTCTATTGGAATAAACTCATGTAGAAGAACGTGATAATAATGAGTCTTCAAAGATTTTAGCTTCAACTCTCTTCTGTTGACCCGTTTAGATATGTTTCTTGAATGGCCATCAAAAACTCTAATAGTCTCTAATACTTCAAGAAATTGTTTTTTTTCTATAGGTGACTTCATATAAGAAGCACATGGAACATGACATTTATTTTCCATGATACACACAGGATGAAATTCTGGTCTGATGCCACAATCCAACAAGTCACACCGAGGCTATAAATAATCTTTTGTCTTTCCTTTAACATTTAGAAGTATCGAAAGAAACACTTCACATATATTCTTTTAAATGTTCATTATGTCGAATCAATTATGTAACAACTTGGTTGACTAATAAGGAAAATAAAAAAAGATAGTCCTCTTCTTCCAATTTTAACATGTTTCAGTGGAAATATTCTTTCGCTTTCCAGATTTCATTTGACCCTTCCCAAATAAAAAAATTGAAATCTTTCAATTCATTAAGCACATTAGATTCCAGACATACGCTGAGGTGGATCATTAGTCTCTTTGGTATTATCAAATCTTCGATGATTATTTCTATATGGATAGTCCATTGGAAAGAATCATCGATGTCCCATAAAACTAAAACTACAACAATGTTTCAGTCTTCTGGATCATGTATTCTTAAAAAAAATAGGACATGACAGTTTTCCCTTTGTGCCCCATCCATACATCATTGCATAAGCCATAAAATCATTGATTTTCCACATACGCGCAACACGCATCTGAAATATGTCTTTAAAATATACATCATATGTGCGCACACCCACATCCCAAAGAAGTCTCAACTCTTTTTTTAAAGGTTGCATGTATATGTCAATATCAATGCCCGGATCAGAAGGTCTAGATAGGAGTATACTCATGAAAGTGAAAGGTTTTTCATACACAACCATGGTGGAAGATTATAAATGTTTATAAAAACTGGTCATGTGCTGTGCGAAGTAAGCATCTTCCCAAACGGATTAAAACCATCGCATGAAAGACCCAACCTCCCATTACACACATCAGATGCAAAATTAGGATATCGAGCATGAAATATTATGCCATGAAAATCCATCTTTAGGGTGAACTAACTCATCATTAGTCTTATTTCTCTCAGTATCATGCCATCACATTTTTATTTATATTTCATCAGACATAAAAACATTCTGGAGTCTGGGGATCAATGGAAAGTGCCACATTACAATATGTGTCACACGGTATGGTGTCCCATCATATTTTGACTTCCAGCGGGATGTGCCACATTTTATACAATCATTTTGTTCAGTGGTTTCCTCCCAAAATAAATTACAATCCTTCGGTAAAGCATGAATTTTGTTTCTTGAAAATCTATGTTCCTCAACTAACTTCCATGCCATATAGTGGTTTGAGGGAATATCTGCATCATCTAGATGTAAATCCTTCAACAAGGAAACAATGTAATTGATTACTATATTAGAAATCCCATATATAGTTTTCCCATGAAACAATCGGATTAAAAATTCCATCTTTTTCATTTTATCACACTGTTGATATACTTGAGTCGTGGCAGGATCAGTCAATTTTTTCACCCTGGAAATATCATCATTTTCATTAGATGCATCAACTGTCCTCATATCAAAGTCTTCTTGAGTTGAGATACTTTGTTTCTCATGATGAAGAATAAACAGAAACCAGTCATCTAACAAATTCTATAGTCCAATCCTTTCATTTCGATCATCAATAATTTCAGCTTTCATTTTCTCCCCATTGTGGTACCACACATTGTAGTTTGCTTGAAAACCATATTTTGTTATGTGGTAGATAACTTCTTCATGGCTCAACCAAGGTCTAACAACACAATTGTAAAATGGGCAGTGTATGCGACCACTATTTGAAGCATTTTGAAATGAAAAATATAAAAATATCTTCAAATTGTTTTGAAAACCGCTTGAGATCCGATCAGTTTCATATATCAAACTTATATCCATTCTGTAAAAATAATTGTTATATGTCATTTCATCATAATAAATTCAATAAAATTGAAGTTTAATCGAAAATATATTTATGTAAACGATAAAGGAAGGAGTTTCTAGTTGATTTAATGAAGTATTAAAACAATGTAAAGATATACTAAGTAATTTAGTTATGTGTGCCTAAATTTGAGGTGAGATGTGTTTTGTAATTTTTTCATTTATCACATACCAAGAAGACACCATATACCAGATAAAACATTGTTCAATAAATTAAAAAGTGAAGGCTTTTCATGAAAGATTAAGAACGTGTAAATAGAGTTTTTTAAATAAGTTATTGGTGCTAAAAAATTGAAATATTGTTTAAAGTTAGTACATTTCATAACACCCGAACTAAAGTCCACAGAAAGTACCATATCACCCCACTAAAAAAAGGAAAACCACCTAAAAGGAATGGATATAAAGAATTAAAATATAGTTGATTCATATAATCATGACACTTGAATTTTAAAATGAAAAATTGAAAACAAATCAAACTACTCTTATTGGGATGGCTGTCTAGGGGGTGGGGTGGTGTCCAGGGGGGGGGGGGGGGCTATCAAATGGGTGGAAGGGCTGCCCAGGGGGTGGGGGTTGTCAAAGAGGGTGGGGGTGGTGTCCAGGGGGGGCTGTCTAAGGGGGTGGGAGGGCTGTACAGGGGGTGGGATGGTGTCCAGGGGGCTGTCCAAGCGGGTGGGGGTGTCTAGGGGGTGGGGTAGTGTCTAGGGGGGGTTTTCCGGAGGGGGGGGGGGTTGTCTGGGTGGTGGGGGATATCCAGGGGTGGGGTGGGGTGGTGTCCAGGGGGGCTATCTAGAGGGGTGGGGGTTGTCCAAGGGGGTGGGGTGGTGGCTAGGGGGTCTGTCCAAGGGGGTTGGGGTGTCCAGGGGGTGGGGGTTTTCTAGGGGTGGGGTGGTGTCCATGGGGGTTGTCCAAGGGGGGGGGGGGTGGTGGACAACTCCCCTCCCTCACGGGATATCCCACACCCCCCTCCTAAGTGAAATTTGTATAAGCAAATCATCATCAATTTTCTTATCTTATCCGACCATATACCATACCACCAAAGAAATACCCTATAACTCAGAAATATCCTAATTTTATACAGAATTCCATAGGATATAATCTATATATAGCCAATCTCATCAGCCACCCTCATCCACATCCCAGCATAACTCCCCTCTAGGTTGTAACCATACCCCATAGGCCACAAAGAACTCACATAACAATTTCCAACTTACCCAACTCACTCAATAATATAACCCCAAAGAGTCACTCATACCATTATACCTTTTAAACACATTCCATGTACTACATGAATAGAAAAAATACGGATGTCACCATATATCTTCTTATGAAGAGGTGTCACTACAAAAAGTATACCAAAAAAAAACCACACTAAGACAACATCTTACATTTATCAATAGAAACAACAAGATAAATAATACAAATCAATGAATCAGGTTATCACATTATACAATAAATCGATGAATCATATTTCTAGTAAAGTATACATGAAATACCCGATAAATCTTGATTTATTATACAACCAATACCTCTCATAATTGAGATAACACAACCCACAAAAAACATAATGACAATTATTAAACACCTCAAATGGGTTTTCACTATCCACATGGCATGATAGAATGACTTACTATACAAATGGAAAGGATTACACTAGAAGAAAATTCTACCCAAGGCCCCATCACATTAAATAATATAAAACCTCACTCTCATGATCAGCTCTGGTAGAAGGTTCTTGTGGCAAGGGAACATGATAAGAGAAATATAAATAGAAGCAGACCACACAAATTTCGTTTAGGCGAAATCAAAATAAATAACAAAAAAAGATACAAAAAATTACACTTACATATTATAAGTGTATAATTAAATAATTACCTACTTGTAGAGAGAGCTTCGAGAGATACCATGGGGTGAAGAGAGAGCATCAGCCGAGATTAGGTTTATGGATGCAATCAGGCGGACATAAGGATTATGGAAGTGCTGTTATTTGGGAGAAAACATTCCCAATGGTTTGTTAAAACTGTTGGGAAATATTGTATTTACCAATTGTTTATAAAAACCATTGGTATATATATAGAGTTTTTAAGCTTTTCCCAACGGTTTTAGTAAACCGTTGGGATTATCTACTTCTCATCCCTTTATCCCAACAGTTTGAATAAACTGTTGGGAAAAATTAAGTATACCAATGGGTTGAATAAACAGTTGGTATACAAGTGTTAGGGAAAAAATTCTAGTAGTGGTGGTATTGGTTTATTTCATAATCACCTCATTATTCATGATTGTTTTTTATTATGGCTCCCTTGGGGTTTTTATTTGACATTTCTATCATAAAATTATTATATTATATTCTCCTCTAATTATTCATGAAAAATTTCATGTAATAATAACATATTTATTCTATTTGGTACTAAAAAGGATTGAGAAAATGCCTTTAGTAAAATCGTAATTTATATCTCTTTTTGTTCAAAAATATTTTTTTCATGAAAATCCATTTTTTTTAAAAAATGTTTTTAAACTTTTAAAAATTATTTATTAATAAAACACTTACCCATTGTTAATTTAAAAAAAATTGAAGGGAATCTTCATGTCATGTTAAAAAAATTTCTCATTTGCCTTTTATCGAAACTTTGAATAGAATCCCTGTTTTAACGTTTTAATGCATGAATGTAATTTCCCACCATCCTAACAAAAAAACGTTTTAAAACTTAAATTATAATATTAAAATATTACTCTCAAAAAATAAATTTTCAAAAAATTTTCTAAACTTTTATTTTTAAAAATATTTTTAATGTGAAAATGTTATTTCGCCCAAAAATATTTTTAATGACATGTTATGGTATTTGTATTCATTAATGACAACAAAATTTTCTTATAATTATAATCCATTAGGGATATATAGTACTAATATAATAATTATTATTTCTTATGGTGGTTAATAATCAATTTTATAGGGTATGTACACTTTCATTACCATTCACCATTTTACTCTAGATGATTTATGAATATGATTATTGATTATAGAAAGTGTTAACTTTTTCTATGTTAGTTTTCAAATATGATTTTTTATGATGATTATGTTTCACCCCATTCATATGATTAGTTCATTGGACTTATTATTTAATGGGTGGGACATGGAATTATATAACCCTTCGATGCATCGGTGGGTCTCGTGAGAAAAATAAATTGGCAGAATTAAATTTGTTTTTACACATATATTAAAACTGTCTTGTGAAAGGACATAACAATAGGTTTTAAGTTTTTTGGAATTATTAAATCCCTTATTATGAGATTAGTTAATTAATTGCATGTTATTATTCAATTAGTTATAATATCTATGGGTATGTTTCAAACTCAGTTGATTATATATATATATTTATTTATTTGAACATCTGTTATTCTTATCATATTATTCTCAAGTTATTGTTTAAATGGATTGTGTTTTTGTCATTTACCTATCCACATTGAACATTCTCATTTATTCATTATAGATTCTATTGTATTCTTACCCTCACTTAACATATGTTATCATCCCATTCTTATGTATTATTTCCCATCGATTCCAGGATTTAATTGATGATTGATATTTAGTGATATGATACATGGAAATATGGAATTCTCAAAGAAAAAACATTTTGTATTTTATATTTTCAATTGTATTTCAAATTTAATGAATGCATTTTGTTTACTAAGAATAATAAACTATTTAGTCTTTCCGGATTTGATTCATTGAATCATATGCCAATGTAATAAGGTGACCACTAACTCTGGGCTACTAGGGTTAGGGTCTTTATAGTTTTTATTAGAGAAATTTTTGAAGTAACATTGGGAACTAGATTTTGGAAAACATATATTAGAAAAAATAATCCTAAGATTGAAATTTTGGATATGTCTATAATAATATCCTAATGTTTTTTGAGAGTGTGATTATGTTGTTTTTCCTAGAAATACATCCATATATAAATACTACAGGTTGATTTGGTGCAGGTATAGATGTACCTAGGAATAATAACTCTGAAAAAGTCTTATCGAGATAGACTTGAGGGTTACCTAGTATAAGAGAACATGACTTATTGTGAACCTATTTTTTCACTCATGGGATGATATGATTTGGTTAATTCATATTTTCATTAAAAACCATCATAAAATATTTGGAAATATATTTATGTTTTGGAAGCTTTCCCAAAGAATCCATGCTTATGATTATGAGATTATCCATGCCTAAATTGTTGAATTATTGTTAATTGTTTCACTAGAATTGGGATTATAAATCATGATACACAATGTAATGATAATATCTAGTGTATATGATTATATAAAAATTGATCCTATTAGATGGAATGATAAAAGTATCAAGACATTTAATCTAAGGAGTAAGAATTATCCTTCTATTAATGAGCTAAAGATAAAAATTCTATAGAAACTAGTCTCCCAGAAATTCTCATCATATGAGGACATAATATAATGTACTATAAAAGAAATATAAATACTTCTGTATGTATTATGGATTTTAATGGAAGAAATACAATAAGAGTATGTAAGAGACAAAAAAATAATATGAAGAGAAGGGGAAGAATTGTTTTCCCACATCTGATAATTATGAACAAAAACACTCTGGTAATTAATTGAAGGGATTGAGAGTTTTCTTCACGTGTGCAGAGAAAGGGAATCTGGTGCATGAATTCAAGTGTAATAAAAAACCATTTATAATTAGTGTTTAAAATATAAGAATATGGGTAACTATGACAATGAATAACTCAAGCATTAAGGAAATACACCTCAGTAGAAGCTAGGGGACCAAGGTTCAACTCATGTTATTACTACAAAATATATGGATTAATTAATATGATTATTTTTGTATTAAATAATTATGTTACATTAGTATTTTTTCACTATATTTTGGGAATAATAGTCATGAAATTTATATGTATTGTATTATAGTAAAATTTCTTTTAGGATTCAAAATCATATGATGAATATTACCAATAACAAAGAAAACTGATTATGTGGAAATGTGATCTTTTTAAAAAAACACATTACTATTGAAAGATAACCCTTATTGTGTGGTTTTTTATGAGATAATTATGATAAATTTGTGTTTATGTTATGGTATTTATATCCGTGAAATTTTTAAGTGAGTCGTGTCATCATTGTTGGAGTTTACATTATTTATAATTTATAGAATATATTCAATAACCTAAGATTTTATTTTTGGAATCATACAGTTTTTTTGTTAATGTTACATTGTGAGAAAGGTATTCACATATTTTTAATGTGACATTAAGATCCATTTAATCTTGTATGGGTAATATAATTTTTATTTAGAGAACTTCTTAATTTTTAGACATTGAATTTGTTGAAAAGTATTTTGGAAGAGTGATATGGATAACAATTTATTAAATTTAATGAGATGAATTCATGTTTGATTGGATAAATTGCTCTAAAAATTTCATTCTTGGAACATATCTATAGATATGATGAATGAATTATCATCTTTTAATTGATCTAATGACCAGTTAAATGTTAATTTTATTTCTTCAGGCATAAAAATTCCTACTGGATAATCATTTCTTAGAGGAAGAGATAAAATAAGAATTGGTCAAAGTACATCCAAAGGATGAAATTTCACCTATTAAATATAATTATAATATGTAACTATATATTATTATCCTCTCAATCTATATGATAAATGAATTCCTTAACACTAAAAAAATTTGCATGGAACAAGAAATTTATCATAGTACCATAATTTTGGATAAATAAAATGGAATTTAACTCAAAAAATATTAATGGATTTATGGCCATTAAATTTCATATATCATTCAAATTCTTGTTCTCAATGATCTCTGTCACTGCCCTTTAAATCTTGTGAATTATTATTTTCATCCTTGTCAAAATGTTCTATTTTCAACAATGTTCTGGTACTTGGAAACCTAGTTATTGTTATTTTAGATAAACATTTTACTTCTCTTTCTCCCTTATCAAAATGAAATTTTATTACCCATTTTTAGAATTTTGGTTTCAAACAATTTTTTTTTAAATCCAAACCCTAGATTTCTAAGATCAAGATTAAATTATGAGTATGTAATTTACTACATGGTGTAGAATGTAACACCCTTATATTTTAAAAGATTATTATCATGTTCAGTGGAATATATGTAATGAAAAATAAATCATCAAAAATAATGTGACACTTTGATAATTAAAGATATATTTAATTTTCAATAAATTTACTCTCTTAGATAGCTTGCAATGCACACAAAACCAAGTTTAAATGCAATCTAATACTCTATTAAAATATTATCATTTAAATACGACTATTATAATGTAGCTACTATGTTGAAGTGTATAAATAGGATTATCCAAATTATAAAATTTATATGACATAATAATTTATGAAATAAATTCAATGGATATCTATTTACTAGAAATAAAATATGATGCATTTGAAAGAAAAAGAAATATTTTCTGAAAAACATTATTTTTATAAAATGTGGTTTAATTCAACTTTGCGAATATAATTTAAAATTAAAATTTGGAACATATTGAAAAATTATATGAAAATTACATTTATTTTTTGATGTATTCGAGTCAATATTATCAATTGTTGAATGTTTGAGATTTTTTTTGAAATGATTATTTTTTTTATAAATGATAAAAAATAAATATTTTTACTAAAAACATTCATTTGTTTAAATTATTTTCAAGGTTAAATTATATTATTAATTTGTTATAATGTAAAACTAAATTAATTATATTACAAATTATCTAATTTATTTCATTGGAATCAATTTCATATTTAAATCTGGTATAAAGTTTTGAAAGATTTTGAAATTTTTTCTTTTGAAAAACTTTTTTTCAATGCATTTATAGGTTTAATTTTGAATTGATTTATACCAATTCTATGAGTTAAATTTGAAAAAATTGATTCCAATTTTTTAATAATATTATTTTATATTATAAAATAATATCAATTTAATTTTATACTATAGTGAATAGTGAAAGTATAAAAATATTAATTATCACAGTAAAGGTGAAAATAGATTTATCAGGGGTTAAACTAAAAAGAGTTAGGGTAAAATAACCAAAATATTGTAAAAACCATTTTATATCCATATTTAAACATTATAACTTATATATAGATAATGGACCATTTTGGAGGCTTTTGGAATGAGAAAATTTTGGGTAGCACTTTTTATTTTTAAAAATATCAAGTGAGACCCCTCCCACACTTGTATAAGGCCAAACCCCACACTATCCAATTCCCACAAAAGCCCATTTTTTTTCTAATTCATTCCCATATCCATTAATTACACCTATCCCAAAATACCAATATCCTTTTTTAATCAGAAATTTGATCTATTAAATATTTTTTTTATAAAACTAAATGGGTTCTCTGAAGAAGAGGTAAAATTGTTAAAGTGAATATTTGGTTTATTTATTCTTCCACATCTATAAAATATTAGTAAATCATGATAATATAATAAAACTAGTATATAAATATAATTATATACTAATATTTTAATGTAATAACTTATATCTACATACACATCCATCAAATGGGAAGTGAATCCATCTATCCTATTCACATCAGTCTACCGCCTCATAAACGGATGTAATTATCTTTTTATACCCACATTTCAGGAGTGGATATAGTGGATGATTTAACATATTTATATGATATTTATGAAATCAATATAATTATTTAAGTATTATATTTAATATAACTTCTTAATTTCCATTTTTTGGGGGGATATAATAACGTCGCTTGTGTGTACGGAGGACTAACGCCTCATGAAGTGACGTGATCCATTTTTTGTTACACTTTCCATGGAAGTTAGTAATGAAAATTTTAATGAATATTTGTGATATTATTTACCTAAAAACACTTATTTTAATTTAATATCACATATATATTCTTACCTTCTAGTCCATTTTAAATCCACAATGTCTTTAGTGCGTACCTTTAGACTACCACATCCACGTAGCAATGCTAAACAATTTTCATTTTGTTTTTAAATGAATAGTAAAAAATAAGAATATTATTAATAAAAATTATATTTATAAAATAATAATTAATATTTAAATATGAATTTATATTTATTTTCCTTTCATTGAGTCTGTTATAAAAATGGAAACAATGTGCATGTGTACGCATGAACAACCATCTCCATGAACGATGTAACACATAATATATATTTAACATTTATGGACTTATATAAATACGTATATAATGAATATAAATTATATTTATATCATTTTTTAAATTATTTATATTCTTTAACAATTATCAAATTAAAATGACTAAATTTACTAGAGAAAAACATACATGTGAAACGAATCAATTATAACTTGAAATATAGATTTTAACAAAGAGTAGTTAATTGATGGATCCTAAAAGACTATAAGTAAACCATATATGTTATGAAATATATTATTATATTTTTATATAATATTTATAATAAACTTTAATTTATTATAATGGATGTTTTAACATGTATTAAGGAAATCAGACCTAAGGAAAGGGTTTCTCATCTCACATTTACATTCGTGAGATATACTTTAGAATAATCAGTTATTCCTTTTTGTTGAGTACATAATTAACCCTTTGATATGATATATTATTAATATATTTATATTCATGGTATTTAATGTTTTATTTGAATTTAATTATTTCATTTGGATTGTAATTCAAAAGTTACCAAAGTGGTAAGGGTTTATTTCACAATCTCATCATATTAAGGATTTTTTTGTATATGTCTCACTCAAGGAAATTATTTGATATTTATATATTAAAATCTGTATATTTTAGTATCCAATGGGTTTTCATGAATTTTTTAAAGTCATATTTCTATTTTCTCATAGAATATTTTGTTAAAATTATTGCTAAGTTTTGTATGAAATTGAGACTTTATTTCTCTATTCAGTCGAAAAAACATTTTCAATAAAATAATTTTTGTTTTAAAAATGATTTCAAAATTTTTTGATAAACTTTTACAAATGATTTATTACATAAATTTTTACCCTTTTTTAATTTTTAGAATTTTTTAAAAGAATTATCATGTCATGTTGAATAGAAGGATTATTACACTTTTACTAAAAATTTTAAAGGACTCTTTATTTTAAACGTTTATTAAAATAATGTAATTTACCACTACAATGACCACTAAATGTTTTAAAAATACCATTATATCACATTTTATTTTAAAATTGAATTATTTTCAAAATATTTTTCTAAAATTATTTTAAAAAATTATTTTAAAAGTGAAAATGTTGTTTTCTTCAAGTATTTTTAATTATATTTCTATTGTATTTCCATTAATTTAAGACCATAAAAAATTATTCCACATATAATCCACTAGTGATATTTTTTATTTATAACATTTTTTATTTCTAAAAATAGTGCACAATTTGTTTGTGAAGGGATATAAAATTTTATTAACATTAACCATTTTACTTTGGATAGTTTGTGAATATGTTTATTGATTAGGGTAAGTATTAAAATTTTGAATTTTATTTTTTCAATATGAATTATTATTTTTTGATTAGGATTAACCCATTTTGTATGACGAATACCTAAGAATTATTATGTTATGGGTGGGTCCAAAATTACATATCCCCTCGATGTATCAGTAAGTCTCATGAGGCAAACAAGATGGCTAAATTAATTAGGTTTTTACATATAGATTAAAATTTTATCATGAAAGGTCTTGAAAGTACATTTTAGATGTCCGATATTATGCATTCCCTCATTATGCGACCAGTTATTGATTTCAATGTGATTATATTATTAGATTTAATATAAATGTATATGTTTCAAGATAGTTTTACTATTTATAAGGATTTATTTGATCATTGATTATTCTTACCATATTATTATCAAGCTATTGTGTATATTTAATGTGTTTCAGTTATTTACCTTGACATATTGATTTTGATTTTTTATTTATGATATATTATTATATACTATTACCCTTACTAAGAATCTATTCTCACCCCTTTCTTGGGTTTCATTTTCCAATGATACCAGGAAGTGTTTTCTGATTGACATGTAGGGATATGCTAAGGGGAAATATGTTGTTCTCAAAGAAAACTCTTTGGGTATTTTATATTTTCAATTTTAATGTGAAATTCAAGTATGTATCAATTTTTTAAAGACTACAAAACAATTTAGTACTTAATGATGTGATTAATTATTCCTTAAGAAAATGTAATAATGTAACACCCATCTTTGGGCTATTATGGTCATGTTCATTACAGTGGTAATGAATACAACATTTAAATTAAAACAGGTGGATAATATAGAACTTATCTCAAAGAAAAGTGAGTAATATGATAATGGTTTAGAAAAAATTTAGGGCATGAAAAACTAAAAAATATTAGGGGAAGGAGATAAGTAATAGCTAAAATATAATTTGAAAATAGTAAGGTATATTTTAAATACATTAGACATAATAGAAGAAATATAAGATATAAAAAAGATAATCAATACAAGGAATGAATGAGGATTTGGACCATAACCACTTATGTAAACTTATTAAAGACTATTGAAAATGTTTTGATGATGGGGAATGAATAATATCTCATAAATAAGATATTAAAAGTTCATGAATACAATTAAAATAGTAAAATTTGTATCATTTGAAAAGGATTTTTTACATATTGTGTTGAAAATTAAATGGACTATATTAGGAATCCCTAACTAAGTCTTGACTCATATCTTATGGATTATAAAATATAGAATAATCAAATTATATTTTTTTAATTAAATTATTTTGAACTTTTTTTGGTTTAATTAATGATTAATATCTATTTTTATTCTTCAATTGTTTATATATTTTGTTTTATGTTGTATATAAAAATCATTTATAGTTTTTTGGTCCATAGATTGAAAACTAATTTTGTATAATTAAACTGGTTAATGATCCTTGATCAATAGATCCATAACCTCCATAAGTGTAAAGGTATAGGTTATCATGTCATTCTAGTGGTATAAAATTTTCAGGTTCCATATATTGTCAAAAGTTAATACATATTAAGAAAAATGTTTTAGTGTTCTCATTTTAGGTAGTTAAATTGACTGTGATTGTTTTTCTCTAATATCATCAATAATATGATAATTTTATCTATATAAATAAAAATGAATAATTTGATTATTATTATTATTATTATTCTATTGGAAAATTATTTAAAAAATATACATGAAAGATATAAATTAAAATAAAACATCATTATTTACATCGGTAGTATAACCCTACCATAGGTGAATGATGTTTCAAGATAGTTTAAAAGAAGTTAAAAAATAATAAATAATTTACCTCCATAAAAACTTTATAATTTTTTTATAATAATATTTTATAGTTATTTTATGTATTGCTTATGTATGGGAGGCGTAATTGGTGTATATAAAATAAAGGATAAGTTTTCAGAAACTCTTACCAACTCTCTAAAATTCATCCATTTGAATAAGACTTAATCCTTAAAATAAGTTATTATTTGTTATACTAAGGGATCAATAATTTATATTATAGGGTTTAAATATGTATTTTGGAATATATTTTTCAATGGTATATGTTTTGGGAGTAAGGAGGAATATGTGGAGTAAGGGAATTTATATATTCAAGGGGGTGTGAAATTTTTTAATGCAATATTATTTAATTTATTATTTTAGATCAACAATATGAATAATGTTCATCAATTTGACTATTATCAGTGTTTTATTATTTAATATACATATTAGTGATAATTAAAAATACTAAAAAATAACTGGAATCCTAGAAATAATTTTACTTAATGTAAAAATTCCAATGTAGTTTTTATTAGAATAAAATATACTTTATCCTTATGAAATGGTTTTTTATACTTCAAAATAATTATTTTATAAATTAATTATGTTTCTAATTAAATAAATTATAAGTATTAAAAATTATTTTACAAATTATTGAGTTATTTTTTAATCATAATGTTTCATTAATATTTAAGTATACATAAAAACTGTAGTTTTTATATTCAACAAGAATTTTGATTTCAAAAAAAGATATAAAAAAATCACACTATTAAAATATTTATAGGTTGATTACAAAAATATTTCCCACTTGTTCAAAATAAATTTATAATTTAGTAATTTATAATACCTAAATTTGAAAAGAAAAATTAATGATTCTATAAATAATTTAAAACATTTTGTATTATTATTTTCACTTATACAAGCCTTAATATACCCTAAATTCATAAATCATTTTATAGAATTCAAATATTTATATTTTATTATTTTATTTATTTTAAATATTAAATTTCAGATAATTTACTACTCCAAATGATCGGTTTACTATTTTAGTGGTGAATTACAATTCCAAAAATCAGTTATTATTCCAAAAAAACATATGATATTTTTAATTACAATAAATAATACTTTTTCCTTCATTTTTAATTCACGTGATTTTATTTAAAAGTTAATTACATTTCAATTAAAGAAGGTTAATTTTTTTCTATTCTTTTCCTATTTTTATAGTACTTTCGTCACTAGGGTATTTCTAGGAAACCATAACCTAAGAGATTTCGATGTTAAGTCCATGTCGACTTCATTATTTTCCCTTCATATTTTATAAGTTTTAATTTAATGGAATGTAATTTTACACTATATATAATATTATAAAATAAAATAATAATTTCTTATTTATGTTTTTCTATTTTTATTTATTAGATTCTATTACTCATTAATTGATTTTTTATTGATACACATGTGTTTAATAATGAAAACTGATTAATTGATATGTGATTATACAAATTTTATGATTCTATTAGTAAAAAATAAAAAAATTGAAAATTTAAATATAAAAATCAAGGGATAATTAAAAAAAATATATTTGGAATCTGGGATGTTATAATAGATTCTTAATATTTTAAAGATTAAGAGTGGACCATAAGACACATTTCATTATAGTTGAGTCATAATCTCCCTTTATGAATTGATATTTTGTACACTCCTAAGGTAGGAGACTGAGGTCTATGAAACATTGGATCCACGATCAAATGAATCTTTCTTTTGATAACTACTTCATAATTTAGTTTTAAGGTTATTTGTATTTGGATTATTATTTTTATTTTGTGATTTTGGTATGTACTTAATAGCTGGGTGAACTTCTCATATCTTTCTCCCTAGAATATTTTCCAAAACAATTTTTATTATATGGAATTATAAGAGGAAATTAGAGTGTATCGATCTATCCATTGAAATATTATATTTTCATATTTTTTGACTAACGGACATTGATTTATTCTAGTTTCAAAATAATTTTAAATGTTTATATACATATTTTTATGTTTTCGTATCTACTGAAGAAAATAATTACCCTAAAAATATATAGTTTTTATATATAACAATATTCCAAGGAAAAATAAAATTACTTTTATTTGAATATTTTCAGAATATTTTTTCCTAGAGATATTTTGAGGAAAAATATGGGAACAATTCATTACAAATTAAAATATTATCATTATTTTATATTATAAGTAGGAATGAATTTTATATCCAGTATAATATTATAATCTAACATAAACAGAAAATATGGGATTTTTTTACATTTATATAGATTTGAAAAAATAAATTTATTAGTTATATTTTCAAAGGATATAGATAAAATTAATTTTTTAACATACTAAATTAACTAAATATATAATATTGTGCAGTGATATTTCTTTTCAAGGATAAAAAGAAAAATGACATGAGGATATACGTTGTTTTATCACACTAATTTTTTTTTCTAAACACTTTATTGAGTAAGGAAATTGGAAATGAATTTACACCAACACAGTAATGAATTTTCCATATTACTAAAACCTAGACCCTTTATATTATTAATCCTAATAAAACTCTAGGATTAGGGAATTAATATATATTCCTATTATACATTATGCAATTATAAAATAAATGGAATGCAGATGAAAAAAGATAGATAATGAACTTTATCCCTTGATGACTTGACATGTTTAAGTTCTTAGATGGAATCAATTGTGAGAAAAATTCTATTATACTATTTCTTAACTTTAAGTTATAATAAATTATATTAATCCACTATAAAAATACTATAATCGAGGTTTATATTTTTTCCAACCAAAATTAAGGATTAAAAATTAGTTTATACATATTTAAAATGTTTATTTATATTAGATATACTACCCAATAAAAAAATATAAAAGTTGTGGATGTTCCTCCCATAGAAAATATGGTTTTTAATACCCTTAAAAAATAAGGAAATACACTTTTAAAACACACATCTCAACCAGTTGAAAATTTCTGAAGAGTAAAGTATTATTACATTGATATGAAACAATATAAAATCCATGTGTTCTTTTTTACTTATATAATTATCTTAAATTAATAATTGTTAATTAATCATATTGAATATTATCCCAAAAAATCATTTATATTAGATAATTATTAATATTTGGTATATCATTTATACTAACCACTATTATAAAAACTAACTTGTTTTAGTGAATGATATTTGTTCTAGGCTAGTCAAGGAAGAATTGATTGATGGATACCATAAAGGACACCAAATTTTGATGTGAGTGAGTATAACTATTGGGCAAACTAAACTTATGTTTTCAAAAATAATTTGAGAATAGAGAAGTATAAGCATATATTAAAAGACTATAAAATTACCAAGGATTATTTATACACTCTTACTAGTGATGATACATAATATTGTGTATTTAGTTACAAATTTATGAACATATTATGTTTCTAAATTATTAAAATGTGATTATTCATGTTTTCCAGCCTAAGAAAACATTTGATATTTTCAAAATACACTCGTTTTCGGATAATGGAACTAAAAAATTTAAGGGAAAAAATATTATGATATTTAAATTTCAATATTAAGACTTTAATATGGATGAATATGAGACTATTAATCTATTATATCCTTAGTTCCTAATGATAGGGAATAAGATGAGTGGTCTTGGTGAAACCATGGAAAGTTCATTAGTGGATTAATGTAACCGATGATTTATACAAAAATAATAGATTTGAAATAAGGTATAAATTAATATATGAAATAATTCTAATTGGATGGATGCACTATTTTACTACTTCTATATAAAAACGAGTTGAAGAACATGGTTGAAGAATAAAATACTATGAAATATGAAGTTGAATTTTAATATACTAATGTTATTAAAAAACACTTATGATATTATTAAAATAATTATGTGTGATGGAGAATTGAAATAAATTACCAAATGAATTATTGTATTTTTTATGAAGATGAATGGATTCCTAAAATAAACAAGGAAATATAAAAAATGGAAGGATTGTATTGAAAATACATCAAATTAAAATTGAAATTATTATTATTTAAAAAGTTATGTGTATAGAAATAAATTAATCACTAAGAAAAAATGTAACATCATGTTACCATATTTTAGTTACATACAACCACTAGTTTTTTCAATTATTTTTTATATCTATTTTTGGTTTTTTTCTGAAGGTTTTTAGAAAATGTTGGAATTTTTTGAGAATATTCATGATTGGAACATTTTTAGTGAAAATCATGTGGGTTGGATGAGGAAATTATGTTCATTGGTATGTTTTTATATAGGGTTTTCATGCTTAGTGAAAACTATGAGGCCTACCCCCTAAGATGTACAATATGGTGTTATGGGGGAGATCACAATCCGGGAACTATTTTCTAACCATGGGACAAACCATTCTACCATATATAGTGGCCTGAAAGGGAAAAGATGGTTGGAACATGGATTGTATAACTATTTTTAGAACAATTTGGCTATATCAAGAAACACAATGTGGTTTCATAGTTAGGTGTATAGTTAGATCTAATTGTGCAGTCTAACATAGGAACCCAATTAAGGGACTTTTAATCCTAAAGTACTTCTAATTAATAACCCAAACCCATAACATAAATTCTAAAACCCCCCAAATATAATATAATACAACCCTTAAGCTTATGAAGGTTCTATAGAGAGTATTTTAGATCCTAAAAACCC
Source organism: Viscum album (assembly GCA_963277665.1). NCBI lineage: Eukaryota > Viridiplantae > Streptophyta > Magnoliopsida > Santalales > Viscaceae > Viscum > Viscum album. The sequence goes on along the minus strand of OY728141.1, from coordinate 2,077,908,217 downwards.
TCTCCTATCAGATAAAAGTTCTATTATATGTGATTGATCTCTCTATAATATGTATTATATCTCCAGTTTCCAATCCTCATTTCCTCCCTTATGTTTTTGATATTGATGAATTCTCATGTTGGTGATGGATCCAAACCTTTTATATATGGATTTAAATTCAATTGATTCTTCTTTTATCTTTCTTTAATTCTATTCTATGATGCTGGTTCGTGTTTAGGGTAATTCCTTGATGGTGTGACTAAATATAGGTGGTTCTATAAGTCTTTTCCCTACACTTTTACCCCTAATTCATTGCTTTATTTGAAATTTATTTCCAAATTATTTCCATGAATTAATAATATTTTATGTTTGATTATTAAAAGGCATGTAATTGAAAAATAAAACCCTTTTTTTAATAAAATTGAATTTTTTTTGGGTGGATTTGATAAAATATGGTTTGTAATTAGAACTGTTTTTATGATATTGCTTGAAAATAATTATCCAAAAATATTTTAAATTAATTATGATTTTAAAACCCATGAACATGATTAAAACATATTATTTTTAAAAAAATTGAAATAGTATATTGAAACTTGGAATTGGGAATTTAAACTTTAAATGATGAATTTAATTGAAAATAATTATTTTCCCAGGATTTATTTATTGAAGTAACATTTTATCCCGAGTAGTTAGTTGGTTATTAATGAAACCATTCTATGAATTTGAAACCTTATCAATGTATCGGAAATTAAAACTATGACAAATCCAATTTTGGCACGATTTTCTCTAATGTAGTGTTGAATGATTCTATATTGATATCTTGAGTCTTAGGGTCATGTTTAGACATGGATGCATGATTTATTGAATAAGTAATTTTAGAATTCTATATCTAGTAACTAACAAACCTCATGGAATTTGATTGTTGTTGTTTTATTATTTTTATTTTATTATTACATTCCACTATTTTTTGATCATTTTTATTCAATTTATTCTATTTTATGAAAATGTTTATTTAATACATCTTTTTATAAACCTTTCATACTCATGATATGAAATAATGTTAGATTGAAAATATTTAAATTAAATTATATTCCTTTACTTTAACTAAAATAATTCATAAATGGTTTATTTTTATGGTATTTATTATGGAACATTTAGTGAAATCCTACCAGTATATTTTTCTCACACCCTACCTTTAATTTGGGAACAATATAGATTATGTTATACCAAGTATAGGAAAAAGGAAATCACCACTTTGAGTATGTGGGTATGCTTGATTCCTAGGAACTTGGGTGACAATGGTGAATGAGAGAGTGGTGATCAACTCGTTAAACATAGATTTTGTGTTTTTGACAAATTTATTTTAATGATGCACATTTTGAACTGTATCTATCTTATTATGGAACTCTTTTATATTTAAAGAGTGTTTGTCATATCACCAATTTTTTGTCTTGATATTCCATTGATCCTTATTGGTGGTCTATTATTTTGGTGAAATATTTTTCTCTGTATAATTTTTGATTCCATAGATCTATTTTTCAACTCGTGGGGATTAGGAACTCCATTAATGCCATTTTAGTGTCATATTGGGCACTATTGAACCATGTTACATGGGATGGATCCTAATAAAATAGTATCAAAGGAAATTTGAGTTCCTTTTTGTGATGTTAGTGTGATGTTTGGAATGTCGTGGTAGACATGAGGTAAATTTTTTGGAACTTTAGGTGTATTATATGAGTGATTTCATGGAAAAATCTCATCTTAGTGATCCTTGAGTCACCGTGGGTGTTTGAGAAAAGAATATTTGTGTAACGTCCCGGACCTGGGTGCCACACAACGGGTGCCCCGAGCCCGGTTCTCCATAAGACCTCAAGTGAATTTCCCCAAACGCCAGAGGTTGCTGACTAGCAGCGAGGGCCCAGGTCTGATATTGGGGAAACTATGCCCTCATTTGTCAAAGTGTAGCGCAGCGGAATACAGAATAAACATACAATGACAACGGAAGCAGTAAACATACACAACTGAAATAACTACTACAGTGGATATAACCAACAATATATAAGTGATGATGATACATGTTTCAAGTTCTAAGAAACATCCAGAACATGTTATACATCAATACAGTACACCAAAATAAAGAGTACAACAAAACAAGAAAAACAGATGGTAGCGGCATCGCGAGCCTAGGCTCGGTCCCATGCCCTCCTACTCAACAACAACAGTCAAGTACCTGTATAGGGACTCTTGCCCCTATCTACACCTGCAGCAACGTAATCTGTTTGGGCCGAAAAGTGTGACCCAAACAGGGTGTGAGAAATATATCTCAGTAGGCACCCACCAAAGGCCCGTGCCCAACTGCGTGTAAGCGTGCAACAACAGTGTGCAATAGTAAAATGCAATAAAGTAAGCAGTACTAAACAGTAACTAACTTAAAAATTAAATTTCCATTTTATTATTCATTTAATTTATTTAATTTAGTATCGTTCTGTGCTCAACAGCACCATGCCCTTAGGCCAACCAGTATCTCGCCCTCAGGCTAATATAGTGAACCACGTCCTCAGGCTATACAGAATCTCTCCCTCAGGCTATACAGAATCTCGCCCTTAGGCATATGAAGTGTTTCCCTCAGGCGGAATAACGACATCCCTCGGGCTATAACAGTCACTCCCTCAGGCTAATATAGTCACGCCCTCAGGCTAATATAGTCACGCCCTCAGGCTAATATAGACACGCCCTCAGGCTAATATAGTCATGCCCTCATGCTAATATAGGTAACTGGGCCATGCCCAACAGGTAAACAAGTAGTAACAAGCAATTCCTCTCAAGGAAATTCTATAATTACTACTTTAAAGGCATACCCCCGGGTATCTTGGCCAACCGGCTAAATAGTGAAACACACACTGGGGGTGGTTCCGGATCCAACCAACGATCCCAACCAGCATTTTATTATCAAAATTAAATACATAATCAATTCTAGGTATTAAATATAGCAACGGCCTCAGCCACACGACACCCCAACATGGGTTCGTGGCACAAAAATGCACAAAACACACAGAAGTTGGAAAACCAAACACCAATCCACCTACCTTATACGTCAACGAGCGTTATACCCGAACGCCAACTCTAGAAACGCCCATGAACGGCGTAGATTTGACGAAGAACAAAAACCAAACAAATGTAAATAACATACGTTAAGAGAAGAATTGGAAAGAATGGTACTAGGAGAGGAGAGGTCTTACCCGTACGATTCCAACGAAATCGTCCGAAGACGAAACAGATTGCAGACGAACGCCCAGTGGATCTTCAAAGATCCAGCCACCTCATTTGTCTCTAAAACGGTTCAAGAGTCTCCTCTACCAAATGGGGAGGCTACTTCCTGTTTTAAGCCGAAAAAAAGTACACGGCGTGTACTTTTGAGTACACGACATGTACATCTTTCATTTAACTGTTCATTTGGCGGCGCTGGCACACTGTTCATCCATCGACATGAGTACACGACATTTACTCTCGAGTACATGGCGTGTACTGTCGCCCAGCTAGCCCGACTCCACCGCCTTACTGTTTAAGCCTGCCGACTGACTACACAGCGTGTATGGTACCACTACACGGGGTCTAGTCGGTTCCTACACCCCTCGTCACCAGCATGGCTACACGCCCCGTGTACTCATCCCAACACGGCCAAAAGTCCATGACGTGTGGATAAAGTACACGGTGTGTAGTTCCAAATTTTAGGATTTTCCCCACTTTCCATATTTTCTCAAAACACTTAAGGAAAATGAAAAAAGAAGAAGCCCGTACTTATAAAATAAGAACTGGTTTCTTACAAACTTCCCCCCTTATATCAATTCATCCCCGAATTTCCCTTACAAGGGTGGCAAAGATAAAGCTCAGAATAGCTCTGGCCACTAAGCACGTACGTCGACCTCTCACTCCCAGGTCTCGTCCTGCACTCGGCCATTCTGCCATAGCACCCGTACGAGAGGAACTGACCGGCCTCATAGAACCTTCGTTCTCCTATCATCGATATGGATCAGATGCTCCTCAAAGGACGCATCATGCTGAAGCTCAACCTCCTCTGGATGAAAGGTGTGAGATGGGTCTGAATGGTAGCGATGCAACTGAGACATGTGGAAGACGTCGTGCATGGCTCGGTACTGCTGCGGTAACTGAAACCGATAGGCAACCAGCCTGACTCTCTCCAGAATCTAGAATGGCCCCACATACCTCGGTGAAAGCTTACCATGTCTCCGGACCTGCTTGTGTCCCATCCTCGGCGAAACACGTAAGAAAACCTAATCCCCGACCATGAACTCCAATGGTCATCTACGGCGATCAGCATAAGACTTCTCACGAGATTGCGCGGTAGCTATCCGCTTCCGAATCAACTGGACTTGCTCAGATGTCTCCTGTACGAGCTGTGGCCCCAGTAAAGCTACCTCACCTGCCTCTAACCAGCACAATGGTGATCAGCATGGCATACCATATAAAGCCACGTATGGTGCCATCTCAATAGTCGCTCTGACTGGCCATCTGTCTGAGGGTGGTATGCTATTCTCAGAAGCACCTGTGTACCCAGCACCCTCTGAAAACTCTTCCAGAAATGAGATGTAAAGCGTGTGTCCCTATCTGAAATGATAGAACAAGGGACCCCATGAAGACGTACGATCTATCATATATACAGCCTTCTGAGCTCGTCCACACCGAAGGTCTCCTTGATCGGCAAAAAGTGAGCCACCTTCGTGAGTCTGTCCACAACAACCCACACGACGTCATTTCCTAGAGGTGACCTCGGAAATCCCGTCCTGAAATCCATCGCGGCATCATCCAATTTACACTCTGAAATGGGTAATTACTGTGACAGTCCGGCTGGTCTCTGATGCTCTACCTTCACCTACTGACAGGTGGACCATCTCGTAACAAAACCAGCTATCTCTCTCTTCTTACCCGGCCACCAGTACTGATGCCTCAAGTCACGGTACATCTTGGTAACCCCAGGATGAACTTCTCATGATGAAGCATGAAACTCCCACATAATCTCCTCGCGTATATCCCCTGGAACCCATACTCATCCATGGAAACACAAAACTTCATCATTGCCTATCATCCAACCAGGAGGATGGTCCTCACTTGCCACCGACTCACGTAGAACCAGGCCTTCTGAATCCGATAGCTGCCTCACCCTCACTCTGTCCAGGACGGTAGAATTCACAGCTAACGAGGAAAGATAAGTATGCCCCTGACTGTCGTGCATCTCTAGATGCATCTGAGAGAACAAGGCCATGAGCTGCCACTCACCACTAGCCTCCTGCACTGCCTGTATCTGAGTCTTCCTGCTCAGTGCATCATCTACTGCATTACCTTTACCAGGTGTATAGGCAAGCTCAAAATCGAAGGAATGTAGGTACTAAACCCACCTTCTCTGCCTCAGATTCAGGTCACGCTGAGTAAAGATATACGTGAGGCTTTTTTGGTCGGTGAGAACCACAAAATGCTCTCCCAACAGATAATGTCTCCAACAGCGCAACCCATGAACAACTGCAGCCAACTTGAGATCATGCGTCGGGTAATTCCTCTCATGTGGCCTCCATTGCCGAGACCCGTACTCAACAACTCGGTCTCCCTGCATCAAAATGGCTCCCAACCCAATCCTTGATGCATCAGAGTAAACTGTATAGCTCTTCCCCTGCTCTGGGAGTATCAGGATCGGTGCTGATATCAACCTTCCCTTCAGGTCATCAAAAGCTATCTCATAAGCTTCTGACCAAACGAACTTCACACCCTTCTTAGTGAGACCTATCAATGGTGCTGCTAAGCGGGAGAAGTCCTATATGAAGCGCCTGTAGTAACCATCCAGCCCTAAGAAACTTCGTATCTCAAACACGTTCTTAGGCTACTCCCAGGAAACTACTACTCTCACCTTCTCTGGGTCTACTGCAAATCCTGCCTCTGAGAGGATATGACCCAGGAAGTGAATCCGGTCCATCCAAAAGTGGCACTTCGAGGGCTTAGCATATAGCCGATGCTCTCTTAATGTACTCAATACGATCTCAAGAAGGGTGGAATGGTCGTGTCGAGTGTGAGAGTACACCAAGATGCCGTCCACGAATACTACCACAAATGAATCAAGATACAAATGGAACACACGATTCATCAGAGCCATGAAAACTGCTGGCGCGTTCTTCAGTCCGAATGGCATAACCAAGTACTCATATAGACTATACCTACTCCTAAAAGTTGTGAGAGGTATATCATATGGTCTAACGCGCAACTGATGATATCCTGATCGTAAGTCAACCTTCGAGAAAACTCGTGCTCCACAAAGCTGATCAAACAGATCATCTATCCTCGGCAAGGGATATCAGTTCTTAACCATCAACTGGTTTAGCTTCTGATAATCCACACAAAGTCTGAGGGTACCGTCCTCCTTCTTCGCAAAAAGGACCGAAGAACCCCAAGGAGAAGTACTGGGTCGGATAAATCCCTTTTCCTGCAACTCCTCTAACTACCTCTTGAGCTCCTGAAACTCAGGCATGGCCATTCTATAAGGAGGAATGGACACCGGTGCTGCTCCTAGCACTAGCTCAATAGAGAATTCCACCTCACGCACCAGAGGTAGACCTGAAAAGTCGTCCTGGAAGACATCCCTAAAACGATCAACAACTGGAGGGAAATCCATCTGACAAGTCCCATGGCCATCCAGATATAAACTCGCAATCTGGGCTGTGACTCTACCTCTCCCATAATGCTCTGGTCCAGCTTGACTCGCTTGAACATCCCACTCGCCCTTGTATAGAAACTCCCTGCCCTCTGGTGACATGAAATGCACCCTGTGACGATAGCAGTCTACAAAGGCTCGAAAGGGAACCAACCAGTCCATCCCGAGAATGGAATCATAGTTCGTCATCTCTAAGACATAGAGGTCCCAAAGGAAGTGACAACCACCAACCTCAAAGGGGAACTCCTTGAAATGACGCACACCAACCGTCCTAGTCCCCAACGGAGTGTCTAGCATCAAGATATCCGATGAAGTAGACACACCGAGCCCAAGGTTCTCCACAACGGGTACAGATATAAAACTATGTGTAGCACCCGTATCAAAAAGTACCGAAGATAAAATAGAAGCTACTAGAATAGTACCTCTGACTATAGAAGGTCTGTGATCCTGCTCATGCTGGGTTTGTTGCACTGCATATGCCTACCCAGTGCCGCGGCCCTGCGACACTGCCTAGCTACCCTGAGCTGTCTCGCACTGCTACCTCTGAGATCCTGGTGTCTGGCTACCACGACCACGACCACCATCTCTGCCTGCACACCCTGACGTATTCCAGTTCCCAGACTGGTAAGAAGTCACTAGTCCTACTCCCGCACGCGGAGTATGCACAAAACCCCTCTCACTAGCCAATGGTGGTAACACCCTACAAAAGCGCTGTAGATGACCCATCTTGCCGCAAGCTCGGCACTCCACTGGGTCTCGTGGACACTGTGGTCTCTGGTGCCCCTATCTACCACACTAGTAGCACCTTATCAGGCCACCTAAAGAAGCTACCTGGCTGGTACTGCCACCCGGAGAGAATTCCATCTGTCTCTTCCTCTTTCCAGCAGGAATAGTACTCGTAACTGGTACTGAACCACCCCAGACCACACCACTAGCTTCCCACAGGTTTCTCTCAGAAATCAGCGCCTGGTTTACAATAGAGTGTACAATAGGAAACCTGAAAACATTTACCAGTGCTCAGATGTCATACCGAAGACCATCCTTAAAACCTCTTGCTCTCAACGTCTCGTCACCCACCAGCACGGGTGAAAAGCGCTGAAGCTCTGTAAAACAAGAAAAATAGTCCATCACTGACATAGCACCCTACTACAGATTCATGAACTCTCGAGCTCTATCTGCCCTCAACGTCTCAGGAAAGAAGAAGTCATAGAAGACTTCTTGAAAATCTTCCCACGTCATGTCCCTGTGTTGCTCTGACTGGGTGGTAACATCCCACCACCTCCTGGCGGAATCACGCAGCATATATGTCGCGAGCTTGACCCTCCGCCCTGGAGGCGTCTCAAGATGCTCAAAAATAGTCTACATCGACCCTAACCAAGACTCTATAGCCTGTGGTCCTCCATCCTCTAAAAACGTAGGTGGATGCTGCTGTTAAAAGATACGCGTCAGTTCGGCCATAGATATGGCAGCCTGTGGTGCTCCCTGAAAGGTCTACATGAACCGCATAAAGCCTTCACGGAACTGAGCCTCCGCGCCTGTGTCCGGTATAACAGCTGGCACTGCATCGGGCTCTACTGGAGGATCAACTGGTAGCCCATGGCACACCATCTCCGGAGTATAATCCTCGCCACTCTCCTGGAGAACAACTCGTCGGCGTCTAGGTGGCATGACTCTACAAGGTCAAAAGCACGCCTCAGATTCCAGATTATTATGACTGAAAAGAGAAGAAACCACAAGGAAGAAAGAGGAAGACAACATACAAAATTTTCAAAACAAGACTACACGGCATGTACATAGACTACACGGCGTGTACTTGACTTCCCTTCCCCTGCCCGGGTCCTTCTACACGGCTAATCCACACGGCTTCCGTTCAACAAAACTAAACGGTGTGTATAATATCTACACAGCGTGTATGGTGCAATTTTCCAACTGTCCGTGTCGTCTGTGACACAGCCGAATACTTGTCTTTACTCCACACGGTGTGTTACACCCGCACATGGCGTGTACAGAAACTCGTTTCCCAGCCACACAGCTAACTTCACACGGTCTGTCCTCGGACAAGACTACACGGCGTGTCCCACAGGTACACAGCGTGTTTAGGGAGAGGTGACACCAGCCATGTTGTTAGCTACATGGACAAGTCCCCATGTCACACTAAATGGCATGTCTATTATTGACAAGGCGTGTTCTATCAAGGAGTTCACCGACCCGTGCTGTTAGTTACACGACCGGACTCCGGGTCACAATCCACGGTGTGTACAAAAACTACACGGCGTGTTTCACCCAAGCACATCCCTACCCTGTGTCGCCGCCCACACAGTTTGTTACATGGGAAGAGACTACACGATGCGTACTCAGAGTACAAAGCATGTACTAAAAAAATTTCATTTTCATTTTTTTTTCTTCCCGAATAGAAGAACACACATGGCATGTATGAGGTCCTACACGGCGTGTATTTTGGGTTTTCCAGACAGTATGCCTCAGAAACTTCCCCAGAACCCAGAAAATACTAAAAACCAACACCTAAGTGTCCAATTGCGATCCGTGAGGGCCCATACTCCCCAAAAATTAAAGTTTGACATCTTATCTGTGTTATAACCAATAAACCGTCAATGATCCACCAAATTCCGGTCAATGGGGGCCCATACTCCCCAAAAACCAAAGTTTGGCGTCCATTCTATAAACAGCTCAAACAAACATACCATATCATAAGGCATGTATTTATCAAGTAGCTATCACAATAGCATGATTTATTAGCACAACAACTATCACAACAACATGCAAATTCTAATGCACCTATATGGCATGAAAACTATGCATGGCATGTGATATCTAGCATGTGCCTATATGATGCATGAGACGACATACCCTTATCTCATCGGGTTGCAACTAAATAGAACCCACAGATAAAATATAAACAGCACAATTCAAGTGCGTCACCCAACGGTGAAAACATATCAACCATAAAATTGTAAAATCAAAATAATGCAAAATACGAGGTAGACTGGCTTTTCCCTGTACATGGGTTAGCTACGACTGGGCACAACTTATTACCAACTACCGGTCCATCCTATCCCTGACAACAGATCCAAATAGTAAGTCAAAGAAAAAAACCCCTTTGATACCACTTTGTAACGTCCCGAACCCGGGTGCCACGCAATGGGTGCCCTGAGCCTGGTTCGCCACAAGACCTCAAGCGCATTTCCCCAAACGCTAGAGGCTGCCGACTAGCAGCGAGGGCCCAGGTCTGATAGTGGGGAAACTATTCCCTCATTTGTCAAAGTGTAGTGCAACGGTATACAGAATAAACATACAACGACAGTGGAAGCAGTAAACATACAAAATTGAAATAACTACAGTAGTGGATATAACCAACAGTATATAAGTGATGATGCTACATGTTTGAAGTATAATAAACAGCCAGAACATGTTATACATCAATACAGTACAACAAAATACAGAGTACAAAAAAATAATCAAAACAGCTGGCAGCGGCATCGTGAGCCTCGGCTCGGTCCCATACCCACCTACTCCACAACAACAGTGAAGTACCTGTATAGGGACTCTTGCCCCTATCTACAACTGCAACAATGTAATATGTTTGGGCCAAAAAGCATGACCCAAACTGGGTGTGAGAAATATATCTCAGTAGGCACCCACCAAAGGCCTGTGCCCAACTGCGTGTAAGCGTGAAACAACAGTGTGCAATAGTAAAATGCAATAAAGTAAGCAGTACTAAACAGTAACTAACTTAACAATTAAATTGCAATTTTATTAATCATTTAATTTATTTAATTTAGTATCGTTCTGTGCTCAACAGCACCATGCCCTCAGGCCAACCAGTATCTTTCCCTCAGGCTAATATAGTGAACCATGCCCTCAGGCTATACAAAATCTCACCCTCAGGCTATAAAGAATCTCGCCCTCAGGCATACGAAGTGTTTCCCTCAGGCAGAATAGCGACAACACTTGGGCTAAAACAGTCACGCCCTCAGGCTAATATAGTCACTCCCTCAGGCTAATATAGGTAACCGGAACATGCCCAATAGGTAAACAAGTAGTAAAAAGCAATTCCTTTCAAGGAAATTATACAATTACTACTTTAAAGGCATACCCTCGAGTATCCTGGCCAAACGGCTAAACAATGAAACACACCCCGAGGGTGGTTCTAGATCCAAGAAACGATCCCAACCAGCATTTTATTATCACAATTAAATACCTAATAAATTCTAGGTATTAAATATAGCAACTACCTCAGCCACACGACACCCCAATATGGGTTCGTGGCACAAAAACGCACAAAACACACAACAGTTGGAAAACCAAACACCAAGCCACCTACCTTATATGTCAACGAGCGTTATACCCGAACACCGTCTCCAGAAACGCCCAAGAACAGCATAAATCTGATGAAGAACAAAAAAATGTAAATAAAATACGTTAGGAGAAGAATTGGCAAGAATGGTAGCAGGAGAGGAAAAGGCATACCTGTGCGGTTCCAACGAAATCGTCCGAAGCTGAAACGGATTGCAGATGAATGCCCGATGGATCTTCAAAGATCCGGACTCCTACTTTGGCTCCAGAACGCTTCAAGAGTCTCCTCTGCCAAATGAGGATCCCACTTCCTATTTTAAGCCGAAAAAACAAAGTACATGGTGTGTACTTCTGAGTACACGATGTGTACTTCTTCCATTTAACTGGTCATATGGCGGCATCGGGACACTGTTCATCCGTCGACATGAGTACACGACATGTACTCTCGAGTACATGGTGTGTACTATCACCCAGCTGGCTGAAACTCCACCGCCTTACCGTTTAATCCTGCCGACTGACTACACGACGTATACGGTACCACTACACAGCGTGTAGTCAGTTCCTACACCCCTCGTCGTCGGCATGGCTACACGCCCCATGTACTCATCCCAACACGGCCAAAAGTACACGGCGTGTGGATAAAGTACACAGCGTGTAGTTCCAAAATTTAGGATTTTTCCCCATTTTCCATATTTTCTCAAAACACTTAAGGAAAAGAAAAAAGAAGAAGCCCATACCTCTAAAATAAGAACCAGGTTCTTACAATTTGATTATTAAATTGATATGATTCTAAACATTTATCTAAACTTCAGTTTTGTACTTTAAAATCCTTGAAAAGTGAATTCTACCTAATGGATATTTTATTATTTTATCTCTTAATATAGTTGATGGTCTGAGTACCTATGTTAATGTTACTTTGTTTCATGTTGATTTTGTACAGTACCATACCCTCAAGAAGTCATTTTAATAGGCCTTACGAGTGATATGACGATGAACTATGACAAGGGAACCCTCCAGTTGATCATAAAATGATTAAGATAGTGGTGTATACAATCCATGACCAAGGATAGGTAGTTTCAATCATTACCATTTAGGTCTGAGTAGTGGAGGCTCAAAAGGATTAAACTAGAGATCATGCACCAGAGTTTCTTCACTAGAATCAACCATCATTCTAAGGATAAAATGATCCTCAAGATTCATATGATTCTTAGAAAAAAATTTACCTTCCTTTTGAATTACTAGAAATTCCATATCCAATAAAGGTGAAATGAGTTACCTTCATACATGAAGGTCCTAGAAGGAGGGGGTTGTTTTTGATAGGTATAGTGAAGAAACATAAGGGTTTTGAGGGAAGATAGGTAATTTCTATTTTTATAGAGAAGTTATATCTAGAATTGATGGTTTTAGAGAGTTATATATAATCTTTTATCCTCCAATAAGGAAATAATTCCATGAAATGGTTTGCAAGATGCTTTGTTAAGCGTGTTCAGTTTTCTCCTTGGGTAGTATGAAATGAGATGTTAAAGGCCTAAAGATTCGATATATGTTTTTGATTTGATATATGATCTCATGTTTTCATCTTAACGATCACATTGTATGAATTTTTTTTGATATAGGATTGATGATTATGATTTACCTGATAGTCAAGGTTAATGGGACTTCCACCTATGCTAAGTGGAAGTTCTATTAGTTAATTTAATTAAAATAGGATATTTGATGAGTCTCAAGGTGTATTTCAATATAATTCATATTTTGTGTTTTTTTCAAGCACTGGAGGAGGCCCTTGGACTTTATTTGAATGTGGAAAGACTGGGCACTTTGAGCAATTATACAGTGAGGCAAAAAATATTTCTGGTTTTTATAGTCTCCATGGACACCTACAAAGTTATTTCATGTGTTTTCTTACTCACATTGTGGAATGATATCTTTATCACCAATAGTTACTACATTGTAGTCAGATAATTCATGAAATATGGGGTTTAAACCAAAATCATTCAAAATAAAGCATCTTCATACAGTAGAAAAGTCGCCAAAGGATTCTAATGTGGGTACAATGATAGTGAGTGGTATCATCACTATATTTAGTGACTTCTCTATTTGATACTCAAGTATACCATTATTTTATACCAACTCACATTATCAATATACATAACATTTCTATGGATCTTTAGTATTATGTGATGGATATTAATATTCCCCCATGGAATGAAGATAGGGAAGGGTCTCTGATTCCATTCTTGTTCCTTCTCTTTATCAAGGATTGAGAAAAAATTTGATTTTTTTAGTTCTCGATATTAAACCTTTGGATGATATTTTTATGATATATTATATAATTTTACATAAATATGTGAATGAATGTTATCTTCGGTGAGTCTATTTTCCCCCATGATGGGGTATGCCAAGATTTCTATTGAGAATGGGACTCAAGATTGATTAGAGTTAGGGCTCCTATTTCAGAGTTTATTATAGTGATATCAATATTATCTTTTGATCTGTAGTATGAATATATTAGTGTTTATCTTCCAATAGTATTAATCATGTTTACTAACTTGTTTCTATTTGACTTATTTTTCTTAGAACTGGTAAGGGAGATAGATTTTTATATTTACCATGTATCATGTTCCCATCATATTTGTATCTCCTCTTATCATATATCCCCATATGAATTGTAAGAGTTAAAGACATAGATAGTTGATCTATTATAAAAAGTATTTAATTTCCATAGTGCATCATTTGGGGTGTTTCCTCTTATTTTTGTAAATAAACTTAGTGGGACCCTTTACATTTATATTTATTACTAGAAACTCAATCATGTAAGGTAAAAGAACAAGTACATGTAGTATCATATTGATGATATATTTGACCAGTTTAAAAGGATGGGTTAGTTATAGAAGTTTTTCTTCATTCTAGTAATTATCGGATGAGAATAAAATAATATGATATCATGAAGACTGCTTACTGGAGAACATATTACTATTATGGGTACCTTGTTATGCCTCTTGTCCTAACCAATGCTCTGGTTGTTTTTATAGAGCTCGCGAAAAAGTTATTCCTTGGATTTCTCTATCCATTCATGGGTTTTTTATTGATAACAACTTGGAATAATGAAAAACTAAGATTCTCATCTACGTGATCTAAGAGTGGTTTTGTAAATTTTGTGTCATCATTGAATTTATTCCCATCCTCAAAATACAATTTCTAGATTCAAGAAGTTAATTTCTTAGAATTCATGGTCTTAGAACATTGTGTTTCAGTTAATATTAATAAGGCGAATAATGTTATGACCTGAAAAAAAAAACAAAATCCATTCAAAATTTATAGTTTCATGGTCTTAGTGGGGTATTATCATTGTTTCAACAAATATTTATCAATGATGGATTTTGTGATGACCTCTCTCACTAAAAAAGTAATGTTCCCATGGGATTCAAATTATCATAATTATAATAATAAACATAATCTTCTTCTAACTTGTACACTAGTGTTAACTCTTACATATGTCGGGAAAGTCTATGTACTCTTTTATTATGAATCATGTTCATGTTTGGGCTATATTATCATGTAATATTGTCATGTTGTTATCTAAAATTCTCAAAATCTTTGGCCACATGATAATAACTATCATTATCATGATCTCAAACTCATATTTGTGATTCATGATCATAAGATATGGTTGTTTAAAATTTTAGGGTAATGTATTAATATTAATTTGGATAACAAATTACCTATTTATATCTTGTCACATAAATATTTGAATCTATGGAAGTCATTGGGAGGAGTACCAGAAACATTTTTTTTCAACATTTCATTTACCCCTACTAAGGGGAATGTTATTACTAATTCTTTCTTTAATAATCTTACATTACAAAATATGAATGAATCAGAAGAAGAGTGTTATTTGATTACTTATTTTATAATATGAATTTTAGAGTTTGAGATGATGTGACATATATATTTTTATTAAGTATTCAATTGGAATCCTCCCTTTTTTGAGATGACTCTTGATGATCTGAACCTTGATGATGCATTTGTTTTGAATTATTTTCCCTTTTTATAATGGGGATACCATATGCGAGTGGTCTTTATCTTATGAGGGTTTCATATTCTTCCAAAACCATTATGTTTTACCTTGGTCCGTGAGAACATATTTTAGGGTTGACTTCCATAATTCTTAGTGGACTGTACACCCTATCACCATCAAGATGATATATGTTATGCAGGGATAATTTTAGTGACCATGTATTTTATGATATATAACTATTTTTTTATTATTATTATGCAATTCAGAAGGTCAAGGTCGAACACCAGAAAACTATGAGTTATCCTTTGCACCATCCTATGCAACATAGAAGTTGTATGTTATTTCAATGTACATCACAATTTTGATTCCTTGTACACCTCTAGGGAAGAATGTGATATTTGTAGTAATCGATTGGAAGACTAGATCAACTCACTTCATTCCCATCTATGATATAATGAAATATGATGAGTTTTGAAAGATATATGTATATCATATCATCAAATTTAATGGATTTACATATACTATAGTATCTAATAGGGACCTCCAATTCATAGATTGTTTTTATAAAGGCCTCTAGGAGGTGAAGGGATCTCATTTTTTCTTGATCATGGATTATCAACCCTAGATGGATATCTAGATAGAATGAACAATACATATCATGGAAGGAATATTTCATTCTTTCATTCTCATATTTTATGGGTATTATGATAGAAACCTGGGATAGGTTGAGTTTTTATATAACAACAGTTTCTAGTAGTGTATAAAAAATGAAACCTCTAAGGCCTTATATGACGGCCCATGAATATTTATATTGATTCAGTTGGAGATTAGTGAATCCTACTTAGATAGAACCAGTTTGGTCCAAGAGGTATCAATAAATATTTAGTTTATTCATCATAGAATGGTAATGGTTTAGGGATGGTACAAATATTGTGTTGATTATCATGGATCTCCATTGATATTTTTAGTTGGGTTTAATGTTTTTGTAGTGTTTCACCTTGGATTGGTAACTAGTGGCTTGTGAAATAGAAAATTTTTTCACTAACACATGTGGAACTATTTTAGGTTTTTTAGAATATTGTAATGGTTCCATACTAATTGAATTTTCCACCTTAGTTATCATCGACTAATGACATTATTCATATGTCACATCACAGAAAGTACCTCCCCAACACATCTCATGTTTTAAACTAGTAGTACTTAGATGTGGATCATGATTTATTCATGAATGAGATGATATATTATATTATTTATTTCATGTTTAATGTTTTTTAGATAATTTATATACCATTGGTTCAAGTTATTTGGAAGCATAACTCTGATTCACATGCGACATGGTAGTGTGAGGCATTAATGAGAGAGGATTGGCCTCATCTCACTGATATATAGACATATTGACAGGATTTTGGGGGGACAAAATAATTTTATAGGGGAGATGGTAACACCTTGATACCATATTTTATGAACTCATAACCCCTTGTTTTGACCATCCTTTTGTGGATCTTATTTTGACTTAATTATTGATATTTTTTGGCAAATTTTGGATGTGTTGGGGTTTTTTCACAATTGGTACATTATTATGGAAAATAATTTGGGTTGGACCAAGATATTGTGTTCCTTAATATGATATTATACATTGGGGTGCATGATTATTGAAAATAATCTGTATTCGAACAAAACCGCCTGGCATGAGACATTGGGGAGTGCACATGTGGAACATAGTTTTCTAACCATGTAGACAAACAATACACCCTTCTCCAATGGATTAGGAGGTAGTGTATGGTTGGTGAATATTTTCTCAAACCATGCATACAAAACATAAAACACTATCTAGAGGCCTTTTGAGGGTGTACTATTAGTGGAATAGTTATGTATAACTCAGCGGCTTACCCTATAAAATAGTGTGTATAGGTATTTAATCTATTGTAACTTTAAACAAAGAACCTGATACTCCAATTATAAATTGTAAACACCCCCTAATAGAACCTAGTACAACCTTTTCTATTTATTATTATCTCTAGAGATTATTTTTTCTCCACAAACTCATCTCCTCTCAGATAGAGATGCTGATGCATATGATTGGTCTCTCTATAGAAAGTGTAGCCTCTTTGATTTGGAATCGTCATTTATTCTTTTCACTCTTTCATTGAGAGTGATGGATCCCCATGATTTTGGTGGATCAAAACCTTTATTTTATGGTTAAAATTACATGTATTACCTTTTAATATTCATTACCTTTCAACTCTCCACTAGATGTTCCAAATTTAGTTGATTCCTTGATTATGTGACTAAGGGTTGGTTGTTTTTTAAGGATTTCCCAAATACATAAAACCTTGATTTACTTATTGATTTGAAATTTATTTTCAATTTATTTCCAAAAAATTGTGAACTATTGATGATTGATTTTAAAAATCTAGGGAATTATTAAATAAAATCCATGATTAAATACTTCAAATATGTTTATTTTATTTCAGAAATAATGGCTTTTAATGGGATATTGTTGATGAAATTACTTTATGATGATTCATGAAAAATGTATTTAAAAGAAAGATGATTTTCAAAGGCATGAACATGATGAAACCTATTATTTTTGTTTGAAATTAATTATCACATTGAAACATGAAACTGGAATTTGAACTATGATTGATAAAATAATTTTAAATGATTTATCTTTATATAATTGATTGATTTATTGATTTATTTAGTGTACATGTGATCCTAAGTGATTAGCGAGTGATTAGGATAATAACACTAGGATTATAACCCCCATGAAATGGATTAATTATAAAAACTCAAACTAAACCTATTTTGGCATGATATTTTATAATGGGGTGTTGATTCATCTTTTCTAGATGGGTTGAACCTAAGGGTAGTGATTAAACATTGATACATGATTAACTAATTATGTAGTGTGAGGATACTAGAGCCAGAAAATAATGAACCTTAGTGTATTTGACTAATATGTTTTTTATATGGTTATTACATAACAGTGTCTATGGACATATTTTATTCACGAACTTCTGTTGTACAAAAATGTTCATTTTTTATGTTTTTTATACACATTCCAACTAAATGACTAGAAATGTTGTTTGGTTGAAAATATAGAAATCATTTTCTATTTCTTTCCCTCGATAAGGTTTAATAATAAATGGTTTATTTGTTATGGGATTTCTTATGGAACATTTATTGAAATCATACTGGGATATTTTTCTAAAAACCAAATGTTTAAATTGGGTGTGTGTAGATTGTGTTATTGTAGGACTAGGAAAAGGGAAATCACCACTGTGTGGTGGTGGTTGTGATCAGTTAATGTGGCACTACATGATGGTGTTGACTAGTGGAGTGATGATGTAGTAATTACGTGGAGATTCTAGGTTTTCATATTGATAGATATTATTTCCTTTATTTGGATAATATATCATTTTAAACATTATATATATACTTGTATTACTCATTTATACTTAATTAGATTTTGGAAATAAAGTTTTTCACAATCTATATCATCAATTTTCATTATTAATTAACAATTCTTACGGTGAAATCATTCCCTCTGACTGTTTTATGATGCCCTATTTCTAGTCATGATCTTATAGGGATTAGAAACACCATATATTCCATGTATATAATTGCTCAGTCATTAGTGTACCAGTTTACATTTCTTGGTTTTTGATATTGGATATCCTAAAATCAATAAATTTGGGAAAGAAAAAATTGTAAAATATAGGACATAAATTAAATGAAATATTTATGAATTTTCAGTAAAAATAGATCATATTGTGAAGTATCTGAGCAAGTATATATTTTTTAATATTGTATTATGCCTAAAAATCATTCTTTAGAAGATTATTTTGACGCCATCTATACAATTTACGAATAATTAAAACATTTTAATAGTTTATAAAATGCATCATAGATAAAAATAAGAATATGGTTGAAGAAAATAAGAATTTTTTTCAACATCATAAAATATATAAAAAATACTACTGTCATAATCATATTTTAAAAGTAAATTGAGGTTTAAAAGGAAAAAAACTCTTTGTTTTAGACTAAATAAATCTATATCTAAGTTCACTTATGAAAGATAAAACTTTTATATGTTAATGATTTTTTAAAGAAATACCTATAAATAGAATGGTTTTGGATATAATATATAATATCCAAAAATGTATAATGATTTATTTTTGATAATCACTACGAGGATTTCCTCCTCTATCACATTTTTAGCTATGTATTAAGTGAAAAACATGATACTGTATGTTCAATATAGTCTCAAGAATTTATATAACATGTAAAAGATATTTATTTCTAAAAACAATTCCTTCGAGTATCACATTTAATACTCCTTTTTTTGTTTTATATATATAAGGATATTCTCATGCATTTCATGAAGATGGAGATTGATGGATGTCATTCAAGATATTATTTATTTAAAATTAAATGTTAGTCTTTTTTCAATATACATGGATGTTGGATTTTTTAATACATTAGAATGTTTTGAAATATATATATTATGTTTGTTTCATGATATATTTATTCCAAAGTATATTAAATATTTCCTAGAGAGAGTCAGTGATAGAGGATAAATAGATGACTCTAAATACTCTATAAGTATGATGAATAGATATGTATGAAATAGGGGATATTCTAGAGTCATATATGATATGGCCAAAGAATAAGGTTCCATGTTGGATATAGAGGTTTATTACATGTTATAATGTGACTTGATTTTTCACAAAGATGAATAATGGTTTGTTTTATGTCTCACATAGAGTTTGAAGATCAGGAAGGATTTTTCTGACTACAAATGATAATGAAAGATGTTTACATTTTCCATATGAATTCTTTATTACGAAAGAGTAAAGATTTATTTAAAATGTTATTCGTATAATTGGTGTGGTGGAATAAACCGTTTAAAGGAGTTGGATATGGAATATTTATATCATATAGAGTTTAAATAACACTAATAATTATATTTAAAAATATTATATCTATTTATTTAATGTAATCTTGAGGATTCCTCCCTCTGGGTTAACATCAATATATTTAAAAAAAATATCATTTCATAATATGCATGATACATAAGGATAATGGAGAATGTGAGGTAAATAATGAGGCACACAAATTATTAATTATTATGACTTGACCTAAAAGAACATTGTTGAAGATTGAGTCATCATATGGAGACAGTGGTATAAATGTAGGTTGTAGTATATGTACATAAAGAAAAATTAATGGAATATGATGTTAGGGAAAATAAAAATGAAATAAAAATTTTATAATGACTAGCATCATTACGGGTCTATACTTTTATAGAGAATTTTAATTTTGAGTCTTAATGAAGGGGTTCGTGGAAAAATAATATTTTTATGTGAATTATGGGAGTTAGAATATCTCTATGTTGTATTTTTGGATACTTTTGGAGGTTTTTATAAGGGACCAACCTTAAACATTACATAATATTGAGTTAAATCAAGAATACACATTAAATATATTTTTAGCTTCATAGTTTAATATAATTAGGCCATAACTATTACATAACAACTAAATTATTACAAAGTAGACACTTCTACTCACTATCAATTTTTTTAATAAAATGAAACTCATTAAAATAAAACAAGATTTCTTTTTCTTGATAAAACTATTCATAGAATTCACATGGATTTGTTCCTTTCTTTTATCCATCCTTATACCATGTGAAAGACATTTCAAAAACTAGGGGTGAGCACAAAATTCTTAGTAAGTGAAAATAAAATAAGGAAAGAAAACATTATTCCTTGGATAAATATAATCCCATGAGTTCATACTTTTCACTTGTAAAACATATGATCTTTAACATACCTTATGAAATAATATGTGTCATGAAAAAATAGAAATCCTAAATCATAAAGGTAACTTGTGGCATCCATATCATACTTATATTGTAGCTTTCACTACTATATAGGGGGTAAACTTCATGGTTAAGTTTGGAATAACCATCATAGTATATTCCCTAAATATCTTAGCAGAAACCTTATTGTTTAACTTAGTATCATTAACCAAAGAATTAGAGAGCTATCACGCGCTCACCCACCCTTAGTTTATCACTAACCCACTCATAAACATAAGTAATTACCTAGAACCATAACATAATCATAAGACATTAACATGATTAAACGAAAAAAAACACTTCCACATTGAAACTAAAAGATATAACTTCAAGATATTTATATAATCAATCCATTATCAAAACCATTTTAAATACCAAATTACCTAAAAACGGAATATGATATTTATTTTTCTTTTAATAATGTAACAACTTGTAGAGGAATCCAAATATAAAATAAAGGTCATGATGAAAAAAAAGTTGTTGTCTCCATAAACATTAAAAAACATTCCTTATTTTGTTTAGTAAAACTCTTTGTATAAAAATATTCCTTTTGAAAACCGAATTATATCAGTTTTTTGAGGTGATAGATCACACATACACACACATAATTAATTCCATTACCATTTGATGGATGTATAGATGGATTTAGGTGATGATATTAAAATAATATCATCTTAGTATATTAATGATTTTTTATTTATTATTTCATCTAGTAAGAAGAAGATTTGAAGGAAGTGGAAGAATAAATAAAATAGAATTACTTAAATAAAACAACACATCTTTTTTAGTTGATCACCTTTGAAGAACACCTTAACCCATATAATGAGGGTGTTACTACTAAAATAAGCCCTCAATAATGTGGGTAGGTATTCAAGTAAGGGTTTTGAGCAGAGATTTTCCGATCCAAATGGATCATGAAGTGTTACTATTAGATAATAGTGGGTACCTTTTTATTGGAGAGGGGAGGGGAACTCTTGGAAACACTTAAAATATTAAATTAATATAAATTAGTTTTTTAATCAAAATGATTCCAAATTGAGATATGTCTAATTTAAGATGATTATAATTCTAAATCCTCTCATCAAATAATTTTTAGACATTTATTGTGTTTAGTTTAAACCTTATCATTTCAGTATACCCTTATTTTTAATATTTTATTTTTAATCATTGTAATAAAATTTTAAATATTAAGAGGCTAGAAATTTTAATTATATGGGATAAATTTATCATTATTGAAAATTTAATGATCTTTTATAACTTATAATTGAAACATTATGATTTTAAAATATTTTTATGATTTTTGAATGATTTAATAAATTATTATTTTTTTAAAATATCAATTATGTCAGTTTTTACACTATTAATTTTATTGAATTTAAAAAAAATCCAAACATACAGATAACTTAGAAAAAACAATTTAATAGACTTATACCATGTCATATTAACCTATTAAATTCTTCTATGGCATCAAATATTTCAAATACTGTTTATTTTTATATTTATAATATCATTTATTTGATTATTTAATTAAGAAATCTATTATTGAATCATCATTGTTTCATAATTAAATTTAATTATTAATTTCCTAAATATTGTAAATAAATTACCATGATGTAGGTAATATTTTTATATTTATAATTTTTACTTATATTTGGATATATCAATTATATAATCTCATATTAAAATTTTTTAAGTAAGAAGAGACATGATTATGACATTTTTGCCTTTAAATTAAATTAAATGTAATAAATGTCATAACCACACCCAAGTGAATTTAAAATGAAACCAATTTGACCCAAGTATTTTCATGGTCTTCCATAACTCATAAAATATGATTAGTATAAGTTTTAGGATAGTTTTATATTATTATAATAATATTTTTCCTTTTAATTACTTGATTTACCTTTAACCGTTGTAAATAAAATACTGAAGTTACTATTGAACAAAAATTATTTTGATCCTATTAGATAAAAATTATCATAATTATTACAACCATGTTTTTTAATTTTTGAAAATTTAATTCCAAAAAGTGAGTAATTTATTTTAATGTTAATCCCATTGACGGATTGAGGAAACAAGTTTTTAAAAAGTAAAATTCATCAAAAGATTGAGATGTGTTTATATCCAATTAAATTGTGAAATTAATTACATTGGATAAAATTGTATTTAATGATAAAAAATTCATAAAATTATACCTAAAAACTATGTAAAATGATAATCTATCAATATAATTTAATTATATGAAAAGATATTTTTGAACTAAAATGCAATATTTTTTCACTATCTATTAAAAATGACTTTTTTTAGAAAAATACCAAAAATAAAAACAAAGTTAATTTTTATGTCCTACCACTAGAGAAGAATTTTATTTTGTCAAATATAATATATAAAAGTGAAATATCCAAATTTAAAATGGGTTCATCATCAAAAGGCTGTAAAACTGTATTTTTAGAAAAACACTCATTTTAACCATAAAATTGTATTTTATCATATATAATGTATAAAAAACACATAATATGAATTTTAAATATTATATTGAATTAATATTTCATTAATATAATACAAAATTATTATTTTTGAATATTTTATAATCATAATTATTCACACTTAAATATTATTTCATAAAAATGCATCCTTTATATTCAATTGGTTTTCATTTTCATTTCTAATTAATTTTATAACAAATGAATTATAATATAAACATGTGTAAACCCTATTTTCATATTTTTTTCAATATCATTCATTCCCTCTATTCTAATGGCTATATGATAACTAAAACATAAAATAATAATATTAATAATATATTATTTTTTAGTATAAATCAGTGTTGTGTGAAACATAAGATATTAGAGAAACCCATTGCTGCATGTCATGTATGCTATGAGACATAGAATAATTATAAATTAAAATTACTATCAAATTCATAATTATTAAAAATATATGAAAACTTCTTATTCTTCAATTTTCAGGGATGTTACAGTTTGATTAGTGCATCGGGAGATCAAGAATGGGTTAGACCATGGTGGTGAGATAATAAATTAATAGGTACCAATTAGTAGTGGAATTTATTCCAATTGAGGTCCATATGGTGTTGATTTTTTTTCAACCATCAGGTACCTATTAGAAGTTTATTAGTTACCCATCAATGTTCCCAAGTGAAATTAATTTTTTTAGGGAATCATGTACCTGGTGGAAGTGTACCAGTTTACTTGAATAGTTCTATAGAGTGATTAAAAAAGAGAATAATTACAATAATGTCACAGTCATCCCCCTTCTAGAGTGGACCTTTTAGTTGACCCCTCTCCAACATCCTCCCATTAAAAACCATTCATGGAGTTTTTTTGGATATAATTCCCCTAAAATTTTGGTGGTATGATCCCTTCTTTCTCCAAATGTTATTATTCTTTATTTTTTTCTCTAATTTGATCTAGCATTGTGTTATTGTTTTGATGAATATTTATAACATATCATAGAGGAATCATCATAATCCATTGTGATTTTCCATGTAGTTGATAGAGGACGTCATCATGAATTGAGGTAAAGTATCCTTTGGTTATTTTAATTAAGGTATGTTATTCAATGATTTTATTTAGGAATTTCTATTTTAGTGTTTTAAATTGGTCATTGAGTGGATGTAATATTCTATTTATTTTTAACATAATAGTGTTGAGGGTTCATCATGGACCTTACATAGTTCATTTTTCATGGTTTCATTTTCATTGGATGGATCTGTGAGTTTTGAAAGGCTACATTTCATCGGGTTAAATGTTTTAAATAATTATTATGTGTTATAATATTTTTTTGGGGAATTTTAGATCAGCTATTGACTCATGTAATAGTAGAATATAGGATTTATTTATCTTGGACATGGTTACAGATGGATGCTGCATGGCATAAAGAGTGTATTCCATTATCAAGTTATTCATTCCCTATTTTACATAACTATAACACTATTTATTAGCAATTTTACATTATTTAATGGGAGTTTAATAATTGGGTGAATCAGATATAGACCAAGATACCCTCAATGTTGAGTTAGGTGGCATATAGCCTCTTAGCATCAATTAAAAGACTCCATTTCATATTGGGTGATTTATAATCACTTAGAGACTTCATGACCAAGGGAAGAGGATAAAATATGGGTATATTGGAGGAAAAATGATAATTTCGGCTCCAGTTAAGTTTTGGATATCTGAGGTTGACCTCCTAGGGCTATTTTTAAAGGATAATGGGATTATACCTTTAGATGATGGGTGCGATGTGTGTTTATTTCCCAAATTGAGGGTAACTCACTTTTGAGGGTGAGTAGGAGCCCTATTTCTTGTGATGAGAGTGGAAATTCATTGGGTTATTGATATTGTATGACAAGTATGGATTCCCCATGGTGGTTAGTTTTAGAGATACATTATTAGAGTTGTTTTACGAGCTTAAAAGATCCCATTGGTGTTATTTTTCTCATATGGTCCATGGGTATCATGAGTGGGATAATGATATGAAAAATTTAAATATGATCTGATTAATATTTTTTGGCTTAGTTAGGTAGAGATTTTTTTGTTTAATATGGGGTGTTGGATATGGATGGTATTTGTGAGTAGTGATCAATTTGTGTTTATAGAACCTATAGGTTCCCTTCATTAGATAAAGGGGTATATTGAGGGGTTTTTTATCATGTACTTTATGGTAAACCTGATGTTTAGTGATTAGTTAATGTTTCCAGATGGATGATCAAATGTGATTGGAGTTATAGGGCAGAAATTATATAGTGATTGCCTAGATTATGATTCTATTCTTGAGATGAATTGGATGTCTATTTTATTATGTGATATCTATGGTACATGTAACATCCCATTAACGAAATAATAGGTACGTATCTAACCCTATCATGGTTTTCCTTTTAGTTGTTTGGGAAAGGGCCGAGTTTGATTGGGAGGATACCTATAATGGTAATGTCTAACACATGTTGGTTTATTCAGGTTTAAATATGGTGTTTTTGTAAACTACAAGGGAATTACACATCGTGACCCAATGTTACATGATGTATAAGTTATTGCAGGGTACAATTTGTGAAAGAGGAATTCACGCTGTGAAGGTTTCACAATGTGTACAATGTTTACATGTCATGAAAAAGTGAAAGGTTACTCATTCGATTCCCACATCATCCTTTAATACACGACAACACATTTTCTTCCCGAGACTAAGTTACTTAAGGATTTCAAGACATGTAATATATCACACATCATGTAATGCCCCAAAAGGAACCTATAAAAGTACCAGTGCACTTGGATTTTCTCTCATCATCTTCTACAGTTTCCTCTCCCTCGACTTAAAGCCTTCTATCAGAATTTTTGGAGCCTTCCAACCCTTATAGATCCATTCCTTTTGAATTCAATCATCATTTCTTTGGCATGTGATATCCAAGTAAGTGTCTTTACTTGTTCTTCTTATTTCTCTCTTTCTCATTTATTGGAATTTCAATGGATCAACTTGAAAATGATCGATCTATTTTCTATGGTGTTGGATCTTTCTTCTAGGTTAATTTTCAAGGTCATCTATTCCTTTTTTTCTCATTGATGGGTGTTGTTATGAATCTTGAGTTTCAAGAAGAGGAAGGTGGTTCCATCCAGAATTTCCAAATCAATTATTTATAAATTTCTTGACTTATTTAAATTTTTGGTTTAAATTAAATTGCTCAAACATAATTTCAATTAAATTTATAAAAACCAAATTTTATTGAATTGGGAGATATGAAATAGATTTGGCATAGAAAATTGGAAAACCCACAATTCCATTGAATTGGGGTGTGTTTATGGAAGTTGGATGATTTAAATTGTTGAATTTTAATTGTGGATTTTATGGAAATGGTTTCAATTAAATTGTTAAATTTACTTGTGGAAGATGAATTTTGAAAAGGTTGGAATTGATTTTGAATGGATTTAAAACTTATAAAAACGGATTAAAAAGATTTGATAGAAACATAGTGTTTTTATCTTGTGAAAAGGCATGTTTTTAGATTAAAACCAATTTTGGTTTTAAATGAAAAAATTATCATTTTGAAATGGAAGAATGGGATTTAATTAAATTTTAAGAAGTCTCAAAATAAATTTCCCATCATGTAAGATAACATGAAAGACTAAGGTATTTGGTGAGTTATTTGGATACACTGTACACTATTAGAACGTTCGATAATATGATTGCGGTGGGTAACATCCCCAATGGGAGGGTGGCGAGTCACCTCTAGCCAGTGTCAAGGGGATGTGAGCATACTCATTTTTCTGAGATCCCTTAGAGAGTGAGGAATCCTATATCTAGTTAATACTATCATACCTACTTTTAAAATGACCATATTGCTTTCTTGTTTATTTATATATGAGATATAAATGTATTCCAATGTTGTAAAAATACATTATATGACTTTTCTATATTTACATAAATTGTTTTATGTAACTGTTTTATTTAATCAATTTTTTTAGAAATATTACATCTTTGTAAAGTAAATCTTGTGCTTTAAAGTTATTTTCAATCATTTCGAAACTATATAGCATTCTTTTTTAAAATATGATTTTAAATACAAAAACCTTGTTATTTTGAAAATAGAAAGCCTTTTTTTTCAAAAATCTATATTTTTCACATGTTATGGAATCTTTGGTGGTCTCTACTGGGCTTATGCTAACACCCAACTGTTTTCTATTGGATATTTTTATACTCTCTTATTTCACGTTCGAGTAAGGGGAAATGATATCTTAGAGGAGGATCTAACTTTTGAACCTTGGTGATGGATAATTATGTCCTTAGGGACCTGGGGAAGATTTTCCCAATTTTCTACTTTGGTTTTAGTAATTTAGGTTTTTTATATGCCTTGCTATATTCTGGTATATTACCCCTAGTGGAGTTTATTTTACATTCATATTGACATTATTTTATTTCATTATCTATGTTGTATGGAAAATTCATTCCCACTTACAAGTTGTACGATTCTAGGTGCTAGTCTCCAACCTGTAGGGATTGAGAACACCCTTTGGGATATGTTAGTGTTGGATCATTTATTAGGTTACCATGGTACCTAGGCTGGTTCTTGATAGTGTGATATCATAGGTAGGCTATTTATACTTTTTCTTGAAGTTAGTATGCACTTTTGAAATCTTTTTCAGACTTAGAAGACAGTTGCGATTGAGTTCCTGACTATCTCTCACTCAAATTAACCTTTTGTCACCAGGGATTTTAAGAGAAGGATATATTACAGATTAGTTCTAGTCCATTACCTATTATGGTTTGGATAGAGTGGAATCCAAATATGGTTGTTCCATCTATTGGGGTTAATTTACCTCGTTGATCTATTTGAGATTTACCTAATGTCTTTAATGTTGTCTGTTGATGCTATGTAGAATCATGCATCCGAGAAGACGAGAAAATCGGATCCAGGAGGAAGATACTGTTGAACCATAGAAACATAATTCTCCAAGGAACTAAAATATAGTTCAGGTGATTGTGTTCACATTCTAATATATGGGATAGGAACCACCTTCGGTTCCCGTTTAGGCCCCAACTATGGATCCTTAAGAGAATATTATTTAAAATAATTCTCAAGAGTTCCTTTTCCAAAAAACAAAAATTTTCAAAGGCTCCACTGATCTTCAACATGCCATGGAATGGATGAGAATGATATATCATCTGTTTTAGTTCTTGGAAACTTCAGATGTGATCAAGGTAAATTGTTCCACCTTCATGCTGGAAGGACCAAGCAGGAGATGGTGGGAAATGATGGTGATGGTAGGGGAGAATGGGGTATTAGAGTGGAAGGAGTTCAATGTTCTTTTCACCTACTGGTTCCATCTAGAGTAAATGGTGTTGTACAATGTTGTGTAGTTTTTCAAGCATGATAAGGCAGGTAGAATCACGACTGAGTATTCAAATCACTTTGCTGAGTTGAGGTAGTTTTCTCCCGAGATTGTATCTAATGAATGGATAAAGTCTCAACACTTTGATTTAGGATTTCGATTAGATATATATTCTCATTTATTCTTTCTAAAGCTACCCACTTATCCTGATGTGATAGATTGGGAAATTATGGTTGAGATAGACCTGGCTGGAAAGTCGGGGTTATGAGGAGTTTCTTTTTCTCCCTATGGCAGTGTTGGTCCCTTCTAAGGAAAACAAAAGTGTGATGATTCTTGCAGAAGTTCAGAATGGTAGAGTCATTCCAAACAACTTATAGTTCATGGATGAAGTTATATGAAATGTTATCAGTGTTCAAATCTAGGAAATTCTATGTGGGTTTGCACTAAGTCACACCTGAACTGTTGCTCCTACGAATGTTCAGTTAACATACAGAGATTATGCCATCATTTCTCTACTCTAGGTAGTGGAACTGGATCATCCACTCCTCCTAAAACTTTAGGTAAACCATATTCTTCACATAAAAAAGGGTTCATACCATATTCATCCAGAACGAAGCTTCTTCATGTAGTGGAAGAGTCTTCAGAAGAAGCGGAAATAGGTCCAGTGACAGTGAGAGGTACCATTACTATAAATTCATCAATAGTGACTACTCTATTTGATAATGGTTCATCTCTTCATTTATTTCAACCCATATTGTTAATATTCTTAATATATATATGAAGAATCTATCTTTTTCAATGGATATTACTACACCCCTTAGTATGAAGAGAGAATATAGTCTTTATAGCCTTTCTTGTGTCTTCTCTCTTTTATATGTCAAACTTTCTTATAGTTTTCTTGTTCTAGACATGAAATATCTTTACATTATATTTGGTATATATTGGCTCAATTCCAATAAATCGTGAATTGATTATTATCTTCAATGGGTCTACTTTATTACACTCAGTGGTGTGTATCGTTTCTTTCAAGGAGATTGGGTCCCAAGGTCAAGTAGAGCTATACCTTCTAATCCAAAGTTGGGTAATGTGATACTAGTGTTTGATTTTGATCTATAGGCAGAATCTTTGAGAAATGTGCTCCCTTGATTCATCGTTGAGTTTCCCAATGTGTGTCCTTCATATTTCCCTAGTCTTCCACCGATAAGGTAAGTTGAGTTCTCTACTAACTTAATGCCCAATACTCAACCAGTTTTAATTTCCTCCTACCAAATGGAGCTAGTTGTACTAAAAGTGTTGAAGTCCCAGTTGGATGATTTTCTTGATAAATTATTTAATGCCTGAGTGTGTCTCCTTGGGTGGAACTAGTTCTCTTATCTAAGAAGGCTGATGGATCTCTTTTTCTATGTGTTGACTATAGGAAACTCAATCGAGTCACGATAAGGAACAAGTATACATTTTCACGGATTGATGATATGTTTGAACAAATAAATGGTGTGAAGTGTTTTTTAAAGATAGACCTTTAGTCTGGTTACCATCATTTGAGTATAAAGGAATCTAGCATTCAGAAAACCAATTTTTTCGAGCAGGTATATCCATTATTATTACCTTGTTATGCCCTTTGGTATGATAAATACTCTTTTAGTTTTCATGGTTTTGATGGAAAATATCGTCCATGATTATTTGGATACTTTTGTAGTGGTATTTTTGGATGACATCCTTATATACACTAAATATGATAATGAACACATGCATCTTCTGGGAATAGTTCTGAGTCTACTGAGAAGTCACCGACTCTATTCCATGTTCCCGAAATGTGATTTTTGGATTTAGAAAGAGAAATTCTTTGGGTATGTGGTGTTTGAACATGGTATATCATTTGATCCAGAGAAGGTGAAGGCTGTTATGAATTGGGGGAACTAGAGAATGTCTTTGATATTCAAAAACATATTGGGCTTAGCCTAATGCTACCATAAGTTTTTGAAGAACTTATCAAAGATGGATTCTCTGATGACGACTTTAACTCGTATGGGGGTGAAGTTTGTTCAGGATGATAAATGTCATAGTTATTTTTTTGATATAATTTTTTATGACTATTTTTCTAGTGTTGACTCTTCTAGAGGCCAAGAAGGTCTATGTGATAATTTGTGATGCATTGGGTTCAGGCTTCGGTTGCATTCTGATGTAGGAAGACCATGCATTTTCTTATGGATCTCTTCATCTTAGAACACACAAGAAAAAATATCCTACCAATGATCATGAACATTAATTTTTTATGTACACACTTTAGATTTGGAAAAACTACCTTTATGGAGAAAGGTATACCATTTGTTCAGACTATAGATTCCAAAGTTATATCTTCTCTAAAAAATATTTGAATCTTCACCCGAGGGATTGGGTGGAGTACCTACAATCATTTAACATTAACATATCCTATAATCCAGGGAAAGGGAATGTCATTGTAGATGTGTTGAGCATAAAACTTCTAACCCAGGTAGTGAAAGAATCCTCAGAACATGGGAATTTGATGGTTCTCTTAGTATAGTTAAATATCAATGTTCCGAAGAATGGGGATAAATTTTCTTTATCCAACATTCAATTGGAATATTCTCTTCTCGAGTTGATTCTCTTGGTTCAACAGTTAGATGATGAATTCCATAACATTATGGGCTCTCTTTATGGTCAATATATGGTTTCTGAGTGGTCATTCTCAAAAGAGGAATTTCAATGCTATTGGAATTACTTCATTGTGCCTTTAGCATCATGGAAGGGTGTGATGGAGGATTTTCATAATTCCTTGTGGTAATTTCACCAAATAACCAAAAAAATGTGTTCTGATATGTGACGATAGTTCTAGTGTCCATGGATGAGGTGATATATTTCTTTGTTTGTCTCTTGTTTCTATACGTTCCTACAGGTTAAGGCCGAGCACCAAAATCCTCCATATTTTCTTCAACCACTTCTAGGATATACATGGAAGGGTAATGTGATATCTATGGGTTTTTTGGTGGGGTTTCCTTGTACCTATAGATAATGGAATGTGATATGGGTTGTGATCAATAAAATAACAAAGTCGGATCACTTTATACACATTCATGATATAGAAAACATTATAAAGTTGGGAAGTCTCTATGTGAAAGATATTGTTCATTTTCATGTATTTCCATCCACTATAGTCTCGGATAGGGATCTTTAGTTTACTTCTCACTTTTGGGGAGTCCTATAATAGGTACAAGGATCTTATGTTTTTTGAGCATGGCCTACCGTCTGCAATCGGATGACTAGACAGAGAGAGTTATACAAATTCTTGAGGACATGATCCGCGCTTGTGTTCTTGACGTCAGCGGGGATTGGGATGATCATTTGGGACTGGATGAGTTATGTTATTACAATATTTACCAGTCGGCAATTATAATGACTCTTTTAGAGGCATTGTATGTCCGGCCTTGTAAATATCCATTATGCTAGTCAGAGGTTGGAGAATATTCGTTGGTTAGACCATGCTTGGTGTATGAGATGACAACTAAGATTCAGATAATTGGTTAGAGAATGTTGATAACAAAGAGATGATATAAGTCTCATACTGATCAATTCCATAGAACATTATATTTTTTAGTTGGTGATAAGGTGTTCTTAAAATTTTCATCTTGGTTGGGTCATCGATGGCTTTAGAGGCAAGGGAATCTTGGTCCTCGTTTTGTGGGACCATTCGAGGTTGTTAATCATGTGGGGAATGTTTATTATCGTCTGGAAATTCCATCATAAGTGACGTCACTACATAACACATTTCATGTATCGTAGATGGGAAGGTATCTATCTGATCCATATCATATTTTGAGATGGAGTAATCTTGATATTGAGCCTGATTTATTTTTGACTTAATTACCAATATGGATAGTTGCTTCAGAGACCAAGGTACTTCATGGGAAGATGATACATTTGGTTCATGTGAAATTTAAAAATGGTTTTGATATTCATTAGACATGGGAATTCTAGGTACTGATGAGAGTTAAGTGGACTCATTTATTTGGCATGAAAGCTTCTTAATAGGATTTCTAGGGATAGAATGTTTTTATGTTGGGGAGGTTGTAACATCCTGTTATCGAACTGACAGGTACATCTTAAACCTTTTTATGGTTTTACAATTCATTGTTTGGGTAAGGATTGAGTTTTTATTGGGAGGATACATATAATGGTAAATTCTAACACTTGTTGTATTTTACAACTTTGAACAATGTGTTTTTGTAATCTTATAGAGAATTACACATTGTGACCTGAGGTTATATAATGTGTAAGTTGTCGTAGGGTACAATCTGTGAAAGAGGAATTCTTGATGTGAAGGTTTTTAAAACATGAACCATGTTTACACATCATGAAAAAGTGACAGGTCACTCCTTTGACACCTGCGTCAACATTTAATTCATAGTTACATGATTTTTTCCTGCGGATACGTTACATAAGTATTTCACGACATGTAATATATTACATCTTGTATAATGTCACGATGGGTGCCTATAAGTGTAGCAGTGTGATTATATTTTCTTTTATCCTTTTCTCTGGTTTCCTATCCCTAAACCCAAAGCCTTCTTCATGCATTTTTGGAGCCTTCCAACCCTTCTAGATCCATTTCTTTTGCACTTGATCGTCATTACTTTGTCATGCGATATCTGTTTAAGTTTTCTACCTCATTGTTAATGTTTCTCTATATCTCCTCTACTAATATTTCAAAGTATCATATTGAAATTGATATATCTATTCCCTATGTTGTTTTATCTATCTTCTAGGATGAGTTTTGAGGTCTTCTACACCGACGTTATCGTTGATGGGTGCTGTTGTGAGTCTTGAGTTTTGTGAAGAGGTAGGTAATTCCAACCCAAATTTCCAAATCCATTATTCCTAAATTTATTTATTTATTTATTTCAATTTTTGATTTAAATTTAATAGCTCAAAATTTATTTCAATTAAATTGATAAAAACCCTATTCCATTAAATTTAGAGATTTGAAATGGTTTTTCCATGGAAATTTGAAAAAACCCCAATTCCATTGAATTGGGGTGTGTTTTTGGAAGTTTGAAGATTTAAATTGTTGAATATAAATTATAGATTTTATGGAAATGACTTCAATTAAGCTGTTGAATTCAATTGTATAATATGAATTGGGAAAAGGATGGAATTGGTTTTGAATGGAGTTGAAATTTTTGAAAATGGCTTAAAATGATTTGATAGAGACCTAGTGGATTTATCTTGTGAAAAGGGAATGCTTTTGGATTAAAAAATATTTTGGATTTAAATGGAAAAATTGGAATTTTGAAATGGAGGAATGGGATTTATTTTTATATTAATTAGTCTTAAAATTAATTACCCATCATGTAAGAGAACATGAAATCCTTAGGTAGTTGATGAGTTATTTGGATACACTCTACGCTATTAAAATGTTCGAAAACATACATATGGTGGGTCACATCACTAATGGGAGGGTGATGAGTCTCTTCTAGCCAGTGTTAGGGGGATGTGATTATGATCATTTTTTTGA
The DNA here is from genome assembly GCA_963277665.1 of Viscum album. Lineage (NCBI taxonomy): Eukaryota > Viridiplantae > Streptophyta > Magnoliopsida > Santalales > Viscaceae > Viscum > Viscum album. Next base: position 2,077,873,960 of record OY728141.1, on the reverse strand, counting down.
GACCACTTAGGGAGTGTGGAATCCTATAGCTGGTTAATATTATCATACCTAATTGGTAGATGACCATGTTTCTCGCCGTTTAATTTATATATGAGATATAAATGTATTTCAATGATGTAAAACTTATTTACATTCCTTTACTATATTTACATAAATTGTTTTATATAACTGTTTTATTCAATGATTTTTCTAGAATTATTATATATCTTGTAAAATAATGTATATTATTTGAAATTATTTTCCATCATTTTGAAACTACATGGAATTATTTTTTAAATATTTTATTGAATTTCTAAACCTATTTATTTTGAAAATTGAAATATTTTAGTTGAATAATATATATTTGGAATCTATTATAGAATTTTTGGTGGTATCCTACTATTCTTAGTCTCACACCCTACTTTTTTACTTCGGGTATTTGTAGACTTTGTTATTCCAGGTTTGAGTAAGGGGAACTGATCTCTTTGAGGAGGATCCACCAATTGATCCTTGGTCATGGTGAGTTGTGTCCTTAGGGAACTTAGGATAATTTTCCCCATTTGGTACTTTAGTTATAGTACATTGGGAGTTTTTATGCATTATTGTATATTGGTACATTACCCCCAGTGTATTTTCTTTTGAATTCATTTTGACTTACTTGTCTTCCTTCCACTTTGTTTTGGGAAAAATTCATTCCCACATTCATGTCATAAGATTCTAGGTGATATTATAGGGTATGATTTATTAATATATATGATTGATGACTTAACCATGAGTGATAAGGCAGTGGTTGATACGAGGTATGTAACCTCACCTTGAATGATAGAGTTTTGTTCCTGGTTGCATATGTGACATCACCCTAATTGATAGGGTCATGGATAAGATGTGGTATTATACATGTTCCTATGATAAATATTTTGGATATTTTATTTAGCTATGGTACCCCACACTAAGTGATAGGTTGTTGGTAAAATATGTGTTCTAAGACCTCACCATGAGTGATATGGTGTTGGCACAAGTTATGATTTGAGAGTACACCCTAGGTGATAGGGTTAGAGTCGATGACATGTTTGCAGACATTTACATGACTTGTAGGGTTATTTCATGAGACTCCATCTTAGGACCTTACCTTAATTGTTATGGTGTATTTTTGGGGTTGTGGTGTTAGATGACTACATTTTCCAATGGCGCAAAAAACATGGTTAAAAAAATATGAACCCACCTATAATGGTCATGTGACATGATGGATTGGTTATAAAATATTGACTTTATGTCTACCCTTCTATATTGAGAATTATATTATTTATTTCCCTAAAAAACACGTGTATAAAATAATGTAAATTAAGGACACATTATTGATTCCCTTTTGACTCTTTGATCACAATCCACATGGGTACCCCATTTTTCATCAAGGACTTGTATATATTACATAGGTTTTTCGAAGGTTTCCTGGTTTATGATGATGGAGAATCCTGATCGTGATTGGAGATATTATTGGGGTGATGATCATGGTTGTAAATAGAACTTATGTGTATATTTTATTCTTGTGGCTTTTATGTACATATGAAAATATTTTCATGTGTTCTATTGAGATGTATGACTATATTACAACATTATTCATTTTTTATATGATCTAACTATGATTACATAATCGTGGTTTAATTTTGGATCTAATTCTATTGGAAACAATTTGGTATGGGGTTATTGGTGATATATTGTTGCTTAGTCATTATTAAAGGCTACAGTTTTGGGAGTATTATATACCCAATTTATGTTGATCATACACTCCCACCAATGGTCAAAAACCTCTAGCATATGAGGTGGTATAATTGAGGTGTTGTGGTTATCCCAACAACAATGTATTCGGGGGGTTGTTCTTTGATGTGAAATCATTTTTCAATAGAACAACAATATTAGTACACCGAATTTGAACCCACCAAGTATAGTCGTGTGTCAAAGTGGTGTGGTTAGATCACACTACACTATTGTAATATTATATTTCATGTTTTCCAATATTTAAATTCATTATAAATACACAAGAATATGATGGAGTATATTAATGTTGAGTTTATGATACCATATTTAGTTCATTCTTACACGCTATATGGGTGTTTTGGTTTGCATGTATACCTCAATTTAATTACATACATTGTTAATAGGTTTCATAGTAGATCAAGCTTGAGTACCTCGATAGGGTTTGGAGATGGGGTTAATGTGAGGCTCGAGGTTGGTAGTGGACCCTCCATATAAATATCATTCTTTTAACTAATTTTTTATATGTGATCAGACTGAAGGGTGATCTGTTCTGATGTATGACTATATGAAAACTCTATTAATTTATAATAGCACGATTCTTTATTTATTTTATTATGGTATGATTCTAGCTATTATACCACTTATGTTTACATTAATATATGGTTTTTTATGATATTTTGTTTTTTATTTATATTAAATTTATATGATAAGGAGTGTATATCCTCTCCAACATTAGTCACTAAATCTTACCATTAGTTGACTACCTTTGCATAATAGATAGATTACCTTGATGTCTTGTAGAGAACCTGGACCATTTTCTATTAAGACTATGTTATCCATGTTATCATAAAATGGTATAAAAACAATTTTTTGTTTTAGTATTTAAAAAACTATTATAAAATGATTATAATGTGTTAGGTCCATATATAGAACAAAGGTTGGTGTATCATGAACATCTATCTGAAGAAAAATCAAAGTAACTAAATTTATGTCATTTTTCTTCATTACTTTTTCTATTACAGTGGAGATATTAATTAATAAATTATGTAAAAATTTTAAAAAATATTTATGGGTTTTCACTTTTCTCTATTTGTATGAGGATTTTTTATATGCATCATAGTTGGTTTGTAGGACCAAATTAACATTCATGTGCTTATACATGATTGATCCATTGTAAAAAACAGAGTTCAGTTATTTAAAGAAACAAGATAATATCATATATTATTTTATTAAATAAGTTTTTGGTGTCATTATAAACTCATGGACTATGGTTTTCAATTCATGAGTAGTTTTTATTTTTTAATGACTAAATAAGTGAATCATATCATGGGATTTTATATTAGCACAAATGACTTATCCATGGGTGATAGTGATGTACAAAAACCATTGGTAGGTTGGTTCTGGAAGATTGTGTTTTAGTAATGGATTTACATGATTGTGGAATTCGTGATATGTGGATCTGATATGGAACATTTTTACTAGAGAATATAGATACCCTTGATAGGGTAGAGAATGATGTATCTTATTTCTTGGGCTACTGTGTTATAAAGAACTTAGAGTGATTTTTCAAAACATTATTCTACTTAGAACGTAGGATATGTTAGTTTCATTTCCTAACTTCTTCAGGGTTTTTTATGATGGGATAATGGATGGTGATCCTAGATGGTGGGGTCTATGATGGGTACTGTTTGGGTGATGATTGTGGTTTTGGATCGATTATTTAGTGATGTGTGCCTTTTCATTGGTGTTGGACTAAGATAAATGCCTTATATATTTGGGAGGGAGTGTGCACTGATTGTTCTTCTAGGACCATGTGTTGTCAAGAGATAGATTCATGGATAGTTGATGAGGTGAGTGATCTATATTTTTAAGGGATGAAACTCATGAGAACAAGAGTATTATTGTATGATTGATTAATAAGGAGAATATTCCCATTTTGAATTGGTGAGATTCTAATAAACAATGTAAAGGAACTCATGATAAGGTTTTTAGGGAGTTTATTATTTCCATAAAGGGGGATAATTATTATAGTAACGGAATTTCATGGAAATATTAGGATGAGGGAAACATGATACATTTATGTTACATGTGATGGTTCTTTGATATATAGAGTTTGGTGATGGGTTATGTATAGGTATGTTAAAAATTATTTGTGTTTTAGAATATACCTAGTGTGTAATAATGGTGATATACTAGGATGTTATCCTAATCATTGATTATATGTAGATAAATTGTGGGACACTAGTGGAACATCCTAAAATATTATAATAAGGGTGTGATCAAAAATGAAATGTGACTTCTCCTACCAATGGTATGGGTAGAAGACCATTTAGATTAGTGAAATTAGTAATGAAATAATCTACCACGGTTTTAAAATTATATATACTATCAGAGTATTTCTAAGCTCATGGCTTGGAGAACTATATGGTGGGTGATCAAGGTGAACTACTACAAAAATATCCTACTACCACATTAATATAGACACAAGTGGCCAAGAAATTATCATAGGTCCATATTAGGCTAGGGCTTATGACTTTTTATGATTATATATTGCATACTCTAATTGATATTTTATCCTAAGATGATACGTTACATGAGATTTTGGGTGGGAATGATTTTTTCTAATGAAAAGAAAACATAAAAAGTCCTAAATACATGGACACATATTCTTGATTCCATAAGATATAATAAAAAATATATTTTAGTATGATAACGGTGAATAAAAAATATGAAATTAGCATATATCCAAAGGCCTCCATGGTCAAGATTATAGCACCTAAATATAAATCATTGAATTGATCCATAACACCAAATGACTTCATACATTCCTTCGCATATACATAAGGCTATCTAATATTTCAGGGTGACTGAATTTATTTGTGGTAATATTATACACTTTTTAATAATATAAAAACATCATAAACATACTTAGAAATAAATAATTAACCCTGAAACAATACCACGATGGGTGAAATAATATTTTGTTAAAGTAATAAATGAAATACAATTCATAAAAGATAAAAAAGGTTACAGATGTTATAGGTCGACAAAGTATATAAAGATAGAAGAAAATATAATTATACACTCTTCATAAAATATTATATACTTTTTCTTGGAATCACATCTATCCTCCAAGAACCACCTTCTCATCTTCCCAATTATGGACATTACCCTTAGCTGGATCCCAAACCATAAAATATGAAAGCACATCAGGATGACCATGTAATGTTTGAGTATAAATGAAGTAGGAAACCACCAATATGTTCATAACATAATTGACCAATATTTAAAAGTTTATTACATGAATGTAATTGAAAAGTGTAACTAAAGGATCGATTTATATGTTATAATATGCTAACCAAGAAACCATGAACCATGAATCTGCTTACTTTGGAATCGTACTAGAAGGAAGGTCGATATTGACAATTCCATTAACTATATCACCACATCTGATATACACATCAGTTCAAAAAATTAAAACAACTAATCTATATCCATGTACAACATTTAAGGAACAATTATATACCATCTTTTAAGGGAAATACATTGTGTTCACATGTTGATAAAATTAACTACTTTGGGGAAATCCATATTCACACATGATGACCCAATATCTAGATTTGAGGAAGAAAAAACACACATGTTGAATCAATATCGATATCAAGGGAAAGACACATTACTAAAAGTCGTCTCTAAAGGTGAAATCACAACGTTACAACCACAAAAATGAACCTCCCACTCACCATGGATTACCAGTTGGGTTAGACCAAATTAGTAACTTGAAATTAGACATAGAGAAACAATAAATGAATCCATATAGAAGACATAATAATTTAAGTAATAAGAATTTCATATCAAGCAAGGGTCTCATGAGATACACATAAACCCACATGAAAATCACATTAAGCATGGGTATTAAGGGCCACAAACTCCCCCAGATGCATATCCTATCAAGTAATAGTCACATGGACCACACACACACCCACATGGATATCCCAACATAAAATTTCATACAAGGGACCTAAATAGTAAGGACTTCCAACCTCAAGAGTATCGATTTTGAAAAATAAATTTTTTTCACCCTAATCAATATCACCCACCAATAATCCCTAGAACCATCACCAGTTTGAAACAATAATATTATAAAAATAATGTCCAAGAAAAAGAAAACAACAAGGGGGTTAAACTCGATTAGACTTGCCCAATGAAAAACCTGTATCACCAATGGATCTACATACGACCGATAGATAGAGATTGTTTCTCAATAGATCTAGGTTTTTATCTTTCAATTATAGATGAATTCCATATTATATCCCTATAGGAATCAATAGATCATTCCTTAATAACCATGTTATAATTTTTAATACAAGATAAAGAGTAACCTATTTCTAATTTTCCTTATAATACCATATGAAATATAGTAGATTAATCAGGTATTCAAATGAGGAAGGATATGGAATAAGAGAGTAAAATTCCACATGAAAGGGACCCTCAATTAATTATGGATTAATTCGGTTCAATAAAGGTCATGGAGATATCAATTATAAGTATCCGGTGGGGGGGGTAAGAAAGGGTCTTCCTTAATTAAAAGCCATTCTTGAGCCCACCCTATGAGTCAGTGTCTCTGTCGATCAGCTGATGGTTTGCATCTAGTGGTCTGGTGGATCTTCAAATAGCCTAGGTCTACAACTTCTACGATTGGGAGGGTAGTGGTATCTATATAAGTGAAAATATTAAATACTTTCCACCAAATAGTTGGTGGTGTTGGAATGGGTAGTTATTGGCTCTGCAATAGCTTTTATGCTACAAGTCCGACCATCTCTTTCATGGAATTATGATTCCCTGTCTCTGATACATCTAATAAATCACTGATTGAGGTCAAAATATATTTACAATATTCTAAAATAGTAATAAATAGTACCTTTAAGTATGAGTATGATACAAATATCAACCTATAATAAATTATCCTCCTTGAGAAGTGTCTCTAGAGGGATCAAGTAAACAACTTCATCTCCTGACCTAAACATCCAACTCCCATTCTAGAGCTCCCTTCTAGATATATTCCTATGAATACACTATCGTGCAAGAGAAACCACCCAATATCATATTCTTATCCATGTTTCGATAATACGTTTATGTTTGATACTACTCAAATGAAACAATTTCCTCTAACATGATTTTTCTTCAAATGTCCCATACATCAGGTCTCACTCAATCCGACAAGACATGGTATAATATTTTACTACTTTCCCAAGTTTCAATGTCCCAAAATATTCTTCACAATAATATTCCAAATGATTCCTATCATTAATCAAGTAAAAATTCATGCTCGAATCTATATAAAGCAAGACTAACAACCCAAGCCTCACTCTACAAGTTAGTGTTACATATTCACTCTTTAATACCTCTAACTTATATGCGCACATGGGATCTGATGTCTACTGATAAAATTCAGAAACTTATGAGTATATAGAAAAATAACCTATCTTACCCATGTGTTAGGTGAGCTTAAAATTTATTCTGATGTCCAAATGAAATTATAACACTACAAAAACATAATAATGAACATGATAAATTTTTATTGAATTACTAAAACTCATAATAAATTACATTAACATGACTCTGGAACACTGACCTTCCACCACAACACTAGGTCCAAATAGTTTCCATCAAAATTTTAGGCTTATCATGAACCACTAGTGAGGGTAAATTAAATTTCCAAGACACTATGTTGAGCTCAAAAACCTTAATGGACTTCGAAAATAAGAATTCATCACCACACTAACCAACTCTAGATGGATCACAACTCCTCAGATGAGTTGATCTCCTCACAAAACTACAACACTATGACCCCTGGTCACTCTTATCCACATCACTTGAACATCACCTCATGCATCATTCATACCCAACAACAAGGGTCTCATCAGTCAATCTCACCAACATAAACCATTAAAACATTTTATCTACCAATATAAATGATCATCAACCAATATTCCACCAGAACCACTAATTACTTCCACCATTATAACTATACAATCAACCATGGTACTGTTATGAAAAAAATAATTCAATAATTTTATTCTGAAATAATGTCAATAAAACCCTCCATTCCAACCTCCACTATTTTCTAAAAATGGTCACCATATGTGATTACACTTGTTAATATGGAATTACTTAGGCCATTCATCTTGTGTAACCTTGTTAATTGGGTTTTTTGTTTCCCAAACGTTTTTAAAAAATGTTGATTTTTCTAATGACCCAGTAACCTCTACCAAAGGTGGTAAATAACGATTCTACCAATGACAATGTCTTAATGGTCCACAGATTCTCAATAAATTCCTCAGATGTCATCACAGACTAACTACAAGGATCAACTCTATATGCCTAGAAACTCTATCTACTGATCCAAGATGAACTACTGTTCTGGTCTCTATATAATGACCCACATAACCCAAGGGTTCACAACATTTAACCATGGTCCACTCTTAAATGCACCAACATGCCTTATCATAATCAAATCCTACCTTAGTAGATACCTTCTCCATAACCCATCACCATTCATGTATAATTAGCCACATGAATGCACACTTTATTTCAGAATCACAGCCATAAGTAATTCACTTCAATCGATTCAAAACTATCATGTATATATTTATCAGAAACATCATAGTTTTTTCACACATACTCATTAACAAGGGAAAATGTTTAATGGAATCTAGGCATTAAATTACCACAATACTCTATAAAAAATACTAGGAAGAGTTACAATGACTCATGATATGTCCACTCCTAGTGCATTTTAAAAATGAACTACCCATCGAAGACACTACCAACCACACCAAACATTCTTAAAGAACCTTCCATATAGAATTTCAAACTAATGAAAACAGTTAACCAAAAATCCTTTATCTAGTTACCCTAATGAAAACCAAATGTTCCTCAAACCTTCTGATCCATGTAACTAAAGGTATCCGAATATGATCTTACAGTATGCCACCTCTTATAAAACTCTTAGACCCCCATGTCTCGCATGGTTTTTGACACTACATGGAACAAACAGAGTCCTAGACTCACAACAAGGCCCATATTTCACTTCTATTTCCAATTCATGAGTAAAAACTTCCACCTATCCTTATACTAACATTCATAAGAAAGTACCTAAGACCCCCCGTCATGGTTTGGTCACTTGGTTAACATTTCAAAGCATTGTATGCAACATTACCTCATCTATAGGACTTTTTGATTATTTCTAAATCATATCTAAATTAATTTCAATCCCTTAAGACTCTGACTAGTTTCAATCATTATATAGAGTACATTTCCTAAAAAATAAAATTTCTTGGTTCCACACCATTCAAGAATCGACACTTAAGGGTCTTGCAACCGATGCCACAAACTAAAATGCACAAAGCACAACAATATATTTTTCTTAGAACTAAGGGAAAGGATAACAACCTAGTAACATTCCCTTTAATATCTAATATGTCTGATAGTTTTCCTAACATGTCTATAATGAATGACTACCAATCCCAACTTTCATCCATAAGTTGCTAATATCCCAGATCTGGCACATAGAGCCACACAACCAATAAAATGGTTCACTTATCACTTAAGGATTTTATAACCACCTAATTATTATAACCCCGCTCAACTAAATTTATTGATAGATCTATATAGCTATCACAAGGTTATTTCAAAAGATAGAACCTTTAAACCAATTCTGATCCGACCCCTAAAGGGATCTTATTACCCAAATAACACATATAGAACAATACTACTCAATACAAATACAACAATATATAACAACCCCTTTAAGAACATTTTACATCAAGAATATAAAAAAACAGGCATTCAATAGAGTCTCATGTCCATATTATAAAAACCATGTTTTTAAATTTCCTAATGGTTATATCAAAATTCCTACTCAATGATCAGTTGAAATTTTTTGAAAATACCATTGAAATACATAATTTTGTCCCAAAAATCAATGGTAAATTACTTAAAAACCATTGTGAACCATAAAAATATAATTTCACAATTTTAAGAATATCTTTGAGGAATCCAACCATTTTCCTAATTTGAAATAGTTTCATAAAACATATGTTGAGTCCATGGCCCAATTTTTTTGAACTGACTTTTAATTTTCTAATTCAATTCAATCAACCCATTGAATCATTTCAAAAAATACTTAACATCCCAAAAATACATTTGGAAAAAACCAATCATTAAAAATTCTTTTTAAACCCAATGTTGTTATAGAAAACTATTTCATGAAAGAACAAATATTAAATCCTTTGGTTTTGAAATGAATCATGTATACAATTGAAGGAAACAAGAAATGTTTAATAAATCCTTTTTTCAAATTAATTTCCCACTTCTAAAAACATTTAGAAGGATTAAAATAAAACAAAAATCCAAATAAATAACACATAAAATTAAATTACCTCTTATAGATGGATCATATACATATAATTTTCTCCTACAAGATAGTCAAAATCACATATATAGTAGTTGAAAACATACTCAAGTTATATCAAACACTTGAAATAAGCAAATTTCATACACACCTATGTCCTTATCCATGAAACATGAACTAACCAACTATTTATAATAATGATAATATAAAATAAAATAAGTAAAAAACCAAAAAAATATTTATCACTATGGGTGATATAAGTCAAGATTAATAGTGAAAACTAAAATAGAAATCTCATGTTTTGTAACTTGGATGTCCATTAAATTTGAGCTATCCTGGCACACACATGAGTTTACTACACAGATTCTATATGACTTATCTCAATTATGCCATTACTAGAATAAGGAATTAATATGAAGGAAACCCAATGCAACACTCTAAGAATTTTTGTTATATCTCTTTTAAAATTTAACATATTCTATAGTGTATGCTTCACACAACATTGAGTTAAAAACTACAATATACTATTAAATATGTCCATTGGAAATGTAATGTGGCCACTAAGAGTGATATATTGACGGAAAGGGAATAATACATGTCCTCTCCTGGAGTTCCATTGTTTTGTTTACTGTGAGATATTCAACTTCGCATTAAGTGGAAAGATAGTGGTTGGGAAATTATACAATACCTAAACTAGTGGGGTTGGTTATAGGTATATTATTTGATTACCGGACCTATTATTGAGTTATATGGTGTTTGTATGATTCATTTTAGGAGATCTGTATTTGGGTGAATTTTTTTTTGGTATGAGATGTGATTTGAGACTACTCCCGAAGTGGTATCATGTTAGTATTGGACATGTTGTGGTACTCAAACTAAGATATAGTGTGATGTTAAGAGGATCTATTATAATATCATACCCAAAGATATAGGGTTTCATTGGGGATGTGGTATGAAGTGATTTTTTTACTAGTGGTACAACAGAAATGATTCATTATATGTGAACCCACAAGGCACAGTTTGGTGTTGGGGTGTCCAAGTTAAAAAATTATGTCCCAACATGTATAAATTTTTTTCCAGGTTTTCATATATTTATTTGCATCATGTATACAAATATATATAATAAAATATACAAGAGATACATTATTTGAAACAAATTGATTCTATTCTCACCAAAACATAGGCACATAATATCAGTTACAGACTATAAATACCATAAACCAAGTAGTCTAGACCAGGTGGTTACATTATTACATTTAACCTAGACACAAAAAATCACATATAAAATGATAGAATACTTTGTTATACTTGGTTGGATTGATTCTTAATTGATTCCTAAATAAAAACTGAAAACATAAAATAAAAAAATTATGAATATACATATTTTTTACCCTTGAACTCATTCAATGATTCATTAATAATATCCTATAGAAAGAATAAAAATAAGGGTGAACTCAAATGTTTAGTAAGGTTTACATAAAATGGAATATATAATGATTAAACAGGGAATAAGTTATATATAAATTCAAATAACTAAAAAACTAACCAATTTAATAAATAACTTTATCAGGAATAATAATATGGTAGAAATAATTGAACAAAGAATTATTCTAGATAAGTAATCATTCAAGTTTGAAACATACCAATTGATTTAATTGAAAATAATCACATGGAATTGAAACATACCATCAATAAATTATGCCAATACAATTTAAACTATAGGTAGAAATACACTAACAACCCTATTAACAAGCCAAACCAACTAGTTTTCCTCCTGAAACATACTGATTCCTCAAATGGATATTTAATTATGGACCCAACCTATCACTTAATAATTCAAATACAATCATCGTATGAATAAATAATATAACTTAATCAACATGAATTTCTCATAGACTATATATATAGAAGTAACTAACTTACCAAATTTAAATAAATTCCTAATTAAAACTAATCATAAATCATCCAGATAAATAATTTGGATGGGATCATTACAAAATATTCATTGTTTACACTAAAAGAGTTGTTATTAATGAATATAAATACTGAAGAAAGTGAATTAAAAATAATTTTGATGAAAATACCCTTTTCATAATTAAATTTACGTTTAAAAGATAAAATTTATGGAATATTTGGAAAAGAATATATTTTTCAAGAAACATGGAAACATATAAATGATTTTTAAAATCTTTGATTAGTCTTGATTATAACACTCTGTGACTTTTAAAAGTAGAAAATTATGTTTAGAAGCTAAAATGAAACGCAACATTGAGATTGGATGAGAATGTTACACTATGAGGCTTTATGATATTTTTATTATAAAATAAATTTAATCTCTTCAATATCTTGCATCATATGAAAATCTAATATATTTTTTGTTCAATAGCATACTCAATATGCAACAGCATTCTTACACAACTAGTGATAAATATAACTGTCACAACATAGACATCAAATTGGATGGTATGAATAGTATTAACTACTTCATGATATATATATATATATATATATATATATATATATATTTCCTACTCAACATAATTTATTGATAAATTTTTATTAAATAATAAATAATTTTTTAGTATGCTAATTTTATTATTCAAAAATATGTTTTCTTAATTTTTTGATTTTCTTGAAAAAAATAATAATTAATTTTTAAAATATTTAGAAAATTTAGAAACTTTATATAATAAAATTATTTTCAGTTTTGAAATAAAAATAAAAATAATTATTTTGGGTGATTGTTTTTGGGATTTATCAGAAAATATCTATTTTCAATGAATAGGTAAAAAATAATTATTTTTTTAAAATGTAATTTATTTTAAAAAAATTATTTAATTTAAAAGTACCAATATATTTTCAAAATTAGTTCAATTAAAATAAGTATTACTTATTAATATTAATTCCAATTAGTTAATTTTGAGTCAAATTTATATTTCATTTCAATATAGGTTTGTTTTTTTGGGTTTTTAAAAATTGGATTTTTTCTAAAAAATGTTTTAAAATACATAATGTTTCTCCATTTAAATTAATTAAAATAATCAATAAAAGTGAATGTTAAAAAATAAATTTATAAATTAAAAATCAATAAATTTTAAATTATATTCATTCACTGATTAATATTATACATAAATTTAATATAAAATCTTCTTCTCCTCAAAAAATAAACTTATCACTAACCTGATTTTTCATCACAACTGTGGGTTTTTTAAAATTTAAAATTTAAAATTTTGATAGAATTTATATGAAAAAATAAAATTCATTGTTAAAATTATAATTTTAAAATTAAATTAGGGTTATTTTTTGATAATTTTCTAAAAAGAATATTTTTTTGATGAATAGTGAAAAATAATGAGTTTTAATTGAAAATGGATCTGTTGTATAAATTATTTATAAAGTTAAATTAATTTTTAAAATGGTTTAAAATTAAAAAAATTCAATAATGTATCCATTTATCTAATACAGTTCATTGGAATCATTTTCAATTTGAATTTATAAATAAAACCTTTATAATCTTTTAACCCTTTTTATTTTTAAAAATTCTCTCTATCATCGCATTTGAAAGATTAATTTAAATTTAAATTTTGTGACATAAGTGAGTGGAACATGGAAAAAGTTATTCCATATTTTTATTTATATTTATCTATATTATCCATGAAGTTGAAATTAATTTCTTTCCAAAAGGAATAGTAAAAATAGTAAAAATTATTTATCACGGTTAAGGTTTAAATTGTTTCAATTTGGGTCAAACTAAAAATATAAGGTTCAAAATTTACCCATGAATTTTAAAAAATATTTCATTGAAATATATTATCCATAACCCTGATATGTTCTATAATGAACAATTTTTTGAGTCTTCTGAAATTATAAATACTTGTGTATAATTGAATCATTTCAAAAAAATAGAAGGATGTCACTAACCCCACTTATAAAATCCCACTCTCTCTCCTCTATTGTTCACACATTTTAACCTCATTTTCTTAGAAAATCCCTGAAAAAATAAATTCCATAATTTTCTAAAGTCATCCTAGAAACATTATTTTGGGTATAAATCCAACTTTTGATAGTGAAAACATAAGGGGATATCAAAAGAATAGGTAATGTTCTTCAATGAGCATCTTCATTTTATTTTTTATCAACCATCTATAATTATTATTAAAACACGATTATATAAGAACCTATCTATCTGAAATATAATGGTATGTTTTCATATCATGTTAAAGGGATAAATCCAGCTCAAGTTCCATCAAATGGGTTATGAAATCAATGTTCATATGTACAATAGATTACCGCCTCGTGAACTGATGTAATTCATTCATCCATTACCATCTTTCAAGGTTGGGTATGATGATGGATATAAATTATATAAATTATATTTATAATATATTTACACCTATAGAGTTATTATATCATATTTCTCATTTTACTTTCAATTCTTTATGGGATACATTAACAACATTTGTTTGTATAGTGAACTACCACCTCACGAAGCGACGTGATTCATTTTCACACTAATAATTTATATTTAATCTAATAAGGGTAATTTTATTGAATTTATATGATATATATGAAATAATTATTATATTAATGAAATATTTATCATTATTAAATGATAATATATCATTATATTTTTTCCACTAAAAATATGATAATATCGTTCGTGTGCGGGTGGACTACCACCTTCACAAAGAACTGTGACTCTCTTTTCATCAACACACCACATAGATGATATATATAAGTATATATAAAGAAAAAATATTGTGTATAAGATATTATGATAATATTTGGAAGATAAAATATTAATTAACTTATTTCGATAATGATCATTGAAAAATGGAATTTGTTTCTCATGCATACGTATAGTTTACCATCTCCGTGCTCGTAACATAGTTCATTTTTCAAACCCATATTTCATGAATGGTCTAAAAAGTATAATTTATGTATAAATATTATAATTTATTCATGATTAATATTATATTTATTATATTAATATATTATATTAATAATAACATGTACTTTCATAACAAAGAATAAATGAGAAAAACATGGCAATTAACACCAGAAACAATGAACATAATGAAATATTTTTAACAAACATGTTATAGTATGTTATAAAAATATCATATATGATATTATAAATCTTAATATTGTTCTGTAATAATTATATAATATGTTTAAAACCACC
Organism: Viscum album; assembly: GCA_963277665.1. Classification (NCBI taxonomy): domain Eukaryota; kingdom Viridiplantae; phylum Streptophyta; class Magnoliopsida; order Santalales; family Viscaceae; genus Viscum; species Viscum album. Next base: position 2,077,858,625 of record OY728141.1, on the reverse strand, counting down.
ATCTAGATGTTTAAATAATGTTCATCCAAAGTGAAGAGTATGTTAAGGGTTCTCGTCTCACTTTTAATTTTATAAGGTGCATGTCATTTTCACCACATATTTTTGTTGTGGTGTGTAAAAATATCTATGAATGTATTTTATGATTATTATCCTAAAATTTATGTTTATTTGTAGATACATTTTAGTTCCTCTCTTTCATTAGGTTTCGTTTTCAATGTTACCAAATCGGTAAGGGATTTTTGTCTCAAATTTCCAAATTTGAGACGTATGGTATGTTAAACAATTATCTTTTTTATGTGGTGTATATAATTACAAATTTACATATTATATCATTAATATACATATTTTCACTATATTATAATTTAAATTTAATGTAATAATTTAATAGGGTATACGATTCAGGGTAACCAAAGCCGTAATAGGTTTTTGTTACAATCCCACCATTTATCAAAATTGTCTATGATTAAGTCACCTATATTGAAATACTATGATCTAACTATCAATAATTCTCATCAATATAATATTACCATTTTCCCACTATTTTGTGCTTAAAATAATTGAATTTGTTTTTATAGAAATATGAAAATTTTCTCCCTTTTATTGGAAATCCATTTTATCCCAAAATAATGTTTTCTAAAAAAAATCAAAAACAATTATTCCTCTGAAATTATTTTATCAGTATTTTCAAAATAATCCAATTTTAAGGGGTTAAGTGGGAAACCAAAAAACCTTCACAAGTAGTCAAAATAACTAAAAAACAATTACATATTATATACTTCCTCAAGGCATATTCAAATTTCCAATCCAAAAGATATATCCAACACATGTGTAATATTAGATGCATCAAGAACATTTCCATCATTAATTTTGACACATAGAAACATTCTCTTGTAGAGTCCAACCAACCTCCCGTCACCATTATTGTTGGAACCCATCAAGACCATCAAAATCAATTGAAAAAAATCATCAGTGGTGAAAAACAAACCCCAGTGGTACTTTCCTAATCATCATTATCATTAAATAGTAATTATTTTCATCTCAACACCATCATCCTCTATGCCAACAACCTCAATTTTTTTAATATCACTAAAACTAGATAAAAAATTTAAATCTTCACTAAAAAACAATGATCAAAATGAGATACTACAAACCGACACTGAACAAACTATCTTCATCGATGAACTGTAATAAGGATCAATATTAAGGACCTAAAGAGGAAAAAAACATGGTAGGCTCACCTATTAGAGACCATTGTCCACATAAACAATACTTCTGAAAGCCTACATAGAGACCACTACACCAAACTGATAGGGAAAGGAGCATTAGACCCGGGCATCAGAGCATAGTCAAGTGGATGAAGGCTTCAACAGAGGTAGAAAACTTCACAAGAAATTAATCCTAATATTTGGGGACCCATGCTACCAGCATACAAGGTATAAACACAAAAAATGAAACTTTAACTAAAACTAAATCAACTTCATCAAAGAAGACAACTATCAAAATTCACATGAACTACACTATCAGAACACCAACCCAATTAGAAAACTCGATAAGCCATCACCATAAACATTTCATATAAGAAGTAGAATGAGCCAAATGGCACATTGATGAACAAAAATCATCATTACATAAAACAAAATCTAACCAAAACCATTAATGGTGAATAAAAAATCAAAATTAAATCAGAAACACATCACTATAAAGAAACCTCAGACCAGAAAAAGAAAAAACCCCAAGAATATGTAATGAACCAAATTTTTGAATAATTTTTGTTTATTAATTTTGTTTGTTATTTTATTATTTACTCAACAAAACTATATCTTTAAATTAATTAAGTGAGTATAATTAAAATGATATCGGTGGGTTTTGACTATTATATGACTATTGGTAAATATGACTGTTAGAAACTATACTCTTAACATTATGATTATTGTTTATTAATAAAAATGATCATGGTTAATTAATACACAAATAAGAGTCAATGGCCTCATCCAGTAGACTCGGGCCATACGAAGCCCATCTTTCGGGGCTTGGGAAAAAGGTTGCGTCACTAGGATTTTCACTAGACCAAGCCCAAGATGAGCTTCAACATGTGAAGCTTGAATGGAATCTCCTACGAGATAAGTTCAAGCTGATATAAATCACCACTTGAGTAAAGTTGTCCAAGCCACCCCAAGATTCTATCACTATAGCACATCTTACATTTAGGTCATACTCAGGTGTTATAAGGGGATATGTAACCATACCTTAGTTACTTTGTGTAATCCCTTTATATAAATAAAATTGTTATTTCATATGGTAAAGTTTGTGAATTTCAAATGCACAGATAAATGTAGGATGAATTTATAGAAGATCCTTATTATTGATGAAATTTTGGAAAAAGGGTATTTTAAATTATTTTTTTATACCTTAAATAATTAATAATGTCAAATGATTTTCAAAAAATGGTCTTATACAGTGGTTACCAGTAAGAAATTTAGTATCTAATAAAATCAACTTAATTTTTAGTGAATATTAAAGTATGAAAAGTAATATTACCCTTATTAATAGTAATGTGACCAATGTAATTCTAACCTCACTTAAGAACTTATAAACATATTTTAGGCATCTTGAATGGTAATGTGATATAATAGAATATGTAAATAACTATTTCAGAACTTCTTAGTTAAGTATTAGTATTTATTTGGGTAAATAGTGTTTTAAATTAAAAATTAAATATCTTATAATTAGAAAATTATTTACATAAAATGTATTTCATTTTTAACTTCATAGAATCGATATCAGGTTTGGGTGAATTTATGATATTTTTATAAAATGTATGGTTTTTTGGTGAATAGTAAAAATACATTTTTGAGTTTTGGGGTGTTTAATGACATCATTAATGATGTAATAATTATTTAATAATTATGGTAGACTATTTAATAGTAATATATGTTATTAGGTGTCCTAATTGGCCAATACCATGGGCAAGACCATGGTTTTGCAAACACCAACGATGAGGTATCCCTTGGGAATTAATAAAATATTCCCTCACTTTTGCTATAAATACCAATCCATTCCCTCATAAAATTCATTAAAAAATCCATCTCAACAAATATATGGTCTTGTTACCTCACAAGGATTCCTCCCAAGATTCTCTAAATCCCCCTAAGGTCCCAACATTCAAGCATTCAAAGTCACTCTTCAACGTAAGGGAACCTTTCACCCTCCTCTTTTAAGCCATGACTTCCTTTATGTTGTGTCTTCTAGTTTACATCTAATTATATTGGGGTATGTTCTTATATGTTATTATTTCTATAATTTTTATGTACAAATAATGATATACCCTTTCTACTCTCATAAAATTATTTTTATTAATTTTAAATGACGCTGGTAGGCTGTCGAATTTATTCTTAAAAGAAATCTTATCTTCTCTTTTCTTTCATGTTTTATTTTCAAATGGTATTTCATTAAAATATACATAAAATGATATTATTCTGTACCCATAATATATTATGAATTATTTATGAGTTGGTGACCCTTTTAACTCCTATTTTCAATGTTTTCTTAAACCATATTGTATAGCCGTTATGCTGTCAAATTTTCGTCTCAAAATCTCTCTCTTTTTCTCAAGAAATTATATTATTTTCTTTATGTGAATATCCAAACATATTTTAGTTGTTGAGGTATTAATAAAGACATAAAAATAGTATATTTACCTCAATAGTTGACATACATAAAACCTTTATTACTTTTCCATGGGGTATAAATGACATAACGATCAAGTATTTTAAGCACTCTTAAAACATCACGATTTTGAAATGAAACCATTTTCTTTTATTCTATATTTGTTATTTATAAAATGTATGATTATGATATATGTAGATCCCATGAAAATGAAGACATATTAAGGTTGAGACCTGATAGTTCTCTAATTCATTGGGTAAATAATTAATCTCTAGAGATGACAAGTTTCATGATACCTTGGTGAATAACCCTGATAATATTTATGACACCTTGGGGATGAACCTTGGTGATATCTTCATTAATGTGTAAATTAAATGTCATAGCCACATTTTCAAGTTATTATTCATGTTATTGTTTCTATTATATGCCTATTTATTATTCATTTATGATATCCCTCATGTTCTTATTGATATCGCTCCAGATCACATGTAAACTGTTTCCCTTGTTTTCCTTAATGGGAATTCTGATCACCCTTTCCTTTGATGGATGTCTCTAGGTTATGAGATGTAGTAATTCTAATTATGATGAAATTATGATGAATCATTACAAGTGTCTTATAATAATATTTTATGTTGTTTTGATGTATATTGTTCTTTATTTCCAAGACACTAGACACTAAAGATCCACTATTTGTAAAATGTAGTAAAACTGGGGATGCCATAGAAGAGGAGATAAAGAGGACAACACACAAAAAAACAACTAAGGTTGTTGCCGACCCAATCTAACATCATTACAATTAGTTGATATGTTTTAATACTCTTCAATGATTTTTAAAAAATAAATTTTTAATTGTTATTAACTTTTTTAAAAATGTTTTTAAAGGAATATTCATTTCATTTTCCAAACAGTTCCCATTTTTATTTTACAAAAATGTTAAATAAATATTCCTTTTTTTTAGAGATAAGAAACTTTTCTAACCCTTTTAAAATATAAATGGAATGTTATTTTTTACTTTTATGGCATGTAAAAAATTAACCCCATCATTACTATCATTTCATTTATTATTATAATCTATGTTTACAAGGATATATTTTAAGAAAATGTTTTTCCTAATATTCTAAAAAATCAATGTTTTGAAAATTTGTACTCAAAGAAAGGATTTTCAAAATTATGTGTGTTTTAAAATGGAATTTTCAAATGAAAAATATATGTTTTGAAATAATGGTTTTAATGATATTTTAATGTTATTCTCATTCATTAACATCAACAACCCTTGGTGTTACTAATCCTCTACACGAGATATTTTATATTAATATAATCAAAATTATTTCATAAGATATTTTATTATTATTTTGAATAGATCTTTATGGAACCCATTTATTTTCCATTCTTTAAAAATGTTTCAAAGACATGAAACCCATTATATTTCCATTGGTTAATAAGGTTAAAAATAATAATGATTGTTTATATGAGATTTGTATAATTAAATAGTTATGTACTTTATTTATGTTGTGGTTCTTGGTTATATATACGATGGGGGAACCCAAATAGTGCTAGGTGAGCCCATTATAACTTATATATTGGGAATACCAAAATCATTCTTCAATTCATTTGGTGATGATTATATTCTACAGAGAATTATAGTGGAATTCAACCATAATGTTACTCTAATTGTAAAGGATCTATAAGGGTTATGAAAGTGTTCCATGAATATGATGCTCTATAAAACCAATATATTTTATCTATGAATTCCATAGTTTTGTAATGTTTCCTTTGACCAAGATTGAAATCATATGGTTCATAATTATAGATTTTTATGAAAATGTACTTTGTTAAATCCTTGTTCCATGTTTAATGATTGACGATTTAGGTATTTTTTGGTATGTGTTATTTTATGATTCACTCATGCACTCAGATTATGTCATCATAACCTTATACACTTCTTATGATCATTGATAAAATTCAATTGGTAATTCTTATTTATACCCTTACTAAGAAATTGACCTTACCCTTCTTATGTTTCCTTTTCTCCCAGGTTATGAAAAATGAGGTTGAAATAATTATTTATAGAATGGATTTCATATGCACGATGATGATGAATTAGTGTGAAATAAAAAAATATGGGTTAAGTGGGAGAGATACTAATTTATGAACAAGGGTATTATTTATGTAGTATCTTTTCTTAATCATTTAAAACTCTAAACATAAAATTTCCATGAGAATGTAATGTCTCCAATTTTTTTATTCGATTTTATAAGGTTTTGGATGGAAAAAATTGTGCTACAATTATCCTTATCAAAGATAGAAATGTAAAGTTCATGATTTCATCACCATATCTGGGAGTATGGGTTTAGGAATGTTAATGTTGGTATCATAGGTCAGTTTAGAGAACATTAGATATTATTATTCTATCACATGAGTCTATCTTAAGAGTTATTGATACAATAATAGGTCTATAATATTATGTTTTATCATAAGTTTAAAGTATTAGAAGTCCCTTTGAGGTTTTAAGAGATGACATCTTATAGTGATTAATTACACTATAAGAGATGACATATTGGGTTTAAGTGTATGAAAATATATAGTTAAATGTCAAGTATTCCTATAATTTTTTTGGCCTGATGTTTTACGATATTTAAAATACTTAGGGATTATATGATCTTGAATATTGAGGTTATTATAAGAACCAGAGTTTTATTGTGTAGATAATAATGAGATTGAAAAATGATTTTGTGACTAAAAGATTACTGTTATTTAAAAGAACTTATATATCATGATATTTTTGGGTTTGGATGCTTAAAGGTATGAGACAACATATGAGGTTCTAAGAAACATTTATTTTGAGGTTATTTTGGAATGATTTGGTTTCATCTTTGGGTATTACTATAGAATTATAATTATTAATATATCATTTGAAGGTTTACTCATTTGTGAAATTATATTACCATGTAATAACCTTTGTTTTGGTTAATTTTAAAATACATGTGGAATAAATTGATATCCCTTTTATGGATATATATAATCCTATAAATTTTGATTATTAGTGTTTTAGGAGTGAAAAATTAATATTAAATACTCATCATTTAGAGAAAATGTTGAGATTATGATAGAAATTGTCTAACGGATGAAATAATACTTGAAAACTAAGTATATTTCAATATTTTTTAGTCTAGATGGTGAAATAATTCCTCAATTCTAGGAAAAGTATATTAAAAAATTATTATACTATTAAATTGATATATGATGAACTAGATAGCCTTTTAGATTATCACATATTTATGGTTTTCATTCCCTTAACATTATATTGATCATCAAATTTCTTGTGATGAATGACCTCACTAACTAAAAATACTTATTTATGATTTTCTTCCATTACCACCCATGGTCTCGAGTTTTGAAACATAGTTCTGAAATATTACATACACTTTTTTACTTCTATTAATATCTTATTATGAGAATGTTTTATTAACACTTTTTATGATTTGTGTTAAAAAACTACTTTCAGATGTCCATATTTTTATTGCCTTGATAATGTTCAAATGATGAGGGTATAATTTATTAAATGTGGAGGATGCAATAGATTGAGATTTTTAAAAGATGAAAATTATTTTTAATAGAATAAATGAGTTGAAATACTAATATTAGATGAGAATTTTACACTACGATACGTGTTTATATTTTTGTTTTTAGTTAAATTTAATCGCTTTAATAATTTTTGGTACATGAAACCCTGAGATTTTTATGTTTTATTGTGTACTCAACACACAATATCGAGAATAAATAACCCATGATATATATAATCGTTATAACATAGCCATTAAATTGGTGAGTAAGAATAGTATTTACAACTTTAATAAATATACATATAAATTTTCTAATCAATATAAATTATTGATAATTTCATAGTCATTAATTAATAAATTTTATTAATGTTATTTTATTCATCAAAAATATGTTTTCTTCAAAAATTAGTTTTTTGTTTCTTTTTATGAAAAATATATGATAATTAATTTTTCAACATTTAGAATTTTTTTTGATAAAATTAATTTCATTTATAAAATTATAAAATCAAAATGTATTTTTTGGGAATTTTTTGGTTTTTTTCAGAAAATATTGAATTTTCTGAATACTGAAAAATAGAGTTTTTTTTAAAATGTCATTTATTTTAAATAAATTATGTAATTTAGTAATAAAAGAATTTTTTAACAATTATTTTAAGTAACATAATTAATATTTGGTTACATTTAATCCATTTAATTTCTTTTCAATGGACTTTATATTGGTTTTTATTATAGGTTTGTTTTTGGGTTTAAAAATGGGATTTTTGTAAAAAATGTTTCTAAATGAAAATTGTTTATAAATTTCAATTAATTAAAATAATACCCAATTGGAAAAGTATTAATTGAAATTTTTTTAATTATATATCAAAAAAATTTAATTTATATTAATAGAAATATTATTATTATACATATGGTTAATGTAAAATCATCTTGTGCTTAAAAAAAATATGCTTATCGAAAGCCTACTTTTTAATCACATTTGGGGGTTATTTTAGATTTAATTTTTTCCATTATTAGAAAATTTATTTGAAAAAAAACCATACATTTATAAATAATCATGTAAACATTATATTTTGGTGAATTTTTTAGAATGTTTGGAAAAGATTATATTTTTGATGAATAGTGAAAAATAATGAATTTTAATTGAAAACATCCTTTTCATTTAAATTATTCATAATTTTTTCTATATTTCAATTTATTTAATATTAAACTTAATTCAATTATATATCCATTAATTTAATATATTTCATTAGAATCAATTTCATGTTGAATTTTTATATAAAAACATTATAAACATTTCAACATTTTTCTTTTTAAAAACCCTATGTATCATCGCTTCTCCAGTGTTAATTTTAATTTAAAGTTTTCCAATAATTTGAATTTATTTTGGAAAAATAAATTCATTATTTAAAATTGGAATAATTTATATTATCAAATAACTTTAACTTAATTATTCACCAAATGATTTGTAAAAAAAATATAAATTTTTCACCACGGTTAAGGTAAAATGGTTTTATCATGGGGATAAACTAAAAATATAAGGGTTATAAATAACACAAAAATTATCCAAAATTAATTTTATGGAAATATTTTGACCTTATAATATCTATTCTTTATAATTTTAAATTTTTGGATCCTTTTAGAATTATATAAATGTTGGAGTAATTGAATATTTCCAAAAAATTACATGTTTTTCACTCACGTAACTTATACAAGTCTACCCCATATCCTCTCTTCATAACACCACAAAAAATATTTTGTTTATAAAGACCCTAACAAAATCAATTCGAAAATTACCTCGTATAATCTTGGATGAATTAGTTTGTGCAGAATTTAATCCTTGGATGGCCTTAGTGAAAACCTAAGGAGGATACCTAAAGAATATGTAATGTTCTTCAATGAGAATGTTTATTTTATTTATTTCTACACCTATTTAAATCATTATTAAATCATGAAGATATAATAAAATTGTAATATTATATATAATTATAATTTATTATAATAATTTAATGACTGAAAACTATCTCCACTTCTATCAAATGGTTTAATAAATCATCGTTCATGTATACAGTGGACTACCGCCTCGCGAACCAATGGCATTCATTATTCCATTACCATAATCCATGGTTGGTTATGATAATAAATATAAATTATATTTATGATATAAATTAAATATTTATTCATATGGATTAATTATATCATATTCATATATTTTACTTTCCATTCTATAATGGAAATGATAACATTATTTGTGTGTGCGGCAGACTATCGCTTCACGAAGCAATGCAATTTGTTTTCACACTAATAATTTACATGGAAAAGGGTAAATTAATTGATTATATGAGATAAAAATTATATAGTTATAATATTAATTAAATATATATTATTATTAAAATATAATATATCCTTTTTCTATTTATTTGACACTAATTTTTTTGGAATCATTCATGAACATGTGGACCACTGCCTTGAAGAGGTGATGCGACCCTATTTTCATCACCACACAACATTGATTATGAATATATGTATATTTTAAAACATGATATGTTATATATGATATTATTATAATTATTTAAATGTAATATATTACTTAACTCTTATCCATAATTATCATTGAAAAATGGAAACTTTGCTGATGTGTACATATGGCATATCATCTCCATGATCATAACGTAATTCATTTTTCAGAGCCTTATTTCCTGATTAGTATTAAAAGTATACTTTATGAATAAATATTATAATTATATAATTATTATTATTATGTAGATGATATATTTATATAATATTTATAATATCTAGGACTTTCATAACAAATAACGAATGAAAAAAATAAGCCAATTAACACTCGAAATAGTGAAAATAATGAAATATTATTAAAAGATAAAATATTAAAAAAGGATTATATATGATATTATAAATATTAATATGGTTTTTTAATAATTTATTAACATGTTTAAACCAATATAATGGAGGTTATATACCCTTTAATAAAAGTAAATCACAAGGTAAGGGTTTTCTCATCTCAGTTTTATTTCTGACAATTATGTACCGTATTCACTGCTTATTTTTTTGTGGTGTGGATACTATAAATGAATGTATTTTATGATTATTATACATAAATTTCAGGGTATTTCTGTATCCATTTTGGTATCTTTATTTCACGGGGTTTATGGTTTCAATTTGACAAAGAGATAAGGTATTTCTCTTTCAATTTTCCTTCTTTGAGATGTATTTTATGTTATACACCTATCTTCTTTTATGTGGTGAATATAAATCCCCATTTAAATGTTACATCATGAATATAATTATTTTCATTATATTATAATATTAATTTAATGTTATTATTTCATGAGGACAATTATTAAAATATACCAAAGTGGTAAGTCTTTTATTATACAATCTCATCGTTTATGAGTATTATTTATGATTATGTCTCCAATGTTGAAATCATATGATCTACCTCTCAATAATACTGATGAATTATCATCTCCTTTGACTATTCATCATATTTTAAATTAATAAAACCATTATTTTCACTCTTTGTTATATAAAATAATTGTTAAATTGTTTTAAGTAAATCTAAATTTAGTTCTCTCTTTGGTTGGAAATCTATTTTTTTCCAAATAATTTTTTTCAATAATCGTTTTAAATATTTTTTAATTACCCACCAATGATTTTTAAAAAATAAAATTTTAACCATGTTTATCTTTTTTTAAAAAAATTATAAGGAATGATAATGTCATTTTATAAACCATTCTAATTTGTATTTTACCAAAAATGTGACACGAATCTTCTTGTAATTTTCCAAAAAAAAGATCTTTTTTATCCTTTTATAGTGAAAAATAAATTTTATTTTTTACATTTATGGAATTTTTATAATTTACTACCACCATGACCATAATGTATTTGGTTTGGTATTTTAATTTTTATAAGGATATTTTTAAAAAATATTCTCTTCGAAATATTATATTAATTCTCAATTTTTAAAATAATTTTTTTAAAAAAAGGATTTCAAAAATGTTTTATATTTTTAAAAGTGATTTTAAAAAACAAAATTATATCTTCATAAATAATGTTTTTGATGATATTTTAATGGTATTTTCTTTCATCAACTTTAATAACCCTTATTGTAACTTATCCTCCAATGGGGACATTTTGTATTGAAACCATCCGCATTATTTCTCTAATGGATTCTGATTGTTTCAAAGAGATTTTTATGGAACCTATTTCTTTTTCATGGGTTATTAATGTTTCAATTAAGTTGAAATGAATCCAATTTTTTCCTTGGTTTAATTAGTTCATAAATGAAAAATGATTGTATTTATGTGTTTTATGGGAAAATATCTATATACCATATTAATGTTGAGATCCATTGATATTATATATGATTGTTGTTCCCCAATATTGCTACGTGAGACCATATTAACTTATATGATGGGTTCACCCAGATGGTTCTCTAATTCATTGGGTAATGATTATATTATCCAGAGAATTATATTCATTGTTGTTCGTAGGGTAATTCCAATTTTAAGGTTTATGTAAGTGTTCTATGAAGATTATGTTCCAAGATACCATATGTTTTATCTATGATTTCTAAGGGTTTATAATATATCCTTTGATCAATATTAACATCAAATGTATCATTATTTTATTCTTATGAATATTTAATTTTTTAAGTCTTTATGACATGTTTCATGATTGTTGATTTATGTATAGATGGGTATAATTAATTTTATTATTACATCATAAACTATAATTATATCGTCATATACATATTCACTTATTATTATAATTGATGACCTTCAATTGTTAATGATTATTTTTACCCTACATATCCTTTGATCTCCCCTTCTTATATTTATTTTTCACCTAAGTTATAAAGAATGATTTTGAATGACTTTTTTCTAAAAGGTCTTTCATATGGATGATGATGATGAGTTAGTGTGAAAAAAATATTGGGTTTATTGTTAGAAATGATAATTTAATGAGATGGGTTTTATTTATGTAAATGTTTTTCCTATTTTTCTAAAACTGTAAACATAAAAGGTCCTTGAGAATTTCAGTGATCCAATTTTTCATTTTTATTTTTTATTGTTTGGATAAAAATATTGGTTCACTATTATCAGTATCTGTAGTGGATATGTAAAGTTGTATATTTTAGTACCAGATCCAAGAGTGATAGTTTAGTGTTGTTAGAATGATTGTATGAAATTATATTCATGTTATATAAGTTAAAACAAATATTACTTTTACATTTTAGGTAAAAATTAAATAGGCACCATGTTAAAAAAAATCATTTTAAAAAATTTCATTAAAATTCTATCTTAAATTAAAATTTATTTAAATAATCATAGAGTAATATTAAAAAAAATTGAATAACATTTTTATAAAAAATGGACATGGGAGAAAAATATTACCCACTAAAGGGGAAATAAAGTTTTATTATTAAAAAGATTTTTTTATTTATTTATTATATTAAATTATAAATTGATAAGAAACATATTATTTTAAAAAATTACCATAATATATAAAAATATTTGGATTATGATATAAATATCTTATAATTCAACCAGGGAAGACTAGCACATAGACAATCTTGAATAATGATGATATTGTGGAAAAAACCATTATTGATTTGGTAACATTTTAATCATAATACAATTCAATGAAATGACTTTAAATGAATATATATAGATATGGTGAATATAATGGGAATTATGATATATCATATCTTAGGGGAATTTGATACACCTTATAAAATTAATTTGTTATAAAACATACCATAGGTCCAAAAAGAAGATAATTTGAGATGGAGAACCCCTAAAATGATCATAACATTAAAGCAGGAAGTAACTAGTGAAGTGATTTTATGTAAAAAAATTTAAATCCACATAGAAAAATTTAACATAAAACTAAATCAAAAAAATTCCTTTTCACATATTATCTTTACATAATAAAATCAATGAATAAGTGATATAACCTAGTGTAGGAAAATTGAGTTATAAAACACTTACCACTTGATAAAATTCATTCCAAGTCCCCTTGGATGAAATAATTTGAATTGAAACATAAAATACAATGAATATTGAAGTATTCATTATTAATCATATAAAAAGTGAAACATATACACCATATAAATTAAATTATGTGCATAACATTAAAATATGCCTCAATGTAACAGAATTAAGACGAAACCCCTTACCACAAGTCCAACTCGTGATGTATGATGCTCATCATCCTGAATAATAATCTTATGTTAAATATTTAAATAATTAATAAAATTTAAAGAGTTTATTTCTACTTTTATTTTATTAATTTTCTTATTATATTTATTTACCTAATCAATTTAGTTCTGGTTGGACGTTTTGATGATATTCAGTTAATATTTACAAAATCACTTTAGTATGTTGACTATGGTAAAATTAGTCATTACTAAATCATATATAAAATAATATTAATTATATAATATTAATTTAAATACAAAAATTATTATTTTAAAAACAACCATTAATGATGTTTATTAAATAATGATCTATGTTGTAATCATGGAGATGGTAGGTCCTATATACACATGATAAATTTTTTCATTTTTCAACAATAATGATTATAAGAGGATAAGTGTTATTTTTTATTTAAATAATGATAATTATATCATAATCATAATATTATTTTTATAAATTATCTTAAATAAACCATCCATGTGATGCATTGATGAAAAATGAATCACATCGCTTCGTGGAGGTGGTAGTCCATATATACAAACAAACAACATTATCATCTTTCAATGAATGGGAAGGTAAAAAAATATTTGATATATTTCATTTAAATAAGGATGAATTTTTCATGAATAATATATATATATATATAAATTAAATTCATCATCATAAACATACTTTAGATTGTATGATTGAAAAGGAATTACATTGGTTCACATGGTGGTAGGCCCTCATACACACGAGTGATGGTTTTGTTTACCATTTTATGGAAGAGGATATGGATATAGGTTAGTAAATTTACATAATAACGTATTATAACATGTTAGATACTAATTTTATTATGTTATCTTGGTTGAGTTTTATTTAGAGTTTGTTGAAGAATAAAATAAAACAAAAACACTCGGTTAAGAATAATACCTCTTATTCAGATAGCCTCTCCATGTTCACACCAAAAGCCTTCCAATGAGAGTTTTACAATCAAACCATGGAATATATAACATTGTATATGAATTAAGGAATTTATGTTTTTAGGTATTTTAAAAAACAAACAGTTCTTTATGTATGAACAAAAGAGGAGAGGAGGTTCCCTTTTATAAGTTATGTAAGTGGATCTTTTGGAATTTGTTAAAATATTAAATTAATATAATTTTTTTCATTGAAATTATAATAAAAAGTAATATAATTTGACGACATGCTTAATTTGGGTTGAAATAATATCATCCAATAAAATTTGGACACATTGAGATTAGGTTTTTACAAATAATTCAGTTTTTTAACCATTGTTAACCCTTTTTGACAATTACAGTGATAAAAATGTTTTTACCATTTGGGGGGCCATGATAGTAACTATAAAAAATATACCAATAAATGTAACATGGTTGATATTATAAATTATATCACTAATAATTGGATCAATATGTTAATTTTTTAAATTTTAATTCATTTCATAAAATATTATTTATTATAAAATATCACTATTGTCATTTTTAAAACTATTCATTTAATTTTACTTTGAAAACAATGTGAAAGATTTGGAATTAAAATACAATCCGTTAAAACAATATGAAATTGTAATATTTATCTATATAATTCATATAAACCAATAATTCAACCTATTTATATTAATTTATATTAATTTAAATATTTTTATAACCTTTTATTTTTTTATTAATTAAATAAAAATTATTTGTGCGTTTCATAAGAATTTAATGAAGTTTTTTCATTACTAAGAATTATAAATGAATTACCGTAATAAAAAAACTGTATATCATTAAAATGAATATTTATAATGTATGATAATTGATTTTCATTAATTTAAGAAAATATTATGGTTATTAAAAGAAAGAAATCGTCATTTGAGTCTTTATCTTACAATTAATTACAATAAAGGTAAAATCAAAGAAATATCAAACCTTGTGGCTATATATTCTAGAATTAACATGAAAAAACTACACTTATAAAATAAGATAATGTAACGTGTTAGAGTCAATTGTTTCTCTTTATCATATTATTTTTATCCTTATTTACCCGATTTTCCATTACTTTGGTGATATATATTTATTATAGTCACTATTCATAAGGAATAAAAATAATATGTATCTATATACCCAATTTTGAATTCACAATTAATAATATTTAGTATATTTCACAAGTCTAAATTCATAGAACATGTAGAATTTAACTTAAAATTAATCCGGTAAATTACAACAAATTTCGGGTTTTCAAATAAATGCCTTCTTAATTCCAAATGTAAACATATTCCAAAATCCAAAATAAATATTATTTAAATTAAATTAATGATATTAAATATAAATAAATAATTTTTTTACTTTGAATTCAAATTCAAATTCAAATCTTAATTTTAATTTTAAATTACTTATATTTTTGAAAAAGAAATGGTAGTTCTATAGAAAGTGTTATTTTTCACTTTTCACAGAGAAATCAATCACATAAAAAATACTAAAATTTTACCCTAATATATTTTTCATATGAGTATTTATAAAATGATATTATATATATATGATAAAATTTATATAATTTTCATTTATTTATTAGAATATTTTCTTATCAATGAAAATAAATTTTAAAGGAAACATGTATTCGAAGAATAAAATATATATAATAAATTTTGAATGATTATTTACTAAAAATTTATTAATAAATTTATATTGAGTAGGAACTCTATATATTTCATAAATCCTTTAATCCAATTCATATCATCTAATTTAATTACAATGTTATAATAATCACATTTAAATCATAATATTTCATGTATCAATTAGGGTTAATGTTGTTTGTTGTATAGTCTATGAAACATAGTTTTATTTTAAAAAACTCAAGGTGTAACATTATCCACCATTTAATAAATTCCTCATCGTAATTTTATATATGGATTAGTGAACATGTTTTTGACATTTGGAAATACCTTTATAAAAGTCACGCATCTTAAAAATTGTTAATAAAACATCCACTTGAAAAGAGGGAAACATAAATATTATGGTCATCACATAACAATGTTTCCCAATAGATGAAAATTAGTAGGAATTGAAAATAAGGAAATGGAGAAACTCCACTTCCAAATAATTATAGAGAGTGATATAGATCATTGATCACAATAAAATGAATGATCAAGATAAAACTAATGACCACCGATCTATAAACAAATAAGGTGTGAAAAAGACATCGACTAATCAAAAATAAATATTTTTTTAATAAAATTCATGAAATTTTTAGAAATAAAGTAAATAGAATTAAAATATTTAAATAAGTTTAAATTAGAGTTTTAATTATAAATACATTGAAACCATGTATAAGAAAGTAAATATCCCAAAAAAATTATGGAAATAGGAAGGTATATAACACAATATATGTTAAGAAACATTCCTTTTTTACTTTCTTTAATTTAAATAAGAAATCACCCTTTCAGAAAAAATTAGATAGATTCTTTTCTAACTATTTAAAAATAAATTATAACATAAAATTCCCTTAGTAAAACATTTAATAAAATAAAAGGACTTCTGTAAATTAATAGAAGAAACATGTACCTATTAAATAAGATAAATAAGGTCATGTTTTCTTTTAAAAATTACTATTAAAATAGTAAACATGAAATTAAACATTAATCATCATAAATAAATTTATATTCATGTTTTATATATAAAACCAACAGAATTGTTCTAGAAATTTCACTATTCACCTCATAGTCCAAAAAATTTATACCTATTTTATATGATAATATGCTTCCAAAAATCAATATAATTTTTACCCATTAAATAATTTAAGAAAACAAATTTCATGATAACCCGGTCATCTTGTAGACTAGTGGTATGCACTTCACCATTGTCAAACATCAATTAATGGTTCAATCCCAATTACCTTACCGGATGTGACAGGTTATTTCCTTACTCTTGGGCTGTCCTTTTTTTAAAACTATACAATACCAATATCGTTCCCAAAAATATATGATGAATATACCCAAAAATAACAGTAATCATCGAATAAATTTTTAACTACTATGATTTTCATTAAAATATATTTTTTTTCCAAAAAATCATAATTAACTACTATTAAATTAACATCATTGATCATATTAACCCTAAAGGTTATGAATAACTTTATAATTATACCCAAAGAATATAAATTTATTATTCGGAAAATAAATTTTTTATTAAAACACATACTAAGTTAATGGTGATATTCCTATAAATACCTTAAAAATGTACTTAATAATGATAAACCCCTGTCACATAAATCCTCAAAAGGGTATATATGCCGTTATATTTATGATAAATATTATACTTATCAGCAAAAAATAATTATTTTTATCACATATCACTACAAAATATCATATGTTTTCATAGGTTATATTCTCACAGTCATCATAATTTATATATAATGAAAATCTAGATTAACCCAAATATATCCCTTGGATGTATTGAACAAGGTGTGCAGTAAGGGTATACATATCGTGAACTAGAGTTAGGGTTGAGATACAGTTGAAAAACACTTTTCGTATTTATTACCCCTAGATGAATCTATTCCAATACCACATCTACTTATAATATAAAAATAGGGATGTATTGATAGGAAACCCAAATAATCTCCACCTTTCCAAAGGTTTTGGATGTTATATTGTACTTAGACATATCCTAAGATTCAGTAATAGGGTTATTTTCTATAATCTATGTATTCTAATATCTTATTCCCAAGTTTTCTACTAAACATTCTTTGACACAAATTGTAAACACACTAACACTAATACCACAGAGTTTGTGGATACATTATTACATTAGAACTAGATACAATTCATTGAATCTCAAATTATTGAACATTTTTCTAATCTTATAAAAATAAATATATACTTTAATGAAAAAATTAATTTAAAAATATAAAATACAAGACATTTTGAATGAATATATTTTTTCATCTAAGAAATCATTCAATGATTCATTCTTCATGTCGTGGGGAAGGAAAAAAAATAAGTTTGTTCTCAGATTCTCAGTAAGGGTTACATACAGTAGAATCTATAATGATTAAATAAGAAGTAATCAATATGCCATGGTAAATAAATAAAAACACATTTCAATTAATCAATAACATGATTATGAAAAATAATATAGTAGGAGTAAATGAAGACCAAATTATTGTATAAAAATAATCACATGATTTTGAAACTTACACATTGATATTATACAAAATAATAACATTGGAAATAAAAACTTATTTAGTAATGATTGAAGGAATATTTATGATCATATAATACTTATAGTCAAAGCCTTATTCTAGAAAAGGTTAAACTATGGGTGGGAATACACCAAAAACCCATTCAATAAGGTTAGAATTTTTTTCTCATTAGACCTACAGATTCATTGAGGGTATATGAAATTTTGTGATCCACACATCACATAATAATTCCAATTCATACAACATATGAATAAATAATACAAAATAATCAGTATTACTTATTCCAAAACTGTAATGTCCTGGTTCTGGGTGCTTCCCAGAGGTGCCCTGTACCCGATTGGTAACATGGACTCAAGTGAATTTCCCTAAATGCCAGAAATTTCCCACTAGCAGTGTCGACATTGGGTGTGATAGTTGGGAAACTATGCCCTCATTGGTAGAGTAAAGTAGTAGAATGAAACAAATAACAAAAGCAGAAGAATAAAAATACCATACAATAGTAACCATCAGAAGACTGAGAGTAAATAAACAACTAGAGAATATATATAAATGATGCATGATATATATGTCTAGGAAATAAGCCAACAAATTCACAATGTTGGAATATAGTACTAAACCAAAGTTAAAAAAGAATACAAATAAACTCTAACAGCATCGCAAGCCTCCGCTTGGTCCCATGCTCTCCAGCTTCATAGTAGTCAAGTACTTAACATAGAAGTGCACTTTCCCTTATATATACCTTTAGAAATATAATCTATTTGAGCCCAAGAGCATGACCCAAACATGGAGTGAGATGAATCCCAGTAGGCAACCACCCAAAGATCAGTTCCTAACAGTTAATGAATATATATGGAAGGCAATAAGTAAAAGAATCAATGAATAAAGAAGTACTCAACAGTAAATAGTCCTACAGTTCCAATTATATTCATTTACATTTGTCAATTAATCAACCAAATGAAAAAAATGAACCATATCATATGTTATCACAACCTATCCTCTCTGGTTAAACCAATCAAACTCAATCAACCCTTTGAGAATTACTCACAGTATAACACCTATGGTTCAGCTTTAGAAAAGACTCTTTGATGAAGCACTCACTGTCAATTCCTTATGTGGTCTCATATCGGTAACTATAGACACTCTGAGAAAGCACTCAATGTCAAATTCCCCCCTGTGGTCTCACAATGTGGAACTACATACACTCTAAGGGAGTACAAAGTTCATCCCCCCTATGGTCTCTCAATGTAAAAGTAAACACACACTCTTGAGAATCCCTCACCACCCATTCCCCCTATGTTCTACTACACCAGGTTCCCACATCCTTGTGTAATTCAATTGTGTATGGCGATGTTTAACAACCAAAGTAAACCTTAAGAACTACTTGGATAATCAGCTTTCCAGAACTACTTGGCTTAATAGATACAATCACATAACAACATCAGATAATATCACTCTATCCTAACAACACTGTGCATGGAAAAACAAGTATCCTAGCCAGTAGAGCTATACCAATTGGTCAATATCAAAACAAACATGGTCAACACATCCATAGCATAGAAAATAACCTTATTTACAATCAAAAAACCTCTACTCAGGCACACAATTTGTACCAGGTATTAACCAGGCTAAAATACCTAAACACTCAATAACCCATTCTAGGGTATTAGGAGCTTTTGCACATTATATTGAAAGACTAACTACAGAAAAGAATAAACCACCTCCCTCGATGTTTTACGATTGATATACTCTGACATCATCTCTTGAATCGACCTAGAACACAGTAGATCTACAAAAACATCCAAAAATATCAACCACATATATCTCATGAAAGAGGATAAATCAATTAATGATGGTCTAGAAGATGGAAGAAATCACCATGGTGATTCCAACACAATCAACAGTGGTTAATTTGGAGAACGGATGGTGGGTCTGGGGCTTAGAGAAGAATTGATAGCTTTGGTCGCTCCTGTAAAAGACAAGCCAAGAAGAAGGGTGTTCTGTAAATGAGACGCGGCCCTGGTCTAATGTAACTAATAAAAGGAAAAGTACATGTCATGTTTATTTAATGTACACACCGTGTACATACCTTAACCATCTCTGCTTTAGGCAGTCTCTAGGTCACCCCACACGGCCATGTACTCTACTGTTACACGGCCAGTATACAGTCACCCGCAACAACTAGGTACATGGAGTGTACTCTATAGTACACGAAATGTACTCCATAAATTTCCAGATTCACATATTCTTCTCAAAAACACTAGAAAAGAAAACCCATAAATAAAATATGTTTTGGGTTCTTACAAACTTCCCCCCTTAATGAAATCTGTCCCTGAATTTCCCTATCAAGGTAGCGTAGAAAAAGAATCCTCAAACACCTCTGAAAATTGCGATCGTACATCAACTTCACTCTCCCAAGTCTCGTCTTGTACTCGCTCGTGCTTCCATAGCACTTGTACCAGAGGAATAAACCATCCATAAATAACCTTCGCACTGTAATCAATAATCCGAATAGTATGGACCTTGAATGATGTGTCTACCTCTATCTCATCTTACTTGGGTTGAAAACCCTGAGATGGGTCCGAGAAGTGATGTCGTAGCTGAGAAATGTGGAAGACATCATGCAAATCCCTATACTACTGAGTTAACTACAACTGATAGGCAACCGGTCTGACTTTCACCAAAACCTAAAATGGTCCAACGTATCTCGGTGAAATCTTACCCTATCCCCTAACCCTCTTGTGTCCCAATCTCATTGTGACATGTAAGAAAACCTGATCTCCAACCTTGAACTCTAGAGTTTGTCTCCGTCGATCAACATAAGACTTCTGTCGTGATTGTGTAATAGCCAGCCTCTTTTGAATCAACAATATCTATAATTTGGTCTCCTAGCCAAGATGAGGTCCCATCATAGCTGTCTTTATTTCCTCCAACCAATATAGGGGTGATCATAATGGTCTACCATAAAAAGCCTCAAAAGCTGCCATTTGAATAGTTGTTTGAAAAAAATTATTATAGGAAAACTCCGCAAGAGTTATGTGATTCTCCCAAGAATCTTCAAAATCTTGGACGCATTCTCGAAGAATGTCCTTTAGCACATGTATTGTATGCTCGAACTAGCCATCTATCTGGGGATAGTAAGTTGTACTCAGAAGTACCTGTGTACCCAAAGCCCTCTTTAATCCCTGCAAAACCTGAGATGTAAAATGGGAATCCCTATCTGAAATAATGTGGTGCGGAACTCCATGTAAACATACAATCTCATGGATGTACAACCTTCCTAGCTCTTCAACACTAAAGGTATTCTTGATCGAAAATAAGTGATAAACCTTTGTGAGTTTTTCAATGACAACCCATACTACATCATTTCCTCGAGGCGACCTTGGAAAACTTGTCATGAAATCCATCGTGATGTCATTATACTTCCACTAAAGAATGGGTAACTACTGAAAAATCCCTACTAGCTACTAATGCTCCACATTCACCTATTGATAGGTGGGACACCTCATGAGAAACCCAACAACATCTCTCTTTATTCCCATCCACCAATACTGACTGTGTAGATCACGATACATCTTGGTGACACCAGGATGAAATGCCCTAAATGTGGAATTAAAGTCCCACATCAGCTCCTCAGGTATGTCTACTGAGACCCATACGTGCCCATGAAAATGTAATATCTCATCCTCACCGATAGTCCATCTAGGAATAGGGTCCTCATTCGAAAGACTTTCCCATAGGACTAGGCCTTTAGAATCTGATAGCTTCCTCATTATCACTTGATCAAGTAGAGTACAGGTAATAGAAATATAAGAAAGAAACATCTGCCCCTTTCTATCGTGTACCTCCAAATGCATCTCATAGAATAGATTCATAAGCTGCTAGTCACTACTGGCCTCCCGAACTGCCTGTATTTGAGTCCACCAGCTCAACGCTTCAGCCACTGCGTTACCTTTCCCAGGCGTGTAGACAAGCTCAAATTCAAAAGACTGAAGCCACTCAACCCACCTTCACTGTCTCAAATTTAGATCATGATCTGTAAAGATATATTTGAGAGTTTTGTGATCAGTGAAAACCACAAAAATATCTGCCAACAGATAATGTCTCCAACAACGTAAGACATGAACAACTGCAGCTTACTCGAGATCGTGTGTTGGGTAATTCCTCCCATGTGGCCTCAAATACCAAGACCTGTACACAACGACTTCTTCCCCTTGCATAAGCACTACTCCCAGCCCGATACTAGATGCATCACAGTAAAGATTATAGCTCTTTCCCAGCTTTGGAGAAACTAGTATATGTGCTGAAGTCAACCTTCCTTTCATCTCTTGGAAGGCTATCTCACAAGAATCCATCCATAAGTACTTCACACCCTTCTTAGTCAGCCACGTTAGTGGCGTTGCTAGGCATGAAAATTCTTATATGAAACATATATAGTAACCAATCATCCTTAGAAAACTTCATACCTCAACGATGTTCTTAGGACTCTCCTAGGAATCTACTGCTCTCAATTTCTCTAGGTCTACTGATACTCCTGTCTCTGAGATAAAATGACACAATAATTTAATCTAGTCCATCTAGAAGTGGAATATTGAGAGCTTAGAATATAAATAATGTGCTCTTAGTGTACTCAAAATGATCTCCCGATGTGTGGAATGGTTGTGTCGAGTGTGAGAGTACACAAAGATATCATCCACAAAAACTACCATGAAATAATACAAGTATGGATGGAACACTCGGTTCATCAGTGTCATGAAAACTACATGCGTGTTCGTGAGACCCAACGGCATAACCACATACTCATATAGACCATACCTAATCTGAAAGGCGATAAGAGGTATATCTGATGGTCCAACGTGCAACTTATGGTAATCGGATCTCAATTAAATCTTTGAGAACACCCGGGCTCCTCGAAGCTGATCAAGGAGATCATCAATCCTCGGTAAATGATATGAATTCTTGACCATCAACTGGTTCATCTTCTGATAATCCACACAAAATATGAGGGTACTGTCTACCTTCTTCACAAATAGGATAGGTGAACCCAAAGGAGAAGTATTGGGCCAGATGAAACCCTTATTATGTAACTCATCTAATTTCTTCTTGAGGTCCTATAACTCAGGTGTATCCATCCTATAAGGAGGAATATACACCGAATCCACTCCTAGAACAAGCTCAATAGAAAAGTTTACCTCTTGCTCCGAAGGAAAACCTGAAATGTCCTCTAGAAAGAAATCCTTGAAACAATCGACCACCGAAGGAAATTTTATCTGGGAAGTCCCATAGTGATCCAGATATAGATTAGAAATATGGTTTGTAACTCCTCCAAACCCATGATGCTTGGGTCCTTCTCTACTCTCCTGGACACCCCATTCGCCCTTGTACAGAAACAAAACACCCTGTGGTGATATGAAACTCACCCTATGATGATAACAGTCGATAACTGTCTGGAAAGAAACTAACCATTCCATCCTGAGAATGAAATCATATACTGTCATCTCTAGGTCATAGAGGTCCCATAAGAAATAACATCTTCCGGCCTCAAGAGGAAAATCATTGCACCGATGTACACTAGACGTTATAGTCTCCAAAGGAGTGTCTAGCATAAAGACATCAACATAAATGAATGTACATAGCCTAAGGCTCCCCAATACAGAAATAAATATAAAACAATGAGAAGACCCTATATCGAAAAGTGAAGAAGATAAAACTAAGGAAACTGGGATCCTACCTCTAACTGTATAGGGTCTGGGATCCTGCATCTACTAGGTCTTCTCCACTGCAAAAGTCTGACCTGTACCAAGGCCCTAATACCCTACATGGCCACCCAGATATGATCCATTATGTTGTCGCTGAAATCCTAGGGACTGTATACCACATCAACGACCTCCACCTTGGCCTGAGTGGCCGAAAGAACTCCTATTTCCCTACTGATGAGAAACTAGTGGTCCCACTCATGAACGAGGAGTCATATAAGAACCTATGTCACTGATTTTTAGTGATTATAACTAATAGAAATGCTGAGGATGACCCATCTTTCCACAATATAGGCCCTCCACCAGGTCCCTTGGGCAATGTGGACTTGTATGCCTACTCTTCCCACACTGGTAGCACACCACCTAGCTACTAGAAGAAGTATCCAGCTTTCTCGGGTCTCCACACGTATACTCCCTACAGCACTTCCTACTATTAGTCAGAGGGGTACCAACTCTGGATGCTGAGCCTCCCTGGCTCATAGCCCTATAATCTCTCATATTTCTCTCTTTGATCAGTGCCTGGTTGAATATAGAGGCGATGTAAGTCAACCTGAATATGTTCACCAGAGATCAGATGTCGTGCCTGAGACCATCCTCAAACTTCCTCACCATGAATAACTCATCACTCCCTGGAATGGGTGTGAAGTGATATAGTTGCGTGAAGCGATAAGAATACTCCATCACTGAGAGAGTACCCTTCTCCAAACTCATGAACTCTTGGGCTTGATTGGACCTCAAAGTCTCCAGGTATAATAAATCGTAGAAAACACGCTGGAACTCATCCCAAGCCATAACCTGCTGGAATCCTGCCTGTGAGATCACATCCCACCATCTCTTGGAGGACTCCCAAAGAATATATGTAGTGAGATTCACCCTCCTCTATAGAGGCATCTCCAGATGCTCGAAGATTGACAACATAGCTTCTAACCATGACTCGGAATCTTGAGGTACTCCATCGCCTCAGAAAGTGGGAGGATGTTGTTGTTGAAACACCCACATCAAATATTCCATAGATGGGGTAGGAGGCGGTACTCCCCCAAAGGATTCCATGAGCCACATAAATCCCACTTAGAACTGGGCATCGTCACTTGTGTCTGGAATAATGGTTGGTGACAAGATGGGTATGACTGAAGGACATGCTGGTAGTCCCCAATCAGCCATGTGTGGTGTCTGATCATTTCCTTGTATCTAGCGTACAATCGGAAGACGTCTTATTGGCATGAATTTGTAAGTTCAAGTGCACACCTTAGTTCAATATTATCAAGTACTAAAACATAAAAGTGTAAGAAAGGGAAAAGAGAAGAAAATAATTCATGTTTTTCAAAATCGGAATACATGGCATGTATAACCCCTACACGACGTGTTCCTTTAAGACTTTACATGGGCGTGTACTTATTCCAAAACTGGTCGTATAACACCCCATCACACGGTGTGTTCCTCCTAAGGACACGAAATGTACTTGAATCATTTTCCCCTACCCCAGTTCTTTTACACGACTAACCCACACGATTGTCCTAGAACGAGACTACATGACGTGTTCATGCCAGATACAACATGTACTAGAAGGATTTCACCAACTCGTGTTGTTAGTGACATGACTAGATACAAGGGTTACATTACATGGCGTGTTCAAGCTGGAAATGGCGTGAATAACTTATGTTTCATCCATCTATGTTGTTAGTCACTTGGGTGGACACACGATCCTTACAGCACGACGTGTACATCCGATATATGACATGTTCCTCCAAGTATTTCTCAACCCTCTATCTTTTCCCAAATAACCAGTAACACATATAGAGATTACATAGAATTTACATATAGTACACAATGTGTACTTAAGAAAAACAG
The DNA here is from genome assembly GCA_963277665.1 of Viscum album. Lineage (NCBI taxonomy): Eukaryota > Viridiplantae > Streptophyta > Magnoliopsida > Santalales > Viscaceae > Viscum > Viscum album. The sequence continues at coordinate 2,077,832,399 of OY728141.1, read as the reverse complement.
TCCCTTCCCAAATAGAAGGACACATGACATGTATTCAGTAATACAGACCATGTATTCTAGGTTTTCATGTACAGTAAGCCTCAAAAACTACTCCGGAAACCAAAAAAACACTGAAACGAAAATTAATGTTCCAAATTACGATCCGAGAGGGTTCATACTCCCCGTGAATCAAATATTGGCATCTTATACATCTCATATACAAGGAATAACACTAAAATGATCCACCAAATTCCTATCCATGAGGTCCCATAACACCTCAAGAACCAAATTTTGGCACTCATTGATACTAAAACTTACATATTATAAATATCCTATAACATTGAAGGTATTCCACTATGGAATATATCACAACAAAATGCATATCTAGCAAAAATCTATCATAAAAACATGGAATCAGTAATTCATCATAAATGGCATGGCAAGAATGAATTACATTTGATTTATAGTAAGTGCCTATATGATGCATGAGATGGCATACTCTCATCTCATCAGGTTGAAACATAAATAGAACCTCAATAATATCAACAATAACAACACAAAACATGTGAATTAACCAATGGTGAAATCAAATCAACTATTATAATTTCAAAACTATAAAAATTTCAATAATCGAGGTAAGTTATCTTTTCCCTGTACGCAGGATAGCTACTCCTAGGAATAACTTATTAAAAACTACCAATTATATCTTATCCCAGAATATAGTCTCTAAATAGTAAGTATAGAAGAAAATAATACCTCTGATACCACTTTGTAACGTCCTAGTTTCAGGTGATGCCCAGAGGTGCCCCGTACCCGGTTGGTCACATGGCCTCAAGCGCATTTCCCCAAAATCCAGAGGCTTCCAACTAGAAGTGAGGGCCTTGGGTGTGATAGTGGGAAAACACTTCCCTCATTAATATATTAAAGTAGTATAATGAAACAAATAATAGAAGTAAAAGAAATAAAAATACCACACAATGGTTAACAGTGGAGGAATGGGAGTAAATAAACAACTGGAGCACATATATAAATGATAAATGATTCATATGTCTATGAAAGCATCCAAACAAGTCACAATGTTGGAATACAGAACTAAGACAAATTACAATGGAAAAAAAAATAAACTCTAGCAGCATCACAAGGATCATATTGGTCCCATGCTCTCTAGCTCCACAAAAGTCAAGTACCTAACATAGAAGGCCACTTTCCCTTATCTATAACTGTAGCAATATAATCTATTTGGGCCCAGAAGAATGACCCAAACAGGGTGTGAGAAAAATCCTAGTAGGAAACCTCCCAAAGATCTGTGCCAAATAGTCAATGAATATATATGGCAGGCCATAAGTTAAAGTAGCAATGAACAAGGAAGTACTCAAAAGTAAACTTTCCAATAGTTTCAATTACATTCATTTACATTCATCAATTAATCAACCAATCAGAAGAATGAAACCCAATGAGATATTCTCAAAGCCTATCCCCTATGGTTCAAAAAATCAAACACAAGCAACCCTCTAGGAAGTACGCATATTTTAACCCGTATAGTTAAGCGTTAGAAAAGACACTTTAAGGAAGCACTCACCATCAATTCCCTCTGTGGTATCATATCATTAACTATAGACACTCTGAGAAAGCACTCACAGTCCATTTCCCCATGTGGTCTCGCAACGTGGAACTATAGATACTCCGAGAGAGCATAAATTACACCCCCCATATGGTCTGAAAACATAAAAGTAAATAGACACTCTAGAGAAGCCCTCAGCATCCATTCCCACTATGGTCTACTACACTAGGATCCCACAACCCTGTGTAAGTCAATCGTGCACAACAATGTTCAAAAACCAATGTAAACCTTAAGAACTACTTGGATAATTTGATTTTAAAAACTAATTGGATAAACAGCTATAAGAACATAACAACATTATATAATATCACTCCATCCTAACAACACTAGGCATGGAAAAACAAGGAGCCTAGCTGGGAAAGCATGACCAAATGGTCAATATCAAAAAAACATGGGAAACACATCCATAGAATGAAAAATAACCTTATTCATAATGAAAAAACCCATACCCAGGCACACAAGGAAAAACGTCATTAACCAGGATAAAATCCGTAAACAGGCAATACCTCGTTCTGGGTATTGGGAACTTTTTCACATAATATTCAAAGACTAACTACGGAAAGGCACAAAACACCTAATTTGATGTTGTACGGTAGATATACTATAGTTTCGGACCTTGAATCAACCTTGAACATGGTAGATCTAAAAAATGTCAAAAATTATCAACCATGGATATCTCACGAAAGAGGAGAAATCAAGGAAGGAGGCTCTAGAAGAAGGAAGAACTCACTATGGCGATTCCAACACAATTGACAGCGGTTGATTCAGAGAATGAATGGCGGGCCGGGGAACCCTTACATGACCTATAGGCCCAAGGTATAGTTCCCATACAAGACTCAATAGAAGAACTCAAAGGCCCAATACTTTTACACACTTGAAACAGTCCTCCCCAGCATCTATATCTCGAAGGTGCCTAGCTCCCCACCTCGCATGGCTGATCAGCTGGCATTGCCCCAAAGGCTTTGTATTAGCATTGAGGGTCTGATTAGGTGATTGTGGAGTGAATATACCCTATGAGGATGATAATAACAATGGTTCATACGTATATTACATAGTGGAATAAGGGCCATAATAGTATAAGAAATAACAAAACTTAGTAGAGGCATAATAAACAACATTAGTAAAATCAAGCGCAAAGGCATAATACCATATGTAGATAAATAAACAAGTCATAACAATTTATACAAAAGAGATAACAAAGGTCTTCCATGGATGAACATATCAGTATATACATATACATACATATATACGTACATACATACATACATACATATATACATACATACATACATATATATATATATATATATATATATATCCAAAACGAGTTTTAGCCTCATACTGAGGAATCAGAAAGTCCACTACCATCCATCCCATGAAAAAGAATTACAACTCTGATAATTAGATTCATTATCCGGAGCCCGATCTCTTACTTTATCTCAAAACCATAATGTCTATATTCTTAATGAGAGGCCCATGTATGGTGTGATTATGAACCTAGTATTCCACCACCAACATGTTCATATCTTAAACACCTAATTAAAAATATTATTCATATTTAATTAAATAGTAGTAACTATCACATAAAATAAACATCCCACTCCACTTCTTCTCAAAATCCACAGGTGAGTGTTTACATTCTTTAACCAATGAATATATATATCTGAATACATACCCCCAAATATATGTTCCCATAAAATACATGTCTCAAATATATATTTTCATTTGTGAGGACCCATGGATTAATGACCAGTCGTCCCCTAAAGAATATAATACTGGTATAACCCATAGGTACCTCCCATGATTATATCACTGATACCTCGTACAAATATCCATGTAATTTGAATCCCATAATAATGTCCCATAAAATGTCCCTATTCCCAAGAAATTCTATCAAGTAGTCACTTCCAACTCAATATATCAACATTCTATGTCATGGTGGAAGCTTTCCTCCCATGTAATGTAGTAATTACCAGCTCAAAAGACCAACATCATGAGAAATAATAAAATTTTTCCTCAAATACTCCAAAAACATCACCCTCATGTATCATAGTGATTCTCATCCCCAAATAAATGGTCTCAACACCATCTCTTGATGGTCCAACGCCATCTACCATGTCTTTCTATGGTGATCAACTCCTCCCTAATTGAAGGTCAACACCATACCCTAAGACAAATCATCTATGGAGGACTCCACCCATAATGATGTTCAAAATCCCCTCAAATGGGTCTTATTTGTGTGAATGTTACTACAATAGCATATCGACCAACAATGGTGAGAATCATTCACCAAAAATTACTAGGAAACATCATTTGAAACCTCATTCCCCATGTGACCATGTCACTAAATTGTAATGGTCAACACCATATCATGTCACATGGGCCATGCCCTCATCTCAACAACCTTGTTGCCTCAATCTTGATGATCATCATTACCCCACATATCTCGAGATACACTCTCAACCTGATGACCTAATCACCACAATCTTGGGGGACAAAATCACCTCATATATCCCAAGATATGAAAAACACATTCCAATGAAACAAAATTACATATATTACAATAAAATTAATAAAATTAAGTTAATATTCCAAAACTAACAAAATGGTAAAATAACCTTACCCCGCTTACTTCATTTAAAAATAAATTAGAGCATTCCCATCAGCATCTCATGACCCTTATAACAATTTAAAAACTCAAATTTAATTAATTTAAGTTTTCCAATAGACAATCCAAGAATGATCCTTTAATAACAAACCCATAATTTTCATAAAATAATTTAGAAATCAACAATCCTCATACATTAAATCCATAGGTGATCGCTCATTGAATATCATCCTATAAATCAAGTTGAATGAGATAAAATGGAATTTTAGAAAGAATCAGTAAAAATAGGGAAAAATTGATCACATTGTTTTAGAATTGTGCATGGAGATATAAATGGGGAATATAAGGAAGATGATTTAAGGCCTTACTGAGAGAAATCCAAAGCCACCAATAGAGCTGGATTCAAATCTCGAATATAGATGAGAGGCTTAAGCCAAAGAAGAGGAGAAAATGGGAGCTCCAAGGATGTTGGAGGATAAGGATATAGATGAGAGGATAGGAAGAGGATAAATATTTTTTAAATACCTTTTTGGAAAATAATATTTTCCATCTTTAAAATGTTTCATGGTTACTACACTTTTAGAAAAATTGTGTGTAAACTGTGTTGTTCTCACTATCCAAGAGGATAGACACCTCACATGGTTTGGAAGCACAGTTTGACAAACTATGATCCTACCGTGAAGGTGACACTAAACACCTAAACCACTATTCACACTTGAAAATTGGGAATAAAATGTTTCCCTTTAAAAATAGGCCACATAATATAGTCCATATTGTTAGACAGATTGTGTGCCAACTACGTGCCTGGGTTTGTTTTTCCCAAACTGGTTTTTTGGAGCTTGATGCTTTATAAATCCATTTAATCTCTCATGGAACATGATGAGCCTTAAAACCCATCTAAAAAAGTTGGGGGTGTTCAAACTCTTAGAATAATTTTCCAAATCCCAAAATCAATGTTTCCGCATCCACTAGAAAAAAATAAAAAAGGATGGGAATTTCAACCTGCTCAAAAACATGGAATTTTACTGTATCCCCAACCTATAATAGATCATCCCCAAGATATAAAGATTTTCCTAGATACATTACTGAAAATACCAATCTAATTTATATTATCCCGGTCTACCCCGGTCATTAGTGATGGTCAATTCCTCTTTTGGGACTCCCTACCTTAAGAATAACCTACAAGATTGCTTGATGACCAAAAAATTAAACATTATGATGGTTCCAATGACCATCAAAATACATAGAAGTTATCCCATGAATTACCATCATTCCAAAACATCATCACGCTCTCAATTAATACATGTGTCATACATGACACCCATCAGGTCCCACATCACATTATATGATTATTTGTACTTGTGTCACACATAACACCCATGAGTCCCACATATCATTATATTCCCAAGATCCTACATCATATCTAATGATCAAAAGTAATCCTATATCATATATAAATTTATATATGTATATATTCATTCCCATCACGGTTCTTATTCCAACACACCACATATATATCATGCATTATATCTGATTCCCACATACTAACCAGTGCTTGGTTAGTTCAAATACAAAACATGCACCTCATGCAAAAACTGGATATTCTATAGAAAATTTTCATTCCATGATCAAGGAGTATGCATAACCATAATTGGAACCCCATCATTCTCTACACCTAGATGATCAACTGTGTTCACCTTTTATGAATCCCAAATACCAGAGGTATGAACTCCATGAATAGATGCACCAACCACTAGCCACTGACCCCATTGTTGGGTCTATATCTCTCTCCATCCCCCTCCCTCTCTTCATCCCCCCTCTCTCTATCCCTATATATTTCATTCATTACCTACATTTTCAGAGGAATCTTATATACCATCTCTTAGTACCACTCCCGGTACTACATCAGATCCCTAGGTTTGACTTTATCCTAGGCTCTGAGCTATTCGAGATAAATTATTATAGAACCTCTCCAGATTCCCCATTTGTACACATGCCTAAAAATTCTTTAGATCCCACCCACACTGAGTCTAAACATTATTTTGATACCATCACTAGAAGAATTCAATTGAATAACTACTCCTCAATGGGGTACCCAAGTCTTTTACCTAGATGTATTACTGAAACTTCTCATAGTCTCACTTCCAGCTACCTGTAGGATCACCACTAATCTCACCTAATCTCATCACCCATATATAATAATACTAGCCCATTAATTTCACCTTACCTATCAGTACCAGATTCACTCCTTTGAGAATGAGGCTAGCCTAAGGATAATCAACTAAACCCTGATGGAATTTCACAACCCATCCTCAAACTTCATCACCCAGACGATGTCGTCACCCACCATTTAAAGTAAAATAACAAGATACGTCTATAAAATTAGCTACATAATCCTGATGTATGTATCTATATACTTTTTTTTGGAAGTCGTGGGCTCAGTATTCCCTCAATGTCTTAGGGAATCTGTTCATAAAGTTCCTTTCCTTGAAATCATTCCATGTCGTTCTCTCTTGTATACCATCCGGTAACTATACATCCCACAATCTCTCTTCTGGTCATCTAAGCATGTCTGTATCTAGATTCACCCTCTAACCTTGGGGTGTCACAAGATGTAAAAAAGTAATCTTCATATACTTTATCCATTTCTCTACAACCTATGGTCCACCTTCACCATAAAATAATGGTGGGTGCTTAGAATGGAACTTGTGATTCAAATAATTCATATATGACTCAGCTCCTTGAGATCCCCTGAAAAAACCTTGTATGACCCTTACTAAGAACTCCCTAAGCTACTAATTTAACCATACCCAAAATATATAGTGTTTTTTGGCCACCTCACCATCACTGAATCCAATACATGGGGATCATGATCATCTTGACCCTCAGGGGGATCATCCCAACCCCTAGGCACCACATCTCATGCACGCTCATGAGGCTTCATATCTCCACCCCCCTGATGCTCCACCAAAATCTGTTAATGTGGAATCAGGTAAAATACCTAAAATGATGGTAAAAAATCCAAAAAAATCATATATATATATATATATATCACATATAGTGAAATATGTAATAGGCATCATATCTCGCCACCCTTACTCTCATGTACCACACCCATGTCTCCTGACATTCGGCCTCACAGTAAGGTATCATGTAGAATCCATCCTCATGGCCTCCTTCCTACCCATATCAGAGCCATGCATCACATATCACGAACATCAGATATCATCAATCTAGGGTAGCTGAGTAGAATTCCACCAAAAGTGTACATAGGAAAATGTTGTTTATATTTTTTGGACACTTTAAACTAATCACCCAATTCATTATACATGCTTATAAAAATCAATATAATTACATACATAATATATATACATAGGGACACATTTTTATATAATCAGGAACCACATAACTGGACTTGCTGAGTTGAATTCTAGTGAAAAAGATAAGCATGAAAACTTTGTTTAAATTCTTTTTTGACGAATTAAATAGTCCAATAACTGTTAGCATATTCTAGCCTCCCAATGATAATAAAAATAAAAAACACACAATAGAAGTGTCTATGTTTATAACATGATGCATAAACAAAACTCCCTTTCCATACCTATCCAAGGGTAAAAACAATGTAATCCACTAACATTTAACTCATGTTCACTACTCAAGGTGGAAATCAATAATATATAAATTCACAAATCATAAAATCAATTTCCCACCCCTAGAAATGTATTCTATCCATCTCTAGATGGGGATATAGGCACCAAAACCTGATCTCTATACCCAGTTCTAAATAAACCATAGTTTCTGTTATACCATAGCCTAAATAGTAAGAAAAAAAAGTAAACTAAACTCCTTTGATACCATTTTTATCACCCTGATTTAGTTTTTCATGTTATATATACTAAGAGTCAGTTGGAAACCAGGACTTAGGTTCACCTCCCCATATGCCAAAGGCTACTGACTCGCATGAAGGACTAATTTGGAGAATGTGGGGAGACTGTACATTGTGGTGATGATAACAATAATGTTCCATAAATATATAACACAGTGGAATACATACTATAACAGTATAAGAAATAATAAAACTCAAACGAAGAATAACAAAAAAAGTAATAAAATCAATCCCAAAGGTATAATAACATATAAATATAAAAAGACAGGTCATAATATGTCATAAAAACAGATAATATAGGTCACATATTCTTGGAAATATTAGTACATAAATTTATTTATAGAACCCCAAAACAAATACCATCCTGATGTAGAGGAACCACTAGGTCCACATCCATCCATCCCATGCTAATATAGTACATCTTTGATCACTAAGGTAAATCTACCAAGCCAAATCCCATACCTGATATCAAAACAAAAATTATACACATATTCATTGGGGACTCTGTAGGGCATGAGTATTAACTCAGTATTCCACCACCAATGTGTTCCTATCATACATCCATAATTATTAAATTGTATTCATATGTTAGAAAATAGTAGAAACTCACACATAAAATAAGAACCCCCTCCACTTGAGCACAATAAGAATGTGTGATCATTTAATATCTTTAGGAAATGTTGGTATATATCAGAATACCTTTACCTAAATATATTATTGCATAAAATACATATATGAAAAGATATATTTCTAGTGTAAAGGACCCATGGATTAATTTCCAGGCATCTATGGAAGAATATCATATCGAAAGTGTAACGACCCAAACATTCATTAATGGAAATTTCTCTTGGTCTTTTAAATGTATTATTATGTAAAATGGTTATGTAAAACATATGAACTTCCTTGGTTTTATGTTTTTGAATTGTGACCATTTCCAATATGGTCTTTGAATAGTGATCACATGATTAGTATAAATATAGGGATTTAAAAATCCAATTTACTTAGACAAAGGAAGCGATGACCTCATGCAGTAGAATTTCTCCATACGAAACCCATTTTTCGGAGCTCGGAAAAGAGGTGGCGTCATTGGGCTTCACTCTTGACCAATACCAAGCTGAGCTTCAACATTTTAAACTCGAACGATACCATCTACGGGAGAATTGGAAGTTGATAGAGATCGCCACACGTGCAATGTTATCCGAGCCACCGCAAGAGTCTGTCACCATCGCGCACCTTACCCTTAGGTCTTATGCAACTATTTTAAGGGGTTATATAAAAAATCCCTAGTACTATAGTTATGTACATTATTGTTGTATATAATAATGAATATACTTTCATGTTATTATCGTTACCTTGTAAATAATTTTTGAAAGCACAAATAGTATTTTTTTAATTAATATTCAATTTAGGAATCAATTTTGATAAATCAACAGATTTTTGAATGAAATAATATTTTAGTAAAATATTATTTTTATTATAAAATTAATTTTTATTAAATATAAATGATCATTTAATTTTATGAATGCAATTGTAATTTTTATTAAGGATTGAAATCCATTTTTGTCAAAACCCTTGAATTTTCGATAAATGTCAGTTTTAATTTTAAAAGTGAAAATTAACATATTTATAAAATTATTTAGATAAAATGAATATTATTTCGGGAATTAGGATATTGAAATTATCCAACGGTTAATTTCTCATAATTATCTGAGATAGCCCAATTTTTGGGTAAAAATTACATACCGTTTAAATATATAATGTGTTTTATGACATCATAATGACCGAATAGTGATGTAATAAAACACTATAAACTTCATTTTTGTCCAATATATGTTTTACCATTAAAATAATGTGATTTTGGGTTTGTTTTAATTCTTTTAAAAATATTTAGTGGACCCTTCAAGACTTATAAAACATTTTGCATTTTTAAATTGTTTTCCTTGAGTGGGTGACTCACCTCCACATAAGCAACCCATTTATTTTAAGAAGTTAGGACTTTGGAATTATAAAATATTTTTTTCCAATCCCCTTTGGATAAAACTATGGGAAAAAATTGTGGGCTGGTTTTTGGTTTTGATTAGTTTAATGTGAGGTGTCCCAAACCTAAATAATAGACAATTCCCTCTCCTTTCCAATATAAACCCACACAATATCCCACTTCCTCCTCACTCAAATCCTTTGGAGTATGTCCAAAATCTTTCCTAATCTCTCTAGAATCATCTCAAGGCTATCCATGCTCCCAATAATCCTCTCTAAAGCCTCTCTCAAGCCTTTGGATGCACACTTCCAAGTAAGAGTTTTCTTCCTTTCTCATTTTTGTCCAATTTTTATTAAGTTGTTATTCCCTTTTAATTTAAATTATAAATGATGGGGTATGGTTTCGAACCTCCACCATACTTCCCTCTTTATGTTTGAATTATGGGAGAACCCTTTCTCTCTCATTAAATTCCTCTCATGTACACCCGTTACTATGCTGAAATTCCGAAAGGAATTTCCCTCTCCTCATTTACATTCAAGCAATTATTTTGTATCATAAATATATATTCCATTAAATTTGATTGTACATGTATATATATTACCCCCTTAATGTCCATGTCATTTAAATATTATGATACACCCCTCTTTATCTCATCCACCATTTTTATGAGTGCTTATGTGACGCCATTATGCTGCTGAAATTTCACTGCGTTTTTCCAAGCCAAAGTCATTGTGTGGTGAATACCATGACCATTTATCTAACAAGGGTATTTACCTTTATGCACATTTACTTATTGTTTAAAGAGATTCATGTATGTATTTCACATTCTTTTATCGTGGAATAAATGATTATGTTGATTGATTCAATGTTTTAGGATCCATGTGGAACATTTATGCATGAAATGAAATGTTTAAGAAGGGTGCACCCTGATAGCGCTCCAATGCATTGGGTAAAGTATAGTATCATGATACGTCATGTACAACGGGTGTTGAATCATTCTAATTCAAGTACAATACGGGTTTACTCATGATTCATGTGTAATGATGGTTTACTCATGCTCCATGTGCAATGAGCCTTGGCTCATGCTAATTCCATGTTAAGTGTTCTTGCCACATTTCCATGTTATGATTATCATGATTTATCATGATTTATCATGACTTTATGCTTATACTTCTCTTGTTCTCTATTTATATGCCTATTTTCTAAAATGTATTTTATTCCTCATGTTATACCATGATTATTCCCTTACTGGGCTTTATAGATCACCCTTTTCTTATGCATGTCCTCAGGTTATCCCATGAAATGCTATGTACGAGGGAATGTAGTGGTCATGTAAAGGATTTTTTCAGTAAAGATGTTGTATTTCATGTTTTAAGTTGTTGTGTAATGATACTAAGCCCCAAATACACTAGAACTCTCGATCATCTATGTTGTATCAAGTGATGTTTACGTAATAAATTATGTTTAAGTGTGTAATAAAAAGCAGGGTTGTCATAGTTGGTATCAGAGGGTAGGTTTAGTTATTTTTGAGATTAGGATTAGAAAACCATAGTGAATCCTTAGAGAAAAGACTTTGTATAATAAAAAAATACCTAAGTTTTTGTGAGTATTGAGTAAGTGGTTTATCAAGAAAATACATCCCTGTCTAGATACGAGCCGGTAGAAGCGGCTCTGTCACAGATGTATTCTAGGGGTAAACCCCGAAAACACCACTTTGAGCTAGAATCGAATTGGAACTAATGCACAACAACAAGACTTATTGAACTCTTGGTTACAAAACTCCTGAGGTATATGATTTGGTAAATTCATAAGATTAGTATTAACCATTATTAAGGGAATTAAAAAAATTCCCAAAAAATATATGTTAGAAAGTAGAACATGGATAACATATATTGAAGCCATTAGATTCAGATGTTAATGAAATAAAATTTATTTATAAGTCATCAGTTTTTATATTTGGATTACCCTTTATATGTTACCCCTAACATTCCTTTTATTCCATCCAATGTCCATTAATAGGATGACTCAGGCTAACAACCGATGTGAAGATCAATGTGATGACTGTACTAATGAGATGTCTAATCCAATGGGAGCAAGAATCACAAACTTTTTCACGCTTCTCTCTCAGTTAACTCAAGCTTTGAATAGAAACATGGGTCAAGAGGAACGTTCAACCCCCCCCCCCCCCCCCCACAAGAAAGAAATAGTCATTATCAAGATCTTCATGAGACAAAGGCCTCCTACTTTTAATGGATCGTCTGATCCCTCAATCACCGAACAATGGATCAACTCCATTGAAAAGATATTCTCCATCCTTCAATGTCCCGAACAAGAGATGGTTCTTCTGGCTGCTTATCGTATAGAGGTTGAAGTTGATAAATGGTGGACATTAATCAAAAATAAAAAGCCTAAGGAGGAGATCGAAGTGTTGGAATGTAAGGATTTACGGAAGATTTTTTCCAATAAATATTTTCTCTGTACCCTCCGACTTATGGTGGAAAGGTACTTCCTTGACCTCAAGAAAAAAGACAATGAATCCATTGGAGCGTACAAGGAAAACATCACAAGTCTTGCACGATATGCCTCCAGATTTATCATTACCCCAAAATCCAAGGTTGACCGCTTCTTTGGTGGGCTGAAGCCTAGTCCGTGGAAATCACTAGCGATCTCTGATTTCGATAGCTATGAGGAAATTGTTAGATGTGACCTCAAGGTTGAAATGATGATCGGAGAATCTCAGGGGTATCATGGGGATAAGAAGTGTAAGGTGTAATTCAATGCTGGTAGACCGATGGATAAACCAAATGGTGCTAAGAAGATCCAACACCCCACTTTCCAAAGGTGCAGAAAGAAGCACCCTGGAAATTTCCTAAAGGGGATGAGGAAATGCTTTAGGCGTGCAAGAGTAGGGAACCTAGCTGTTAACTGTTTAAAAGAAAAACCCATGGCTGCAATGGAGGAGAGGAACACCCCGTTCGAACCTCAATGCATTGTTTATTGCTACAACTACAAATAATCAGGGCATCTTGCAAATCAGTGCCCTAAGCCATGGGTTTTCGGAGGCAACCAATAAACTCCAGGAAGCAAGGGAAAGATTTTTCCATCACTACCGCCAAAGTGTACCCCGAAAACGAAGTGGTGATAGGTACTCTAGTTATTCATTCAAGAATAGAGAATGTACTTTTTAATTTAGGTGTTACACATTCTATTATATCTCTAAAGTTTAGTAGAACAATCCAAACACCACCACAAATCCTGGAAGTAAAGATGTCGGTGAGTACGAAAAATGGGGAAATCATTGCATCCCATGAATATAACTCCTCCTCTGTCATAATCTGTGGATTGAACTTCTCGGAGAACCTTTTCATACTCCCTATATTGGAATTTGATGAAATTATCTTCATGGATCGGATTTCCTTATATAGAGCCAACATAAATTTCCTTGAGAGGGAAATCATTCTCCATGTGGAGAATCGACCCCTGATTCTGTATTAGTGCATGGAGGAGGATGAATATTCTATAGATCCATCATCTCAAGCATAGATATTAATACCCTATAAGCATGCGTATCTAGCTCAGATGATTGAGTCCAAGGAAGAAACCATCCTTAAAGACATGCCTATTGTGAGGGAATTTGCTGAAGTGTTTCCCGAGGAATTGCCTGGTCTTCCTCCTAGAATAGATGTTTAATTCTCAATTGAACTTTTCCTGGGGTGTTACCAATATCCAAGACTCCATATTGAATGCCTGTCGTGGAGCATGAAGAGCTGAAGAAACAACTATAGGATAATCTAGATAAAGGGTTTATACACCCAAGTTCTTCACCATGGGGTGCACCAGTCCTCTTCGAAAAGAAGAAGGATGGGTCAATGCGCCTTTGCATCGATTATCATGTGCTTAACAAAATCACGATAAAGAACAAGTATCCTTTACCACGAATTAATGACTTGTTTGATCATATTCATGTATCACAATACTTATCCAAGAAAGATTTGTGGTCAAGATATTATCAAGTAAGGTTGAAGAAGGAAGATGTCCCCAAGACTGCTTTTTCATACTAGATACGGGTACTATGAATTCATAGTAATGCCTTTCAGACTCACTAATTCTCCAAAAATATTCATGTACTTGATGAATAGAGTAATTAGAGATTACCAAAACAATTTTTTGGTTGTCTTTATAGATGATATTCTAATATACTCCAAAACCAAGGAGGATCATGAGGAGTATCTGAGAACTGTACTAGAGACCTTGCGAAAGGAGAAGCTCTATGAAAAGTATAAAAAGTGTGAATTCTAGTTGAAAGAGGTCTCATTATTGGGCCATATCATCATAATCAATTGGATATCTATGTATCCCTCTAAGATATATTCAATAGAGGGATGTCCGATGCCAACATCAGAAATGGATATCTATTGGTTATTGGGGTTAGCTAGATATTATCGATTATTTGTGAGAAATTTCTCACAATTGTCCAAACCTCTTACCAAGCTAACTCGGAAGGGAGTAAAGTTTTCTTGGAGCTATGAATGTGAAGAAATCTTCAAGGAGTTGAAAAGGAGGCTTATCACTGTGCCCGTGCTCACACTAACCACAAGTGGAGAACTTTTTTTGGTATTTAGTGATTCTTAGAAAAAGGGACTAGGATGTGTATTGATGAAAAATGAAAAAGTTCTTCCCTATGCTTCAAGGAAATTTAATGTTCATGAGAAGAAATATCCAACACATGACCTCAAGTTGGCTACAATGATCTTCGCTTTGAAAATTTGGCAGCATTATATCATTGGGGAAAAGTGTGAAATATATACGGACCACAAAAGCCTCAAGTATTTATTCACACAGAACGATTTGAACATGTTCTAGTGAAGATGGTTAGAGCTGATGAAATACTATGACTGCTCAATCCATTACCACCCTGGGAAAACAAAAAAGGAGGAGGATGCCCTAAGTTGAATGGAACCAGTGATTCTATCATTGATGACAATTGAAAAGGATCCAATCTTTTTATATTTGAGGAAGATGGACATGGGAATCATAAAGAAGGGAACATCATCAATCCTTTCAAAAATTATTTCTCAACCGTCACTTTTGGGAAGGTTAAAGGATGCTTAAAAGGATTATGTGGGAATTCAGGAAAAAGTGGAAGCTATCGGAAAAGGGAAATCCTCAGAGTTTAATGTTAATGAAGAATGAATTATGAGATTTGGGAAAAGAATATGTGTTCCATCAAGTCCGGATCTGAAGAAGAAACTTTTGGATAATGCACATAGATCAAATTTATCTATTCACATAGGAAACACAAAGATGTACCAAGATCTCCAACAATATTATTGGTGTTATAATATGTAGAAGGAGATTTCTGAATATACATCAAAGCGCCTGGTGTGTCAGCAAGTGAAGGCAGAGAGGCAGAAGTCTAAGGGGATGATGCAACCATTTCCCATACCAGAATAGAAATCGAAGAACACCACCATTGACTTTACCACCGGAGTTCTGAAGACATCCTAAGGCAACAATGCAATCTGGGTTATTGTGGATCATCTTACAAAGGATGGAAACTTCATTTCTATTTGGGAGGATTTCTCATTGGATCAAATTGAATGAATATATATCAGGTAAGTGGTAAGGCTTCAAGGAGAACCACTATATGTTGTGTCCGATCGAGATCCAAGATTCACCTCTAAGTTTTAGAAGAGACTTCAACATGCTCTGGATACTGAGATGAACTTCATTATGGACTATCATCCTCAAACTGATGGCCAATCCGAGCAGACAATCCAAAAACTTGAGTACATGTAGATAGAGTTCTCAATGGACTTCAAAGGAGGATGGGATCAACATCTTCCTCTGGTGGAGTTCTCTTATAACAACAGTTTTCACTCGAGCATCCAAATGGAACCTTATAAAGACATGTATGGGAAGAGGTGTAGAACACCAGCATGTTGGGATGAAGTTGGTGAGAGAAAGATGCTAGGACCATAAATGGTCGATGAAATGATGGAGAAGGTGAAAACCATTCAGCAACATATCAAGGCATCCCAGAGTTGAAAAAAGTGTTATGCAGATAACCGTCGATGAGACATTTAGTTTAAAGTTGGAGACATGTTATTTCTTTACATATCTCCGTGGAAGAATGTCATGAGGTTTGGAATGAAAGGGAAGTTAAATCATAGGTACATCAGCCCCTTCGAGATTCTTGATCGTGTTGGGGCTGTGGCCTATCGACTAAAACTTCCACCTACCATGGCCAAAGTACATGATGTGTTTCATGTATCCCTCTAAAAAATGTACATACTAAACCCTTCAAATGTACTCTCTTCATATGTGATACAACTATAGGATGATGTTTCTTAAATGGAGAAACCAGTGAAGATATTATATCGTAGGGGAAAAGTCCTACAAAATAAGACAATGCCCCTCGTCAAGGTGTTGTGGAAAAACCACAAGTTTGAAGAAGTGATGTGGGAATCAGAGGAAGTGATGAAGCATAGTTACCCTCATCTTTTAGTGTGGGAAATAGAAAATTCGAGGGCGAAATTTCATAAGGGGGGAAGATTGTAACGACCCAAACTTTCATTAAATGAAATTCTTATTGGTTTTTTAAATGTCTTATTACATAAAATGGTTATGTAAAACATATGAACTTCCTTGGATTTTTGGTTTTGAATTGTGATCGTTGCTAATATGGTCATTGAATAGTGACCACATGATTAGAATAAAAATATGGATTTAACAATCTAATTTACTCGGACAAAGGAAGCGATGGCCTCATCTAGTAGAATTGCTCCATACGAAGCCCATTTTTCAGAGCTCGGAAAAGAGGTGGCATCATTGGGCTTCTCTCTTGACTAAGACCAAGTCACGCTTCAACATGTTAAGCTCGAACAGGACCGTCTATGAGAGAAGTAAAAGTTGATAGAGATCACCACACATGCAATGTTATCCGAACAACCCCAAGAGTCTGCCACCATCCCGCACTTTACCCTTAGGTCTTATACATCTATTTTAAGGGGTTATGTAACGAATCCATAATAATTTTGTTTTGTACAATGTTTTTTTATATAATAATGAATATACTTTCATGTTATTATTTTTACCTAGAAAATAGTTTTTAATAACCCAAATAGTATTTTTTTAGTTAATATTCAATTAAGGAATCTATTTTGATAAATTAATAGTTTTTTGAATTAAATAATATTTTAATAAAATATTATTATTATTATCAGATTAATTTTTATTTAATATAAATGATCTTATAATTTGATGAATGCAATTGTAATTTTCATTAAGGTTTGAAAGCCATTTTTGTCAAAACCCGTGAATTTTTGATAAATGTCGGTTTTTATTTTAAAAGTGAAAATTAAAAAATTTAGAAAATTATTTTGAGAAAATTAATATTATTTATGGAATTAGGACATCGAAATTATCCAATGGTGATTTTTTCATAATTTTCTGAGACAGTAAATTGTTTTGGTTAAAAATTAAATACCGTTTAAATATATAATCTGTTTTATGACATCATAATGACCCAATAGTGATGTAATAAAATAGTATAAAATTTATGTTCAGCCAATATATGTTGTAAAATTAAAATAATATTATTTTGGCTTTTTTTTACTTATTTTACAAATCCTTAGTGGACCCATCAAGACATATAAACATTTTGTCTTTTTAAATTGTTTTCCTTGAGTGGGTGACTCACCTCCACATAAGCAACCCTATTATTTAAGAAGTTCGGAATTTGGCCATAAAAAATATTTTTTTTCAATACCCTTTGGTAAAAACCATGGGAAATAACCATTGGCTGGTTTGTGGTTTTGATTAGTTTAATGTGAGGTGTCCCAAACCTAAATAATAAACAATTCCCTCTCCTTTCCTATATAAACCCACCCAAGATCCAACTTTCTCCTCACTCAAAGCCTTTGGAGTTCATCCAAACTCTTCCCTCCTCTATCTATAATCCTCCCAAGTCACCCCAATCTCCCAATAAGCCTCTCTAAATCCTCTCTCAAGCCTTTGGAAGCACACTTCCAAGTAAGGGTTTTCTTCCTTTCTCATTTTTGTCCAATTTTCTTTAAGTTGTTATTCCCTTTTACTTCCAATTATAAATGCTGGGGTATGGTTTCACACCTCCCCCATACTTCCCTGTTTATGTTTTAATGATGGGAGACCCCTTTCTATCTCATTAATTTCCCCCAATGTACACCCGTTACTATGCCGAAATTCTGAATGGAATTTCCCTCTCTTCAACTACATTCAAGCAATTATTTTGAATCATGAATAAAAATTTCATTAAATTTGTTGGTAAATGTATCTATATGACCCCCTTACTGTCCATGTCATGTAAATATGATGAGACACCCCCTCTCTCTCATCAACCATTATTATGAGTGCTTATTTCATGTCATTATGCTTCCGAAATTGCACCGCATTTTTCCAAGCCAAAGTCATTGTGTAGTGAATACCATGCCCATTTCTCTATCAAGGTTATTCACCTTTATAAAAATTTAATTATTTTTTTAAAGAGTTTCATGTATTTCTTCCACATTCATTTATCATGGAATAAATGATTATGTTGAATGATTCAATGTTTTATGATCCATGTGGCACACTTATGCATGAAATGAAATGTTTAACAAGGGTGTTCCCTGATAGCTCTCGAATGCATTTGGTAAAGTATAGTATCTTGATACGTCATGTGCAATGGGTGTTGAAGTTTAATGAGGGTTTACTCGTGCTTAATTTTCATTGATGGTTTACTCATGCTCCATGTGCAATGAGCCTTGGATCATGCTAATTCCATGTTAAGTGTTATTTCCACATTTCTAGGATATGATTATCATGATTTATCATGCCTTTATGTTTATGATTCTCTTGTTCTCTATTGATATGCCTATTTTCTAACATGTATTGTATGCCTCATGTTATTCCATGATTATTCCCTTACCGGGCTTTATAGCTCACCCTTTTTTTATGTATGTCCTCAGGTTATCCCATGCAATGCTAAGTACGAGGGAATGTAGTGGTCATGTAAAGGAATTTTTAAATAAAGATGATGTCTTTCATGTTTCAAGTAGTTATGTAATGATCCTAAGCCTCAAATACATTATATCTATCGATCTTAAATGCTGTATCAAGTGAAGTTTATGTAAAAAATTATTGTTAAGTGTGTACTAAAAATCAGGGTTGTCATAGAAAGAACCCTCAGGTACCCCCATGATTATATCACTAGAACCACTTTCCCACGGTCCAGTAACTGTAATGTATCCACATGTCCCATAATAAGTATATAGTTCCTCATACTTTTTTTAAATAGTCACTGTCATCTTAATAGGCCGACCTCACATGGAACAATGATATCCATCCCCTCATGTAATATAGTCACCATCGCCTCAAAATCCCAACAACATTAGACATGGAGAATTCCATCCTCTTATACTCCTAGTATATTGACCTCATGTTTAATGGTGAGCCTCATCCCCTAACTTATGGTATCAACACCATCTCTCTATAGTCATTCACCATCATCTGTTGATTTCTCTCGTGAGTATCTCCACCTTAACTGATGGTCAACACCATCCCCTCAGTCCCAAAATCTGAAGAAACTTCATCAACACCACCTCAACTCTATCCTATACCTATTCACATGACTACAATGGCGCATAAACCTTCAACAATGAGTGGAATTCATCAATAATTTCTAATACACATCATTCAACACCTCATCCCCCATGGGGCTACATTGCCAAATACTGATGTTCGTCACCATCTCAAGTCACACAGGTAATTATCTTATCTATATGACCATGTCTCCTCAATCCTGTGGATCATCTTCACCCCATATATCTCAAGGAACACCCTCAATATGATTACCATTTCACCTCATTCCTAGTGACTAAAATTACCTCTGGTAACCCAGACAACGACCAACATGCTCACAAGATGGTACAACAAATAAATGAAAATAAAATTAAATAAATTAATTAAACTCTCCTAGAATTCATAAATTGTCAAAATATCATTACCTGGATACTTCATTTTAAATGAAATAGGAGTGGGTCCATTAGAAAATCATTACATTTATATCAATTTTAAAATAATAATTTAATTAATTTATGTTTTTCCCTACACAACTGCATCATGCATATTTAATCGCACACCCATAAAACACATAAGACTATGGATACATCAAGGTACAAACTACCTTCTAATAATAGGAACGGTCTCATTGAATATCATCCTCTAACTAGAGACAAATCGAGATAACCTAATGTTTTATATTGATTCCCTGAAAATAGGGAATAATATATCATAGGGATTTAGCATTCTATATAGAGAAAAAAATGATCAATAAAGAAAGATTAATGAATTCATTTCTAAGGGAAATCCATAACAACCAATAGATCTTGAATTGGATGGATAGGGAGGACAAAGCCATGATGGAGTGGAAAAAGGGAGTTACATAGCTGTTTGAGGAGAGGGTTGTTCATGGGAGGTGATAGAGAGGATAAATAATCATTAATAACAAAAATGAAAATAGTTATTTTATCATTTATAAAAATCTACATAATTACCACATGGTTTGGAAAACCCTAGGCCAACTGTGTGGTGCTCACAATTAAAGAAGATAGACACCTCACATGGTTTGGCCACCGAGTTTGATATACTGTGCACCAACCTATAGGTGACTATGAGCACCTACACAACTACACATTCCTAATAAGAGTGGGATTCATGGGGTAAAAAACCATATTCTTTTGAAAGCACACATGGTTTAGGCCGCATGATATGATATACCATGCGCCAACTGTGAACCTTGGTTAGTTCTTAAAAAATTTGGATTTAGGAGCCTCAGACTTTTGAAACACACTCAAATACTAATGTCACATGGATATACTTAAGACACCTCTAAAAAATTAATTGGGGTATTTAAAATCTTAGAATTATTTTTTAAATAAAAAAATGAATATTGGCCCATCCAATAGACATAAAAATTCAAAAAGGTTGGGAATTTCAACCTACTAACAAACCTAAGATGATACAAATATATATTAAAAATAAATTACCATTATTAAATATTAATATATAATATGAATTATTATTTATATCTAGTCATAATTTTTTTATCCCTGTGGTAAAAAATATAATTATTAAAATCAAGAAAGTGACATTTTTGTCTTTATCATTTAATTAAATATAATAAAGCTCAAAATCAAAGAAATTTGGAACCATGTGGCCATATATTTATTAATTTTAGGGAAATGGATAAAAATTACTAATAAAATAGTATAAATTCAATTGCCAATTTCATTTTTTAGTTTTTATTTATTTTTGACCTTAATTTTCCCATTTACCCTTACAATAGTGATAAATATTAACTATAGTTACGACTCATAATGATTAAAAACAAAAGAGGCATATTTACAGAATTTGGGCATCTTGATTGAAAATATTTTATTATGGTGTCTATATTCAATTTAGAAAATTGGAATAATTTGTTTTAAAATTAAACAGACAAAATCAGCAGAAAAGTTGTTTTTAAGAAAAATGCCATTTAAGTCTAAAAAATAACTTATTCAATAATATGGTATATATATGATTAGAATGTAATTAATTAGATTAAAAATAACTAAAAAATTATTTTTTACTTTGAAATAAAATTCAAATCATAAATGGAAAATTAACTTACTTAATTTATTCAAATTAAATGAGAGTTTTACAAAAAGCAATATTTGTCACTATTCATTGAAAAATAAATCTTTTATAAAAAAAGAAAAAAATTCACTTTAAGATAATTTTGATATGCCTATGTAAAAAATTAAATCCTTCTTATCAAATAAAATTTCTAACTGTTTTATAAATTATCTATAATACTTTTCTCAAGAAAATAAATGAAATCCATTTTCGAGGAAAAGTTATTTTGAGGAATAAAGTGCCTTTACAAATTTAATTATAATTTACTATGAATTTATCAATAAATATATGTTGAGTAATAAATTTAATTATATTATATAAATCATTTAATCCAATTCAGACCGATCAATTTAATGGCTAGGTTAAAGTGTTCTTATTTAAATAAAAATATTTCAAACTTCATTTAGGCTTGATGTTGTGTGGTGTATACGCTATTGAATATAGTTTCTTTTTTATTTTTAATGGGGTGTTACACATATCCCATATCAATTATAAAGGTTTTTCATAGTTTTAATAGTGGATTGGCCAAGATTATCAGGACAAATATTAGAGATAAGGTTGAGGTGCTGCTCAAGTTTGGTTCTGGATCATATGTGTATATTATATTCTTGTGCATAATTTGTACATGTGATTGGATCAGTAAGGGATTTATTATGTTTTATGATTTTATGAATAAATTTTAAATTATAAATAGCATAGATCTCTATTTATTTAATCATATTTAATTTTGGTTATAATTTTATTTATGCATAATCTGATATGTGGTTACGAATTCTATTTGGTTATTTATTTGTTGATGGTTATGATATTAAGAGTTTTTCACACTCAATATTGATCATAGATTATTATTATTGGTTGATATCCTCTAACATAGAAGTATGTCAACATAATATCTTATGGTGACCCATCATAGTTTTTGATATGGAAATTTTAGTTGGGGTGTCACACATGTAGATGATAAATGAGTTGATGACATTGAGGAAAATTCCTATAGAAAAGAGTTTTATTTTTGACTACCAATCAAATTTGGAAGGTTTAAGAAGCTAAAATAAATATTGAGAGCCTATATTGATACATTAAATTCAAAAAAACTTCTCACCTTGCATGGTTTGAACCTATGGGCACATAATATAACTTATCCAAGCTAATATATGAAAAAAAAATTCAAAGACACATGGGATCATGAATTTTGATGTCTAATAAAATTATGTAATCCCCAATATCATCAATGTGGATAATAATTTCATGTCTGATGGGCTATGGAAAAATTTTCATGACCCATGTGGTAACATTTTTCTTACACCACATTGAGGTTATAACCCATTGGATAAAACCTTATCCTACTTTCTGATAGGTATTTATTTAACTATTGTTTTTGGACATTAAGAGGACATGTAGGATTGGGATTTATGACTTTATAGTATTATATTTTTTACTATTGTAGCACTCTTTTGTGATAAATATCCATTTCCATGGAAATTGTGTTGTATTTAAGTCATAATTATTGAAAATCAACGAGTTTGTTCTCTCAATTATGAAGAATCCATTTATCTCCATTTCTCTTGTGCATTCATTCCTTATAGGTAAATATATTAGACATGTGATTCAAGACCAAAAACCCCAAATCAATACCTTAACCAAAGTGTACTACTGTATAGATTACATAATATATCTCTACATTGGTGTGCAATCTATGTAGTAAGTCATGATCTTTATAGTATTGGTTTAAAAACTACCTCCACCAGACCCCGAACCATTTCATTAACACATCCACTGAATTAATAATCTTTTATCCTACTACCTGATGAATGTTCCACCTCAAACATCTCACATTAGTTGGTATTAAAGATATTGTGGACATTCTAGGACATTATCCTTTCGCTTTCTTAATCATTTTTCATTTATCCTTTGTATCTCCCCATATTCTACCCATTCAAAATACAATTTTATCTTTTAAAGCCTCCAAGGTTTTCATATGTTATGTAAAATTGAAATATTTTACATTGATCGAATTACATAAAAATCACAATTTAATATTTCATTAAATATATGATATTTAGATAAAAAAAGGAGAATCAAACTCTCTCAACTCATCATTTTGTTAATTAAAAAACTAAGAACATAATTTTATTTAGAGATTTAAAAAAATAGAGTATACTACCACTTTTTCATCTCCTTGTACTTTACATTATTATCGCATTCCATTTCAAAAGATAATGTTCCCCTTCAATTTATTTCATCACCATATTATATATGGTTCATATTGTTATTAATTAATATTCTCCTATAAAATTTGGAAAAACACACATTCCACACCTATCCACCATTTCAACCTATTACCCATATTTTATCTGTTATTTTCTACTCTTTATAATTATGTAACCCTTTACCATTAAATATTTTTGTGTCAATCCATTCACCTACTCCATCTTGGTTGGGTAAGTATTGATTTATCATGATCTCTCCAAACAATGTATCATATTTCCTGAGAGATTTGGGATTTGATTTAGGTTATATGAGTGGATAGAAATCTAAAAGGCTGTCTATGTGTTTCTTCCTAGGATCTTTTGTGTGTATATTTATAGGTATGTGTGTTTAAAATTGTGGGTGTATGAATTTTGGGTGAGAGAGAGAGTTATAGAGAGAGGGAGAGAGAGAGAGAGAGTGTGTGTGTGTGTATTTGTGTATTATTGTGAGTTGTGTGGCTTTTAAATAGTGTGAGTGCATATTATTATTTGTATTTATGTGTGTGTTTGACTATGATTGTGTGTATATAAATGGGTGTGTGAGTACATATGTTATCTCCATATCTCTATCTATGTGTGACCATGTTACTTATTATAGAATAAGATCCTATGAAGAGAATAACGCATGCTATATGTTAAGGAATCTGAAATAGACCCCATTCACTATAAGATATGAAAATATAAATAAAACATTTGGTGATCCATTTTTCAATTTTATTGATATGAATTTGGATGCACTAAATGAGAGGATTCATAATATAGAGAATCAACCTTTCCAATTGTTGATACATGGTAAACTGTGATGTGTTCAAGAAATATGTCACCCCCACATCAAAGAGGATGAGATAGAAAACATTGATGAAATTTTTGATGATGTTACACAAGGAATAAATATGTTCCAATAACATAGAACTAGATAAATTAGAAAAAATGAAACTGATATCCTTAGGGGTATGAAGGAGAAAATTCCACCACTTTACTGCTTGAGTGATTGAAAAGAATAACATGAGTTTTTGATGTTGATATGGAATATTTTAGCATTCCATGAACATGCAGTGGATAAATTGGTGAAATAATATTCCCCAAAATTCAATTGTTATTCATTTATTTGTTTGGAATAGGATAAAAATAAAAAATCATGATATGGAGGATTCCCTAGTGACGCATGTGACCGCATCAAGTTATCCAAGCGGAAACAATTTGTTCCCAAATACTATCATTGATATCTACAAAACAATATTCAATTATTTATACTAGTAAAAAATGTGTATATTATTACAACAAATAGATACAAGTTACTATGATTTGAGATAATTTTATTGATAACTTGGATGAAACTACGGATTAATTTCAATATGGGCTCAATCAGAAGATTCTTGATCAAGTATAGATATAACAATGTGTTCTGGTATGAAATATGATTCATAAATAAAAAAAATTGAGAATGAAATGAAAA
Source organism: Viscum album (assembly GCA_963277665.1). NCBI lineage: Eukaryota > Viridiplantae > Streptophyta > Magnoliopsida > Santalales > Viscaceae > Viscum > Viscum album. The sequence goes on along the minus strand of OY728141.1, from coordinate 2,077,806,931 downwards.
GGATAACTAATTTGATGTAACCATAAACCCCTTTCACCCGATGCACTAGTAAAAAATAATCCTTTAATAGTGATAGAAATTTCCTTTATTAGTAATAGAAAAGAACTGAATACATAAGAGAGATTAAAATCTCTGGTCATTTATCTGTGCTGAAAAAGTTCTGATAAAGGGGAACATTATCGTTGCTATAAAACCCCTGATAAATGGGACCTTTATCAAAATTTAAATTTAGCACTGCTAAAATCACCATTTATTAGCGCTCATAAAAATGATCATAAATGGGATTTTATCAGCACTTATAGAAGCACTAATAATATATACCGTTATCAACTCTTATAAAATCACTGATAAAGTAGACCATTATTAGTGCTTTTAAGTGTGCTAATAAAAGGACATACTACAGTGTGTTGTAATAGCACACTGTTGCGCCACTACAATGTGCGGTAACAACACATCACATCACCATAAGCATCCCATATATCAACAAAAAAATGTTCTAATACATGATTTAAATGAAATGAAATTTACAAAAAAACACAAGAAAAAAACACTATATTATAGACCTTTCAAACATTGGTTTATATAATTAAAAAAATAAAAATTATTACATACATTCAAAAAATTAAATGTTCCTTTATTTTTAATCCTGACCTAACTCTTTCTATTATTGAAAAAAACACCCCTAATTGTGAAAAATAATTAACCGTTATAAGAAAACATTTATTATGTATGTAATAATAAAATGAAAAAAATGAATAGAAACTATTAATTTTACAAAATTCGAGGACTATTTTAGATAAAAAAGATGCACTTTGGATTATATTGGTCACACCAAACATCGGATTGGCGTTCCAATGATTCCAAAATGGATAAAATGGATTTTGGAACATTTTTCTAATGTTTCAAAACAATCTAAATGTGTTTTCATGATTTGGAGTACATTAGTTGTCTTTTCTTACTAAAATATCATTTTAAACTGGAAACACACACTTTTGAATTATTCTGATCACATCATGTAATAGTTTGACATGAAAAAATTCATATACATCAAAAATGAAATATGAATAATTTTACTAAATTATCAAGAATATATGAGTGCGTTTGATTGATTTTTAGGGAGTGACACTTTTTGAACTAAAATGTCGATTTTGGACTGATAAAGGAAACTTTGAGTCATACCGGGCACATCGTGTATCATTTTGAGGTGTGGATTATTCCTAAATATCATAAATGACTTATGGATAATTTGATTAAAGTATAAAAACAATTCAAATATTTTTTCTTATTTTTTAGTAGGATAGTTGTCTATTTTACTAAAATTGATGACAATTTTAAATAAAACGATGTTCTTTGAGTCATACGGGTCACACTGTGCATTGTATTGAGGTGAGGGAAATTCCTACATGTCCCAAATGACATATGGAGAATTTTACTAATGTATCAAAACAATTTTAATGTGTTTGATTGGTTTTGAGTATGAAACATCTATTTTTTACTAAAATTTCATTTTAAAATTGAAACACAATATTTGACTCATATCAAGAACATCGAGTATCGAATGGAGGTATGGCTGATTCTTACACATAAAAATTGACGTATGGATCATTTTCATAAAGTATTAAAAAAATATGAATATGTTTTCTTAGTTATGAGTATGTCAGTTTCCTTTTTTACTAAAATTAATGTCAATTTTAAATAGAATGAAGTATTGGGAGTCATAACATTCACATTCAACATCAGATTAAGGTGAAGCTTAATCATACACATCTAAAATCACATATGGATCATTTTCCTAATGTGTAATAAAATCTGAATGTGATTGTTTAGTTTTGAGTTGGTCAGTTTGTTTTTTTACTAAAATTGATGTTAATATTAAAAAAAGACTCACATAGAGTCATACTAGTCACATCATGTATGATATTGGGATGTGGCTAATTCCTACATGTTCCAAATCACTTATGTATTATTTTACTAAAGTATAAAAATAACAATAATGTGTTTTATGAATTCTGAGTGTGTCATTATTCTTTTTTACTAAAATATCATTTTAAACACAGAACACACACTTTGACTCATATAGATCACATCGTGTTTCAGTTTGATGTGAGACTGATTCTTATACATCAAAAATGACATATGAATTGTAACTTTGAATTATTATGAAAATACGAGTGTGTTTGGTCGGTTTTTAGTGAGTGACACTTTTTAATGTTAAATGTCATTTTTAAACTAATAATTGACACATTGATTCATATCGGGCACATTGTGTATCAGATTGAGGTGTAATTGATTCTAAAAATTCAAAAATGATTTATGGATCATTGTATTAAAGTATCAACACAATATGAACATGTTTCATCGGTTTTGAGTAAGTCATGTGTATTTATACTAAAATTAAGGTCAATTTCAAATAGACAGAAGTACATGGAGTCATACCGGTCACATCGTTTGTCGGATTGCAGTACAATGGATTCCAACATGTCCCAAAGTCTTAAAACAATCCTTAGATTCAATTTTATCATGATTTCCCTGATTATCATTTTTTATTTCGAGGGATTGGTATCATCATCTTGTTTATAGGACATTGTCTTCATGGTTAGTCAAAAATTTAATTTATATTATGTTAATGCAGTAGAGGACATATAATATTATGAGGGAAAACATTATATATTAAAAAAAACTTTTACCTTCTCATTTAAATTTATTTATTTTTTTAAAGGTTTCATGCATTTGTGTCTTTTATCTAGAATCCAAATAACCTCTTTGTGGTCCCCTCTAACTTACAAAAATTGTATACATTGGGAATGGTACGAACTGATTGTGATGTCCCAATGAAAGGGTAATCCTTGATTGAAATTTTATCTGACATGAAATTTGTTTTAGATTCTATCAAAACAATTGACCAATTCTTGTTTGTTGGATGAGAGACATAAAATACATGCACTTCTTGGGATCCCATTTTGAATAGATCGTCATTTTCCCCTTCCACACTAAATTTTACTTTCACAAAGCCCATTTCATCAACTTTCAATCAATTTATATTTTCAACCCATTTGTAATGGAAAAGAATAAAATGAAATGTTGAATAATAGAACTTGTATATCAGTTCAATAAACCCAACTTATGACATATTTTTATAAATTGTATTTCTATAATTGGAACCAGATATATGCATTACATCACACACAAGTGTAACACAACTATTTTTCATGGTACTTAAGTCATCATGTTCTTTTGTATAAAACATATAACTATTGATTACAAAAACTGTGTAAGAAATAAAATTTTCATTCGGTCCACTTTCTAACCATTGAATTAATTCAACAATTTATTTAATATTTTCAGATAAATTGTTATAAAATTGATCATTGAACCATCCTATAATCTCTTGATTATGTGTATTTGATATCCATCCTTTATACTTTGATGGATTCAAATGTCTATGATTTTATTTGAGGTATTCAATGTAAGAATCAACATATTCTCTATTATTTAATATGTAAAGGTTTACTTGCTCCCACTCTGTCAACGTAATTGTAACAACATCACTTCTGAAAATCCCTTCCCCCAGAAGGCGTTTGTTGTGAAGAGACTTTAAGAGACCGATTATTTCAAAACCTGCTAGGTAATCATTAAAAAATTCAAAATATTATTCCACAATATATCATTTTGTAATAAAGCCTTCTTGGAGACTTCAATTCTCGGCATACCCATTGAAAATATTCATATATCGTTCAATGGGGTACATCCATCTGTATTTGATACGACCAAATAGTTGAACCTCTATGACCAAGTGAACCATCATGTGGACCATTATATAAAATAATAATGGTAGGAATAATATCTCCAATACTCATAATATGATTTCAACCTCTATATTCATAATGGGAAACATCACCTGGTCTACAAATTTACTACATATGAATTTGAAAAAGAAGTAGAGTCTGGTTAATTTATGTGTACATTTTGAGGTAGAATGCAATGGAAAGCTTTAATCATTAAATCTTTCATCAAGCCATGTTAGTCATGTGATTTTAGTCCTTTTAAATTTTAATTAGTCATTGAATAAAAATTCATGATATTTGATGAATACCCTTGTGGAACTATTACACAAGTAAAGAAAAGGAAAAATTGCATTTTTTTCCTATTTGTATCGAGTGTAAGATACTGGAGGATGAATATTCTTCCTTTTACCCTTTACTGGTTCCAACTCTTCCCTATCCCCATTTCAATTAAGTCTAACATAGCCTTGATTCCATATTTCATATTTCTAAGAACATTTACCAACATTCCAATTACAATATCAAATATAGTTATTTCTATATGCATGACATTAAAAAAAAATTATGACCTACAAACAATTCCAATATGGTAATTCAATGAAAAATGATCTATTCCTCCAACCTGATTTTGTATTTTTTTAAATTGGTTTACTAAAAATGTGTCAATATTTTTTACTTTATCGAAATGTTGATTGCCCATTACTAGAGATGGTATTATACCTTGTTTGATATTACCATTTAATGTTTTCATCCAAGATTTGTATTTATGTCATCAAGGTAAAAAATTATGATGTTCTAAAAACATAGTATTCGAGGAATTTTTTAACCAAACTATGTATGTACGTTCTAGAAAAATGGGACACCCAAATATTTTTTTAATGTAATAGATTTATAAATTTACATAAGCATGGAAGTCATTTATTAATCCATACAATATGGCCCTCAATGTGAATTCTTCACTTATATGAGCATCATACACTGTAAAACATGTATCCAACATCAATTATAGATATTCGATCAGTGGATCCAAATAAACATCAATATAATTACTGGGTTTCTTTGGCCCAAATATAAGTATAAAAAATATAATGTATTTGCGCTTCATAAAAAACCATGGTGGAAAGTTATAATTTTCCATCATGACAGGCCATGTACTGTGAGTACTAATATGTACACAAAAATGATTTGTTCCATTTTTAGATAATTCAAGATGCATGTTTATCAGTTCATTTCCAAATTCATGAGACTCATAATCAATTTTCTTTGAGGGAGAATAATCTTTAGTATGGTAAAGGTTCCCATATATAATTCTTGTATCTTCATTCCAAGTTAATTGTCTCACTATTTTCTGAAAACTATATAGTCCTTAGAACTACAGAATGATAGGAGATTTCCATAAAGATTTTGAAGGACATGATTCATTTTTCTTATATTGATCTACACCACAGTTAGGGAGTTTTATGAGTGATTAATGGTCCATGCGAAAAAAATATGCAATAATTTGGAAAAGCATGATTTTATTAGATATCATTACCATTGAACATAATATTCATTTAGCATCATATGTCCGACATGGTAGTTCATTTTATTCTGGTTTCATATCATTCAGGAGACCAAGTAGTTCTGCAAATATGGTGTCACCCCATCCATTTTCATCCTTCAAATTATAAACATCAATACACCTAAAAATGTTCTATATTTAGTAGAACCTGTATACAATTGTTTATAGGAATGGAATTTCAAATCCTCAAACATCATTGGAAAATAAAAAAGGTCATCTTCAATTTATTTTTTCATTTATTCCATGCGACCTCCATCATCATTTCTAAAGGTATTCATTATATTGATTCATAAACCGTAATATCATCCCAATTAGTTTCCAAATTTAATTTTTCCCTGTGTTTAGTCCAAAATTTATTTCATTGATCTATTACGTGTCAAATGAAATGTTATTCAAACTCTTCCGGACTAATTTTTCTTGAATAAAAATAATATAAACATAGATAAGGGATTTTAGAAGGGTCGTCTGCATGATATCATACAAACTTTATGAAATCTTTAACTCCATCATCATACTCATTTTTCAAACAATTAACATACATCCAATTTTTATTCATATCCATCCTATTAGGTTCATAAAATATTAATGTTTCACAATATATAAATAAATACACATAAGATATTCATTATAAAAGGTGAATTTTATAGATATTTATAATATGGGAAACTCAAAATTTGATTGTCTCAAATAATTTCATTATGTTGAAGAAAATGGGTAATTGGATTTTAGAAAAGTACTCCTCCTCTATGAAAGGTCTTATCCTTTGAATTCATTCAAAGGTGAATGTTATAGACAACTCATCATAATCACCTCATATCCAAAACATTTATTATTTCATTTTGTTGTTTGAAACATCCTTCATCTCTTGTGGACATGAACCGATGTTTCTTGAAATACTCTAAAAAGTAGAGATCCATGGGATGACTAATGCTCATATTAGTACAAGCAACATAAAAGTGATGGTGGTGAGTTTAAGAAACTAATTGAACTAATGGATCTTCCGTAGATGAAGGTGGCAAGGATGATAGTTGTCTATAAAAGATATGGGGGATAAGTCTCAGGCGAAAAATTGAAATAATTTCTAACATATATAATTTGATAACTTTAATTCTATTTTTTTGGAAGAATTGATGTAGCAACCTAATGAATTATAAAATTTAAAATTAATTGTATATCAATAATTTAAAAACATATTAAGAATCATGGGATGTTATATCACCACACCAACCGATCCCAAGGACTATAGAGACATTGTCACATAAGATCTACCCATCTAAAAAATTATATGGAGTCCATCTAATAGACATTGACCCATCCTTGAAATTTTATGGAGTTTAATAAAGAAATTGGCATTAAGTAATAATACACATCTATAAGATATATCAAAATCAAGGGAAAAAACACACCAACCCTTGAAAATTATATCCCATACACATTTAAACATATATATATATATATCATGGAATTCATAATAAATATAATTAAAAAAAAATTATCACATAAAAAAACCTTTTAATTAAAATAAATTTAATATATTCCTATTTTAAAAATCAGGATCCATAATCTGTAAATAAATAATTATAAAATTTTCCTTACATTATTTGTTCTTAAAACTCATATAAATGGATATATATATATATATATATATATATATATATATATATATATATATATATATGCTCCAGGGTTCATCATGGCTGTTATCGGCTCTACAGGGTCTCAGTGAGTTCTCAGGTTCATGTCTTGCCGAGTTATTCCCTATTGGGGTAGGGTATAATTTTTTTTATTTCCCCCTCCTAATATTTTGTAATTATATATATATATATTTACAAAATAATATTTATTGATAAAAATATACTTAAACCTTGAAACATGACATCACAACATAGTAAAATAAATACAAACCCGTACTAATTTTATATTCAGAAGAATTGTTGTTTGTTGATGGTCTTAAACAAAACAATTTAGATATTTATTTCACTATGTAATGATTGTAATGATGCTTTATTTAGAAATAAATCATTCATATTAAATAGGATAAAATATGGAATGATTGTTAACCCTTGTGAGAGGACTATTTGGAATCTATTTTTGGATGGAGACACCAACCATTACATCTATCTGAGTTCAATTGATGAGAGTAGATGATGTCATAAAAGGTGGAGTAATATTTATCAAATACTCTTGTGGAAAAAATTAAAACTGGGATGTGTTGAGAGACTCGAATCATCTAAAAATATATAGTGGATTGATTTGTGAGAAAATCCAAAAGGGAAAACAATATAAGATATTCATAAAGGGTGGAAATTTAGTCTAGTCCAATGATCATATTTAGTTGAAATTTTTTTATTATTTTGTACCCATGAGACAAAATTTCACCCAAAATGATCTTTACTTTACCACATTTATTGATTACATTACCATAATGACTAATGTCTTGCTTTTAAAAAAAATCAGATGTGGTGGAAATGTTCATGATTTCCATAAGAACATTTTAGAAGGAATTGGGGATGTGAATAAATTATTTCATTTCTAATTGTAAGAATTAATTCACTATATGTTATTCTATATTATTTCAAAAAAGTGTAAAATTTAAGGATTTGGAGAAAGATGGGGTAAAAATATAGACAAAAAATAGAATTGATCCAAAACAATAATTTAAAATGACCAAAACATGATATCTATATTGGAATTCAATAAAAATAATGGATAATAATCAAATATTTTGTTCATAATCTAAAATAAAATATTATAAAAGGGTTAGACCACAAATAACTCTTGACATCATCAAAAAATAAATCAAAAATGAAAAGAAAAACACACAAAGAAGATCACAAGTCCTTCTTCACTAGGTTAAAGAAAATATACTCAGGAAACCCTAACTGCAACCAAAAAATGAATGTATGACGACATTCGAGCAACTAGAGGTAGTCAAATGGTTTGATTTGAGCTTCAACTAACCAAGGATGAGCACCGAAAATGGGTGGCTTCTTTGGAAATCTTCTCATATTGTGATACCTCTAAATCAATTTTTTCCATTTTCTAAAAAACCAATTTTTTTATTAGTGATAACCTCAGAAATTATTGGATACCAATTCGAAATACACAAAAAGAACCCCACTAGGAAACAACACCCAATCCACAAATTCAGAATTCAAAAATAAACCAAGAGACATCATTACCATGGAAAAAATCCCCTTGAGCTACACACCATGATGTACTAAATCACCAGTCATCATCATAATCACCCATCCCCATCACCGACGAGGACCCGGATAAAGATCATTGAAATCACTGTAAAGATTCATTAGAATATAGAAAATTAGAAATTTGAAATGAACCACATCAACTAGAAACCTCTACGGCCATAGTGAAGAAATAAAATTGCTTCATAGCTCCCATCCAACAGGGATTACCATCCCACAAACACCAAATCCAGGACCAAATCCAACAATCTTGGACTAACAAAAACACCAACTTAATGTTTCGCCTCCTAAAATTCCGACTACCACACAAACAAAACAATCTCAAAGCCACCATAAGAACCATCTCACCAGGATGAACTACCTTAGGATGAAATATCAGGATGCTAGAACAAATTTTGAAGTCGATAAGCCCTACCAGTCGGTTGTAACCTTCGAATCATCGCAATCATCAGAAGCATCAAAACTTTTCCCACTTTGAATAAACATTGATAAAGGAAATGAACCATCTGTAAACGAAGTCAAAGAGGAAAGAACACTAGTGAACTACAATGAAGCTGGAAAGAAACCTAATAAATCCTCCTCCTTCACAGACCAAAGCTGTTGAAGACCCTTCGAGTTCGACGGAAATCGGGCCTTACATGATGGGGACAATGGAAATAGAAGTGTAGGAGGGATAACGGGCCTCGACTCATCGAAAATAAGAGGAATGGGGAAAAATGATCAAGGGATCTTGTATGCCACAAGAAGAGAATGCTGATGCATAAGAATCAGTAAGCCTCATCTTTTTTATCATTACTTAAGTAATATGTGTAACATACCAGGTAAATAAAGAATAAAACATTTTCATATTTATTAATATTTACGAATTAAATATTAATTTTACTTTAAAGGGGTTACTTTGTTCGATAGCGTACCCGATACGCAACAAAGTGTTTCTTTGAAATCTTACGTTGCACACTAGTAATAAAAAAATATTATTTTAAATTGTAGTTAACACGTAGCCGTTGTATTGGCGGGAATGAATAGAAATAAATAAAATATGATTATATATGTTTGTTAAATGTTTTTACATTTATCCAATAAAGGATAAAGGCTTAAAATACGAAAAGAATTCAATTTTAGGCATAGATAATCTAATATTCACTATAAGGTCGAACTATCGCCTTTTGATGGTGAACCCTCTTTAAATATAGTTTTACCCACTCTTATACATTCTATTGTACCAAATAAAATTCTTCTTTAGAATCGGGACATCAAAATTTACTTTGTGTAAATTTTTTGTATTTTTCTGGTAAAGTTCAGTTTTTAATGAATAGTGAAAAATGTTGTATTTTAATTCAAAACCTATTTTTAATATAATTTATTTACATGATTAGATTATATTTTTAATTGGTTTTTAAGTTAAATTATAATATATTTTTACCATTTAATCCAATAGTGGTCATTGGAATTAATTTCACTTTGAAATTGGACTTAAACTAGTGTCAATCTTTTGATATATATTATTTCATAAAAACATGCTACTTATTCTGACAATGGGAATTTTTTATTAAACTAAATAATTAAACTTATATGTTTTGAATTTTGTGAAATATGCATCATTTTTTAATTCTTAATATCAAATATATCTTAGGGTGAATTTTTCGTATTTTTCAGAAAAACATCAATTTTTTATGAATAGTGAAACCACTAAGTGGTACTTAAAAAAACTGATTTTTCATTTAAATGAAATTTTCCCACCTCTGTATTTTGAATTTCATAAATTCGACATACATGGTTTTCATTAAAAATTAAAATTTGGTTCAATGGGAGTAAAATAATTTTTGGTGAATAGTAACTTTTATGTTTTTAATCGCGATTAGAGGTAATTAGTATAATTTAAGGTAAAAATAATGTTTTAATAATATGAAATGACCTTGACACATGTCCTACACTTATTAAATGTGTCATGGATGACCATGAAAATCCATGGGTCAACTTGGGGACCCCATGGATCCACTTTGGTAGGAAAATGACATTAATAACTTTTTATTTAATGTTAAAATGAAAATGTCACAAACATGTGTTGTTTTACTAAAACTTTTTTTTAAATGGGGTTATCCAAGTCATATTTTTTTACTATAAATATTCATTAGAAATATAAAAATATTTCTTACATCATGATAGTTTTTTATAATTTTTAGACATTAAATAAATTAAATTATTTATGACACCATGATGATGCAACGATTACATCATTATTTAACAATTTAAATAAAACGAAAAGATAATGTAAAATATAAGAACTAAACATGTCAAAAACCTATTGTATGGGTGGATTTCAAACTCTTATCACATTATACTCTAAATATATAATTTTAGGACCTTTAAAATCTGAAAATCATTTTATAACAAAGTTATCTTTTATAACTTTCCAAGAGTACCCCTCCTCTCCCCTTATAAAAGGCCCCCGCATCTACCACCTTACCAACACATCTCAAGCCTTTGGATCAGCCAAACCGTGCCCATTTTGTCTCTCCAAAACCCTATTTTACTCCTAGAATCCACACTTTGGGCAGAAGTCTTTCCAAGGAAGCCTTTGAGCTCAAATCAAAAAGAGTTACCCGATTTAAAGGTAGTGTCTTCTCTTGTGTTCTTATGTATTATTTTGCTTCTCTAACCCCCTACACTCGTTCTATTCCTTTATTTTGTAACAAAACCATTATCTTAAATATACTAGGATGTTTTTATGTGAAGTATTAGAGCTACACTTACACACACCTTCGTCTAATGGTTAAAGAACATAATGTTTCTGTGGATGGTGAATTTCTGCCGCACGAAACGATGATTGTTCAATATTATTTTAACACCTTTAATGGTGGCCATTAAGATGTAACTATATTTATATATGAAATATATTATGTTTATGTTTTCCTTATGCTTTGTAATTTTTCATTTGTGGCATACCATTATGGTTTCCATTGTGGGTAAACACGATAATTTCATTTTAGGAACTGCGGACTACCGCCCCCTCAAAGTGATTTGATTCGTTAATTACATATATCGGACTTATAAAGGATAGAGTTAATGTTATTATATATGATGTTATACTAGAATTATAATATACCCTTATATCATTATGATTTCACTCCATTAAATACAAAATATAAATGAAAGTAGCGTTCATGCGTACGTACGACTTACCATCTCCATGAACGGTGCATTTCATTTCTTACCTCTAAATGTTATGTAATATTATAAATGCATGTATATACTGGATATATATGATATATATGATATCTACATCATTAGTATAACTATGGATATAATGGATACATGAACAACTTGTAATTATAAAGAGTTTATTTTTGACTCAAGTACCAATGATCGTTAAAATGACCGTTATTAACTTAAATAATTACATAGTGTTCATGACATGGTAATAAGTGATATAAACAGAATAATGAACTTGAAAAAGGTTCTTAATCAAGTATAAATTAACTCAAGTTTATTATTCAGGACATTAAAGAATGATCGAGTCAAGTCGGACCCGAGGTATGGGACTTCGTCTCAATCTCCTTTCATTGAGGCATATTTTGTTTTATACACAACCTTATTTTATACAGTGTATAAACCCCATTCACTTTTACGTTAATCCAAAAAGAATATTTTTTATACGAAACGTTTTACTAAACGACAAAAGGGAATGCTTTTTTTGGATGTATGCGGCGACAACGACTTCTCCACCATCGTGACCATTATTTGAGTTTCGGATTCCTCTACAAGCCATACATTTTTTTAAATGAAAAATAAATACCATGTTTTACTTTTATTTTATTTTGGTATTGAAAATGGTTTTCATAAAGTTTTTATATCAATGTCTTGTATTGATATCTTGTGATTGAAAAGTTAAAATGTTATGTTTCCTTTATGCATGTTTTATGTGATACGATTATGTTATGGTTCTTGGGAATTTTTATAAAGACGGGTGGTTCAGTGATAAACTAAGGGAAGGTGAGCCCGATATAGCTCTCCAATTCATTGGGTAACGCGAAGGAGTTAAATGTTAAGGTTTCTCTGAAGATATTTAGGGAATATACTATGATGGGTATTCTAAACATAACCATGAGAGATACTCCCTACGTAAGAATTTTATGAATGCCTCAAGTTAACTTTATGTCTTATGATTTCTATGATTTATTCATGATGTGATGAGGTATGTGATTATGTTTTATGAGTAAAGTATGATTCCATGCATGGACTAATGTTTTCATTTTGTACTTTTATATCCCTTACTGAGCTTTTTATGCTCATCCCATGTTTTTGAAATGTTTTTCATAGGTCAAGGGAAAGGTACATGATGTGATGATAGTGTCAAGGATGTGTCAAGAAAGAATCCATGTTTTATTTTAAATATGATTCTATTGATGGGAAAAATGAGTACACTCTTTTATGTAACCACTTTGTTTAAATGTGGAATGTAATGCATGTTTTATGATCTAATTCTATAAAAATATAAACCTGAAAAGATCCTCAACGTGTATTATTGAAGAAACTCAAGATTAAGTAATGTTTAAGGCCGGTGCCTTATAGTTGGTATCAGAGGTCGGTTTAGATAACTTTAGGAGTTAGAATTCTATTAAATGATTATCCAAAAATATTTTTTATGGTAAAATTCAAATGATATAGAATTTAAAGATTACCATGTTGCTTCTTCTAAGACATGTTTGTTCGGAATGATTTTCCACAGAGGAAACATGGAAGTAGTGCTAGTTTGGCATATAGAAGGAAATAACCTTCCGAATCAGCGTCCTGAGATGGTCGGAATTGGAACTGAACCATTTTTTAGAGTAATGGCGTAGTTAACTCAAGCGATAAATGGTGGTGGTATCCATGAACGAGATCAGCCAGATCAACCATAGAGGAACATGTCAGTGGTGGAACATTTCATGAGGCAACATACCCCATCATTCAGGGGATCATCTAACCCTGTGCTGGCTGAAGGGTGGATTAAAGCACTGGAGAATATTTTTGATGTCATGGGGTGTTCAGACAATCAAAAGGTTATTCTTGATATTTTCCATTTGGAGGGTGAAGCAAATCAGTGGTGGTCGATGGTTAAAAATATCAGGGACACTGATGAGATTGATGCTCTCGACTGGGATGAATTCAAAGGTATGTTTCTTGAGAAGTATTTTCCTAAGGCTATTCGACTTAGGATATAAAAACAATTCATAGAATTGAGGCAAGAGGAAGACTCGGTGGCTACCTATGAATAAAGGTTCACTCGATTGGCAAGGTATTCTCCCAATTTTATCCGAGACCTTGATAGTAAAATCAATTGTTTTTACTCAGGATTAAAGCCAAAATATCAAAGGGATTTAGCTTCTCGCAAGTTCAAGAGTTATGAAAATCTTGTTTGATGTGATGAGAAGGTGGAAATGGAGTTTTCCGATGATCAAGTGTTCTATAACAACCAGGAGAAGAAGAGACAAAGGTGGCAGGAGAAAGTAAATAATTCTTCAAAAAGGTACGACGGTAAGAAAACTAAGTTTCCAGTTTGTGATAAATGTGTTAAAAGGCATGCTGGGGAATGTATTCTGAATTATAGAAAGTGCTACCGCTGCGGTAAGATGGGACATAAGGCTCATGATTGCACTGAAAAAGATTTGGGTGATGGTAAGACCAAATTTGATTTACAGTAAAGAAATGTTTTAAGTGCAATGAGATGGGTCACTATGCAAATGAGTTTCCAACAAAGAGCTCGAGTGATGGGAAGCAGTTAGACTACAAGCAGAAAGGGGTGGTGAAATCCTTTTCAACTACTTCAACAGATGTCAGGCCATCAAATGAAGTTGTATCAGCTCTATAGAACTCCATTTTTTTTCAATGATTGACTTGAGATCGAGGTACCATCAGTTGAAGGTAAAGGAATAAGATATTCCGAAGACCGCGTTTCGAACAAGATATGGCCATTATGAATTTTTAGTAATGCCTTTTGGGATAACCAACGTACCTGCTGTATTCATAGACCTTATGAATAGAATTTTCCATGAGTTCTTGGATAAGTTTGTGGTTGTTTTCATTGATGATATTTTGGTGTTTTCTAAAAGTAAAGAGTATCATGAAAGACATTTAAGGGTTATTTTCCAAACATTAAAAGAAAAGAAATTTTATGGGAAATTCAGCAAGTGTGATTTTTGGTTGCAACAAATTTCTTTCCTTGGTCATATTGTTTCTAAATATGTAATAATTGTGGATCCGGCAAAAACAAAAGTTTTTGAATAATGGCCAAGACCCACAAATGTAACCGAGATCCGTTGTTTTCTTGGTTTGGCAGGTTACTACCGAAGGTTTGTTGAAATTTTTTCATGGTTATCTAGTCCAATGACTAAGGTAACTCGGAAGGGTGTAAAGTTTATCTGGAAACAATAATGTGATGATTGTTTTCAGGAGTTGAAAAGAAGATTGGTGAATGCTCCAGTTTTGGAACTTCCTTCCAGGAATGGTGAGTTTGTTATATACAGTGATGATTCGTTTAAGGGACTTGGTTGTGTCCTTATGCAGAATGATCAAGTAATTGCACTGCTTCATGTCAATTGAAAACTCATGAGGTAAATTACCCTACACATGATTTGGAATTAGCTGTTGTTGTTTTCGCTTTAAAAATTTGGAGGCATCATTTGTATATAGTAACGTGTGAAATATATACCGATCACAAAAGTTTAAAGTATATATTCACTAAAAAATAATTGAACATGAGACAGAAAAGATGGCTAGAATTAATCAAGGATTATGATTGTACAATTTATTACCATCCAGGAAAAGCAAATAAAGTGGATGATGCTTTGAGTCGAAAAAGTAATGCTTCATTTACAATGTTGCATTTCGAACGTGATCCTTTGGTTACATATTTGATAAACTTTGGCATAAAAGTTGTTGGTGCAGGATTTCCTTCTGTTTTGTTTCAGGTATCAGTGAAATCTTCTCTATCAGACAAAATAAAGCAAGCATAGAAGAAAGACAGTGAGTTGCAGAAAAATGTAGAGCTGGTTCAGAAGGGTAAGTTGCCTGAATTCAACATTGATAATGATTGTGTTTTGAGATTTGGGAAGAGATTTTGTGTGACATGTGACTCACACTTGGAGAGAGAGTTGTTATGTGAAGCTCATAATTATTCGTTTTCAGTTCATCCTGGCAGTACTAGGATGTACAGAGATATGCAGGAGTATTACTGGTGGGATGGAATGAAAAGAGATATTGCTGATTTTTCTGTGAAGTGTTTTACTTGTCAGCAGGTTAAAGAAGAGTGGCAGTTACCGAAAGGGATGCTTTAGCCTTTACCAGTTCCAGAGTGGAAATGAGAAAATATATCCATGGACTTTGTTGTGGGATTACCAAAGACATCTCGAGGTAATAATGCAATCTGGGTTATTGTTGATCGCTTGACTAAATCTGCTCATTTCCTTGCTATACGAGATACTTTTTCCCTAGATCAACTTTACCGTTTTTATCTTAAAGATATAGTCAGGTTACATGGAGTTCCCCTATCCATTGTATCTGATCGTGATCCCAGGTTTACTTTTATCTTTTGGAATGTCCTTCAGAAGTCATTGGGTACTGAATTAAATTTTAGTACAGCTTTTCATCATCAATCTGATGGGCAGTCAAAATGAACAATTCAAACTTTGGAGGATATTCTATGTGTTTATTCGATGGATTATCTGGGTGGTTGGGACCAACATCTTTCTTTGGTTGAATTTTTATATAATAACAGTTTTCATTCTAGTATACATATGGAACCATTTGAGGCATTATATGGGAAGCGGTGTCAAACTACAGCTTTTTGGGACGAAGTGGGTGAAAGGAAGATGATGAGACCAAAATTGGTAGAATAGATGGTAGAAAAAGTTTAGTTGATTCAGAAACACATGAGAATAGCACAGAGTAGGCAGAAGAGTTATGCGGATAACCGGAGGAAGGATCTATCTTTCGAGGTAGGTGATCATGTTTTTCTCAAATTTTCACCGTGGAAAAGTGTGATGTGATTTGGTAAGAAAGGAAAGCTGAGTCCATGGTTCATTGGACCATATGAAATTTTGGAGAGAGTTGGATCAGTTGCTTACCGAGTGGATTTACCTCCGATTTTATCTCAGGTACACAATGTTTTTCATGTTTCGATGTTGAGAAATTATATGCCAGATCCATCTCTTGTTTTGAGCCCAGAGGTAGTTCAGTTGGAGGAGAATATCTCTTATGAAGAACAACCAGTCCAGATTATTGACCATAGAGAGAAAGTGTTGCAGAATAAGGTAATTCACCAGGTAAAGGTTTTTTGGAAAAACCATATGGTTGAAGAGGCGACATGGGAATCTGAAAATGCTATGAGGGATAAATACCCCCACTTATTTTGGTATGTGAATAAAATTGCGAGGATGCAATTCCCAAAAGGGGGGAAGGATGTAACATCCCAGGTAAATAAAGAATAAAACATTTTCATATTTATTAATATTTACGAATTATGTATTAATTTTACTTTAAAGGGGTTTCTATGTTCGATAGCGTACCTGATACGCAACAAAGAGTTTCTTTGAAATCATACATTGCACACTAGTAATAAAATAATTTTATTTTAAATGGTAGTCAACACGTATCCATTGTATTGGTGGGAATGAATAGAAATAACTAAAATTTGTTTATATATGTTTTTAAATGTTTTTACATTTATCAAATAAAGGATAAAGGCTTAAAATACGAAAAGACATCAATTTTAGGCATAGATACTCTAATATTCACTAAAAGGTCGAACTATCACCTTATGATGGAGAAACCTCTTTAAATATAGTTTTTTTCACCCTTATACATTTTATTGGATGAAATAAAATTCTTCTTTATAATCGGGACATCAAAATTTACTTTGTGTAAATTTTTGGTATTTTTCCGATAAAGTTCATTTTTTATTGAATAGTGAAAAATGTTGTATTTTAATTCAAAACCTTGTTTTAATATAATTTATTTACATGAATAGATTATCTTTTGAATTTGTTTTTAATTGAAATTAGAATATATTTTTACCATTTAATCCAATAGTGGTAATTGGAATTAATTTCACTTTGAAATTAGACTTAAACTACTGTCAATCTTTTGATATATATTGTTTCATAAAAACACACTATTTTTTCAGACAACGGGAATTAATTATTAAAATAATTAATTAAACTTATATGTTTTGAATTTTTTGAAATATACATCATTTTTGAATTCGGAATATCAAATATAGCTTAGTGTGAATTTTTGGTATTTTTCTAAAAAACTTCAATTTTTGATGAATAGTGAAACCACTAAGTGGTACTTAAAAAAACTGGTTTTTCATTTATATGAAATTTTACCACCTCTGTGTTTTGAATTTCAAAAATCCGACATATATGGTTTTCATTAAGAAGTAAAATGTGGTTCAATGGGATTAAAATATTTTTTTTGTGAATAGTAACTTTTCAGATTTTAATCGCGATTAGGGGTGATTAGTACAATTTAAGGTAAAAATAATTTTTTAATAATATTAAATGACCTTGAAACATGTAATAACCTTATTGGATGTGTCATGGCCTACCAATAAAATCCATGGGTCAACTTGGAGACCCCATGGAGCCACTCTGGTAGGAAAATAACATTAATAACTTTTTATTTAATGTTAAAATGAAAATGTCACAAACATGTGTTGTTTTACTAAAACAATTGTTAAATGGGGTTACACAAGTCATATTTTTGACTAAAAATATTCATTAGAAATATAAAGAGATTTCATACATCATTTTATTTTTTTTATAATTTTTAGACATTAAATAAATTAAATTATTTACGACACCATGATGATGCAGCGATTGCCTCATTATTTAACAATTTAAATAAAATGAAAAGATAATGTAAACTCTAAGACCTACACTTGTAAAAAAACTATTGTATGCATGTATTTAAAACTATTATCACCTTATCCTAGAAGTATATAATTTTTGGACCTTTAAAATTCGAAAATCATTTTATAACAAAGTAACCTTTTATAACTTTCCAAGAGTACCCCTCCTCTCCCCTTATAAAAGGCCCCCACATATACCACCTTACACATACCTCTCAAGCCTTTGGCTCAGACAAACCCTACTCATTTTGTCTCTACACATCCCTCTCTTACTCCTAGAAGCCTCACTTGGGGCAGAAGTCTTTCCAAGGAATCCTTTGAGCTCAAATCAAAAAGAGTCACCCGATTTAAAGTAGTGTCTTCTTTTGTGTTATTATGTTTTATTTTGCTTCTCCAACCCCATAAAATCTTTCTATTACTTTATTTTGTAACAACAACACTATATTCAATATACTAGGATGTTGTTATGTTAAGGATTAGAGCTAAACTGACACACTCCTTCATCTAATGGTTAAAGAACATAATGTTTCTGTGGATGACAAATTTCTGCCTCACGAAATGATGATTGTTCAATATTATTTTAACACCTTTCATGGTGGCCATTAAGATGTCACTCTATTTATATATGATATATATTATGTTTATGTTTTCCTTATGATTCTGTATTTTTAATTTGTGGCATACCATTATGGTTTCCATTGTGGGTAAAAACGATAATTTCATTTTAGGAAGTGCGGACTACCGCCCCCTCAAAGTGATTTGATTCGTTAATGCCATATGTGGGACATATAAAGGATGGATTTAATGTTATTATTTATTATATTATACTATAATTATAATATAACCTTATATAATTATTATTTCACTCCATTAAATACAAAATAGAAATGAAAGTAGCATTCATGCGTACGTACGACTTACCGTCTCTATGAATGATGCATTTCATTTCTTACCTCTAAATGTTATGTAATATTATAAATTCATGTATATACTGTATATATATGATATATATGATATCTACATCATGAGTATAACTCTGGATATAATGGATACATGAACAACTTGTAATTATAAAGAGTTTATTTTTAACTCAAGTGCCAATGATCGTTAAAACAACCATTATTAACTTAAATAATTACATAGTGTTCATGACAAGGTAATAAGTGATATAAAAGGAATAATGAACTTTAAAAAGGTTATTAAGCAAGTATAAATTAACTCAAGTTTATTATTCAGGACATTAAATAACAATCGATTCAAGTCGGACCCGAGGTATGGGACTTCATCTCAATCTCCTTTCATTGAGGCATATTTTGTTTTATACACAACCTTCTTTTATAAGTAGTATAAACCCCTTTGAATTTTATGTTTATCCAAAAATAATTTTTTTATATGAATCGTTTTACTAAATGACAAAAGGTAATGTTTTTGTCGTACATATGCGGCGACAATGACTTCTCTGCCGCCGTGACCATTATTTGAGTTTCGGATTCCTCTACAAGCCATACCTTTTTTTTAAATGAAAAATAAATACCATGTTTTACTTAACTTTTATTTTGGTATGAAAATGGTTTTCATAAAGTTTTTATATCATTGTGTTGTATTGATATCTTGTTATTGAAAAGTGGAAATGTTATATTTCCTTTATGCATGTTTTATGTGATACGATTATGTTATGGTTCTTGGGCATTGTTATGAAGACGGGTGGTTCTATGATAAAATAAGGGCGGGTGAGCCCGATATAGCTCTCCAATGCATTGGGTAACATAAAGGAGTTAAATTTTAAGGTTTCTCCGAAGAGATTTAGGGAATATACTATGATGGGTATTCCAAACATAACCATAAGGGTTACTCCCTACGTAAGAATGTTATGAATGCCTCAAGTTACCTTTATTTCTTATGATTTCTATGATTTATTCATGATTTGATTAGGTATGTGATTATGTTTTATGAGTAAAGTATGATTCCATGAATGGACTAATGTTTTCATTTCGTACTTTTATATACCTTACTGAGCTTTTTATGCTCATCCCATGTTTTTGAAATGTTTTTCACAGGTCAAGGGAAAGGTACATGATGTGATGATAGTGTCAAGGAAGTGTCAAGAAATAATCCATGTTTTATTTTAAATATGATTCTATTGATGGGAAAAATGAGTACTATCTTTTATGTAACCACTTTGTTTAAATGTGGAATAAAATGAATGTTTTATGATCTAATTCTATAAAACTCTAAACCTGAAAAGATCCTCAACGTGTATTCTTGAAGTAACTCAAGATTAAGTAATGTTTAAGGCTGGGTCCTTATACTATGTGTTGATAAAAGCAATATTTATAAACACTTTTTGAGAGCTGATAAATCAACATATTTTTCAGCAAGAAAAAAGTGTAGATAAAGTCCTACATTTATCAGTGCTTATTACTTAAGTGATGATAACTGATTTATAATTATAAATATAAAAAAACATTGTAAATATATATACACTTAATAAATAAATAAATATATATACTAAAAATATTCCTTTTTAACTATATTAATTATAATTTTTAAATTATTTATTTATAATTGTTGAAATATTTTTGAAAAATAACATTTATATCTATTTTTAAGTGTATATTCATGCATGTACATTAAATATGAGTGAAATTGAATAAATTAAAACTAATTACACTATAAAAATATTGAATAAATGGACAAGTTTTGTGCGTCTTTATTGTATACAAAAATGAATTAATTAAGTTTATGTGAAATTAGTTTAACACACATTTGATCTATGTTAAATTGAAAAATAAAATGACACAATCAATTATATTTCCATTACACTATGAAATTAGTCAGTATTTTTAATTCATATTAAGTTTTAATTATAAACCATTATTCACCAAATTTATAAATATTTTATGTAAAGAACATAAATATTTTGTAGTATATAAATCATATTTATATACATTAATATATATCTATATATTTACTATATACAATTTATTATCATTAATTATCACAATTAAGTAATTAATACATTGTTTAATATTTAATAATGTACAATAAATTCATTCATTTTTATCAATATCTATTTAATTAATATTTTTTTTTATTTTTTAATAAACTTTTTTTATGTATTTAATTATTTAACATTATTTATTCAGACATTTAGTAGAGATAAATAAGAACTAATAAAATATATCTTTATTAGCACTAAAAATAAAGTGCTAGTAAAGGGTACCCTTTACGATCACTAAAAATAATGTTCTGAAAAAACGTAACGTTTATCAGCGCTAAAAAAAAGAACTGATATATGGTAGAATTTATTAGATCTAAAAATTATGTGCTAATAATGGTTCAATTTATTAGTGCTAAAAAATCGCTGATAAAATGTTAAATTTATCATCACTTTCTTTAGCACGGATAAAGATTCCATTTATCAACATTTTTGTATCACTGATAAATACCAGCACTTTTTTACACTGGTTTTCTTGTATTGATAGTGAAATAAAAATAAAGAGATTGGATACCCATCAAATATAAAGGATTTAGTTAAATAAAAGAGTGGAAATTCAACTATTCAACCTATAAAAAATATTTTTGTGACAACCCCTTTGATAAATAAGGATATTATAAGTTTTAAATTTCAATGAACATGGCATATTGAAAGAGAGTTTTTCAATAAAAGTACCATTACCATCAACAATTTTAGTGGATGGGAAACACATGGAGAGTTCTCATAGGAAGAATAAGAAGAATCCCCTGAAATTTGTGATTAAAAATGTGAAAAAATAGTGATATTTATGTCACTATGAGAGTTATCTATGAAAAAATGATTTTTTTAGAGAATTTACTATGATAGAAAATTTTCTATACATGATGAAAGATCTATGGGATGTCTTTTAGG
Source organism: Viscum album (assembly GCA_963277665.1). NCBI lineage: Eukaryota > Viridiplantae > Streptophyta > Magnoliopsida > Santalales > Viscaceae > Viscum > Viscum album. The sequence continues at coordinate 2,077,784,601 of OY728141.1, read as the reverse complement.
GTTATTATTTATGGAGGAAGCTATAAAAATGTGGCGAGCGTAGATTTGGTGCAGTAGTTGGAACCACAAACCTTGAATAATTAATATTCGTACTAGAATTAGTGATTGAGAGAGTATGACTTGCTAAAAGTGGAAAAAATGATGGAAGGTATTATTCATCACAAGTAATATAATTATTATGTATTGTTTTATGTTTTTTATGAATTTGAACTATTTTATATGGGGTTAAATGTGATTTTATGATTTATTTGTTACTCATGAAGGGTTCTTGAAATATCACTCTTTTTTACTCCAACGGAAACCTGTAACCCTCAACACCATTTCATCCAAAAATATCAATTAAGATCATGTATTTAGTTAAAAAATAGTGATAGATCGAAATTAAATGGAATATATTCAAATAAGTCTAGATGAATGATATATTAAATAAATTAATAAGAGTATAAAAAGAATGGAGTTCATGGAAAAATTATAAGGGAAAAGAATGTAATTGAGGAGAGAAATTTTTTATTTAAAAAAATATGTTGCTAAGGAATCTTTTTTCTCATATAAATCTCTCCTCACAATCATGAAGACATTTGTTTTTCTAAACACTAATTTCATAAAAACTTTTTTGAAATTATTTTTATTCAATATTTTTGTAGTACAATAATTTATTTAAGAGGAGAATCCATTGGGTTCTCCACCCATTAGGGGAATCGAACATCAAATTTACCCCGTACCACTAACATCCCTACTAAAACATCATGTATATCACAACAACCCATATGGGAAGAAATAAATTCAAAGACATGTTAAAGAGAAATTATACATGGGATATATCAAAGATATGCTCTATTTTTGTGTTCTATAAGTTCTTTTAGTAACCAACAAGTAAATTACATGGATAATGTTAATTAAAAAAAGTACATAAATAAAATCATAGTCAATTATCATCATCTTATCCTTATGTTAGATGATATTATAAATGAATTAAATGGAATTATAATTTTCTCATAAACATAATTAAGAAGTGGATACCACGAAATTATGAAGAAATAATAACATGAGTGTAAAACTGTATTTATAAATATTATGGATTTCATAAATAAATAGTCACACTAGTCAGTCTCACCAATGAACCTAGAAATATTTTTAAGGTTAATAAATCATATATTTTAATAATATATTGAATAATTTATTTTAGTTAACTTTGCCTATTTTTTTTGTTTAGTCGATCTTTGAGAGAACAAGTATACCACTTATGAAAATTAATAAAGTTATTATGAATGGAAAATTTTCTTAGAATCTTTAAATTTTTTATTTTTTTCTTGATAAAATTGTTTTCATTGGAATTTTTGTAAGAGGTGATGAATTTTAGGTAAATAATGAGAAGATCAATTCTATCACACCATGAAACTTAATCAACCCTTGATTAAAAGATTTATAATCATGGGTAATTTTTTTTACAATTTTTTAGTCATTTAGGTTTATAAATTTATATAATTAGGAAATCCATTACATAAAAAAGTTGACACAACCATATCATTTACGTTTTTTTCTCAAAAAAACTGTTTCTTATATCTACAATATGATTTTATTCTTAATAAAACATTCTTCTTTTTAGAAAAATATTAATTTCATAATATTTGTGGCAATACTAACTCGTGTAACCCAAAGATAGTGAATATTTTATTAATTTAGAATAGATAAAATTATTCTCACTATGAAAGATCGGTCAGTTTAATAGTCATGTAAAAATACATACACACATGATTCCCATATTACAATAGAACTATAAAATATATTGAATGAGAAAAATTCTTTCATATCTGATATTATTTAACATATTTATTCATATACTAGAGGAAAGAAAAAAATAATTTGTGATCTATGATTCTCAATAAGATTTATCTACATTATGCTTCAATAGGAATCAATATGGAACAATCAATATGGAAATGTAAATAACTGATATCACATGCCATTTAATAAATAATTTGAAATCAAAATGAATCCATGGATAATAGTAAATGAATTCACAATGAAATAAATTTTTTAATATTAGACATTATGATTTCAGAAATCATGATTTCTATACCTTTAAAGACTTATGTCAATATAAATTAATTGATGGGTTGATATACAATAGAAATCCATTTAGGGTTATCTTAATGATTTGTCACATGATACCTATTAATGCATCAAGGAGATATCTAATTCTAAACCCCACCCATTATTCCATGTATAATGCATTCTTTATATATTGATTGCTAAAAAGTAATTCACAAACAATATGGATTATCAACATGTTTTCATATCAATTAATGAAAACATATTATCTATAATTCCCCAGTCAATCAAATGAATTTCAAAATAAAACACCCTATGTATAAATATTATACATTTTATGAAATAACCATAAGGATGATATAAAAAATATGATTATTGATTGAATATTTAATAACCAACAATCACAAGAAATTGAATGTTTCAAGATAATGTTAATTTCTATGACATTAATCATCAGATGAGACATGGCCTTCAGAAAATGTTAATTTGGTAGAAAAAATTACTCTTGTATGGAATACATGAAAATAGAAACGAAAAATTGAAAATATGTTTTCATTAAAGTGTTTAATTTTTAAAAAAATTGATAAGTTTTATAATAAACAAATGGACATAAAATATTTATGGAATAGGTAATGTCTATTAAGACTCTATACATTAAAATAAAACAATCTTTTTGATTTTCAGAAAGAATGCTCAGAATGAACCTTTTATAATTTTTTTGAAACATTAATTTAAAACCATATAAAAGTTAAATGGTAACTTAAAATTTCTTTGATAAATCATTTTATTTATAAAAAAATTCATTTGTAAAATAATTTTGAAAAATATGGATATAGAAGTAAAATATACCCAATCAATAACATGAATAATATCTGATTTTCATTTAAAAATACTTCTTGAAAGTGTAACAAGAATTTAATAGTTAATCATCATGAATAAATTTATATTAATTATAAAAAACTAAAATGGGTATTATATACAACTCATAAAAATAAATAGGTTCATAATACCATATATGTCTCAATGGAGTAGAAAATGAGATTAAATCCCTTACCTTAGCTCTTACTTATCATGTACCTTATTTATATTCCAAAGTAATAAAATTATGTTTTTTATTTAATAGTTTTGTGAACCTTTTTCATGTTTATTATTCATTTTATTTTAGTTATTTCAATGTTTTATTCAATTACACACTAAATTAAGTTCATTGTACATTTTTTGACAATATTTGACTCATATGTCCAAAATGAATTAGGTAGGTTAACTATGGCCCAAAAGGTCATTATTTTATAACCCCAAAATAAATAATAATGAAATAATTTTAATTTTTATAAATCAATTATACTTTTAAATACATTCAAATAATATTCCTAATAAAAAAGATCGTTGTTACATTCATAGAGATAGTAGGTCGTACATACGAATGAGTAACATTTTCCAATTTTCGATAGTCACGATAAAAAGAATTTAAGTATTATTTTATCTTAAAAATGAAAATTAAATCCTAAATACTATATTATTTATTTAAATATATATATATATATATTATTAATGTGATGTGTTGGTGAAAATGAATAACATCACTTCATGGTGGTGGTAGTCCACACATATGCATGAATAATGTTATTATTTTCTATTGAAAGTGAAGGTAAGAATATATATGATATATTAACTTTAAATAATGATACATATGTATTTAATATCATATATATATATATATATATTAAATCCTTCATTATTAGAATACATGATAGGTGGTGATGGAATATGAGTTACATCGGTTTGCGAGGCGGCAGTACACCGTACACACGAACGGTCATTTCGTTTCCCATTTTATGGACGAGGAAATTGATATAGGTTATTACATTAACATAATAATATATCAATATATGGGCTATATTTATGTTATTAATTTGTCATTATTGAATAATATTTGAAGTGGGTTGAAGAATAAATAAGATAAACATGCTCAGGTAGGAATTATACCACTTCTTCAAAAAACCTCATTACGATTATTCCCAAATACTTTCTAGACTGAAAATTTGATGAAAACATGGAATCTATGATTTTGAAAGGGTTTTTATGAGGTTATTTTTGTAGGTATATTACAAAAAAAAGTTTTATGTGTAATGAAAAGAGGAGTGGATATTCCCATTTATAAATGTGGGGAGGGCCACAATGGAAATTTCTTAATGTATTAAAATAATGAGAAATAGTTTTCATATTAAAATGGCTCTAAACTGATAAAATTGAAATATATGATGAGTATGTATCGAAATACTATCATCAAATTAAATTTTAAAATGTTTTTTTCATTTTCTTACACTTATCTTTTATTTTTAACCCCTCATTAACTATTTTCACAATTACAACACTATTAAAGTTTTTGTACCCTTTAATTGCCTATAATGTTACAATAAAATGACAATCAAAACATAAATAGTCCATTTTTTGTTTTTAAACCATATAACTTATAATTGATTTAATATAATATTTATATTAATTTTGAATCATTTAATAAAATATTATTTATTATAAAATAACATTCATTTTTTCACTATTCACTTAATATTAATTTAAATACATGATGTCATATAGGGAATTAGAAATTAATAATTTTACAAATAACTATCATGTTATATTTATAAAAAAATTCATCTATTATAATAATTCTTTTATATTATATTCGTTTTATTAAATTTAATATATTCCATTTTATTTCTCTATTAATTAAATAAATTTTGTGTTGTAGTTACATAAGAATTTATGGTAAATATTTCATCAAAAAAATTCTAAATAAATTATCCTGATAAAAAATAATCTATTTTTCAAATTACTATATATAATTAAACATATTATTTATTTATCCCAATCATAAAATACTTTTGATATTAAAAGAATAAAAGTGACATTTTTGTCATTATCTGTCACTTAAATATTTTCAAGGTCAAAATCATATCCAAATGGATAAAAAAGGTTATCTTTTATAATTTTGGATGATTATGGATGAAATTGAAACGTACAACATATTTATAGAAGTTTTTGGTTGAATTTTAATGACTTATCACATTATTTTCAACCTTAATTAACCAATTTACCCTTATTGTGGTGAAAATTATTCAATATAGTTACCGTTACTAATCAATTGAAATAATAGGGTCCTATGTACCAAATACAGACCTACTTATTTTAAATATAGAATCTATTTTTTAAGACTCATTTTCAATAATTGGATGAAATTAATTTGAGATTAAAATGATAATAACAATGAAAATTTTTTTCCTCTAAAAAATTCCTTTTGAAGTATAAAAATATTTTCTGCTTTATGGGATTACATATGATCGATTTTTTTGGCTCAAATTTGGTAGCAATATGAAGTGTAATTAACTTATGGAGGAATTATCCAATGCTATTTTTAGTGGTAAAATCAAGAATATTCTATATATAGTAGTTGGGTCTATGTTTTCATCTATTTGGAATACTAGAAATGCCAAACTCGTTGATAGAATCCATCACTATATTTACATGAGAAAGATCACGCTGCATAAGGATGTCTATGATGTATCCATTATACGAGTACAATTTATTTGTAACTCTATGCATGACTAAAATATTCTCATATTATTGGGTGATGCGGGTCAATTAAAGAAGCCTTGAATGATCAAGATCATTCACTGAATCCATCTCATCGGTCATTAGATTAATGTCAACTTGAAGGGTGGTACCCCTATAATGCCTACGCACTCAGGTTGTGGTGGTTTCTTTCACACATACATCGGTTTTATCAAAGGGTGTTTCAATCACAACACTAATATTGGGATAGCATATAAACCTAAATTATTGGGTATAGTTCAGGCAATTGGTTATGCTGTCCATTATAATTGGAATTATTTTTGTCTTGAATCTGACTATGATCTAGTTGTAAAGTAATTTAAATTTAAAACAAGGTATGTTCCATGGAGAAATTTTCCTCAGTGGATTGAATGTATCAACAATCCTACTCACATAAATATGGTTATCTCGAATGCATAACTGAGACTATCCAACTTGGGGATATGTTATCAAAGAATTTTTTTATGGAAACAGATTTAATGTGGTCCTGCAAGATCCTATAGTACTATGATTATTTGATGGATGTATATATGTTTGGGGTAATTTACTCCTATTTTTGTAATAATCTCTTATAACCTGGACTCTTCCTCTTCAGTTTTTGTACATGTTTTTCAGGACCCTTTTTGTCTAGGTCCAGAGCTTTTTTGGGTATAAAAATATTTTCATACCAAAATTTAGACATAAAATTCACCCTAAAGATAATAATTTAATTATTAATAATATAATTTTACTAATTATTATTTTAAAAAAAATTAATACAAAATTTAACCCTGTAAATTTTAGAAATGATATTGCATTTTTTATTAAAAAGAAGTATTTCTCCCATGTCATTGTAAAATGAAACATTTTAAAAACATTCCAAAAATTCACCTTAAAATAATTTATATATTGTTATTTAATTTTCTAATTTCATTTCATCAAAGAATTTTTTTTATAAAATTTGGAACAAATTATAATATTATTTTATAAAAAATCAGTAAAAATTATTTATGAAGAAGACATATTTTTGATGAATAAAATGAATTAGTTTAAAAAATTATCTTTATTTCCTAAGACTTAATAAATAAATTATTATTTAGTATTACATACACATATATATATAATAATTTTTTTATTCTTATTCATACATTTCTATTAAATAGCTAGGCTATATTGATTATAATTAAATAAATATGCTTCATGGTTCGTTTACACATGGTGTTGTGTGTTATATATGTTATCAAACATAGTGTTCTTTTAAAAACTCAAGATATTAAATTCTTCCCTCATATAATATTTTTTTCCTCATAATTTTCATGGATATTACCTTCTAAATTAATGATTATGGATTTTAATCATAACATCCTTATGTTTCCACATTTCTTCCACCATTTTTTGATTTCTTGAATGTAAATTTACCATTACAGTAATCTGATTCCTCAATAATTAATCGTTAGTTTTAGGACTGAATATAGGATCTTAGTGGAGTGATAGATCTGGTTTTGGTTGTATTTCTTCAACATTAATCACATTTGTTGGTTATTTTATGTACTTTTATAACAAGGAGATATGGAACACGTCGTGCAGTTTAGAAAGTATTCATGGAATTTCCAATCTGTAAGCCACATCTCAAATTATTTTGCTAATTTAAAAATTATTGATGTATCTAGGGATCATTTTTATCCTCTTATCAAACTTTATAATACCCTTTTATGGAGATAAATTCCAGAAATTATGATCTTCAAATTAAAATTCTTAAGATTTCCTTCTTATTTTTCTGTATATCTCTTTCTCCTACTTTCATCAACATTAATTCAAGTCTGAATAACCTTTATGTTTGATAATATCTTTTCAACATGTCTAGGACCTTAAATCTTCCTTTCACCAACATCATCCCAATAGTTAGGAGGGTTAAATTTATTTTTATATAATTATTTATTCTATAATATTTTAATACTTTAATGGAAGCTATTTTTATAAGAATTTTATATTAAAATAAAAATATTGACCCGATATACCTTTAAAGTTAATTCAGAATAAACTCAACATGTCTTCTAATGTTTGAATAGTCCTTTTAGTATTCCCATCATTTTGGGGAAGATATGTGGTGCTCAAATGATGTACATTATCAAAATACTTCTAAATAATTTTCCATAATTTAAATGTAAACAATAGATATTGATTATACATATTTGAAAAACATACACCAATATGTATTAAAAATTCATTAATATAGAGGCTTATGAGGAACTGAGGAGGAAAATATCCTATTATAGAATGGAAGTGTGCATATTTTGTGAGGAAATAAATATTTACCCTTGTTAGATTATTGTTTCTAAGACTCTTTGGTAATCTACCTACATATTCCAAAGTAATTTCATCTCATTTTCACATAGGAATGGGCAGGGGATTAATAAATCTTGTAGGATGACATAACTCTACCTTCAATTGTTGACAAACCAAAAATATGGACACATATTAGGTAATTTCCTACCATATATTATCCCAGAAAAAATGTTCCTTAAAATATTTATACATTTGTTGTGCTTACAGGGGGTATAATAAATTTGAACTATTAACATCATATAATAATTACCTTTTTAGCTCATGTATAGTTGGAACAAAGAACTCTTTATAAATTTCAAAATTCCATCTTCATATATAATGTTTCCAATTTTCCCATCATTTACATCGTTAATCTTCTTTTGAAAATTCCTATAACCAGGATGATAAAATGTTTACTTTTTGAATAATGATGGTTTCAAAATCATTTGAAAATGGAGTGTTGTTTCCACTTCCATAAAATTCCAATATCCATCGTTAATAAATCTCTTAAAATATGATCTTTCTCAATCATAATTTTTTACATACATCCATTATATTTTCTTCTTAATGCATATATTACCTTATTTTCTTTCCTTATGTGGTATTGTATTTAGTTATTATAATCCATGAGTTGATCAGGCCATTGTATTTATCACATGATGAGCTCTTTATGTGAAAATATATATTTAAGAATCTTATGATTTGTTTAAATATCATATTTTTCACCACATGGATAATGTTTCTATATCATCAATGTAAATATTTTAGCTTATAACAAAATATCATTAGGTGAATAGTTAAATTCATATGTCTTCAAATACCTTGATGAATAGGTAATAACTCTATCATTCTGTATGAAAAGGCAACCATTCCCCTTCCTTGATGAATTACATTATACCACAAAGACATTATTTCCTAATGGTAGTGTCAACATAGGAGCATTGTACAATCTCTTATTCAATTATTTAAAACATTCTTCACATTACATTATCTATATAAACCTAACTTATGTACCTATACTCTTAGTTAGTGGGTTATCTAATCACAATTTTTTAAATTAAACCACCTACTAAACCTTGAAAATCAATGAAATAAGGTTCTTGGTTATGTTTTTTAGTGTGGGAAATTATTTGAAGATCATTTTCATTGATATATCAACTAAGATTCCATACTTGGAGACAATAGATCCAAGAAAATAATCATTATAAATCCATAATTCACACTTGATAAATTTACAATATAACCCTTTTCTTCTAATAGTCACATGAATTATCATCAAGTGATTCTCATGGTCCTTATATATTTTTAATATTTCAAGATATCAAAAATAAATACCACAAAAGAGTGATCAATATTATCCTTGAATACACCATTAATTAGATCTATAAAAGAAAAGGGTACATTAGCCAATCCAAATAGAATTTCTATAAACTCATAATGTTGATACAATGATCAAAATGTTTTCTTTGGAATATATTGCTTCATTACTCAGAATTGATGATACCCAAAAAAAATTAATATTTAAAAAATAATGTTCTATATGAATTTGATTTTATATTTCATAAATGCGAGGTAGAGGATAATTTTTTTTATCATAATAGCATTTCTTTCCCTATAATAAATTCACAGCCTCATAGATGCATCCTTCTTCATATAAAAAAGTACAAGGGATCCCCTGGTGAACAAATAACTTTTCAAAAACAACTATAGTTATTTATTTAACTCCAATAATTCCATAATGTCCATTTAATATGGATTTTTTGATATAGTTATTTCATCATGGATTAAATTAGTTTAAAACTCTACTTCACATTATGGTGTTTGTTAAGGTAATTCCTTAGAAAATACAACAATATATTCTTTTACAATAGGTACATCAGAAATTTTAAGATTAATATTTCTATTTGTATATTTTTTGTGATCATATTCCCTAATATTTTCATTTAGAAGAGCTACTAGGATTTAATCTATATGTGACTTAGAAGATGGAGCCCCCCCTCTAAATATAAGGAATACTACAACCTAGTTGTGAATGATAATTTCAACCTCATTGTAAAAACTTTTTCATTATATTTTAAAATATAACCCACAACAATTATTATATCAAAATCAACCATAGGTGTTTAAATCAATTTTATAAGTAGATTATTTATATGTTTCATAATGGGAACGAACTAACACATCCTTGTTTCAATGAGACATCCACTAGGTTTTTTGACTGATAACTCCCTTTATAAGGTATTAGGAAAATATATTATTTTAATGGAAAATAGGGTAGATATAAAAGTGTGTGAGGATCCATAATAAAATAAATAGTTTGATATCTTCAAGGCTCTAATATACCTAAAACCACATCTTTAGGAATCCTCTGCTATAATGACCGTATAGGCTTGAGTTTCTCTCTATGGCATGTTCTATAGTAGATTCCCTTGAAACATAGGCCATATATTGTAATAATTTTCATTTTATTTATAGTTGAAACTTTTAATAGTAAAGTTCTCTTCATTAACCATACATTCATTATCAATATGACCCTTATCTCCATATTTGTATCAAACTCCCATCACCTTCTTAATTTTTCCAGGACTTTTCTTTCCAGAGTTTTTACATCATATGAATTTCATCATTTTATTCTTATTCTTTGTTGTTTTACATTTTTATAGGAGCTTAACTATCCTTTTATTCTCATGATTTCCCATGAAATATATGATATAAACATTCATTGTACTACTTAATGAAATGTGATACTATATAATCATATGATGAAAATCATTGACAAACTAGTTCCCACCCAAAACTTGGATTAAGAAAATAAAGGAAATTTTCAATCTTAATTTATGGATTATTAATGTAGTCTAAATCATTCATGGATAATCTTATGATGTTAGTATCATATTTTCCACACTTTTTCCCTCCATTAACATTAATGTGACGAACTTACTATTTATTTTATATTCTTGTTCTTGGTGGAAGTATTTCTAAAATATAATCATATTAAAATTTCTACATTCCATAATATCTATTTCAATATAATCTTTAGTGTTTTGGATAAATGACCACCATTAATATGTATATCTTTTAATACAATACACTTCTATAATAACTTTTTCACATTCATCACATCCCAAAGCAAGGAATATCTCTTTGATAGAGTTAATCCATTAATGAGTTACCGATGGATTAGTATTTCCACAAAAAGAAGGTGTCTTATGACACATGAAGTGATTTTATATAAAATATTATCACTATGGAATAAAATTTTTTACCATCTGAAAAAGGTTATTCATTATAACCTGAGTAAGTTTCCTTAATATATCCATGATATCCTCAATTCCAATACCACATGTGTTGGTTTTCTCTATAGAGAAGTATCTACATTATCTACAGGGGTTGATTCCATTTATCATATTTAGAAACATCATTGAATAATTACACACATTGATTTATCTAGTAATAATCCTGAATACTAACCCATAATATAAAAATCCACTAATAGTAAAAATTCTCAAATAATATAAGGCATTATCATTGATCTTATGTTGTCTCTATTTATTTTCAACCTATTTCAAAATATTTATACTAATATTGGTATGATACAAACTATAAAAATCCCAACTGTAGTTACCTATAAATAGTGGCTATATTATTACATTGGTATAGATGAATGGGATCACACTACGTAGGATTGATCAGTATACCAGTCTTGGAAAATTAGATATACACATGATTCCCATATTACATTTTAAATATAAAATACATAGTATGAAAAAATTATTTTATTTTTATATAATTTATAACATCCTTTTTCATATTATGGAGAAAATAATAAAAAATAATGCGTTACATGAGACTCTCAATAATAGTTACATAAATTAGAATCTATCATGAATCAATAAGGCAGAATCAATATGTAAAAGAAAATAAATGAAAACATTTAATATTTAACCAATAACATGACCTTGAAATTAATCCATGGATAACATCAATGTATTACTATCAAGAATTATAGTAACTAAATTCTTAGTGAATGAAAATTTTAATATTTGATATGAGGATTTTAGACATCATGATATCTGTAACGTCAATGCCTTGTCCCAAGATATTTTTATTGATAGGTAGGTATACACTAGAAAACCATTTAATACTAACTTATAGATTTGTCTCATGATTCATATCAATGTTTCAAGGGACAATAAAATTATCTTCCCAACTCGTTATAGCATATAAAATGCATTCATTATATATATAATTATAAATTTAAATTCATTAACAATATTCATTTTCAATAATTTTCTATATTGAGTAAATAATATAGATTATCAGCAATTCCCCAATCAATAGAATAACATTCAAAGTAAAACTCCATATATAAAAATTTTATATTGTTTAAGAAATTAGTGTATAAGAGATACAGGAAATATGTATATTTTTGGTAAATTTAATTAATAACTATCAAAATAATGTGAATTTGTTAATTCAATGTAAATGTACACAAGATTAATCAATAAATGAGATATAGCAATAAAAATGGTAAATTTTATAATAAAATCAATCATTTTAATCAATAGATGAAAATTAAAATGAAACTCTTAAAATATTTTTTAATTAATGAGTTTTATTTTTTAATACGGTCTAAAATATATATAAGAAACAAAAGAATATAAAATCGGTATAATGACATGAAAGTCCATTAATGTTTTATACATTAAAAGAAAATATTCCATTCAATTTTTTATAAAGAATTTTGAAAACTATACATTACAAAAAGATTAAAAATATTCCTGTTAAACCATCTAAAAATTCAAGGATAACACAATTTTTTAATTAATCATTTTTGTAATAAAAACTAACTTTTGAAAAAAAATGAAAAATATTGATATGGAAGAAAAATATACTCTGTCAAAAAGAGAAATATTATCTGATTTTATTTTAAACATAATTATTGAAAATATTACATTAATTTATTAATTAATCATCATTAAAAAATGGAGATTCATTTTAAATCAGTAAAATGGAAAGTATATACACCTCATAATAATAAACAGAGGCATAAAACCAAATATGTTCCAATGGAGTGGAAATTGAGGAAAAATCCCTTACCTTATGTCTAACTTGTCATATATATTCATTATATTCTAGAATAATAAAGTTTTATTAATTATATACCATATTAAGTAAACTTTTCAAGTTTACTAGTCATTTTATTTTATTTATTTTTTTGTTATATTTTATTACTCACTCTCTTAAGTTCATATTAGACAGTTAGATGACATTCTTCTCATATCTCCAAAATGAATTTGGTAGGTTGACTATGGTGAAAGGGGTAATTATATCATCATCTCAAAAATATTAATCCTTATAAAATTTCAATTTTATACATCAATTATACTTTCAAAACCAATCAATAAATATGGTTGAGAAAAATGAACTACGTTACAATCTTGGAGACGGTGGCTCATACGTACGCATTACTAATGTTTTCAATTTTTCGACGATCATGGTGGAAATAAGGTAAATATATTTTTGTTTTTATATAAATATAATTATATCATAAATAAAATATTATTTGTTAAATAATACATTAATTACCATTCAAGTGATGTTATGGTGGAAAACAAATCACATCACTTCGTGGAAGTGGTCGTCTATATATACGCACAAAAGATGTTATAATTTTTCAAAAAATTATAATTTATGAATATAAATGATATATTAATATTATATAATTATAAATATATTATTAATTTCCTAAAAATTTGTTAAATCCATAATTATAACCAACCATGAGAGGTGTTGATCGAAAATGAATTACATCTTTTCGTGGGGTGGTTTTCTATCGTTCATGTGATTGGCTATTTCATTTTTCATTTTATGAATGAGGACATGGATTTTTATTTTTAAAATAATACAATAATTTATAGTTATATTATAGATATGTATTTTATTATATTTTCAATTTTGACAATTATTGTTAGGAGGTTGAAGAAAAAAAATCTAAGTTAAGAATGATAAATCTTCTTCGAAAAACCTCATCGTGATTTTACCTAAAGACTTACGATTGGATTTATGGTCAAAAGGGACTTTAGGATGTTATTAGTGATTTAAATAAGGTATTTTGGTAGTCCTTGAAAGAAATTTTTTAAACCAAGAAGAAAAATAGGAGATGTGGTTCCTCTTTATAAGGGTGGGGAGTGGTGCTTTTAGAATCTATTAATATATTAATTTAATATAAAACAATTATCATATTATAATGGATCCAAAATTATATAATTATAATATAGTATTATTAATAATAAAAATTTTACAATTCAATAATGTTTTGAAATTTTTTTTGTTATGATTTACCCTTATCTTTTAGTTTTAACCCCTCATTAACCCTTTTGAAAATTGCCTCATTATTAATGTTTTGTACCATTCAAGAGTAAATATTTTTAACTAATATGAAAAAAGGGATCATAAATAAAAAATTTATTCTATTTTAAACCATATCACATTAATTTGGTTGAATATAATATTTATAAAAATTTTAAATCATTTAATAAAATATTATTTATTATGAAATATCATTAATTCCATTTTCAATGTTATTCATTTAATATTACTTTAAATGCATCAATAAAATGTCGGAATTCAACTATAATGCATTTATAAATTATTATAATGTTATATATATCTAAAAAATTATAGGAATATAATAATACTTTCTATGTATATTAGTTTTATTATTTTTAAAAGCATTAATTTTATTTTTCTATTAATTCTATAAATATTGTGTCGGAGTTGTGCACCCAATTAAAATAATTATTATATCACTAAAAATTAAGAATAGATTCTGTTAAAAATAATAATTTATCATTAAATGGCCATTTATAATTGAACATATGTTTTATTTATTCTAATTGTAAAATATTATAGATAATAAAAGAATAAAAGTGACATTTCTATCTTTATCTATCACTTAAATATTATAAATATAAAAATCATATCCAAATGGAAATGAGGTGTCATAAACCAACCCAATATAAGGATCAAGACACAACTACCACAGGCCCACCTCCATAGTCTAGGGTATTTCCACTAGCACTGATGGAATAACTAACACAGGTCGACCTTTACCTAAGTACATGTACACAGACACATAACTATCTTGATGTAGAGTTGATGAGGAAGTAAAAGTAAAGGATGTAGAATATGAAAGGAAAAAATGAATTAAGAACCTCCAGATAGTAGAAGAGTACAATAATGTCAACTGAAAAGTAAAGGGAAAAAATACACACCCAACAAGAAAGATTTCCCAACATAACAAAAATCGCAAGTAAAATGCTGAGAGATCCTCGCTTTAAATCTCCATGATATGACCACCATACGCCGTCCAAATTACCAGGTATCCCTAAGCTCCTATGAATTCACATCTGACCATTCCGTTATCTGCATAAGACAAAAAACATGCAGGAGAAGACCAAGAATGGGTGTGTATATACAATTCCAATAGGACACCCCAAAATCTAAAGTGGCAGTAAAAGATAAAATAGTAAAATAATTACTATAGTTTATAAATTGGATGTAGTGAAAGAGAACATCTCAACCCAAACCAGGAGAGGGAAACCTCATCTAAATATAAGGGGATCAGAAAAGTGTGTAGATGAACAAAATTTTGAGACTTTACCACAGATAGTAGGATATTAGACTCATCCAACCATGACAAGCTAAACATGGATAACACGTGGCATACCCCATGAGTCTTCACACCTCATGGAATGATAGTAACCACATAAAATGGTATGAAGATAGATGAATATATATATATATATGTCTGTATATATTCAAAGTAAAAATAATCCCAAATGAGTGAGTAAGGGGACCTACATCTTGAAGACCACCTCAAGCATAAGATTGACCATTTGTTTTTAAAGTCCATCAAGGATGTACATCACCTCACTCATCTTCCTAAAATTAATCTTCTGAGTAAATACATACCTCTTCACTCCACTTCATAGTTGATGGTTAAAAAAATTAGAGTACCCGAACCCTAGTGTGTTTATTAGGTTACAATCTATAAGTAACCTTAGAGGACCCAATGCCAAGCTGAAGGTGGGTTCCACTCTAGTGTCACGGGATCTTATTCCCAATCTGATAGGGGGTTCCAACCGGTAGGTAGAGTAACCATGACTATAATGGTTATGGGTTCCACTATATAAATGATGGTCTTTCACCCTGATGTGACATGGGTTCCACTCTGGTCATCAATGGATTTTACCAAATTTGATAGGGGTTCTATTTTTTAGGCAGAGGAAGCACACCCATACTCATGGGGGGTTCTACTCTATAGGTTGAGGATTTGTGCCCTAGTGTGACAGGGAGTTACAATATTGTCATCAAGGTCCCTATACCAATTTGATAAGGGGTTCCACTCGGTGGGTAGAGGACCTGCACCCATACTGATGGGGGGTTCCACTCTATAGGTTGAGGACTTGTGCCCGGGTGTGACAGGGGGTTCTACCATAGTAACTGAGGATGCACACCATTTTTGATAGGTGGTTCCACTCTGTAGGTAGAGGACATGAACCCTTAATGATGGGGGGATTTCACTCTATAGGAATCCTTTGGTGATCATACCTAATCACTATTTCCTTAGAGCATCTCTTAACCAAGTTTCATGCTCGAAACATTCCACATCACATCCAAAAATACACAACTTAGGGAAGCATCATGTTCTACATGGAAAACACTGGTGATAGGATACTTGTGGTCCAAAATACTAGTCCAAACGAATGGGATACAGAACCTTGAAGTTTCCTCAAAAGGACATAGGTAGTATACAGTAGTGATGGGACCCACATGATGTATGGTCATACTCCAACTCATAATCATGTCCCTTTCCAGAACATAGATACCACTCCATTTAGAATTACATGTCATGCAAGTGGAATACATGATGTGTCCATGCTATCTAGGACCAATATTTGTCCTTCTTTCATGCTTATGTTCTTAAAACCATTTCCATGAACTCAAGTACATGGCATGCCTCTTCACATGGGGTGCCACCCATGTGCTCTGGTCGTGTTTGTGTGCTTCGTTACACGACCATGTGAATGACCATGTACTCCCACATGGGTTATCTTTAGTGTGATTCACTACACGGCTTGACCATCTGGGAATGCGGAACATTTCATATTGGAGGGAAACATGCAATTCCATCATTGTGATTTTATAACACCATAGAAGTCGCTTCCAAGGGCCTGCACTCTTTGCGTTAATCATGGTACACAATGTGTTGTCGGGGTTTTCAAAAAATTTCATATTTGTGATCTATGATTCAATTCAGGTCCTACTTCATATACAACATTTTTTCATCTATGATTAGCAAATGTAGCAACCATTCATTATTTCTGGCCATCCAGAAGCCAGAAGTATGATCTCATCAATGCATAAGAGTTCTTTTGTGAGTTTTCCACATCTCTAAACATTTATTCCCCATGAATTAGATATCCAATCATCGAAAAAAACATCCATGACCTATAATAATCCATGATCAGTGTCTTATTTGTCTTCTCATCCCTTTATCCTAAATATTTAATGATTTTGGGGGTCCGATCGAGCTTATTACCGCCCAAAAACATCGAACTTGGACTATGGGGTCCAACCTATGAAGAACGCCAATAGATTGGGGGGAGTCACAAGAACATTTTTTTTAAATATTTTTTACCTAGAGTAATTTTCCAATGATCAAGAAATCGGATAGTTTGGGTTAGATGAAAAATGAAATAATCTAATTTAATCGATACATAGAAGCATGCAAAGGCTTCACTTTGTGATGATCCAAGAAAGGGATCGATATTGACAAGAAATTTAATAAAAAAGGATATAAACCACAAATTGATGAGTAATACCTAGGGATTGGATCATTTTTAATTAAATATTTAACTCTATAATGATAGAAGGAATTCATTGAGTTTGAAAATTCCAGAACTTCTTTGATCTAACTTTTCATCGTCGTGTGAGGTGATTCTCCAATGGGAATATGGACAGATTATTTGGAACCCTATAAGGTTTTATCAAACAAACCCTAAAGGAATCACTATAAAAGTGTATTTTTATAAATTTATTTTAGGTTAAAAATGACTGAATGAATTAATGAATTAATTAATTAATTAATCCACTGAATTTACCTCCAACGAGCGAGATGCCCGAAGACCCCACGTCGGCCTATTTTTGGTCGTCCTTAGGGTAAACATTATATTCCATACTCAACATTGGTGTAGGATTTATAATTGTAGACTCTATTTAACATTTATCCCATTTTAAATAATAAACCATGATTGAAAACCATAAAATATTGGTCATATTTGTATAAGATCAATTCTGGGCACACCAGTCCTTTGAATCATACGTTGTCTCAGTTCTTAGCTCTGAAAATACATATATAAATATTTCTATGTATGAAAAAAATTTGGTCCTAAATCATTCTATCCTCTAATATTTTCATCCTAGAAAAGAAAAAATAAACAATAAACTCATCATATTAAGATTCCATCTAGATCTCCCACTCCTAGGAACTCTACTGTACATTTTTTTACTTCCACAACACAAAAACCAAAGATATGGACCATCCACACATGCCCCCTTCTATCAATCCTTGATCATCACCGAGTGATATAAAAATGTGGATCCATCCTTGATGTCTATATTGGACCATTCATTGATATTCAAGGGGTCATGAACATATCTCCTCTTATGTAATACCTATAAGACATCATGAATCTACTCTAGTTGTGGAAGTAGGGAGAGGTGGTAAGAAACCTCTCAAACCCTCTGCACAATATTGAACAGCCTAAAGAACCATGGGGATAACTTTCTCCCTAGTTGATCCTATTCAAAATTCATCATTGGGATACTCTAATGAAAACATGTTCTCCCTGCTCGAACCCTAAGGGCCTATAATGGTGATCTTCACAAGATTTTGGTCTACTTTGAGCCATCCTCATCTTCCCATGGATGACCTAGGCCATCTTCATTGTGACATGGACCATATTAGGTCCCAAAAGAGATATCTCTCCAACCATTATATCTACTAAGGGTGAATGAAAGGGAATCTCATATAGGGACTTAAAATGTGTCATTATGATAGTAATGTGGTAGAGTTTGTTGAATAAAAAATCTACCAAAGGCATGTGATCCTCCTATATCCAGCTAAAGTCCAACATAAAAGCCCTTGTAATATCTGCCAAAAACTGGATAATGGACTTTGTGTGACCATCAGTATGGGGGTGAAAGGTTGTACTCATACTCATTTGGGCCCCTAATTCCTTCTATAGGCTTCTTTAAAAGCATGATGAAAACCATTATTAATGATAAAAGATATTTATTGAGGGAACCCAACAAATTAAAATGATCCCCCTACATAAAAATCCACAAACTCTCTACAAAAACTCCTCCATAATTTCAAGTAAGTGTGCCAACTACTTGATTCAGTTCCCTATCACCAAGATGGATTCATGGAACTTCAACTTATGTGAAAGACCTTTCACAAATTCCATGGATATGTTATCCCACTTTCACTATGGGATCTCAAGTGGATGCAACAGACCTTCTAGAAAATGGTTCCCATCCTTCTCTTAATGATAAGTGAGGTACTAAGAGACAAAATTGGATATTCTCATTCTCATTTAAGACCAAAAAAATACCATTAATGGTCTCCATACGTATTTGTCATGCTGGGATGTACAACTAGGAGAGAAGTGTGGAAATCTTGCACCACCTCCTCCTGTATCATGACTAGAACCACCGTCCACCCCCTGGAAAAGGATGATGTGATTCCCTCCTTCAGAATGTCCATGTGATTAATAAACCATTGATATATAGTCATGTAAGACCTCATAATCAATGTATCCTAGCTAGGACACTCTCACATGCTTGAGAAGTGGTAGAGTCAACCCTATCAACTGTAGGAAAGTTGTACCCTCCTTCTCCACCAGGGTCAGCTACAAGGATTGAAACTACTCTAAAGCCTCCTACAACAATAAATCCTAGGAATTCTTGGTATGGGAATCATCTACTATGATAGACTCCCCTAGAGTATAGAATATACTGATATCATAGTCCTGCAAGAACTCAAACTAGTACCGATGTCTTAGGTTCAAGTATCTCTAAGTGAAAATGTACTTAAAATTCTGATGGTCTGAGTAAACCATAGAGTTCTCCCCCTAGAATGTAGTACCTCCACATCCTGAGGGTAAATATGAACACTTCCATTTCTAGTTCATAAGACACATAGTTCCTCTCGTCGGGTCTCAACTGCCCTGAACCAGATGTGGTAACATCCTATTACTGCATAAACACACAAACAAGCTTATCTCTTATGGAACTGCAATACACTAAGTACTCCACACACTCATTTTGTAGTGTCAAGACATGATCACTCTTCATTCGTATGCTGAACTCCTCAAAGGACCTCTTCCACTACACAATCTAGGTAAACGACTACCGTTCCATCAACAAGGTGGTCAATAGGGCTACAATTCTAGATAAATATTCCAAAAACATATTATAGTACCACAATAAGCCATGAAAGATTCAAATTTTTGACATTTTCTTAGGTGGATCCCACGAAAGCAATGTGTAAATATTTTTTTGTGTCAATAGATAAACCATTCTCAAAAAATGACATGCCACATAAAGTGAACTTCCTGAATCCAGAACTGTCATATTATGAGCTTCCCAAGAAGCTTCTGCTCTCAAAAAAATCTATAACCAACCTAAATTACTCTAAATGCTCGTCTTATATTATTGAGTAGATGTGTATGTCATTGATGAATATTACCTCAAAATGGTCCAGGTACTACTAGAAATATTGATTCTTCAAATCCATAAAAATAATGAGGTCATTCGTCACACCAATGAGAATCACAAGGAAGTCATATTTTCTATAATGACATAAGAATTGCTGCTTTGTATTATCAGTCTCACGAACTCTCAAATGGGGTATCTGGACATGACATCGGTCTTTGAGAACTGTATCACATCTCGAAACATGTCATAGTGGTTTTTAATCCTCAGAAAGGGTTAATTTTTTTTATCGTGTCCTCGTTCAAGTGAAAATAATCTAAAAAAGTAGCAAGCTTCCATTTTCCTTTTTGTGAACAAGACTATATCTTCCCAGTTGGACACAATAGTCCTGATGAAACACTTCTCTAGTAGGCCTTCTAACTAAAACAATAGCTCCCAAATCTCCATCAATCCCATTTGAATTGTCGAAGAATAAATCTGTGTTGTCTTTGGATGAAAGTTGATACCAAAATCCATATATCGCCTCATAGGTACTCTCAGAACATCCTCAGGGAAGAAGACCATGTAATCATGTATAACTAAAAGAATCTAAATTTATGAAGTGCCTGATGCACTAACGGATACACTCACCAACTGATTGGTGATGGGCTGCAACTTCTTGCTTACTAAAATGGTTCGCCCTTCCATGGTATCTCTCTTTCCCACAAAGGAGAAACACATCCCATCGGTGTGTTGACATCTGAACCATCTACGGTGATTGTAAACCTATGTTTGGACCATGGAAAACCAATACATACCCAAGATGGTGTCATAGGGTTTATCGTGAAGAACAAAAGGTCCCATATGATTCTCTATCCACCCAGTGATAGGTCACACCACTAAAAGATAAAAGATACAGAAAATGTTCCCTTTAAGAACCTCAAGATGAAAATACTAGGTTGATGCCTCAGCTGGGACCTCTATCTCTCAAAATAAGAGTATATATATGATGTAATTATAAAAACCCATGTCTACTAATACTATAGCAGGAGTAGAATAAACATATTTCATACCACTTAACATCTTGTCTTTCATGGGGTGATACGAATCTTATATGAAACTACCCATCTAATGATAGTATAATTTTTTTTTCATTTTTATTAATATTTATCTACTAGATAGTAATATTAACTATAAAAATATTATGTAATTTCTAAATAAAAAGAAAATAGTTTTGATTAAAAAAATTTGTTGTGTTGTTTTATTTATATTTTAAATTTATATAATACAAAATTTTAATATGAGAAAATTTATTTCATTTTTGAACTCATAATATAAAAAGTAAATTAAGGTAAATTTTTTTTGTATTTTTTTGAAATAATGATTTTTTAGTGAAGAGTGTAAAATACAAATTTTTTTAAAAATGTCATTTCTTTTAAATAATTTAAGTAATTTAAAAGTCCCATTATGTTATAAATATTATTTAAATTATAATATTAATTATTTATAAATATTTAATTAATTTAACTAATTTTTAATCATTTTTTGTTGGATTTTTTATAAGTCTGTTTTTTGTCTGAAAAACATGTTTTTCTGAAAACTGTTTTAAAATAAATTTTTTTCACTATTTTAGTTAAATAAAAAACCCATAATTAGGAATGATTTAAATGAAATATATTTATTATATATAAATAAATATTAATTTAATTTCATAAATTCATTATTACTTGAAATATAGTTAATATAAAATCATCCTTTGTTTGAGAAATATATCTTCTGAAAAACAACTTTTTCCTCACATCTATGGGTTTTATTTTAAAAGTAAATTATAAAAATTATTTGATATGAATTGTCTAAAATGAATTTAATATTTTTAATAATCATAATTTATAATATATTATAATTTCATCATATGTTTTGGTCTTAATTTATTGTGAAAAATGTTAAAATCATTTACTATGGTTATGGTAAAAATGGATATATGGGGTTTTAACTAAAATGAAGAGGACTAAAATGACATTAAAATTTTATAATTAAAATTTAATGATATATTTTGAAATTATATTACATGATTATTGTGGATAACCATTTTTTTAATTTTTTCATGTGAAAAATACTGCAATATCTTTTTTTCAAAAATTATAGGTGTGCCACTCACCTCACTTATAAAAGAGCACCCCTAGACTCCCCTCTTCACACATTAACATAAATTTTAGTCAGTCAAGACATAGATAAATATCATCCATACTTACCCCCAACTTAATATAGTCCTTTTTCTATCATAAAAAATATAGGAAATCTTTTGGTGTAATCCTTGATAGTTTGTCCGAAGAAGGGGTTTCGTTCATAACTGAGAATTTGTAGTTTATTTCTTCTTCCACCTCCATCAAATATCCTTAAACTATAATTATATAATAACCCCAATTTCTCCCATATACTTATATATTTTTATGTTAATGGTATAAATGAAAACCATCTCATCTTCTATCAAATGGGAAATGAAACCATCATTCATGTGTATGGTATACTACCCTCACAAACCGATGTAATTAACATTTCATCATCATCCCTCACACATTTTTTTAAGATTTATTTAAATTATATATATGATATTTATAACAAAATTATACTTTTTTATTTATGATATCACATATACCTTCTTATTTTTCATTTGGGGGGGGGGTATTATAATGGCGCTCTTGTGTACAACGGACTACCACCTCACTAAGTGATGTGATTTGTTTTTCATAAACACTATACATGGAAGGAAATTAAGATAATATTAATGAATATATTGGATAAAAATGATGTTATTAAGATATTAATGACATATTTATAATTATTAATTATAATATATCAGTTTATTTCTTAAATAGAAAAATGATAATGTTGTTAGTGTTTATGTGTGAACTATTGCCCCTACAAAGTGATGTGGTTATTTTTTCATCATCAAATCACATGGATGATATATATAAGAATATTTAATGAAATAATATTTTATTTATTATTTAATTATAAATATTTAAATATAAAATAATACTTACCTTCATTCCATAATGATATTTGAAAAATTGATATATTACTTATGCGTACGTACAACACATCGTCTCCATGACTGTAACATAATTCATCTTTCATAACCATCATCCATGATTGGTTTTAGAATTAAAAATTATATATAAAATTATAATTATTCAATGATAATTAATATATATCTGATTTAATAATGAAAATTTTGACTATAGTCAACCTACCAATGACATTTTTTAGACATGCACTCAATACTATCAAAACTACTGAAGTGAACATAATTGATTAACTTATTTTTTATAGCATGGTAAGAGATAAATTAAAAGAATAATAAAATTTTAAAAAATCATAATAAATTAAATAATAAATATATTTTTATTATTTTTAAAGATAAAGAGCACATGTGATGATTCAGACTCAAGGTAAAGGACTTTCTGTAAAAAAATAATACTTTAAGTATTTCTTTTTCAACACATTTTATTCAATTAAATATTTTTAAAACTAAAATATGGATGTTTTATGTTGGTCTAAAAAATCTATAAAATAATTTTTAATCCTCTTTTAACATTATTTAAATGAATTTCAAAAGGAAATTTTTAAGTGTTTTATACTAAATGATTTGAAGAAAGTCAAAAGGAATGTTCTATTTTAACATATACGGTGAAAAAAACTTTTCCCACCACTATAAATATTCTTTTAATGTTGGAATCCTATACATGAATTCCCATTTTATTCAAATAAAATCCATCTTTCAGTATTTTATGGGTATTTTTTATTAAAATATATTTAAAAAATTCTATTTTTATATCCAAATAAATATTTACATATGAGTTTAAAAGATATTTTCAAGGGTTTTATGATAAAAACATGAAATAGAATTTTTTTTATTAAGGATATTGTCCTCCGACATTTTTTATGAAGGGTTGAACCCTGTTATAGATCTTTCATGATACTGATATACATTATATGATGGGTTCACCCAAATAGTTCTCTAGTGCATTTTATAATGATTATTTTCTCTAAATAATTAAATTAGAAGTTAGTTGAATGGTTATTAAAAATTTTAAGTGTAATTTTAAGGGTTACTTAATGGTTCTATGTTGATGATTTCCTAAGGAACCTATATGAATTTTCTATTCTTTTTAACGAGTTTTCATGGAAACTTTTTGTTTTCAAAAAGGTAAGATAAACTATTTAAAAGAGTAAATATAGTTACATTTCTCACAAAAAAGGCATTTTTTAAGACAAAGGTTTTCATTAGATTTAATGAATTTCATTGGAAAAGTGTAATTCTCTTTTTTTAATTCCTTATGACTATTTTTGTGCTCACCCCATGCTTGTAAAGAAAATCATAGGCTATAATTATGGTTAAGAGAAATAAATAATTGAAGATACAAGTCATAAAAATTTATCATGAAACGAAATCATGTTTTATTTTAAAAAATGATATTGTATGAAAAATTGACAGTGATATGATGTGTACAATTTGTATATAAATATGGATTTTAAGGTAATTTTATGACCTAAATTTATAAAAATATAAACATAAAATATATTTTGGAATGTAAAAAAGTGAACTCTAGTTTAAAATCACTATTATATCTAATGTTTAATGATGGTTCCTTATAGATGGTTTTAGTGTAATTTTTAGATAATTTTATAGGTTAGGATAAATTTAATGTATGACAATTGAAACAATTTACCTTATGGTAAATTTAAAATGATACAGTACATGAATATTAACATGTTTCTTCTTATAAACTATTTTTAGAATTGGTTTTCTTATATGAAATGAGGATGTTGTAGTAGAAAGGCACTGATAGGATAATAACCTTCCCTAATTAGTAGCTCAAAATGGATGGAATTAGAACTGACCTATTTGTTGAAATTATGTTTTATTAGATGTAGGACATAAATGGAGGTGGTATACATTATAGGGAGAATCCTTAACTACCATATAGGAACATGGTGATAATTTATAATTTTATGAGATAGTACTGAAATATTTTTAGTGGTATATCATACCGAATGGTAGTCGAAGTATGGATCAATACTCTAGATAAGAAATTTCATGTCATGGAGTTTTTGGAATATAAAAATATAACCCTTTAAATTTATAATTTTTAAGGTGATGCTAATCAATATTTGTCATCCGTTAAGAACACCAAATAGAGAGACGATATTGATTCAATGGAATGTAACTTTCTTAATAATATATTCCTTGAGAAATATTTCATTATGGTTGTTTGAGTTAGTATGGAAAACAATTCTTAGAGTTGATAAAAAAGGATGAGTATTACATAGCTCTGTATGAAGAAAATGTTACAATACTAGAAATCTAAATATCATATTTTATCTGGGTTCTTAATATTGAGATTAATCAGTTTTACAAAAGGTTGAAACCAAGATAAAAAATTTCAATATATTACAATGAATTAAAAAGTTTTGAGAAACTTTTTTGGTGTTCCGATAAGGTAGAAATGGAGTTCCCCGATGACCTTTTATTCCATGAAAAAAAGTTGAATTAAATGTCTTATTAGAAGGTAATGGGGTGGAATTTATCAAAGAAATATGGAGGAAAGAATGATAATTTATCATCTTGTGATAAGTGTAGTAAAAATAATCCTGAGGAAAGTATTAAAAATTTTGGAAAGTATAATTGGTGCCTTATATTTGTTTACGTGGATCACATATATAGAGAAAAGAGTCTTGAACAATCAAATAATTGGGTGAAAAATATCCACACATCGATGAGATGTTTTAGTTTCAATGAATTTGTTCATTATGCTAACATGTGTATGGAGTTAGTTAGTAAGGAAATTAATCCTCATGATTGAAATTAGATGGGTGTGAAAAAATATTTCTATACTACTACGACTGATACGAGTTCTTCTAATGAGGTGGTATCATGGATGTTATTGGTTTTTTTGAATTATTCCAATACCCTATTTTACTATAGATCATAACATTCCTTAATTTTCTAGAAATTTTTATGTACATTGAGAATATTACCTCATGTATGTATGATATAACTTTTAGTGAAAACATTGAGTGTAAATATAAAATAAAACAAGATCTAACTACCCATGATGGAGTTCGATATTATTTTGGGTATGGGTTGGATTTCAATTTTTCTTTCTATGATATATTTTAGTGATAAGAAATTTTTATTCAATGATTTCATAACATTGATAAATTATCATTAAGAGGATAAATTTATTATATGGTTTTGAAATTTACCTAGATCATATTATAGAGAATTAATAATGCTTTCAGATTAGAAATGTCTTAATAGTGAATGAATATATAGATATATTTCCTGATGATTTTTTTGGTGTTAATACAAATAAGAAAGCTGAATTTAATATTTACATATTGTATTATGCTGAGCCTATTTAAAAAATACCTTATCAAATGGCTCATGTAGAACTTTTATAATTAAAAACTCAATTACATTAGTTTCTAGATATTTTTTTATTCATCCTAGAACTTAAATATGGGGTGATCCTATTTTGTTTGATAAAAAAGATGGTTTAATGAGACAAATAATTTATTATATATCCCTTAATAAAATCCTTTTTTAGGAAACATATTTATTGTCTCATATCAAATATTTGTTGGTCTGGATCTTGGGAGCATAGTATTTTTTGATGATTGATCTCAAATTAGGTACGATAAGTTCAAAATGAAGTAGGAAGATATTTGGGAGACTTCATTTTAGACTAGATATAGAAATTTTGAGTTTTTAGTTATTCTATTAGGGCTATATAATTATCCATATGTATTTATGAACCATATGGATAGATTTTCCCCACATCTCGTGGATAAGTTTGTGGTTTTTTTATTGATGTTATTTTGTTATATTTAAAATGTAATCCGGAACACAAAAGAAACATAAGGATTTTTTTTGTAAACCATTAATGAAAACAATCTATGTAGAAAATTTAGTATGTGTGTGTTTTGGTTGAAAAATAGTTCTTTCCTTGGACATATTTTTTATAAATATAGAATAATAGGTGATCCGGCTAAAAATAAAGTTGTGGAAGAGTTACGATTACCTTCCAATGTCATAGATATATATCTTTTTATTAGTTTAGGATGATACAACTATCCTTTTAATCAAAATATTTCTCGATTATAATTACCACCAAATAAGTTAACTCAAAATGATATTAAAATCATCTGGAAAAAACAATGTGATGATTTTTTATGAACTAAAAAAAAAGAATAAGGAGTGCATCGACTTTTTTTCTTTCCCCATATAAATGGTGATATTTTCATTTATATTTAAGCTTAATTAAAATTACTTGGTTGTTTTCTAATGAAAAATGATCATGTAATTTATTATGCTTCATCGACATGGAAAACATATGAGCTAAATTAACATATACTTGATTTGGATTTGGCTTCTCTTGTTTTTGGATTTAAAAATGCGTTGAAATATTTTTTATGGAGTGAAGTGTGATATATATATATATCATAAAGGTTTGAATAATATATTCAATCAAAAATAATTCAACATGAGACAGAGAATATATCTGGAACTTATTGAGGATTCTGATTGAATGATTAATTACCAACCTAGAGAATCAAACAAAGAGGTAAAGACAACATGATTCAAAAATAAAACTACATTAACCATGTTAAATTTAGAACATGAACCTTTGCATAATTATTAGATAAATTTTATCCTATATATTTTTGATACATGTATATCCTCTATTTTGTTTCAGGTTTTAGTGTAATTGATTTTTTAGAACGAAATCTCAAAAGAGGGATCATTCTTTTTAGCAAATGTAATAATTTGTTAAGGAGGTATGGTTTATGAATATAATATTGATTAAGAAATTTTTTTTAGATTTAGATAAATATTATGTGTGCCTTGTGATTTCTAGTTTAAGAGATATTTTTTAAGGGAATCTTATAATTATTCATTTTCTATTCATCATAGTAGAACTAATTTGCACCAATTCCTTTGGGTGTATTGTTGGTGGGATGGTATGAAGGTTCATATTTCTAACACTACAATGAAATGTTTGACACGAAAGCATGTTAAAGTAGAATGAAAATTTACTAAGGGTTTGTATCGACTTTTATAGTGTTGTAATTGAAATGGGAAAATATATCAATGGATTTCATAGTGGGAATGTCAAATATATCTCAAGGTAATAATGTGATTTGTGTTATTATTGATCTATTAACTAAATATGTACATTTCCTTAACATTCGATAAAATATGTCTTTAGATAATATTTATCGACTATATCTCAAGGATATTTTTTGGTTCCATGGAGTTAATCTATCTATTGTATATAACCATAATCCATTGTTCACATCGTATTCTTTGAAAGGAATTGAGAAATATTTTCATTCTGAATTAATTTTCTGTACATCTTTTCATCCAAAAACTGATAGTCAATATGAGTGGATAATTCAGACCATGGAAGATATAATTGATTCTTATTAAATGGGTTTCTAATGGAGTTTGTATCAAAATCTTTTCTTATCTACATTTACTTACATCAAAAGTTTTATTTCTAGTATACAGATGGAATATTTTGTGCCATTATATAAAATGTGGTGTTAGATACTATCATTTTTAGATGAAGTCAGAGAAAGGAAGTTAATGGGACCATATACTTTAGAGGAGAGAGATAATAAGGTTTAATTTATTTAGAAATATATAAGGATATCTCAGATCAGGTAGAAAAGTTATGAGGATAACCGGAGAAAAGATCTTTATTTTGAGCTATGTGATCATGTTTCTCTGAAAGTACCTCCATGTAAATGTGTTATAAATTTTGTAAAAAAGAAAAGTTTAAGTTAAAATTTCATTGGATGAAATGAATTCCTATTAAATGATGGGTCTATTTCCTATTGAGCTTCC
Source organism: Viscum album (assembly GCA_963277665.1). Classification (NCBI taxonomy): domain Eukaryota; kingdom Viridiplantae; phylum Streptophyta; class Magnoliopsida; order Santalales; family Viscaceae; genus Viscum; species Viscum album. Next base: position 2,077,754,951 of record OY728141.1, on the reverse strand, counting down.
TTTCCCCCATGTTTTTTCTAAGTACACAAAATTTTCCATATTTTGATGTTAAGGAATTATGTGCGAGATTGATAACCTATTTTACACCCTAAAGTAGTTTAGATAGAAGAGAATTTCTTTTATGAGGGATAAAATTTTAATATTTATGACCATAGAGAGAAAGTGTTGTGGAGTAAGGTGATTCACTAGGTTAAGGTTTTATGGAAAACCCTATGCACGAAGTAGCAACCTAGGAATCTAAGAATGCTATGAAAGAATGATATCACCCATTTTTTAATAATTAAATAAAAATGTGAGGATTATTTTTCAAAAAGGGGGAAGAATGTAACATCCCAGGTAATAATATAAAAAATCATTTTTAGGGTCATTAATATTTATGAATTAGATATTTTTATTCATTTTAAAAATATTAACTAATTTAGAAATAAAAAAGGAAATAGCATTAATTAAACTGTTTTCTTGTATGGTTTTATTTAAAAGTTAAATTTCTAAATTATAGAATTTAAATTTTAAAAAATTAATTTCATTTTTGATGTCATAATATAAAAATTAACTGAGGGTGATATTTGGGTATTTTTATAAGAACATTGATTTTACAATATATAGTGAAAATTAATTATTTTTTTAAAAATGCAATTTTTTCGGTTAATTAATTAATTTAAAATCTCCATTGTGCTTTGAATATGATTTCAAATAAATTTTTTTTTTTATATTTAACATATTTAATAAATTTTTAATCATCTCTATATTGGATTTTCGTATAATTTTAATTATGGGTTTAAAGATGAGTTTTTCTTGAAAATGTCATTATGTGAATAATGTTTCTTAATTATAATTAAATAAAAAAACCCCAAATTAGGAATACATTAAATGAAATTTATAGATAATATATCAATAAATATTAATATATATACATGCAATAATTTTTAGTTGTTATAATGTCAATATAGAATAATCTTATGCTCGAAAAATACATTCCTTCAAAAAATCATTTTTTCATTGCATTTGTGGGTTTTAATATTAAATTAAATTATGAATCTTTTGTTAATTGAATAAGGTAAAATGGATTCTATATTTTGAATAAGAATAATTTATATTGTTTTCTATGGTGAAATTATTTTTTCTCTTCATGAATAGTTATTAGAGTTAAAATATTTTTCCACGGCTAAGTTAAAAACTAATTTACTAGGGGTTAAACAAATATGATATGGATTATAATGTCATAAAACATTTATAAATTATATTTTATATAATTATATCAAAATTTTATCATCTATTTATTCATATTAATCCATTTGGATCCAATGTTTCATGTGAAAAACGTGGGTCACAACTAGAAATCTAGTGTTTGGCGCCTGCAAGCATTTGCGACCCCTTTTGGCGGTCGCAAAAGGGTGTATTAGCGATCGCCAATGGCTGCCACTAATTCCGTCAAAAAATCTCTGGGGATTTTCCCACTTTTAGTCATCTTATTCACGGGTTTCCTATTATAGCATACCGTCTCCGCCCCCTATTGCCTCCGCCGTCACCCACATCACCCTAGGTGACCTCCAAACAACCCTCGATGTCCATTGTTGTACCTAATGGGTCCTTGCATCACTGTGGCAACATTACCTGACCTCCCCATGTCATGTACCAATGGACCTTCTTCCTTCTAACCACCGTGCATCTGCCATTGATGCTAACCGAAGGTTTTGGGGTCCCTCACGTAACCCCCCTTGTGTCTCCTTGTTTAATCGACAACAAGACACACACAAATCGGTTGTTTTCATGGGGAAGTTTTAGTGGCCGCCATTGGCGGTCGCTGTTGAGCTTCAACGATGAAGAAACTATGACCGCCAAAAGAGGTCACAGAGCGGCCACTAAAGGCCTTTAGTGGCTACTTTTGGCGGTCACTAAAGGATGTTATTCTAGTAGTGGTTACACCGTTTTGTTAAATTATTACAAGTGAGACACCCATCTCACTTATAAAAGGCCACACTCTCTCATACCCACTTTAAAAAACTCAAGCCTTTTAATTCAGACAATACCTACCAAAATACCTTTCTTAATTCAATCCCCGCATCATATAGTCTATAGAATTATAAAAAAAACTAATATAGGAAGTCTTTTATGCATACCTTAATAGGTTTTCGGAAGAAGATGTATCATTCTTAACCAAAAGTTTTGATTTTATTTCCTCTTTCACATCCTTAAATTATTATTCAATTCTTATTTTATAATAAGAAAAGAATAAAACATATAAAATGATTTTATGATGTTAATTTCATAAGCTAAATTTATATCCCCTTCCATCAAATGGGAGAGTAACCCATCATTAGTTTGTTTGACACATTACCGCATCACGAACTGATATAATTTATTTTTCAACATCACCTATCGAAACCTGTTATTATGACGTATTTAAAGTCTATATATTCTTTTTTAAGATATTTATAATTATTTAATTAATATTTCAAATATACATTTTTATTTTTCATTTCATAGGGGAGATTATAACATCGCTCGTGTGTATGGAGGACTGTCGCCTCTCAATGCTATGTGATTCATGTTTCACTAACGCATTAGATTGAAGGTAATAAGGATAAATTTTCTAAATATATGTGATTTTCAGAAAATTAATATTATATTAATAAAATATTCATCATTATTAAAAGATAATATAATATTTTCTTTCTTAAATTGAAAAAGGATATCATCGTTGTTGTGTATGTGTGTATTACCACCCCCACAAAGATATATGATTATTTTTTAATCACCGCATAACATGGATGATATATATAAGTATATTTAATGTGATAATTTTATATTTATTAAATTATGATAATTATGTAGTGATAAAATAATACTTACATTCTTTCAACAATGATCATTGAAAAATGAAAATGGTACTCAAGCATGCATATATCCTACAATCTCTAGGATAGTAACATTGTTAGTTTTTCTTAAAAATATTTCATGATTGATTTTAAAATTATAAATTATGTATAAAAATTTAATTATTTCATGATTATTAATATGGAGATGATGAAATAATGACCAATTTTAAAATAATAATTTTACCAAATGATTTTTTAACACATATTTTGATTATCATTTATACTTATGAAGTGAACTTAAATGATAAACTATTTGAGTATATCATGGTAAGAGATAAATTAAAGGAATAATAAAATTTATAAAAATTTATAATCAAAATAAATAACTAATATAAGATTATTATTCATGAATTTATAGAACATAACTGATTAGTATGTCTCAAAGTAAAGGATATTCTATTTTAAAATTTTTTTGTATTTATCCTTAAACACTTTTTATTCCATGCCTTGAATTTTTAAATTAATTTATTGATGTTTTATATATACATATAAATTTTATAAAGGAGAATTTATGTCTTTTTTGACTTTATTTGAGTGGTTTTAAAAAATTAATCTTTTTATGTTTTTAATATTGAATGTTTTTTTCAAAATGAAAAAAGGAATGTTCTATATTAATGTATGAGATGATAAATACTTTTACCACCAATGTAACCATTATATGAAGTTTGGATTCCATTATTATCATTCATGTTTTATTCAAATGAAAACCATGTTTCTCGAATTCTATGTATTTTGTAATTGAAAAAAAATAAAAGAAGAGGGAATTTTTATATCTGAGAGAATGTTTCATATAAGTTTTAAAGTGTTTATCATGGGTTTATGATAAAAATTTTAAAGATTAAATTTATTTATTCAGGATATAGTCCTTTGAATTTATTTATCAAAGGTTTATCACCCTTAAAGTTAATGGGTGAGCATGATATACCTTATATGATGGGTTCTCCTATATAGCACTCCAATGAATTGGGTAATTATTTTTTTCTTTAGATAATTGTAATTGAATATGGTTTTATGGTTATTCCAATTTGTATAGGTTCTTGTAACTATTCTTTAATTGTAATATGGTGATGATGTCCCAAGGAACCTACAATAAATATATTTTCTTTCTAATGAATTTCCTAGAAATAGTTTATTTTCAAAAAGGTAAGATAAATTATATTAAAAAATTAAGTATGATTCCCTTTTTGGGTAAAAAAACATGTTCAAAAAAAATATTTTTCATGGTTTTTCATGTTTTTCCCTAGACTAAAAGATTTCTTATTTCTATGTCCCTTACTAAGATTTTTTTTCTCATCCACCATTTTGAAAAAAAAATTCCCTTTGTTTAAGGATGGGTAAGAGAAAATAATAAGTCAATATGAAAGTTGTAATGATTTTCATGAAAATAAATAAATTTTATTTTAAACATTTAATATTATGGGAAAATGTATACTGATTAAAATTTTACACTTTTTATATAAAATGGTTTGATATGTAAGTGTAATGCTTTAACTCTCTAAAACTATACAGAAAATTTTAAAAACCAAACCTTAATAATTACATATTCTATAGATATTAAAGTATAATTCACTTTTTCAAATACACAAAGATATATTAGTTTTACAGTTTTATAGAGTTATGTTATAAATATTTCATAGAAAACCCATATTTATAAAAACTGGACACTTATAATATTTAATGGTTTTCCCATAATATAAATCTTTTAAAATGAAATGAATTTAATTTTCATGAAAAATATTCTTAAATTTGAACATGAATTCTTTCTTTCCCTTAACTTTCCATAATCACGATGAAATAAATTTTAAAACCTGGTATGTGAAAAAAGGCTCAATAAGGCACATAAAAACAAATAATGACACCATTATTTCATTAATAATTACAATTTTTCCCTTTTTCAAAATAAGCATATTCATTACCCAAGAAATAATCTTATCTTCCCATCAATTTTCATAAAACATTTCAAAAGAAATATTTATTTCAAAATAAACTCAAAAAGTTTTCTTTACGAATTTGAAAATGAAAATAAATTTTTTCAAAAAGTTAAAATTTCCACTCTTACATATGTAATAAATACTATAGTTAAAATTTAAGTAACTATAATAGAAAATCATAAAAACTCATTGATGTGCATCATGATTATATTTTAAACATTACCATAGAGTTACTATCACAACTACTCATGCATTAACAATTACAATTAATAACAATTTTAGTATACTCTCATTGTCTCTTAGGAGAAACCTAATTGGTTAACTACATACAATATTTGGAATAACCATATGGTTGAATTACATAAACAATTCACTAGAGGGTTATCAGAGGACCTCATTTATTTGGTTTGTTACTACACCACCCATCATCTTAAATATTTTCCGTGAACCATAACATGATAAATAAAATATTTCATTCTAAAAACATTTCTTGAGAAAATTAATTTTCCATTTTAAGATAATTTATATAAATAAATATGAAATTATAAAGAAAAGTACTTTTGTTTTAAAATATAATTGTAAAAATGTAAAGGGGGATTCAAATAAATTACTATTTTTGTCTGTGGGAAAATATTTTCATACCGTATATGTTAAAAAAACATCTCGTCCATACTTTTTTCATGAAATTCAAAAAGTATATCATTTATAAAAAACGATTCCTATAAAACCACTTGGAAAAAATTTAAACATGGGTAAAAATTATTTAAAAAAATCATTGGATAGTTTTAATAAAACTTCTTGAAATCTTTTTCTAGAAAATATTGATATGGAAAAAAATATATATTTTTAAGGAAAAAATAAAAAGTTATTTTTTAAATAAAGTCCCAAACCTTGAGTCAGACTCACGTAATACATTATTTATATTTAAGAATAGTAAAATTAGGATAATAATTAAATTTAATAATAACCTTTTTCTTGTTTATTATTACATTTATTTCACTTATTACCATGTTAAATAAAATTACTTAATCATTTAAGTTCTCATCCGACATCTAGATGATATTTGGGTACTAAGTCCAAAATGACTTCATTAGGTTGATGATAGTCAAAGATTTCATAATTAAATCATATATAGAATAAGATTAATGAAGTAATTATTATTTTTTTAATCAATTATACTTTCAAATTGAATAATTATATTTTTTATGAAAAACTAATTACGTTATAATCATAGAGATGGTAGGTCATACCTACGAATGAGTAACGTCTCCATTTTCAAATATATTTATTAAAATATGTTAAGTATTATTTTAACATTAAATAATGACAATAGTATCATAAATTTAATTTTAATTAGTTTAATATTTCACTAAATATCATCCATGTTATGTGGTAATGAAAAACAAATCACATCTCTTCGTGAAGGTGGTACTCTACTCGTACACACGAATGATGTAAGCATTTTCCATTGAATAGAATGGTAAGAGGGTAAATGATAAATTATATTTTCATAATGATAATTATTTAATTAACATAATATATAAACATGAAATTTTCCATTATAATATATTCATGAGAGATGGTTATGGAAAATGAATTACATTGGGTCGTGAGGCAGTAGTCCACGGCACACACAAATGATCATTTCGTTTCCCGTTTGATGGAAGGGGATGTGGATATTTTTTTCAACTAACATAACAATACAAAAATATGTTGAAGTTTATTTTTATTATAATTTTAATGTTAATTAATATTTTAATATGGTTTAAGGATGAATAAAACTAAAACATGTGTTTAAAAATTATACATGTTCTATTGAAAATAACATTTGATTGACACAAAAATCACCATAAGGATGGCATTATACCAAAAAATGGACCTATAGAATGAGGGTAGGGATTTAAGGAAGTAATAGATTATAAAAAATAGTTTTTTATTGTGAATTATTGATAATAAGAGGCACCATATTATAAGAGATGGGTGAGGCACTCTTAGAATTCCACAAAATATTAAATTAATACAAATTAATATTAAATTTAAAAATTGCTCCAAAATGATATATTTAAAATATTGGATAAATATAGATAGAAATAATATCCTAAAACTAAAATTATACAAGTTTTTAATATAATTTGACCTTGATTTTTTGGTTTTAACCCATCATTAAACTCTTTTACACATACCATGACAACAAGGATTTTTACTTTTTTAGGGTCTATATATTTACTATATATGGAATGAATAATCATACAAATAAATTTTTATACCACAAAAAATATCCTAATAAATTTAAAAAATCTATGATGCTTATGAATGTTATATCAATTAATAAAATATTATATATTATAATATATCATTAATGTCAATTTTTAGAACTATTTATTACTTTCATTTTATTAACATCAATTTGAGCAGTAAATTTGAAAAAAATATGTTGTTAAATCGGTAAAATGTAATTTAAATCTAAAAAAATCATGGATCACATTAGTTTTCTCAATGTATGTTTATTTTAATATTTTTAATATTATTTATTTTATCTTTCAACTAATTGAATAGTTAGCACGTCATCAATGCGTAATTATATAAGGCAATTATTTCCTAACAAAAAATTAAAAATAAATTATCATGAAAAAGTTAAATATTTCATAATTCAAAATAATATTTATAGTCAAACATATATTTTGGTTAATGCCATATTAAAATTATTATAATTTTTAAAAACTAGAGTGTGACAATTTTTACTTTTCATTAAAAAATCTATTACAAAGGTCATAATCACCCCAAAATTGAAACAAAAGGCCATATATTATACCATTGGATTATTATTGATGAGATATTACCATAAAATAAATTTTTTCAATTATAAATATTGTTTTATAGTTTTTATCATATAATTTGTAACACTTAATTACTTGATACACCCTTTGTCAAGGTAACTACAATTACTAAGTATATTATTCATATTAATAAAAAATAAAAAGGTAATTATATTCCAAATTTGGGACCAGTTACTTAAAATATGGAATTCATTTTTATAAATTCAAAACATATGGAATTTATAATTTAATTTAAAATTATACCATAAAAATATTACAAAAACGATTTCCCCCAAAAGAGTCCTTATAAAAAAAATATTTTTGCACTAAATTAAAGGATAATATTCATTTAAAATCCCATAATTAGATAATTAAAGAAAATTTTAAAAGAAAATTTTAAAAATAATATAAAATATAAATATAAAATATAAATATTTTAATGGAAAATATAATTTTTAATTAAAATCAATAATTTTGACTATTCATTGAAAACAAATATATTCATAAAAATTTAAAAATTGAAGAATAGGATAAATTTGAAATTATGATTAAAAAAGACATTTATTTTGTAATGAAAATTTTTACGTGTTTTAGAAATTGATTATTTTTCTTGCTCACATATAACAATCAACACCATTTTTAATGAAAACATAACTTTGAAGAATAAAATGGTTTTACTATAATTTTTCTTCATATTTCATAAGAATTAATCATTAATTTTTTATTTATTTGAATCATTATATATATTTCAAGAATTAGATAACCCACCAAATTAATGGTTAGGTTATAACCATCATATTTAAATAATAATATTTTGTGGTTTGTTTAAACTCGGTGTTGTGTATATTTTATACTATCAAACAAAATATCACTTTTAAAACATAATGATATTGCATTATTTCCACCCCCAAATAATTTTAATAAAATTTTTCATATCAATTTAAACTCGGTATCCGAAACTAGGGGTTAAATTTTTCAAAACAACTTGGTTTGAGTACAATATCGCTAATAACATTAACAAAATATTCTCTAGAAATGGAGGAAGGGGAAGTATGAAAGACATATGGAATAAAACATAATAGGTTTCAAGTATGGGAACATTAGTGGGATGTGAAAATATAGATATGGAAAGAAACCCTAACTTCTTATGGACTTATAGAGAGAGATGTAGAACATGGCCATAAGATAGTTAACTATCAAAAAAATATGGTGTGGGTTAAAAGGCCACTAAACTCACAATATGAAAATTAAATGGATAATTTTTTTATTCTTATATCAATTTTACTATAATTTAGTAATTCCTTTATCATATATACTAAAATAATAATGAAATATACTTACCAAAAAAGTTCATCCTCATCCTCTAATCAATTTCCACCATAATATTGTTTGTTTCTCCAAATGATGAGTATGTAGGATAGATTTTTCATGCATGAAGAATCAGAATAAACTTCAAATAGATAGCATATTCTTTAATAAGGATATAAATATATTCCTCCTATATTTATAAATTAACAACAAAAATTGTTATCTTTTGATAAGATGATTTCCAAAATGAATAAATCTACAAATGAAGAAATACTACATTAAGCTAAAAAATTAAACATTAATACCAAATATTAATCTTAGTTAATTCGAAAAATATATAACCATAATATTCTCTAAAATATTTTAGAATATGATTGGGACCATAATATTTGAAATATTTGATCATATATTTTTCCAAGATAACATCAATCACTATTAATGTCTCATAATAAAAATGTATTTACCCTAATCATATAATTTCTAGGATATACTAATAATACCCATAAATAACCCAATTAACCATAAATCAATATTAAATCAAATGTGACTCCGAAAGTTAATTCAAATATTAATCCTCAATTAAAATTACATAATTTTTTGTTTACCTTAATAATATGTGTTTCCTATATTATTTGTCATCTTCTAAAATAACATTAAAATCTTAATCACCAAATCACATTTCAATCTAATGATTTTCTCTATGGAAAAACATGTATTCCCAAAATATATAATTAATACCCTCAAGAATATCAAATTTTAACCTCTATGGGTTTCTATACATCTCATTTAACACAAAATCATATAGTATATCATCAAGAATATATTAACTGAAAGTCTTATTTATCCCTTTAACATATGTCCTTAAATTAGTGTGTTGAAAATTATATCCATTTTTATATATAACTTTTAAAATTTATCCATTTCCTCTGATTTTATTTCAAAATTTTGAAAACTAAATAAACTATAAAGTACTTCAATTTCAGAATATCATTGATAAACACTTTATTCTAAGAAATTCCCAAGTCCATACCATGATATGTAATATTATTAATGTTATGAAAATTTTCCATATGATTATTCAAATCACTCAATAATTTTTTATATTTAGATCGTATTAAAATAATTCATAACTTAAATCCAAACATTAGGGTCTTCTGTTATACTATTGATGTCCCCTTTATCTTATAGAATCTATTCCATATCTCTAGAAAATAAATAGTCAAGTATGTGGTTATATTTCTCTTGTCTAATGAGGTGGATGAGTAAATAATTTGATATCAAATAAGATATGCACTATGATCCTATGAAATTTTAGATAAATGTAATAGTTTTGGGTAGATCAAGTAGTTTTTATCTTATGATTTTGATTATATAAAATCATTCAAGAACATGTGAAGAATATTTTTCCCTGATGTTAATTGTTAAATATTCTTTACGGGATAACATGTTATGTGAGATCCTTTTCCACACCTCTAGAAAAACGATATTTAATCTGTATAAAATAACATCATTAAAACATGAATTGAATTATAAAATTTTACAATAAAAATGTCCCTTTAAAAGATAATACCCATAGAAACACCATAATACTTTGACCTTAAAATCCTTTACACATAAGTTTATTACCCATCTAAATCCAATATTTAAAAATATCATTAATCACCTTAAAATATAACACTTTTAACTATAATGGGATTCCTAAGAATTTGAACTTATGATAAACCTTTAACATTTAAACTCATTATTTAATCTATAACATTTAAGGAACCCACATATGAAAAAATCATAATATTATAAGTTTTATAATCTTTTTTCTGAAACCAACTGTAAATAACCATCCTAAAAAATTACATATTCTTGTGACATTAAACTAGGATTAACTTTCTTAAATCCCCAAATACATTTTATGCTCATATTTTTATAGTTTTGGGTCATTACTCTTATATAACAAACACATATTTTTACCAAATTGGATACTTTTAATTAGTATCCATTTTTACAATAATATAAAAAACTACAATGAATACCATTTTATTATCATGAAAAGGTCATTTAATTAAAATCTACCTCTTCTATACCGCTACCCATCCTTAATCCCAATGAAAAATATTTAAAACATAGTCCGAGAAGAATTTTTTTAAGGGACTTGAATTTGGGGATTTTTTTACCTAATTTTGTAGGTTTTGATGTGATCATCGTTTTTAGGTCCCCATTGACAATTGGGTGATATTGGGATCACTATTTTACCTTGATGTGGAAGGGAAATTGAGCTTCAAAATTAGTTCACATGGCATGCTAACCCATTGCGTGATGTGTGGTCGAGTCTTCATTTTTCAAGGATTATTACATGGTTGAAACCTGGTTACCCAAACAATAGTGGACAAGTAACATGTAACATTATCCATCCCAAACTATCATATTTTGAATAATATTGTTATGGGATTCTGAAAAGCTCGGTTTCACTTATTGGGGGTGGATTTAAGAGTGTGGTGATGCATTTTATGGATGCATATATTGTGAAATTTTTTTGAATGCTTCCGTATTTATTTATATGAAATTGGTTTTGAAAACTATATTTAAAAAATAAAAAGGAGTTTTGAGAAAATATTTATTTTCAAGATTTTTTATTGGGATAGTGTTAATGGTAAATTCCTGAAGTTTTCTATAAATTCTTAATAAAGTAGCTATTTTACCATGTGGGTGGTGTTTTGGGAAATGGAAACTATTTTGGATGGTAATTCATATAATTCTTAGTTTTTTTGAATAAAAATTGAATTCTTGTAGGATTTTTTTGGTTTTCTATATTTAAAAATTATTTGGGTTCCACCAAGGTTTTTTGGTGTAAATAATAATGGATTAGTTTTTGTTAAATAATATGGTAGAGGATAAGTTTAAAAAATCCATGGTGAAGATGGGTTTTTTGAAAGAAAAGTTCTTTTGGTGTTATTATGTGCCTCATTGGTGCGTGTTGTTTTATTTTCATTCCTTGATTATGAAGGAATAATTTGGTTTTTGTTTTTTGGTGTGGGTTAGAGAAGTCCATGTATTTATATATCTGTGTTTCCCTCATAATTTTCAAATGAATTATTCAGTTCTAGTGCCAACCCAGACTCTGGGTGAAGTGGTGAAAGCAGAACCTTCCCTGTGAGATCTATTGAGAGATGTTGACGTTTTTTGGAAGTGTTACTTTCAGTTTTAGTTGAGTTTTATGGATTTAGATTCATTGGTATACCCTCTCTTTTAGTTGTTTTAGTTTTGGTATGGGATCTTCTGCTTGTGTGGTAAGATTTTTTTTTATGTTTCCCCATTTTGGGAATTTTTATGTGGATGATTCCATTAAGGGGGTTTTTATGGATTGTTTGAATTCCAGTTTATATAATGTTATTATATGTTGAGGAATAGGTCTCCCCCCCTCTCCCACCTTGTTTGGTATTTTCTGGTTGGTTTTGTGTGTCATTTTATGGGAGTCATTGTTTGGGAAAACTTTTCTTGGTGGTATTGGGTTGTACCCGTTTTCTCATTGATCCATTGAGTTTCTCATTTTTTTGGACACGAAAGAGGACTTTGGTTGCATGATTAGGTAACTAGGGTGTATGATACACCATTTGAGTGTGGTATACTAACTGGTATTCGATTATAGGATTTTTTTTGGGATGCACCATGTGATGGTGATTCATGTTTTCATCCTATTTTATCTATGGATGTTGTGACTGAAGTTGAGTGCTCTTCTTGTTCTTTTGAGGATTTTTGTGGTGGTTCATTATTCTTTGAGTTTGGAATCCCTTCTGCTCGATAGTTCATTTTTATCATGGTTTCTCCACTCTTGATAATTTCTTTTATATATATCCTTTGTTCCACCAGGTTCTAGTAACTCTAAATAGTAAGGAGACCATTTTATATGAACTATAAATGGTGGGGAGAGGAATTTAGAGTAACTCTCAGTGGTGGGAGACCATGTTAGGTCTCTCATGATGTATAGATCTTTATGTGTGGAGTTCCCATTTAGTTGTTCTTTGAGAAATTGGTACTTTGTGGTTGATCAATTTTATTTTTTATGATTTTGGTTCTGATATTTTAATTTCAATATTATAGAGTGGTTTTTCTAGGATAGGTCATTTTTATGTCATTAATTTCCTCGTATATTTCTTTTTAATGGGGACTTTATTGGTGAATAATGTTTATAGTGGGGATTTTTTTGAAACACCCAATGTCATGGTGTATTTATTTTGTCCTTATTATATATTTCCTTGTTTTGTATGGTATTTTAGTTTGACATGGGCTAGAAATTTCAATTTTTTAAAGGCCTTTTTGGCAGTTCACAGTTAGGCCACATGGTTTTTAAAACCATGAGATTCCCATTTTTATGGGCCTTTAATTTGGATAGAGTGTTCTTACACTACTTCTTCAACGTTTTCAAAACGGTGCAGATATTATTTTATGTTATGTGGGGTTTTCGGTGTGTTTGGGTTCAGCAAAAATGGTTTAGTAGATCATGGGGAAAAAGCATGTAAACTGAACATGTGTTTAAAAATTAGGAATTTCACAAAAGTCACCCCTATATTTCTAGGTGGTTTCATCACCTTTTCCCCCATATTCATATGCCTACCCCTCAGAGCCTTAGTGTATCTACCACTTATTCCCCCTTGGATTTAGAGATTCCCTTGGTATTTTGAAGATGATTTGAGGTGAGTCTCTCATATTTCCCTTCCCTCTTTTCTCTATCTCTCTTATCTCATGTTTGGGATCCCCCCATGGACACTAGCGTTCATGTGTCTTGATTTTAGGGATATAGGTGGTTCTAATGATGACGAATTTGGTTTCGAGTGGTTGCAGACACTGTTTCTAGTCATGTGGGTGCGAACTCTATCAAATGTGAAATGTTTTAGGTGTTTTGGCTTGGTTCTCACTTCTTCATGGTAGGTGTTAGTATGAAATTATATAATTTTGGAATTATAATAATTATTTCACCTATGCAGTTCCCTTTTAATGACAAAATGATTATTTATGGTATCCTTGAGTTGATATGGAACCATTTCCTTGAGTTTATTGTTTGGAATTATAGGTTTTGTATGTGAAATCAATATTTTATTGATTCAAATGGAATGTTTTATTATGATATGTTTCTTGTGAAATTACATATGGATTTTTTTAGCGGTTTTCATGAGGTAAATGGTTTTTAACATTTTTTTTATTGAGTGAAAATAATGGTATTAATGGGGGTTGGTTTTTAATTGAGGTGTGAACCTCAAAATTATTTTTGAAGGTGTGTATTACGGTATTTCAAATAGTGATTTTAAAGGTGTGTGTAGTTTACCTCCATTATAAAATTTCATGGTGGATTATTTAAATGGTTTTATAGAAAATGATTGGCCCTTATTTCCGTTGGATTGGTTTTCAATGAAGAAGACCCTTATTATAGGGTAGGATTGAAATGTTTTAAAGATTTTAGGTTAGACCTATTAAATTACTTAAGTGTTGTTTTATGAAATTAGTGATGGAAATAATATATTTATCCATGTTTTTATTTTCATAGAAATTTTACCTTATATGGGTGTGGTTTTGAAATGTTTTTAACATTTGGGTTATTTATATCATTTTCTAAATGGTGTTTGGAAAGTTTTTCACGATACGTGAAAAGAGTTATTGGTATTCTAATTTGTAATTTAATTTCAAAGTATTGATAATAAATTTTGGTTTTAAAATGGTGGTTTTGAGAGACACACTTGATTTCCCCTTGCATGTGTACCCAATGTGTGGGATTTTGTTCACTATGTGATGTGTGTTTGATCCCCTTTTGTGGAAATGTGAATTTTATTCCATTTATACACTTTATAGATGGGTTAATTACATAATCAAGTGTTAAGGGTGAAGGTATTTTTGGTTATTCCTTTCGGGGTAGTCTTGGATTGTTTTCACATGCGTCACCTACTTTGACTTTTTATAGAAAATCTTGGGAACTATGGTTGGTGGCTAAGCTGGTTGATTATCTGACATAGGTTGGGGATAATGAGTGTTTCTTATGAGGCTAAGAGGGATTTTTTGGGAATATTCCCCATGAGAATATGTGTGTTCATGGGTGGTTAGGGACCATGAGCACTCTGGTGGGGATCATGAGAGTTGTGGTGGAACTGTTAGATTTCAGGGAGGACCGTGCGAGACTTTAGATATTTGTAGTCATGTTATGTACTACGGTTTTCCATAGGTTATTGTTATCTACTAGAGAACTTTTTCATAGATCGTCGGTTAGTACCCGGACACAAGAATCCTTTGTACCATTTTTATTTTATTTCCCTTTTGATTCTATTATATCCACTATTTCTTGGATTATTGTATGAAACCTTCAATTCTTGTGTTAATTTTCCTATCCCTCGAGATATATGTGTGGTTACTACTTGTAATTATTAGACCATGTGGGTACTTATTGGTTTCCATTAAAAAACGAGTTCTGAAACAAGTGTTTGAAAACAACTTATGAAATAATAGCACTTAGGTTTGAGTACTTTATTGTGGACTTCAAAATGATTTTATGTTTAAATATGGATTCAACCAATAGATTGCTTAAAGAAACTATTTACATTTAGATAAAACAAGTGTGAGCTATTTTTTTAGAAATTTTAATGATGTGGGAAATTTTCAAATGGATTCGGATGATGGATTTGTTTTCAAAATGTGTGGGTTCAGTTTTTGGAAACAAATGTAAAATGTTTTGGAAATAGTTTATGAAATGGTTTTGTTTTCTATGCATTGTATATGTATTTAGAGAATACTCACTTGGTTTTTTTAAACTAGAATTAATGAATTATCTTATGCAAATAATTTCATAATTTTTGGATTTTTGTGGTAACCTACTAGGGTTTTTAACTCTTGCCTATATATTTTCATATTTTAGGTTCTTGGTTTGACCCTTTTTTCATCATGACCAATGTGGGATGAGTTGGGTGGTGGTGAGAAACCAGAGGTTTCATGGAGTTAGGTTCAGTATCATCTCATGTTGGTTGGTTTTTATAGTTTCATTTTGTTTGATTTTTCTCCTTCTTTTTCCTACCAACCTATATTTAATTTTCTATGGATGTTGTTGACTTATATGAAAATTGGTTTCATCATGGATGTTTTTTATGAACTGTTATCATAATTTTTATTTATTTTGGTTTGAGTAATTATTTATTTTCTTTTTGTATCCTTGTATTGGGAGAACCAATTCCCCCAAAGAGTTCTTGTGATTCGCGGGTGCTTGTCCCTATCCTGTGGGGATTAGGAGCACCCATTGGGACTTCTAGAAAATAATTTTAGGTGTCGGGTGGGATGGAAGCTTGAGATTGTTTGTTATAGGTTCCCTTTAAGATTAAACGCATCATGTCACTATATAAAAGGATATTTGAATCAAATATATACTTTTTAGAGGTGGTTAAGTTATATATGATCAGTTTAGGTTATGTATTAGATACCTCAAAGTGTATTCATTTGATTTTGGTGGTGGTTTGAGATCTCCCAATATAGATTGTAGATTTATGAAAACCAATGACTTTTAGCTGTGGAATTCAAGGTATGTGAGAATGTATTCTTAAAATCGGGACCCAGGTTGGGGCCATAACAGTTATGAAGAGAGGGAAAATTAGTGCCTTGTTTTTTTGGGTTTATTCTAGGTAATAATGATTATTTTTATAATGTCATATTGACTAATGTTTCTTTATATTTATAGTGTGATGAAAAATGTATTCAGTATATCTCATCTTAAGATATATTGTCCATACCCCTTTCATTTGATCAATGTAGATGTTATTATGTTAAAGGATGATGTCTTATTCATTAAGTTGATCAAATTTTTATTGTATTGGGGTTAGAATGACCCCATGAAAATACTTTACCCCTGATATGAGTTCAACAGTGGAATATACATTTATTGGAGGAGACAGATGAATAAGAGGTGAATATATCAACTCAAAGGAAGGATCTATTCATTGATGAGGATTGGTGAAACATCTCATATTAGAATCTGTATAGTGGGATTTTTTAAAAACCATGTACACTAAGTTACATGATCAATTTAATTTCAATTATTCAAGGTGTAATTTATTTGGTTTTGACTATAAGTGTTGTTGTTGTTGTCCTAAGATCATTCAATGTGGAAATAAAAGAGGTAAGAAAATTCCAAATTGAAAATTACCACTGAAATCATGATTGAGAGTTACCAATCATTTTATCTCCTTGGTAGAGGGTTTTTCCACTACCCCAGGGGTCTATTAGTGAACATTATAGACCTAGTGGGGCCCATCAAGGTTACTGTGAGACCCTTGACCCAATTTTTATTAGGTATTTTTTTCCTTTATTTGGTACAAAAATTCTTTTTGAATATATTTTCCCTTATCAATTTTTTTAAGAATTTAATAACATTATCTTATCATGATAATCTCTACAAAATTGGACCCCTCCCTTTATTTTTGAAAGATTTAAATATATTCTATTAAATTGATGTCCAAAAGGTAATTTTAAACAAATATGACTATATAATCATATTTTTTATTTTCTTCTTCCTTCTTATTCATTATAGATCATTAAATTTATGGATTATGATATTTTTCATAATTTCAATCTATTGAAGAAAAATGAACTAGAGATATTTCACGAAGTGGAACTTTCTTAAATGATATGGAATCATTTAATGAAAATGACACATGAATTTTTCATATCAAAGCATGTGATTTTTGGGCCAAATTATATTTCCAAGATTGGTATTTTATTTTTGGTCTTTTCAACTCAATAATACCATTTTTATATAAAAATTATAAAAAAAAATATCTTTTGGTGATTAATTAAAAAATTCCCCAGATTTATTTTTATATTATATTGTAAAAACACCCAAACATAGAGGAAAATATTTTTAGATGAATTTTTTAGTGTCAGAAATATAATGTTATATTTATTTATTTTATTATATTTTTTAATAAATACATGTGTTGTGTAGTTTAAAAAAAATTGGTTGAGTATCATTATTAGATTATTTGGATGAATATAGATGTTCAATGGTGAAGATAATTTCTTCATAAATTATTCAGTAACTATTAATTGATATTCCAAGTGGTTTATGACATGTAAGATCCTTTCAAAATGTAATTTTTTTTAACAAAATAAAGTTACACATGAATTTTTAAAATCATTAATGAGTTGAAACAATTTTTTGTTAGGGATTAAAAATATATTTTATATGGGAATTATTATAATTATGATAATATAATTGGAGATGATGTGTTTAATCTAATTATTAAAATTATATTTCAAAATTTTATTGAATAAAATGTATTTTGTATAATCTGAATATAATTTTATAAATTTAATTTAAAATTTTTATTTATAAATCAAGTGTATTTTTGAATTCCGAGAGCCATTGGCTCACTAAAACTAGAAAACATCACCTCAAGATCATTATATCTTCATTGGATGCATCAAGATCACAAATTTCATCATGGAGACCCAACATCCATGTTAAATAAAGGACACTTTATCATATATCTACCACAATACTTTCCAAATTATATAATCCAGGTTCACATTCCTCTATTTATAACCACCCACACTCCACTCCCATGTAGTACACATACCTTGGTCATTCCATTCCACCCCTCAGTATCATCATGTCACTTCCATGAATTCGCATTACTGACCCATCCTCTCATGATTTTCACTATCCACCCAACCTAATTTATTCTTGAATTTATCTTTTCTAAAACCAGATCTAAAATTCTTTCTGAATTTATCCCCTTTCTTCTCTATCTCATGTTCTCCATAAATGATTGAAATGGAATTAATGATCCCCATGAGTTAGAAACTACCACCAGGAAACCTACAAAAACCCAAGGTAACACATTTTCTAAACAATAGTGGAATATAAAAGACACTAGTGACCCTACTTGGCACTCCAAAAAATAGAAAAAACTAGAAATAAATTGGTAAAACAGTACCCATGAATATATACAAAGAGTCCTAAGGAAGAAATAATGTTATCCAGAAAAAATTCTTCAAAACACCTATGTAAAAAGTGGATGACAACTCCACCTTTCACTATTATCAATCCACAGTTCCAAGGATCAAGTACATATTCCAACTCTAAGTAGAACATTCACATTTCTTGGACCTGGATTATGAAAAAGAAAAAATTATTGATGTAAAAGGTAGGGTGTGAGATATATAACTTAGAAGGTTCTTAACATGTATTCCATAATCAATACAATAAAAATTAAACAAATTGTGCTTTATTTTAAAAGTAAATAAACAAGAAATGGCGTTTCATTCACATATTTTAAACAAAATGCTATAATATTAAAATAAATGGAATATATATCAAAACTAGTTTAAAAGAACATTTTTTATAAAACACTTATACAAAGTGGTTGGGATGAAATAAGTTGTTCAATAATAATTAGAATGTATAATAAATTAAAAAATCATATTACCATGTAAAAGATCCCTATGATATATCAGTTTAGGTAAAAGGATCCTAACACATATCATAATGTTCTCAGGTCAAGATAGGTGTGCACACTCAAATGAATATACACCCCAATTAGGGAACCCTCAAAGCCCATCTACACCCCCAAAGTGGAAACCTCTCAAGTGTGTATGTCGTAGCTGTTTAGCAGTAATTTTTATCATCAATACCTTGTTGGAGAGTCAATTTCCGTGAATTATTGTACCAATTACCACTAAATACCCATGCTAACATGTTTTTTAAATAATAAATCAATGGGACATGGGAAAATAAAACATTTCAAATCAATTAATATTACAATTTTCCAGTTTAAATTTTAAACATTCCATTAAGATTTAAAAAATGGGGTTTTTATCAGTTCATTCCATTTCAAATCATATTTCACTTTAATCCATTTTCTCAAAATTCAAAATTAAATCACATTATCAAATAAACTTCAAAATAGATCCATATTTTTTCAAAAATCCACACCAAATTTTAATTCCATTAAAAAATTTATTTTATTTTCCTAATTTCTATGCCATTCCAAATCACAAATAAAATCCTCTAAAATAAGGGGCTCTAAATCCATTAAAAGATAATTTCAAATAAACCAATCAATATAAGTTTTCTATAATATTTAAAATAATCATCGAACCACCTATGTTTTGTCACATGTACAAATATAATGCCTACAGTAGGATTTCCAATGATGAACAAGGATAAAGAGATCAACAAACATAACCTAGAATCAAGACAAAATAAAGAAATATTTTATATCTATAAATAAAATAATGATTCATAAATACCTAAGGAGAAAAAAATGATAGATCAAGAGAACCCACATGAGAGTAGATACACCTACCCAGAGGATATCACATATGGTCAAAAATGGTTCGATCTACCCAGAAAATGGTTTGGAGGTGTCAAAGTCGTCTCTTGGTAGAATTCAAAGACTAATGATTTGTGTTAGGTCTAGAATAGGGTTATTAAGGGTTAAGATGGTGGGTTTCTTTATTTTTATAAATCAATTGGTAGAATTAAAACCCATGTTCATAATTTTCTAGGTAAGGAAACATAATTAGACAAACTATGTACCCCTATTTGAAGTGTGCATGATTTCTTCTAGGGGGTTCACGATTTATAAAACCTTGCACTAATAATGAAAACACACACTATTTGAGGTATAATATTTTGGAGGGGATTGCATCCTAATTTTAACAAATTTTCAACCCCTTCTAGTGACTCACAAAAGGTACCTTGATTTTCTATGCCAAACTGTATGGTTTTCCCAAACTGTTCACACACCCTTCAAATAATTGTTTTTCTCAATTGTCTTAGAATGACACCAAATAATTACCCAACTAAATGGATATTAGAAAAAGGGTCAAGGAATAAATTAAATAAGGTAAAATGATGTAACATCCTCCCCACTATTAATATAATATATCCCTAAATAGCATGTCAAGAAGATTTCATGTCTAATAGATGGGGCCACTGCTCTCTCATTCATGCCTCATGCTCCCAGGTCTCATCAAAATCTGGAACATACTTCCATTGCACACAAACCAATTTTATAATTCTCTCTAGACGCACCTTTCTCTCAAAATCAACAATCCTAATCAGATTCTCACTCAAATAGAAATATGGCTCAACATCAGGATCCTCCATACTCAAGACATGATATGGGTTAGAAAGATACATCCACAACTATGATATATGGAACACACTCTGTATAGAAGTAAACTATCGTAGAAGTCTTAAATGGTAATACACTTTCTTCACCTACTTAAAAACATAAAAAAGTACCACAATCCATGGTGAAATATTCCCCCACTCCCCAAGATATTGATCACCTAAATAGGTTGAAACTCTCACAAACACCTAGTCACAATCTAAAAACACTAAAGGTCATATAAAAGGTTATAATAATACATATACCGAATCTATGTTGTTACCATTATTTGGCGAATCAATAAATTTTTTTCAACAATTTCTTAGACCAATCTTGGCCCAATCAAAGAACTTTTACCAATATCCAACCAATATAAAGAAGATTTAATGTAATGACAATAAAATTCTTCAAAAGGAGAAATCTAAAATGAATACTGGTAACTATTTTTATAAGTAAACTCAACCAATCCCAAGTGGGCATCCAAAGATAAAAAAAATCAAAAAATTAGATATTAATCATGTCATAAAGAATTTATATAAATCAATCTATCTGGCCATCTTTCAATGATTGATATGTCATGATCAAATGTACCTGAGATCCCAGTTCCCTGTGGAGGCCTCTCCTAATGTAAGAAGTAAAATGGGGATCCATATTAGAGACTAAAATATAAGGTAATCCATAGAATATGACAATATATTACACATAATAATGTCCCAAGTCATCTAATTTGGTTGTAGCATGAATGTTTAAAAAGTGAGTTGATTTTATTATCTGATATATCAAAACCCATATCGCATTTTCTCATTGGGGGGTATGCATAAACCCAACTCTGATGTTTATATATATTTTATCCCACATTCATAAAATCCCAGAATGTGGCTGAAGAGTACATGAAGGACTCTTGTTCTTATCATTAAACAATTTATAGGATTAAAAATAGAAGAAAAGGTAGTGATGTCTCATCTCAAACCTAGAAACTAGAATTGTTTCTGTATATCTTTAAACTTATTTTTTTCCTAGTGTGCAGCAACTATAGGGAATTATGGAAATACCTCATTGCAGCCTTCCATATGAAAAAAAGCACAAGAAACCAATTTTTAAAACATAGGATTCCCCCATAAGATAAATTCCACTCCCTGATAGTATCCCCACCATAAAAAGAGTATTTAATCCTATGAAATTCATCATAAAGATATTACTCCTAAAGAATAATCTTGAGAAAAGTGGAGGTAAACTTGACACATGTTAAGAAAACCATGATACCATCTTCCCAAAATCATTAATGCCACAAAGAAAAAATATCCACCAAGAAATACTCTTCTAATGATTACTTCATTGCAAGGAATGGATTATTCCTAGTCAAATAATCTTCATTGACATTTCTCTTCCCCTTGGTGTAGTAAATTTTGAAGTCCAAATACATTAGGTACTCCACCCAATGACTTTGATGAAGGTTCAAATATTTTTGAGATAATATATAACCAAATATATTTTAATCAAAATAAATGGTAAAACACTCATAAAAAAGTAAATTATGATAACACTTAATATCATTTATAAAATATATGATTTTGAGATCATGGGTCAGATAATGTTTCTTTGGTTGACTAATCTTTCGGGAGTCGTAGGCTACCACATGATCTCCCGGCATAAGAACGCAACCCAAAACTAAACCTGATACACCACAGAAGACTACATTGGCCCGTGCAGCCTTTGGGAGTTTCAAAAAAAGAAAATAGGTCAAAATAAGTTTCACCGCAGAAAAATAGATCTTAAATTTTTCATTCAACAAGATATTCACTCCCCTCCGAGTGAGAGCATTCTTCTAAGACATTTTTTTCTAAAAATCATTCATAAAACAATGATAGAATCCCAAAAATATAAGAATAATCATATATCAATGTCATTATATGGTTTCCATATATCATAACAACTTTAACCATATAAAAATCAACTCAGATACCATGTTTCAACAAAACTCATGCCAATAATTTCACTTCTAGAATCCATAAAATACATTTGGAACAATTTTTTAAATTCTATGATTTCTAAATATTTAAAGGACTAATAATAGATAAAAAATATGATCCTCATCAGTTTTAGAGTAATCCAAAATACCATACAAAAATACCACCATGAATGAATTAAGGGACATATGGAATATTCTATTCATTGAAGCCATAATGACTATAGGATAATTGGTTTAGCCAAAGAGCACAATAAGATACTCAAAGTGACTATACATACTCTTCAAGGAATTATTATAAATTTCATATTCTTTTATTCTCAATTAGTTATTACTGTATCTAGGATTAATCTTTGATAAACACTTTTCCCGTTTCCACTAGTGAAACAGATCTCCAATCTATGATAATAGATACTCATTCATTAATATAACTTGATTTATCTTTCAGTAATCAATAGAAAGGAGAAGTGTTTTTTCATATTTTACCACAAAGGGAATTTGTTATTCATGAGGTTTCACACTCTGGTATTTAAATCCTTTATCAAATAGATCATCCAACTGATCCTTTAACTCTTTTAACACTGCTGGTGCCATATGGTAAGAAGGAATAAGTTTTGTCTATGTATGAAGTAAAAATCAATAGAGAACTATACCTATATTACCAGAGAAAGAATAAATAAAATAGAAGGAAAAAAATTAGGAAAGCCAAATAATATTGGAGGGATATCATCACCCAAATATTCCTTCCCCTTGTCAAAGGGAAAAAATGTTATTACCCAACCCAACTCTATAAAAGATGTTTTAGATCTACTCAATCTTGGGTCTAATTCCCTGTGAATGTCATATCACACCCCATAGGGTGTAGTAAAAGAGACCCATTTTAGATAATAGTAAATTTTTCCATTATTAGTAATCATCCAATCCATCCATAAGATGATTTCGAGAGGTTTTTTATCAAGAACCAGAGAATAATATGTAAGATCGATTTATGAAAAATAGAAAACACAAGAAAGACAATGGTGATGTAGAGAACCATTTTTTCCTTTTAATATTTTGAAATATTTATAGGTGTATTTCTAGATCATGGTGTAGAGATAGTGTGTGATTTCAAGGCCTATTGTTCTCATAATTTATTTCATAAAAATATTAAAAATATTTTATATTTTTCATGCATATTTTCATATATAAAATCAGAAAACTCTTCAAAAAAAAGATTATATTAGAAATTCAAGACTACATTGGAATCTATAACACAATGTTTACCCTAGGTGGGACCTAATATAGGTTGGAATAGGATTTTAGATATCTCTCCCATCGGTGGTACATTTTTGTGTATTAATTAATTATTTAAATTAATTCATTCATTCATTTAACCAAACACAATCACATATAAATATATCATTATAAAAATTTTATTAGGGTAAGACTCATAATCTTGGGAGCATTTAGAGACTCTCCACCCACTACATATACTAGAGAATTACATTCTATGATGAAAAAACTTTGTATCAGAGCATATTGAAGTGAAGTGAATGAAAATAATTCTTCCATTCATTGGGAAGCATGTTATTTTATGATGAATGATCCAATATCCATGTAGGACAATTCAATTTTTGTATTATTAGTATTATGATTAAATTGATTGAGATTATTAGTCTTATCCTTTTATATGTTCCAATTATGGCCCTATCATGGGCCTATGTACCGATTAAATTGATTATTCATTGGTTTTATAACTCTCAGTATCCCCGTTATTAATTTTTTCCTAGGAACACATGAAAAAAAAATCTTGTTTTATTGTGATGTCCTCCCTCAATAGCTTTGATTTGTTCACTTCATTGACCCTGAAGTCCCGGTTCAACATTGTCGGGTGGTACCGAGCCCTATCAGACCAAAGGAATCGTGATGAAGTGATGTACACAGGATAGATTGACAAATCAGGGAGAGATATAGGTTATTTTCAGGATGTGGGTGATTGTTTTTATAAGGCCCCGACCTTAAACATCTCTTAATATTGAATTAAATGAATAATTCACATTGAGGATCATTTCAGGTTTAGAGTTTTAGAGAATTAGGACATAAATATTACATCTCAAAAGATTACAAAGTAGACTAAGTTTCCATAAAATAAAAACTCTTAAAAAGAGACATGTCTAGTTCCATGTTTTATATAGCATGAATTTCCCTTGATTCCATCCTTGACCCTATTCCACATTAAGTCCTGTGAAAAACATTTCAAAAAAAACTTGGGGTGAGCATAAAAAGCTCAGTAAGGGATACACAAAGAATGAAAACTGTCAGTTTTTCAAAACAACAAGTAAACCATGTATACTTTATCAAAGTAATACTTTTCACCTTTTCGAAGTAGTAAAAACTCTTTACGGAATAAAAGTTCATTACTTACCCTTCTGTAACCAAAAGATTACCATAAAACCCATATAAAGATCACATAACATATAAAGGTAACTTGGGACATAAACATACTTAAGTGGAATAACCATAAGATCGACTTCCACACATATCACTTAATGGAATAGCCATTTGACCAACTTCCATACATACTTAATGGAATATCCATACGGCCGACTTCCATACCCAATGCATTGGAGGTTATAACGTAACCACCTATCCTGGTATTCACGGCACCACTCATCATATGGTTTATCACGTAACCACCCGTAAAATGTCCAAGTACCATCATTACACATAAAATATTGAAAATATAAACATTTAAATAACAACATTTCATTTTCAATCACAGTAAGTAATTCCCAGATATTAAATTAATCAATCCTTTTTCAAAAACCATTTAAAATAGATTTTTGAATCAAAGTGTCCCATACCACTTTGAATCTTTTAATGGAATTATAATTTTAAAAAAATTAATGTCCATATAAATAAATACTGAAAACCATTTTGAAAACATGGACATTAAAGATAAATATTTAGAATAATAAATCTTTAAAACATTTAAAATGATATTTTTGTTAAATAGTTTTTAACAAAATGAGAGACTATTGAATACAAATAATAGTGGAATAACATTTAATACGAACTTTATAATATCATGAGAATAAAGGGATTCATGATATAATATGTCAATGGACAGTATACACACCATATAAGAGTGAATTGGTGCATAAAAATAATGAAGTCTCAAAAGAAATGTTAAATGAGATGAAATCCATTATAAAGAAGGTATCCTTAAATTAAAGATAAATCAATCTCATAATTATGTGTGGAAAATATAAATACACCCAGTATAAGTGGATATTAAGTGTAAAAAATCAAAATTTATTCACACATATTCAAAGTATGACATATTCAATAACTACATGTTTAACCCAAAGAAATCGAAATTGGGTAATGAAGTTCCCTTGGTAAAATTCGACAGCCTAACAGCGTCACATAAAATTTAAAAAAAAATTGTTGATGAGAGAGATAAAGGGGATCTCATCACTTGGACATAAAATTTACATCAATAAGGATATAAAAGAAAATATCTCAACATAATAGTATGTGAATTAAAAGACATAACAAAAGAAGTCTTTTAAAAAGAGGAGGGTGAAAGGTTCCCTTACCGACATGGGTATCTTTCGAGACATGCACCCCGTGAAAGAAGGACAATACAACATTGATGTAAATACTCATAAATGAGAGTATATTACATAGTGAGTAAAATAATGGGCAGTACATACACCACTCAATGGAAAATTTGGCAAATGTAGCATAAATCTCACGGGAATAAAAGTGAGATGAAAAATCTCTTACGAAAACTCGGCAGCCTAACAGCGCCACATAAAACTTACAAAAATGGATTGATACGATCAAATAGGGTCTCCCATAATATGAAAATAAAAAATAAAGTATGAGGAATATAAAAGAACATCCCCCAACATAACAAATAGGAGCTTAAAAGAAGTGACATAAAGGAGAGTACTTAAAAAAAGACAAAGAGAGGTTAGATCTCTTACGAAAATTCGGCAGCCAAACGACGCCACTCAAAACTTCCAAAATAGATTGATGAGAGAGAATATGGTCTCTCATAATATGCACATAAAAATTACAGTAAGTGTAATATAAAAGAATATCCCAATAACAGGAAAGATGAGCTTTAAAAGGAATGACATAAAAGAGTGTACTTAAAAAGAAAGAGAGGAGTAGGATCCCTTACCTCGGGTCCGACTTGACTCGATCGTTCTTTAATCTCCTGAACAATAAACTTTAGTTAATTTATACTTCCTTAAGAACCTCTTTCAAGTTCATTATTCCTTTTATATCACTTATTAACATGTCATAAACATTATGTTATCATTTAAGTTAATAATGTTTGTTCTGTCGATATTTGGTTCTTAAGTCGAAAGTGGACTTCCTACAATTACATGTTGTTCATGTGGTCAAAGGTTCTTTATATCCAGAATGAAATTCCTGATTTGGATATAATATATATCATATATATCCATCATATAAATTTATTTATAATATCACATAATCATTTAGAGTAAAGAAATGAAATGCACCGTTCATGGAGATGGTAAGCCGTACGTACGCATGAACGCTACTTTCATTTCTATGTCATATTAATGGAATTAAAACTATATGAGAGGTATGTATATTTTAATTCCAGAATTATATTAATCATTTAGATGTAACATACATCATATATATCCATTATTTATATCTAGTCATAATAATACATTACATTTGGGGATAAGAAATGAAATGCACCGTTCATGGAGACGGTAAGCCGTACGTACGCATGAACGCTACTTTCATTTCTATCTCATTCTTTAATGGAAAGAAAATAATAGTGATATAAAGGTATATTATAATTCCAGTATAACATCATATATAATAACTTTAAATCCATCATTTATACGTCCCACATATGGCATTAACGAATCATATCACTTTGAGGGGGCGGTAGTCCGCACTTCCTTAAATGAAGATATCACATTTACCCATAATGGAAACCATAACGGTATTCCATAAATGAAAAATACAGAAGATTAAGTAAAAAATAAACATATTATATATCATATATAAGTATAGTGTCATCTTAATGGCCACATTTGAAGGTGTTAAAAGAATGTTGAACAATCATCGTTTCGGGAGGCAGAAATTCACCATCCACGGAAACAGTATGTTCTTTAACCATTAGATGTAGGTGTGTGTAAGTGTAGCTCGAATCCTTCTTATAACAAAATCATAGTATATTGAAGATACTGGAGTTGTTACAAAAGAAATAAAAAGAGTTTAGGGGGTTGGAGAAGCAAAATCAAACAAAAGGACTCAAGTGAAGACATTACCTTAAAATCGGATAACTCTCTTAGATTTGAGCTCAAAGGATTCCTTGGAAAGACTTATTACCAAAGTGAGGCTTCAAGGAGTTAGAGAGGTATTTTGATAGACAAAATGGTCAGGGGTTGGCCGAGCCAAAGGCTTTGGAAGTGTGGGTAAGAAGGTAGAGGTGGGGGCCTTTTATAAGAGGAGAGGAGGGGCACTCTTGGAAAGGTATAAAATGTAACTTTATTTTCAAATGAGTTTCAGATTTTATTGGTCCCACATAAATGTGTTTCGAGTATATGGTGATAAGGGTTCTAAATCCACCCATCAAATAGGTTTTGGACATGTGTAGGTCTTAGATTTTACATTATCTTTCCATTTTATTTAAATCGTTCAATAATGAGGTCATCGCTACATCATCATGATGTCATAAATAATTTAATTTATTTAATGTCTAAAAATTATAAAAAATACTATGTTGTAGGAAATCTTTTTATCTATCCAATGAATATTTATAGTCTAAAAGATCATTTATTTAGACAAAATTAAAAATATTTTACTTAGGTGATACATTCTTTGTTACATTTAACATTCTTTAAAAATAAAAAGATAAAAAGTCACTTTCTCACAAAAGTGATTCCATGGGGCCCCCAAGTTTGGCACAAGGCATCCCATGGTCGGCCATGAGACAAAAAGTAGCCTTAGGACACATTTTGTGGTCATTTTTTATTATTATGATATTATCTTATTATCTTTAACTACCAGATTACTCATTAATCAAGATAATTAAAGATAATTACCGTCGTTACTATTCATAATGTAAAAAAAAGAGTCTTAATTACATAATTTGGAACTTCTGATTCCAAATATGTAATTCATTTTACCAAATTCCAAACACATAAATTGCAATAATTAATTCAAAAAAAACTTCCCTTTGTCAAAACAAATAGCGGGTTTTTTAGAAACAATATTTATGAAAAGTTTGGCACTTGTTTATGCCTAATTCCAAAGTGAAATTAATCCCAATGACCATAATTGAATTACATGGTAAAAATATATTCTAATTACACTTTAAAACAAATTAAAAAGATAATATAACCATATAATTAAATTATATGAAAATGCAGTTTTGATGTAAACTGCAGTATTTTTCACTATTCATTGAAAAATGAACATTGTCAGAAAAATACCAAAAATTAACCCAAGGTAAATTTCAATGTCCCAATAATAAATAATATGTTGATTTTGAAAAATAGAACTTATAAAATTTTCAAAAAGTGGAGTTAAAAGGGGTTCTCCATCAAAAGGCGCTTAATTGACCTTTTAAAGAATATTAGAATGTTTACGCTTAAAAACTGGATTCATTTTCATTTTTAATCCTCTAACATTTATTATAAAGAGTAAAAATATTTGAAAAACATATATAATCATTTTGTAGTTAGATCTGTTCATTCCCGTCATTACAACGGCTAGGCGTTAACTACCATTTAAAATAATATTATTTTATTATTAGAGTGCAACGTAAGATTCCCAAGAAACTCGTTGTTGTGTATTGGGTATGCCATCGAGCATAACATCCCCTTTAAAGTAATATTAATATTTTATTCACAAATATGGATAAATATAAAGATGTCATATTCTTTATTTACCTGGGGTGTTACATCCTTCCCCCCTTTTTGGAATTGCGTCCTCACAATTTTAAAATTGGGCTTGGAAACATCCTTGAAAGTCCCACATCGGAACAAGAGTCGGTAAAACAATCACTTTAAAATAAAGAGAGATAAGTACAAGGGTTACCCGAGTTAACCCATACTAGGATTCCAAGTATGAAAATATGGACACGGAGGAAAAAACAAAGGGTCATGTTCTGGTGGAGAGTGATAGAAAACATGTTTAGGAGAAAGTTAACCATAAGAAAATCACAAACGTGTGATGGGTTAAACGGTATTCGATTCCCCAGTAAGAAAAGTTAATATACAACATTTTTGTCTTAAGTTACTTTTTATTGAGAAATTTATTCATAAGGAAACATAATCACTTATCATTTTGATTTTCAACTTTTATTAGATTCCTTACACAAACTTATATTTTCTCCAAAAGACGAGTATTTAGGAAGACTTTTTCACATTAAGAGTACTATAATCAACTTCTAAAGAATCACCTAATCCACAAAAGAGAACTATATACTTCCCATGTCTTTATACTTTAACCAAAACCAAAACCAAAAAGGTTAGTACAAGATCAGATAATCTAGAAAAGGATAACCCTTTATAAAAAAGAAAATCTATTCTTAATCTCCAAAATTTGTCCAAAAAAACCCAAAGTTCAACAAGGACCATTCGATAATCAATTTGTCCATAAAATTCTTCAAAGTAAACCAAACTAAGATTGAAACCCAAATATTTGAAGGATTTAGTCACATAGTCTTCCAAGTTAAATCGTAACATTTATCTCCAAACAACATCAGTTGCTCTTAATGTCTCGTATTGAAAAGTAACTAACCTAACCAGATATCCTCCATGATAGGTTAATAAATATCCATAGATAACCCAAAATAAACTTACTCTTAATTCATAAAATCATCTAACTATAAAGAATAAATCATACTAACCAAGGACTTCACGTAGTCCAGTGGTAGGCGATAAATACCAGTCGCACTTTGGTTGTGGGTTCGATTCCCGCAGCTTTGTCTGACGCGACGGGTTGTCACACGGTATGAGTGTTGTCCTTTTTCCAAAAACTATATAATTCTCAAATCATTCCCCAAAAGGAGAAAAAATCATAAAAAATAATCATAACACATTTTAACCTCATGTTTATCTCATGCCTTTCATTTTCCATCATATCATATAATAACACATAATTACCTCAAAAGTAAAGATCATATAAACTCTAATGGTTACCTTTATAATTATTACTTGAACTTCCACATCGATTGGTCATATCGTACATGATGCATTACAGATCATACCATGGTTCAAGTGGTTGATCATGACTCCTTGATAGTTGGTTTAGAACAACCATGAGTTTCCTCATTAAATCCTCCATTTTATCTAGTATCTTAATTAGAGAACCACCACAGTTTCCTTCAAACCTGTTGTCTCTTTGGTGCCTGCTAGATCCATCCATTCACTAAAAACAGAAATTTCAGTGTGAGTATATCAACAGAACCATCATGTACTAATGATGAAGATATACTTACTCATTCACTTTATCTAAAAACTATGACTCTTTCTGAAATCCTAACCATTATGGTAATGTCACTTATGCTTAAAGAATACCCTAACCTCTAAAGTTATCTAAACCGACCTTTGATACCAACTATAAGGCCCTGGCCTTAAACATCTATTAATATTGAATTAAATGAATAATTCACATTGAGGATCTTTTCAAGTTTAGAGTTTTAGAGAATTAGGACATAACTATTACATCTCAAAAGATTACAAAGTAGACTAAGTTTCCATACAATAAAAATTATTAAAAAGAAACATGTCTAGTTCCATGTTTTATATAGAATGAATTTCCCTTGATTCCATCCTTGACCCTATTCCACATTAATTCCTGTGAAAAACATTTCAAAAAAACTTGGGGTGAGAATAAAAAACTCAGTAAGGGATACACAAAGAATGAAAACTATCAGTTTTTCAAAACAAAAAGTAAACCATGTATACTTTATCAAAGTAATACTTTTCACCTTTTCGAAGTAGTAAAAACTCTTTACCGAATAAAAGTTCATTACTTACCCCTCTGTAACCAAAAGATTACCATAAAACCCATATAAAGATCACATAACATATAAAGGTAACTTGGGACATAAACATACTTAAGTGGAATAACCATAAGGTCGAATTCCAAACATATCACTTAATGGAATAGCCATTCGGCCAACTTCTATACAAACTTAATGGAATAGCCATACGACCAACTTCCATACCCAATGCATTGGAGGTTATAACGTAACCACCCGTCCTGGTATTCACGACACCACCCGTCATATGGTTTATCACGTAACCACCAGTAAAATGTCCAAGTACCATCATTAAACATAAAATATTGAAAATATAAACATTTAAATAACAACATTTCATTTGCAATCACAATAAGTAATTCCCAGATATTGAATTAATCAATCCATTTTCAAAAACCATTTAAAAGAGATTTTTGAATCAAAGTGTCACATACCACATTGAAGCTTTTAATGTAATTATAATTAAAAAAAATTAATGTCCATATAAATAAATACTGAAAACCATTTTGAAAACATGGACATTAAAGATAAATATTTAGAATAATAAATCTTTAAAACATTCAAAACGATATTTTTTTAAATAGTTTTTAACAAAATGAGAGACTCTTGAATACAAATAATAGAGGAATAACATTTAATCCGAACATTATAATATCATTAGAATAAAGGGATTCATGATATAATATGTCAAAGGACAGTATACACACCATATAAGAGTGAATTGGTGCATAACAACAATGAAGTCTCAAGAGAAATGTAAAATGAGATGAAATCCATTATAAAGAAGGTATCCTTAAATTAAGGATAAATAAATCTCACAATTATGTGGGAAAAATATAAATACACCCAATATAAGTGGATATTAAGTGTAAAAAAATAAAAGGTTATTCACACATATTCAAAGGATGACATATTCAATAACTACATGTTGAACCCAAAGAAATCGAAATTGGGTTAAGAAGTTTCCTTGGTAAAATTCGACAGCCTAACAGTGTCACATAAAATTTTACAAAAAATTGTTGATGAGAGAGATAAAGGGGATATCATCACCTGGACATAAAATTTACATCAATAAGGATATAAAAGAACATATCCCAACATAATAGTATGTGTATTAAAAGACATAACAAAAGAAGTCTTTTAAAAAGAGGAGGGTGAAAGGTTCCCTTACCGACATGGGTATCTTTCGAGACATGCACCCCGTGAAAGAAGGACAATAAAACATTGATGTAAATACTAATAATTGAGAGTATATTAAAAAATTAGTAAAATAATGGTCAGTACATACACCACTCAAAGGAAATTGTGGCAAATGTAGCATAAATCTCACGGGAATAAAAGTGAGATGAAAAATCTCTTATGAAAACTCGGCAGCCTAACAGCGCCACATAAAAATTACAAAAATGGATTGATAAGATCAAATAGAGTGTCCCATAATATGAACATAAAAAGTAAAGTATGAGGAATATAAAATAACATCCCCCAACATAACAAAGTGGATCTTAAAAGAAGTGACATAAAGGAGAGTACTTAAAAAAAGAAAGAGAGAGGTTAGATCTCTTACGAAAATTTGGCAGCCTAACAGCACCACTCAAAACTTCCAAAATGGATTGATTAGAGAGAATAGGGTCTCTCATAATATGAACATAAAATTACAGTAAGATTAATATAAAATAATCTCCCAATAACAAGAAATATGAGCTTTAAAAGGAATGACATAAAAGAGTGTACTTAAAAAGAAAGAGAGGAGTAGGATCCCTTACCTCGGGTCCGACATGACTCGATCGTTCTTTAATCTACTGAATAATAAACTTGAGTTAATTTCTACTTCCTTAAGAACCTTTTTCAAGTTCATTATTCCTTTTATATCACTTATTACCATGTCATAAACATTATGTAATCATTTAAGTTAATAATGTTTGTTTGGTCGATATTTGGTTCTTAAGTCGAAAGTGGACTTCCTACAATTACATGTTGTTCGTGTGGTCAAATGTACTTTATATCCAGAATGACATTACTGATTTGGATATAATATATATAATATATATCCAGCATATACATGTATTTATAATATCACATAATCATTTAGAGGAATGAAATGAAATGCACCGTTCATGGAGACGGTAAGCCGTACGTACGCATGAACGCTACTTTCATTTCTATGTCATATTAATGGAATTAAAACTATATGAGAGGTATTTATATTTTAATTCCAGAATTATATTAATCATTTAGATGTAACATACATAATATATATCCATTATATATATGTACTCATAATAATACAATACATTTGGGGATAAGAAATGAAATGCACCGTTCATGGAGACGGTAAGTCGTACGTACGAATGAATGCTACTTTCATTTCTATCTCATACTTTAATGGAAAGAAAATAATAATGATATAAAGGTATATTATAATTCCAGTATAACATCATATATAATAACTTTAAATCCAACCTTTATACGTCCCACATATGGCATTAACGAATCACATCACTTTGAGGGGGCGGTAGTCCGCACTTCCTTAAATGAAGATATTGTGTTTACCCATAATGGAAACCATAAAGGTATTACATAAATGAAAAATACAGAAGCTTAAGTAAAACATAAAAATATTATATATCATATATAAGTATAGTGTCATCTTAATGGCCACCTTTGAAGGTGTTAAAAGAATGTTGGACAATCATCGTTTCGGGAGGCAGAAATTCGCCATCCACGGAAACAGTATGTTCTTTAACCCTTAGATGTAGGTGTGTGTAAGTGTAGCTCGAATCATTCTTATAAAAACATCCTAGTATATTTAAGATACTTTAATTGTTACAAAAAAAATAAAAAGTGTTTATGGGGTTGGAGAAGCAAAATAAAACAAAAGGACTCAAGTGAAGACACTACCTTAAAATCGGGTAACTCTCTTAGATTTGAGCTCAAAGGCTTCCTTGGGAAGACTTCTGCGCAAAGTGAGGCTTCAAAGAGTTATAGAGGGATGTGGAGAGACAAAATGGGCAGGGGTTGGCCGAACCAAAGGATTTGGAAGTGTGGGTAAGGAGGTAGAGGTGGGGGCCTTTTATAAGAGGAGAGGAGGGACACTCTTGGAAAGGTATAAAATGTAACTTTATTTCCAAATGAGTTTTGGATTTTATTGGTCCCACATAGATGTGTTTCGAGTATAAGGTGATAAGGGTTCGAAATCCAACCATCCAATAGGTTTTGGACATGTGTAGGTCTTAGATTTTACATTATCTTTCCATTTTATTTAAATCGTTAAATAATGAGGTCATCGCTGCATCATCATGATGTCATAAATAATTTAATTTATTTAATTTCTAAAAATTATAAAAAATACTATGATATAGGAAATCTTTTTAGCTTTCCAATGAATATTTATAGTTCAAAATATCATTTATTTAGACAAAATTAAAAATATTTTACTTAGGTGATACATTCTTTGTTACATTTAACATTCTTTAAAAATAAAAAGATAAAAAGTCACTTTCTCACAAAAGTGATTCCATGGGGCCCCCAAGTTTGGCACAAGGCATCCCATGGTCGTCCATGAGACAACCAGTAGCCTTAGGACACATTTTGTGGTCATTTTATTATTATTATGATATTATCTTATTATCTTTAACTACCCGATTACTCATTAATCAAGATAATTAAAGATAATTACCGTCGTTTACTATTCATAATGTCAAAATAAAAAAGAGTCTTAATTACATAATTTGTACCTTATGATTCCAAATATTTAATTCATTTTACCAAATTTCAAACACATAAATTTCAATAATTAATTTAAAAAAAATTCTCGTTGTCAAAACAAATAGCGAGTTTTTTAGAAACAATATTTATGAAAAGTTTGGCACTTGTTTATGCCTAATTCCAAAGTGAAATTAATCCCAATGACCATCATTGAATGACATGGTAAAAATATATTCTAATTAAACTTTAAAAAAAATTAAAAAGATAACATAACAATATAATTAAATTATATGAAAAAGCAGGTTTGATGTAAAATGCAGTATTTTTCACTATTCATTGAAAAATGAACATTGTCAGAAAAATACCAAAAATTAACCCAAGGTAAATTTCAATGTCCCAATCATAAATAAGATGTCTATTTTGAAAAATGGAGCTTATAAATTTTTCAAAAAGTGGATTTAAAAGGGGTTCTCCATCAAAATGCGGTTAATCGACCTTTTAAAGAATATTAGAATGTTTACGCTTAAAAACTGGATTCATTTTCATTTTTAATCCTCTAACATTTATTGTAAAGATTAAAAATATTTTACAAACATATATAATCATTTTTTAGTTAGATTTGTTCATTCCCATCATTACAACGGCTATGCGTTAACTACCATTTAAAATAATATTATTTTATTATTAGAGTGCAACGTAAGATTCCAAAAAACATGTTGTTGTGTATTGGGTATGCCATCGAGCATAGCATACCCTTTAAAGTAATATTAATATTTTATTCACAAATATGGATAAATATAAAGATGTCATATTCTTTATTTACCTGGGGTGTTACAGTTTTTATGATCAGAGACCAATAATTTTATAGAAGAAAAAATAGAGGTTTGTAAGACATGCGACGATCATCTAAAGACTGGTTTTTGGAAACCATATGGTTGGAAACGATTGATCCGAACTAGATCGACTTATTTTGTATGGAGTAGAATTGGTACCTATGGTAGAACATCTGAATTAAAATCAAGCATAATAGATATATTTATCTAAAAAAAATCTCAACTACACACTGTGTAGTTCGAAGAACACACAAGATGTTGGAACCTAGCTGCGACGCCTTCGATTTTGGAAATTTATAAGGATGCAATGATGTGTAGATTCCCTAAATTCTAGGTATTGCTTCCCTAAGTGGACGAGATATGTGGGAGAGAACTTGGGTTGGATCCTATGTGGGAGTGCATGGCCAGGTACATGGACATGTACCGAAGTACATGAACATGGGGCGAAGTACACATACATGGGGTGGACACACATACAAGTCCAAGCCCACGGGAAGGACCCCGAGTATCATGGGAACATCATTTATATCCCCTACATTCCATATATACTAACATGGTAGGCGATTCATGTACATCTAGGGACAGGTCAATATGGTGGAGTGGAACCATAAATCATGTGGGTCCCCTTAGACATTTTTTACCCATTGGTTCCTTTTTAGAAAAATTTAATCCCTTATATCTCCTTTACTTGGACTCGGATTTTTTTCGGCAAATAGCCTATCCTGAGTTTTTATCCACGTAGAAAGCAGTCATTCCTTTGGTATTTTATTTTGGGATAGGTGGTGATATTTTTAGGTAATGGTTCTTATTTAGGAGATGCTTTGTGATGGAAGTGATCACACAGGGTCACCATAGGCATTCAGAGTGGAATCCTATTTTTGGGATGTGAATGGGTTCTCAATGACTGAAGTGGAACCCTATAGTTGGGCTATACATGGGTCCTCTTCCAAATCCTAGAGTGAAACCCTCCAGCTAGGATTGGAATGGGTCATGTACTATCAGAGTTTAACCCTCTTGATTTCATAGGGAATGGGTCCTTTATTGACTCTTAGAGTGGAACCCTCCACCTGGGCAACGAATGTGTCCTCTACCATCATAGTGGAACCATCCAATTGGGCTAGGCATTATTCCTCTACCACTAGAGTGGAACCCTTCAACTGGGAAGTCACTGTCCCTCTCTCAGTTATTAAATTGGAACCCTCTTATTAGAACAAGGTATAGGCCATCTATCTATCCACTGAGTGAAACCCTCCTATTGTAACAGGAAATATGTCCTACACCTATATATTGTGGCCCCTTGACTATGAAACAAAGTGATGAGGTGTGGTTTGAAATGGATCATTTTTTAGGAATATGCGTGAGATGTTGGGAATCATTGTTAGATTTATAGAACTATTGGTGAATCTTCTCTGGTGTTGATCCGTGATATAGATATCCCTTTTCTCTATCCTTTGGAATACTTTTACTAAGAACATATATATATATATATATACATTTGTATTTGGTTACTATTTTACCAAGGGCTGTTAAGATTCATGGGTTATGCTATGTGATTTCCGAGTTTTTA
This sequence comes from Viscum album, assembly GCA_963277665.1. NCBI lineage: Eukaryota > Viridiplantae > Streptophyta > Magnoliopsida > Santalales > Viscaceae > Viscum > Viscum album. The sequence goes on along the minus strand of OY728141.1, from coordinate 2,077,716,775 downwards.
TTCTCATGATTTAATGAGCTTACTACTCCACTATGAGCATAAAATACTCAAAATATAGTCCACATACACATTATGTTGATCCCCCTTTTCTTGGATGAGGTTACTCTTTCTCTTTATTTGGGTTGAGTTTCATCATATTTACTGTATTCTATCTTTTTTTCCTTTTGTATCTCTTACTAATCCCCCTTCATCATTCGATATGTCCTATTGGGTATGTATATACTCACACATACATCAGATTTACCTATATGTGTCATGTATTATGTATACCACTGAATTGTCGATGGTGACTTTAGAGGTTCATAGGTATACTGGGTGCTTGGGACCATGCATGGTGGTTGTAGTTTGGAGAACAACTCTATCAGTAGATTACATTCCAGTTTTTTTTGGGTTGGGACAAATTTTTGGTTGGGCATTTATTTTTCTCATTTACCTTTCATTTTTTAATACCGTACACTTATATGACCTAGGGGTTTTACATGATTAGTTTACTTCCTAGATGTTTCAAAACATTTTGCCAATTTTTCATCCACACATTTTCATTGATATTTGAAGGTGTGTGTGTGCATGTACATTATGAAAAGGCCTCCCATTTAGGATATGAACTTCATCCCTTGTCACCACCCCTGGCCATTGGAGGTGGGATTAGGGTTGTTGCGGACTGATCCTAGGTTAGGGGTGGGTCATGATGATTGGTACCAAAAGAATTTGATCATTGGGATGGTTTTTGGAGTAGTCCCCTTATGAGGATTTGTTTGGGATTATTACAATAGTGATAAGGTGTCCCTAAGGCAGCTCTTAAGATAGTTGTTCTTGTGATTTTATATGTGGACGATGATTCCATTCACTAGTACATTGACCTCCTATTTGTCAAATCAACATACCAAGATATTGTTTATTGGTTTTAATGGTACATGAATCATATTGGATTGCATCATTGAATGCCCTTATTCAGTTAGCTCCACACTGTTATGGGTGTGTGTGTGTATGTGTGTGTGTGTTTGTGATCATATAACCTTGGTATGTCTTGATTAAATTTTAGGATACCTCCATGATGATAGCCAGCTAGGATACCAGTTCTGAATCATAACGATGATATGAAGAGAGATGAGGCCTCAGTTCACGGTCTATCCTGGGATCTTCTTCTTCCTGGGGGTAGGTAGAATCACCCCCACCTATTGTGTAGTAGATTATCCTAGCAGAGTAGGATGGGGATACACATAGGATTAGTGCGCTATGTGAGTTATAACACCATAGAATTCTGAGGTTCCATGGTGAGCCAGATCCTCAAGTAGTTGAGGATTGGTCAGAGTTTGTGCTCAATATATTCAGGCTTATTCAGAACCCAATTAGTTAGGTGGTCTCACTAGTAGGTAAAAGTTTTCATGGAATAGTTGGGTGCTAGTGGAGTCATGTTACTGAGATTCTCAATGAGTCTACAGTCTCATAGTATGACTTTTAAAAACTATTTTGTGAGGTTTACAACCCCTATTTTTGCACTCAACTTGGACTTGGGATCTTGTAGAGATACAATAGGGAGGGATTATCATGGATGAGTATGAAACACGGTTTACAGACCTTACCAGTAATCCCTTTACAATATTTTAGATGTCTACATCAAATAATGGGAGGTCTAGTAGGGACTCCAAATAGAGATATATTCAAATTTGTACCCTTGTGAATCCCCACCTATGTCAGGTGTTTGGAGTGGGAACTGGTGAAAAATAATTTTCCATCAAAGTGATTACAGGAAGCTAGTGTTGACAGTGGAAATCACAGAGATGAGTCATCTACAATATCTAGTATGTTCCAATAGGCTATATCTTAGTGAAAGATATCCTATCATGATCAGACACCAACATGTGGTCATGTGAGACGGAGATTGTGTAGACCACCAGGGAATTCCAAAGAGGGTTAATGATATTCTAATCGTTGGATATGTCACATAGAATGAAAATGTAAGACCAAATGTGCTGAGGAGAATAAGATGATTACGGATAGACCACTATGGTAGACACAACGTCTTGATTCAAGATCACCAAAGATAGGGCAAGGAGGGACTAAGGAGGTGGAACTGAAGAGGAGAAGGAGGATCTATTGGAGTTGGAAACACTATGATATTCTTCCACCACCACCGCTAGGTAGCCCATGTCAGGAATAGGGTTCTATCGATCAGGGTTATGGATAACTGTAAGGTCTAGAGGCATATAACTCTACAGCACATTATATGCCTAGAGATATGATATATTTGTTTTCTACTCTTTCATAATTATTAGTGGTCACAGGTTGTAGTCATTCCTTCATCTCTATACTCTTAGTTCATGATCTAGAGCTCCCAGTTGAGGAGTTATTCCAACAAATTTGTCTTCAGGTTACTATAGGGAACGATTCTTTTGTATCTTTTATCTTCCAATTGTGAGAGGTATCTCTTAGTGTAGAGAGATTGGTTTGGGAACTCTTGTTCATTATGATGGAACCATATGACATCATGTTGAGTAAGGATTGGTTTTCCATGGTCTGGGACTAGATTGACTATCAAAGTATGGGAGTTAGATATTTATGCACTGATGGGATAAAACTCGCCTTTTTTGGTGAGAGGGATTTTCTGGAAAAATTATTGGGTTATGAAATCAAGAGGTTCCATCCCATTAACAATCAGTTGATGATTATAGCCCTGGGTGTAGTAGTCTCTTTAATAGTTTTGATTCCTTCAGTTATGGAGGATTACATTAAAGTCTTCTAAGATAAAGTTACGAGAGTACCATCTATGCGGTATATGGAGTTTTTGATCGACTTGGATCCCAATACCACTATAATATCTTCTTCATCATATTAGATAGCCCCTACCTTGCTCCAAGAGCATTGGTTACAGTTGAATAAACTTCTAGATAAAGGTTTCAGTAGCCCCAATGTGCTCCCCTTGGGCATCTCCAGTGTTGTTCATAAGAATGGAGAAACTAAGACTGCAGATTTTTTAGATTATTGTCACATGAAATGGGTCATGATAAAGAAAATGTTCCACTTTCTGAGGATTTATGACCTATTTGATCAATTATGAGGAGCTAGATGGTTATCGACAATTGATCTATGATCTGGCTACCACCATTAGAGGGTTTGCGGGGGTGATATTTCAAATCTGGAATTCTGATGTCACTGCAGACATTATGAGTTCCTAGTGATTCCCTTGGGTGTGATGTATTCTCCCACCATGTTTATAGATTTCATAAACCAGATCTACCAGATGTACATGGACGAGTTTTTGGTCTTTTTATCAATGATATACTCATTTACTCTACATCATTGGAGGAGCATACATATCACTTGAGGATGGTTCTATATTTTCTTCAAGAGCACAATATTTATGGGAATATATCTTTGTTCCAGTTCTAGATTCATGAGGTTCACTTTCTAGGGTATGTCATTTTTTAGAATGGTTTAGCCATGGACCTAGTGAAGATTGATGCATTTCTTGATTGGGATCCACCCAAGAGTGTTTCATATGTGTGGATCCGTCTTATCTTGGAAAGGTATGATATGAGGTTTGTGGTAGATTTCTCTAGGATTTCATTCCCTTTGACTTCCATGACATGGAAATGGTAGTCATTTACCTTGACTGAGTAGTTCCAGAGGGATTTGAGGAGTTGAGGCTGAGGATGATGAGTGATAATATGTTGATATTACTAGTGGAGGGAGGGTAATATATAGTTTATTATGATACCTCATGAGATATTCTCCACTTTGTTTTGATGCATACTCTATTAGTTATTGCATACTGTTCAAGGTATTTGTGACCCCATGAGAATAACTACATGACTCATGACCTAGATATAGCAGCGTTGGACTTCGCCCTGAGGTTTTGGAGGAACTAAATTCTCAGGGAGTTTTGTTTGGTTTACTCAAACCATCAGAGTCTCAAGTACACATTTACGAAGAGGGTTTTGAATATGATAAAACAACACTAGATGGTGTTCATGTATAAATATGACTTTAAGATAGTCTATATACATTGGAATAGAAATATAGTATCAAATTTCTTGAGTAATAAGTGATAGGGTCACGTGGTGTAGGAGGCTTCTATGCAGTTGTCTTCCTTGCAGCTAACCCCAGTGGAGTAGGGGGTGTATATTTTCTTTAGTCAATGGTGTTTAATCTTCCATTTCATGATCATGTAAGAGTTTCCTAGAAAGGATACCCCAATTATGAGTTTTTTATGGATATATATCCTTATGAGACCCACTAGATGGATATTATAATGTATGGAATCACATCATCTTTTTTAGGGATGGATAGTGATTCCAGTCATGATATGGGAGGAGGTGATGTGAAAGTTTCACAACAATCCCCCTTGATATAAATACCAATTTGGGAATATGTATAGAGACCTTTAATGATAATTTTGGTTGTCTAGCATGAGATGGATCAAATCTGATTTCATATCTTCGTGCCTCATGTGTCATCATGTGAAGGCTGAGCATCAGGTTCTAGCAGATGGTTTGCAGCCTCTGAAGATCTCATAGTGTAAGAGGGATGAAATATTCATGGAATTTGTTATAGGGATTTCATTAGAAGTGAAAGGCCATGAAACCCAATGGGTGATAGTTTACTAACTCATGAAGTTGGTACACTTCCTTGCTATCTTTTAGTATAGTTCATAGGAGAGTTTGAAGTAGTTTTACGTACAAGTTATTTTCACCTCCATGGGATGTCCTTTATGATTTTCTATGATTGTGACATCTGGTTTACATCAAAATTATGGAGATGCATGTATGTGTTATTTGGGACACATATGAGGATGAGTAAAATATTTTACCCCCAGACCGATGGGAAGACTGAGTTCACTATCCAGGTGTTGGAGGATATGATGAGTGCTTGCATTTTAGTATTTGTTCAGAGTTAAGAGTATCACTTTACCTGGATAGAGTTTATCTAAAAAACATCTACCACACTATTATCAGCATGGTGCCTTTTGAGTCAATGCATAGGATACCTTGGAGGTCACCCCTATGATGACCAGATATCATCAAGACATATATTATGGGTGTAGATATGGTTCAAGTGACAATGGAAAAGGTCCATGTCATTTAGGAGTGGATGAGGATGGCCCAGAGTAGGCAAAAATCTTACACAAATCATTGTCATTGTTCCATGGAGTTTGAGCAGGGAGAACATTTTTTCATGATATTTTCCTAATAATGAAGCTTTCAGAGGTTTCTCTAGGGAGTAAAGTTATCCACATAGTTTATAGGTACATTTGAGATCATGCATTGGGTTGGTGATGTTTCTTACCACCATAACCCCACAGTTACAACGGTTGAATGACGTCTTCCACATGTCACAACTGAGGATATACCTATAAGACCCTAAACACATCATCTTCTATGTTGAGAAATACAATGTGGTGGATCCACCTTTGTAGAGATCTAAGAGGTGTATGAGGATTGACAAGGGAGGACCATGCATGGAAGTCCCATATCATTGGTTTGCGTGTTGTAGAATCACATGAACATGCATGAGAGTTCATTGGAGAGGGAGATCCAAATACGGTATCTGTATCCAAAGTTTTTTTTAGTTTTTCTATTTAGGATTGAAGATATTTAATGAGGGAATGATGTAGAGACAAGATTTTTTCCTCGTATGACTTTGAAAAATTTCTACATATATTTCCAAATCTAGGAGATTAGATTTCTTATGATTCCAAGGCCCGGTGTGTCCAAAATTAATTTTATAGAAATAATATATATATATTTATTTATTAAAAACATAAATTTTCATAAATAAAATGGTCTAAATATATAATTAAATCACAAAGAAGAAAGTTTTGAACACAATTGAGTCCAGAACATGATTTTTAGCATATGTGTGACCAAAAAATTGGTCGTTATGGGGTGTTTGTAATTTTTTCCCATCAGATGTACCTTCAGAGGATAATTCAATTATTTAAATTCATTATTTAATTCATTTTTCCTAAGAGAATATCCTATAAATCTATCATTATGGATAATTGATTAGGGTTATCCTTGTAATCATAAGCACGTCGATAGTTTTTTCTTACTCTCCTTCAATTTGAAAATTGTATCTGATGATGACAAAACTATGGATCTAAGAATATCCGAGTGCATAAAAAAATGACTTCTTCTATTCATTGGTGATCTTATAATTTGAAAAAAAGGATCCAATATCCTAGTAGGATTATTAAATTCATGTATTATTTATATTTTTAAAAATTTGATTGAGAAAATCATTCCCCTACATTGATGTATGCCAATTATGGATTTTCATTTGCCTATGTACTGATTAAATTGACTATTATTTGGTTTTCCTGACTTGGGTTTCCCTATTCAAGATAATTGTCTAATTACTCTTGAAAAAATCTATAAACCTTTGTTATTATCCCCTCCTACCACAATTTCATTATGTTCTTCACTAGTTGGACCATGCGGTCCTGGTTCGACATTTTCGGGTGGTACTGAGCCCAATAAAACACACAAAATCATGATGAAACCATGTGTGAGGGAAGGATTGATGTGTTAAGGATATATCAGGGCTATTTGTGGGAAATTGGTGATATTTTTATGATAAAAGAAAAACATTTGACAGTGGAAAGAACAACGGTGTGTGGTATGTGCGACAATCCAATAATTACCAACAAAAACTGATTTGTGGCCATTAGATTTCCCGAAATGACAAATCCGGACTAGATCCTATGATTGAAGATGGTATGGAGGTGAGATATTTGGTGGAATTGATAGATTTTAATAATAGATAGTGGATCTATATTTATTGAATATCAAGACTACATGCCCTATAGTTCAAAAATACACACAGTGTGTCTGGCCCTAGATGTAGCGGTTAGGGTTTTGGAAATTTCTAATGGTTTCACACCATGTAGAATCCCTACATGTCATGTATCGCTTCCCCGTGTGGACAGACCATCTGGTAGTGAACATGGAATGGATCATGTGTGGGATTACATGGCTAGGCATATGTCTATGTACAAAAGTACATAGACATGTGGTAAATTACATGGACACTATGTAGATACAAAGACATGGAAAAGCACATTGGAGGGACCTCAACTATCCTAGGAATGTTGTTTATATCCCCTAAATGTCATTTATAGCTACATGGTAAGTGATTTGTGTACCTATGGGGACAAGAACTGGTGATGGATTACCCTGACACGTCATGTACCCCATGGTTCCATTTTAGGAAACATCAAGCCCTCATATATCCTTCATTTGGAATCTAATTTTTTCCCCTAAATAGTCAATCCTGAGTTTTTTCCATGTTTAACATGATGGTTATGATGGTGTTTTCTTTTAGGATATGATGTGAGATGTTTTGGGAATGGATCTTTCTTAGGTGACGCTCGATGATGGTAGTGATCACAAAATATCACCCAAGGCATTCCGAGTAGAACCCTCTATTTGGGTTAGGATTCAATAGTCAATGACTACAATATAACCATAAAACAAGGTTGGGTATGTTCCATTTTCATAAAACTAGGGTGGAACCTTCCTACTAGAATTTGTTATGGGTATTTTCCTATCAAATGGAATCCCACCTATTGGCACAGGTCATGGGTCATCTATCAACTCCTAGAGTGGTACCCTCATGTTGGGAAATGATTGAATCCTTTAACATCAGAGTGGAAGCCTCCAGTTGTGTTTCACATAGATCCTTTATGATAAGAGTGTAACCTTTATACTAGGAAGGTCATGGTTTCACAATCGATTATTATAGTGTAAATCTCCAGTTTTACCAGGGTATGGGACCTGTGACTATCTACTGGGTGGAACCCTCCTATTATACTAGGGAATGGGTCCTCTACTTAGAGATTGTTTCCCATTGACAATACGTCTCAATGATGAAGCATGAATTTAATTGGATGGTTTTTACAGGGATATGTGTGAGATATTGGGCATCTTTGTTGGACTTCTAGAATAGTTGGAGACTATTTTTCAGGGTTGAGCTATGAAATGGATATCCCCTTTCTATCTCATTTGATATTCTTATGTTGAGAATATTTAAATATACATATTTATCCATGAATTTGGATTTTTTTAATCTCCTTACATTGGTTTTGAATATGTGCGAGGTATGCCAATTGTTTTTCATGTTTATCGTCTCATGGTTTTATGTGTTTACTCTCATGTTATACTTGGAAAAACTCAATATATAGTCCACATACACATTGTGTAGAGCCCCATGTTCTTGGATGGGGATACTTGTTCTATTTGTTTAGGTAGTTATGCATCCATTTTACTATATTATATCTTAATGGTCTTGTTTTATCTCTTACTACCCCCTTCAATATTTTGGGTATCCTACTGGGTATGTATATACTCACCAAAAAAGGATGTTTCCTGCATGTGTCATGTCTTATAAAAATGATGGAAAGTTCGATGATGGATTCAAAGAAGCGTAGGGATACTAGGTTCTTGAGACCTTGTATTCTAGACATAACTTCGAGACCAGTAGGTAGGCCCCCTCATCATTTTAATTTATATTTTTTGTTAATATGGGACATATTTATAGTTGGGTATGTATTTTTCCTCTTTACCTTTCAATTTTCATTTTTACTCTCGTAAACTCTATAGATTTTTCATGATTGGTTTACATTCTGGATATTTCATCTTTTTACATTTTTTTCTCTACACTTCTTCATTGAGATGGTTAGGTGTGTGTGGATATATGTACTTTAAGAAAAGTTCTCCAATTTTGGATATTAATTTATGTGCTTTTCTCCCCCTGGCCTATTGAGGTGGTCTTGGAGTAGTTGTAGCTAAAGCCCTAATTAGGGTTAGGTTGTGAAAGGTGAATCGGATCACCCTTTTTTCTTAGGGATATCTTAATATCCATCACATTAGAAAAAATATTTATTGGATGTTTTCGATGATCACAATATAAGTCGATATAAAGAAGTCAGATGCAACATTATCAATTAAAATAGGTCACTAAGGATGAAGTCATAGTGATGGTACATCTCAAAGTAATTGGTCCTTTATCAACCTCCACTGGAGGCTCTTCCACAACATGAAGAATCTTCATTGTGGCTACCTATGGCTAGAACCGCATAGATATTGAAGAATCATCTTTCGTCATAGTACCTTTTGGATCTGATGACATGTGTTGTTACATGAATAAGAAAATAATGGCATTAAATTCTATAAATATACTATTTGACCATAGGAAATATAGATCTTTGGTTACTAAATACACAAATATCTTCAATTCCTAAACATTTGGCACTAAAATCAAGTCAATTGAACTTTTCTAGGCACTGATGGAGGTGGAGAAGATGCTTACTATCTAGAACCACCATGTGACTCATCATGATTCTTGTTTCCATTAATATAACACACAAAACTACCACTGGGAGAAAAAGGAACTCTTTTCAACCCTAATATACCCGCCTTGAAAAGATCAAAGACCCAACTAAATTCTAAATTCCTTCAGCTTCTTATTAGTCACCACCTCGAGATCAAACTGAACAAGCTCAGGAAATTATTTTTCATATTGAGTCATAGTCATGTAACCCTACTAGAGATTTAAAAACACTATAGATTTCACCCAGAAAATAGATTATAGATAGAATTTATTTTGAAATTAAATTTAATGTCAATCCTTTCTATGAACTCAATATTTTTTGACATCACCATCAAATCACAACATCTCTAGATAGAACCTTCTATATTAAAGTTATAACATTTCACCATAATAGATTCGGTCATTTCCAGGAACTAGAAAAGAATATCTATCATTATGAACCTGTTCCCAGCCCCTTGTGGATCATTAGAGCCTTAGAAAGAAGGTGGATTATATTGATAAAACTCATGACTATTATCATGAGATTCATCCATTCAAGGTTCCACTATAGAAGCCTAAACAAAAATGTGTACAAGTACTTTTCCATGATAATGGATAGCTCTCACCACTATCTCAACAAGACCTTTGTCCACAATAGGTTTTTCTCATTGTAGTTCACCTAAATCTTCCTCTATAAACTTCTTCACATATCTTCTCTAAGGAATGATACTAAAAAATATCAATAGAAAACACTAAATACATCATAATGGATACACCAAACAAATATAAAATAATTTCAATTACATTGAGAAGAAAATAATGATTGAAATTTAAACAAACTCAGATCAATGGTAGAGAAAAGAATAGAATCGTATATAAAATCTCCTTAAAGATAATTTTCCCAAATAACCATAGTTACTTAAGTCCCTTTATGGTGAGAGATGGCCAGACACTTACTCGCAACTACCTCCTAAGTCACACCAAGACATTCCACACCACATACTAACATTAAGGATAGGTGTTGAAACTAAACCTATGATTACACTTTTTCATGAACCTTCTTAGATACCCTAGTAACTTAATAACCTATCAATCTATAACATGGACCAAATGGAATTTTAGATATCTATGGGTGGTTGACTAGAACCTAGAATCATTCAAGAAATAGTAGGGAACAAATTGTTCAAAAAATACTAGAAGTGAATATATACAAGTTAGAATGTTGAAAACTCCCAAAGGGATACATTACTATAAAAAAAGTAAAATGGTATTTGAGTAGATAGATGAAAATCCCAATGGAAACAATAATTTCATCCAAAACAAATTATTAGGAAACCCTATGTAATAAGTGAACAAAAACTCCACTAGTTACCATCATCACTCCACAATCCCAAGGAAAAAGTACAACCACCACTCTATGTGGTTCTTTGCCTCTGATTAGACCTAGAATAATAGATACTACAACAACCTGAATGGAATTGTAGGTTGTGAGCTGTAAATTCCAGTAGGGTATCACAAAATATACCATAATAAATTACATAACAATTATCCCAATTATGATTTCACTTAAAAGGAAGTAAAAAATGCATGATATTTCATTCACATATTGTAATCAAAAGATTCTTTTACATTAAAAGATATAGAAGATGTTTTAATACTTTTTTAAAAGAATATTTTATATAAAACACTTCTACAATGAATTTGGAAAGAAATAAATAGTTCAATAATCATTTTCATATTTAATCAATTCAATAAATTATATCACCAAGTAAAAAAATTCATCAAGTATGTTATTTTAGGTTATATGATCCTAAAAAATTTCATAATGTTCTCACCTCAGTATAGGATTTCACCCTAAAATAATTCTAGACCCCAATCACAAAACTGTTGAGGTTCATCTACACTATTAAAGTGGAACCATCTTAGGTGTTAATGCCATAATTGTTTAGTAACAATTATCACCATCAATCCATTTCTAGGGAGTAAAGGCACTAGATTATTTGCCTCAATTTCCAAAAACAACCCAGGCTATTATGTTCTTCAAATAATCAATCAATAATTCATGGAAATATAAATCATTTCAAATGAATTATATACCATTTCCCTTTTTTTGTTTTTAACATGCCTTTATCATTTAAAAAAATAGAGGTTTTGATAAATACATTCCATTTCAAATCATATTTCACATTAGTCTATTTATTTCTCCAAATTCAACTTGGAATTAATTTATAAAATCAATTTTAAAGTCAAGACAAATTTTTCCTAATATCAAACACACATCTCAATTCTATTAAAACTATGGTTTCCCTTCAAAAATTTATATTCTATTTTAAATAGCACATCAAATCATTTATAATAAGGATTATTAAATCCATTACAAATCATTTAAATTAAACTATTAATTATATGGTTCTAATCATAGGTTGAAGCGTCATGGAACCACTTAAAATTTATCAAAGGGTCGAAGGAAACACCCATAATGGGATCACCAATAATGAATGAGGTGAGAGAGAAAAAGAAACATAACCTAAAATAAAGGTACAAAAAAATAATGTTTATACCCATTAATTAATTGATGATCTATCACCCTCTGAGGAGGATAGAAATAGAGATTAGAAGAAACTGTATGATAGTAGATCCACATACCTATAAGAGATCAAACTAGATCAATAACGCTTCAATCTTCTATGAAATGGGTTTGGAGGAGTGAAAATATGCACTTATAATCCTTCCAAGAACATGGATTTGAGTTATGATATAAATAGGGTTATTAGGGGTTAAATTGGAGGGTTTTGGGATTTTAATAAAATTTTGGGGGAATTAAAACCTACTTGCATGGTTTTAAGGGTAAGGCCAGATGGTTGGACAAAACTGTGTGCCCAAACTGTACATTCCTATTGGTAGTGTGCATGATTTATTATAGTAGGGAACATGGTTTGTCATACCATTCACTAATCATGTAAACTATTTCTATTTGTGGTTACACATTTTTGAGGGGCTTTTTACAGGGTGTGAACCAACCATACACCCCATTTAACTGGATCACAACAGGGAGTATGGTTTTTTTTCCAATCCTCATGATTTTCCCTAATTTTGTTCCAACCATTTACAGCCCCATGGGATTCCAAAATATTCCAAATTTTCTAGAAAACCCCCCTAAAAAAGTCAGGCAATAAAGGAGATCAAAACAAGGTTTGATAAATACATAAAAAGGAAAAAATATTTCATAAAGGCTTCATCCCATTTAAATTTTTAATATAGATAGTTTCTATGTGTATAATGTTTTATTTGTTTGTATGAATGGATTTTTGGTAGATTTATCTTTATATATCTATTTGAATGAGATACGGGTTTTTTGAAACCCCCTCTTATAGAAGAAAAATGGTAAGTTACTTTTACCAAAGGGAAGGTTCATGGTGAAAAAAAATGTATTTAACCAAGATATTTTCCCACAAGATGTTGAAGGTATCTATCACATTTTCAGTAGCATGTGGTGTATCATTTCATAGATTCATGTTGATATAAATAAACAATAAAGAGGTGTTAAAAATTTTATTTTATTGATCCAAATGAATGTTGAAGTGGTGTTAGTTATTATGTGTTTTTAGAAAAAAAATTCTAAAAGTTGTAATTTTTTAGAGTTTATCCCTGAGGTAATGACACTTGTCACAAAATAGTGATGTTATATCATTTTTGATATTTTAAGTAGTAGTATTTTTCATAGGAGGGTAGAATTTTTGACCTAGAAATTTTTTAGATAGGTGGAAGATGCATATGATGATGTGGTTTAAAAATTTGTTTTATTATATTACCATTGTAATTAATGTTTTTAAATTTACTTTTTTTAGTCTCTGATTTATAGTGTAATTTTAATAGTTTCCCTATGGTTTTAATCCTCTATATTATAGGATTTTTCTATATTTAAAAACTATGAGTGATTATTTTCTCCATTATAATTTTATTTTTCCATTGGTTTTCATTATAAATTCTCAAAACTATTTCACATGAAATTTTCCTCTTAGGATCAAGAAATCTCCCTAACAGTGGTAACAAATTTTGGTTTAAGATTTCAATTATCCATTTGAATTATTGAGGTTATTTTCAATCGGTTCAATGGAACATTTTAAAGGAAGAATAAGGATTATAAGTCAATAATGGTTGAGAGAGATATTTTAGGCCATGCACAAAATTATTTTCTCTAGAGAGTTCCACTTAATGATCCCCAGACTGGAAGTCCTAGGTCTAGTGATAAAAACAAACATTAAACACTTCCATTCATAAAATGTGATATTAACCAATATTAATTTTATAAAAAATCTATATGATAAACCTACCAAATCATTTATCATATCATAATAAAAATAATTAACGGTTTAGTGTCTTTGAGTACTAGTTACATAGTAAACTTATTTTACAAAATATGTTAACATTTTTACATAATTGAACCACACAAGATTCCCTTATAAACTTCTCATTATTTATACTTATCCTATTAACAAAGGGAAGTGAAACATGAGAAAAGATTGATATCCAATAAAGGGGTGATATAAAATTAATTGAGTGATTATCAACAGTTCATCAAGGTTTAGATCATATGTATATAAGAAAACTAGATTTGAGGAGGAATATCATATTAAAAATAATATGGAATAATAAGAGTTTTTTCACATGTCCTGAAATAAGGACATGTAATATCAAATGAAGAAACATATACTATGGATAGAGAGTGTGGAATAATGAGATAATAAATGTGATCCATGGCACATGATCATAGGTATATGACATGGAAATATTACATTCCCATGAAACATTTCATAATAAAGAAATTTAGACAAAAACATAACCATATAAAATAATAAATAAATTGAGACAAAAACATAACCATAGAAAATCATTAGCACTTTGAACAAAAAAAATATCCACATTTAATGTTCTGAAGAAAAAACTTCCATGATTTATTTTGTGAATAAAAAATATTACCTCATTTCATACTGTAAATATTTTTTTCCGCATTTCATGTTATGAAAACAATTCTCATGCTTCATGATGTGAAAAAACAAAATCCACACACTTTATTGTAACACCCTGATGTTTTGGAATCAATTTTTTCACTAAAGTAATAATATGTTACATAGATTTGTTTCAAATGTAAAATCAACCTAAATTATGATTTGGAATATTATATGAATATTATTATTAAAATTTAAGAATAAAAAAACATATTTTAAAAAATTATTTCAATAAATTATAAATACAAACAAAATAAGATTATAAACACATACGGTATTAAAGGTGATTTTTTTAACAAATATAGATTTTCATTGTATATTGTATTTTCATTTAAAATTATAAATTATAAAAAATAAAAATAAAAATGGTATTATATATGTTAATACTTGCTTAAGAATTATTTTTTTATATTTTTCATAAAATAACTATTTTTAAGAAAATAGTGGAAATAATACCAATTTTTTTAATACCATTATTTTTATGACATTATTATAATACATAAATAGATGATTTTTTAATAATTCACTTTAAAAATATATAATTAAAAAAAATCATTTAAAAATACCATATTAAATTTATAAAACACATGTGTGTTGTTTTGGAAATTAATGTAATATTTTTCTAAAAAAATTATTTTTTCACTGATATTTGTTTTCACCACATATAGAAATTATATTTACCAAAATTTATTAAATATTTTATATAAATATTATATTATTATGTGGTAAGGTAATTATCATTTTTGGGAATAAAAATATGATTACTATGATTAATGTTAATGGTCATGATAATTGTGGAAGAATTATTCTCAAAGAATTAATTTATTAATATTGTTTTAATTTTACCAATTTAATTGATTTCAAATATTAAAAAAATTAAATTAATATTATTTTTAAAAATGGGTAAAAATATATTATTTCTTATTGAATTAGAAATTAATATTATATAATATTATGATCATATGTAAGTTAAAACAATATCATTTTCTAAAAACCACATTTTCAATATACAAAATTCTTTAATTTAAAAATTTATTTTAACTTATATATAAAATTTAATTATATTAAATAGAGTCTAAATTTAGGTTTAGAACAAAAAAATGGTAAGAGGGTTTTTCTTGTATTTTTTGTAAATAATAAATTACTTATATAAAAACACATTACCGAATAGGTAGGTATATTCTATCAATGGGCCTCAGATATCAACTTCCATTATAGGAATGAATAGGTAAATTATTTTTCAAATTATCAAATAATAGAAAATCACTCATAACACTCCCAATATACCATATCTTTCTGAAAGTATTTTTCATCAAAGTTTTAATCAATACATAATTGTGTGCAAGTCATGATATCCAATAATGACAGTCTTAATGTTTAAGGACCTATACACATGTACTCATATAGAAATATATAATGACATAAAGATATATAAATTTCTTATTTGATGGGTATGTTCTCATAACATCCAATATTGTATATTACCAAGGGAGAACATTGTGAAAAGGTGTCTCAATGTATTATGAGCCTCATACCCTTAATATCATGTATCTTTTGTGCCCTGTTAGACAATATCATCAATCCATATAACAATATTAATGAATAATATTGTGGAACCTCTGTTTTCTCATTATAGAGAGGAAATAATTTAAACATTTAGTGCCACATATATTCTTGGAAATTGTCACATAAAAACATCCCAAAGAGACAAACTAATAATTTAAAACAAAAATTCATTATAAACATGTAATCAATAACAAAACAATTTGGTTCAAGGAAAATAACTCCAACAGACTCCCTATTTCACTAGAGCCAATTTAAAATAACATTCAGTACTCTAGAAATCACATCATACACATTATTCTACTGAGATAAACCCTTATTTGAGGGGTCTTAAATGTTTTTCTTCATGGATACACTTATCACTATAACATTACTTAAGAAAAATACCTTAAGGGATGAAACTTCAGAGTATTGTAATTTTTCCTTTGGTGTGACCATGGATCATTGGATAGATACACCCTTGAAATATTATCACATTAAACTCTAATAATTTCTTAACTCTTATGTACCACATAATAGTCTTAGAAAAAGTTTTGAATTCATACATCTTCCTTGGTTTCATTGGAATCCACAATATACTCAATGTCCATTGCAGAATCAGTGTTAACTAGATACTTTTTACTCTTCCAACTCATAGCTTCTTTGTTGAGAAAAAATATATTTCTATACTATGAGATTTGATAATTCTAATCTATTTCAATTCTAGAATATGTAAAAACCATGATGACTTGCTCTTTATATCCTCTATACATAAGGAACATATCCTTAGTTTGATTTAGATACTTAAGGATATCTTTTAATGTCGTCTTGTGTTGTTCCTAAATATCTACTTGATATCTTCCTACAATTATCTAAGTATAGGAATCATTGATACTCATATATAAAATGGCATACATGATATATATCATCACTGAATCATTTTGGATCATACTCATTCTACCTATTTACTCTTGTATCCAAGGAAACATTTTCATAGAATGATGTACACCATGTAACATTGGATCCAATACCCTATTGGATTATTTCATATTGAATCTATTCTCTATATAGTCATTTTATATACTCTAAATCAGTCTAATAGACCTCTTTGTTCTATCACACATGATCTTTATCCCTATAATGTATGCTTATTTACCCTAGTCCGTCATGGAGAAGTTCATTCTCAACCATGCCTTAACCTAATCTAAGGATGGTATATCCATTCCATAAAGTAATATTTCATCAATCATATACTACTATGAAAACAATCATACTACCATTAAAAAGTTTTTAAACACATGGATGAAACACTTTCTTAATGAAAACAAATTCCTTTAAAACTATACTGAATTGAATGTTCCATGACCTGGATATTTTATTTAATCTGTAGATGGATCTATACCCCTTGATTTTTTTGGAATTTACTAGAGTCACAGATCTTTCAGGTTCGGTCGTATACACATCCTACTGAATGTTCCAATTAAGGAACGTAGTTTTGAGATCAATTTTCAATTCTTATTTTCATATTAAGCTTCCATGGAAAACAAAATTATAATTTAATTAAACATATAAATCATGGATAGGTTTAATAATAGTTAATGAATTTTTGTTTTAAAAATCCATTATCTACTAGTCATGATTTATTGGTATTAAATTTATGTTCCATTTTCATATTTCACTTGGATACCCTTTTACACCCAAAAATTACTAAATGAACTGGAAAATTGATCAAAACCCAATCATGGTTTTTGTTATTCCCTTGAACACCATAAGAGGAGAGGGGTTAATCATAGAGTCAACTTTTTTTTAAAATATTTATGATCTTGTCTATATATTGGTAAGAAATTTTTAATCCTATCATATAGAATCATGTCATTACCAAACACCCATATGAATAAATATAAACAAAACACATATGATTTAATTGGTTCCCCACTAAGGACTAGTCTAATGAGAATATGAGAAAAGTCTTCCTGTCATACCTGAATCTACTAAGAATCACTAGATAATATATATTATAATTGGTAAAACATGGTTACTCTACTATAGGAATTCTAACATGACAAGATTTATATGGATGGTTAAATACCTCCCTCAGATCACATCCATTAACTTCCCCTTGCTTACTACTTCAGGTGAATTCCTTCTTGGTTTATCAACATGAAGGCCACCTCCATATCAGATAAATTTAAGGAGGTGTTTTTCTTAATGTAGGTCTATGTACAAAAAGTAAACAGACACAACATTTTTTATGTTCTTTTTCATAATGTTTTAGACTTTATTTATGAGGTTTACTAAGAACATTAGTAAATATACTTCCTTTTCATGTAGAGTTTACACTTTTAATAAATCAAACTAATCCTTTCTCTAAACGATGACTACTAAATATGACTTGGGCACACCTGAAGTGCTAGAATCAACTTCTATATAATCACACAATCCAAAAAATATGAATAATATATTTCATCTTTATTTAGACATTAACCAAAACCAAAATGGTTAGTACAAGATTAGATAATCCCACAAAAGGGTAATCCTTTATAATAATAAATACTACTCTTAATTTAAAATTCTTGACAAACGATACACAAAGTTCAGAATATTCTATTCAATAAACAAGTATCCTTAAAATTATTAAAAATGATACAAACTATTATTGAAACCCAAAACTCATAAGGATATAATCACATAGTCTTCCATAGTAAATCTTTACATTTATCTCCAAATATCATTGACTACTCTTAAAGTCTCATACTGAAGTGTAATTAACCTAGTCATATATTCTCTATAATAGGCTAATCATTTTAATAAATAACCCAAATCACCATATGTTCACAATAGGAATATAGATTCTTCCAAAATTAATTTCCAACCATTACTCCACAAATTAAATCCCATATAATTCCATTTTCCTTAGGCATATAGTGTTCCCAAAATAGATAACATCTTCCAAAATAACCTTTATCACTTAATCACCAAATAATTTTCCTATAAAAAGGATATCCATTTGATAAAACATAAGATCCCAAAATCAACTTATTATTTATCCATAAAATCATTTAACTAAAAATAATTAGTCATACTAACCTGGGTCTTCATGTAGTCCAGTGGTAGGCGATAAATCCTAGTCGCACATTGGTTGTGGGTTCGATTCCTACACCTTCATCCGATGTGATGGGTTGTCACACAGTATTCGTGTTATCCTTTTTCAAAAACCATATAATTCTAATAACATTAAAAAAATGAGAAACAATTGTTAAAAATGTCCATAACAAGTTTTAACCTCAATGTTTATCTCATACCTCTCATTTTCATCCAAAAACCTAATAACCTATAATTTCCTCAAATTTAAGGATCTTATAAACCCAAATGGTTCTTTATAATTATATCCACAAAAGAAAATATAGTCCTTCCTCAAATAGAATTTTCATATAACAAAATTTAGGGTTACACATACATGAGAAAAGCATTCTAAATTAATCCCATCAACAAAAGATAATTAATACTTTTAAACATTTCATCACCCAGATATCTAACATAACACTTGAATTCATAAAATGTATGCATCTTAATCATAGAACATTCTTCATGATACTTTATCCATGTTTTCCAATCTTATTCTTTTATAACTCTTTCCCAAAAACAAAATCATGCATAATGTCTTAAGATTTCAGTAATGTCAAAACATGAGCTAATAAATAATCTATACCATTCATAGTTATTTTTTAGTTTCCTCATCTTCAATTGGAATGGCATTAAGAATTAGTAAACATAAATTTCTACAATCTTTCTGAACCCATTCCTGAACATTCTTTGTAGGAAATCTATTTTTGTAATGAACATGCACACCACATTTAAAACATTCAATTGATCCTTTGGAAAGAACTTCTTTCCCTTTCCCGGAGTCAACTAGAAGCTTCCTTTTTCCATGGTAGGTTATTGCTTTATGACCTTCATTACCACATCCAAATCGTCTTCCTGTCCCACTGAAGCATATTCCTAGGTGTTTCTTTCCACATCCTTGACACAATGGTTTTTGAATATACTTACCTTTATGATTATTAGCTAAACTTCCATTGGGATTTGTTTATCGCTTATATGATGATTTAGAGAAATCACCAAGGATCATGTGGTCAATCATGACTCCAGATATTTGATTGATAATAACCACAAGTGTTCTCATTTCAAATCCCATTTCATTTAGTTGCTTATTCAAAAAACAACCAAAGTTTTATTTACATCCATTGTTACTTTGGATCCTTCTAGATCCAGCCATTTACTAAAACTAAAAATGTTAGTGTGAGTATATCAGTAAAATCATCATATACTATCATATGAGGAGGGTTAACACTAAGATATACTTATAAATGTTATCTTAAACTCATTCAACTTATCTAAAATAACTATGACTCTTTCAAATATGCTAACCATTATTTTTATGTCACTAATGATTAAATAACACCCTAACCTCTAAAGGTATGTAAACTGACCTCTGATTCCAACTATAAGGCCCCACCCTTAAACATCACATAATCACGATTTATGTCAAGAATTCGACATTTAGGATATTTTTAGGTTTATAGTTTTATAGAATTAGTCCATAACTATTACATTAATCTCAAAAAATAAAAATTAGACACTTCTACTCTATCCAATTTTTTCACAAAAAAATAAATCCTCAAATAAAAAAGAATTATTTTTTTGATATAATTTTTTTTGAATCCTTGATTAATCTTACCCTTCCCTATACCCTGTGAAAATCATTTCAAAAACTTGGTATGAGCGTAAAATGCATAGTATGGGATATGAAATAAGGAAAGAAAACATTAGTCCATGAATACATACAAATCAAAGAAGGCATAATTTTAAATAATAAACATAAGATCTCTGACATACCTCATGAAATCATAATATTTATGAATAAAAAATAGAAATGATAAATCATAAAGGTGAATTTTGGCAACCATAACATACTTATATTGTATCTTTCACAACTACACAGGGAGTTACATTTCCAATACCCATCAAAGTATATTCTCTAAATCCCTTAGGAGAAACATTAACATTTACCTCCGTCATTTTACCCAATGAATTGGAGATCTCTCTCAGGAACACCTACCCTATCTTTATCATGAAACCACCCATATAAGTAAATAATTCCCAAGAACCATAACACATAAAACAAACATATAGGAAAGATAAAATTTCTACATTACAATAACAATATATAATTTCAATATATTGAAATAATCAATGCATTCTCAAAACCATTTTCGATACAAAAATACTCAAAAAGAGTATATGTTATTTATTTTAATTTTAAAAATACTATGGCTTCTTAAGGAAGAAAAATATCAAATAATACTTGCAGTGGAAAAAAGGTCATTATCACCATGTACGTTAAAAATAAACCTTCCCTTTGATGTTTAGTAAAATTATATATAGAAAAAATATTCCCTTTGAATGAAATTAAAAGTAAAAAAGGGTTTATACATTGTATTAAATAATGTCGTGTAAAAACCAGAATATTCCTCAATGAAAGGAGATTGAGACGAAGTTCCTTACAACATTTTATTTGTTAATAAAATAGATCAATTATGTGAATTCAATATAAATACCCATAAATAAAGTAAAAATAAAATATAGGATATCAAAATTTATTTCTCACATAGTCATAACATGATATAATCAAGAAGTATAAGATTAACCAAAATAATCATAATTAGGTTAAGAAGTTCCCTTACTAAAATTCAGCAACCTAACAACATCACTTAAAAATTCAAAACATGAGTTAATGATAAAAAAAGGGTATCCCATAATTTGGACATAAAATTTAAAACAATAAGGATACATAAGAACATATCCCAACATAAGAAAATGGAAATTAAAATACATAATAGAAAATAAATCTTTGACTAAAAGAGGATGGTGAAAGGTTCCGTTATCATGACTATGACTCGTCATGAATGTTCCTTGTTATTCCTGATTAATAAACTTAAGTTAATTTATACATTATTTAGAAACTTTATAAACTTTATTGTTATTTTTATATCACTTATTCCCTAATTATAAACATTACATAATTATTTCCATTAATATTGGTCATTTTGTCGATATTTGGTGCTTGAGTAAAAAATGAACTTGTTATAATTACAAATTGTCTATGTGGTCAAAAGTACATTATATACATAATGATATTCATGATTTATATATCATATATATCATATTTATCCAGTATATATATTTATTTATAATATTAAATTACATTTTAACATAAGAAATGAAATACACAGTTCATGGAGATGGTAAGTCGTATGTACGCATGAAGGCTACTTTCATTTATTTTTCATATTTAAATGAATGAATAATAAATGATACATAGGTATATTTTAATTCCAGTATATTTTTATATGTTATATATGTTATATAATTTCGTTATCACTGACCTTTATATGTTCCATGTATGGAATGAACGAGTCATATCACTTTGAGGGGGGTGGTAGTCTGTACTTTCTCAAATAAAATTATTATGTTTACACATTATGAAAAGAATAAATGTGCATTTTTAAATAAAAATTGAAGTACCATATAGAAAACATAAATATGATATATAACATATATAAATATATTTCCATCATAATGGGCACCATGAGAGGTGGTAGGGGAGAATCAAACAATCAATGTTTTGTGAGGCAGTAGTTCATCGTCCACAGAAACAGTATGTTCTAAATCCATTAGATGGAGGTGTGTATAAGTTTAGTTTTAATAATTCTCATAAAAATATCCTTGTATATTTATTATAATGGTTTTGTTATAAAATAATTTAATAAATAGTGTTTAGGGGGTTGGAGAAGGAAAATAATTGAAAGAAGCTTGAGAGAAGACATTACCTCAAATCGGGTAACTCCTTTTGATTTAAGATAAAAGGATTTCTTGAATGTACTTATTCCTAGTGCGAGGATTCTAGGAAAAATAGAGGAATTTGGGGAGCTTACTTGGGTAGAGTTTGGATGGGAAAATGGGCTTGATAGGTGTGGTTAAGAGTTAGATTTGATGCCCTTTTATAAGAGGGAGGAGGGAACTTTATGAAGGTGTTAAAATATTATTTTATTATAAAATTAATTTCGTTTTAATATTGTACCAAAGTAGTTAATTTGAAAGATGTTATTATTTTGGGTCGAAAAAATCTCAACCAATAGGTTTTATGTAGGTCTAGGTCACAAATTTAACCTTATCTTGTAGCTTTAACCCTTAGTTAACTAATTTAACCCTTACCATGTCTTATTGTATATTCATATCATATAGTTTATACAGTTACTATAAAATTACAATCAAACCTCAAGTGGTTCATTAATTACATATTAATCATTATAATAGTCATTGGGGGTATATCTTTGATTTTTAGGACTATTATATCATTTAATAAAATATTATTTGTTTTAAAAACTTATTTATGTCAATTTATATTCTATTCATATCACGACATTTAAAAAATACCTAAAAACTTAATTATTTTTAAAAACCCTCATTAACTAAAATATAAAAAGTCATAATATTCCATAAAATTCTTGTATGGCATAAAAAAATTCGAAATAAATTTATTTTATTATTTTTAATCTCATTTATTTAAATCATTCATTAATAAGGTAATCACTACATCATCATTGTGTCATAAATGAATTTATTTATTTAATGTCTAAAAATTATAAAGAAAATACCATTATTTAGTAAATATTTTTATATTTCTAATGACTATTTATAGTCGAAATTCTACCTTATATAAACCCATATAAAAAAACTAAAAGATACATGTTTTTGTTATATTTTTCTTTATAATAAATTAATTCTTATAAAATGTAATTTTCACATCCATGTAGCTGCATGGGCTCCACAAATCGACAGAAGGATTCCCATGGTCGGAAATATATCATCTAGTGGGATTAGAAAACTTGTTAGAGTATTTTAACATTATTATAATATTATTTTTTTACCATTATTTACCATATTTGCCTTTTAACCATGGTAAATAAAATATTTTCTAAAGTTTATATTTAAAATGAATAAAAGGTACCTATTTACATAATTTGGACCTTATAATTCTAAATATTGAATCCATTTTTCCAAATTCAATATAAATATGTTTTGGTAAAAAATTTAAAATTAATTATCGTTGTCGAAACTAAAAACGGGTTTTTAAAGAAGCAATAATTATCAAAAGATTAACATGTGTTAATGTCCAATTTAAAAGTGAAATTACATAAAATGATCATAATTGGATTAAATTATAAAAATAAAATCCAATTATACATTAAAAACAATTAAAAGGACAGTATAATTATATAAATAAATTAGACGAAAACACATTTTGGAATTAAAATGTAGTATTTTTCACTATTCATTAAAAAATTAACTTTATTGGAAGAATACCAAAATATCACCCAAAGTAATTTTTTGTATCCTTCTACTAAAGAAAAGGTTTATTTTGTTAATATAACACATAAAAGTGAAAAATCTATATTTAAAAGGGGTTCTCCATCAAAAAGCGGTAAAAACAGTTAAAAAATATTAGAGTATTTCATGCTTAAAATTGTATTAATTCTTATTTGAAGCCTCTAATATTCCATGGGTAAATATAAAAAAATAAAATAAATATGTAAAATCATAATATAGTTAGTTATGTTCATTCATGGAAATACTATGAATATGCGTTAATTACCATATAAAGTAATATTAATGTTATTTTATTTTTCAGTATAACTCAAAGTTGTATGTAACGTAAGATTTTAGAGAAATATATTGGTGCATTTCGAGTATGCAATCAGAGAAAGAGTCCTATTTAATGTGAAATTAATATCATATTCATAAGTATTCATAGAAATCAAAAAATATTATTCTATAAATACATGTGTCGTTACAACTTGTGTTTAAATGGGTAGAGATTAGGACAGGTTAACCTGAAATGAATAAAAGAAAATAGTTAATTAATGTTAAGGTATTCCATATTACATGTTTATGAGATCAAATTGTTTATGAATTTTTAGGTATGCCTCTAGTTTGGCATCCTCAACAGGTTTTTATTGAAGATTCTCAACAGGTTGTGCGAGTAGATCGATGTAGAGTAGAGGTTGACGACCATGACATTTGGTGGAGAAAACTCCAAGAGTTTTAGCACCAGAGTATACAGAGGTATGAGGGATCTATTTTAGATTTAGTCATATAAGACTGTTTGGAGGAGGTTTAGATATCCATTAGTTTTATTTGTTCTTGGAAGGAGAACTGGGTATCATTAGATGTGACGATGATGCGTGGGATAGTGAGGTAGTGGTGGTTCTTATTCCTCGAAGATCATGAGTAGTAGGTAGTGTCGTAGGAGGAGTTCGAAGACCAATTTAGAGACAAGATTCTTTCTTTGACCATGAATACATCCAGTAACCCAGAGTTTCTTACCCTCCAGTAGGGGAGATCCACTATGTGAGAGTTTGAGATATATTTTAGGAACCTTTTTCAATTTACTTCGGACTTTTTCCAGATGAGGATTCCATGAAAATCCATTTTAAGGTGGCACTGCATCCATATATCTAGTTCTAGGTCCCCATTTATGATGGATATATATCTTGAGATGATATCTAGAGTAGAGTTCATCTAGTGCATGTTATCCATATTCAGATCAACATGAGAGGGTATTATCTAGGAATCCTCAAGAAGAAGATCTGTGGTTCGGGGTTCCCAATTGTCGAAAAAAGAGCTTTCGGTCAGCTAGGGGAAGAGACTCTTAGTCCTAGGTCAAGGGATCAAATTTTTATTATTATGGAGGCTAAGGTTATCAATGTTGAGAGTGCCTGATATTTTCGATCAGTTTTCATGCACCAATTTTTTCACTTTAGGTTCACCTATTAATGCATTTCCATCCAAGGTAGTATTATAATTTTTCTCTAGTTTGGGATCATCATAGTGTAGATGGGGTACATAGAGGATAGCCCTGATACCCTACCCATCCTCAGAGATCTTATCCTGGTCATGGTTGTGGTCATCATCATGGTCAAAGAGGTCATGGATCAGGTCATGGAAAACTTTATGCTTTAGCATTTCCAACGGTAGGTGAGCCAGACATCATTCTAGGTAATCTTTTATTGTTTTCTACTTGGGTACATGGATTGTTTGATTTTGGTGCGACACACTCCTTCATACCATAATCCCTTGTCCGTGCTTTGGGACTTGAGGTAGAGAAGCTTCTAGTGCCTTGGAGTTTACTACACATGTTGGAGGACGAGGTAACATGTTCTATGTATGTAGATTCTATGATATAGTGCTAGGGTAGAATCTCTCTTGGGTAGATTTCATATGATTTTAGATACAACCATATGATTTCATCCTTAGTATGGATTGGTTGTATTCAGTGTAGGAAATCATGGATTCCTCCAAGAGGTAGGTTGTGTTCTTTGATGTGGATGGAGAGCCAACAATGTTTTTTGGTAAGGGTGACCATCAGATGGGTTAGAGGAATATTCCATCTTTATTATCCTTGATGGATGATCTGATATAGAGTTCTTTGGAAGATCAATAACTGGTGTTTCCCATGTTCATGGAAGAGTACCCTGATGTATTCTTAGAATAGGTTGTAGTGTTACCTCTTAGATGAGAGATCGGTATTAGGATCAAACTATATCCAGGCGTGTATTATTTCTCGATGTCTCTATATATAATGGTTCATTTTGAGTTGTGAGAGCTCTATATACATCTTAATGGTCTATTGAGGTAAATTTTTGTTCACACGAGTGTCTCACTATAGGGATTACAGGTTTTTTTGTAAATAAGTATAATGGAAAGTTGCAGTTTTTTATCGATTATTATCACGTGATACAAGTGACGGTGAAGAAACACTATCCTCTTCTATGAATGGTTGATTTATTTGATCAACTAAATGGTGGAAGTTGACTCTAGAAGATTAATTTTTGGTCAGGATGTCATCAGATGCATGTAAAGGATGAGGTTATTGCAAATAATTATTTCTATTTCCATCATAGGGATTACATGTTCGTTGTGATTCCATTCCGTGTGACGAATGATCCACCTAGGTTTATGGGGTTGATAAACACTGTGTTTCATGAGCTCCTGGTTATGTTCATGGTGGTTTTCATCGAAAACACACTTATGTACTCAACATATAAGGAGGATCATGTAGATCATCTGCGTGCCAGTTTGGTTGTTCTCTGTCACGAGATGTTGTTTTTGAAGTTACTGAAGTGTGAGTTTTGGGATCGATAATACCATTTCTTGGGGAATGTTGTATCCCAATAGGGACTGGCTATCTATCCTTCAATGATAGAGGAATTTTTTTCTTGGGAATCCACCAAGACTGTGGTAGAGGTATGAAGTTTCCTTGTCATTGTAGTCTATTCTAGGAGGATTGTATATGATTTCTATGGGGTTGTGACTCCTATGATTGTATTAACCGTAATATATCAGGTGTTTTTTGTGGACTGATCAATGTTAATAATATTTTGACCATCTGAAGGAGAATTTTCTCAGTGATCCAATTATTTGCCTGCCAACAAAAGAAGTCCAGTTTGAGGTTTTCTTGAAACTTAACATTTGGTTTGGGTTGTGTT
This sequence comes from Viscum album, assembly GCA_963277665.1. Lineage (NCBI taxonomy): Eukaryota > Viridiplantae > Streptophyta > Magnoliopsida > Santalales > Viscaceae > Viscum > Viscum album. The sequence goes on along the minus strand of OY728141.1, from coordinate 2,077,689,306 downwards.
CTAATGCAGCAAATATTATTCATTTCTTATAGGTCTCAGTAGTTACATCCCCATGAGCTTAATAATGCCACCCATGATCTTGAATTAGAGATGGTGGGTTTTTTCCCAATGTTATGGATACATGACCTTATGGTGATCACTTTGTGGTATTCAATAATCATAAATTCCTAATGTATGTTCTCTACTAACATGAAATTTACTTGTGTTAGCATCAATTGATGGAGTTATTATAGGAATATGACTTCAAGAATTCATATACTCTTGGGAAGGGAAATTTTGTGGCTGATGCATTGAGCATGAAGTCATGCAGTGATGTGGTGCATGAATCTGGTTATTCCTAGAAGTTGATGGAAGAAAATTGAGAATTACATTTGGATATGGGAGAAGTTTGGGGTAGAGCAGGGTAGAGGTTGTCTTTTTCAGATTATGCTGTATTCATCTCTAGTCATGAAGGTGGAAGATTCATAGTGCCATGATATTGAGGTGGATGTAGGGAGTGACTGAAATCATTGTGGTGGGGCCCCTCATGTTTGGTTTGAGGATAAACAACATAGGGTGTTGTTTTATGGAAGGGTTTTCATTACTTTGGTGATACATGAGATAGTTATTATAGAGTTAAATAGTTCACCTTTGGCAGTACATCCTAGCATGAAAAAGATGTGCTGCGATTTTAGGAGTTTTTTTTTGTGGCATGGGTTGAAGTTTGTAGTTGTAAAGTTTGTGTTTGTTTTTTGTCTGTCACAAGGTGAAGGTCGAGCATCATTCTCTCGATGGTTTTCTCCAACCATTAGATGTTCCTAGATAAGAGTGAGAGGATATTTTGATAGACTTTGTAACCATTTTAACATGATATATGGGAGGATATGACACTATATGGATGGTAGTTGATCATTTTATGAAATCAATACACTTTATAGTGGTCAAGGAGTTGAGATCAGTGGAATTTATGTCGAGGAAATATATGGAGGTGTTGGTGAGAATCCACAATGTCCCAAGGATTATCATTTCAGATCGAGATACCTATTTTAACTCCAATGTGTGGAGATGTCTCCATCATGATTTTGGTTCTCATTTATTCCTTAGAACTTATTTTCATTTGCAGACGAACAGTCAGAATGTGTGTACCATCCAAAATCTTAAAGACATGTTGCACTGTGTGTTCCAGATTTTGGAGGTTCAAGGATTAGGATGCTGAAATTGGTAGAGCTATCCTAAAATAATAATTTTCACACCACCATTGATATAGTGTTATTTTAATCCTTAAATAGATAACCATTTATTCTATGTTCTATAATACTGGGGTCAGAGAGTCTATAATTCTCATTCTATAACTGGTACAGAATACGACATAGATGGTTCATGTGATTCATGAGAGGATAAAGGCAGTTCCAGATTTTCATTAATCATATTCTAATCATAGGTGGAGACCTCTGGAGTTTGATGTTGGATATCATGTGTTTCTGATGGTGAATCACCATCGTAGGAATCAATGTCTTGTTCATGGGAGTATGCTTTATCCCTAGTTTTTAAGCCTTTCTATGTGTTGTCTATGTTTGAAGTAGTGGAGTATCTAGTAGAACTTCCCCCTAGATACACTATTTTTTTCACATGTCATAGCTCTGTCATTATCTTTGTGATGAATCTCACATCATCAATTGGTGTGAGATCGGTGTTGACAATGATGTGACCTTCAAGGAGCGGCCTGTAGAGTTCTAAGACCACATGAGAAGGTGTTACATGGGCATGTTATCCTCTTGGTTAATGTGTTGTGGTGGCATGGTGGAGTTGAGGAGATTATCTAGGAACGTGAGTCGTAGATATTCTCCCAATACCCCGAAGATATTTTATGTTTATCTATTCTCTTGTAATGTTATTAATTTAGTAGCTATAGACCATTTCTTTTTATGAGATGGATTTATATTTTTTTCTTAATGTGGATTTCTCTATATTGAGATTCATCTCCCCTAGTAGAGAGTTTAGGAGCTGGTTGTGGTTGTTGTGTGGTTTCATACTCTACCATTGATGAAGCATTTGAGATTCTATGGTGGCGAGATCCTTGATAGGTGACTCACGAGGTGGCCATTCAGATGACCCCTTTTCTATTTCCTCTCCAGGTTAGTTTTGGATTCTAAATAAAGAGAATTTTTTTGAGAGGTACCTAATATAAGGGCTCAGATCTGCGTGGATCGACCCTTTTCATGTTCTTGAGGCTTACAGAGCTTAGAGGAGGCTTGGAAAAAGTATGGAATAGTTGGGTTTCTAGAGGCTGGAAACAAGGAAGGATTTCATGTCATGAAGAGTTACGTGGTCTGGAAGTGGTATTCACATCATGAAATACTTTTGGGTTTTAAAAATAAAAAAAAATAAGAATGGTGAAGGTTTTTTTTGTAGAAACTACCCTTGAGGAATTACTCAATGTGAAAAAGGAGTACACATTATGTAATCCTCCCATGTTGTAATGTTTTTAAATAATTTCCTTCCACTCTAGTTGTCAAACCCTATGGATGTTGCATCCCTCCCTCTCATCCCACATGACTCAACATTCACAATCACACCTCGATCTCGGGTGCCTATTTATTTTATTTTATTTTTATTATTTTCTTGGTCTTGTGACACTTGGACAAGTATTAGTTGGGTCCCAGTTTGTGTTTTTTTGAAGTTTGATGTTTTGATGGGCTTTGGGCAAGTTTGCAGACACCAGACCATTAGCGGTGACCGCGCATTCTACCCGGGTGACTGTGCGGTTACGTGACGCTTAAAATAATAATATGTTGTGTAGACAATATTATTATCATTATTACAAAATTATTATAAATATTACTATTATTATTTAAAATTAAATGGAAAAATTTATTATTGTTATTTCTTTTATTGTGTTTCTATAATAATAATAATAATAATTATCATAATTATCATTACTATATTATTAGTATTAATATTCCTTTTATAATTATTGTTATTGTTATTATTATTATTATTATTATTATTTTCTTTAGTTTTTTTCTCTATTGGGTAAAACCCTAAAGGGAACCCTATCTTTTTTTCCTACGGTGCGGCCTAGTCCTCCCTTTCGCTACCTGCACGCAGTGCCGACCAACCCCCCCACCCCCTCCAAATCCCATCGCCACCGTCTTCTTTCCGCCCTTCCGAGGTCGCAAGCCAGCCGCGAGTTCCCCTCCTTTTCCCCTTGTCTCTTTCGCACCACGAGCCCCCTGGCAGGCCCTCGCCTCCCGCCGCTCTGCCGTCTGGCACAGCTCCCCCTCTCGGTTTGAGCTTCCACCTCTATGCTCACCCTCTGCCAGCCGACCCCACACTCCACCTCCAGATCACCCCTCCCCTGCTCCGCCGCCCCCTTTCTCTTGTCCAACCAGCACAAGGACACCCAGCCCCACTTTCCTGTCCAGACGATGTAAGAACCCCCTACCCCCTCTTTTTTTTCTTTTTTTCATCTTCCCTTGGTGTGACCCACCGACGATAGCTTGCTTCCCCCCTTACTGGCATGATTCTATCGAACCCGACCCCCTTCCCGGTGTGCTTCAGGTAAACCCCGCCCATGTCGTTCAACGATCTTACAACGCAAACCCAAATTTCATGGTGCAGTGCCTCAGCGTGCTCTAATGTGGCTATGAATTCCCTAGCTGGGTTCGCGAAGGGTATCTCGGGTCATGTAAGACCCCTTTTCATTCTCCACCACCGAAGGTGAAGTGATTCAAATCACTTTGGATCGTCCACTGTTGTTCTTGGGGTGTGTTTGGCCTCGCCACATGTTTTGGTTCGCCGCCACCGTCCAAGGTAAGAGTTTTGTTATCATGCGCACATTTATTTTTATTGTCGTTATTGTGTTTTTAATTCCTTATATTTTATTTGTAGTACGAATAATTATTTTGGTGTGCAATCTTACTTTGTCGTGTTCTCATGATCATCGCCGCTGTCCGAGGTGATGTCTTTAATCCCTTGCTTTGATGCACACTTTTTTGTCATTTTTATATCTTTGAGTCCTTGGTTTTTACTGAGAGGTGCATTGATCTATGCCACCTTATGTTGGGTGTCAGAAATTGTTGTAGGGAGTCGAGATCGTTTCCGAGTGTGCACACATATTATCCCAGGTATGAATATATATATATATATATATATATATTCCTTCTGAGTGCATGTTCCCTCGTGGCGCAGGGAACTTGTGCATCTGTTTAAAGATGTATATATATATATATATATATATAGATATATGTAAGTTCGTGTGCGCGTGCAAGCGAGGTGTTGTTTGAGTTGGAAAGTTTTGATTGGACTTCCTTGAGTTAGGAAAATCCATGCATTTAATTTCCATTGCTTGTCCTTGATGCTTGAGGTTTTCATTATATTATTATCTTGCTATGCATCTTCATGGTACCCTTTTAAATATTCTTGTGGGGTTCTAAAATTATTTGGTGTTGTTAAAGATAGGGTTTACCAGAATCTTGTGTTAGGCCTTGTATATGATGACTTTGGTGTTTGTAAGTTTTCACTTGTTATTTCTGGGTGAAATTGGTTGTTTGGGTGGGTTTTTTCCCATAAAAATGTTTTGTTAAATTATTTTGAAATATGTTTTGGATTTCATGTACGAAATATGGTGTTTTCCCTGGTTTTGTTTTGGTGTTTGTCTAAAAACATGATTTTGGTTTATGAACTTGTGTGGTATTTTATAAGTGAGTGATATGGGTGTTTTTGGGTTGAAATGAAAGGGTGTATTTATAAATTTTGGTTTCAAAGTTTTTGGTTGGTTTCGAAGTGTTCCTCTTGGTTTGACCTAGTTGGCCCTGGAAACATGCGATGGTGAGTTGTTGGATAATGAAAGGGGGTGTTTGTAAATTTTGGGGTGTGTTTGGGAGAAAGTGGAAGTCAAAGCCCGTTTGGAACTTTCTTAGGTGTTGTTGTTTTAACATGACTTAAAGTGAAAATTAGGAAGGATTTTGTAAATGTTTTATTTAAGGGGCTGTCTGGCCACGTTGGTATGAAAATAGTATTTGTGGTTGTTTTTGAATGGGTTAATGAATGTTTTGATAAAAGGATGAGTGTTGTGAATTGTATGAGGCTCGTTTGGCATGTTTGAAACTGTGTGTTTGGAAAACCCATCTTCAGTTGGTCCCCTTGCCTCGTCTTTCAATCATTTGATAGGAGGGTCCTCTGTATGGGCCTCCATTTGAGAATAATTATTTTAAGGAATGAGACTATCCTTGAGGTGGTTGGGGTGGTGCCGGATTGTGTCGCGTTCTTGATTATATATATATGGATTGTTTTTTGAATGCGTGGAACACCTCTTTGTGAACATAGCCCAAAAACTTATCATAGCAAGGGGGTTTACTGAGAACAATTTCTGCACTAGTTTAGATTACGCACTGGCTAGTGGCCCCTAGTACGGATGACACTCTGCTAGGGGATTGGGCCCCTTGGTTAGGTCATGTAGGGGAACACCAGGCGTTAGGGCATTATGACGTCATCGAGATTAGGCATGCCTTCAGGATGAGTAACATGTATAATACGTTCTAGTCTTCCTCCGAGTTAATAGGTTTTCCTTGATCCTTTTATACGAGCACTATTAGTACCATTTCCCTTATTGTGTGTGGAATCATACCCTTGAACCTAGTTTTTGTGTTTTCTTGGAAAAAGTTTTGTGTGTAAGGTTGGTTTTTAAATGAACTTCAATGTAGCGATTTTGGAAAAGTTTTTGTGAGCACTATTTTGTTTTCTTTTCCTTTTTTTTGAATTATAAGGGCAATGGAATTGTGATTGTTAGTTTTAGAAATGAAGTGTAAATATGAAAACCTTATTTTTATAACTGTAGTTCAAACAAGTATTTTTGGGCTGTTTTGGAACTGGAAAATGCATGGATTCTGTGGTTCACTTTTTTAATTCCTACTGAGAATTTTAATACTCACGCCTATCTTAAATTTTAAGATGCGGGTTCATTTCATTGGTTCATTTTTTTGTTTAGTATGCCCGTGTGAGGTAGACTGTTAGTTATTGGAGGTGACCAAGAGGTCACATGAAGGTATGTGCAGCCTAGTTTTCTGGACACTGCTAGTTTTGTTTCTTTTTTCTTAGCCTTTATTAATTTATTTTTCTTCCTTTTATGAGCCAAATTATTCCCACCTGTTTAGTTTTGATGCCCGACACTAGTTGCCAGCCCGTGGGGATCGGGAACGCCCCTCAGGCCATGGCGCATGCCGGCTTAGGTGACCGGTTCTGGGTCGACCCGGGTTGGTTCATGACAAAATGGTATTAGAGGAGGCCCTTGTTATTTGGGGTGTCTAGTTGAATGAGATTATAATTTTCTGGGCTCATTAGGTATGTTACGGGTCAGTTCTTGATCACCACCGCTCGCAACGAGACCTGAGTTACCAGGGGTAGTCCGGGATTCGAGCCTTTTGTCTTTTGGTGTTTTGTATTGAGGAATGAAAAATGGGGGAAAACCAGTTCACGTTGTAGCCTCACATGGGGTGGTGACCCATGTGGAGTCCATGTGACCTGTTTAAGGTCCTCTTAGAGTTATTCCTTAACTAGGGCATGGCTCACCACCATGTCGCTGGGTTAGGCATAGACACTAGTTCCTCATTGTGATGATTTTTATATGGTTGTGTTTGCATTTGAACTCAGTTGATGTGAGCGTGGGTTAAAAATGAAAGTGATTTCGGAATAAAAAGAATGTGGTTTCTTCAAAATTGTTTTTGAAATTATCAAAGTGGGTTTCTAAAGAGAAAGTGTATTAGTTCAGAAAAACATAATATGTGTTTTGATTGGGTAAGGAAAGGAAGTGATTGAACCTTGTCACTCCTTATTGAGGGTCACACGTGCGTGAGTATATACGAAGAGTATGCGGGGGCACTTGTTTGCAGATGATGTGAGTGAGATTGAATGGACACACATGTGATGGTTCATAAAGTGCCATAGGTGAGTTTTAAAATTTCAAAGAAATAATGGTTTTTGAAAAATTATTTATGCTTATATTTGTAAATGTTTGGATTATGGGCATGTTTCCCTTGACTTTTCTTGTTGCTTTGATTGACTTTTTACATGATGTCGATTTCGATGTTTTTTTTCGTGTTGTTATCAGTATGCTTCCCAGAGAGCCTCCAAAGGTTGTTAATGGGTTACACCAAGTTCCTAGTTATTTTTGTGTGTTTCTTTCTTTTCGAGGTAATCGATGTATATTAGAGGTCGTTGTATAGTTAAGAAAGATAGTGTGTCTTCAGGTTGTTGGGAACTCCCAGGGTAGTTATGGTTCGTACCATCCCATAGTTATTTGAGGGTTCAGTTCTAGATGAGTAAAGGTGGAATGTCTCCTCATCGTTAGAGTCTGGGTGTAGTTGGTGGGGTTAGGCTCTTGTGAAGGTTCCTCATTTGGAACGAACCTTCATCTGTACCGACTCTCAGTTTGAAGGACGGTTCTCACGCATGCCACTAGTGTGGCCAGTTCAAGTATTATAAGTCACCTTGTCACATTCCTTCGAAGTCTTTCTACCGTGCGGCTGTTAGGGAAACTGGTGAAAGTTCTAGAAGAAGATCCATTTGGTAGGAATTATATAGGGACCAGAGGATGCAAATGCTTGACTGTGAGGTAGGATATGCTTCATCCATTAGAGCCCCAGCCACATGTCTCGGGGTCAAGCTCGCACATAGTCAGGAGTTGCCGAGGGTGTGTTGAACCTTAGTCCGAATAATGTTTTCAGCTATGCGATGGAAATATCTGAAATTTCCTTGTTTTATTCTCGTCAATGTCGTAATCTGATCCTTGTTGTGGTGGCGTAATGAGTGCGTTCTCCCAAAATCGAAGCGGTCTTAGATGCTCTCAGTGTGGTTTTTAAATTGTTTGGTCTCTTTGAATGGTGTGGGCCCGTGAATAGACGAATCTGTTCTGAATTTGAGTTGGTCTCAGCTGTACCTGTTAGGGGAATGTTTGGTATCGTGAAATTGAGGGGAAGTGTTGAGTTCATTTCTCATCCTCGTATTTTTGGGTTGTTTCATATCAAGCTTTCGTTTATGTTTTAGGAGTGTTGTTTAGTCCACATGGAGAGATTAAATGAGTCTGTTTGGGAGTTCCCAGTATGACCCCCCTATGGGGGGGTGTTCGGGTTTCAAGGGTTTCTGTATTAGTAAATCCTTGTGGTGGGGAGAACCCTCTCTTGTTCTTCCCTCAATCTCGGGTAGTGTACTTCTTTAATTTTGTTGGGTGTAACGTTTGTTCGAAATGGTCACCCCGAGGCTCTCGGTTCTATATGATTTTTCTTGGTCATGGACTCTAGTTGTGTCAACTATTGCCTTGGTGACATTCTGGGGACAGAAAGTGTCTGTGGTGGGGAGAATTGTCACACCCCGATCTCAGGTGCCTATTTATTTTATTTTATTTTTATTCTTTTCTTGGTCCCATTCCACTTGGATGAGGATTAGTTGGGTCCCGGTTTGTTTTTTTCGATGTTTGATGTATTGATGGGCTTCAGGAAGGTGTGCAGACACCAGAACATTAGCACATTAGCAGTGATTGCGCGTTCCGCCCGGGTGACTGTGTAGTTATGTGACGCTTAAAATAATAATATGTTGTGTAGAAAATAACATTATCATTATTACTAAATTGTTATAAATACTACTATTATTATTTAAAATGAAATGGAACAATTTATTATTGTGATTTTTATTATTGGATTCCTATAATAATAATAATTATTATTATTAGAATTATCCTTACTATATTATTAGTATTAATATTCCTTTTATTATAATAATAATAATAATAATAATAATAATTATTATTATTATTAATTTTCTTTCATTTCTTTTTTTTTCTCTTTTGGGTAAAACCCTAAAGGGAACCCCATCTTTTGTATCCTATGGCATGGCCTAGCCCTCCCCTTCGCTACCTACACGCAACGCCGACTAACCCCCCTCCAAATCCCATCGCCACCTTCTGCTTTCCACCCTTCCCCTACACTGAAATCCCCTCTAGCTGCCATCCACACTCGCCCTTCCCAAGTCGCAAGCCAGCCACGAGTTCACCCCTCCCTTTTCCCCTTTGCTCTTCTGCACTGCGAGCCCCCTTCCAGGCCCTATCCTCCCCCTGCTCTGCTATCCGGCACGGCTCCGCCTCTCAGTCCGAGCTTCCGCCTCCCTTCTCAACTTCCACTGGCCGACCCCATGCTCCACCTCTTGCTCGCCCCTCTCCGGCTTCGCCGCCCCTTTCTCTTTCCCAACCGGTGCAAGGCCACCCCCCTTCCTGTCCAGCTAACACAAGAACCCCCTGCCCCCTCTTTTTTATTTGTTTTTCTCTTCTCTTGGCACGAACCACCGGCGACAGCTTGCTTCCCCCCTTCCCGGTGTGATTCTGGTGAACCCGACCCCCTTCCCAGCGCGCTTCCGGCAAACACCACCGTTGTCGTTCAACGATCTTCCGACGCAAACCCGAATTTCGTGGCGCAGTGCCTCAACGTGCTCCGACGTGGCTGTGAATTCCCTCACTGGGTTCGAGAAGGGTGTCTCGGGTCATGTCGTACCCCATTTCGTTTGCCGCCACTGAAGTCGAAGTGATTCAAATCGCTTCGGATCATCTACTATTGATCGCAGGGCGCGTTTGGCCTCGCCACATGTTTTTGTTCGCCGCCACCATCCAAGGTAAGTTTTTTTTATCGCGTGCGTGTTTATTTTTATTGTCATTATTGTGTTTATAATTACTTTTATTTTATTTCTAGTACAAATAATTATTTAGGTGTGCAATCTTGCTTTTCTATGTTCTCATGATCACCGCTGCTATCCGAGGTGATGTCTTTAATCCCTGGCTTTGTTGAACACCTTTGATTCATGTTTATATCTTTGAGTCCTTGGTTTTTACTGAGAGGTGAATCCATCTATGCCACCTTATGCTGGGTGTCAGAAATTGTTTCAGGGAGTCAAGATCGTTTCTGAGTGCGCACACATATTTTCCATGTTATGAATATATATATAAATATACACCTTCTCAGTGGGTGCTCCCTCATATTGTGGGGAACACATGCATCAATTTAAAGATATATATATATATATATATATACGGAAGTTCATGCGTGCGTGCAAGCGAGGTGTTGCTTGAGTTAGAAAGTTTCGACCGGACTTCCTTGAGGTAGGAAAATCCATGCATTTACTATCCATTTCTTGTCCTTGATGCTTGAGGTTTTTGTTTTATTATTATCTTAGTATGAATCTTCATGGTACCCCTTAAAATATTCATGTGGTGTTTTAAAATTATTTCCTGTTGTTAATGATAGGGTTTACATGAATCTTGGTTTACACCTTGTATTTGATGCCTTTGGTTTTTGTAAATTTACATTTGTTCTTTCTGTGTGAAATTGGATGTTTGGGTGGGGTTTTTCTAATAAAAATGTTTTGTTAAATTTGTCTGAAATATGTTATGGATTTTGTGTATGAAATATGGTGTTTTCTCTGGTTATAGTTTGGAGTTTGTCTAAAAACAGGCTTTTGGTTTATGAACTTGTGTGGTATTTTATAGGTGAGTGATATGGGTGTTTTTGGGTTGAAAGCAAAGGGTGTATTTATAAAATTTGGTTTCAAAATTTTTGGTTTTTTTTGAAGTGTTCCTCTTGTTTTAGCCCGGTTGTCCCTCAAAACATGCTAGGGTGAGTTGTTGGAAAACGAAAGGGGGTGTTTGTAAATTTCGGGGTGTGTTTGGGTGAAAGTGGAAGTCAAATCCCATTTCTCACTTTCTTAGGTGTTGTTGCTTTAACTTGAATTAAAGTAAAATTTGGAAGGTTTTTGGTAAATGTTTTATTTAAGGGGTCATTTGTCCATGTTGGTAAAAAGATATTATTTTTTGTTGTTTTTTAATGGGTTAATAAATGTTTTTAGAAAAGGATGAGCATTGTGAATTATATGAGGCAAAATTGGAATCTTTGAAACTGTGTGTTCGGAAAACCCCTCTTCGGTTGGGCTCCTTGCCTCGTCTTTCAATCATGTGATAGGAGGGTCCTCGGTATGTGCCTTCTTTTGAGAATATTTATTTTAAGGCATGGGACTAACCTTGAGGTGGTCGGGGTAGTGAAGGATTATATCACGTGCTTGATTATATATATATGGCTTGTTATTTGAATGTGTGGCGCACCTCTTTGTGAACATAGCACGAAAACTTAGCATAGCCAGGGGGTTTCCTGAGAACGATTACTGCACTGTTTTAGATTATGCACTGGCTAGTGACCCTCTAGTACAGATGACACTTTGCTAGGGGATTGGGCCCCTCGGTTAGGCCATGTAGGGAAACACCGGGCGTTAGGGCATTATGATTTCATTGAGAGTAGGCATGCCTTCAGGATGACTCACATGTATAGTACATTATGGTCTTCTTCTGAGTTCCTATGTTTTCCATGATCCTTTGATACCATCACAATTTGTACCATTTCCCCTACTATGTGTGGAATCGTACCCTTGAACTTGATTTTGGTGTTTTCTTGGAAAAAGTATTGTGTGTAAGGTTAGTTTTCAAATGAAATTCAAAGTAGCTGTTATGGAAAAGTTTGTGTGAGCCCTCTTTTGTTTTTATTTCATTGTTTTTTAATTATAAGGGAAATGGAATTTTGATTGTTAGTTTTTGAAATGCAGTGTAAATATGAAATCCTTATTTTTATAACTGTAGTTCAAACTTGTATTTTTTGGCTATTTTGGAACTGGAAAATGCATGGATTCTGTGGTTTAATTTTTTCATTCCTAATGAGAATTTTAATGCTCACACCTATCTTACCTTTTTAGATGCAGGTTTAGCTGTTTGGTTCGGGTTTTTATTTCGTATGCCCGTGTGAGGCAGACTGTTAGATGTTGAAGGTGACCAAGAGGTCACATGATGGTATGTGTAGTCTTGTTTTCTTGCCTCTACTAGTTTTATTTCTATTTTATTAGTGTTTATTAATTTATTTGTCTTCCTTTTATGGTCCAAATCATTCCCACCTATTTAGTTTTGATGCCCGGTACTAGTTTCCAGCCTGTGGGGATCAGGAATGCCCCTCGGGCCATGTCATGGGCCATATCGGGTGACCGGTTCAGGGTAGACCCGTGTTAGTTCGTGACATTCACCTCTTCAGCAATATAGATATCCCTTTAATTAGGATTGATCCTTAGGTATCCATCTTCCATCAATGGTGACCCATATTGATCCAAGGTGTGTTTTCCTTCATATTCTAGAAGTTTCTCTTGATTTGATCTCATTTTCCTCTTGTATCATCTCATCATGATATGGAGGTTTCTTACCCACATTTCTAATGGGGTTTCTGTTGGTTGTTATTGATGAAATGGTGCTATTTAATCCTCATATGGATACATAACCTGCTAGAGGAGTGATTCTAGATCTATTGTGTGGTCCATTCTCATGGTAATAGTGTCAATCACATTTTTATGCATTGGATTCGTTGCCTCTCTATTTTATTTACATGTAATCGTAAAGAGAGAAATATTTATTCACTTGGATCACAATGAAATTTAATGAATTAAATATTTGAATCAGATTAAAGAATTGAAATTGATCTATTGACGATGTTGTTGTTTGTTCCATGATAACATTTTGTCTCTTGATTTATTAGATAATGTTACATATGTTCCTTGATTGGTTTAGCATGTTTTTCTTGATGGAAATTGGTAAAGAATGTAATGCTATAATTAATTTATAATTAATTGGATAATTGGTTAAAGAGACTAATTTAATGAATCTGGTTTTTTTGTTTCAATTTGATGATAATAAAATTGATCCATACAATAATGTTTAATGGAATTGGTTAAACAACCTAAATCATGTTCATGCATATTTATAATATAATTAATGTAATATTAAATTAAATTTTTAATAAATTTTTGATAGCTTGTGATATCTTATTGTTTAGGTTTCATGTAGTTGGAACCTATCAATAATGAATATGTAAATTCAAGATGGAATAAGAATCAGTTTTTTATAAAATATATTGACATTGTAGGGAATGAGTTTCCTTCTTACTTGTAAAGGATGAGTACCTTAGTCTTTGAATCCATGAGAGATCATTATGTTTGAAGGCTGATTTACTTTCTTTAGGGCCAAGATCCGGGTTTCTATGTTTGTTTCTTATTTCTTGTGATATGGATGAGCCTCGAGGGTTGTTATGATTATGGGGTAGGGAGGCCTAGATGTGAGGTGAGCCTAGCTTGACTAATCCTGGAGGGCTTTTGTGATATAAGGGGAAGGGAGGCTCGGTTGTTGTGGTAGCAGTTGATGCATGGAGTGGTGAGATGCATCAGTTTATGCATTTGGGTGTCTTGGAGGACACCAGAGATGATGGAAAGGGATAAATCTAGAATTACCCATTGATATAAATGTTTGATTATTATTGAATATTTTTTTGTTTTATCTATTATCCTTTCCCCACTGGTTGAGGCATGTGGTTTTTTACTCTCCTTCCCAGAGAGGTGAAGACACACATGGTATGTGATATGATTTCCTTGTTTAGATTTGCTGGGTTGGATGAGTCTACACTCCCACCATAGGTGGAAAAGACTTGACTAGTAGTTAATCTACTCACTGTATTGATCCCCTTGTGTTTGGTATCATAGAATGTTTTTCTAGATTACCTAGAATTATAGAACATGGTAATGATTGTTAAATAAATGAATAAATTTTTAACCTGTGGGGTTATAGATTATTGGGACGCAATGCTGAGGTTATAATTCTAAGAAGTTATGGACTCAGTTTTATTATCCCTAGAGGGAATGGATTTTTTTTGAGATGCTAAACAAATATAATGTGGAAAATGATGATGGTTAGTTAATGGTAAAATATTTAATTTACATATTGTAAAACGGATAAAAATGGATAATATAATTAATGTATCTTTTTAAATGGTTGGTTTCTTATAGGATATCTGGTCTTAGCAGAGGCAGGTCGGTGACCGAGAGACATTGAGCGGTAATTGAATGTAAGTCTATGTTATTCCCATAGTGTAGTTTTGAGCTATATTATATCATGTAATTATTGGGTTTCTATATTCAAATCCACCTTGTTAGTTATGGAAACTGACAACCCAGGGATTCTAAGCCCTGAGGGTGTTTTCACCAACATCTTAGTAGAAGGATAGATAGTTTACTATCCCATTTTTTTACTCTCTTGTAATGGTTTTTAATTGTGCCGACATACATGGTGGTTATTTTTCCCTATATATGTTTGTAAAGGGTTGTAATGGATTGTGGTTATTTCATAACCATATATTCTAGATATAGTCTCCTAAGGGATACTACAGGTACCAAGTGTATGGGTTGTGATATCTTGAGGATCTTTACTCAATGTATGGTATGTAATGGGTTGAGTTATAATACCTGATGTATGATACACAACATGAGGGCTGTGGTGGCTCTCGGAAATTACCTAGTTACTTTGGTTAAGTGGAACTGGTGGTTTGATTCATGAGGTTCATGTTGACGCACGTGGTGTGTGTTTTGTTTCTTTACCTAGGTGTTTGTGAGCTAGCCTTTTGGAGAGAGACGGTCAGGACGTGCGATGTTGGGGAAAAGTGGAAAACCCGTGGGGAAGTGGTAGTGGGGTTCCCTTTATATTCTTTATTATATTATGTTCTTTAACAAGATTTAGTTAATTTTTTCACAATAGGATCTAGGCAGGATCCTACCACGTATACTATTATAGTCACCCTATGTATATATACACTATTTTTAGGTTAGTTAGAGTATGTTGTAGTTCAAGAGGGTTATGACTAGGTTAGGGTCTTTCAGGAGCTATTTGGGATTAGTGGTCATTGTTGTATTTGTATTCTTCTAGTACATTCAGTTTCCCCTTTCAGTTGTAGTAATTATTGATTAACATTGCATTTATGTACTTGGGTTTATTTTATATTATATTCTGACCAGGAGTTGGTTGGTGTCTGTCTTATCTCTATCTTCTACATGCGTTTCTCTTTGAGGGTAATTCCTCTCATATATTTTTTTTATTATACCCTCGGTGTCAGTCGCCAACTCGGGGCCTACTGGATGCGAGAATCGAAGGTCACTATCTCTCTTATCCCATTACCGTCCCAGTAGGGGTACAGTTTGTGGGGAGGGGGTGAGGATAGAATAAATTTTCTTTTAGAACCATGTTGATGATGAATTGGATATCCAATGTCTCATGTTATCATACACGTCTACTAAGATACAGAAGCCACATAATGATATGGATTCATAAAACATGTTATAGAATATCCAGGGTCTTTATCAATGGAATGAAATACTTGAGAAATATGAGATAATGAATTTAAATTTTACAAGAAATCTTGAAGAGGGGATTCATTTTTCACCTCATATAGTTAGAATGAAAATCTATATTGATCACTTTGACATCATAGGTTGTGAGATACCTACTGAGTGTTTCAAAAATATCATATTGTTCTCACTACTATAGTGCTTCTCTAGTTTTATTTTGAAATATAGTGTGATACGTAGTGTGAAGTTTCTCCCAAAACTCTCCACCCTGATTCAATAAATATATAAGAACATGAGTCCTAGAAATCTATTGTAATTATTGTGAATAAGAGGAAGGGTATGAAAATGGTCCCTTAGACTAATTACATGTATAAGGATTCTATGAACCACTTAAACATGAAATGAAATATCGATAGGTAGGTAAGGGAACAACATATAAATTTTTTATTTCAAAATAAGTATAATTGGAAGATGAATTACACCATGGTGAGGAAGTAAGGATATGTAACAAACCATCCCAGTTTTCCAATGAATTGAACACCTGAATCGGTCTTCCAAAAGTAATAGAAGAAATTAATAATCCCCATGGTCTAGAGACAGGTTCATAAGAATCACAAGAATCCCTTTTGGAATGATCTCATCCAAATCACAGATAAAGAGAATAGATAAATAAAGGATCTAAATTAGACAAACATTCTTAAAATGTCAAACACAACAAAATTAATCAAACGCATTTCAGAAAATTTAAACATCATCTCTAAACAAAAGGATACAATAATGAAGTAAATACAACACTAACTAAAAAACAACTACAAAGTAACTTGATAAGATCCCAAACCAACTCAATAAAACCGATAGTTACTTACCAACACCCAAATCATTCATCATCTACCTCTAGTAACAATGGATATATCCAACTAAAATCCTAGAACCTTATATATATAGGCGTGACCTACAAATACAAGCAGGTCACCACAACCCATTGATACTATGAAATTCGTTTCATAATGCAATTCATCAACACAAAATTTAAAATAAATCTAGAAAGTAGGTTTTTTTAACAAAACATTATTAAACCCCCAAAAAATTCCATTATAACCTTTAGAACATTTTACTTTGATTTCAATAACTAAAAATACATGTTTGGAAATCACTTACGCCATCCTAAGAATTTTCAAAACTGAAATCCCATTAAAATTTCTCAAAAAGCAACCAACTTGTTTTATTTAAAGAAAAATATCCACTTTATAATATTTCACCAGATGAATCCATCTTTAAAAATATAACCATTTTGAAATCCAATTTAAAAAATCAAAAAATATCCTTTATATTAAAAATAAGTTTTCTAAATGTATTTAATGAAAACTTTAATGAAACATACCATCATACATTCAGGTAATTCATAATAAGTAGGAATAATATATCACAAGGTATGAATCTAAATATAAAAAATTAATGGTTCCATAACAATGTGATCAAAGGAAATGATGAAAACAAATATTGTATCAAACTGAAATATATCAATAACTAATCAAACAATCAAATGTATCAAGGGATCTACCGTAGCTCTGTAACATGAAAATAATCTAACCATATAATATTATTCAATCTCGTAAACCAAATACCATCATTTATATAAGTACAAACCATAAGTCATCCAACTATCCCACACAAGCCTCATTGTGATGCCAACCCCCTCCTATCTCATATTCCTTAAAAATGGGGAGAAAAGAAATGTGTTAACCAACTATAAAAATAGACATAAATCTCCCACTTACTAAAAATTATTCCATGAACAAAAAAAGTGAGAGAATATTACATACAATAAAATTATAACACAAAATCTTTAAGAAAAAAGGTAACCATAATCCCTTAACATCCTATATGAATACTCAGAAATCACATGAACCCATTTTATAAATAAGAACATTCCCACACTAGTGTAGAAATAGGAATCTTATAGATAGAAACAACCTTCATAAGGGGTAATAAATATAAATAACCTACATAAGGGGTAAATAAGTTAATGGGGGAAATCAAGCGATGTCTTTCACATCAACCATTTTTAAAAAAAGGTGCCAACCGGGACTTTATCATAAAACATGGATTTGGATTCCATTCCCTTTCTCATTTCATAAAACACCTATAATGTACTTTCATAGAAAAATAAGTAAATCACACACAATATTTAAAAACATTTCAAAGATACCCTCAAACATTGGTATCCCACTTTCAAATCCAAAACAATTATATTGGCCTACCATTTCAGTCAATCAATTTTAAAGTATCCATTAAGTAATTTTCACAAGGGTTTAATCACACACACATATCAAATAATCATTTGAAATATATTAAAAACCCCTTCAAAAATAATTTGGAAGTAAAAACATCACATTAAAATAAATATCCCTTTAGAATATATTTTCACCCAATGAATGGTAAAACCAAATTCAAAATTTAATAGATTCATTTATAACTATTTTAAATTCCACATGGCCATATCATAAATTCTTGGCACATGGAAAAAATTCCATTTCAAACATGAAAACATGGACTTTAAATGAGAAACCATTTATTTATTGCTCAAAAAACATTAATTATTTTAATCCCACAAGAATATATCAAATATATTAATACTTTCAATAAAAAAAGAATTTATAAATAACAAGCACACTTTGAATTAAAAAATGAAATATTTTATTTGTAACATATGCCTAGAAGAAGAAAAAACCAATATATAATGAATAACCTTCAATGAATAACACACCAATGAGAATTAAGATGATTTATATAAACAATAGACATCAGAAAAAACAAAATAAGATTCACTGGGAATCCCAAAATCATCAGAAATAGATATAAGGTTCAAAAGTGAAAGAAAACCCCAAAGGAAATATAGAGGGATGAAAGAATAGAGAATTATAGAAATAAATACATAAAATCCTCTTGGAAATTTCCATTGAGAGGATATGAATAGAAGGATAGGGATATTGGATCTCCTCTATGGGATATCAAGGGTTTTACATTGTGAATGTGGATGAAGTGGGGTAAAACCCTTCATAGTTTTAGAGTGGTTTTCCAAATATTACACTAAATTTAAATTATTTGATAGGATGCACTAATATTCAAACCATGTATCAACTGTGCATGACTCACTACCAAGACATTGAACACATGAATGGTTTTCCAACATGATTTTCCAAAGATTTCACCATCTATGCATTGTCTAATTCCTAGAAAAAAGGCATAGACATGGTTTGGACACATGTTTTTTACAAACCATGGGCCAACTGTATAACAACATATTCCTAGGATAAAGTGGAATTATGGTCTACAAGGCTCCCCACATGGTTTTTGAAACCATGTGAAAGACGTTTAATATGGCTTCGACACCATGAAATAGCCATGCACATGGGAACATAATGGATACTCCTTACTATGAATGCTAACAATCTGTCTCCTTAAAAGATTCTAACAACATGAAATTATATCTCTAAAACTACCATAAATAAAAAAAATCAATATAAGATAAAATAATACAACATTAATGACATTGAGAAATAGAGGGCGTCACAAACTCTCCACCATGAAACATTCTACCTGTAGAATTTCTGTACAATGATAAAGATGAGAGAAAAGGAAAGATTCAAATTAGACCTAACCTAGATAACATATTAAGACTTATCAACCTAAAATTCTACAACACAAGTCCTTAAAAATTATCTAACCATTCAAGCACACGTTTTATTAATGTCTCAAAGTACAAAAAAAATAGATAACATCATAGAGTATGTCCTTTAAAGAATGAGAAACCTAACATGGTCTCCCCAAAATTTAGAATTCCCCTACCATGGTGGCACTAAAGAAAAACTATTGGAAATGCATCTTAAAACACCTAATTAACCATGAGATAAATTCACTCTCAACCAAAAAAGAGCATCCAAACCCAAAGTAATGATTAATAACCATAAGAAACCTCAAAATAATGACATGATCTCTCACCTCAAGTCATGACACACATAGACAATCTAGGGTCAAAAATCTTGATCAACCACACATGGTGAATTGAAATGATCATATAAAAACACCAACTCATATACCAAACTCAACTAGAAGATAACACACCCTAGTTACCCCAATCATGAACCCAATACCTCTCTCATGTATGGAAAATGACCCCATAAAATACTCAACACAAGAATGTGTGAAACCCACTACCCCAATAAAAGTTCACCCCAACAATAAGGCTCATCAATACAAAACTCATAACTGGACATGAATGAATGAATAAACCTAGACCAATGACCATAAATTTCCTCCCAAGTATTCTAACAACAACTGTAGCTGTAAATATAATATTAAAACCGTCAAAGGAAAGGTCATAGAAACAAAATAACCGTAAAAGGATAAGTTCTAAGACCTATTCTAAAATCCAAGATTATAAAAAATCTAAAGATTACAGAAATGTATACAATAGAGGGAAACTCCCGGAGAATTCATATAAGAGGGACTTACATGCCATAGAGCCCCACTATGGAAGAACACAGGATATCTTATCTTCCTTTAGGAAAGAATCTTTACTCCAAGATTTGGATCATCATTCTTGTGCTCCACACTAGTCGAGTTATCCTTACACGCACCCCACATCCATTACCCATCATATAGAACTAGCGCATCACGCATCACATGATTCATTGACTAGATATGATTTATTTTTATGGCCTCATTGAAATATAAATGGATTCCAGTCCCAATGAAAGTACAGCTAAATGGAAATTTGGTTGGAAATTACCTATGAATAAATAGGATTTATCAAGATATTTTACCACCATATTTTGAAGAAAGGACAACCAAATTTTAGAATTGATTGACATACTACCTCATGGATCAGTCACCCTGATTAAGTCTTACAAGATCAATATCATTTTTTGATTTCAGAAACTTGAAAATGAAACACTGAACTAATTCCATGCTAAAAACTCACAATTAATACCTTCACAAATATGGGAAGATACAATCGAGTCCCATGAATCTTGAATAAAATCAACAATAAATCTCTCAAAATATATCACTCCTGATGCATCATGTGTCCCAATAAAACTGGGGATCACCTCAATCTCTTACAAATGCATCAAATCTTTAACTAAACCCTGATCACTATCAAATGGATGTGGATATTGATTAAATAATTCTAAAATAATTTTTCCTCATAAAGAAGGTTCCACGTCCACCACTCCACTATGATTTAGATTATGAAATAGAAGATAATAATCTTTTTTAAACAATCAAAAAGGAATAATATACATAAAAAATGACATAAACCACATCAATTCATGCATCAAAGCATAAAAAACATTTCCTTCATGATTCTCCAATCAATCAAGACAATAATACATAATGAAATCCATTGATCATTCACTCAAAAAAAGAAAACATTCTTTTGAAACCACCATTTTCAACATGTAATTTTGAAATCAGCCGTAGTGAGGTATATGATTAAAAACCAATACATAAAAAACATTTAATAAAAAATCATGGTGAAATTCAAATTTTTTAAAAGGGGAACACCTTGAATGTACTTTAAAAATACAGTTAAATTTTAAAACCAACAATTAACTAATTATCATCCTACTCATTTACCTTTTAAAAACACCTTTCAAACTTGTTTTCAGGACCAAAATATCCCCTTCCTATTAATCCATAATATAATTTTTGAGAAAAAAAATTCACAAAACCCCTTCAAAACACCATTTCATTTTCTAAACATGGTTTTAAAACCAAATGTAAAAAATCACCACTCAATCTTTAAAAAAGGATAAAAAGAACCACAACCATAATGTGGTGAAAACACTCTAAATTCCTCCTCAAAAAAAGTGGGAATATATTTTGGAGAAATCTAGAATTGAGGGGAGTAAAGAATGACTATCCCAGAGAGAAATAGTGTTGTGCATGATTTGACCACACTTATTGGAAAACCATTTGGTGTATATATAACATGATCTATAAAGGAGGAAAACTTGACCATATGGTCATCATGTGGTTTCATATTCCACGTGAGCTAACTATATAAGTAATTTTCCCCGATATGTTTACCAAAAAAAAGAGACCCCCAATATAAATTATATAATAAAAGTGGATTAAAAATTCAATTCACATTACAAAATACTAAAAAACACTACTACACAATTTCAATCCCAACTTCACTTGAAATCATGAAGCTTAGGTTGAGAAAGAGCTAGCTCGACTCTCCACTCCCTTACCTATCGATCTCTAAAACCCTATTATACTTTCTATCAAAACAAAACCAAATTAAAAGGGATATGAAAAAGTACTTATTATTTTACCAAAGAACAAAAAACCATTGATACACTTTTTTAATGAACTAGATAAGGCTTCCAACAAATCCAACACCCAGCCTCATCCACCACATGGCCCGAATGGTATTCCTGATCCCCACTGGCTTAATAAATGTTGTTGGGAATTAAATGAATCCATTTGGGAATTATTTTTTCCAAATAAGTGATAAGTACAATATAATAAATGAATACAATATCCAAAATAAATACACATGTAAAAAAATAATAATAGACTAAATTAATCCAACCCATTTTCCTAAATGTAAACATCATACATAAATAGAAGGATATAAAAAATAATAATATACAACACTAACAAAAAATAAAAAACAGTAGATTTACTCATGTAGAGTGTAAACCAACTCCCTAAAACCTTTGGTTCCTCTCCACCATTTAACCCACCTCATGTTTCCCTCAAGGATCAAAGGAAATATCCAAATAAATACATGGAACCTAAAATATATAGGTGTGAGCTAAAAATAAAAGTAAGTCACCAAAACCCACTGAAATGATGAAATTAATTTAATTAGTAAATTCATAATTTATAGTTTCAAAATATATATTGAAATTAATATTTTCCAAAATAACACATATAATGCACAAAATGTTTCATCATCACCATTCAAACTAGTTTATTTATCATTCAAATACTAAAAAATGATGATTTGAAATCACTTACACTGACCAAAGTAACTTCAAAACCAAACTCATATTATCATTATAAAAAAACAACCAACTTGTTTTATATAAATGAAGATGGTATCTTAATATAATTTCAATTTCCAAATCCATCTTTAGAAAAACACCCATTTTGAAATCCTCTTTCAAAACTCACAAAAGGTACTTTAAATTCAAAAAGGTTTTACCAACCATCTATGAAAAATAATTTTCCAAAGGAAATAAACCAATACACACAAGATTTATATAGAATAATCAAGCACCGTATATCACATAGAATCCAATGAAATATAAATAGGTAATAGTTCCATAATAATGTAAGTAATTTAAATGATGAGAATAAAAACTATATAAAACTCCCCTATAACAAGAAATAATCAAGAAATAAAATGTGTCTTATAATATACCATATATCCATAACATCCGGCACATTAGACCCTATAAGAGTATTCCAACTTGAAAACCAGATACCACCATGCACTGAAGTCCAAACCACAAGTAATCCAACTATCCCAAACAATACTCATTGATATAATAACCCCCTCCTAAACCTCATATCTATCTTGACTAGGGGTCCACTATCATCGTGAGAACCAATTAGAAGAATAGATGCAGATCTCTAACATAGTTCTAAGTTCCCAATACCAAAGGTGAAATGTGGTAAAAGGATGTACAATCCATTTCTAACACACAAGGTATAAGAAAAAATATAACCCTCACCCCCTAACACCCAATAACTAATATCCCAAACATCACATACTTCCCTATAATAAATATGATCATTTTCAAAAAATTAAAATAATCATTTAATAGAGAGAAAAAACCCACATAAGGGGTAATAATGACAAATAACCCTCGTAAGGGGTGAACAAGTCAATAAGGTAAATTGTGGGGTGTCTTACGCATCAAGAATTTTAAATCACACATGTCGGTCGGACCTTTATCATAAAACACATATTAGGTTTCCACAATGTTTCATATTTCATTAAACAAAACATTAGGCCTTTATTGGAAAATGAAGTAAATTACACACACGTTTTAAAATCCCTACAAAGCTACCCTCAAGCACGGGTATCTTTATTTGAAATCTAAAAGAAGCCTAAAGTCTTCGCATTTCCTTCAATCTAAGTAGCCATTATGAATTTTGAAGAGTTTAAAATAATCCTCACATCTCAAATATCTATTATAAATCCAATAAATAACACATTTCCAAATCATCATGTGGTCAAAGCCTCACATTAAAAAAATATCTTTAAAATAATAGTTTTCACCAATTGAAAAATACAACAAGATTCAAAATCCAAAAATTTCATTTAAAAACATTTCAAAATCCACACTAGCATTTCAAAAATTCTTATCACATGAAAAAATTCCATTTCAAACATTAAAATGTTATATTTAAAAACATATAACATTTATTCTGAGGAAAAAACACTATAAAATAGTTTTAAAACTGATAACGATATCAAATAAATTCCTAAATTCAATAAAAAAGAATCTATAAAGAACTCGAATGCTTCTAATTAAAAGGTGAAAGAGTTTCACATAATCCCCTACTTGGAAGAATAATAAACCAAGATGAGATATGTCACATTCAATGGACACCACAATAACTGATATATATACGATGTCTAAAAATCATAGACAACACAAACCCCAATATTGGATCCACCCAATACTGAAAAATTTGAAACAATAGATATATGGTCCATTGGGGAAACCAAGCTCAATAGTACGGAGAGGTGGAAGGGAAAATGAGATAAATAAAGCAATAAATTCATTAAATTTTACATGGAATCTCTAAAGTGAGGTCAATAATTGAAGGAGGTGGGGAGGGGAAATCCACATTGGGATATCAAGGGTTGTTTGATGTGAATGGAGGGAAGAGGGGTGAAACCACCTTAATTCTAGAGGGAATTTTGGGATACTATCCAAAATATAAACACGATGACATGTAACATAGTTATGGTACATTATTTTCCATACCGTGTGTCATCCATGTGTTAACTACTACCTAGACATAGAGTATGAACATTATTTAGCTACATGGTTTTCCAAACAATGCACTACCCACTTCATAAACACAAGGTACTTGCACTATTTGGATGCATTGTTTTCTAAAACCTTCTCCAACCTCTTCATGGGATAATTTCATGCGTTTTTTCCAGAAAAAATGACCAAACCTTCATTTTTTGGGAATAGTTAATGGTTTAAAGATATTTTAGAATTGTTTCACATGGATTTTTTAGATCTTTTCAAATAGAATATAGAGGTGGATACTCATACATTATTACTTTTCAAAATGATTTTAGTAAACATCGATGCGTCTACTTAATGAGATATGTGTAAAATTACTTAAATAGATTTATGGAATATATGAATGTTTTAGAGAATCATATTACTCAGAATATTAGGAAACATTGATAAAATAAAGGTGGAGAATATCTTACCAAGAATTATTCGACTGTCTATGGGAGTGTAATATTTTATCTAAACTCACCCCTCCTTATACACTATAGTGGAATGGTGTTAGTTAATGGATGAATAAAATCTTATAGATATTGTGTGGTCAATGATTAGTCATATATATATTCTGTGGATATGGATTATAGATTCTAGCTCTCCTTCTAAACTGAGTGTGAAAAAAGCTGCAAAATGGAATTCCATAAGAGTTAATTTTTATGAAAAAACTATTCTATCACATACTCATGTATGGGATTGAAGATAATTTTTAAATCTTCCTATGGAAAGAAAACTAACACCATATAGTAAAATTTGTATATTTATTGAATATACTAAGGGAAAAAGAGGATGTTATATATATGACCCATTAGAAAAGAAGGTATTAGTTGTAAGATAGACTATATTCCTTGAGAGGGAGAAAAATACCACTAGAGATGGTGTGAGAAATTTTTTACATTAACAAAATAAGTGATTAATATACAATGGAGTTAGAATATGAACAAATTCCACAATACCCCATGGAAGTTGTTGTTTTAGAATCATCAATACTACATAAAAGCACCAATGAGGTTAGAGATCCAGAGATATGTGTTTTTGTAGCTACTATGGATGGTGAACCATTATTGGTTGACAATAATAAAATAATTCCCTACAAGGTGGAAGTAATTAGTTCAGAATATTCAAGATGGAAAGAAGCCATGAATTCTTTGATGTATTACATATATTAAAACCATGTTTGGGATTTGGTTGATCTTACAGATGGTGTAAATCCTACTAGATAAAAATTGTTAATAAAAAATAATTCATAAATTTATGCTAAATTAAATACATATAAATAAAATATATATGTTAAAGGGTTCAATAGACATCAAGGAAAATTCTATGAAAAAACATTTTCACTAGTTTTTGTATGTAAATCCATTAGAATTATAAATTCTATAAAATCATACCATGATTATGAAAATTTGATGATGGATTTCAAGATATATTTATGTAACAAGAGAATTATAAAATATGTCTATATGACACAAATAGAAGGGTATTGGATTGCATGTGATGGAAATAAGTTATGAAAATTGAAAAGATTCATTTTTTAGTTGATTAATATATCATAATCATGGAAGATTTGTTTTGATGATGACATAACAGAATTTTAATTCGTAAATAATGAATGTGAACCTTGTATCTATAAATATTTTAGTGGGAGTGTATACATTTCTCTTGTATTATATATTGATGATATATTACTTATAGTAAATGAGATACCTGTCTTACAATCAGTTTAGGTGTGGTTAAAAATGTTATTCTCCATGAAGTGATTAGGTGAAGAAACCTACATTCTATGTATTAAGATCATTATTGATATAACTAATAGGAATAATAGACTAATTAAATGTATATACCTTGACAATATTTTGAGGATATTTAATATAGTACTATCCATGGGGGTTTTTTCCCAGTGTCGAAAGGAATAAAAATCTCCAATAAAACAGTCCCTTAGACACAATAATAAAGGAATAAGATGAGAATAATATCATATACTTCTACGATATGATTAACTATTCATGTCATGATATGTAATAGTCTTGATTTTTTCTACACCTTGATCATGGTAGGTAGATTTCAATAAAATATTAGAGAGTATCACTAGACTATCTTTAAGACTATCTTAAAGTATCAGTGTCATATAAAGAAAAGGTTATTAGTATATAGAAGATATGAGAAGCTGATTATTAGGGGATATATACATGATAATTCTAGATATATTAGAATTTTATAAAATAACATTAACTATATATCCCTTAGATATTAACATATGATTACATTTAAATAAGTCAATTTTTATACATTTCTCCACAAGTAACACCATACTCAAAAGAAACTGTGATATATTGAGAAAAAATATAAATATATATGTATGCCCATAAAAACCTAGTCATTGAATTAGAGGAGATTAATAGGAGTAACCTCTTTATTAATTATATATATAATGAAAATAATGATCACTTTTAATAGGAATGAAATTCAATTAGTTTACACAAAATGTCTAATCAGAAAATTTATTGTTCAGAATTGTTTTTTTAGAAAAATTTACCCTTTGATGTGATATATATTTATATTTCAGGATATATATGATTAATTACGATACATTATTTTTTATATTAATAAATTTTTAACACTAATTTTTTTGGTGAATGATAGGAATCAAGAATAATAAAAATTAATATTTTAAAAATGTCATTTTCAAATAAAAAATAATTTTAATTATACTTTTTTATTTTATTAAAAATAGAATTTATATATTTTGGAATTTATAATTGATAAAAATTAAAATAAAATTTTTATTCCTCGTATCAAAATTTACTTGTTATGAATTTTTATCTTTTTCTGAAAATGATGGGTTTTAGTCGAAGAATACGGTTTTCCCCAACCTTGTTATTTTTTATAAATTTATCCATATATAAGAATGATGTATTATAATAAAAAAAATTTAGGTGATAAAATATGAAACTATTAAAAAATATTATGTATTTTAAAATTACTTTTCACCTTATAAGTCATCTGCCCAACATATTTTGAACATATTAAAACGTTACGTTAAAAAAATACTATTTTTGGTCTTTTATTTGGATCAAGTAATTTCAAGGAAGATTAAATTTTTTAATGACTTGAAAACCATATACCATTTAGTTATTTTAAAATAAATAAAATTATGTCCTTAAAATTAGTATCCGGGATGATTTTATCATATATGTAAATTTAAGTCTTGAAATTATAATTTTTCTAAAAACTATTTTTACACAATTCCATGTGCTTATTTTAAATATAACATTTCATAGAATTAGAAATTTTATTTTTTAATATTATTTTCCAATTTTAAATAAGTGGTATCAAATTAAATAAAAGGATCATTATTAATAATTTTATTAAAATTAATTTTTAAGGTTAAAAATTAATTTCCAAGGTAAAAATAAGTTTGGATAATGGGAAAAATATAAAGAAAAGTCATTAAAACTATCAGTGTTGTCTCAAAAATAAGTTTTTGATTGAGAGTTTCAATAAAAAATCAGTTTTTATACTATTTGTTTCATTTTTATCCATTATACTTGGAATAGAAACATCACATTATTGAAAATGTTAAGGGTGCTTCGAAAAGTAACATTCTCCTCACTTATAAAAATATAATAATCCCTCACATTAAAGACTACAAAAATCCTATAATTTCCCCATTAAAATCAATCAAATTTCACCTCATATAAAATTATCCCATATAAAAAGTATTATGGTCCCCATCATTTATCATAATAAATTCATTTCCATGGAGACTTCTAAGGAAAATTCAATTCCTCGACATGAGTATTATCAACAACTTATATTTTCTATTAACATATCATCGTTAATATTGTTTCTAGAAACACTACGTTATTATATTACTATCATTTATTTAATTTAATGTAGCTATATTATGGTAATTATCTTCTTTTATTCATATGACCATCAATTAAGAAAAACCAAACTGTCATTTGTGCATTGTGTAGACTACATCCTCCACAACATAACATGTTTCATTTTCCTAAACCTCCATAAAAGTATATCAATAATAATGGGATTAAATGATAAATATTATATCTATGATATCACTAACTTTTTTTATAAGAAATTTATCAACCTATGAATGACATGATCAAAAAAGGATCATCATTAATTTATTTGTTTAAAATAAACATAGTAAAAGGATAATATTTTACTCAAATTTTATAACATTTTATTATCTATTAATTATTCTTATAATTACTTCCATTTTTGATATATCACAAAAAAATGTCATTATGTTTCTGTTATAATTAAATTAAAACAAAACCACCTCATAACCATTCATTAAATCAAGGTATGTTCATGTTTCCATCAGTTTAACAATGTAATTTAACAATTCTATAAATTTATATCATTATGGAATGTGAAGAAATAATTACTATAATAATAGGATATAATTTTTTAAAAAATTATTTTTTTGGTTCTTTATATGTCATATAAATATTTAATTTTTTAATTAATAAAACTCACATCAATCATCAAAACTCACTAAAATATGCTTGTTAGTAATTTCATCTTCAAAGATAAATATTAAGACAATATTGAAAGAAGATTAAAATATCATAAATATTTTAAATTATCCACAAATTTAAAATAAATTATCTATTAATGACTTAATTAGACATAAAAATGAATGTAGACATCACTATTTTTAAATTAGGAAAAATGATTAAGACAATAAACACCTGATGTGAAAAATCGATAAAATTCAAATAGAGAGTTACTATTTACAAATAAAATAAATGAAATTTTAAATTAATAATTATATAAATTAAATTATTAATATTTATTTTATTCTTATTTATTATGCTAAATTATGTACATGTAATTTACGAACAATAAGTAAGGGTAATCATCTCATATTCCTCTATTTGATACATGTTTGGTATTATA
The DNA here is from genome assembly GCA_963277665.1 of Viscum album. NCBI lineage: Eukaryota > Viridiplantae > Streptophyta > Magnoliopsida > Santalales > Viscaceae > Viscum > Viscum album. The sequence continues at coordinate 2,077,660,108 of OY728141.1, read as the reverse complement.
CACCAAATTTCGTTTATATAGTATATATTCTTACATATTGAGATATATTATCAAGAATTATATTTGAATCATATTATTTTATGTTCAATTGAAATCTATACCATTCATTTTGTTTTGAATAAAATGTTACTAAAATAGAAAAAGTTTTCTTTGTCTCAATTCAGATTCTTTGAGACGTGTTACATGTTATGCACCATGTTTCATTTGTATATTGTTATGTTGATTTACTATACCATGAATTTTACATAAATTATTTCCTTTTAATTAATGTGATAAAATAAAAAATATATATTTTCTACCGATTTTTTGACTCATGTGTTACCCCTGTCATAAGAGTTGTTTGTGAATCGATTTTAATTCATTGAGTTATGATCATTCTCTTGAACATATTTCAAATAAAATTGGAAAATTATTAAATTTCATTGTATTATGAATTATTCTATCATATTTAACCTTTTACCACAAAAACAACATTAAAAATGTTTCATACTTCATTGAGTATGTTGCCTATAAACGATATATATAACTTAAGTCTTCTTTCCTTTGGTTATATTGTTTCACTATGAACTTCTTTCTTATATTATTTAGTTATCAAATAATAATATTATATTATATGTTACTTTTTAATCCTATATGGTAAAATTATTTTTTACCAAAATTGAATTTTTTGTTGCTCTTCTTACAATGTGAGTTTTAAACAAATGTTTTCAGAAAATAATAAAGGGGGTTTTCATTTCACTTTAATAAGTGTTGTTTTCTTCTACCCATTTATCCGATATAAAGTTTATTTATTTTAACGGATCCACTAATAATAATTATTTTTAAAATTATTTTTTTTAAAATAAAAAATGTAGCCTTTTCAAAAATAACCTTCTAAAATTTCCTGTAAATTTTTATTTTATAAATATTCTAAACTTTTTTTCTAAAATATCTTTTATGTTTTCTCTTCTATTTAACGTATCATTTTAGAAATATATTTACCATAATTATGTTTAAGTTTTATAATTTATACTAATATATATACATATATATTATCATTTGGTCATTTTAACTAATTATATCAAACAACTTGATTCATTTGATTATGTTTATATAATTATTTTATGAGGGTGTTTTTCATTTCATTCAAAATCCTTAAATATTTCCATGTTGGATAGGGGAATATTATTTTAAAATCATCCACCATTTTATCTATATATTATAATCATGTTCTTGCTATATTGAAATAGTCATAAATTCATTTCTCTATATGTTGTGAACATTAAATTTTACAGAGTTTAGATTGGATGATATTCACCTAGAAAGTGTTATTATATTGACAAGGGGAAATGTGTTCGTGTTTCGTATATTTTCCTTACAAAATGAATTATTTTTTAAAATTTGACTATGTATTTTTAAAGTAATCATATTCTTCCTTTCGTTAGGTTATTATCATGTTTTCCTTTTATAGAAGGGAAAAATTATTAGTGTTCTGTATGTTTTTATACAAATACAGATGATTATTGGAAAGTTGAATATGCATTTTTTGACTATTCACCATATATATTTATATATTTTATTATAATGATATCTCTTTTATTGAGATGTCAAAAAATATTTACTTTCATTGCGATTATTTATTTCTAATCCATGTTTATTATGTATTGACATTCTATAACATTCATTTTATGGATAACCATAATTTCATTCAGTAATAGGGTCCTTGGTAAATGGTATGAAAATTATTGGGGAAACTTAGGTTTAATACAATTTAATTAATCAAGTAATTAGTGGGGATCATAAATATATTTACCATCAAGGCATCAACGTTTCTCATGATACAAAATAGGTTATTTTTTTGGTGAATGAATCCTTACATAATAGGACAATGTCTTGTCACAAGGCCTTAATAGAAAGATTTTAATGTCTAAAATTTTAAAATATATCATTATGATATATGTATTATTTATATACATGAGTTAATTTATTTTCATTAATATAGAATGTTATTATTTTAGAGTTTATTATGGATTCATATTGTTTACTTAATCCAACTTTAATATTTCATCCATGTTTCTATCATGATATCCTTTCTTTTATGGATTCCCTTACTGAGCATTTGAGATTATCCCTTCGAATGTTTCCATTTTCCATGGTTTTAAAGAAAATCAGTATGCGTGAAAAGTTAAGAAGGATATGAATTTTGAGATAATTTATTAGATATGTTTATGACTCATTATGGAATAAGTGGTTTCATATGTAATGGGAAAAGTTTCTCTTGATACAAAGAAAATGGGCTATATTAGTTTATTATGTGTCTTAATTCATTAAATATTTGAACTTTAAAACATCCTTTATATATATTATATGAAATAATTTTTATTTATTTATTATTAATGGATGGTTATATCTTGGATTTTAGAGCTAGTATCAAATAAATTATGTGTTTATGGAACCAGATTTTGGAGTGAAGGTCTAATTCATCACAGTCGGTATCAAAGTAAAGTATTAGTTAAAATTTAAGATTATATAGTTTTTTAGGATAATTTATGGTTGATAACAATTTCAAAGGTATATATAACCATTTGGTATAGTTTATGATTTATTTCTAAGGTAATAATTTCCATTTTATTTGTGTATTAGGTTGAGAAAACATTAGTGAAAACCCTTGGAATAACTCTATTTATTTGATAACAACATAATGTTTTGGTAAAATATATATTATAATGTTTTTAATATGATTAAATCCTGATCTATGTACTAGAAAGTGGATGATTATATATTAAATATGAACCCAAGGGAAATAACCAGGAAAATGGTTTCTTGATCATTGACTCAGTCATCACTCTGATACATGGTGAGTGGGGCTATGACTGTTAATTTTACTATAAGATTCCAATTGATATTATTTGGTTAATTAAATTATCTTTCTAACCCATTAAAAAATATTTAATAATTATGTTAACTAATTATATTAGAGACCCTAATAGAAAAATTTCCAGGGATAACAAAGTATTGAACAAGGGAGTCATTGGTTGATATGAAAGTATAATTTGTTAAAAAAAGATAAAATAAGTGAAGACATATTAATATTAATGTTTTCATATTCATATTTTTGATATTATCATAACCATTATGGTTTTAGTCATTAGGTAAAATAGTATCATGAAGATGAAGCTGTGAAAGGGTTTTCAATAAAAATAACTATAACCTATAACTGAATAAAGGAGAATATATAAATTGTTAAGAATTTTTGGGTGTGCCTATTATGATGGAAAATGTAAGCTTCCTAATCTTACCTATGGTAGTGATGTTGATATCATTATATAAATTAATTTTTTATGTTTTTATCTATTTTAAATAGTGAAGAGATATTTGTTGATGATATTATGGTATATTATAAATTTTCTTTTGGATTATGTCTAAATTATAAGGATCATTCTTCAGTAGTTTTATATTTTTAGTTTTAAATATGATTTTTAATGGTATCAATAATGTATAAAAAATGTATTTAATTAATTTTATATATTTTTGGAGATAATTATTAAAGAAAATATATTTTAGGGATGGATAAGTTTTATGTTTGGTATTTATTTGATGTCAGCATAATAAAGGGTTCTGTGATTTTGGAAATATAAGTTATATAGTATGGATATCCTTAGTATTGATGATAAATAAATATATTTTTTTTAATTTTTTTCTAGTTTATGTGATTATGAAATATATATACACACACACACACACACACACACATATATATATATATATTATAGTGTGACATTATTAACTATTTGTAAATGATAGAGTTAGTCTTTCGAGGAATATACAACATGGTAGCGGTTTATTGGCTTGAAGATTCAAATGGATTTGGGAAAGGTGTGCTATTGAGAATATATGATTAGGTTATATCAATACTTGAATAAATTATTTTAGTAATGATTAATATTATTTGAAGAAATAAAAATAACTTGATATATTCTAAGAGAGTATGTTATATGTCCTATTAGAGTTTATACACCAATTGATGAATATGTTAAGAATAACCATTCCTACCTTCTTCAATGGGTAATAATAAAAATTGTGAGGAAACAATTTATTTAAGTGAATTAGAATGTAATACCTTGATTTATTAATATATGATTACCTTTAAAAAATCAATGTTTTGGATAGATTTCTCCCTATACAACACAGAACATAAATTAAACTATAATATTTTAAGATAAAATATAAATATATAAGTATTACTATTAAAACCTAGTCATTTAATTACTATGAATGAATATGAATAACAATTTTATGAAATATATTTATAATGAAAATAAAGTCTTTCTTTAATATGAATGAAATTCAATTTGTTTACCTAAATTGACTAGTAAGACATTTATTTTTTAGAAAATTATTTTTTTTAAACCCTATTTATAACATATGTATTTTATTGTAATGAAAATTATTATTAAAGATGATAAATTATGATTTATATTAATAATTTTTTACTCGAATTTATTTGTTAAATGGTATGAAAGAGTAATAATAATAGTTAACATTTGAAAATGTTATTTTATAATTAAAAGGGGTTTTCGTTATATTATATCATTTAAAAAAAATTAGTGTATAAATTTTATAATTTTAAACAAATTAAAATGAACTTAATTTTATATTTCCTAGTATGAAAATTTACTTAGTATGAATTTTTGATAATTCTCTGAAAAGGAATGGTTTTAATAGAAAAATAATGTTTTCAAGAAACTTGTAATTTTTATGAATTTATTATTATATTAAAATGATATATATGATTAAAAAACCTTTTAGGTGACAAAATATGAACCTATTAAATAACATTATTCATTTCAAAATATTTTTTTAGCTTTTAAATCCTATATCTAAAATTTCTAGAAAAAATTTAAAAGTCACTTAAATAAAAACGGTTATCAGTATTTTCTTTAAATCAAGTATTTTCATGGGAGATTTGGTTTTCAATTGACTTTAATGACTCATTAACTTTATTTTTTATTATAAATAAAATTATTTCCTTAAAATAATTATAAAATATAATTCTTTCATATATGTTAATTTAAATTTTTGAAACATTAATTTTCTAAAAAATGCTTTTACCTAATAGTGTCTTTTTTTCAAATTAACATTTCAGACCTTTAAAAATTTTATTGTATAAAATTATTATTTAATTTGAAATAATAATTAAGAAATTAGGTAAAAGGTTTAAAATTAATATTTTTTATTTAAAATTAATTACTATGGTCAAAAATTAATTACCAAGGTAATGTATATTTTGGTAAGAGGACAGTGTAAAAAATAAAAACCTTAAAAAAACTAAATGTTATCTCAAAAATGAGTGGTTTAGGTTATATTCGCCCCAGAATCAATATATCATCTTATTTTATCCATTTTTATCAATTTATCTTGAAATTGTGACATCGTATTATTGAAAATGTAATGGGTTCTTCCAAAAGTTCCCTTCTCCTCGCTTATAAAAATGATAACACTACCTCCACTTCAAGACTAAAATATTATTATAATTTATCCTATAAAATATAAATATTTATCCTCTTATAAACCTATACCATTTTTAAAAGCTTATGGTCACCATTGTTTATCATTAGCCCTTCATTTCTAAGGATACATCCAAAGAAATTTCAAGTCACTGACATGAGTATTGTCAACTACATATATTTTACACTTAATTATATTAATCAAAATTTATTATAGACACACTAATGTAATTATATTAGTATAATTTATATAATTTAATCTTTTTTTGTAACTCTATTGTCATTTTTCATTCATATTTTCCATCCATCAAGAAAAAAAGTCATTGTTTGTGCATTTTGCAGACTACCACCTCCATGAAAGATGTGTTTGCATTTACATCACTGGAATACAAAAATGTATATAAGGTTGGGATTAAAGGATAAATATAATTTTTATGATATAATTAATGTCGCTTTAATAAAAATTTAAGAACCTATTAATGATATGATGAAGAAACAATCATCATTAATTTAATCATTTAAAATAACTCTACTATAAGGATTATCTTTTATTCAAACTGTGTACTATTTTTATGTCCAATACATATTAATATAATTAATTAAAATTATTATATATCATAATAATAAACACAAAATAATATCATTATGCTTCTAGTATAATTATATTACAAAAAACCACATCATAATCATTTATTAAATTTGTGTGCATTCATGTTTGTGTCGGTTTAACATCAAAATTAAACAATACTATGAACATATACCATGAATGATAATTATTAAATTTATTCTTGTAAAATATGATATAACTTTTATATAATTATCTTTTCAAGATATTTCATATTAATATTTAATTCAATAATTAAGGAAACACACTTTAATCATCAAGAGCCAGCGAAACATGCCTGATATTAATTTCACCTTCAAGTATAAAGACTAATAAACTCATGAAAGTATATTGAAACATTATAAATTATTATAAATAATAAATAACAATAAATTTAAAGAAACATTAATTATGAACATTGAAATAACAATTAACCTGAAAATTTTTATTATTAAACTAGTGAAAATGAATAAAAAAAATAAACACCCTATGTTGAAATTCAGTAGATTTTATATATAGAAAAAATATTTAAAAATAGTATATATTAACGTGGATCTCAGTAAGGTTGTGAACTAATTTATTATAAATGCTATTTTTTTGATACTTGAGGTTAAATTATTTTTTTGAATTTCATAAGGAATATGTAAGGGTTTTCATCTCAAATTTTTCTCTTTTAGAAATGTTGGGAATTATGAACCTAATTTCATTTATATGGTCTATAAACTAAAATTTGAGATATCATAACTGGAATTTTATTTTAGTAATTTTTTTTATGTTCCATTACAATTCCTTCCATTCAATGGGGTTAAATTAAAATGTTACTCAAGCCACAAGGGTTTTCTTGGTCTCAATTATGATTCTTTGAGACATGCTACATGTTACACACCATCTTTCCTTTATATGATGTTATATTTATTTTTTTCCCATTACATTTATATAATTTTTTTTAATTCTTGGGATATACTAATCCAATTCAATATCCTTTCTACACCTTTCTTTTGACTCATGTGTTACCCCAGTTGTAAGAGATTTTTTAACACAATTTTAATTCATTACGTTGTGATAGTTCACTTGAACACATTTCATATAGTTTTAATAAATTATTCATTTTTATTATATTAGGAGTTATTATGTTATATTTTACATTATACCATATAAAATCCTTGTCAAATGTTTCAGGTTTCATGGAGTGTGTTTCTCGTAAGGGATATTGATAACTCAAGTTTTTCCCCTGCATTATATTGTTTCTCATTAAAAATTATTCTTATTTTATTAGGTTCTCCATACACAATATTTTATTATAATTTTAATTTGTAATACTTTTGGGAAAATGGATTTTCAATACAAATGAATTTTTTTACTATTATTGTAGTGTGGGTCTTAATCAAATGCACCTTGAATATAATTAAATTACATTTTCCTTTCATATTTATGTGTTTTTTCATCCTATTCCAATTTATATAAGTTAAAATTTATGCATTTTTAAGGATCAATTATTATATATTATTTTTAAAATTAAATGATTTCAAAATATTTCACGTCACCTTTACAAAAGTACCTTTGAAAGTGAGATGTTTGTTTTTATTTTACATCATTGTTAAAAACATTTTCTAAAATATATTATAGGTTTTCACTTATATTTTCCATTATGATTTTCAAAATTCCGTACCCTGATGGGGATTATGTTTCAGTATTTATACTCAAATATATATATATATATGTTATCAATTTGAATATTTCACTCACGGTATAAAATTATTTGATTAGTTTGATATCAGTAAAATGCATCTTCCATGAGGGTGTTTTTCATTTATTTCAACACTATTATATATTTTCTTATTTTATTATTGTTAAATTATTTTTAATTCATCCACACATATTTGACCGATAATTAGTTAATTGGACTTAATTATGTAATGTGCGGGCCCTAGAAATTTATGTCCTCTCAAATCATTGACATGTCACATGAGACAAAATAGGTTGGGTTTTGGAGTATGGATTTTCCCATAAAAAATAGTGTCTTGGAACAAGGCCTTGACATTTGGTTTTAGATGTCTAACATTATGCATTAAATCAGTGTGAAAATTTATTATTGATATCCTTTTTTATGTTGTGTCATGGATACATAATTCTATTAGTTTAAAGTTGGATATGGATTCATATTTTTTACCTATTCCTACCATAATATTAATGTCATTATTTCTTTAGTTGTATGATTTCCCTTAATGAGAATTTGAGCCCACCCAATTGCATTTTCTATTTCCTCGGGTTATGAAGAAAATCAGTGTTTGTGAAATATTTAATAGGATGAAAAAACAAGGAAGTTTAAGATACATTTTTAAGAGTCATTATTAATTATGTTATTTCATATATAATGGAAAAAATTCCCCTTTATACAAATAATATTGGCTTTATTATTTTATGATTCATCATAATTCTATGAATCTCTAAACCTAAAAATATCCATGAGATTTAAGAGATATAATAATATATATTAATTATGAAATTAATCATGGTTATATCTATAATTTTGTTTCTGGTATTAATGTTATTTTATAAAGTATTTGGTTATTCCACTAGATTCTAGATTTTGGGTTAAGGGTGTCATAATCAATACATTTTCTCTATCTTAACAGAGGATATCTAAACAGGATAATATCAAAATAATCCAGAGGCCCAAAATTTTTCATAAGAGACTTATTATATTTCATATTATAATGTAGCTAAATAAATAGTGTAGATATGAAACTTCAGTTATGAATTTATATGGTTCTTATCTATATATATCTTATCACAATATATTTAGATAATATTGTTGTGTTGTCTATTTCCAATGATTTAAGTTAATAACAATAGATGAAGAATATAATCTATAATTGTCACCACCTGATGGATTTTTTAGAGGGGTGAGGTCATTGTAAAAATATTTTCCATAGAGGATAACATGGTGGACTTGTTCAAAAAACTAACTCAATAAGAACATGAACATCATATAAGAGATATAATATTCTATGTTTTCAACTGATGTATCTACTGTAAGTGGGATTGTATTAGTGTTAGTTCCCTATAATAAATTAGTTTTTAGTTTTGAATAAATTTATATTCATGGTGTTTAATATTAAAAATATCATATCATTCTATGAGTGTTATTCTATATAATATTAATATAATAATTTATTTATAGAATATTTCACATCCAAATGTGTTATTAGTTCCCTAATATGATGATAACCTTAAAGTGAAATGAATATATTTTTAAGTACATTTTATTTGGATATATGAGATTTATTTTATGGGATACATATGACAGAGGAAATTAGAAGTTAGAGTCTCATTATACATTTAGATCTCTACTAAAGTTCACACTTCATAATCTCCCAGATATGAGTTTATGAGAATATATCTTCCCATATGTAAACTATTTGGATTATGTTTAATTGGATGGTTCTATATATGGATGAGGGTATTATTACATAGACTATTTATTATTATTAATTCATATCATAAGTTTTATACATTTATGTGGTTATGAACTCCAAAATGACAAATGCTCAAGGTGAGATATGATACATTGGATGTTTCACTGGTGTTATGAAATTAATAAATATGTCAAGAAAGTATTTTTTCCTTAGGAGTATATAAAAATAGATATCTTTAAACCTTTGATGTGAATAGAATTATATGATTACTTCTATGTACATTATAGTTTTATAGATGAGTTTATTTCTAAAAATTCAATGAAATATATATCAATCATATAAGTTGATGACAAAGGATATGTAACATTCCTGATGAGATATCATGAAAAATGGATTGTATTACATAATGAGAGTCTATAGCTGGTTTTTTTAAATGTATCATTAAAACTTTTTTATTTTGATTCATTGACATATTTTTATACTATGATATTGGTATCTAATCTACTTAACTGAATGCCACTAAGAAAGGGGGCTTGACGGTCATATACTGAGTTACTCGAGAACTATATTAAAATTCTATTTAAATTTAATTTTAGAATAGAATATTATTCTCAAGATTGGAGGAATTATATTTATTCTGGTTATATTGATCGAAAATATTCATTCAAAGATTATTTTGGAGAATATAAATGTCAGTTTAATATTAGATAAATATTTATTCATGATTTTAGTGAAAATAATATTTATTTATTTATGGAAAAAATAATGTTGTGACATTTATTTATTTAAGAAAATAATCTTATTTTAAGGATTTATAAATACTTATGAGGATTGATGGATCAAGTTATGTGTCTTGTGAGAATGATATATAAAAACTAATTTAAATAAATATTAATTTATTTTATAAAATATATTTATTTTTACATGAGTTTTGTGCAAGTCATTGAAATATTATTATTATTATTATTATTATTATTATTATTATTTTATGTGGGGATTTCATAGAATAAATATAATCGTTTGGGAAATTTTATCAAAGAATCATTCTCCAAAATATGTATTTACACCTAATTATATCATTCCTAGGGTTAGATGATTTTTTGTGAAAAAACATTATTCAATAGAATAGTCTCAAGATATCTGGAGAATTTATATCCAAACCACTCTCTAGAATAGAGATCATTGATACTCTTTCCCCCTCTCAAAACTAGATAGAATAATGGAAAATATTTCAACCCTTGGCGTAATTCTTATTGCAATCAATGGTGAATAATGAAACCAGTGATAATCATCTACACTTGTACCATGAGATTCTACCATGTTGTTCTAAATTATATAGATAATGTATGGATACCGATATAGGTATTATACAATTGGAGCATTTGATGCAATGATGGTATGATAATATTGGTCAAAATATTTTGTAGTAAATATAAAATCAAAATTTAAGTTATTTTTTATTCTATAACAATTATATATATGTTATATTTAATCTACCCTCATCGTGAATCTTCCCAAAAAACTTCATTTAATTTTAGGGTTTTATCTAAAGAAATCAATGAAACCCCATTACTAGGCTCGATCCAAACTAATTATAATGTACCCTAAAACTTTCACTACTATGGTATTTTTTATTTTTTATATAATAGATTAATGTAATGGTTTTAAATGAAACATGATTTTATAAAAAAAGGAAAAATATGTTTATTATCCATTCATATGTTCCAAAATTTAATTTACATGATCGGTTGAATGATAATATCCCCTCAATGTACACCTTTGTGTTATCCCTAATCAATGATCATCCTGGATTATTATGGGATGTGATGATATGTAAAATTTATTTTCAGTAGAATCTTAAACACATTATCTAATTTTTATCTAAGATACAATGAATAGAAAAATAATGTAATAAGTTAAGACTTATTACATAGACTAACCCACCAAATTATATCTCATATAAGTAATATAGAAATAAATATAGATAGGTGTGTAATCTTATTAAAAATGCACTTTGCATAAGTTTAGAGAGAGATATAGTAAGAAAACCATGATACTTTTATACCTTTCTTTGGAAATACATGAGGATAAACTATTCAGGGGTGGTATTTTATATTATTTGATTATTTCATCAATTGAATCTCATCCTTGATGGGATTTTTCCCCTCATATGATGATTTTAGACATTTGGAACCTTGATTTAATTTGACTGAGGAAATGCATCTCTATTCTTGGTAGAGTAACAGATTATGTTCTCAACTACATGGATGAGAGAGATGTGATTCACACATTAGTTAAATGTGTGACATATGATGAAATCGTTAACCTAGTCAATCTATTTTGGATAAAGGGGAAAGGATGAGATAGACTATATTATAACAATGTGTTCCATTTTTAGGGTCAACTTCATATCATGGAGAAAGGGATTATAAATGTATACATATGATTTATATGATACATCTTTTGGTAGGAATGTTCATATAGATATATGATAAACTTTAATCAAGATCCCACGAAACCCCTTAGTAACGTGAGTAGAGCTGATGCTTTGATAAAAGAAATTATTTTCTTTTGTCAATGAAATTAGGATTTTATATTTATCTTAAATTCCGTAATCCTTATAGGGTTCATAGTTTGGCCTTTGGATAAATATTATTTTTAGATAAAGTGTTTATTAAAAAAGGAAGAGTGTCTGATAAACAATATCCAAAATATCTTTTTACATTTTCAAAGAGGGCCATGAGGTATTTCATAAAATCCATTAAGGATTTTAGTACAAGTATAAAAGTATCATATGTTCCCTAAAAGGATATAAATATTATTAATATCAGGAGAATTAAGATATATTGTAGAAAACATATCCTTAACCTAATCATAGAGGATACATCACCAACATATCCTTAAGAATAATATTAAGAATACATAGTTAAAAACATTTTTGGGTTTCCATGTGATGTTAATCTTAAAACTATGTCACAAACAATGTAACATAGGCCTATAGATGTCACTGCCACATATTACACACATAGTTGATTCATTAATTACATGACAACACATTTAAAAATTTCAAATGGAAATATTCACTAATTGGTAGTAACATACCTGATATAACGAAATCCCCTCATTTAATTCAGAACATCAAGGATGGATTATAAAATTAAAGGAGTTACCATCACTGGAGGTACCCTAATTTCATATAAGCTATTTGAATCACTCATCACTTTTCAATCACTATTTTTCACTCGATGTAGTCCATGGTACCCCTGTTGTTATTAAGAGTCCTCTCATTATGAACAAGAATTCGAGACCAGTGTAATACCCTCAGATATAGGAAAATTTTATTTGTTTCTTCAGCGATCTCCATCTAGTATACATCATAGATTAAAATATAGATTACTTGGAAACATAAGTTTTCTTCCTTTATGAACTTCATGTTCATGTTGATACTTCTAATGATATGTTAGTAATTAATTTTTTTCTAACCCTATCAAGTTCATTGGATGAACACACAAAACTCATCATTTAGAGGATCTTCAATTCTTTATATGGATGTTAGTTCCTTCATAGAAGAATATGAATAACGAACTAGGAAGATGATCATTCAGTTTATGGAAGGAAATAATTGAGATTAAACCGACATGAGGGAACACATACCCTTTTATATAAAACTTTAATAACATCCAAGAACTAGAGAATCAACATCCATCTCATGGAAACTATGTATTTATTCTTATTGGTGTTACATTCATTAAATTATTCACTATATAATTAACCTAATTAATAAATATACTCATTTATTTATAACATATGAAACATTATGGTAGAACATAATAGTGATGTATTCACGTGCCTTATTATATTTCATGCCTATCATGGTCAACGATGGAAATATATAGTTGGCTATGAAATATGTATCTCTATGCATATATTTTCACCTTATGAATTCTGGAATCCATTTGATATTATATCATTGATTTTTTCACATTTTCTATATTTTTCAATGGGAAATAAATACTATAAGAAATTAGTGAAAAAAATCCCAACACATTAGGAATCCATCCAAAACTCTTTTGGATATGGTTTTCTAGAACACTCTTTATTTTATAACAAACACATTATAAAAAACATAATCCTAATTATTAGGCTAACCATATGAATTTTTTGGACTTTTTAGTATTGATAGAAAAAAAATGAAATCTTAATTTCATAAATTTAAGGAAATAGTGGTATTTATAAAAGAATTAGTTCTACTCAAGATACTATGGGGTCTAGTGTGATCTACATCAAATGCACTAATATATCCATATGAATATATGCACTAAAAGATTAATTATATAAAATATATATACCTATATAATCCCATTTTCTATGACATAATTTAAACACTAGTAATTTAACATTTCAATAGAAAAAATTCAATATAACCCATTAATGATTTTCCAAGATATGTTTTCTAGGTAATTGAACTTATAAAATTTCATTAATATAATATATTATCACATCACATGAACCTCTAAAAATAGCCACGAATAAATTTTTTTACTCAACTATAAAATTCTTGTAATTTTTATAGTATAATTAAATCATGGGAATGGATATCTTATCTCACCATAGGAGTATAAAATCCCATCATTAATGAAGTACAACTATTGACATTATCAGAACAAAAACCAACCACCCTTAATTATATATGCTTATAGGCTTTTGTAGGAAAGGTATTAAAGTGGAAAGGTTCCATTTCTTGTTATATTACCAAGATCAAGTAATATATATTGATAATAAGTATACACCCCTAAGTATATTAATGACTACATGATATTCCATGAGATATATTGTGGTCGGATAGTCTAGGTAATAAGTTTCTACTCATTACCTCTTGAATCAATTATTTATATCTTTTTTGAAAAAATTTAAATGGTCATATTATTTTATTCATTTTAACCATATCGTATCTTCACAATCCATAATACACTTTCTTGATCATTCATTAGGGAAAACTCAAATTCTTACTTTGTGGGGATATTATCACTCCAGTGTCCATATAAATAAATTAAAAAACACATTAATGAAAGAGAAATGAACATTACCTTTATTTATAAAACCATTACATCAATCACTTATGTATCATATACCAATATATTCTACATGACCATTATTATTTTGATGAAATAATGGGGTTTTAAATAGATCTACTACATTATCTCTATATCGACCCAAAATATTCTAAAATCAACCCTCTCAAAGACCGCTCATATGATATGGTATTTTCAATGGATATTCTTGTTCCCTTTCTGAGGTCAGGGTTCCATGGCCTATGTAATTGCACAATTATTTTCATAGTAATGATTTATTACTCATTTGATTCTAGAAACCACACTATGTTTAAAAATAAACTTAATAATCCATTCATATTCCTTCACAACATTTGAGGCAATGATGTACTATGAATATTTTATTGAATATTCCATGGTGGACTATTTATAACTCTTCTAACTGATTCATCCACATTTTAGGAAAAATATGAAACAGAATTGAAATATCATGTAATTTCGATTTGTTCAGAAATAATCATTAGTGTAACCATTGGTACAAGGATTTTACACTCCTCCAAAGTCTATAAACATATACTTAGTTCTTCTCTAATACTCTAGGATTTTGTTAAGAACAATCCAAAGTCTCTCGACAGAATTAGATTGGTATCTTCTTATTATTCTTAAAGAATGCGTTCAATTAGGTCGAGTACATATCAAGTAATTCATGATAGAACCTATGAAGGATATGTAATTAATTCTATTAATTCATTCTAAATCCATATAATTATCTCCAATATTCTGAATATTTTTGGCATCCAACACTAGTAATGAACCTTTTTTAAGTTCTCCACATTAAAATATTTTATTACTTTACAAATGTATTTGTCCTAAACAGGTCTTAAACGAACCTAGATATATTTATATATATCTTCATACTCATTATGTAGGATTATTTCCCTACATATTTTATAAAAACAAATCTCCTGAATCACATCTTTACATATTGCAAAGTAATGTTTAATTATTTTAATTATAGTTTTCCACGTCAGTTTTAATGAAATAATGTAATAATAAATGAGAAAATATTATAATAATGGAGAAATTGTGATTTTTTTATTAATTGGGGATGAATTTCACATTCTATAATTTTTTTTAAATGATAGAGTGTTGGTGTGAAGGAGTTCAGTTATATCGAACTTTTAAATTCCTATTTTTTAGGACAACATTTTTGGAACTTTTGAGATTCTATTCTTTGAATATTTTATCATTGAGGATTCCTGGTGTTTTTGGTATCAAAATTACTTAATGTTATTTTATTTTAACTTTTTTAAATATTTTCTATGTTAACAATTTTTTATGATTTTAATTTTTTTAATGTTTTTATAATGATTCTATATTTTTTATAACTAATTCTTTAAGAATTCTATGATTTTAACTTAATTTTTTTTTTTGAATTTTTTATTCTAATTTAAAATTTAAATTATTAATTACAAATCAATGTTGATGTTTATTTTTAATTATTTAATTAATTCACTATTCACTATTTTTTAGGACCTGTAATGAAAATTTGGTAAAAGGTTAGAGCGATAATGCCTATATCCAAGAGAATGCTCATTGGTGTATTAATATGGATTAATGTATGACTAGATAAATAGAAAAAAGGTATGTTTCAACCACACACCATATCCTAATAAATTTTATTCCAAAAATTAGAGATAATGTTTATATATGTTCAGTGTTAAACAGACAACAACATGCTCGATCGACCGAAAATTCAAAATCTAATTGTGAAACTATAATTGATAGTATTCTTGAACAATGAATTATATGGAAAAATTTATTTATGGTTAAAGTGAATAAACACACTAAATTGAATTAAAATCCAAAAATCTAGTTGCACCACTATAATCAACATTAAGTTGATTATTGGAAAATGGGTTTATCAACTGCACCTTACCCCAATGAGTTGTCGCACAATAAAGGAAACCCACCATAGTTCCTCCCTAAATATTTCATGTATATTTCCAATTAATCATAAAGATAATAATGAAACAGGGGTATGAATTTTTTAAAATGAAACTCCCCACTTTATGAAGAAACAACCAATCCAAGATCCTAAATTTTCTATTTGGGGATCTATGGATGAAGAACCTAAATATGATTCAATCAATTTAGGAAATGGGCAGTCACCCGAGATCTATTCATCAATTATGATGCAATGAAATCAATAATAACGAATTTAATATAGTATGAGATGAATAATTATCGATAATATTTTTAGTCGCACCTTTGAGATTGGAAAAATACTAATGATGGAGATTTATCATTCAATAGAAACTGACTATACAAAAATATAGAGGGCATATGATGAATAAGTAATGATGATGTCGTGACTTATCAAGCTCGAAGTGGGATATCAATCCAACATCTCTCGGTAGATGGAATGAGGATAATTGACTTTTCAAAGGCCTACCATGGATATGGTGGATGTCCAACATGCGTAGAGGTTAATTGAATGATTTGTGGCTCGATTAAGGGTAAGTATATAGCAAAAATAAGGGTATGTCAGTGTTTGGGGAAACCGTAAGTCGGTGTCTATCATATGGATAAATATATTTCTAGAATAAGGGTAATTATTAAGTTGGTGTAAGGTTAAGTATGTAATTGGTGTAAGGGTAATCATGTTCTTCACATAAGGAATGATATATCTCAGTAAATGTAACCCCTTATCTTAGGTAATATTAGACACAGGAAGTGGTTTGTTTGGTCCATATGGAAAAATTATTGTCTATGGATCAAAGAAAATAGGGGTCTCGGATTCTTCTCCAATGATGCGGCTATGAATTTAAAGAAGGATACACACGAGCTGCTTGAAGAAACTCTGGTGTGAGTTTAACCAATTAAAGAACGTGGTCTCATGCTATTAATAAATTATGAACCTGGGTGAAGAGATGAAGATGTTGAGTTTCCAAGAGTGTTCGAGGGTTGAATGTGGCTAGTTATTCATTGAAAACTATTGTTTCATAAGTTTCTTTATATGGATTCAAATACGATAGAAGGATCATGGAGATGAAATTTAATCTAGATAAAGGATCCTGGGATGCACTGTTATGGCTTAGAGAATGGATTTTCATGAGTAAGACCAAAATTACATCAATACCCAACAAAAATAAATCATATCTCATGAGAACCATAATTTTCATAAAGTAATAAATTGAAGATGAGATAATGGGAAATAGGAAAAAGGGAAATTTTCAAATCATATAATATTATCTCAATTTCAACAATTTTTTCTCTTTTTCATTATAAATCAGGAAAATTACAAGGTGGGTGATTTTGGGAGCAGATATAAGATTCGACCATTCCAAAACTATAATACCAACCATTAAACATTCCGTTTCGAAATCATCTTCAATATAGATCATGGTTTCTGTTGTAATGGAATTACAAGGAGAAGTGAATTCGGTTATAGGAGATTGGATAGATTCACTAGAATGGAGTATTTTTGTAAAATAAATGTGTCACATTGAGCCTTGGGATAATATTTGGGGCTATAATTATTTTATTGAGTGGATTTTGGGTGAAGATACTTTTACTTGTGGTAAATAATGATCTAGAAGAAAAATATAGAGATGAGAGGTTGGAGACTAAATAAAGACACTTGATAGAAGCATCAATAGAGGATCCATTAGAGGA
Source organism: Viscum album (assembly GCA_963277665.1). Classification (NCBI taxonomy): domain Eukaryota; kingdom Viridiplantae; phylum Streptophyta; class Magnoliopsida; order Santalales; family Viscaceae; genus Viscum; species Viscum album. The sequence goes on along the minus strand of OY728141.1, from coordinate 2,077,641,870 downwards.
TCAGGTTGAATAACTAGTATATCTTCAATGAAAGTTGGATATCTCCCATTTTTAACTTATTTTCTCTCTATGTTTATTTTTTCCCTATTTTATAGTGTTTGTTATGAACATAATGAAATATTTTTATAATTAACGCATTATTTTTGGCTAAAAATGTAGTAGGGGAATGAGATTATGTTGGTTACTAATATAAATTCATTCATATGAAACATATTATTAGAATATGAATTTTTTAAATTATATAGATTATTAAATATTTTTTAATGTTAGAACTAGTGAAAGTTATTCCTAGATACATATTTTTTTACTTCTTGATCATATGATATAACCCCTAAGAAGGGGATTTCTCAATAGCGCATTTGGATTAACTGAGAAGTTTATGTTTGCGTAAAATAGGTTTCATCAATGTTTGGATTATTATATGCTGATGTTGGGAGATTTTTGGGTCCATTAACCCACTGGATAGTCATTTAAATGAATATATTAGCTCATTTTCACTATATCTATAAATACACATTCCTGAATTAATATAGAAAATACAATATAACAAATAATAATTAAAAAATTATTAAATCAAATTTTCCTTCTTCACATATGGATTATTCTCCATTGAACAATGGTTTTTTCTCTCTTCTTTGGGTTATTTTTTGCTGATCCCCTGGTTTTCAGTTGTTCAGACTTCATTATAATCACCACTTTAATCATTATTTTACCATTTTTTCTTGTTAGTATTTTTGGGAGTTTTTTATTCTATTCTACATGGTCACACAAAAATTTGTAATTCCTTCCTTGAGGATCAATCCCTATTCAATTATTTACTAGTTTTAATACTGTTTTCAAATAATCAATTTTCCTCTAACCTAGTCAATATAAAGAGGTCTGGAAAATTTTTGGTGTAGCTTCCATGGAATTCATGTGACACCAAGTTGATATATATATATATATATATAAATAAACCTCAAAAATAAGAAAATTAAAATAATATTTTGAATATGTTAATGGACATAAGGTATACTAGGAAACAAATTGGGTCATTTATACCTGAAATCAATAAACATTTAAGAGCTCTAAAAATAAAAAACTAACACGACACATATCACCTTTCCAAAAATACAGTGAACATAAATAACTAATAAGTTTAACATCTCAATCCACCTCAACCTCAAAATAAACTAAGAGAGGGGGTTTAACTTAGTGAATTTCATGTGTTGGATATTTAAAGTAACCCATGTTGAATTAAAAAAACCTCTGGGTCTTGAAATTAATAAATAAAAAAATTTCACTTGAAAAAAATTACATTATTAAATGGAATTACCAATTAATATTTTTCTTACATAATTAAGGACTTCTGTGGTGTGGTACAACAGCTTCCACTAAGACGTTTGAGTAAATTAGAACTTAAAATTAAGGGTTCTCTATTAATTTTTAAGGGAAATTATAGGATTTGGTACCAAACAATTAATGGATAAATTCTTGATACTTGGGAAAAACAATAAAATTCATTTTAATGAAATTTTTCTAAGGAGATTGATCACTAAAATAATGTCTAAAATTTATGAATTTCTTCAAGAAGAGGGTAAAATTTTCAACGAAACTCGGGATAGTTTCTAGTGTCTACTTAGGAAATGTATAAATAACTAATTAACTCTATATATTATTATGTACACATTTAACAATATTCTCACCCCATACCAACAAAATTTAGTAGATTCGTATTTAGGAGGAAATTTTACTAAAAAAAATACTAATGTGATGAAATAAATTTTCAACACTTTGGAAATAAATTAACAACCCAACTATTCTAGGTGGAGAACCATTTTAAAGAAAAAAACCAACACTGATCTATGAGTTAATATCAAATCTACAATATTTTACACAAAAAATACTCAAACCCCATTTAGGGAGAAATATCACCACATTGTCATGTTTGGACCCTCAAAATCTTACTTCCCCAATTTCGATATACCCTCTTAAGATTTTAAAATGAATATTTTTTAGGTGTAGTCCCATGATGTATCATATGGATGATATATTCTCAAATAACTATAATCAAGGGTGTAGAAACCATCCAAATATATCTTGGGGAGAGCAAGTATTTCTTAGACCTACTGCTCTAACTGAATTCCAATAAAAACCTAGGCAGGAATTCTGACCCCATCCGAATTTTGAAACTTTTTTTTCTAATGATTAATTAAGGGTATTTTTAAATACTTTATAGGTATTATTGATGAAATAATGAAAAAAATGAGTTTGATAATTCACACACTGATTCATGGTTAAAAACATAGGTTTAAAAATGTTGTAGAAGTCTTGAGACGTTGGAGATCAAGACAATGTTAAACTATAAATCAATACTAAACTGATCTTAGGGATGAATCCCTATCTCTTACAACTAAGAGTGGTCTCTAAACCCATAATGAAGCTACGGATGTACCTGAATCTATTCAAAAATTAAAAATTTATGAAACTTAAAAGTTTAATCTATAAAATGAATAATCTATAAAATTTTACAGTAGCTCTAAATAAACAATGAAGCCACCAATTCTAATTAAAATGAAAAAAAGACATGAAAATCAAACACAATAAGGTGGAAAATCTAGAATATGTTATTAAAAGGATACCTATAATTTGAAGGAAATTTTCTCCAACCATCTTTTCTGTAGATAATAAAAATTGAAAATAAAGATATGTAAATGTTTAAATTTTATGATGTTGTTAAGAAAATGAGCCTTAAAATCCCTTTCATTGAGGCCATAATTCAAATCCCATATTATCTAAAATATCTTCAGAAAAAATATTCAAATGAAGAACCCATTGGAATAATTCTGTAATTGTAATGACACTTAGGAAAGTTGTGTGGTCTTACATAATAGAGTACCTCACAAACTTCATGATTTAGTGGGATTTTTCATCCCTTTAACCTTTAGAGATAGAGGTGAGTATTTTAATTTTCTTTGTGATCTTGGATCCAAAATCACACAAATTTTATTATCTTTGGTTTAAAACTGGATATTATATGTTCCAAAAATCACTACTACTTTTCTATAACATGAATATCAAACCATTACTCAGAAAGTTGGTAAGGTGGACGACTTATTAGTGGGAGTATAAAAACATATTTTCCTTATAATTTATTGATATTGGATATAGAATGTGATCAGTAGTTACCTATCATTTTGGTAGGCCCTTTCTAGCCACAAGAATAGATATAATTGATATTTGAAGGGGAAAATTAATTTATAAATTAGTTTAATTTAAAGGATAATTTAATGTTTAAAAAAAAGAACCCACATTTGATAATATATATTCAAGAGATTATATTTTAGGAGTTGAGCAATATAGTAGTGAGATTGAACATGAATTTTTTAGGATTGGAGAGGAAATTAATGGAATAAAAGATATCCCAATTGAAACCAACATGGGAATTAGTTCAAATTAGGAGATGGATCCTTTATATAATTTTTATTTGGAAATCCTATAACTCCTATATGAGTTTCAAATTGAACACATTTTTACCCCAATAAAATACTTTGGATGGAAGGATAATTTTTTTATAAAAATTATGATAAAGAGGAATATTTCTAGATTGTATTCTATAAGAGTAAATAAGAATACCTTCGACCAACTAGAGCCAATTTTTTCCATTAATCCAATAAGAACCCAATATTAAGCTTAATCCATTTTTGTCTCATTTGGAATATTAATTTTTAGTGATTACTCGACATTACCAGTAATCATCTCATCCAAATTAGAAGGAAGTAAAGACGATAACCTACTGGGTATCTTGAGGATTATTTAATATACCATAGGAAAGTCTACTACTGACATTAAGAGTATAATTATTTCTTATTACATTCATAAAATTTCCATTCAACAAGAATATAATCCTATAGTTGAAGCACATATAAGATTGAATCCAAAAATAGAGGAAGTGGTTAGAGGGGATGCAATTAGATTGATGGATGATGGAATTTTTTTTCGAATCTCAGATAGTCCATTGGTGAGAGTGGAGTCACAGTTGTTACAAATGAGAAGAATGAATGGGTTTAAGTTCAGAGAAAAAAATTGAGGGTTTTCATAAACTATACCAAACATAATTTTTCCACTAGAAAATATCGCATCTCTATTCCACTTCACGATCTAATTCTGAATAGGTTGTATGGTATTAAATTATTCATCTTCCTTGATGGATATTCTAGTTACAGTAAATTATTCATTACTCATTAGGTTTTGGAGAACTCCACTTTCACTTTCCCATTTTGGATATTTACCTACCAGTGAATTCCATTTTTCTTGTGCAATTCCCTAGATAATTTTCAAATATACATGATGGAAGCTTACTCTACCATGATTGGGAGGATAGTTGAAGATTTTAAGGATGTATTTTCAATTATTAAAAGTTATTTTGAAAACTTATTACACAGTCTGAAACAATTTTTGAGAGACTCTTAGAAACAAACATTTTATAAAACTATAAATTTAATATTTCTGATCATTGATGTAATTTTATTAGGTCATAAGATTTCAAAAAATTGGATAGTGGTTGAAAATTAAAAAATAGGGATAACAGAGAAACTACCCCTCCTGAAAATTTGAGATAAATTTGGAGTTTCTTGGGACATGTCAGTTTATTCCAAATATTCATTAATAATTTCTATAAAATCACAATTCATTTTTCATCACTACATATTAAGGATAAACACTTTTCATATGAAGATAAATCCCTATAATCTTTTAACCTAATCAAGGAGAAACTCCTAATTCAACCCGTGATCACTTCCCCAAAAAAGAATTTTACTTTTAAGGTATTGTTTGATGCTATTAGTGTGGATATAGTTTCTATTTTATAGTTGATTAAATATAATGGAATTTGTGTTTTTTATTATTATATAAAGTTGTTAGATGATTCCTAAGACAAATACAACACAACTAAAAAGGAATTTTCTACTGTCATTTTTTTGGACAAGTTTAAATAGTAATAGGTTGGTTTAAAAGTCATCATTTTCATCGACCACTTAGGTTCAAGATATCTACAGGCTAAAATGTATTCAAATCCTATGATAGTGAGAATGAATCTTCTTCTACAAGAGTATTATTTGGAAATAAATGATAATAAAGTATTTTATAAAATAGCTTTTGACCACATTTCTTGACTACCCAATACCAAAGTTGAAGAAACAAAAGATATTAACACATATATTCTAGATGACGAACTATTTACAGCTTCAGTGAGGCAATCTTCTTGGTATGCAGGCTATGAAAAAATTGTGTTTGTATGTGTTATTTATAATTATATTTCACAAAACCATATAATGATATTCATTTTTTATTTGAAAAAGTATTTTTAGGATTATTCTTTACTTTTTAGAAGATGTGATGATGGAATTGTTAAAATATGTGTATTTGAGGAGGAAATGTTTCCCATTCTTTCGAGTTTTCACTCTCCACCTTAGGGTACACATCATGCTGTTATGATAACTACCCAAAAATTTCTATAGGTTAGTTTCTACATTCCCATACTATTCAAATATTCTAGGATTATTGTGATAGGTTGTGAAAAATTTCACATTCAATGATGTATTGGTAGAAGGAAAGAGCTTCAAGAAAAAATAATCGTGGAGATAGAAGTTTTAGACATATGAGGTGTGGACTTTATTGGAACATTTACATCACCTTATGGAAATGAATACATATATGTGTCTATGAACACTATATCCAAGTGGGTTGAAGTAGTTTCACTTCCAAAAACCTTTCTTCTAGTATTTTTTTGTTCAAAAATAAAAAAAAAATATTTCATGTATCAGAGTTCTCAAGGAATTCATAATAGACAATGAATCTAATTTGATGAATATAAATTTAAAAAATTAATATAAAAGTATTTCTGTTATTACAAAACTGGCACCACCAATCACCCAAAATCAAGTGGTCATAAAAAAAAATCAAGTACATATCTCAAAAAATACTAAAGAATAAAGTTTGAAACTCTAGGAAATGATGGTCCATCAAATTGGATGCAGCTTTGTGGGCTTAAAATACTACCCAAAATACACCCATAGGGATGTATCCTTATAGTATTATATTTTTATTGGTATATTTTATGCCTCTGGAGTTGTATCACAAGACTTTATGGGAAGTCAATGTCCAAAACTATGATCTTATATTGGCTGGAGAGTAGTGGTTTCTAGAGCTTAGTGAGCCGGAGTAATTTAGGAGAGAATGTTATGAGAATAAAACAATATACCGAAATAACAATATACTTTCATCAATAAATAATTTAAAAATAGGGACATTATGTTTTGATAAAGTTTTTTAATATTTAACTCAATGCTGATGCTCTTTCATGGAAAACTGATAACTAAGTGGTCTGGCTTGTTCACTATTCTAAGAGTGTTGGACATGGGGTTATTGAATTAGTTGTAGTGGATAAAATTCCATTATTATGAAATGGGTAGAGAATAAATCACTAATATGATGGGAATAAAAAGGTCTTGGAATCTATATCCTTTCTTGAAATTTGATCCATTACTGAAGTCTAATAGAACTGTAAAATATATATCTTCATAGGGGTCAACCCATGGTTCATTGTGTTATTTTCATTATTTTATTTTAATAATATTAACAATGAGATTTATTCTTTTATACATAACTATAATCTATCAATCTATGGTGTTTAAAGAAGAAAAACCTACCATTAAATTTACTAGAGTTGAATTCCAAGTGTTTTTCAAGGACAAAGAAGAGATACTACCTAGAAACATCTAGATAAAAGTCTCTCTCATCTCAAATTCTAGTTAATTTCATTCTAAAGTGTTTCATGTTACATATTGACTTTATTTTCTTTTAATTTAATTGGATATATAATATGATAATTAGATATAATTTATTATTGAAAAAAGTGAGAGTATATTTCAATTAACTAAGATGATAAAATATCAACATTCATGGGAGTGATATTTTTAATTTTTTACATATTTATTCTATAAATTTATGATGTATTTTTTAATTAATTAAATATTTTTATAATTACGCCAAATGTTATAGAAATTTTGACTATGTTTTATTTCCTAAAAATTATCTTTTAATGACTAGGGTAATGAAAATCAATTTTAACCAAAAATTTGAAAATATTATTGCACCAAAAAATGACAGTCACATTCAAATTATTATGTTTCATTGCATAAAAATATTTTTTTGATCCCAATTATTAATACTTGTTACTGTTATTATGAATAAAAATAATTAACTTTTATAAAAAAAATTAAAATATATTTGGATGTGTGAAAAATGTTCTCTTTTTCAACGTTAATGTTACCCCTTCAGTATGATTTTAACTACTGAATTTTCATTTACTTTTGAAAGATAATGATATCCCACATTTGGATTAAACATTGGGGGAAATTTTCGGTTTTAGGAGTATGAGACAGGTTTTTCCATTATTCTTAACCATGATTCAATTTGATACAAATCAAATCCCCCCCAAAAAATTCAAAACGTCTTCCCATTAAACACCATTTTAGGACTTATAATTTTAAAAAATATTTTTTTTTGTGTCTCCATATTCCGAAAACAAAAAAAACGTTTTATCCTACCTTGGGGGAAATTTTCATTCTCAGTTGAGGTATTTATCTAATTCTAAAATTTCAATAATTTCATCATTTTTCAGTGATTTTGTCAACTATTTTTATGGAATTATTTTTTGACAACTATGAAAGAAAGTGTAATGAGTAATATTCTTATAAAATTTAAATTATAACATAAGGAAATGTAAATTTATATTATAAACCTAGAAACTTAGCCTTGGTGAAATGTAACACCTTTATAATCCAACTCAAAATAGATTAATATTAGTCTATTGAATCTCAAGAAAAATGAGAAATCAGGATACCATAATGAATATCTAAGATAAGGGCGGGGTATGTTATGTAAATTAATAAAATACAAACTTAATAATTTCTTCTTATAATGTTACAGCCGAATTTATGTCCAATAAAAATTAAAATAAATTGTATTTATTAATAATTAAGTAATTAAGAATAGAGTTATATTGAACCCAAATGATGAAACATATAATTGATTTATAATAAAATATTTTCAGTTGTATCAAGTAAGTGTAAATTAGAACATTGGTTTATAAATGTGAGAGTCAGTGAAAATAGGAAATGATTATTTTTATAGATTTAATTCCACCTAAATATTATTAGTATTAACTTCTAGAATAAGAACTTGAATTGGGATCAAGTAGGGCAGTGAGATTTATTCACATTTGATCCATGATTTTTTTAAAATTGAATGGTTTGTTGATTTGATTTATTATGGGCTTGTATTTGAACTTGGGAAAGATCATCATTTTTCTTAAGAAAATTTTAAATAAATTAAAAAAATAAATGAATTTTCTAGGACTGAAATTGATTATGTGTGGAGGAATTTCATGTGGAATTATCTTAATTATAGTTTTCCACATCATATTTGATTAAATAATGTAATATTAAATGAGAAAATGTGATTATAATTGATAAACTATAAATTTTATATTAACTGAGGAAGAATTTTTTAATCTCTAAAACTCATTTTAAAATTCACTTATTTTTAGTATTAAAAATTAAAATTTCTCTCAAATTTTAATGCCCATATATTTGGTTTTTTAATAATTTTTTGTTTCTAAAAATTTAATATTTTATTGTTGATTATTTTTGGTGTATTTAGTATGGAAATTATTTAATTTTTTTTATTTTTATTATTGAAAATATATTTAATGACAATAATTTTTTGTAATATAATTTTTTTTTGATATTTTTATGATAAATCCCAATTTTTTATAATTAATTCTTCCAAAATTACAAGATTTTAATTTTAAGAAAATTCTTGGAATTATTTTTTCTAATATTAAATATAAATGATCAATCATTCATGAAATTTGAATTCTATTTATGAATTTTTAATTAGTTCGAATTTATCTATTTTTAAGGACCCACAATGAAAATTATGAAAAGCTTCAAAGTGACTGTGTCTTTATCCAAGTGAACCTAAATTGAGAAAACAATTGTGGAAAATTGTGTGGAAAAATACTAAAAGGGATGTATCAATCACATACCATATCCCAATCTACTATATTAAGGAACAATAAACCCCATGTGAAAATTTGGCAAGTGCTGAAGAAATCAAAACATGCTCGATTAACCGCAATACCATAATTTAGATCTACCAAATAAGTTGACTGTAATTTGAAAATTTGAAAACGGGTGATTGAACCCACATTCCCCCCACTATTTGTTTCACATGAAAGTTAAGAGATCATATTTCCACTAAAAAGCCGTTGTTGGAGATTTTTGACCATCCATAAAGGGACAAATGAAGTAGGGTTGTGATTCCAAAAAAATAAAATCCATTTCATTATGAAACACCATCGAACTAAGTCCTGAATTTGTTGTTTGGGGAAGAACATGATCTGGGGCTAAAAAAACTAAATCCAAGTTGATCATTTTTGTAAATAGCGAGTGTCCTGAAATATATTCTTCAATAATTATATAATTATATTGGTAATGAAGCTTTTAATTCAATACGTGATGAACAATCACAGATGATTTTCTGATTCTTACCTTCAAGGTTAGAGAAATACTATTTATAGAGATTTAACAATCTAGGGAAACTAGAAAAACCTTAATAGTAGAGAAAAGAAAGAAAAATATCTAAGACAACATTATGCACCACCAATCATGATTATGGATTTCAGGCGAATCTCCATCAGTTAATGAAATGATGATTGTAACACCCCACGTAAATAAAGAATATGACATTTTCACATTTATCCATATTTGTGAATAAAATATTAATATTACTTTAAAGGGGACGCTATGCTCAATGGCGTACCCAATACGCAACAACGAGTTTTTTGAGAATCTTACGTTGCACTCTAATAATAAAATAATATTATTTTAAATGGTAGTTAATGCCTAGCTGTTGTAATGGCAAGAATGAACAGAACTAACTACAAAATGATTATATATGTTTTTCAAATATTTTTACTTTTTACAATAAATGCTAGAGAATTAAAAATGCGAATAAATCCAATTTTAAGTGTAAACATTCTAATATTCTTTAAATGGTCCATTAACCACCTTTTAATGAAGAACCTCTTTTAAATCCACTTTTTGACAATTTTATGTGTTATATTTATCAAAATTAAATTCTTATTTAGAATCAGGACATCAAAATTTACTTTGTGTAAATTTTTGGTATTTTTCCGAAAACGTTCATTTTTTAATGAATAGTGAAAAATGTTGTATTTTAATTCAAAACCTATTTTTTATCTAATTTATTTATATGATTAGATTATCTTTTGAATTGGTTTTAAAGAGAAATTATAATATATTTTTACCATTTAATCCAATAGTGGTCGTTAAAATTAATTTCATCTTGAAATTGGACTTAAACTAGTGTGAATATTTTGATACTTATTGTTTCATAAAAACACGCTATTTGCTCTGACAGCGGGAATTAATTATTAAATTAATTAATGTAACTTATATGCTTTGAGTTTTTGAAAATATACATCATTTTTTAATTCAGAATATCAAATATAGCTTAGGGTGAATTTTTGGTATTTTTCTGGAAAACATCAATTTTTGATGAATAGTGAAACCACTAAGTGGTACTTAAAAAACTGATTTTTCGTTTAAATGAAAATTTACCACCTCTGTGTTTTGAATTTCAAAAATCAGACATACATGGTGTTCATTAAGAAGTAAAATTTGGTTCAATGGGATTAAAATAATTTTTTTGGTGAATAGTAATGTTTAAGTTTTAATCGCGATTAGAGGTAATTAGTGTAGTTTAAGGTAAAAATAATGTTTTAACAATAAGAAATGACCTAGACACATGTCCTAAACTCATTGGATGAGTCATGTCCGACCAAGACAATCCATGGGTCAACTTGGGGACCCCATGGAGCCACTTTGGTTGGAAAATGACATTAATACCTTTTTATTTAAAGTTAAAATTAAAATGTCACAAACATGTGTTGTTTTACTAAAACAATTTTTAGATGGGGTTATATAAGTCATATCTTTGACTATAAATATTCCATTGAGAGATAAAAATATTTACTAAATCATTATATTTGTTTTATAATTTTTAGACATTAAATAAATTAATTTATTTATGACACCGTGATGATGTAGTGATTACCTCATAAATGAACGATTTAAATAAAATGAGAAGATCAGGTGAAATAAAAGTCTTAAACTTGTCAAAAACCTTTTGGATGGTTGGATTTAGAAACCTTATCACCTTATCCTCGAAATATATCCTTTTGTGACCATTTAAATCCGAAAATAAATTTATAATAATGTAATATTTTATAACTTTCCAAGAGTGCCCCTCCTCTCTTATTATAAAAGGCCCCCACCTCTACCACCTTACACACACTTCTCAAGATTTTGGCTCGGCCAAACCCTACCCATTTCATCTCTCCAAATACCTATATTCATCATTGAAGCCTAACTTTGGGCATAATCCTTTCCAAGGAAGTCTTTGATCTCAAATCAAAGAGAGTTACCCGATTTAAAGGTAATGTCTTCCCTTGTGTTCTTTTGTTTTATTTTTTTCTCCAAACCCATAAACTATTTTTATTAATTTTTTTGTAACAACACAAGTATCATAAATATACTAGGATTTTGTTATAAAAAATATTTGAGCTACACTTTCACACACCTCCGTCTAATGGTTAAATAACATACTGTTTCTGTGGATGGTGATTTATTGCCTCACGAAACGATGATTGTTCAATATTATTTTAACACCCTCAAAGGTGGACATTAAGATGTCACTATATTTATATATGATATATAATATGTTTATTTTTTCTTTAAGATTATGTATTTTTCATTTATGGCATACCTTTATGGTTTCCATTATGGGTAAACACGATATCTTCATTTTAGGAAGTGTGGACTACCGCCCCCTCAATGTGATTTGATTCGTTAATGCCATATGTGGGACGTATAAAGGATGGAATTAAGGGTATTACATATTATATCCTATTGGAATTATAATATACCTTTATATCATTATTATTTAATTCCATTTAATACAAAAAAAAATGAATGTAGCGTTCATGCATACGTACGGCTTACCGTCTCCATGAACGGTACATTTCATTTCTTATCTCCAAATGTTATGTACTATTATAATTACATATATATAATGGATATATATGTAATATATTACATCTAAATGATGTATATCATTCTGGAATTATAATATTTATATCTATCATTTTTTTTAATTCCATTAATTTGACAAAAAATGAAAGTAGCGCTCATGCGTACGTACGGCCTACCGTCTCCATGAATAGTGCTTTTAATTTTTTATCTCCAAATGCTATGGAATAGTATAAAATGAATATATACTGGATATATATGATATTTAAAACATAATTACTATTCTGGATATGATGTACCTATAACTACATGGAAAATTCTTTTCCAACAAGTTCGATTTTTACACATGTACCGAAAATTGACAAAAATGTCTGATATGAACTCACTTTATTAACCAATTATTATAACCTTATAATATGTGATATTAACTGAATAATAATCTTTAAATTAGGTCCTTAATAAATTATAAATTGACCAAATCTTATTATTTAGGAGATTAAAGAACGATCGAGTCATGTCGGACACGAGGTAAGGGATCCTACCCCTCTCTTTTTTTTAAGTACACTCTTTTATGTCATTACTTTTAAACTCATATTTCTTATGATTGGGATGTTATTTTATATTACTCCTACTTTAATTTTTATGTTTATATGATGAGAGACCCTATTTTCTCTCATCAATCCATTTTGGATGTTTTGAGTGGCGCTGTTAGGCTGCCGAATTTTTGTAAGAGATCTAACCTCTCTCTTTATTTTTATGTACTCTCCTTTATGTCACTTCTTTGAAGATCTTATTTGTTATGATGGGGGATGTTATTTTATATTCCTCTTTCTATAAATTTAATTTTAATATGATGAGAGACCCTATTTTATATAATCAATCCATTTTTGGAAGTTTTAAGTGGCTCTGTTAGGCTGCCGAGTTTTCGTAAGGGATTTTTCATCTCACTTTTAGTCCCATGAGATTTATGCTAAATTTTCCACCATTTCCTTTGAGAGGTTTATGTACTTCCCATTATTATACTCTTTGTGTAATATAATTTCATTTATGGGTATTTACATATTCATTGTATGACCCTTCTTCAATGGGGTGTACGTTTCGAAAGTAACCCAAGTCGGTAAGGGAACCTTTCACCCCCCTCTTTTTAAAATACTTCTTTTGTTATGTCTTTTAATTAACATAATATTATGTTGGTATATGTTCTTATATATCCTTATTGATGTAAATTTTATGTCCAAGTGATGAGATACCCTTTTTATCTCTCATCAACTCTTTTTCTGAATTTTGAAGTGACATCGTTATGCTGTCGAATTTTTGCAAGGGAACTTCTTAACCCAATTTTGATTATTTGGGATAAACTTGTACTCCTTGAATATGTAGTTCTATGAATATGTGTGAATGTCCTCTGATTTTTTTACACTTAATATCCACTTATATTTGGTGTATTCGTTTGTCACACATAATTATGTAATTGATTTATCCTTAATCCAAGGATACTGTCTTTGTATGGGACTTTGTCTCAATCTCCTTTCATTGAGGAATACTATGTTTTATACACAACATTCTTTTATACTGTGTATAAACCACTTTGAATTTTACGTTTATTCAAAAGGAATATTTTTTATACGAAGCATTTTCTAAACGACAAAATGGAATGTTTTTTTTGTCGTATGTATGTAGCGACAATGACTTCTCCGCTGCCATGACCATTATTTGAGTTTCAGCTTCCTCTACAAGCCATACCTTTTTTTAAAATGAAAAATAAATACCATGTTTTAATTTTATATTATTTTGGTATTGAATATGGTTTTCATAATGTTTTTATTATATCAATTTTTTGTATTGATATCTTCTGATTGAAATGTGGAAATTTTATGTTTCCTTTATATATGTTTTATGTGATACGATTATGTTATGGTTCTTGCGAATTATTATGAAGACGGGTGGTTCCGTAATAAACTAAGGGCAGGTGAGCCCGATATAGCTCTACAATTCATTGGGTAACGTGAAGGAGTTAAACATTAAGGTATCTTCGAAGAGATTTAGGGAATATACTGTGATGGGTATTCCAAACGTAACCAAGAGGGTTACTCCCTACATAAGAATGTTATGAATTCCTCAAGTTACCTTTATGACTTATGATTTCTATGATTTATTCATGATTTGATGAGGTATGTTAAAATGATTATGTTTTATGAGTAAATTATGATTTCATACATGGACTAATGTTTTCTTTTCATACTTTTATATCCCTTACTGAGCTTTTTATGCTCATCCCAAGTTTTTGAAATGTTTTTCACAGGTCAAGGGAAAGGTGCATGATATGATGATATTGTCAAGGATGTTTTGTCACGACCCGTCCTCGGGGCCCATGCCGTGACTACCCCAAGCCGGCCTTCCATAGGCCAGGGGCTGGCGACTAGCACCAAGGTGTAAATCCTGGAAAAAGGGAAGGTATTGCCTTTGTATAGTAAAAAAGCACCACAGAGTAAACAAGCGGAATAGTAAGCACTAAGTAAAAACTGTAACAAGCTGTGCTGAAACTAAAAAAGGGGCTGGAAATACAAGCCCAACTGTACAGTACAACTGAAGGGAAAAACAACAACTGAAAGGAAAAGCCGCAGCGTCGAGCTATCCCTTGGAAGTCCCACCTGAAGGGTGAGCACAGATAGCCTCCACAGCTCGTCGGTCCAGCTGTCCGCTCCGAGTACGTCCCGCCCAGCGGTCCACCTCTAGGTATCGTCCTACTCCGCAAATCTCCACCACGATCAGTGTTGTCCTTCGTCTGCAACCAACACAACGAAGTGTGGGCATAGCCCGTGCAGGGGTGAGTATAATCTACTCAGTAGGGACCCCGAGACCCCTGAAGGTCTCCCGAAATCTACAAAGGATAAACCACAATGGAAAGATACAGTCACGAAGTAACAACTGACACTGCTTAGGTATATGCCCATACATATACCGAAGTCATCAATTCCCATTCGGCTCCAACATCCGAGCCCAAGCACAACTTAGTCCACACAGGAAAGAAAAATTTAAAATCCACACAGGATAGCTCAACACAATCCACAAAGGAAAGTAAAACGGAGTTTCATCTCACATAGGTATACTTCTTCAAATGACGATAGAGATGATCACTGATCCATCTAAGTCGTCGGACCCACGAAGGATCGATAGGTACTAACCCCCACAATGAACCACAAAGGATCTGACCCACAAAGGATCGATAGGTAACTAACCCCCTCAAATATCCACACATGATCGGGCCCACACAGGACCTGTAGGCACTGGCTCACATAGAACCGCTGAACGCTGACCCACACAGGATCGGATCCACACAGGATCTGTAGCACTGATCCACGTAGGATCGCTGAGTGCAGTAGTCGTCGCAGTCCACTGAGGATCTCTGCACAGTCGTCGTCGCAGTCCACTCAGGATCTCTGCACAGTCGTCCTCGCAGTCCACTCAGGATCTCTGCACAGTCGTCGTCGCAGTCCACTAAGGATCTCTGCACAGTCATCGTCGAAGTCACAGAAGCAGTCGCAGCCAGCTCTAGGGTTCCCGCACACAGCAAGCTTGTTCGGGAGGGTCCACTCCATGAGCCGAGAGACTGATACATCAACTGACACAAAGTATGAAGTTGATGTATCCAAAAGTTCTGTATCGTCAACAGGAACTCAACATCGCAGACCAAGCGTCAATCGGACGCCCGACCTGAGAGATATTGGCTTTTTCATCCCAGGGGACCGGTTGGTTTTTAAGGCAAAACCAACCCGACCGTGCTCCACTTGCGTCCAAACCTCGGGTGGAGTATGCCAAAAGATTCGTCTCACTTAGAGGAAAACAACGAAGTCGACGACACGTCAATCGGACGTCCGAAGCTCAAGATATGAGAGTTTCCGCTCCGAGGGCCCGGTTGGTTTCGTGTACGAACCAACCCGGCCGAACCCAAAATATTCCGAAACCTTGAGTGTGATATACCGAAACGACTATCTCGATCCAGGGATCGCATCGCCGATGACGGCGCGTTGTTCGGAGGCCCGTAGCTCAAGTTACGGGCAAAAGACCGAAAAAGGTCCGAAGACGGGGGGTTTGGGCCCGGACCGACCCGGACCAACCCCCCTGGGTCGGACCCGGTTCGGCGTGGCCCGGTCGGGCTGGCCCAGCTCGGCTCGGCCGAGCGGTCGAGCATGGCAGCCGCGGGGCGCTGCCCCCGCGGGATAGAAATGCCGCGACCCTCGAGGGGTTGTGCTGGATTCAACGGATGCGGAAAAAGCCGCATCCCGTGCATGTGAGCTGGACCCGCGTGGTCGTGGGTCCACTGGCCGCCGCCACCGCGGCTTCAGCCGCGGCGGCCCTGTCCGGCGGCGCACAGAGGTGTCGCCGCCTCCGGCCGCCGGTGCCGCCGAAGTTGCTCCGGTGGTCCGTTTTCCTTCCCGTCTGCGCCGAAACTCCTCCCGGGTCCGGTTCCTCACTGCGGAAACAACGGATTGTTCATGCGGCATGTTTTTTCGTCACCTTCCAAATCCGCACAACAACGAAGAACTGCGGAAGGTTGTCGGGCCGTGTTCGTTTGGCCCGCACCCTCCACGTTAGGCGATAACAGTTGGGATGATTAATCAACACATAGAAAACATAACCACAACAATTTTAATGAATTAAAATTGATCTTATGAACCGGGTTCTTCAATTTGAACGGAAACATTCACGCAGTATAAAACATTCAATAAAACCCCTACCTCGTCAAGTTGTCGCACGCGCGTTCTTCGCGGAATTGATCGTCACGGAAGGAGGGGATCGTCGCGTCGTCGTGGTATCCGGTGTTGCGTCGACGAACTCCGAGGACCAAGAAAAAACATATTTAATTAATAATAATTAAATCCATATTGTTGTTTTAATCCACAAAGGAAATTTAAAAAAAAAGAGCGCAACCCCCTACCTTGTCGCTGCCGATCGAAGGTTGTCACGGGGTTGGATTGTCGTGGAAGAACGTCGCAGAAGAAGAATCTCCGGCGTCGCGGAACTTGGCGTTGTGTCATCTATTTCCGAGGGCTCGGCATTCTTCACGTTCTTCGTGTTCTTCGCGTTCTTCACGTTCTTCGCGAAGGAGGATTAAGAACTCTTGGTTTCTCTCAAATCCTCTCAACGAACATTTTTCCAGAAGTCGTGCGTTGGTCTTATTTTATTATTACGCCAACGGATTGAAAACAGGTTAAGAAACGATTAAATTAATTAATAGAATTAATTCAACGAATAAAATATCCCAAATAATTGGTGCGTTAAGAAATTAAGAAAACGCGTCAGTTGACTTCCATAATGACGGGTTTTCACGGGTGCATTACTTAGCGGAAAGAAACGGTGGATCTCGTGCGGGCCCGACCTCACAAATATCCTACCAAGATGGTAGGATATTTTTGGATAACACCCTATCTGCAACAACTCATATTAAGTAGATTTAAGTGGCTTCATGTGGCTTAAGTGAAATAAAATAATGTTTGTCATACAATTTATTTTATTTCTTAACTTTAAGCCCAAAAATTAAAAACCACACCCGAGAAAACGCAACTCCGGAAAAGGCGTTTCTAAGAAAATACCGGCACTACAATTCCATCGGTGCCCTCAAAATTCGATTCCGAGCACCGGATCAAAAGTTAGAAAAACCCACTCATCTGTTCACTAAATGTACCCGATCCAAACTTTGGAAAATGATTCCGGGCACACCGGGCCTCGGAATCAGGTGCCATCAGAAACTGTGTTCTTGTAAAAATACAAAGAAAATTAAGAAAAAAAAATTCCTTGATTTTTTTGGGTCTTTACATCACTCCCACCTCAGGGCTTTACGTCCCCGTAAAGATACATCATAAACTAGGGAAACAAATGTGGGTACTGAGAACGCATCTGAGCCTCCCGCTCCCAAGTGCTCTTCTGGAGGTTCCCGTGCTGCCATCTGATGCGCACAAGAAGAATCGATCATCCACGTAGGACCCGCTCCTGTCGATCCTCGATCTCCACCGGGACCTCCGCAAAAGTCGCCCCATCATCCACATCTAGCTCCCCATGGTCAATGATGTGCTTCGGGTCGTGAACGTATCTCCTCAGCTGGGATTCGTGGAAGACTTCGTGCACCCGGGGAAACTGAGGTGGTAGAGCCAGGAGATAAGCCACCTCTCCAATCCTTCTGAGGACCTGGAAAGGTCCGATGAAGCGTGGAGACAACTTGCCGCCTCGGCCAAATCTCCGTAATCCACGTCGAGGTGAGACACGCAAGAAGACGTGGTGGCCATCCTCGAACTCTAGTGGCCTCCGCCTCCTATCCGCATAAGACTTCTGCCGGCTCTGAGCTATCCTCATCCGCTCCTGGATGACCTGGACCTTCTCTGCCGTGGCCCGGACTATCTCTGGTCCCACAAGTGCTGACTCCCTAGGGTCTGTCTACCACAAAGGAGATATGCAAGGTCTGTCGTACAACGCCTCATATAGTGCCATCCCGATGGTGGAGTGGTAGCTATTGTTGTACGCGAACTCCACCAAGGGTAGGTGATCCTCCTAGCTGTGACCAAAGTCGAGGACACATGCGTGGAGCATGTCCTCGAGAGTCTGAATGGTCCTCTCCATCTGACTATCCGTCTGAGGGTGAAAGGCGGTGCTTAGATGTAGCCGCGTCCCGAACGCCTCCTGCAACCCCTTCCAAAGCAGGGAAGTAAAGTGAGCGTCTCGATCGGAGATGATAGATGCGGTCACTCCGTGAAGCCGTACAATCTCCTGAACGTAGAGACTCACCAGTCTCTCCACTGAGCCCTGCTCTCTGATGGGTAATAAGTGTGTCTACTTGGTGAGTCGGTCAACAATCACCCAAATAGAGTCGTGACCTCTGGAAGTGTGTGGAAGTCCAATCACGAAGTCCATAGATATCCCGTCCCACTTCCACTCCGGGACCTCCAAGGGCTGTACCAAGCCTGCTAGTACCTGATGCTCTGCCTTCACCTGCTGGCAGGTGAGGCATCAAGAAACGAACTCTGCCACAGCCTTCTTCATGCCCGGCCACCAGTGCTGTCGTCTGAGGTCCAGGTACATCTTCGCCACTCCAGGATGTACCTCCAAAGGAGAAGTGTGAAACTCTCTTAGCACCTCCTCCTGTAAAGCAACTGGTACCAAGGTACGTCCTCTGAAAAGGACGTTGTGCTCTGCTCCAAGGGATAAACCCTCAGGTGCCTGCCCTGAGGATATCTGTGCACGCCGTGTCTCACAGTCAGCGTCCCCACGCTGTGCCTCTCTGACCCACTGTAGAAGTGGAGGAGAGACTGTGAGATACTGAAGGAAGGCTGCTCCATATCTATCCACGAAGGATATCTGAAAAGCGGTTAGCTACTCTGTCGCCTCCTTGAGTAGCTGAATGCCCGTCCTCCTGCTGAGAGCATCGACTACCACATTCACCTTCCCAAGAGTATAGACTATCTCAAAGTCATAGTCCTGGAGGAACTCGAGCCATCACCAATATCTCAAGTTCAGGTCCTTCTGAGAGGAGATGTACCTGAGACTCTGGTGGTCAGAAAAGACTGTAAAGCGCTCGCCCATCAGATAGTGCCGCCAAGTCTTCAGTGCGAAGACCACTGCTGCTAACTCCAGGTCATGTGTGGCGTAGTTCTACTCATGCGGCCTCAACTGACATGATACATAGGCAATCAAGGTCCGCTCCAGCATCAGGACACATCCGAGTCCGGTCCCTGATGCATCGCAATAGACTACGTATCCAACTCCCTCCTCAGGAAACCTCAGAATAGGTGCGCTGGTCAATCTTTGTCTCAGCTCCTGAAAGATCTGCTGACATCTGTCTGACCACACAAAGGGTTTCCCCTTCTTCATCAAAGCTGAGATTGGCGCCGTAACCTTGGAGAAGTCCGACAAAAATCTCCGATAGTATCCAGCTAGTCCCAAGAAACTCCGCACCTCCGTCACGCTCCTGGGTGGCTCCCAAGCTAGCACTGCCTCGATCTTCGCAGGATCTACCGCAACTCCCACCTCAGAAATGACGTGCCCCAAGAAGTCGACCTAACGTAACTAGAACTAGCACTTTGAGATCTTTCCATAAATCTGGTGCTCTCGGAGTGTGTCTAGCGCAACCCGCAAGTGGTAGGTGTGATCCTCCTCCGTGGTCGAGTATACCAAAATGTCGTCGATGAAGACCACGACAAGTTGATCAAGGTATGGCTGGAAGATCCTGTTCATGAGGCTCATGAACACTGCTGGAGCGTTGGTTACGCCGAAAGGCATAACCAAGAACTCATAGTGGCCATACCGACACCTGAAGGTCGTCTTCTGCACGTCCTCGTCTCGAACTCTGAAATGACGATAGCCTGACCTGAGGTCTATCTTCGAGAACCACTGTGCTCCCTTGAGCGGATCGAAGAGGTCATCAATCCTTGGTAGCGGATACTTGTTCCTCACTGTCACCTGGTTCAGGCGACGATAGTCGACACACAGTCGCAAGCTCCCAACCTCCTTCTTGGCGAACAATATCAGGGAAGCCCAGGGTGAAACACTGGGTCGGATGAAACCCTTTCCCTGCAAGTCCTCTAACTATACCCATAGCTCTCGAAGCTCAGCGGGGGGCATCCGATATGCTAGAGTGGATATCAGGGTTGTCTCGGGGTACAGATCAATATTAAAGTCTACCTCTCTGCGAGGAGGTAGCCCTAGAACGTCATCAGGAAAGACGTCCGCGTACTGATCCACCACTGCAGGAAAACTAGGACTCCGCACGTCAACTGCTCCTAGGATGAGGCTAGCCAACTGATGAGTGATGGGTTGTCCTCTCCTCTGCGTGAGTCCATCCTATGCTGCTAAGGCTCCCTTCTCGCTGGTGAAGGTGAACCAGCTCCCGTCGGTGCGTACACATCACACCTTGCGCCTAATACAGTCAATCTGAGCATGGACTGTGGATAACCAATCCATACCCAGGATGACATCGTAACGCCTCGACGCCGCTACGAGAAGATCCCAGCTGAATCTCTCGCCTCCTAGAGTAAGCTCACACTGCCGGCACCAGTGCGTAATCGTTGAGTCTGCTCCCGTAGGGGTCTCTAGCCGTAAAGATCGAGCCAACAGCTCTATCGGAATCTCCGAGCTCCGAACAAGGGCAGCAGCTATGAAAGAGTGACTCGCTCATGTGTCTATAAGAACTGTAGCAAGGGTGGAATAGACATAGATCGTAACTCGAATCATCTTAGGCGCGCCGTGGTCGTAGGCCTCTGCTGCCTGGAGTTGTGCCTATCTCTTCCCGCCAGGTCCCTGTGGTCGGGGCGGACCTTCTGGTGGTGGTGGTGGCAGAGCCTCAAAGCGTCGCCTACCACCTACTGCTCGGCCAGCTCCCCCGCCTCGTCCTCCTCTTCCCTGCGGACCGCCACGGTCCACCCTATGCCTCTTCCTGGGTGGCCCCTCCACTTTCTTCGGCTCCTCGGCACGGCGGGTCGGGCAGTCATGAGCCAAGTGGTCCTGCCCGCTGCATGCGTAGCACTGCCTACCTCTCGAAAGACTTGCTCCGTGCTGTGTGCCCCGCACTGCTGAGCCAGTGTCCTGAGGTCGTCTGCCGGAAGGTCTGGTCTGCCTAGACCCATGAGTCATCCATCGACAACCTGCTGCCGAAGACTCCGCTACCTACCCCCATGCGGTAGGTCTCGCTGCTAAAGTAGACTCAGCAAGAAAGCTCTCGATCAGAAGGGCTCGCTCCAGCACTCCTACATGAGTCGGAATGCTGAGGGAGATCAGCGATGCCCTGATCTCGTCTCTCAAACCCTGCTCAAAGGTCCGGCCCCGGAAGAATGGGTCCCATACCATATCTGTCGAGTAGCGAGAAAGATCGGTAAACCTCGCCGCGTACTGGGCGACCGTCAAGCTTCCCTGCCGCAGCTGAAGAAGCTCCTGGATGCGCACCGCACGGAGGGTGCCCGGGACGAACTCTGAGCGGAAGACGCTCTCGAAGTCCGTCTAGAGAAGAGATGCTTCATCGTGCACCTGGAGCATCAAGCTCCACCATCGGCCCGCTGCTGCGTGTAGTAGGCTCGTCGTGAGGATCACCATGAGGTCTGCTGGTGTCCTCACTAGCCTAAAAACTCATACGACCGCCTCCAGCCAGTCCTTTGCTGCCTGGGGGTCCGTCTCCCCATGAAACCTGGGTGGTCGCTGGCGTTGGAACTTGTGTAGAGCTCCTAGGTGACATGCATCATCATCGGTCGTGGCGGGGAGCATCGGTAGCTCGGAAGGTAGAGATACCGCCGGTGCCTCCGCCGTCAAAGGGCCCTGTACCGAGGCCTCGTTGCTCGGCGGGCTGTCGTCGCGCTCTACTCTCGGAACCCTAGCTGGATGCTATCGTGGGGCCATCCTGAAAAAGGAAACAAGTGCACCACGGTCAGAACAGTATACCTGGTGAGCTGATACAAAGTAATCACAAAGAAAAATTGAAACACACATGCAATCAATGTTTTCGTGCATTAAGTCGGAAATCAGAAGTCAGTGTCCTGGTGTACGGATACGTCTTCCATCGCACCAACACTGGGCTCCCTAGACTGATAACCACACCCAATACGCTAAACACTATTGTTTCACATAGAAGAAAGATCAGAGTTTGCAAAAGAACCGACCACCTCTGATACCAATTTGTCACAACCCGTCCTCAGGACCCGTGCCGTGACTACCCCAAGTCTGCCTTCCATAGGCCAGAGGTAGGCGACTAGCACCAAGGCGTAAATCCCGGAAAAAGGGAAGGCATTGCATTTGTAAAGTAAACAAGCACAACAGAGTAAACAAGCAGAAAATTAAGCACTAAGTAAAAACTGTAACAAGCTATGCTGAAAATAAAAAAAAGGGTCCGGAAATACAAGCCCAACTGTAAAGTACAACTAAAGGGAAAACAACAACTGAAAGGAAAAGCCGTAGTGTCGAGCTGTCCTCTGGAAGTCCCACCTAAAGGGTGATCATAGATAGCCTCCACAGCTCCTCAGTCCAGCCGTCCGCTCCGAGTACGTCCCGCCCAGCGGTCCACCTCCAGGTACCGTCCTTCTCTGCAAGCCTCCACCACGATCAGCGATGTCCGTCGTCTGCAACCAACACAATGAAGTGCGGGCATAGCCCGTACAGGGGTGAGTATAAGCTACTCAGTAGGGACCCCGAGACCCCCGAAGGTCTCCCGAAATCCACAAAGGATAGACCACAACGGAAAGATACAATCACGAAGTAACAACCGAAACTGCTTAGGTATATGCCCATACATATACCTAAGTCATCAATTCCCATTCGGCTCCAACATCCGAGCCCAAGCACAACTCAGTTCACACATGAAACAAAAACGTAAAATCCACACAGGTATACTTCTTCAAATGACGATAGAGATGATCAATGATCCATCTAAGTCGTCGGACCCACGAAGGATCGATAGGTACTAACCCCCGCAATGACCCACAAAGGATCGATAGGTAACTAACCCCCGCAAAGACCCACACAGGATCGGGCCCACACAGGACCTGTAGGCGCTGGCTAACACAGAACCGCTGAGTGTTGACCCACACAGGATCTGTAGCACTGATCCACGTAGGATCGCTGAGTGCAGTAGTCGTCGCAGTCCACTGAGGATCTATGCACAGTCGTCGTCGCAGTCCACTGAGGATCTCTTCACAGTCATCGTCGTAGTCCACTCAGGATCTCTGCACAGTCGTCGTCGCAGTCCACTGAGGATCTCTGCACAGTCGTCGTCGCAGTCACAGTAGCAGTCGCAACCATCTCTAGGGTTCCCGCACACAACAAGCTCGTTCGGGAGGGTCCACTCCACGAGCCGAGAGGCTGATACATCAACTGACACAAAGTCCGAAGTTGATGTATCCAAAATTTCCGTATCGTCAACATGAACTCAACGTCGCAGACGGCGCGTCAATCGGACGCCCGGTCTGAGAGATATTGGTTTTTTCGTCCCAGGGGCCCGGTTGGTTTTTAAGGCAAAACCAACCCGACCATGCTCCACCTGTGTCTAAACATCGGGTAGAGTACGCCAAAAGATCCGTCTCACTTAGAGGAAAACAACGAAGTCGACGGGCACGTCAATCGGACATCCGAAGCTCAAGATATGAGCGTTTCCGCTCCGAGGGCCCGATTGGTTTCAAGTACGAACCAACCCGGCCAAACCCAAAGTATTCTGAAACCTTTAGTGCGATATACCAAAACGACCGTCTCGATCCAAGGATCGCATCTCCGTAGACGACGCGTCGTTCGAAGTTCCATAGCTCAAGTTACGGGCAAAAGACGGGAAACGGTCCGAAGACGGGGGGTCTGGGCCCGGACCGACCCGGCCCAACCCCCCTGGGTCGGCCCGAACTGGGTCGCCCGAACCAGGTCCGGGTCAGACCCGGTTCGGCATGGCCCGGTCCGGCCAGGGCGCGACTCGGCCGGTCGGGCCGGCCCGGCTCGGCTCGGCCGAGCGGCCGAGCGTGGCAGCCGCGGGGCGCTGCCCCTGCGGGATGGAAATGTCACGGCCCTCAAGGGGCCGCGCTGGAGTCAACAGACGTAGAAAAAGCCGCGTCTCGTGCGTGTGAGCCGGACCCGCACGGCCGCGGCTTCAGCCGCGGCGGCCCTGTCCGGCGGTGTGCCGGGGCGCCGGCGACCCGTGCCGCCGGTGGCTTCCGCGGGCCCCCGGAGTTGCTCCGGTGGTCCGTTTTCATTCCCGTCTGCGCCGAAACTCCTCTCGGGTCCCGTTCTTCACTGCGGAAACAACGGATCGTCCCTGCAGCATGTTTTGTCATCGCCCGCCAAATCCGCACAACAACGAAGAACTGCGGAGGGTTGTCGGGCCGGGTTCGTTTGGCCCGCACCCTCCGCGTTAGGCGATAACAGTTGGGAGGATTAATCAACACATAGAAAACATAACCACACCAATTTTAATGAATTAAAATTGTTCTTATGAACCGGGTTCTTCAATTTGAATGGAAACATTCACGGAGTATAAAACATTCAATAAAACCCCTACCTCGTCAAGTCGTTGCACGCGCGTTCTTCGCGGAATTGATCGTCATGGAAGGAGGGGATCGTTGCGTCGTCGCGGTATCCGGCGTTGGGTCGACGATCTCCGAGGACCAAGAAACAACAGATTTAATTAATAATAATTAAATCCATATTGTTGTTTTAATACACAAAGGAAATTTAAAAAAAAAGAGCGCAACCCCCTACCTTGTCGCTGCCAATCGAAGGTTGTCGCGGGGTTGGATTGTCGCGGAAGAACGTCGCGGAAGAAGAATCACCGACATCGCGGAACATGGAGTCCCGTCGTCGATTTCCGAGGGCTCGGCATTCTTCGCGTTCTTCGCGAAGGAGGATGAAGAACTCTTGGTTTCTATCAAATCCTCTCGACGAACATTTTTCCAGAAGTCGTGCGTTGGTCTTATTTTATTATTACGCCAACGGATTCAAAACAGGTTAAGAAACGATTAAATTAATTCATAGAATTAATTCAAAGAATAAAACCGCCCAATTAATTTAACTAATAAAACCGCCCAATTAATTGGTGCGTTAAGAAATTAAGAAAACGCGTCAGTTGACTTCCATAATGACGGGTTTTCGCGGGTGCGTTACTTAGCGGAAAGAAATGGTGGGGCTCGTGCAGGCCCCACCTCACAAATATCCTACCAAGAGGGTAGGATATTTTTGGATAGCACCCTATCCGCAACAACTTAGCTTAAGTAGCTTTAAGTGTCTTCAAGTGGATTAAGTGAAATAAAATAAAGTTTTTCGTACAATTTATTTTATTTCTTAACTTTAAGCCCAAAAATTAAAAACCACACCCGAGAAAACGCAACTCCGGAGAAGGCGTTTCTAAGCAAATATCGGCGCTGCGATTCCATCGGTGCCCTCGGAATTCGATTCCAAGCACCGGCTCAAAAGTTAGAAAAACCCGCTCGTCCGTTCACTGAATGTACCCGAGACAAACTTCAGAAAATGATTTCGGGCACACCGGGCCTCGGAATCAGGTGCCGTCAGAAAATGCGTTCTTGTAAAAATCCAAAGAATATTAAGAAAAAAAAAATTCCTTGAATTTTTTGGTTCTTTACAAGATTCAATAAAAATCCATGTTTTATTTTAAATATGTTTCTGATGATGGGAAAAAACAAATACTATCTTTTATGTAACCACTTTGTTTTAATTTGGAATGTAATTCATGATTTATGATATAATTCTCTAAAAATCTAATCCTGAAAATATCCTCAATGTGAATTATTCATTTAATTCAATATTAAGTAAGGTTTAAGGCCATGGACTTATAGTTGGTATCAGAGGTCGGTTTAGATAACTTTAGAGGTTAGGTTAATCTCTAGGCATAAGTGACATTACCATAATTTTTAGGATTTCAGAAAGAGTCCTAGTTTTAGATAAAGTGAATGAGTAAGTATATCTTAGTGTTTATCTTCCTCAATAGTACATGATGGTTTTGTTGATATACTCACATTGACATTTCTGTTTTTAGTGAATGGATGGATCTAGCAGGCACCAAAGTGACAATAGGTTTGAAGGAAACTGTGTTGGTTTTTTGATTAAGTGACTGGATGAAATGGGGGATTCAATGAGGAAACTCGTGGTTTTTTTAAACCAACTATCAAGGAGTCATGATCAACCACTTGTACCTTGGTATGTTCTATAATGAATCAGGTATGAGATGACCAATCGATGTGGAAGTTCAGGTAATAATTATATAGGTAACCATTAGGTTTTATATGATCCTTACTTTTGAGGTAATTATGGGTTATTATATATTATGATGGAAAATGAAAGGCATGAGATAAACATGATGTTAAAATATGTTATGTTTATTTTTGAAGATTTTATCTCATTTTGGGGAATGTTTTAAGAATTATATAGTTTTGGAAAAAGGACAACACGCAGACCGTGTGACAACCCATCGCGTCGGACAAAGCTGCGATAATCGAACCCACAACCAAAGTGTGACTGGTATTTTTCACCTACCACTGGACTACGTGAATTCCCTGGTTAGTTTGACTAATTCTTTTTAGTGAGATTATTTTAGGAATCAAGAGTAAGTTTATTTTGGGTTATCTATGGAAATGATTAACCTATCATCGAGGATATGTGATTAGGTTAATTACTTTTCAATATGAGAATTTAAGAGAAACTGATGTAATTTGGAGATAAAAGTTAATTTGTACCTTGGAAGACTGTGTGATTAAATCTATAAAATATTTGGGTTTCAATATTAGTTTGGTTTACTTTGTAGAATTTTATGGACAATTGTTTATCGAATGGTCTTCGTTGAACTTTGGGGTTTTTTGGACAAATTTTGGAGATTAAGAGTAGATTTTCTTTTTATAAAGGATTATACATTTTTGGATTATCTGATCTCATACTAACAATTTTTGGTTTTGGATTTTGTCTAAAGACATGGAAAATATATAGTTCTCTTTTTTGGATTACGTGATTCTCAAGAAGTTGATTATAGTACTCTTAATGCAAACAAGTCTTCCTAAATACACATCTTTTGGAGAAAATATGAGTTTGATTAAGGAATCTAGTAAAATTTAAAAGTCTATGTGAAAAGTAAGTATATTTTATTATGATTTAGTTAAGCTCAAAAATAAATTCCTCAATGAAGAGTAACTTAAAACAAAAATGTTGTTTGTTAACTTTTCCTACTGGGGAATCGAATACCGTTTAACCCATCACAAGTTTGTGATTTTCTTATGGTTAACTTTCTCCTAGACATGTTTACTATCACTCTACCTCAGAACATGAACCTTTGTTTTTTCCTCCATATCCATGTTTTCCTACATGGAATCCTAGTATGGGTTAACTCGGGTGACCTTTTTACTTCTCTTTATTTATTTTAAAGTGATTGTTTTACTGACTCTTGTTCTGATGTGGGATTTTCAATGAAGTTTCCAAGCCCAATTTTAAAATTGTGAGGACACAATTCCCAAAAGGGAGGAAGGATCTAACACCCCAGGAAAATAAAGAATATGACATTTTTACATTTATCCATATTTGTGAATAAAATATTAATATTACTTTAAAGGGGATGCTATGCTCGATGGCATACCCAATACGCAACAATGAGTTTCTTGGGAATCGTACGTTGCACTATAATAATAAAATAATATTATTTTAAATGGTAGTTAACGCCTAGCTGTTTTAATGGCGGGAATGAACAAAACTAACTACAAAATGATTATATATGTTTTTAAAATATTTTTACTTTTTACAATAAATGTTAGAGGATAAAAAATGCGAATGAATCCAATTTTAAGCGTAAACATTCTAATATTCTTTAAAAGGTCGATTAAGCGCCTTTTGATGGATAACCTCTTTTAAATACACTTCTGACAATTTTATGTGTTATATTTCACAAACTAAAACTCTTCTTTATAATCAGGACATCAAAATTTACTTTCTGTAAATTTTTGGTATTTTTCCGATAAAGTTTATTTTTAAATTAATAGTGAAAAATGTTGTATTTTAATTCAAAAACTCTTTTTTATATAATTTATTTATATTATTAGATTATCATTTGAATTGGTTTTAAAGGGAAATTAGAATATATTTTTACCATTTAATCTAACAGTGGTCGTTGGAATTAATTTCATCTTGAAATTGGACTTAAATTAATGTCAATCGTTTGATACTTATTGTTTCATAAAAACACGCTATTTGCTCTGACAACGGGAATTACTTATTAAATTAATTATTGTAACTTATAAGTTTTGAATTTTGTAAAATAGAAATTATTTTTGAATTCATAATATCAAATATATCTTAGGGTTAATTTTTGGTATTTTTCTGGAAAACTTCAATTTTTGATGAATAGTGAAACCACTAAGTGGTACTTAAAAAACTGATTTTTCGTTTAAATGAAATTTTACCACCTCTGTGTTTTGAATTTCAAAAATCCTACTTACATGGTTGTCATTAAGAAGTAAAATTTGGTTCAATGTTATCAAAATAATTTTTTTGGTGAATATTAACTTTTAAGTTTTAATCGTGATTAGAGGTAATTAGTGTAGTTTAAGGTAAAAATAATCTTTTAACAATATTAAATGACCAAGACACATTTCCTACCCTCATTGGATGAGTCATGTCCTACCAAGACAATCCATGGGTCAACTTGGGGACCCCATGGAGCCACTTTGGTTGGAAAATGACATTAATACATTTTTATTTAAAGTTAAAATTAAAATGTCACAAACATGTGTTGTTTTACTAAAACAATTTTTAGATGGGGTTATATAAGTCTTATATTTGACTATAAATATTTATTAGAAAGATAAAACTATTTCCTAAATCATGATATTTTTTTATAATTTTTATACATTAAATAAATTAATTTATTTATGACACCGTGATGATGCACTGATTACCTCATAAATTAATGACTTAAATAAAATGAGAAGATAGGGTGAAATCTAACTCTTACACTTGTCAAAAACAAATTTGATGGGTGGATTTCGAAACATTATCACCTTATCCTAGGAATATATCCTTTTGGGACCTTTTTAATCTGAAAATTATTTTATAATAAAGTAATATTTTATAACTTTCCAAGAGTGCCCCTCCTCTCCTCTTATAAAAGACCCCCGCCTCTACCACCTTACACACACCTCTAAAGCCTTTGGATCGGCAAAACCCTGCCCATTTCATCTCTCCACATCCCTATATTCATCATTGAAGCCTCAATTTGGGCATAATACTTTCCAAGGAAGTCTTTGAGCTCAAATCAAAGAGATTTACCCGATTTAAAGGTAATGTCTTCCCTTGTGTTCTTTTGTTTTATTTTTCTTCTCCAAACCCCTAAACTCTTTTTATTAATTTTTTTTGTAAAAAAACCAGTATCTTAAATATAATAAAATGTTTTATAATAAGTATTCGAGATACACTTTCACACACCTCCGTCTAATGGTTAAAGAACATTCTGTTTCTGTGGATGGTGAATTACTGCCTCACAAAACGATGATTGTTCAATATTATTTTAACACCTTCAAATGTGGCCATTAATATGTCACTATATTTATATATGATATATAATATGTTTATGTTTTCTTTAATCTTCTGTATTTTTCATTTTTAGCATACCTTTATGGTTTCCATTATGGGTAAACGCGATATCTTCATTTTAGGAAGTGCGGACTACCGCCCCCTCAAAGTGATTTGATTCGTTAATGCCATATGTGGGACGTATAAAATATTTAATTAATGGTATTACATATGATATCCTATTGGAATTATAATATACCTTTATATAATTATTTTTTAATTCCATTGAATACAAAAAAAAAAGAAATGAAAGTAGCGTTCATGCGTATGTACGGCTTACCGTCTCCATGAACGGTACATTTCATTTCATATCTCCAAATGTTATGTACTATTATAAGTACATATATATAATGGATATATATGTAATATATTACATCTAAATTATGGATATAATTCTGGAATTATAATATATATATATATCTATCATTTTTTTTAATTCCATTAATATGACCAAAAATGAAAGTAGCGTTCATGCGTACGTACGACCTACCGTCTCCATGAACGGTGCTTTTAATTTTTTATCTCCAAATGCTATGGAATAGTATAAAATGAATATATAATGGATATATATGATATTTAAAACATAATTACTATTCTGTATATGATGTACCGATAACTACATGGAAAATTCTTTTCCAACAAGTTCGATTTTTACTCATGTACCGAACATCGACAAAAACGTCTGATATGAACTCACTTTATTAACCAATTATTATAACCTTATAATATGTGATATTAAATGAATAATAATATTTAAAGTATGTCCTTACAAAATTATAAATTGACCAAATTTTATTATTCAGGAGATTAAAGAACGATCGAGTCATGCCGGACACAAGGTAAGGGATCCTACCCCTCTCTTTCTTTTTAAGTACACTCTTTTATGTCATTCTTTTTATGATCATATTTCTTATGATTGGGATGTTCTTTTATATTAATCCTACTGTAATTTTTATGTTCATATGATGAGAGACCCTATTTTCTCTCATCAATCCATTTTGGATGTTTTGAGTGGCGCCGTTATGCTGCCGAATTTTCGTAAAAGATCTAACCTCTCTCTTTCTTTTTATGTACTCTCCTTTATGTCACTTCTTTTAAGTTCTTATTTGTTATAATGGGAGATGTTCTATTATAATCTTATTTATGTACATTTTGTTTTAATATTATGAGAGACCCTATTTGATCTCATCAATCCATTTTTGGAAGTTTTAAGTGGCTCCGTTAGGCTGCCGAGTTTTCGTAAGGGATTTTTCATCTCAATTTTAGTCCCATGAGATTTATGCTACATTTGCCACCATTTCAATTGAGTTGTGTATGTACTTCCCATTATTATACTCTTTCTGTAATATAATTTAATTTATGGGTATTTACATATTCATTGAATGACCCTTCTTCAATGGGGTGTACGCTTCGAAAGTAACCCAAGTCGGTAAGGGAACCTTTCACCCTCCTCTTTTTAAAAGTCTTATTTTGTTATGTCTTTTAATTCACATACTATTATGTTGGTATATGTTCTTCTATATTCTTATTTATGTAAAGTTTATGTCCAAGATATGAGATACCCTTTTTATCTCCCATCAACTCGTTTTCTGAATTTTGAAGTGACGTCGTTAGGCTGTCGAATTTTTGCAAGGGAACTTCTTAATCCAATTTTGATTCTTTGGGATAAACTTGTACTCCTTGAATATGTAGTTCTATGAATATGTTTGAATGTCCTCTGATTGTTTTACACATAATATCCACTTATATTTTGTGTATTCGTTTGTCACACATAATTGTGTAATTGATTTATCCTTAATCCAAGGATACCTTCTTTGTATAGGACTTCTTCTCAATCTCCTTTCATTGAGGCATATTATGTTTTATACACAACTTTCTTTTATAAGGTGTATAAACCTCTTTTACTTTTACGTTTATTCAAAAGTAATACTTTTTATACGAAGCGTTTACTAAACGACTAAAGGGAATCTGTTTTTTCTGTCGTACGTATGTGGCGACAATGACATCTCCGCCGCCATGACCATTATTTGAGTTTTGAATTCCTCTACAATCCATACCTTTTTTTAAATGAAAAATAAATACCATGTTTTAATTTTCTATTATTTTGGTATTGAAAATGCTTTTCATAATTTTTTTATTATATCAATGTGTTGTATTGATATCTTGTGATTGAAATGTGGAAATGTTATGTTTCCTTTATGTATGTTTTATGTGATACGATTATGTTATGGTTCTTGGGCATTATTATGAAGACGGGTGGTTCCGTGATAAACTAAGGGCGGGTGAGCCCGATATAGCTCTCCAATTCATTGGGTAACGCGAAGGAGTTAAACGTTAAGGTTTCTCCGAAGAGATTTAGGGAATATACTGTGATGGGTATTCCAAACGTAACCAAGAGGGTTACACCCTACATAAGAATGTTATGAATGCCTCAAGTTTCCTTTATGACTTATTATTTCTATGATTTATTCATGATTTGATGAGGTATGTTAAAATGCTTATGTTTTATTAGTAAAGTATGATTTCATACATGGAATAATGTTTTCTTTTCATACTTTTATATCCCTTACTGAGATTTTTATGCTCATCCCAAGTTTTTGAAATGTTTTTCATGGGTCAAGGGAAAGGTGCATGATATGATGATAGTGTTAAGGAAGTTTCAAGAAAGAATCCATGTTTTATTTTAAATATTTTTCCGTTGATGGGAAAAACGAATACTATCTTTTATGTAACCACTTTGTTTAAATGTGGAATTTAATTCATGATTTATGATCTAATTCTATAAAACTCTAAACCTGAAAAGATCCTCAATGTGAATTATTCATTTAATTCAATATTAAGTAAGGTTTAAGGTCGGGGCCTTATAATTATGGTTGAGTTTGCAATGGATGACTATATATCTGGTAGATATACAACACATGTAAGAATTAATTTAATTTTATGTGGATGGTATAAGAGTAATTATGTGGCTAGTGTAAGGATAATTCTTCACCTAGAGAAAGGATAATGTTTTTTCTCATGTAAGGGTAAGTATGTGGCTGGAATAAGGGTAAGAATGTGGATGGAATAAGGGTAAGTATGATTTTTATGTAAGGGTATGTTTATCTAACATAAAGGTAACTGTTTTTCTCCTGTAATGATAGGTCCAATATAGGGTTGTTTCGATTAGTAAGGCACATTGGTTTTTTCTAGATTGAATATTTTAGGGGCCACATTTGAATCCCCAATGATGCAGATGAGAGTCTAAAAGTGGATGCATGTTAAGTGCTTAAGGAAATTCTTATGAGAGTTTTATTATATAAAGAATATATTATTTACTATTTAATAATTTGGAAACTATGAAATTTCAAGAGTTTGAGGAGATCCCAAATGTTCCCAATGTTTTATAGTTTCTGTCTTGTCGATGAAAACTATTGTTGCGGAAGGGATATATGTGGATTCAGACACGAAAGAAGGATCATTCCCATGAAATTTAAGCTACAAATAGGTATTTAGGTCACACTAATATGGCCCAAATATGTATTTATGTGAGCTCACCCATAATTATATCAAGATAAAATAAATCATATTTTATGGGAGCCTAAAATTTCAAAAATCAATTAATTGATTTCATGATATAGAGACATATGAGTAAGGGAAATTTCCTGATAATAGTATATTTTATCGAAATAATATTTTTATTCTTATTCTTTTTGTCAATCAAAATTGTGAAAATGATAATTTAAAGGTGATCATGGGAGTAGATTGGAGATTCAATGGTTCTCACTTAGAAATACCAACCATTTATCTTTCTACATGAAGATCATATAAAATTGTTATCATGGTAACTATTGGCATGGAATTATAATGACCAACACATTAACTGATGGGAGCCTACCTAGAGTCACAAGAATGTATGATTATCTATAATAAAAGTTTCATGCAGAGCCCATAATGATTTCAAGGGTTTTGTTGATTTTTTAGAGTGTATTTATAGTGTGTGTATTGTTATTTATTGTAAATAATGATATACATGAAAATAATGGATAAGGTAGTCTAGAGGATAATTAAAAACACTAGACAAATGCATAAATAGGATATCCATTGGAGAAGCAGGTAGCATCACTATAGATCTTTGGAGGATGTTAGAGTTATCCCCATCAAAACATCTTTTCTCTCTATGTTTCATTATTTTCATCTATTAAAATTTTTGTTTTGAAATTATGTAATTATATTGATAATCCAAACAATATCATTGAAAAAAAATGAAATAGGAGAATGAGACTTTTCTAGTTGTTAATATATTTTATTTAAAATGAAAGGTATTTCTTAGAGTTTCCTTTGTTTCCATTCTTTGGTGTATTAATCAATTTTGAAACATTAAGACTATGGAAATTTGTTCGTAGTTACATCTTTTCTACTACTTTATCATCTAAGATTCTACCTTAAAAGGGTATATCTCAATAAGGGTAGTGCATTAGGATTAACAGAGATTTTATCTTGGTGTAAAATAATTATCATTATTTCATGGGTTATTGGTTGATGTAGTTGGGAGATTGTAGGATCCATTTACCCAGTAGTTGATCATTTACATTTATTGGCTCCCTTAAAAATATCATGAAATATTTGTGTAAGAATGATGATGGAAATAAAAACCCAAAAAAATAAAATAAAAAACATCCAATTGAATTCCCCTTCATCACTTTTTAATTTACCCCTTTTTCTCTGTGATTTGGGACATCTTCCTTATGTTTTTTGTTTATTGTTCTCCTTGTTTCTAGATGTTCTAAATTGACCATAATCAGAACTAACATCATTTTTTCACCAATGGTTTTCCTTTTTACTATTATTGAGAGTTGTTTTTTTTTTCTACTTGGTCACATGAACATTTTGAAGTCATTTTATATTGATCAACCCCTATTAAATTATTTTTATGTTTTTAATAGGGTTTATAAATAATTAATTTTCCTCAATTCTAAACTTCTAAAACATTCAGTTTATCCACTGGTATGGATTTAACATCGATGGCTCAAAGCATTGTTAACATTCACTATTTTCAACACTAGAAAAAGTGTTGTTAAAGGTGGTCTTTAATAGTGCTTTTTTAGCATTGTTAAAAGGGGTCTTTAAAAATGCTAAAAAGCATTGTTAGAGGGGGAACTTTATCATCACTTGTAAAAAAGTGTTGTTAAAGACCTCTCCTTTAATAGCTCTTGTAAAAAAGTGATGATAAAGGGGTCCCTTTATTAGTACTAGTAAAAAAGAGCTAATAAAGAGGATGTTTTATCAGTGTTTTTTTACTAGCACTAATAAAGGGTATATTTCAATGAAAATATTTCATTAAAAATAATATAAAAATTTAAAAATATATTTATATTCATATATATATAATATATATTATATAAGGCTAAAAAGTATTTTACACTTATTATATAAGATATTTAGTGAAAATAACATATAAAATAATTAAAAAAGATTTTAAATTATTAAATTAATTCTTATTGTAGATTAGTAGTCATTTAATAAGAATTAAAAGATAAAAAATACAGAAAATAATAATAAAAGAGTTAAATTAATTTGAAAACATAACTCGAACTTCAAATGGCCATAACTTTTGATCCGGGTGTCTATTTAGGCTCTACCACAAATCAAATTTAATTCTATGAAAATCTCTACTCCATGGTGACATGAGGGAACCAACTATTAAATTTTTGGAGGAAACAAAATTCCTAGAATTCCACAATAAATGAGTTTTTAGTTGGGGTACCCCAATTTTTTAACATTTGAGGGAATTTTTGACTCGTTTCAGGGGGTATGTTTTCCCTTTTCATTGGGCACTGAATTTATCACAAGGGATTACATTCACATAGATATTATGGTCATAAAATTATATCATTTTTCATAAGGTAGCTTTATTTATATTTAATAATAATCATATTTTATTATATTTACTTATAAAATATCACTTATAAGACTACAAATATCAACATATTTACGTAGAATTTTTTTTAAATTTGTAAAATAAATATTTATAATTAATTTTATTTAAAGTAAGAAATTATCTATATTATTTACCTTTTAAAAATGAATTTATATGTATATATATAATTATAAAATTAATATTTATATATAAATAGGTGTGTCTCAATAATTAACAAATATATATGTATATGTATATTCAATTATATGTAAATAAATAGATATTCTAATTTTTTTAAACTATCTAACCATTTTATACATTATAAATATATATATATATATAATGTTTATATATACATATATGTGTGTATTAATAAAAGGATCTATATATTTTTGTTATTATAGTATATATAAGTAAAAATAATAACTAATATATTTATATAAATATAAGTATATATATATACCTCTCACACTCACACAAAAATATATTTTATAAATTTATCTATATATATATATATATATAAACAACAAAAGAATTATCATTAAATGGAAAATAAAACAACATAGTGCAGTGGTAAAGGTGTCCTATCATCAAAAGACAAGTGTAGGGATCGAATACATGTGGGAAAAAGTTTTAGAGACCTGAAGCTTGACGTAAATAGATATTACATTACTTTTTAGGAATACTTAATACATAACAAAAACAGACACACAAGGATCGTAATAGTTTAGTGTCTTTGGAAACTCGGAATAAAATCTTCTAATCGTGGTGAAAGATCTTCAACATCTCCAAAAAAAGATCTTCCCTTTTATTTCTTACCTACAACCTTTCTTTATATCCTGGGGAAAAGAAAACATAAAATGGATGAGCTCAAATGGCCAGTAAGGGTAAACATAGTGAACATAAAACAATTCATAAACATTTGAACGCAAAAACTTGAACATAAAATCTAAACATCAAATTCTTGAGCAAAGACATGAATCTTGGAAGTACGTAAGGCATATATCATAAGGGAACATCAATCATGATAAAATAGAATGGGAATAAAACATGTAATTGTGGCATCCATTAAGCACATGTAATGATTTTTATAGTAGCCAAGGCATTGCTGCCAAGACCATCTTAGTGGACAAAGTCCCATTCTGAATCGAGTTCACTCCTCGTTTCAGTCCTGTTTTACTGAACCGGTTTAACCTGCTGTTCCAGCCATGTCTATCTCATGAGATATAAAATCTTTACCCAATGAATTGGAGGGAGATATAGGTCCCACGCATCTCATAATGATACCATTCATATGTGTGCCACAAAATCATAAATCATACATCATTGAATAACCCATGTAATAAAAATGTTATTCTTAAACATCGTGACCTCATAAAACAATTCATATAAGATAAAGGAATTCATAAAAATAATTCCATCTCAACATAATCAAATCAATGTAATAATAGGGATAGAAACAGAACCGTTTATTATCTTAGATGTAAAATAATTTTGATAAAACTCTTGAAATGAATTCTTGAGGAAAATATCATTTTTTCTTAAAAATCATTTTCTTTTCACAAAATGTCATGAAATTTTAAAAGCAAAGGATTTTGTTGAAAATAGACATGAAATATTTTGGAAGAGGTTTCATGAAAATATGTCTTTATAAAACCGTAAAAATCCTTTCATGCCGTATACGTTAAAAAAATATTCTTCTCGTACTTTTGTCAGAAAAGTCAAAAAGTACCTTGTAGGGTAAATAAAAGAAAGATTACATCCATACCATGGGGTAAAAGTAAAAATGGGTAAAAAGGACTTTAAAAATACACGAATACACTTTTATAAAACATGTACATGGACGATAGAAATAACCCCCAGTAAATACTTTCGAATAAGCAATCTCGGAGAAAAATGAGATTTGCAAAATTATCCCTTACCTTAGGTCTGATATGCTTCGTACGTATCCAAAAATCTTGTATAATTATTTAAATAATGTCATTGACTTAATAAAGAATCATATTCATTGTTATTATATCATATATGGTTCACTTATGAATTTATATTACCCGTTCTTTTGAAAATTCATGTTAAAGTTGCGTTTTGGGTAAAATTGTTTCATTTTGTCGTTCGTGTTTTAACTTGTAATTATTCATATGATTACTTAGATCATGATTACATAAATACATAATGTAAACCATGATTTATATATAATATATATTCAGAATATACATATATATAATAGATCAATAAATGGAATGAAATACACCGTTCATGGAGACGGTAGGCCGTACATACGCATGAACGCTTTTTTCGTTTCCTTATTGAATTGAATGGAATTAAGTAGATGAAATAAATATATATATACATAAATCCAGTAGCATTATTATTTCATATATTTCATGATTACTTATTATATATACTTTATAATCATTCTTGAATGGTTAACATGGAGAGTGAATCTCATTGCGTCGTGGAGACGGTAGTCCGTACGTACGCACGAGCGATGATATCATTCCCATGATCGTGGAATTGTATTAAAGTGTATGTATACTATTACAGAATAAATATCACTTTTAAATAATCATATATAGTTATTATTTACACCATTATACCCATCCAAGTAAGGTGGTGGTGGAAAATAGATTACACCACGCTGTGGAGACTGTATTCTGTACGTACGCACGCGCGATGATTTCATTTTCCGTAGGATGGATTGATGGTGAAATAGGGTTGTTTCATACATATAATAAAATATCATTATATGAGTGATACTGATGTTATTACTTCATAATGAAACAACCTAAGAAGAATAAGTGGAAGAAGAAATAAAGTTGAAAGAATCGATAATAGACATTACCTCTTCTTTGAAGCACCTCTTTGAGACCTTCTCTTAGGGCACTAACATTGGTCTTTGAAGAAGACCAGGACCTCTAAGATATTTCTAGGGAATTAGGGAAGTAAAATGTTCAGGGTCTGGCCGAGCTTGAAGGCTCAAATTGGTGTGAGGAAGAGAGGGAGGATGTGCCCTTTTATAATGGAGGAGAGGGGCACCTTTGGAATTCTTAAAAATATTAATTTATAATAAATCTAACCACACTTAAAAACCTCAAAAAATGACTCATATTCAAATATTAGATGAGATAGGGTTGTAATATCATCAAAAAATAAAATTTAGACATGTTAGGGATTTATTTTAAACATTATCAACTTGATTTATCCTTATTTAATCAATTTAATTTTATTTGTGGTAATAACATTCTAAATTTTTAATTATAAAAAATAATTACTTATTTGTTGTTAATTGTCCATAATTAAATATTTTACAACATTTTAGACTATATAAGTTTAATTTTTTAATTTTAAATAATTTTTTTGATTTTTAAACAATTTTATAATATGTTATTTTTATAAAAGAACAATAGTGTCAATTTTGACACTATTCATTTTTTTGAATTTAAAAAAAATATATACAGAAGATATGTTCGAAGTAAAAGATTTAATAGATTCATAAGAGGTCATATGTATCTAGAAAATTAGTAGAGAACATTAAATAGTTCATATAATATTTATTTTATAATTTTTAAAACCATTTATTTGGTTTATCTCTTAATAAAATAATTACTACAACATTTTTGTATAATTATTTAATATACTTATTTGTTGCATAAAAATTAAAAATAAACTCTTATGATGAAGATAAATCTATTACCTTTCACAATAATACTTTTACTCGAATTTATCATCTTAAAATCACAATATTTAAATTGTTAATTGTATTAAATTATGAAGGTGACAACTTTGGCATCATTTAAAATAAAATAATATAAGTATCGTAATCACTTTTATAAGGCTCAAAATGGTCAAATATTCGACCATTGGATGATTATGGTTTACATTTACATGACCGATAAGTTTTGGTCAGGGTTTTGTGCATTTTATGGTCACTATTAGTTTAATAAAAAACTATATTCTTGATTTTTCACTAGATAAACAATTTCTGCATCACTATTGTGTCATAATTAATGATACTTATTTAATACCTAAAAATTATAAATAAATTCATATGATGTAGATAAGTTAATTATATTTCTGTAGACAATTCATGTTCGATGTTTCATGAAGTTTATCACTAAATTAAAATTAATATTCTTATAAGATTTAAGAGAGTGACATGTTGTCACTTTCTTTGGATTTAATAATAATTAAATTATTTTCATGGAAAAAAAGTCTATTAAATGAATCTAATCCGGAACTTAGGTGATATGGGTCAACTTTTAGTCATCCGATAGAATTTTGGCATGTGTTAGGGTAATTTTATAATATTATATTTACGCTTAATTACCCGATTTACCTTTAACTATGGTAAATAAAATTTACCGTAGTTACTATTCATAATTCCAAAAAATAAAAAGTAGCCTATTAACATAATTTGGACCCAGTAATTCCAAATATGGAATCCATTTTTCTAAATTCAATACACAAAAGTTTTAGAAATTAAATTAAAATTAATCCTGTTATAGAAAGAAAACGGGTTTTTGTTTAAAACATTGCAAAAGATTGAATTGATTTGACCTACGGATTCAATGTAAAATCAATGTTAATGACATAAATTATATTAAATGGTAAAAATATATTCTATTTATTCTTTAAAACCATTCAATATAATAATTTAACCATATAAATTATTACGATGAAAAAAGTTGTTTTTAATTAAAATATAGCGTGTTTTTACTATTCATTAAAATGTGAAAGTTGTCAAAATAATATGAAAAGTTTGTCCAAAGTAAATTTTTATATCCTGATTTGAAAGAAGAATTTTATTTTGTAAAATTGAACTTATAAACATGTCAAAAACTAGATTTAAAGTGGGTGCGCCATCAAAAGGCGGCAAAACTATATTTTTTGAAAAATACTTATTTTACCCAAAAATTTATTCTGTTCTTATACCATGTTCTAGAAAATGTGTAAGATGAATAATAATGTTATAGAATTCAAAATTTAGTTAATACTATTCATAACGGGTTTTTCATAATAATATTATAATAATATATCTTTGTTTAGTAAAACCCGGTATTATGTACAACACACGCTATCGGGGAAGGTCACGATTGCATGTAATGGAATCCATGTTAGGGTTGCTTGTTGTGCAAGACTCCTTTTTTGTTTCATATAACATAATCCATCCATTTTTCATTTATACATTGAATATATATATATATATATATACACTCAATGTTGCGTAGAATGACTATTATCAAACGAACATGAAATTGTGTGTAACACAATCTAACAATAGTTTTGTGTATACTGCAAGCTAATACGGTGTTGCGTATAACACAAGATAATCTTTTTGTAGCTTACAACACAAGACATCAATGAAATTAAAAGAATATTTTTCATAAAATCTCGGGGTGTTACATTCTACCCCCATTAAAATGAATTTTTCCCTAAAAATTCGTCAGGGTTATAAATCATTTACTATTCATAGAAACCCACATCGTTAAAAGGAATACTAAAACATAATTTTAAAAACTAAAGTATGAAATGTAAAAATTACCCAAAGTAACTCATCACTGGGTTTCCATATAAGAGAACAAAGGTGAAAATATGGATATGGAAGAAAAATCTAACCATCAAGTTCTGATGGAGAGTGGTAGAGAACATGGCTATGAAAAAGCCATCAATCACAAATCCATAGATTTGTGATGATATAAGGTACCATCTGATTCATCGGATATAAGAGAACTCGGACAACATTTTTGGTTTTTCAAGATCATTTCCATAAAGTTGAAGAAATTGGAACTAGAAGAAATACTTTCTTGATGTTGGTACAGTCTTACCGTTGGTCATTCTTTGGACAATTTCCACTCCATCTCTTAATGAAATGAACTTGAATTTATCTTCCGTGAAGTTTTTGCAGATCATGCAATAGAATGATAGGTCATTCCATCTGTCTCAAACAAAAGTTATTAAATATACATAAGTCCATCTATAATGAGATTAATCATATATAGTTCCTAAAATGAACATATACTTCATATATCATATCACATAATATAATAAAACTAGTTTCTACTAACCAGGGACTTCCTATAGGCCAGTGGTAGGTGATAAAGGCCAGTCGCACTTCGGTTGTGGGTTCAATTCCCACAGCCTTGTCCAACGCGATGAGCTGTCGCCCGTCCTGCATGTTGTACTTTTTCTAAAACTACATTACTATAACATCCCATCAATAATATCGAAAAAATTTCTAGCCTTAAACAATACTAACTTATGTACACCATAATCCATTCCAATCTTTAGGCTTATCTAAAATACTTCGGTCCAAGATCATAGTATAAAGAAAACAATTTCTAGAAATGTTATCTACCAAGAATGTGAATACAAGCATTTATCATAAGATATATCTTGTTGGTTGCATTCCAAACACATGAATACCTTAGTCATATATTCTCTTGAAACATAAATACCCATTGAACCTTAGTTAAAACATGAATGTTTTCAAAAGGTAACTCTTTCCACATACCAAAATCCCAAAAATTCTATATACTCAAACCATGATATCACTTAGTCCATGTATCAATCGTGATCTCATGAATACTGTCAAACATTTCATTTTCTCCTTATCCCTTCATTATACGCATATCATCTGCTTTCCAAAATATTTGAATCACTTTTCATGGTTACCGGTACCATAAAATTATTAAAAACCAAAATAGACTAATAAAAAAATATTCTAATACACCATAAAAGTACATCAAAAAAATTATTCTTGAATACCAATAAATAAACACTTCAATCCATCATCTTCAATGATTATCCTGGAATAAGTCCTTCCTTGATTTAGAAGTAACTTTTTATGTCAGGGCATTGAGTTGGGTAATTCCCATGTTCTCCACAAATAAGACATTGAACTCCATAACAGTCTGTCACACTATGACCCTTTTCTCCACACAGATAACATCTTTCCCTCCATTTGAGGTATTCCTCAAGGTTATTCTCCCCTTATTTAGAAATCTCAATCTTCCTTTCTTTATACTCCTCAACATGCAAACATGCATAAAAGTCTATCTTCCTCTTATTTGATGAATTAGGAATACCACTAAATTTCACCTTGTTAATCATATATCGTGATGAATGATTCGGCATAATCACAATATCTTTATCTCTAGGCATTACGCAATTTAGTTCCTCATATTCACCAATTTTTCCATTGGATTCAATGTTAACCGAATTCCTTTTGGTTCCCTCCATTGACTAAAACACAAAAATAATTCTGTGAGAGGAAAAACTCATGCTAGGGAAAACAAGATAGTAAAGAAAGAGTACCCTCAATAAGTAACATCTTAGGTTAAATTCTAAGATCGTTACTGTAGTTCTCGGACTATATCCTATACGTATACTTATCCTTAGGGACATCCCTATACATACCTTAGAAATATCCCTAGGGATCTCACTAATGTTTTCGCATCCTAGTTTCCAAAGGTTAACTAAAACTTTCCTATGATACCAACTGTAGAGACCTGAAGCTTGAAGTACATAGATATTACATTACTTTTGCATAATACTTAATACATAACAAAAACAGACACACAAGGATCGTAATAGTTTAGTGTCTTTGGAAACTCGGAATAAAATCTTCTAATCATGGTGAAAGATCTTCAATATATCCCAATAAAGATCTTCCCTTTTTTTCTTAACTAAAAACTTTCTTTATATCCTGGGGAAAAGAAAACATAAAAGGGGTGAGCTCAAATTCCCAGTAAGGGTAAACATAGTGAACATAAAACAATTCCTAAACATTTGAATGAAAAAACTTGAACATAAAATCAAAACATCAAAATCTTGAGCAAATACATGAATCTTGGAAGTACGTAAGGCATATATCATAAGGGAATATCAATCATGATAAAATAGCATGAAAATAAAACATGTAATTGTGGCATCCATTAAGCACATGTAATGATTTCCATAGTAGCTAAGGCATTTCTTCCAAGACCATCTTAGTGGACAAAGTCCCTTTCTGAATCGAGTTCACTCCTCATTTCAGTCATGTTTTACTGAACCGGTTTAACCTGCTATTCCAGCCATGTCTATCTCATGAGATATAAAATCTTTACCCAATGCATTGGAGGGATATATAGGTCCCACCCATCTCATAATGATACCATTCATATGTGTGCCACAAAATCATAAATCATACATCATTGAATAACCCATGTAATAAAAATGTCATTCTTAAACATCGTGACATCATAAAACAATTCATATAAAATAAAGGAATTCATAAAAATAATTCCATCACAACATAATCAAATCAATGTAATAATAGGGATAGAAACAGAACCCTTTATTATCTTAGATGGAAAATAATTTTGATAAAACACTTGAAATGAATTCTTGAGGAAAATATCCTTTCTTCTTAAAAATCATTTTCATTTCACAAAATGTCATGAAATTTTAATAGAAGACGATTTTGTTGAAAATAGTCATGTAATATTTTGGAGGAAGCTTCATGAAAATAAGGCTTTATAAAACCGTAAAAATCCTTTCATGTCGTATACGTTAAAAAAACATTCTTCTCGTACTTTTGTCGGAAAAGTCAAAAAGTACCTTGTAGGGTAAATAAAAGAATGATTCCTTCCATACCATGGGGTAAAAGTCAAAATGGGTAAAAAGGACATTAAAAATACATGAATACAATTTTATAAAACATGTATATGGACGATAGCAATAACCCCTAGTAAATACTTATGAAT
Source organism: Viscum album (assembly GCA_963277665.1). Taxonomy (NCBI): domain Eukaryota; kingdom Viridiplantae; phylum Streptophyta; class Magnoliopsida; order Santalales; family Viscaceae; genus Viscum; species Viscum album. Next base: position 2,077,596,997 of record OY728141.1, on the reverse strand, counting down.
AAGCAATCTCGGATAAAAATGAGATTTGCAAAATTATCCCTTACCTTAGGTCCAATATGCTTCGTACGTATCCAAACCTCCTGTATAATAATTTAAATATTTTCATTTACTTATTACAGAATCATATTCCTTGTTATTATATCATATATGGTTCAATTATGACTTTATATTACCCGTTCTTTTGTAAATTCATGTTAAAGTAGCATTTTGGGTAAAATCGTTTCATTTTGTCGTTCATGTTTTAACTTGTAATTATTCATATGATTACTTAGATCATGATTACTTACATCCATAATTTAAAACATGATTTATATATAATAAATATTCAGAATATACATATATATAATAGATCGATAAATGGAATGAAATACACCGTTCATGGAGACAGTAGGCCGTACGTACGCATGAACGTTGTTTTCGTTTCCTTGTTGAATTGAATGGAATTAAGTAGATGACATAAATATATATATACATAAATCTAGTAGAATTATTATGTCATATATTTCATGATTACTTATTATATATACTTTATAATCATTCTTGAATGGTTAACATGGAGAGTGAATCTCATCGCGTCGTGGAGACGGTAGTCCGTACGTACGCACGAGCGATGATATCATTCCCATGATCGTGGAATTGTATTAAAGTGTATGTATACTATTAAAGAATCAATATCAATTTTAAATAATCATATATAGTAATTATTTATACCATTATACCCATCCAAGTAAGCTGCTGGTGGAAAATAGATTACACCACGACGTGGAGATGGTATTCTGTACGTACGCACACGCGGTGATTTCGTTTTCCGTAGGATGGATAGATGGTTAAATAGGGTTGTTTAATACTTATAATAACATATCATTATATTATTGATACTGATGTTATTACTTAATAATGAAACAACCTAAGAAGAATAAGTGTAAGAAGAAATAAAGTTGAAAGAATCGATAACGAACATTACCTCTTCTTTGAAGCACCTCTTTGAGACCTTCTCTTAGGGCACTAACATTGGTCTTTGAAGAAGACCAGGACCTCTAAGATATTTCTAGGGAAGTAGGGAAGTAAAATTTTCAGGTTTTTTCCGAGCTTGAATGCTCAAATTGGTGTGAGGAAGAGAGGGAGGAGGTGCCCTTTTATAAGAGAGGAGAGGGGCACCTTTGTAATTCTTAAAAATATTAATTGATAATAAATCTAACCCCACATAAAAACCTCCAAAAATGACTCATATTAGAATATTAGATGATATAGGGTTGTAATATAATCAAAAAATAAAATTTAGACATTTGAGGAATTTATTTTAAACATTATCAACTTGATTTATCCTTATTTAATCAATTTAATTTTATTTGTGCTAATAAATTTCTAAATTTTAAATTATAAAAAAATAATTACTTATTTGTTGTGAATTTTCCATAATTTGATATTTTATAACATTTTATACCATATAAATTTAAATTTATAATTTTAAAATATTTTTGTGATTTTTGAACAATTTTATAATATGTTATATTTATAAAATAACAATAGTGTCAATTTTGATACTATTCATTTATTTGAATTTAAATAAAATATATACAGAATATATGTTCAAAATAAAAGATTTATTAGATTCATAAGAGGTAATATGTATCTATAAAATTAGTGGATAACATTAAATAGTTCATATAATATTTATTTTATTATTTTTAAAACCATTTATTTGGTTTATCTCTTAATAAAATAATTACTACAACATTTTTGTATAATTATTTAATATACTTATTTGCTGCATAAAAATTAAAAATAAACTCATATGATGAAGATAAATCTATTACCTTTCACAATAACACTTTTACTCTAATTTATCATCTTAAAATCACAATATTTAAATTGTTATATGTATTAAATTATGAAGGTGACAACTTTCGCATCATTTAAAATAAAATAATATAAGTGTCATAATCGCTTTTATAAGGCTCAAAATGGTCAAATATTCTACCATTGGATGATTATGGTTTACATTTACAGGACCAATAAGTTTTGGTCAGGGTTTTGTGCATTTTATGGTAACTATTAGTTTAATAAAAAAACTATATTCTTGATTTTTCACTAGATAAACAATTTCTGCATCACTATTGTGTCATAATTAATGATACTTATTTAATCCCTAAAAATTATAAATAAATTCATATGATGTAGATAAGTTTATTATATTTCTGTAGACTATTAATTTTTGAAGTTTCATGAAGTTTATCACAAAATTAAAATTAATATACTTATAAGATTTAAGAGAGTGACATGTTGTCACTTTCTTTGGTCTTAATAATAATTAAATTATTTTCATGGAAAAAAAGTCCATTAAATGAATATAATATGACCCTTAGGTGATATGGGTCAACGTTTAGTCATCCAATAGAATTTTGGCACGTGTTAGGGTAATTTTATAATATTATATTTACGCTTAATTACCCGATTTACCTTTAACTATGGTAAATAAAATTTACCGTAGTTACTATTCATAATTCCCAAAAATAAAAAGTAGCCTATTAACATAATTTTGACCCACTGATTCCAAATATGGAATCCATTTTTTGAAATTCAATGCACAAAAGTTTCAGAAATTAAATTAAAATTAATTCCGTTGTCGAAAGAAAACCGGTTTTTGTTTAAAACATTACAAAAGATTGACTTGATTTTACCTACGAATTCAATGTAAAATCAATGTTAATGACATACATTATATTAAATGGTAAAAATATATTCTATTTATACTTTAAAACCATTAAATATAATAATTTAACCATTTAAATTATTACGATGAAAAAAATTGTTTTTAATTAAAATATAGCGTGTTTTTACTATTAATTAAAATATGAAAGTTATCAGAATAATATGAAAAATTTATCCAAAGTAAATTTTTATATCCTGATTCGAAAGAATAATTTTATTTTGTAAAATTGAACTTATAAACATGTCAAAAACTATATTTAAAGTTGGTGCGCCATCAAAAGGCGACAAAACTGTATTTTTTGAAAAATACTTATTTTACCCGAAAATTTATTTTGTTCTTATACCATGTTCTAGAAAATGTGTAAGATGAATAATAATTTTATAAAATTAAAAATTTAGTTAATACTATTCATAACGGGTATATGATAATAATATTATAATAATATATCGTTGTTTAGTAAATATCGGTATTGCGTACAACACACGCTATCGAGGAAGGTCGCGATTTCATGTAATGCAAGCCAAGTTAGGGTTGCGTTATGTGCAAGACTCCTTTGTTGTTTCATATAACATAATCCAACCATTTTTCATTTATACATTTAATATATATATATATATACACTCAATGTTGCGTAGAATGACTATTATCAAACGAACATGAAATTTTGTGTAACACAATCTAAGAATAGTGTTGCGTATACTGCAAGATAATATAGTGTTGCGTATAGAAAAAGATAATCTTGTTATATCTTAGAACACAATACATCAATGAAATTAAAAGAATATTTTTCATAAAATCTCGGGGTGTTACAAAAGTGACCAGAAATTTAAAAGGTTCTGATAAAGCCATGGTGGGTGGAAGCGCTGATAGGGGTGGAGCGATGTTAAAGGGGTAATTGAAGCACTAAAAAAGGAATTTTTCTCATATATCTCCAACAAATATATCTTTTCCACCATTAAAGTCACTTTTTTAGCGTAATTAATGGGGACCTTTATCTGTGCTAAAAATGAGATGTTAAAGGAATCCTTTAAAAGTGCTAAAAACGTTCTTAAAAGGTTCCATTAACAGTGGTAAAAACACTCATAATTTTGTGATTTATCAACACTTTTTTTGCACTTATAAAGGACCCATTTATCAACGATATTATAGTGATGATAAAATCCTAGGGCTTTTAAACATTCTCTAGTAGTCTAAAGTTTTTTAAAAATGATAAAGGAATTTTATAGTGCTACTAAATGTCTCTTTTCTTGTAGTGATAGTTAATGTACATGGGGTATGGAAATAAATTTGGGATATTAATTCTGTTAAGTAGTATGTTATCCACATGAAATTTCCGAAACACTACAACACTACCAATAATATATTTATATGCACATGAATCATTCAATATCTGGATGAAACCAAACGTTGTGATTGAATCATCAATCTAGATATTCCTATTTTAAGAATCTTTATGTAATACAAAAATAATCATATTCAACTTTCATACCTTAATAGACTCATTTATCACTTCAAACCCTTTTTTGTATCATATATAGTTCCTTGATTAAATTATCATTATTAGAATATTTTTTTTATACATTTGATATATCTCATAATGAAAATTAGTTATTATGATAAAAAATATTTAAATTTAATTTTTCATTACACAAAATGAAAAAATTTATTCATAATAAATACCATGAATTTTTCATTATCCCTTTTACACTATATGTGATTTATAGGTAGATACTCTACTATTCATATTATTTTTTATCCAATAACCTACTTTCACCATATAGGACTCACCCCTTCGGTTGCATCCACCAAGTTCCAAAAACAATTAGTATTAATGGTGTCCATTTCAGATTCAAGTGATTTTTACCCTTTCTCATAATTAAATCTCTCAATGGAATCCTGGTACGCTGAATGTTCATCTCATATAAAAAATACTCCATCATTATTTTTTATAAGAAAATAAAATCTCTCATGATCCTGAGGAATCCAACTAGAACGTCAATTTTCTTATTTAATAAGAGTATGTTCTTCTTCCACAACTCTTTATAAAACCAACTCAACTTCAATATTAGGAACACTTCCTTTTTATTAGTCCTAAATGTTTTGAATTTCAATTTTCCTCTCATTTAAACATCAATTCAAATTATCCATGTTAAGGAAAATACTACATCCGGGAAAAAATAGTTTGTGCCTAGTAGGATTACAAATATAATATCCCAAGGAAACATTAGGATGATTAAAAAATAAAAAAAATCTAAATTTAGGTTATGTTTATTAAAATCCAAATTTCATATATATGATTCAAAACCCCAAATCCTCATAAAAGATATAACTGGATATTTAAAATCTTATATCTCATATAGTGTTTTATGATTTCTATAGAGAGATTTTTTAAGGATGTATGTTATAGTCATTATAAAATAACACTGGAATTAAATAGAAATGTCATACTAAATCATCATTGATTAAACAATGAATAATAGACTATCATTATTTCTCAAAGACATTATATTCCACGTGGTGATCCTAAAGGGTTATGTTGGGTAACAGTTTCGCAATCTATTATATGTTTAGTGAATTCCTTGATCAAGTATTTACCACATTGATCCCATTATACAACCTTAAGACATTTTCCAAGTTGATTCTATAATTCTATTTGAAACAATTTGAACTTTTTAAAAGCTTCATACTTTTGTATCATTATAAATAAATTACCATACCAATTAAATTAATCAATAGAAGTAAAAAAGTACCTAAAACTAAAACATAAATTTTTACTCATTGGTTTATATACATCATTCTGTGTTACATCTAGTAAACCACTACACCTTTCACATTTTCCACTAAATGGTTATTTTTTCTCCTTTCCTAAAAAAATACATTTTCATGTGAAAAATGATTCATAATAGAATGAGTCCACAAATTTATCTATATTGTTTATTTGGATGTGTTTCTCCTTTATATGACCAAGTCATTAATTTCAAGGGTATGTGAGATTATAATAAACCTTTGACTTCTTATTAGGAATGTTATATATGGGATTATCCAAATATGTATAAATTATAAACCATATTCCTAATTCTATAATACTTTAAATTCTAATATATATATAATCATGTTTGTAATAATGAATAAAAATTTCTTATTGTAAAAATAAGATACAAAAATCAAATTTTTTTCTTTTGGAAAGAACATAATAATAATTCTAGAACTCTAGAATTTATCTTCCAGGTATACCTAGATCATAAGTTTCAAACTCTAATGTAACAACTCATAATAAATTAATAGAACAAATATATACTTCATCCTTACTGAATTTCCTCTTATTTGTGAATCTATTTTTATAAACACATGTTTCTGATACACACTCAATATCAAATAACCTAAAGTCAAGGTTATAGAAATTTATCTCTATAACATTCAACTTCAAATTCACAAAACTTTTCTCTTTTAGAAAAGTTATCAAACATATATACCAATATAAAATTATTTTATAGGTTATACCTATAAGTGATCTCAAAATTAATATCATAATGTTTGTCATAATATAACATAAAGAAATATTTATGGGTGAGTGTCATGTTTTATATATTTAAATTAATGACTTTTGATGAAATTAATCCTTCTAAAAATGATGACCCCATACATTAATTCCATTTTATAGTGACCCACAAATTTCATGCATTAAAATAACATTACTATTTCATAATAATTAATACATTACAGAAAAATTCCCAAAGACCATATTAGTCTAGTGTAATTGGAGACATGGAAACATAGACATGGGTATATAAGTTATCTACATTATCTCCAACTAGGTTTTTCTTTACTTTTACCCTTCACAGACACATTAGATATATAAAATATCATTATAACCAAGGGGAAAGGAAACATAAAAAATGGTGAGTTAAAATGCTCAGTAAGGGTAAACAAGAGAGATTTGTAAGCATATTCATGAGATTATGTGTATTAGAAGATAATCATCAAAATTGAAGATAATACTCTACATACCAAATATCATAAACATAAATCATGGAATAAATATTGCCAGTTAATAAGATACCTTTCATTAGGAAATAAGGAACACAATCCATGAAAAAATAACATAGGAATAATACATGTAATTCTGGAGTACACATTAGTATATAAAATGATTTCCATAGTATTGAAGGATTGACTTTCAGGGCCATAAATTTAGTATAGGTTCACATCCCATACCATCTTGGTAGTCATGGTTTACTCGCATAACCATCTTGGTAGTCATGGTTCACTCCCATAAACATCTTGGCACACTTATTACTTTATGTATATCTCATGTGATATAAATCTTTACCAAATGAATTGGGAGGATATATTGGTCCCACCAATCTCATAAATAAATCATATATATGTTTTCCACAGGAACATAAATCATCTATCATATAAGAACCCACAGAATGAAATAGGTTTCATAAACATCATTCAATCATAACATAACCCATGGAAAAGAAATGGGTTTCATTAATCTCTTTCCATAATATATATAAAACATCTATATAAATAATAATAATGGTAAAATTTAATAATATCCTCTATAAAACATAAGTATCATCAATCAAAGTTATCTTAAATGGTAAACAATGTCGAGATAACTCTTGAAAATAATTCTTGAGGAAAATATCCTTTCTTCTTTGAAAAACATATCTTTACATAAAATGATGTTAAATTTTAAAAGAAGAAAATTCTTATAAAACAAAAATATAATATTTTATGGTAGGATTCAATTAAATTAGGCTTCATGATATCTTAAAAATCTGTTAATGTTGTAGAGGTCAAAAAAATATTATTCTTCTACTTTTTTTTGGAAAACTAAAAAAGTTCATTGTTTGGAAAATGGAAAAAATAATCACTTAAAACCGTTTTATAAAATTATAACATGGATAAGAAGACCTTAATTGTTTTTATGAATATAGTAAAAATATTCTTGAAAAATAAATTAAGAAACATGGACATAGATGATAAATACTCCCTAGTATATACTTATGTATAAACAATCCCGAAGAATAATGAGTGTGTGAAATAACCCTTAAAACATTTTAATTTATAGAATCATATGATCTATGAAATAAAGGAAATTATATTGGTATTAAAACACTATAATATTATGGTTAATACTCATAAATTAAATTTATGTTTAGTGTATACCCCATGTAAAAGAAACTATTATTGTATGGGGCATGTGTCTCACAAAACTAAAGGTGAGAGAAAAATCTCTTACCTTAGGTCTGATTCCCTCCATACATGTATGATAATACTATATAGTATTTTTATACATATTATTAATATATAATAAAGTCATAATAATTTTTATTATATCATATATGACTCATTTATGACTTTATATTACCTTTTTATTAAAAATTCCATGTTATTCTTGATCCTATTACTTATATCATAGTTTAATTTCTTAATTAATTTTAAAAATTATTTGTATAAATATATTTAAAAGATAAGTATATGAAATGGTATACACTATTAATGGAGACGGTAAGCTGTATATATGCATGAATGTTGTTTTTCTTTTCTTATCTTACTGAATGGAAGAAGTTAAATGAAATATATGTATATATATTATTAAATTATAATTATTATTCCTTATATTTTATATTTATTCATTGTATTCATTTTTATAATAATTCTTGAAAAGGTTAGCATGGGATATGAATCTCATCACGTCATGGAGACGGTAGGTCATACGTATGCACGAGTGGCGATATCATTCAATTAATTGTAATAGGGTGATAAATTTAATTTTATATTAATTATAATGATTTAATATCATGTAATATTTTTTATTTATATCCATTATATCCATCATTATACCCATCTAAATAAAGTAATTATGAAAAAAGGATTACACCATGACGTAGAGATGGAAAGCTCTGCGTACACATAGGTGTTAATTTAATTTTTCATAAGATGAATAAAAGGTGGAAAATGATTGTTAAAAAATCATAATAAAATATCATTATATAGGTTATACTTTAGTTATTAATTTATAATAAAATATACACATGAATAAGAAGCATAGGAAGAAATAATTTTGAAAGAGTCGGTAATGAGATTACCTCTTCTTCGATGATCTCCCTCTAGATCTCCTCTTAGAGAAACTAGAGATGGTCTTTTGAGAGTACCAAAACCACTATAATGTTACTAAGAAATTTAATAAGGTAAATGGTTAGGTTTTGGACAATATTTAAGGTTCAAAGTGATGTGAAGAAGAGATTTAGTAGGTTCCCTTTTAAAATTGAGGCGAGGGGCTCTTTAGGAGGGACCTAAAATATTAAATAAATATAAATTGATTTTCGATTTAAAATTACTCCAAAGTGAGTTATTTATAATATAATATTATTATGGGTAAAAATTGTATAAACAAATTATTTTTAGACATGTTTACGTCACAATTTTAACCTTATATTTTGGATATAACCCTTCGTTAAACCCTTTAACATTTACCATTACAACTTGGATTGTAAATCTTTAGGGTTAATACAGTTACAATAAAATGTCAAAAGAACCCCAAGTGGATATTTTATAACCTTAATAATGATATTATAGTAATTTTAACTAATTATCGATTTTTATAAAATTTATATCATTAAATAAGACATTATTTATTTTAAAGTATCATTTATTTCAATTTTGATACTATTCATTATTTTTTCATTAACAAATATCATATTGAAATTATAACGCAAAAATAACACGTCTAATATCTCAATAATATGTAAATTTGTCTAAAAAAATCTTGTATGTCATTAATTATGTCAAATTATATTTATTTTAGTATGTTCAATATCATTTATTTGATATTTCATTCTATTAAACAATAATTACATCATCATTGTGAAAGCCTTAAATTAAATTATTTATCATCTAATAATTATAAATAAATTATCCTGACGAAGATAAATTTATCATATTTAAAATTAATATTTTTAACAGAATTTATCAACAATATAACCCTATATTAAATTTATATATTTATTAAAAATATGAGTATGACATTTTTAACTTATCTTTAAATAAAATATAATAAAAGTCATATTATTACCCAAGTGGATAAAAATGTTATAATTTTTTCCTAACAATTATTGTTTTCTAAATAAAATCGTCTAATGAAATTATTACATGTTTTAAGGTAATTTTATAATATTATGATATTATTTTTTCCTTTCATTACCTGATTTACCCTTAACCAGGGTAAATAACATTTTACTAAAGTAATTATTAATTTTATCAAAAAAATTAATTTAATAAAATTATAATCTAAATAAAATACTTATTAAATATTTTTAATTCTATTTTTCAAAATTCAATTCATAGATATACCAATATTATGTTTAATGAAAATCCCACAGATGTGGTGAGAAGGCCAGTAAAAAGAACATTCAAAAGTTCAATAAGTTTTTTTATATAGTTTAAACATAAAAATGATTCCAATATACTAAATTTGATTAATATAAGTATAATTGATCTATTGTGACTTTAAAATTCAATTTAAATTATAATAATTATTTAAATGAGAAAGACAGCTTTTAACTACAATGTAGTATTTTTAATTATTCATCGATAAATGAAACATTTCCAAAAAAACTAAAAAAGCACCATAAGTTAACTTTCACCATAAAAATTGCAAATTTATGTCTATTTTATGATATTTAAATTCTAAGTGTGTCAAAAAATAATTTTATTACGGTTCATTGAAGAACGTGAAAAGGATTTCCTTTTAGAAAATAATATTTATAAACATATAACGACTTTACCAATGATTACACATTTAATTATAATTTTTTTATTTATATGAAACAATTATAAATAAAATTTAAAAATTATTTATTAATATTGATATTAATATGTTTAATTACTAAGTTATAACTATTTCATTTAAATAATTAAAATAACAATGTGTTGCTTCACAGAGACTCAATGTTGTGTGTAACACAAGCCTTGTCGGTGTCGCGTGTAGAGAAAGCTTTAATTGGTGTTGTGTATAACATAATACAATAATTATGCTTTTATATATTAATAAAAATATATATTCATTGTTATATTAAGTAAAAAAAATATCAAAATGATTAAATTAAGTTGGAAGAATTATTCAAAAAAATTTTGGGTGTTACATTCTACCCCCCCCCCCTTAAATTGAATTTCTCCCTAAAATATTATTTGGGTTATCAAAGGATTAATAATTTAAGGTTTCTTTCATAGAAACCCACATCGTAAAAGAGAATTCTATAACCTCCATCATAAAAGGAAAATTTTCAAAATAATAGTTATCCAAAGTAAATCATAACTATGTCTCTATGTTGGAGAACATGGGTGTAGATTTGGGCATGGAGAAAAAGCCAAAATAATCAAAGAGACTTATTGAGATCATGGATCATAAGAAATTGGGTGATCCATAGAACTTTAACAATCACTAAACCCAAAACTAACTAATTAGAAAGTAATTCATTTATATTATCAATCATGATGATTACAGTACAACCTTTTGCATCATGTTTCATTTCCTATTGTTGATGAAATTTCAAGAGAATATATACTTGGTTTAATCTTAATAAAACCCTTTGTAGTTCCATAATTAATTTCTAATTCATCTATTATTCCATGAAATGAAGGAGATATTCTTATTCCTGATGTACTAACAGATCATGAGATCCATAAATAGAATTACAGGTCATCAAAAAAATGTTAGGGAAAGTTATCAAATATTAATAAATCCTCCTATGGTGAGATAATACATTAATATCACAAAATTCATCTGAATTTTAACTTAAACATTCCATAAATGTATAACCTTAAAATCGTTCTAAAAATAAAAAAAATTAAAGAAGATAACTAAATAATCATATAATTATCCCACATATATTGTTGGGTAGATCTTGGTTGTCTTATTCCAAACATGTGAATTCCTTCATCACATACTCTATTAAAACATGGTAATGACCTAACATACAATTCATCCATATCAAAAAAATGTGTGTTACCTTATTATAAAGTTTATTGGATATATTTCTTAAGTAAAAAATGTTATAAACTTAATCCATGATAGAATAACCCATTTTTCATCAGATCCTTAATTAGTTCCAACATGACCAGAATCATCCAATTTACTTACTCATATCCAACATAACATTATCCAAAAAACATTATCTTAAGGTTTATCTTTCTATTAGACAATTTTTCCAAAAATATCACCTTACCCCATCTATCACATTCCATGGTTACCAGTACCATTCAACATATACTCTCAAATCCTTATGGAAAAATATAGAGGACCAATCCATGGATGATTCATTATAACCTAATGCAATAAAAGTAATTTTAAAACATTATTTTTTAATTCAAATATATAATCACTAAATCATCTCACCACTTTGTTCTTATGAATGATATTTTCCAATTTCATTGGCCTTAAGAGGTTTCTGATACCGATCATCATCATTAACCCTTGGATTTGTGAATTGGTTAGTATAATTCTCATTTCCCTTGCACTTGAAATGTTGATTTTTAGGAGGTTCTCTATTTTGATATTTATTTTTATTTGTGTTACATTAGTAGTAAAATTCATGTTGACCTTTTTCTAATATTTAAAACCTTTACCAGTCCCTTTATGAAAATTTCCTCCATACCCCCTTCCACACTTTGAGTATAAACTAAATCTAATATTCTTATCTCAACAGTTTTTAGAGTTTTCTTTGAATTATATCATTTTTTTCATAATCATGGGATTAATGGGAAACTTCAATCTCTATTTTTTAAGAATAATATGAGGGAATATAATTATTGAAAAATATGTTCTTGAACTGATCCCAATCCATGGAATCAATTTTATCATTTTTTCTTGAATTATATAAAAACATACAACACTGGATTGTTTCACCTTCCAATCGATAAGTGGCCAAGTTTACCTTTTCACATTCTCAAAAATGAAGACTAAAAAATATCTTATCAATGGTATAGATCAATTTCATAGGAACTAGTGGATAGTTCATTCCACTAAAAGAAGGTATACGTTTCATTAATATTAATTCAACAAAACGTTGTCCCCTCATTTGGTCATTTGGAATCCTAGATGGTTTCATGGTCCGTTAAGGCTGTGTGGTCATAGAAACAAGATTTTTCATTCCATATCCCATAACATTTAGTTTATCATGAGAAAAATCACTGCATTTTCCATTGCAATAACTATTATCAGGGTTCCTCCTGGTTTCATCCATTTAGTAAAACTATAATCATAGAGTAAGAAACAATTATCACATTGAGGAACCATGTAATAATAAAAAACAACTTATAAGATGTATAAATTATGACACGTTATTTAATATATGACACCTTTGGTTTTTCCTTTGTTATTCATATCCAATTTATATTTTAATATTTCATGATGGTTCATGAAGATTTTGTGTATTTACATATCTTATCCCTCAAGAGTGTGAAACAAGTTGTGCAGCAAGGCCCGTTTTCATGTACTAGGTTATTCTTAAGTCATTCCTAATGCACCTTTTCTAAGTTTTTACCCAAGGTATATATATGTCAGATATACCTCTACTTGTAGAAATTAGATAGGGATGTAATGCTAGGAAACCACTTACTTTACCCTTTACCAAAATTCCAAGACATTTTCCTATAATTTACCTCATCCATAGACTTATCCTTAGAAATTTCCTTAGGGTTATCACTAACATTTTATTATCCAAGTTTTAAAATGATAATTAAACGTTTTCACTTATTCCAACTATAGTTACCCACTATTTCATAAATTAACATTATATTACTTTTTTGGAATACTAAATACATTACATAAACAAATGCCCAAATACAATATTAGTATAGTGCCTTTGGAAACATTGAAACCAAAAAAAGATATATAATTAATCTACATTATCTCCCACTAAGTTCATAACAAATAGTACCTTTCTTATACACATCAAACATAATATATATCTTCATAACCTGGGGAAATAAAAAATAAAAAAGGGTGAGCTCATTTGATCAGTAAGGGTAAATAAAGGAGATGTGTAAGAATATTAATGAGTTTAACAGTATGTGAACATGATCATTAAAATATAAGATTATACGCTACATACCAATGATCATAAACATGAGTCATGGAATAAACATTGGTATTTTAGAAGACATGAATCATAAGGAAATAAATAACATAATCAATGACACAATAAATGGGAATAAGACATGGAATTGAGTAATATACAAAAGAATGTAAAATTATGTCCACATTAGTTAAGGAACCACTTCCATGTTTGTATTAGTAGTATGGGTTCACTTCACATACCATATTTGTATTAATGGTTCCCTCCCATAATCATCTTGGTAGTCTTAGTTCACATTAAAAATTATCTTGGTGGAAAAGGTCCTTTATGTCGATCTCAAAAGATATAAATATTTACCTAATTAATTGGAGGGAGATATTGGTCCCACAAATCCATAAAAAATCATAAATGTATTCTCCACTAGATTATAAATCATGTATCATATCATAACCCAAGGAATGAAATCGGTTTCATATACATCATTCAATAATAACATGACACACGAAAGAGAAATGGGTTTCATAAATATCATTTCATTATAAACATAATCCATAGAAAGAATAATAACTGTAAAATTAAAGTGTATCCCCATAAAAAATTAACATTAAAAATTTTTATCTTTAATGGTAAATAATTTTGAGAGAACTCTTGAAAACAATTCTTTAATAATATATCCTTTCTGCTTTAAATTTTTTTATCTACATGAAATGTCATGAAATTTAAAAAAATGCATTTTTTAAAAAAAACTTATAATATTTTAACCGAGGATTCATGGTGATAAAGAATCATGAAAGTGTAAAAATATGTTCAAGTCATATATTTCAAAAATAATTATTCTCAAACTTTTTTCGAAAAAAAAAATCAGAAAGTACCTCATTTGGAAAATAAAAAAAATCTGTAAAACCATTTTATAAAAGTAGAACATCGGTATAAATACCTAAAATTTTTTCTGATTATAGTAAAAATATTTTTCAGCACATTGTTTTATGAAAAATGGATATGGAGGATAAATATTCTCTAGTAGATACTTGCATAGAAACAATCTCTAATAATAATGAGATTGTGAAAAAAACCCTTATAACTTTATAATCAGTAGAATCATATGCCCCAAGAAATAAAGGAAATTATATTTAAATTAATATAACATAGTAATATTTTTATTAATTATAAAATACATTCATGGGTATTATATTCACCATGTAGTGGAAAATAGTGTATGATGCATGTGTCTCAGAGAAGTAAAGTTTAGACAAAAATTACATACCTAAGGCTTATTTCCCTTTGTACATGTATGAAACTATATTATAGTGGTTTTAAACATATAATTAACTTATAAAAGGATCATAATAATATTTATGATATTATATATTATTCATTTATTACTTTATATTACCCATTTATAAACAATTACAAGTTAAAGCAACATTTCGGGTAATAACTACATTGTTTATTGTACGTGTTTTGACTTGTTATTCATGACCCTATTACATAGATCATGATTTAAATACTTCAATAATTTAAAACAAATATGTTTATATCATTTATATTTAGTATATATATATAAGATATATATATGAAATGTAATACAATATTCATAGACGGTAAGTCATATGTACGAATGAACATTGTTTCTGTTTTCAAATCGTACTGAATGGATGAAGGTAAATAAAATATATGTGTATATATATTATTAAATTAAAATTATTGCATCATATATTTCATAATTATTCATTATATAAATTTTTATAATCCTTCCTTTAATGGATAGAATGTAATATTAATCTCATCACATCGTGGAGACAGTAAGTCATACGTACGAAAGAGCAAAGATATCATTATCTTAATGGTAAAGAGTGATGAATTAGAAGGTATATTCATTATAAATAATTTATATAATGTAATTTTTATTATTTATATCCATTATATCCATACTTAAACTCATCCAAATAAATTAGTGAGGGAAAATAGATTACACCATGGTGTAGAGATAGTAATTCGTACGTACGCACATGTGATAATTTTTTCATTGGATGAATAAAAGGTGGGAAATGGTTGTTCCATAATAATAATAACATCTTATCATATATTTTATACTATATTAATTTATTTTTAATGGATTAAACACGTGAATAGAAAGTGGAAGAAGAAAAAAATTGAATGATTCGGTAACGAGATCACCCCTTCTTCGATGATCACCCTCTAGATCTCCTCCTATGAAAAATAAAGATGCCCTTTTGAGAAGACCAAAACCTATATAATACAACTATGTAATTTTATAGGGTAAATTGGTAGGTTTTTTCATTTTTTGATGCTCAATGTGATGTTAACAAGTGAGGGAGGAGGTTCCGTTTAATAATTGAGGTTGGGGCCACTTTATAAAACTCTTAAACCATTAAAATGAGATAAATTATTTTGGATTTAAAATCACTCCAACATGAGTTATTTATAATCTATGATGATTATGGGTCAAAATAATGTCATTAAATTATTTTTATACATGTTTAGGACACAATATTAACCTTTTATTTTGGACTTAACTCTTAGTTAAACCCTTGATCTTTTTCCATGACAACATGGATTTTTACACTTTAGCATTAATGTAGTTAATATAAAATACAAAAAAAACCCAAATGGGTAATTGATGATATTTTTAACAATATAACAGTTATTTGGAAGAATTATAACTTTTTTCTGAATATTATACCATTTAATAAAATATTATTAATTTTAAAGTATCATTTTGTCAATTTTGATACTATTCGTTATTTGTCGATTAAAAATGTCATATTAACTATATAACTTCGAAATAAAACTTCTAATATCTCAATAATTTGTCAAATTTATCTATAAAAGTATTTTATTTCATTAATTATTTCACATTATATTTAATTTATTATTTTCAATGTAATTTATTTTATTTTTCCTTTATTTAAGCAATTACTGCATCATCATTGTGAAAGCCTTAAACTAAATTATCTCATCTTTAAAAATTAAAAATAAATTATCATGATGAATATAAATTTATTATATTTAAAATTAATATTTATTTTATAATTTAAATTCTATATAACCCTATATTAAAAATGATACATATATTATAATTTTGAGTATGACATTTTTAACTTATCTAGAAATAAAATATAATAAATATCACATTCTCACCCAATATGCTTAAAAATGTTATAATTTTTTCCTAAGGCTGATTTTTGTCAAAATACACACATAAAATTAAAAAAGGACAAGTTTAACTGTAATTTTATTATATTATAATAATATTTTTACCTTTAATTACCTGATTTACCCTTAACTGTTGTAAATGAAAATTTACTAATGTTACTATTACTAATATCAAACAAATATGTTGATCTTATTAGAATATAAATACCATAATTATTAAAAACTTTCATGTTGATTTTTTTTTAATTTAATTCATAGAATTAGAAATATTAAGTATAATGTTAATCCCACATATATGGTGGGAAGTCTTGTAAAAATAACGTTCAAAAGTTAAATAAGTTTTTTATATCTAATTTAAATATAAAAAGTATTACATGGAAATAAATTGGATTAATATATGTATAATTGATATATTGTTACATTAATCATTAATTTAACGTATACTAATTCTTTGAATGAAAAATGCATTTTTAACTACAATGGGGTATTTTTTTAACTATTCATCGAAATATAAAACTCCCCAAAAAAATTCAACATTATAAAATTTTGAAATTAAACATTCAAAAATGATTTTTATTTTATCAAATTATATTTCTATGATAGTATAAAATAAATTTTATTATTGTTTAGAGAAGGACATAAAAAGTAGTTCCATTCAAGAAATTAGTATATCAAAAGATATAAATACTTCCCCAAATATTATAAATTTAATTATAAATATTTTTTTGTGAAAATATTATAAATGAAATTTAGAAATTAGTTATTACTATTAAAATTTCTATGCTTTATGGCTGGGTTATAACTACCTCGTTTAAAAAATTATAATAAAAAAGTGTTATTTCACAGAGACTCGGTGTTGTTTGTAACGCATGCCAAGTCGGTGTTGTGTGTAGCGAATTCTTAAATTTTTATATTTTATAATTTAATAAAAACTTATTTATTGTATTTAATAATAATATTTTGTATTTTGTGTTACATGAAGTGGAAAATTTCATAATGATTAAATTAATTAAAATAATAATAATTCACAAAAATCTTGGGGTGTTACACATTTACTTATCAAAGACCCATATTTCATCATGAACTACATACTCAAAGAATGTAAATAATCCATGACTATATCTAGAAGACACAATATTTAAATCATATAATATATGTCTCTTGTATATTTTATTAGATAACTATTTATCCAATTCTATCTCATTGATTCATTCAACTCTATTCTGGTGGTATCATAATGGTTATTGTTCCCCAGATATCTCTATCCTAAAAAATATTTTAATAACAAGTCACCTGATGGTTAGGTTTACCACGTTACATACTTACCTTACATGAAATAATTCACGGGAACATAGTTATTAGGTTTACTCATAATGATTGATTGAGGTCTGGACAACTACCACACTAAAATGAATAACACAATTAGTATTTGAGGGGATTTCATTTAAAAGTATTTGGAATTTAATATATATAATATGAATATTAGATTCATAACTATTTCATCATATGAAGTCTTTATTATCATATTTTTTATTCATAAAGTATTTTTGTTTCTAAAAATTTAGTTTTTGAACTCCAATTTTATCCACTAAATTAATGTGTTCACAAACAATTAACGTGTGTATCTTTACACAGTACATATATTTTGTTACTCACCCAAAATAAATGATAAAAATATTCACAAAAATTAAAATACAACCCAAGAAAAAGGTACATTAACTATTTCTGTAATGGAATAGAAGTATATGAGATTATAAATCATTGCATTAGTAAAATCTGAGCCACGTATTGCTAACCCCAACGACTCTCTATAATTCAAAAACCACTACACTGGTGTAAAGTTTGACCAAAATTATCTTTACCTGTTGATACTTTACTCAAGAGAGAATCCAATTTATGATAGCTTGAAAATTCTAATATTTAAAATATATATTCAATAACTCTATTCAAGAAATTAAATTGAATTACAAACTAAGGTCAAGGTAGATGAAAACTAAATATTTTGTTGTTATACACAACATGTAATGCTTGAAATAAAATTTTTTATAACGAAATTTATAACCAAAATTAACTATAAACCATATCCACATTTAATAAAAAAACTATTGACCGGAATATTCTAATGAATAAACAAGGAATAAATAAAAAAATAAATAAAAATTTATTTATTTTCATAATAAGAGATAAAATAAACATATTTAATATTTAATTTAGTCTTAAAAGTCTCATTTCATATGAAAAAACACTTCTAATTTCTAAAAAATTTGATAACCATATGAAAATATATGAAAATATTAAATTTTTATGATTTTATACAATATCACTTTTATAAATATTAATAGAAAATCCCATTTTAAAATTATGATTAATACAAAAGAGTATCATTGTATATCAATCGTATTGTACTATATATAACCAATCAAAATCAAAGATTGATATTTTCCCTTAAATATGGAGATATCATATGAATATAGTCATATTTTATGATATCATTGATATTGTAAATATTATACAATGTATTTACATTTAGAATAGTAGTACTCAGTCAAATATTTCTATATACAATATCATATATTATGGTGAAATTAAAATCCAAGAGCTTCATAAAAATCATACCTTTTGATACGTGGTTATCAAACACTATGATTAAGCTAAATATAAGACTTAAAACATATTGTATTTTATGATATGTCTCAAAACACCTTTTTTAAGGAAATTTATTTTAAAAAATAGATTGATTATGATGTTTAGTTTTTGAAGAAAAAATATTTAATACCACTGATGGAATTAGGGAATGAATCTCAAGATCAAATTAAATGGAAATAAACCCATGTAAATCCCAATCAATCATCGATGTTATCAACATGAAAATAAATAAAATATATCAATCACACATATATTTTGAGTAATCCACGTATTAATAATTGATTTAAAGCGGTAACCTAAATACTCATGCCTCTAAAAGAAATACATTAGCCAGTGGATCCATGATCATACCAAGAGGATGTCATTTTCTTCAAAGGGTTTTTATAACCTTCTAAGAAGTAAATTAATTAATAAAAAATATTAATGGATATTCATTTTATGTCATGAAAGCATCAATAGTGAAAAAAAGGACGCATCACATCACCTTTTATAGACACCCAAAATAGAGTCAAAGCATTGGGGTTTTGGATGCCATTACATGGAATCTGGATGTTTCTTCATGTTGATGTAACATTCATTAGCATCTTCAATGAATATTCAATCACATCAACAAATAAACTCATTTATTTATAATAAATGAAACAATATAAGAGAATATGTTAGTAATGCATGCATACGATATCTTATGTTGGATTCCCATCATACTCTATGATAGAAATATAATATAGGATATGATATAGGAATATATATGAATAGATTAATAGATTAATATTCAAGGATATTTTAAAATTTGTTATCCCTAATTATGTGCACTCTAAAAACTAAGGTCACTTGACTCTCTATTATGGTTTCCATGGAGTGAGTTGGGTCAAGGGCGTTACAAATTTATATCAAATAATAATTTATTAAATGATACTGAGTGGGTTTGGTTTTATTATTTTGGATATGGTTGATTAGATACTTTGGTAATGTGTATTCCAACATATTAAAAAATGGAAGATGGGATGGATTACATAGATATTGAAGTATAAGTTAATAATGGAATTAGTATCTTTTCTATTTTGTGGTTATAGTTGAGTTCATTGATTAGTATTAAATTAGTATTCGTTGAAATTGATTATTGTTGTAGATTTTTGGCCTCAAGAATAAAGGGAAGGTATTAATTCAACATTTTATGCATATAGTGCTCAAATGAAATGCATCTATGGATTTTGATTATTTTTATGGTTCTTTAAATAAAGTTAATATTTATCTATTTAATGTTTACAAATTAAGATAAATAATGTCTTCCTGTGTAGTCTCTTTGAGGTATTCTACTGATATAAACCAATAAAGGTGGTGGTTCTTGAAAGGAAAAAGGTGGGGTTATGCCATTTAATGTATCAGCAATAACCTATATAGTGTTTTCCCATATAACTTCTTAGTGGATATTTTCTCAATCACCGTAGGTATGTGATTCTTAGTATGAATATGTATATGACCCTACATGGATTTGGTGTATGTGGAACTAGACCCTAACATGGGTGAGTGGGGTCATAATGCCGAATGGTATACAGATTGAACATGGTAGAGATATGTATTATCTAGTGGTTCGTGATATATCTTAAATTTTTCTTATTTGTAATATTTATATGGGTATATCTATATTTAGCATCATATTTTTCTCTCAGGGATATTCCACCATGATTCACACAATGAGAGAATCAATAAGGAAGAAACATGGTTCCACTAAGTCATGCATTGAATGAGACACCTGAAAGTAGAAGTGATAATAATACATAGGTAGAGGCACTGAGGCTAGAGATATATGAATAGGGGTAATAGTTTGGTGAGTAGATTTTGGAAATCCGGATGTGATTCATCAAGAGCATTGATTAAGGATCATAGGTAACTAATCCATCTATGAAATAAATATCATGGGAGTTACAATCACAATATCCTTCTTTATTCTATGGGAGGTTGGACTCTAGGTAGTTTAATATTAGATCTTGAATATACATATGATTTTCTATCAGATCAATACACCACCAAGGCCGAGGGTGAAACTAACCACATATATTGTTATAGGAAACACACTATTAAAGTATGATGTATAGGTAAAATAAAATATAAATTAGGGGTTAGTTTGTGAGAACATTGAAGAAATGTTAATTGGCCACTTTTCTCCCATGTAGATACAAATATATTGATCATGTGAGTTCATGCACTTGGTATGGTTAGACACGTCGTTCATGGATTATGCTATAAGATTTATGGCCCTTCTATAGTTTTCATCAATTTTGAAATGTGATGAGTCAGTAAAGTAATATGATTCTGGGATAGATTTTACCAATATTTTAGGGTGAAGTTAAATATTTTTAGTTTGAATCAATCTATTGAATTATTTGTTTTAGGATTTAATAGTGGAGTGGAAACTAGAGAAGGAAACACAATGATTTGGATAATAGCCTTGGAAATTAGATGTATTCAAGTAAAATGTTTTTGGAAACAAGGACATGAAGAGCCTCGATAAGGAAGTTAGAGAATGGATTATATGATTCCACCATGGAGTGGGTTATCATAGAAGTGTTTTTAGAGTGAAAAAATAGGGTATTTTTTTCCTTATGATATTTTCCACTAAAGTAGTGTTGGTCGTGTGTCCAGATAAGACATTTAGAGAGGTTGTTTTATGACCTCATAGTTAGTTAGGGGTCATAGATCGAGAGAAAATCAAACATCAGAGGTAGGACCTATATTTTTTATCCGGTATATGATTTAATGTGTTGTTTGAGGTATTGCATGAGATAAAAAATAGTGGGGGTGATGAATCACCCTGAGTGTGGTTCTACATATAGTATAAACATTAGGCGGTCAATCTTTTGGTTAGCTACACATGATTATGATAATAAACACAAATATTTATTGAGAACGATCTCATGAGTGTGTTAGATTCTGGTTTTTTATGATTTTATTTGTAAAATAGTTGTGTATAAGATACATAGATTTACCAGGACACAGTTGAGGTTGAGAATTAAATATGATGTAGGATAGTGAAAAAGGTTACTGATGGCTATGTTTGGAATACCAGTGTGTAGGGTATTTTTAAGGATGGATGGATGTGTTACTATAGATATATCGGGCAGTTTTTATAAAGTTAGGAAGAATAAGTGATCTATATGGTGGAGAGTATACATATAATAGATTGGTTGGTATAAAATGGGTATTTTAGGTGACCAAGGAAGTGATAAATGTGTTCAAAATCATCTTAGTATTTTGGGAGTATAGTGAATGTGACACCTTGGTTTGGAGTAAGAGTTTGTTTGTGTTTGTTTAAGATTGTTTAAAGATAACTTATCACATAATGGGATGTTTTTAATGTCATGGGTATTCAAGGGTTTTGGGATAGTCTAGGGAATGATTCTCAAACACATTATTGGGTTTAGCGGATTAATTTTTACTAAATTCTTTGTTTTTTATATTTTTAAATATCCATGTTGATTTTGGACATTTTATTTTCATTTTTATAAAATTTTAGGTGTGATATTTTGTTGTATAATTTGGTTTTTTTACCTAGAGAATTATTTTTAATGAAATTTGGAAAGGTCTGGAACATAAAGTAAATATTTTATCATGTAGGAATAATTATATAGTTTGAGAAAAATTCATGTTTAAACATAAAGGTAATGGTCTTCCAACATAAAATTAACCATGTAACAGTTTTTGAAAATAAAATGTAACACACTTACTTCAGTAATCTAGAGTGAGTGGATATTTTATTACAATGTTATAGAATATGTAGATCACAATTCACAACATATGTTGGTTTAGCTGCCTTGATAACTAGATATAAAAATGAACATTACCTTATATTGGAAACTTAATATACATTAACAAAATATAAGAAAACTTATTTATTTCTCCTTCAAATTCTATATGTCTCATGTGGTATTCTTAATATTTTAATGGGGAAATAGAAAAAATATAAGGTGGTCAACTCAAATGCTCAATAAGCGGTAACATATTGTCGAATCTATTATAGCATAAGTATAAAATAAATAAATATCGTAGGAATAAATATAATGAAAACGGTCATATAAAAGAAATTGGGAGAATAATATATCCATAAAAGAAATGAATATAAATAACCACATATATATAAAAAATTATCTTATAGTGATGGAAATGTTAGTAATTCTTAATTCTGAACATTATATGTAACACCCCAAGATTTTATGAGAAATATTCTTTTTAATTTATTTGATGTCTTGTGTTGCACACAATTTCAAGTTATTTCGAATAAAATTTATTTTACACAACAATAAGTATAGGTTTTGATCAATGTATAAATGAAATATATTTGGATTATGTTATACGCAACACTAAAGGAATCTTTCACTACACACAACCCTGACTTGGCTTGCATTACACGCGAGAGCGACCTTCCTCGATAGCGTGGGTTGTACGCAATACCGAGTTTCACTAAATGATATATTATTATAATATTATAATGAACTAGCTGTTATGAATAAAATTAACTAAATTTTTAATTTTATAACATTTTCATTCATTTTACACATTTTCTAGATCATGGTATGGGAACAAAATAATTTTTTCGGGTAAAATAAATTTTCTTTTTCAAAAATGCAGTTTTGCCGCATTTTGATGGAGCACCCATTTTAAATCTAGATTGTAAAATTATAAGTTTAATTTTACAAAATAAGATTCTTCTTTGGAATAAAGATATAAAAATTTATTTTGGATAAATTTTTGATATTTTTCTGATAAGTTTCTTATTTTGATGAATAGTAAAAATACGATAAATTTTAATTGAAAACAACTTTCTTCATTAAAATAATATATATGGTTAAAATATATTATTGAATGGTTTTAAAGAATAAATTGAATATATTTTTACCATTTAATATAATTTATGTCATTATCATTAATTTTACATTGAATTCATAGGTAAAAACAGTTCAATCTTTTGCAATGTTTTAAATTTTAAAACCCGTTTTCTCAACAACGGAATTAATTTTAAATTAATTTCTGCAAATTCTGTGTCTTGAATTTGGAAAAATGGATTCCATATTTGGAATTAGTAGGTTTATATTATGTTAACAGGCTACTTTTATTTTTGGGCATTATGAATAGTAACTACGGTAAATTTTATTTACCATAGTTAAAGGTAAATAGGGTAATTAAGGGTAAATATAATATTATAAAATTACCCTAAGACTTATATTAATATAATTATATGATTATATTTAGTCCTAAAATATTCTTGGGTATAAATGGTATCTATTGGAACCCACTTGTTTGTGATTAAGACCTTTTATTTATTTTATTTAATGGAAAGTGAAATATGTCTCACTCAAACTTTAATAATTAAAGTATTTTTAATATAAGGTTATACAGAATATAAATTCAAATATAAATGAAAATTTGAAAGATAACTTTTTTTATTTATCATGGTAATTTATTTTTAATATTTAATAAATATTTAATTATCTTAATAGCTTATACATTAATGATGCAGAAATTATTTACTTAGTGAAAAATCAATAATATAGTTTTTATTAAAGTAATAATACCCATAAAAAGGCTAAAACACTTCACTAAAACTTATTGGTCGAGTATAAAAATACCATAAGCATCCAAGGGTCGACTTGGGGACCATTTGGAGTCATATAAAAGAGATTATGACATTTCTATTATATTATTTTTAATAATTTCAAAGTGGTCAACTTCATAATTTAATAAATATAACAATTTAAATATTCTGGTTTTCAGATGATAAATTCTATGAAAAGTATTATTTTGAAATATATTAGATATATCTTCATCATAGTATTTTCTTTTTAATGTTTATGTAAAAAATAAGTATATTAAATAATTAAACAAAAATGTTGTAGTAATTATTTTATTAATAGAAATATCAAATAAATGGATTTAAAAATATTTAAATAAATATTATATGAATTAATTAATGTTATCCACGAATTTTTTGGATTATTATAACATTTTAGGAATCTATTAAATATTTTGGTACTAATATATCTACTGTGTGGATTTTATTTAAATTCAAATAATTGAATAGCTTCAAAATTGACACTATTGATATTTTATAAAAATAACATATTATTAAATTGTTTAAAAATCACAAAAATATTTAAAAATAAAAAATTGAAAATTATATGGTCTAAAATGTAATAATCCATCAAAAATATGGAAAATTCACAACACATAAGTAAGTATTTATAACAATTTAAAAATTAGAATATTATTACCACAAATAAATTTAAATAGATTAAATAAGGATAAATCAATTTGATAAGGTTTAAAATAAATACCAAACATGTATAAATTTTATCAGTTGATGAGATTACAACCCTATATAATCTCATCATATAATTTGAATCATTTTGGATGTTTTTATGTGGGTTTTGTGTATATTATAAATTGATATTTTAGAGGTTTCCAAAAGTGCCCCTCCCCTGCTTTATAAAAGAGCACCTCTTCCCTTTCCTCTTCACAACATTTTGAGCATTAAAGCTTGGAAAAACCCTATCCATTTATATCCTCCACTTCCCTTGAAACCTATTAGAGGTCCTGGTATTCTACAAAAACCAACTTTAGTGCTCTAAGAGGTGGTTAAGAATAGGCGCGTCGTGGAAGAGCTAATATCCTTTACCGGTTCGTTAAAATTTATTTCTTCTTCTACTTACTCTTATTTATATATTTAATTATAAATTAATAACATCAGTATCACTCATATATGGATATGTTATTATAATTATGAAAAAACCCAATTTCACCTTCTATACATCCTACGAAAAATAAAATCACCGCGTGTCCATACGTACGGCTTACCGTCTCCACGCTATGGTGTAATCTATTTTTCCAACACCACCTTACTAAGACTGGTATAATGGTGTAAATAATAACTATATATTATTATTATGACATGATATTAATTCTGAGATATTATATCATCCACTCCAATTCCATTCAATAATTATGGTAACGATATCATCGCTCATACGTACGTACGGATTACCGTCTCCACAACGCGATGAGATTCATTCTCCTTGTTAACCATTCAAGAATTATTATAAAGTATATATAATGAATAATAATGAAATATATGACATAATAATTATACTAGATTTATGTTTATATATATATTTCATCTACTTACTTCCATTCAAGTCAATAAGGAAAGGAAAACATCGTTCATGCGTACGTACGACCTACCATCTCCATGAACAATGTATTTAATTTCATTTATATATCTATTATATATATATATACTGAATATATATGATATATAAATCATTTTTGACATTCTGTAAGTAATGAAATCCTGATATAAGTAATAATATCAAGAACAAAAAGTCCAAACACGTACGATAAATGAAACGATTATTACCTAAAATGTTGCTTTAACATGGAATTGACAAATGAACGAATAATATAAAGACCTAAGTGAATAATATATGATATAATAAATATTATAATGGTTATTTTACAAGTTAAAAATATTTTCAAAGCCACTATATAGGAGTTTCAGACACATACAAGAGAAATCAGACCTAAGGTAAGGGATTATTTTGTGTCACTTTTATTTCTGTGAGACATATGCCTTAATCACCACCTATTTATTTTGTATGGTGTTTGTTCATCCCATGAATGTTTTATGATTTTTATTAAGAAGAATATTATATTTACATATTCATGTAATTTTTCTTATTTTATGACATGTATGATTCCACCAATTATAAATGGTAAGGGATAACTTTTCCAATCTCACTTTATTCGAGATTGTTTATTTGTAAGTATCTACTGGGGATATATTTATCATCCACGTCTATGTTTTCTAAAAATGTTTTCAGAAAATGTTAACTATTCTTCCATGTATGTTTAAAATCATTTTTACCCTTTGTTGACTTTTACCACATGATATGGAAGGAATCTTTTGTCATTTTTAGTACGAGATACTTTTTGATTTTTCTGGAAAAAGTATGAGAAGAATGTTTTTTTAACTTATAGGGAATTATCATATTTTTATGGTTTCATATCTCCTTATTTCCATGAATATTCCTCTACAATATTTCATAATTATTTTCAAAAAAAATCTTTTCTTTTAAAATTGCACGACATTTTGAGAAAAGAAAATGATTTTGAAGAACAAATGATATTTTCCACAAGAACTAAGTTCAAGTGTTTTATCAAAATTATTTTTCCATCTAAGATAATATAGGGTTATATTTTTATCCTTATTATTACATTAATTTGATTATGTTATGATGGAATTATTTTTATGAAGTCCTTTTATCTTACATGGATTATGTTATGATAGCATGATGTTTAAGAATCCCATTCTATTACATGTGTTATGCTATGATGTATTATTTATGATTTTGTGGCACACATAAGAATGGTTTAATTATGAGATGGGTTAGACCTCTATATCCCTAAAATTCATTGGGTAAATATTTATATCTCAAGAGATAGACATGGCTGGAATGGAAAGTAAATATTGTTTAGTAATACAGGGCTGGAACATCATGTAAACTCAGTTCAGTAATGGACTTTGTCACTATGATGGTCTTGGAAGCAATGCCTTGGATACTATGGAAATCATATCATGTGCTTAATGGTTTGAAATAATTACATGTTTTATTCCCATGCAATTTTTTCATGATTAATGTTTCTTTATGATCTATGCCTTATGTACTGCCAAGATTTATGTCTTTGCTCAAGATTTTGATGTTTTATGTTCATGTTTTTATGTTCAAATGTATATGGTTTGTTTTATTTTCTCCATGTTTACCCTTACTGAGCATTTGATCTCACCCTTTCTATTTTTTATTTTCCCCAGGATATAATGAAAGGTTTTAGGTAAGAATAAAAAGGTGAAGATATTTATGGGAGATATTGAAGATCTTTCAATTGGATTAAAAGATTATGTTACAATTTTCCAAAGACACTAAACTAATACATTATTAGGGTGTATATTTTTTTTATGTTTAAATTATTCAACAAAATTAATGTAATTTTCATATACTTCAATCATGGGCCATTAGAGTTGGTATCAGAGAAAAGGTTTGTTAACCTTTGGAAACTTGGATGTGAAATCTTTAGTGAGAACCCTAGAGATATTTTTGTGGTATATCTAGGGATTTCCCTAAGGTTAAGTATATGTATAGGTTATATTCCAAGAATTATGGTAAAGATCATAGAATTAATCATAATATGTTAGATATTGGATGTACTCCCCCTTTAATATATTGTTTTCCTAGCATGATTTTTGCCTCTCACACTATTCATTTTGGGTTTTGGATGATGGGTGGAACCCGAAGGAACCGTTTTGATCAATGTAATGGACAATTCAATGATTTTCCTCATGAAAATACCAATTTTATGGGAGATGGAGTGCAAAATCTTATTTCTATACTTACACAAGCTATGAATCATTCTGGACATCCAAATGAGCAGAGAAGGGAACAATATTCTATTAAGTCCTTCATGAGGCAATGCCTACCTTTTTTCAATCGGTCTTCTGATCTACATATTTATGAATAATAGATTAGTACCACTGAAAAGATATTTTACATACATCGCTATTCAGAACATGAAAAAAATTGGTTTTTTACGGTTTAGAAGGTGAAGCAGACCAGTGGCGGACTCTAATTAAGAATACAAGGACCCAAGATGAAATTGAATCCATGGAATGGGATGAGTAAAAGAACTTGTTTTTCAATAAGTAATTACATTGTATTCTTCAAACAAATATGGAAAAGGAGTTCTTTGATCTTAAGAAAAACGATGATGAATCTTTTGGTATATACGATGCGAATTTTTCAAGACTTGCAAGGTATGTATATGGCTTTATCATCCAAAGTGAAAGTAAAGTTGATCGATTATTCAGTGGCTTAAAACCAAGTCTTTTAAGGGAATTAGCTACAAGAGACATCAGTGGCTATGAAGAAATTGTGTGTCTTGCTATCAAGGTAGAATGGGAAGTTGGTGTTACATATCCATCTCATGGTTTTGACAAGAAACGAAAGATGGAGTTCAAGGAAAAATCTCAAAACAATGGTGAAAAGAAGACGAATGTTTCTTTATTCTCAATGTGTGGAAAGAAGCATGGTGGATATTATCTTAAATGGATTATAAAATGTTTTATGTGTGGAAAATAAGGTCATCGAGTAGCTGAGTGTCGAAGTAATGGAAAAAGGTTAGCTAATGATGTGAATAGATAAAATACTACAGAGAACGCACCACCTACACTCCAATGATACAAGTGCAAGGAAATGGGGAATTATGTTAACTAATTTCCTAATACAAGGGTTAATGATGATCGATATCAATAACCTCTTAAGGAAAAGGACAAAGGGAAGTCACATGTGATCACTATTGGTGATTTTGAGTATGACAACGATGTGGTGGAATGATGAAATGTTTATGTAACGAGATTCCAAAATAATGTTGGGGAATCTCATTTATAGTATCGTGGAATATTGTAATATCTATATATTGGTTTATTGTGGTTCTCAAAAATTTTATGGTTCCAGTAACCGTGAAAAGTGATTGAAATATTTTTGGAATACGGATGATATGTTCATAATGGAGGGATAATGAGAAAATAATAAGTTTGATAGTAGTAATGAGCTCATGATGGGTATAAGGAAAAAGTGATATCATGGTTTGAGTATATAGAATTTTTGGTATTTTTGTATGTGAAAAGAGTTAACATTTTAAGGAATTTATATTTTCAATAAGGTTCTATGGTAATTCATGTTTGAAGAGAATACATGATTAAGGTATTCACATGTTTGCAATGTGATCAAAAAGATATATTTGATGATATATGGGGGATAAATGGTTGTATTGACATTCTTGGTAGATTAATTTTCTAGTAATAATTTTGTTTATACTATGAGATTGGATAGAAGTATTTTGGATAAGCCTAAAGATTGTAATGGAGTAATTTGGACATCAGATAGTATTGTTTAAGGCTAGAACATTTTTTCGATATTATTTCTGGAATTTAGAATAATATAGTTTTAGAAAAAGGACATCTTGCATGACAGGCGAAAACCCGTCACATCGGACAAGGTTGTGGGAATTGATGTAAAGACCCGTAAATTTAAAGTAAATTTTTTTCATAAATTCTCTGGGATTTTACGAGTACGCAGTTTCTAACGGAACCTGATTCTGAGGCCTGGAGTGCCCGAAATCAATTTCCAAAATTTATCTCGGGTACGTTCAGTGAACGAATGAGCGGATTTTTCTATCTTTTGAACCGGTGCTTGGAATTGAAATCTGAGGGCACCGATGGAACTGTAGCACTGAAAATTTCTCAAGAGGTCCTTTCCAAAAGGTGCGTTTTCTAAGGAGGAGTTGTTAAAAATTGAGGATTAAATGTGAAAGAAATAAAATTGTGGTAAAATTTTCTTTTCTTTATCTAAGAGGTTATATCCTACGTGTGGGAGTTGGGGTGGGACCCACTGGTTCCTAATTAATCTTGTTAGGATATTTGTGAGGTGGTGCTCACACGATCCCCACCCCTTCACATTCCTTTAACTCCTCTAACCCCCCTCTTTAAGTTGGTATCCTTAATTGTGTAACTCTCCCCTCTCTCTTCTTTAATCATGCCAACACACATAATCAATTAAGTGAGTTATGTGTTTGAATTTTAAAATTGAAATGCATGGCTTGATGTAATAAAATAAGATAATCCTTATATTATTTTGGGGTTAGTGGTGGTGTGAAGATATTGGGGAGAGAGATCTCTTTTCTCTTGGGAAGAACTTCATCCTCCCATGAGGAGCTTCAATCCTTCCGCTAAGAACTTCATCTCTTCAACGAAGAATGACTCAGCGACTCTGGTTTCTCCATCCCCTTCCCCCTCCATGAAAACAGAAGAGACACCGACATGGGAGTTCTCTAATGATGTGCAATCATCTTCTTCTATCCGTGATAAAAGAGAAGACCATGTCTCCTCGGACGCTCTCCGTCGACGTCTACAAAACCTCACCCCACAACGCCATTTTTTTACGGCGCTTGACAACCGCAAATTACTTTGAGAGGTAGGGGTTATCTTCGGTCATGTTTAATTTAATCTTCTTCGTTGATTATTTTTGGTCGAATGTTACCAACGTAACGGGAGGAGATTGGACCACAAAAACATGGCTGATTTCTCCTCCCCATTTCCTTGTTGATTTACGTTGACGATCGAAGTGAAGGCGGCACGGTGCCGTTGCACCACGCGGGGAAGAAGTGAACTGTGGCAGGAGTGGGCTGTGGTGGTGGAGCGCGGCGCCGTCGCGCCGCGCCGGTGAAGTCGAAGGAACTGTGGCCAGAGCGGGCTGTGATGGTGGTGCACGGTGTCATCACGCCATGCCGGAGAACCCGAGGGAGGCCGCGGCCAGGGCGGGCCGTGGTAGTGGGGCGCGTCGTCTTCGCGCCGCACCGGTCGGGGAAGAGCTACGACCTTAGGGAATGCCGGTTCAGCAGGGGGTGGCTGACCAAGCCAGCCGCTGGCGCTCCAGGAGGCGGGACCCTCGTAGGTCCCGTGGTAGCACAAACCGGCAAGCCATTAAGTCCGTCCATTTATAGACAAACCGGGGGGGCGTAACCCCCGGTACAACCTAAGGCGGACCCCACCAAGGGGGGCACCTTTTTAAAAAACAAAGGGGGTCGAGCCCCCCCCCCCCCCCCCTTCGCACCCCGCACGGCCGCGAGCCGAGCCGCGGCCGGCCGTGGGCCGGGATGCGCCCAGGTGGGCCGTTCCGTGCCCTATGGGTCAGGGCCTTTCCAAGCCGGGTCGGGCCGACCTCGGGGGTATCGGGCCGGGTCGGACCAGGCCCAAACCCCCTATTTTAAGACATATTCTTTCAAACACCCATATCATGGGCTATGGACCTCTGATCGATGCACCGTCAGTTGGGTTGGGATCCTTGTATCGAGATGGTCGTTTATGTATATTACACTCAAGATTTTGGCAAAGTTTGGGTATATCCGGGTTGGTTCGAACCCAAAACCAACCAGGCCCTTGGAGCAGAAACACTTATAACATAACGACCGGATGTCCAAATGACTTGCCATCGGTCACGTTGTTTTCCTCCTAGTGAGATGGTTCTTTTGGATTACTCTTCTTGAGGTTTTGATGTGTCTGGAGTACGGTCGGGTTGGTTTTAATTTAAAAACCAACCAGGCCCCTGGGATGAAAAAGCCAATAACTCTCAGATCGGGCGTCCGATTGACGCACTGTCTGTCGCGTTGAGTTCCTACTGAAGAGGCGGAACTTTGTGATACATAAACTTTGAACTTCGTGACATTTGATGTATTGAACCCTTGGCTCGTGGAGTGGACCCTCCTGGAATCGAATGTGCTGTGTGCGGGAACCCAAGATCTGGCTGCGACTGTGACGATGATGATGAATGTAGTAGGATCTTACGTGGGTTTGGAAGTGAGGATGAATGTACATGGATCGTCTGTGGGTTTTTCATCGATAGTTACTGTACTTGGATCCTACGTGGGTTCGGCAGTGATGAATTCTGTACTTGGATCCTATGTGGGTTCGGTAGGGGGGACGATTCAGAGGTTACATCTATCATCTCCACCCCTCTTCTTGAGTAGTATACCTATGTGATCTGAGTCTTGACTTTCAATAATTATCTTCGATATGATTGACCTGCTTTCCTGGGTGGATTGGGTTGTTCTTTCTTATGTGGATTGGGTTGCACTTTCCTGTGTGGACTGGGTTGAACTTGGGCTCAGAAGTTGGAGACGAACTGGAATTGATGACTAAGGTATATGTATGGGCATATACCTAAGTAGAGTTGTTTAATACTTCATGTTTGTATCCTTCCTTTTTGGTTTATCCTTTGTGGATTTTAAGAGACTTTTGGGGTTCTTGGGGTCCCTACGGAGTATCATATACTCACCCCTACAAGGGCTATGCCCGCACTATGTTGTATTGGTTGCAGACGACGGACAACGATGATCTTCATTGAGGCCTGAGGAGCGGGATGGTACCCGGAGGTGGACTATCAGGTGGGACGTACACAGAGTGGATGGCCGAACTCGGGGAGCTGACGATATTATCTATACTTACCCTTCAGGTGGGAGTTCCGGAGGACGTCTTGGTGGTTGTTGCTTACTTTTCAGCTGTTGTACTTTCTTTCCTCAGTTGTACTGTACTTTTAGATGCGTTTGTATACTGGCCCATTTACTTTTCAGCACTTACTTTTGTACTCAGTTTACTTAGAGTTTACTTCATCTTGTGTACTCTATGGTGTTTGTTTTCTTATATAAAGGCAATTCCTTCCCTTTTATCGGGATTTACACCTTTGGTGCTAGGAACCTGCCCCTGGCCTATGCAAGGTGGGATTGGGGAGTCAGAGTATGGACCCCGAGGATGGATCGTGAAAAATTGGTATCAGATCAGTTAGCCTCTTTGTAGATATCCTTCGTGGATAGAGATGGGGAAGCCTTTCTACAGTCACTCCTCCACTAATTCAGTGGGTTAGAGAGGCACAGCGAGGGGACGTTGACTGTGAGACGTGACATGCACAGATATCCTCAGGACAGGCACCTGATGGATTCTTTGTAGGATGAGAGCACGTCGTCCTTCTCAGAGGACGTACCATGGTACCAGTTGCATTACAGGAGGAGGTTTTGAGAGATTTTCACACCTCCCCATTAGCGGTACATCTAGGAGTGGCGAAGAAGTACCAGGATATCAGACGACAACACTGGTGGCCGGGTATGAATGAGGTTGTGGTAGAGTTCGTTTCATGATGCCTCACCTGCCAGCAGGTGAAGGCGGAGCACTAGGTACCAGCAGGCTTGGTATAACCCTTTGAGGTCCCAGTGTGGAAGTGGGATGGGATATCTATAGATTTCATGACTGAGCTTCCACGTACTTCCAGAGGACACGACTCCATCTGGGTGATCGTGGACCGACTCACCAAATCGGCCCAATTCTTACCCATCGGAGAGCAGGGCTCAATGGAGTGCTTGGGACTCCTCTACGTTCCGGAGATCGTACGACTTCATGGTGTGACATCGACTATCATCTCCGATCTATATGCTCGCTTTACTTCTCGGCTTTGGAAGGGGTTGCAGGAGGCATTTGGGATGCAGCTACGCATGAGCACCGCCTTTCACCCACAGACGGATGGTCAGACGGAGAGGACCATTTAGACTCTCGAGGACATGCTTCATGCATGTGTCCTCAACTTTTGTCGTAGCTGGGAGGATCATCTTCCTTTAGTGGAGTTTACGTACAACAACAGCCACCACTCCACCATCGGGATGGCACCATATGAGGCGTTGTACGGCTGACCTTGCAGATCACCTCTGTGCTGGAAAGACCATGGGGAGTCAGCACTTATAGGACCAGAGATGGTCCAGGCCACGACGGAGAAAGTACAGATCATTTAGGAGCGGATGAGGACTGCTCAGAGCAGACAGAAGTCCTATTCTGATAGAAGGTAGATACTACTAGAGTTCGAGGATGACGACCACGTTTTCTTACGGGTCTCACCTCGACGTGGATTACAGATATTTTTCCGGGGTGGAAAGTTATCTCCATTCTTCATCGGACCATTCCAGGTTCTCAGAAGGATATGCGAGGTTGCTTATTTCCTGGCTCTTCCACCTCAGTTACACCGGGTGCACGACGTCTTCCGGGTATCTCAGCTGCGGAGGTACATGCACGACCCGATGCATAACATTGATCACGGGGAGCTGGACAACGATGATGGGGTCACTTTTGTGGAGGTCTCAGTAGAGATCGAGGATCGACAAGAACGGTTCCTACGTGGATGTTCAATTACTCTAGTGCAATCAGGTGGCAGCACGAGAACCTCAATTAGATCATATAGGAGCGGGAGGCTCAGATGTGTGCACAGTACCCTCACTTGTTTCCCTAGTTTATGATGTAGCTTTACGGGGACATAAAGACATGAGGTGGGAGTAATGTAAATCCCCGTATATTTCAAGGAATTTTTTTTATTAAATTTTCTGGGATTTTACGAGTACGCAGTTTCTGACGGCACCTGATTCAGAGGCCCGGAGTGCCCGGAATCAACTTTCGAAGTTTAGCTCGGGTACGTTCAGTGAACGAACGAGCGGGTTTTTCTATCTTTTGAACCGGTGCTCAGAATTAAAATACAAGGGCATAGATGGAACCGAAGCCCCAGTAATTACTCAAGAGGACCTTTCCCGAAGGTGTGTTTTCTCGGGAGGAGTTGATAAAAGTTGAGGATTAAATGTGAAGTAAATAAAATTGTGGTACAATTTTATTTTCTTTATCTAAGAGGTTATATCCAAAGTGTGGGAGTTGGGGTGGGACCCACTGGTTCCTAACTACTCTTTTTAGGATATTTATGAGGTGGGGCCCACACGATCCCCACCCCTTCACATTCCTTTAACTCCTCTAACCCCCCTCTTTTAGTTGGTATCCTTAATTGTGTAACTCTCCCCTCTCTCCTCTTTAATCATGCCAACACACTTAATATATCAAGTGAGTTATGTGTTTGAATTTTAAAATAGAAATTCATGGCTTGATGTAATAAAATAAGATAAGTATTATTTTATTTAGGGGTTAGTGGTGGTGTGAAGATATTGGGGAGAGAGATCTCTTTTATCTTGGGAAGAACTTCATCCTCCTGCGAAGAGCTTCAATCCTTCCACAAATAATGCCATCTCTTCAACGAAGAATGACTCAAGGACATCGTTTTCTCCATCTCCTTCCCCCTCCATGACAAGGGAAGATACACCGACACATGAGTTCTCCAACGATGTGCAATCATCTTCTTCTCTCCGTGATAAAAGAGAAGATGACCTCTCCTAGGACGGTCTCCGTCGACGTCTACAGAACCTCACCCCGCGACGTCATTTTTTTTTTGAGGTGCTTGACAACCGCGAATTAATTTGCATGGTAGGGGTTATCTTCATTCGTGTTTAATTTAATATTCATCATTTCTTATTTTTGGGTGAATGTTACCAATGTAACGGGAGGAGATTGGACCGCACAAACATAGCTGATTTCTCGTCCCCGTTTCCTTGTTGATTTACGTTGATGATCGAAGCGAAGGCGGCGCGGTGCCGCTGCACCGCTCAGGGAAAAAGAGAACCATGGCCGGAGCGGGCCATGGCGGTGGAGCACGGTGCCGTCGCACCGTGTCGGTGAAGCCAAAGGAACCGCGGTCGGAGCGGGCCATGGTGGTGGGGCACGGCGTCGTCGCGCCGTGCCGGAGAACCCGAGAGAGGTCGCGGCTGGGGAGGGCCGCGGCGGAGGGGCGGGGTGTCGTCACGCCGCGCTGGTTGGGGAAGTGACCTGGCCTTAGGCCTTGGAGGTTCAGCAGGGGCAGCCAGCCAAGCCGTTCGCCGGTGCTCTAGGAGGCGGGACCCCTGCGGGTCCCTCGGCGGTACAAATCGGCTAGCCATTATGGTCGGTCGTTTCCGGAGAAACCGGGGGCGTAACCCCTAGTACAGGCTAGGGAGGACCCCACCAAGGGGGGAGCCATTTTCAAAAACAAAGCCCCCGCCCCTCCCACTTCGCACCCCGCTCGGTCGCGAGTTGAGCCGTGGCCGGCCTCCGAGCCGGGCTGCAAGGCGCGCCTAGCCGTGGGTCGGGTCGCGCCCAGGCGGGCCGGGTCGTGCCCCGCCGAGACAGGTTGCGCCCGCTGGGCCGAGCCATACCCAAATGGGCTGGACCCAGACCTGGGTCAAGTCGAACCGGTTCGGGCCGACCCAGGGAGTATCGGGTTGGGTCGGACCGGGCCCGAACCCCCTCTTTTCGGATAGATTTGTTCAAATGCCCATATCTTCGGCTAAGGACCTCCGATCGATGCACCGTCAGTTGCTTTGGGATACTTGGATCGAGTCGGTCGTTTAGGTATAATAAACTCATTCTTTTGGTAAATTTTGGGTATGGGTAGGTTGGTTCTAACCCGAAACTAACCGGGCCCTTGAAGCGAAAACGCTTATAACTTAACGACCAGACGTCCAAATGACGTGTCCTCAGTCAAGTTTTCTTCCTCTCAGTGATACAGTTCTTTTGGATTACTCCACTTGAGGTTTGGATGGAGATGGAGTAATGTCGGGTTGGTCTTAATTTAAAAACCAACCGGGCCCCTAGGATGAAAAAGCCAATAACTCTCAGACCGGGCGTCTGATTGACGCGTCGTCTATCATGTTGAGTTACTATTGATGAGACAAAACTTTTTGATATATCAACTCTGGACTTCGTGAGAGTTTATGTATTGACCCCCTTGGCTCGTGGAGCGAACCCTCCCGGAATCGAGCATGCTATGTCCGGGAACACTAGAGCTAGCTCCGACTATGACGACGATGACGACTGTACTAGGATCCTATGTTGGTTCGGCAGCGAGGAAGACTGTACTTGGATCCTCCGTGGGTTCTCCAATGATGGTTACTGTACTCGGATCCTACGTGGGTTCGATAGTGATGACTTCTGTACTTGGATCATATGTGGGTTTGGCAGGGGGGATGATTCAGAGGTTACATCTATCATCTCCACCCCACTTTGTGAGTAGTATACCTTTGTGAGCTGAGTCTTGAATTTCAATCATTATATTTGATATGATTGACTTTCTTTCTTGTGTGGATTGGGTTTTTCATTCCTCTGTGGATTGGGTTGTGCTTTCCTGTGTGGATTGGGTTGCACTTTCTTGTGTGGACTGGGTTGAACTTCGGCTCAGAATTTGGAGCTGAACTGGAATTGATGACTTAGGTATATGTATGGGCATATACCTAAGTAGAGTTGTTTGATACTTCGCGTTTGTATCCTCTCTTTTTGGTTTATCCTTTTTGGATTCTGAGATACCTTCGGGGGTCTCGGAGTCCCTACTGAGTATCGTATACTCACCCCTGCCTGGGCTATGCCCGTACTACGCTGTGTTGGTTGCAGACGACGGACATCACTGATCTTTGTTGAGGCCTGAGGAGCGGGACAGTACCCGAAGGTGGACTATCCGGCGGGACGTACACGGAGTGGACGACCGGTCTTGAGGATCCGACGAGAATATATATACTCACCCTTCAGGTGGGAGTTATGGAGGACGTCATGGTGGTTGCTGCTAACTTTTCATATGTTGTACTTTCTTTCCTCAGTTGTACTGTACTTTCAGTTGGGTTTGTTTACTGGCCCATTTAATTTTCAACACTTACTTTTATACTTAGTTTACTTAGAGTTTACTTCATCTTGTGTACTTTATGGTGTTTTTTTTCTTATATAAAGGAAATTCCTTCCCTTTTATCGGGATTTACGCCTTTGGAGCTAGTCTCCAGCCCCTGGCCTATGGAAGGCGGGCTTGGGGTAGTCACGGTATGGGGCCCGAGGATGGTTCGTGCCAATTGAACCCACAACTGAAGTGTGAAAGGCCTTTATCGCCTACCAATGGCCTACAGGAAGTCCCTAGTTAGTAGATTCTAGTTTTATTTTATTAAGCGGTATGATAAATGAAGTATAAGTCCATTTTTGGAACCATATACGATTAATATCACCATATACGGACTTCTATATATTTAATAACTTTTTCTAACCTTATGTTTGATGCAAATGGAATGATCTATCATTCTATCGCATGATCTGATAACACCTCACGAATGAAAAATTCAACTTTATTTCTGTAAGAGATGAAGTAGAATTTTTTCAAGGAACGAACAACGGTGATATTGTACCAAAATCATGTAAGTATTTCTTTTAATTCATCATATTTAGGGAAATGATCCTGAAAACCAAAAATGTTGTCCTAGTGCCCTCGTATCTGATGAATTTGATGGTACCTTAGATCATCACAAATTTATTGATTTGTGATTGTTTTCTTTTTCATAGCCATGTCATTTACCACTCTTAATCATAATTTGATGGTTATATTTATCGTCTATATCAATGTTTTCACCTATGTTCCCCTATGTGGAAACCCAGTGATGAGTTAATCTGGGTAACCGTTATGTTTCATACTTTACTTTTTAAAATTATGTTTTAGTAATCCTTTTTACGATGTGGGTTTCCATGAAAGAAACATTCAAGTATAAACCCATTTATAACCCCTACTAATTTCTAGGTTGAAATTCATTTTAAGGGGGGTAGAATGTAACACCCTGAGATTTTATGAGAAATATTATTTTTAATTTATTTGATGTCTTGTGTTGCACACAATTTCAAGTTCATTCGAATAAAATTCATTTTACACAACACTAAGTATAGATTTTGATCAATGTATAAATGAACTATATTTTGATTATGTTATACGCAACACCAAAGGATGCTTGCACTACACGCAACCCTGACTTGGCTTGCCTTTCACGCAAGAGTGACCTTCCTCGATAGCGTGTGTTGTACACAATACCGAGTTTCACTAAACGATATATTATTATAATATTATTATGAACTAGACATTATGAATTTTATTAACTAAATTTTTAATTTTATAACATTATCATTCATCTTACATAATTTCTAGATCATTTTATGTGAACAAAATAAATTTTTCTGGTAAAATAAGTATTTTTCAAAAAATGCAGTTTTGCCGCCTTTTGATGGCGCACCCTTTTTAAATATAGTTTTTGACATGATTATAAGTTCAATTTGACAAAATAAAAATTTTCTTTTGAATCAGGATATAAAAATTTACTTTGGATAAATTTTTGATATTTTTCTGATAAGTTTCTTATTTTGAATAATAGTAAAAATACGCTAAATTTTAATTGGAAATTTTTTTTTTCAGAAAAATAACTTATAGGGTTACAATATATTATTGAATGGTTTTAAAGTATAAAAAGATTCTATTTTTACCATTTAATATAATTTATGTCATTATAATTAATTTTACATTTAATTCATAGGTAAAATCATTTCATTCTTTTGTAATGTTTTAAATTTTAAAACCAGTTTTCTCAACAAAGGAATTAATTTTAAATTAATTTCTACAACTTCTATATCTTGAATTTGGAAAAATTGATTCCATATTTGGAATCAGTAGGTCCAATATATGTTAATATGCTACTTTTATTTTTGGGCATTATGAATAGTAACTACGATAGATTTTATTTACCATAGTTAAATGTAAATTGGGTAATTAATGGTAAATATAATATTATAAAATTACCCTAACTCTAATATTAATATAATTGGATGATTATATTTAGTCCAAAAATATAATTGGTTCGAAATGGTATCCATTGGATCCCACCTGTATGTGATTAAGACCTTTTGTTTATTTTATTTAAGGGAAATTGAAATATGTCTCACTCAAACTTTAATAATTAATGTTTTTTAAATATAAGGTTATACATAATATAAATTCGATTATAAATACTCATTTGAAAGATATATATTTTTTATTTATCATGGTAATTTATTTTTAATTTTTAAGAAATATTTAATTACCTTAATAGCTTATACATTAATGATGCAGAAATTATTTACTTAGTGAAAATCAATAATATTTTTTTTATTAAAGTAATAATACCCATCAAATGGCCCAAAAACTTGACCAAAACTTATTTGTCGAGTATATAAATACCATAATAATCCAAGGGTATACTTGGGAACTATTTGGTGCAATATAATAGAGATTACGACATTTATATTATTTTATTTTTAATAATGTCAAAGTTGTCCCCTACATAATTTAATAAATATAAAAATTTAAATGCTCTGATTTCCAGATGATAAATTCGAGTAAAAGTATTATTATGAAATATATCAGATATATATTCCTAATAGGATATTTTAATTTTTATGAAACAAATAATTATTTTAAATAATTAAACAAAAATGTTGTAGTAATTATTTTGTTAAGAGAAATATCAGATAAATGATTTTAAAAATATTAAAATAAATATTATATGAATTAATTAATGTTATCCATGATTTTTTTGGACGAATATGACATGTTGAAAATCTATTAAATATATTTTTTCTAATATATCTACTGTGTGGATTTTATTTAAATTCAAATAATTGAATAGTTCCAAAATTGACACTATTGATATTTTATAAAAATAACATATTATTAAATTGTTTAAAAATCACAAGAATATTTAAAAATTAAAATTTTAACAATATATGATCTAAAATGTAATAATTTTTCTAAATTATGGAAACTTCACAACACATAATTAAGTATTTATAAAAATTTAAAAATTAGATTTTAATACCACAAATAAATTTAAATAGATTAAATAATGATAAATCAAATTGATAAGGTTTAAAATAAATACCAAAAAATTATAAATTTTATTTGTTGATTATATTACAACCCTATATCATATCATATTCGAATTTGAGTCATTTAGGATGTTTTTAATTGGTCTTGTATTTTATTATAAATTAATATTTTAGAGGTTTCCAAAACTACCCATCTCCTCCTTTATAAAAGAGCACCTCCTCCTTCTTTTCTTCACAAGATTTTGAGCCTTCAAGCTCAGCCAAACCCTATACATTTCTATCCTCCACTTCCTAATAAACCTACTCTAGGTCCTGGTATTCTTCAAAGACCAGCTTTTGTTCCCTAAGAGGATATTAAGAAGAGGCCCATCGAGGAAGAGGTAATATCCTTTACTGATTCGTTCAAATTTATTTCTTCTTATACTTCCTCTTATTTATTTGGTTATTTATAAAGTAATAACATAAGTATCACTCATATAATTATATTTTATTATAAATATGAAACAACCCTATTTCACCTTCTATCCATCATACGAAAAATTAAATCACCGCACGTGCGTACATACGGCTTACCATCTACACGTCGTGGTTTAATCTGTTTTTCCAACACCACCTTACTTGGATTGGTATAATGGTGGAAATAATAACTATATATGATTATTATAACATGATACTTATTCTGAGATATTATATCATCCACTCTAATTCCATTCAATAATTATGGGAACGATATCATCGCTCGTGCGTACATACGGATTACCATCTCCACAACGCGACGAGATTCATTCTCCATTTTAACCATTAAAGAATGATTATAAAGTATATATAATGAATAATAATGAAATACGTGACATAATAATGCTACTGGATTTATGTATATATATATATATATATATTTCATCTACATACTTCCATTCAAGTCTATAAGGAAAGGAAAACAGTGTTAATGGGTACGTACGACCTATCATCTCCATGAATGGTGTATTTCATTTCATTTATATATATATTATATATATATATACACTGAATATATATGATATATAAATCATGTTTTACATTCTCGAAGTAATTAAATCATGATGTAAGTAATAATATCAAGATCAACAAGTCCAAAAACGTATGATAAATGAAACGATTATTACCCAAAACGTTGCTTTTACATGGTATTGACAAATGAATGAATAATATAAAAACCTAAGTAAATCATATATGATATCATAAATTATATTATTGTTCTTTTACAAGTTAATAATATTTTTAAACCCGCTATACATGAGTTTCGGACACTTACGGAAGAAATCAGACCTAAGTTAAGGGAGTATTTCGTCCCACTTTAATTTCTGTGAGACCTATGCTTTAATCACCACCTATTTCTTTTGTATGTTGTTTGTGCTTCCCATGAATGTTTTATGATTTTTATTTTGAAGGATATGATATTTAAATATTCATGTTGGTTTCCTTATTTTATGACACGTATGATTCCACAGATTATAAATGGTAAGGGATAACTTTTCCAATCTCACTTTATTCGAGACTGTTTATTTGTATGTATCTACTGGGGATATATTTATCATCCATGTCCATGTTTTAAAAAAATGTTTTCATAAAATGTTCACTATTATTCCATGTATGTTTAAATTCATTTTTACCCTTTTTTGAATTTTACCACATGATATGGAATCAATCTTTTTTCATTTTCAGTAGGAGATACTTTTTGACTTTTCCGGAAAAAGTACGAGAAGAATGTTTATTTAACTTATATGACACGATCAGATTTTTACGGTTTCATAAGGCTTTATTTCCGTGAAGCTTCCTCTAGGGGATTTCATAATTATTTTCTACAAAATTCTTATCTTTTAAAATTGCACGACATTTTGAGAAATGAAAATGATTTTGAAGAAGAAAGGATATTTTCCTCAAGAACTAAGTTCAAGTGTTTTATCAA
The DNA here is from genome assembly GCA_963277665.1 of Viscum album. NCBI lineage: Eukaryota > Viridiplantae > Streptophyta > Magnoliopsida > Santalales > Viscaceae > Viscum > Viscum album. Next base: position 2,077,553,225 of record OY728141.1, on the reverse strand, counting down.
AATTATTTTCCATCTAAGATGATATAGGGTTGTATTTATATCCATATTATTACCTTTATTTGATTAAGTTATGTTGTAATTATTTTTATGAAGTCCTTTTATCTTATATGGATTGTGTTATGATGGCATGATGTTGAATAATCCCATTCTATTACATGGGTTATGCTATGATGAATGATTTATGATTTTATAGAACACATAAGAATGGTTTAATTATGAGATGTGTGGGACCTATATATCCCTCCAATGCGTTGGGTAAATATTTATATCTCATGAGATAGACATGGATAGAACGGAAAGTACATCTGATTCAGTAATACAGGGCTGGAACGACAAGTAAACCCGGTTCAGTAATGGACTGTGTCCAATATGATGGTCTTGACAGTAATGTCTTGGCTAATATGGAAATAATATAATGAGCTTAATGGTTTCCACAATTCCATGTTTTATTTCCATGCCATTTTATCATGATTAATGTTTCTTTATTATCTATTCCTTATGTAATGACAATATTTATGTCATTGCTCAAGATTTTGATGTTTTATGTTCATGTTTTTATGTTCAAATGTATATGGTTTGTTTTATTTTATCCTTGTTTACCCATACTGATCATTTGTGATCACAATTTCTATGTTTTATTAGCCCCAGGATATAATGAAAGGTTTTAGGTAAGAAAAAAAAGGTGAAGATATTTATGGTAGATGTTGAATATATTTCACCAGGATTAGAGGATTATGTTCCAAGTTTTCAAAAACACTAAACTAATACAGTCTTTGGGTGTCAGTTTTTGTTATATTTAAAGTATTCTGCAAAAGTAATGTAATGTCCATGTACTTCAAGCTTGGGTCATTACATTATAAATATATCATTGATGCATTATGCCTAGACATAATATATAAATGTTAAGGACACTCACATTAACCCATCATAATTGTCTTATAAGACCTACTAGTTCAATAAGAGGCCATATAAATCTAATCCCCATCCATCACATAAAATTATAATTCATTCCATCAAATACTAAATGATTACATTGAATAATGGTCATGAAATATACAGTATAATGAATGGAATAATTTCTAAATAAGGTTTATCTAAATATATTATCCAATATAGTATATATGGTTATAAAAATGAAAATATTTTTCTCCAATTAAAAAATTAATAATAAGAACTATGTGGATACCTTTTCATACCTACAATATTACAATGGATTCACAAAAATTTAAAAAAGTACCCAGAGTAAGTGATGAATAAAAAATTATAGTTATTGCGTATTTTCAAATACTCGTATAGTTAATGTATTTAGGTTTGAATATATGTGTATTTAAAAATGTATGAATCAAATCAAAATATAGATATATATTTCATAATAGTTGTTAAAGATCATGTAAAATATCCAATGCATATCCTCTCAGAGTGACAAACTAGGTGTGAAGTTGGGTCCACTAATCGTGCACCAGTCTAAAGAATGGGTTAATACCCAAACATCCATTTTGAGGTTATAAACCTTTTGGTGAATATTCTCTACTCTTTCAATAACTTGTTTGTATACAAATAGAGATGTCATTTCTAGGTAATTCACACACACTTTATCATAATTTTAGGATGGTTTCATGGATACGAGATAGTTTACGCATTACAAAAGGTTATAAATGTGTTATAATGTTAGGGAATGGTGATATAACATTGAAAATATAATAATCAATTCACACTAGTAGAATACTAACCTATACCAACGGTTTGGAACCGTTGGTATAGGCCTCCAAACCGTTGGTATAGCCTATACCAACGGTTTGGAGAACCGTTGCGAAGTAAGCCGTTGGGATAGGTCTATACCAACGGTTTTCCCAAAACCGTTGGTATAGACCTATCCCAACGGTTTACAAAACCGTTGGTATAAGTAATATGAAAATCTATTCCAACGGATATAAAACCGTTGGTAAATGTATTTCAAAAAAAAAACATGTGCTGGGATTTGATCCCACGACCCCTTGTTCATAATCGAACGACTTAACCACTAAGCTAACGTCACTTTTGTAAACATAATTTCATAAATATATATATGTATTATCATAATTATTTAAAATTTAGATTTATATAATGTTCTCGGGTAGCAGACCTGGAAGAAATGAAAGAATCTATCCCAACGGTTCTCAAAACCGTTGGGATAGACCTATCCCAACGGTTCTCAAAACTGTTGGGATAGGTGGAAATTTCCTGGAGGGTGAAGGTTGGTTTTGGGGTGAGTTTTCCCAACGGTTCTCTCAAACCGTTGGGAAAGGGGGGGGTCTTTCCCAACGGTTTGGGAGAACCGTTGGGAAAGGGTCCTCAAAACCCACCTTTCCCAACGGTTCTCTCAAAACCGTTGGGAAAGGGGGGGTCTTTCCCAACGGTTTGGGAGAACCGTTGGGAAAGGTGGGTTTTGAGGACCCTTTCCCAACGGTTCTCCCAAACCGTTGGGAAAGACCCCCCCCTTTCCCAACGGTTTGAGAGAACCGTTGGGAAAGGTGGGTTTTGAGGACCCTTTCCCAACGGTTCTCCCAAACCGTTGGGAAAGACCCCCCTTTCCCAACGGTTTGGGAGAACCGTTGGGAAAGGGTATATATAAGTGTTGGGAAAGATCCGATTTCCAGTAGTGTCATATAAATTAATTATAGTAACATTTACAATTTATATAAAATATAATTAGAAATTATCCCAAATTAAAGGGAAAGAAGAGGTTATAAACCCTTTATTCAACAAAATCATAGCTTTAGAAAAGGTTATAATGAGAGAAAAAAGTAATATATCATTAAAAAATATTAAATGGATTAAAATAAAATGGAATTATAATCATGGAATAATATAAATAATAACATAAATTATATTATTACAAAATTATTTCAATTGAAAAGGAAAGAGAAGGATTTGAAACCCTTGCCTTGAAAAGCATCTTCTTAAATATTTAGATAAGAACCTGGAAACCATTGAAGCTTCTAGGAGATAATATTGAGTAATAAAAACATATGGCATTCATTATCAATGTATTTGGACTGAATAGGAATTAGAGAATGGGTTGGTATTTGGAGAAAAAGAGGGAGGATGATTTATTGATTTCTAAACATCGGCCAGAGAAATATTGGTTGTGGAAAATACAAAAACATTAGATTTCCCAAGGATTTAGAACATGTTTTTTGATATTTAGGACTTGAACAATTATATTTTAATAATATATAACCGACATCCATTTTTTAATTTTAATTTGATCATGTATGTTTCAATTTTCCAGATTTTTTTTTAAAAAAACCCTAATTTCAGACATAGACTATGGAATATTATTAATTAGTTTGTAAAATAATTTTACATCATCAAACAATATTATATTAATGAAATGACTTAATTTATGTCATTTATTCACTTATAATAATTATTACATCATTATTACATCATAATTGTGTTAAAATACTTATTGTATATGCTTACTGTATTTTACTATTTAGTGAAACAATTGATTGTCTCTAGAAATCATTAAAAAATCACAATTAGATAATTTCAACATGATGAACCAAAATTAAAAAGTCCTTTTTTTGAAAATTATTATGTACATAACAATTTAAATTATTAAGTTAATTTCTGAGTGTAGTTGAAAACCATTTTTTTCACACTATAAATTTTAAAAACAATTCTTCCTTAATATTTTTTTTAATTCTATGACATATTTTTATAATAATATTTTATATTGTGATCAATATAGATTACTATTAATTTTTAATTATATTATTATCATATGGTTTTTTTCATTTTATAGTATACATGTAAGTATAATTGTAATATTACAATTTCAATTTTCAGATTCTCAATGGTTGGATTCAAACAATCAGATTCAAATTTCCATATTTCCCCATATATATACACTTCATTATAAAAATATAAAATCATTCATATAATTCTCCAATTTATTATAAAATTTAAATTACATTTATTTTTTCCCTTCATAATATAAATTAACTTCATATACTTGTCATTCATTTTTTCAATATGATCTTTTCAGGTATAAGATTGTGATGTTGTCGTAAATTTTAACATGTCATATGGTACTAATTTCATCTTTTATTATCACTGTAATTTCATTGTTTTATATATTATTATAATTTTTATTATTATTATGATGAAATAATAAAATTAACTTTTTGAACTGGTTTTGAAATAATGTTTTTTTACTTAGTAGAATCTTGGTTATTGTAATGTTCATTTGAAGTGTAATCTGTTAAAAAAATTTGAAATTGAGTAACCACTTTTTCATTACCAAAATAAGTTACACCTTAATTATTATTAATCTCTATATAAATAATACATTGTCAAACTAGTATAATTCCTAAGGGTGGGTTTTAAAAAGTCATATTTTAATGCGGTGGTTCAGCCAACATTTATCTGGTAGTACTCTCTATTAAAATGAACACCTCCCACAAATGATTCTAATCTAACCTCTGTTATTAATGTTTTTCTTTGGATTGGTCATGGGAGAATCCCAGTGATGCTATCTCCTTCATAGGATCAGATAAATTAACTTAATAAGGGATTATCCTACTATTTTAAGCTATGGTTCCTCCCCTCTATAATAATTAACCCTTATTTTTTCATTTAATATACACTAATCATAATAGTCACTTTATAATGGAAACATTACCTATGGAAATAATACCCAATGGTCATATGACCAATGGTTATAATGGCCAATGATCATATTTAATTTCTATAAATTCAATCCCGTAAAAAATAATAATTATTTTTAAAATTTAGATTATGTGACTCATATTATTGATTTTATTTCAAATAAATTATTCTGATAGAAATATACATAGTAACTTCACTATGTTTTATTATTTATAGTCTATTATTATCTATAAAATACTTAAAAAATGTATACCATTTATTTTTAATGAAATACTATCTAAAAAAATATTTTCACTACATACTAGATTTTTATTGGGTGTTACATAGACTAAATTTATAAATTCTTAAGAGTCTTCCTATGAATTGTACTCATACATATGGTTGTACCCCATATATATGAGTCCTTATTTTTGTGAAATATCTTAGTGTTAAAGTCATTGTCGAACTTAAAAGTAAACTCTTTATACAAATGATTAATTATTTTAATGTTATAAATTGGGATAATTAATACATAATGGTGAATTTAGAGTCACCATGTATATTTAAAAATAAAATTTGAGATAAGGTAATGTGTAAAAGTATATAATTCAATATGTAAGTATTTCACTATAGTGATATATATGGGTCAGTAGGATTAGGAAATGAAATGTATCTAAGACTATGAGTGTTCCCTATATAAATAAGGGTTATTTATTGATATGTAAGGGTCATCATTGGGTGATATATAAGGGTAATGTGATGGTACTATTGATACCTAAGGGTCAAGAAGTTTTTCAAAAAAAGTATGTGATGAATTTTGGGAAGATTTTTTAAAAAATGTTTATCATTAACTAACTATTGGGAAATTTTATTTTAAATGTAATTTTATCGATTTTTTGACTAAAACTCACAGATAATGACTAGAATTTTTATCATTTTATTCTATAATTAATCATGAGATTCCATCAAGGGTTATTTTTAACTATTCATTCTAGTTCATGTATGGAGTATATATGGGTAATTCTAGGAGCCCATGTTTTTTTGATATTCTAATTTCTCACTACTTCTTCTTCTCATGCTATAGAACCCAAATTTTAGTGATTATATGGGATTTTATATAAAATAAATATTTAAACTGGATCAATTGGAGTTCATAAATGGGTGTAACATACATGCATGAGGTTGGTTGTTCTAGGAATTTTACTATTTTTTAGATTTGGTATGTGTTGTGTTGTAAATGACTGTGGGTATGATTGTCTATGTGTGATTAAGACTGTAGACACTTTTGGATTATATTTTCTAGAAATATACCTGAGGGTAATCTCAAATGGGATTAATATTTATAGGGATATTATATTTGATAAGCCTATCTAGTGTGATATGGATGGTTTTGATCATTTTTTAGGTGGAGATGGAGGTTCACTAATGTGTGGCCTATGTATTGTGATATCTAAACACAATGGGAACTAAATCCATTAGGACCATGTGAACATTGGACTTGTCCTAAAAATGGATTTGTACAACTCATCATGTGTAGAATACTTCTTTGTTTTATTGTCTTAGGAATTATGGTATTGGTCATCAATACAAATGAGGGATATGACGTGATTGGCGAAGGAAGATGGTGGAGATAACTAAGTGGGAGCAGGATGAAATTATTTTACAGGATGGTTGTTTGGGATATAAATCCTTATATTATTAAAAGTTATTGATTCCAAAATGAGTTGTAAGAGAAGTGGTGAGTGTATATTCAGGGCATCTTGGTCAACTCAGAATTGTTTGAATCTATTGGTTGGCATGTGATTCTAAGTAATATAAAATTAGTGGATTGTTTAGGTAACCTTTAGTATTATAAACTATAGATGCATCATTAAACTTTGAAACTAGATGAATCAGCTAAAATATATCTCACTGATGGTCTATCAGAAGTGGAGGATGATGAGTGGTATTTTTTGGTTGTTTATTTCACTTCTCATAAAATAGTATGTGTATGGATTTTACATAGGCAAAACATTGATGGTGGCCTACAGATATCACAATCACCCAAAACATGGTCCCTTCATGGAATTTTAATACATTGTATATTATGGAATAGGTAAATTAAAGAAGTTTAAATCAACTATCTATTGGATATTTATGGGATCATGATTCATGAAATCGATGTCTTAGTGTTACAGATTGGTTAGGTGGTTTCTTAATGTCAGACTGGTGGATTATATTGGTTTCTTTTTCCATGTATATATTTGATCAACCTGAGGGAAATCTAGTCTATTTTGTTTTACATGTTTGACCCTTTAGATTTATTTTACATCGTGTGGTATATCATGGTTAATACATTCTATTATTCTTATTTAATTATTAACGGGTTTTTTGTTCTTATTTTCTTTATCTTAAGATGATATAGACTCCCCGATATTACCCTATTAACCCTACATGCTAGTTGGCATATTTTGGTGTGTGGGGTGGAATGCCTAAGGACATGTGACTCTCTGATCTAGTTACTATTGACTGATTTAGGCTACAGTTATTATACACCATGATGAAAATTGGTTGTGGATAACTGAAAATCATACATTGAGAGATCAATTTTCATTTCAATTAATTAATATATATATCCAACAAGAAATAATGATAAATTATAGTCTTTATTTTATATAAAATTATACCCTTTATATTCGTAAAAATTATAAGAATACTAAAAACCCATACAATATCACACATTTAATTATATCCCATATAATAGACTTCTAGATTGGACTTATGATGGCTACACTTTTAGGATTTGGAAAAATACATTACTTCTCTATATGATTCTCACAACATCTCTATATAATCATCACACAAAATGACCCAGTAAAATCCTTTGATGGGTAACATATTTGAAAAAGAATATTTCAGTAATGGAGTGATTGAGAAATCATATTCCTAATGTCAAAATCATTGAACATGGTATCCAAACTCCATTACTTAACAACAATTATTATTATGTTAATAACTTTTATTTTATACTCAGAATTCTTTATAACTTCAAAAACACCATCATGGTATTTTTCCACTTAAACTCTTCATTACATTAATTTTGGTAAATAAATGTATCGTTACACATTCATAGCATTGTTTACCAAAATATCCTAACCAATGTTTTTGATATAAAGTCACTTTTATATGGAATATGAGTTTTTTAATCATTTATTTATGATAATTTAAACATTATTAATCCCAAACATACTCTAAATAACCTCTTAGAAAATATATTTTCTCAAAAATATCATTCCAATAAATGAAACCTTCTTTGTTTTAAGAAATAAAAATTATTTACATTAAATGGAATTTTTAATAGATAAACGATTGTATCCATATGATGTATGGTATTCTATGTGTCTATAGAAAAATTATAAAAAGAATACATGATTATTTATATCATTTCATTATTTGGTTGTGTGATTATATACTTCATATTTTAACAAATATCATGCATACAATATTTTCTCAGAGATAAAACTCATTTTATCCTTCTCTTCATTTCAAACATGTTATTAATATTGACAAATCATAAACCATTTGTATCAAAACTGACATCTCATATTGTTCATAAAAACCCATTGTTAATAAACAATTTATCTTGTGATATATAATAAATCAGATTAAAATACATATCCTTTATATATATATATATAATATTGAAATATTACTTTGCATATAACTCTATAATTTAACAACCTTTTGCTTCATCACTTCAATTCAAACTAAAATATTTTTTAATTATCCCCTATATTTTAAAGTTTTTTATGAAGTTCCTAGCCAGGATCCAAGTATCACTATGTTAGGGAGGGGTGAATCAGTTATATCTTTTTATTTTTATGTTTCCTTATTTTTGAAACAACATTCTCCTCATGTTAAAGAGTTCCTTCCCTACTGAATGCGCATAACCACAGGAACACAATATTTACAATGTTCACTACTCAACAAGCATATCTACATCCTTGGTATGGTACAGAAACAATCATGTACCCCAAAATCCACTAGAAAATAATTCTTTTTATGTAGAATACAATGAGTAAGATTTTCCCTTACACTCATATAGCACTTTTAAAACAATCAAATAGTGTGTGTGTTCCTTCTTATCACAAATTGGTTAATACAATGTTTTTGTGATTCTTGAAGAACTTTCACAAATCATATCTATCAAAAAAATTCTTTACTTTCCTACCTATAAGCTGGTAAAAACTACATTGCACACAAATTACTTCTTGTTCTAAACTCAAATCCATCACGCACCCTTTTAGGTGTCTAGAATGCAACTTTTATGCCTCGTGTGTAAGATTTTACTTCTGGCGCAAAAGTCATCTTGTCCACAACATCAATCTTGAGTGAAACTCTCTTTATGGATGCTTTCAAAAGGATATATTTATGAAATAATTCTCCCCCTTGATAAAAATATCCATAGGTAAGATGAGAGTGGGGATAGACACACGTACCTCAACATTAAGGAGAATGAGGTTGGACACCCATGTTTAACCTAAATTTAGCAAATAGTTCCTTCAGTAAAGGTTTTGTGAATATGTATGCAACTTGTTTTGATATAGAAACACACTACATCTTCAATTAATTATTCTCCACCTGCTCTTTAATGAAGTGGTACTTTATGTCAATGTGTATTGAATGAGAATATTGTACCGGATTCCTTGTGAGATTGACTTCACTCTGATTATCACATCTGAAGAGTAAGGGTGCATCACATCGACAAGTAGATCTTCTAACTAAGTCTTCATCCACATAATTTGGGTAGAAGCTTGAGTGGAAGAAACATACACACCTTTAGTCGTGCTAGGTGTCACTGAATAATATTTCATTTCATTTAAACTAACATAACATTTCCCTAGAATGAAAACTCTACTAGATGTGGATCTTATATCATAAACATTTCATGCCTAATCAACATCTGAATACCTGAACTGATCAATATTTTCTAAGACAAAATACTTGATTCCAAAAAATTGTGTGCCTTTGATATATCTAAGAATTATTTTTCTATCAATTAAATATGATTCTTTATGGTTCCTCTGAAATCTTGCACATATGGTAAAAACATAAACAATGTTTGGTCTTGAGGCAGTCAAATATAATAAACTTCCAATCATATTTCAAAACTATCTCTGATCAACTTCCTTGCCTTCTCCATCTATAGACTACTTGGTTCCCACTTTCCATGCCAAAATTCTTCATATGTTCCTTAGCATACCTTTATTTAGAAATAAAAATGTGGTTTCTATTCTATAAAATTTGTAACCCAGGAATGTATTTCATTTCTCCCATCATGGAAAACTCAACTGACTTATTTATATCCTCAAAAAATATTTCACATGATCTTTATTCATTTCCAGCAATGATAATTTCATCACCATAAATAATTACGATGAGAGAAAACTCATGACATTCCTTGATGTAAATATTGTTGTAAACTCTACCCTTCATGAAATTCATCTTCCTCAAGAAAGATTATAATATAGAATGCCATGCCCTCGAGGTTTATTTTACCCATACAAATATTTCTTCAACCTATTCACATAACTTTCATCCTTCATAATACCAAATTCAAAGGGGTGATCAATTTAAAAATACTCATTAATATCACCATTCAAGAATTTGTATTTTACATCCATTTAAAATATTTTTTAACCTCGTTATGCAGCAATAGAAAAAAAGATTTTTATTTTTTATAACCTTTCCTCTAGAGAAAATGATTCATCAAAATCAATGCCTTAAATTTTTTAATACCCTTTACAAACCAATCTTTCTTTGTTTCTTATCACATCACCTTCTTCATTCATCTTATTCCGAAAAACTGACTTTTAAAAAATAATGTTCCTTTTGTACGGAATGGGTAAAAGTTCCCATGTGTCTTTCATTTCTATCTAGTCAAGCTCTTCAGACTACACCAAACTGACCATTTAGCGGGGGTTCATTAGCGTCGGTTTATAAAAATCTGCTGCTAAACCAATAAATTTTTTCATACCCACAACACTCTCTCCCTCCCACAACACCCCCAACCCCTCCTGACTCCCCAAATCCCTACCGGCCATATCACCTCCCCTCTCCACCCTCGATTCACCTCGTCACCCTCTCTGTACCCCACTGCCCTCATTGTGCCTTTCCACCCCTCGCCACACATCTTTGTGTCTTTCCTCCCCTCGCCGCACCTTGTCGTGCCTCTCCACTGCTTCACCGCACATCGAATAAACCATTGGAGTTGATATTCTCTATAATAACATAATTGTAAGAATATAAGAGATTTATTGATAAGTGTGAAATATTTCTTTAATTTATGTTCTAAAGTACTTAATCTCCTTAGGAACATCTTGATAGATTTTAGATTGCACCATCAGAAGATTTTGGAACATGTCTATTTGAAGTAAAATTAACACCCCAATCTCAATAAATTTTGATATGATAGTATAAACATCTTTCATATCTTTTACTAGATCCTTCATCACCTTAATTTCTTTTTTACATACCTCATTTATATCATAGTATATTGGATGGGCTATCTAAATATTCTCATTCAAATTTTTTTGGGTTTCCATTATCCCAACCCAATTTTCAAAATCATCCTTTGAAATATAATTCACCTTTAGTTCCTTGATCTCATCATTTGAGGATCTCATATCCTATTTCAATGTATTATAATCTCTTATGACATTATCAAATTCAGATAACAAGGTAGAGGAGACAGATTTCATTTCTAAACTATATAATCTTCTACTCACCAATGGTGAATCCTTATGCACTAGAGGTGGTGATGACATATAAGGTGTATGAGAATGGTAAATAGTCTCCATACCCACATCAATGATTCAATCTCCACCAGAAGGTGGTCTAAGAATAATTGGATACACTGACTGATGATAAAATTTAGCTCTAGGTCATCCTTCAATAACTTAAACACTAGGAACCATCTCAAATGGCCTTTCTTCAGGAAATAAAATAGTTGACTCAATAATGAGATCAATATAATGAACTCCTTTAGTGGATTCAATTACTCTAGATCCTTGACTCCGACCAACCTCTTACAATATAGGATTGACCTACGGCAACTAAGTCTTTTCTCTAGCCACTTATGATTCATACACCTCTCTAATAGTCACTATCTCAGGAGGTGCTACATCCCTAGGTGGTGAGGATTGAGAGGGATACCCCCTGAGCCACACCTTCTTGACCTAAATGATTCAAAGAGTTTTAATTGGTGTCCTAGTATTATCTAATAGTATTCAATAATATGAAAAATATTATATTAGTCTTATCTAAGTTTACTACATATCCTTTATTTATATCCACTTATTTTTTCTTTAAAACCTGGTTGATCAACATACAATAAGGGTAATCATTCATTTTTTATTTTCCTTTGCAACAATGATGCATAAAAAATATAGTGTATCATGTAAGGTTCAGCTTTAGGTTATTAATAAATATATATAAGACATAAATATCCTAAAACAATACTTTCTATATTTATAAATATCTCTAGAAAATCATAGTTTAAACAAACTTACAAAAAACCTTCCACATAGGATCTAAATCCTCCACTATCTTCTTCTCAAAGGAAGTGATTATAATGATTAATTTAAAAACTTATTTTGGTCCAAATGTACATGTATCAACCAATGTATAACTAATACTTTATTTACCTTCATGGGGAAAATGAAGAATCTAAAAAAAATACACTGATAAATCCATCACATCTTTCCCATTTACATTTGATGACACAATATCCTCTATTCCACTAGACTGAAAATCAATATTCCTCATGAACACATTTACCTCGTCCTAAAACAAAAAAACCAGATTTATCCTCATTAAAAACAAACTCCAAACCTTTAAATTTAAGGTCCTTCTTTAGTACCATCTCAGTGTTCTTTAACTAGCTTATATCGACCACCTTCCCTATGAGAGCTCTTTATGGCACACCAATTTATTTTTAGTTCCTGGATGAACTAGTGATTCCCTCGTCTATATGCTTATATTTTACCATGGTAGATAGGTTGATTATGAATAAAAGCGACTAAAATAAAATAAAATAATATAAAATAGAAATAGGAACAAAAAAGAACATAGATTATTTTCCAAAGACAGAATAGGATTTATCGTAATAAAAAACAGAATAAATTTTGACAATAAATTAAAAAAATCAATTCATTTAATTAAAACATTTTTTATAAAATAAAATAAACTAAAATCATTTAAATTAAAATAAACCCAATTATCTTTTAATTAAATCAAAATGATCACATGTAACGGGTTTAGTAAAAATATAAACTAACTGAATCTTAGTACAGATAAACAGAAGAGTAATACCACCTTTTTGAATTATCTGATGATGCTCATATGTGGAAAAATTGGAAGTTAATCCCCATACATGAGTAACCATATGTGGATCCATCCATACATAAATATGGACTTTTAAAATAGTAATATCTTAACATGTATGGCCCTAACATGAATCCCATTATGAGGTGGATTATATGTGAATCCTTTTACGTGATGACTTTTCCATTTTCTAGAATATGACTCTAATTGTATTTGAATATCATCCAATTGAATTAGTGCCTTCTCAAACAAATTTCATTCATCTAAATCAATATTGGGATTTATTATGAAAAAATAAATAAGTCAATGTCAATACTTTTACAGATCAATTTTCTCTCCCAACTAATGACCTCAAATCAAACCCACATTATCGACATCATGGGGTTAGAGAAGAACATTATTCAACCATTTTCTCCTTCCCCAATTTTCTTCCACTAAATTGAATTTAAGTATTGAATTTATTGAGAGGATGATGACATTGAATTTCTACAATTAGTAGAACATTAATTGGCTAAATCAATGTCTATGTGTTCCATACTTGGAATGTAAAAAAATTTCTATTAACTCAAACATTGTGGAAATCATTAAAAATTCAAAAGTTATTTCAACTATTATTAAATATTAATTTATGTGTTAATTTATGGTATATTCATTCAATATACATTCATTCATCTATCTCAACAAATAGATCAAAAAAATCAACCATAATATATGAGTTTTTTACCTCTTTAAAATATTTATTACTTTTCCTTAATAAATTAAAACTTTCATTTAAATTTACACATTTTTATTTATATGAGTATACGAGAGTATAAACAACATACATAATAGATGAAAATTACATGTTTTCTATATATTTTCAATATATATAACATGATCAACATCTTGAGATTCTTTTATTTAGGTACATAATTGTTGAATTTCTCATAACTTCATAATATTGTTTCATATACCTTGGTTGTTCAAAAAAATTATATTCCTTTCAACATAATTGGATATATATAATCATAATCTTCAATTTTTGGGTCATACTCAACCTGGATTGCATCACATTAAATTCCCTTTTTCATTGAACCTTATAAAAGATTATTACAAAATAATGTAAATCTTCCTTTTACCATTATTTATAGCTATATGGATGATAACTAAAAATGTTATATCCAAGAAAAAATCTACTTAAATAAATTCCATTGAAACTTAAGGACTATTTAGAATATTTTTAGCTAAAACAATTTTGATAGGCTTTATTTAAAACAATGAAATTCTACCGATAACATTGATATTGAAAAAATGAGTTGTTATACCCAAAAACTCAATTTCACCCATAACTTCAATATAACTTTAATTTTGATAGGATTTGTTATATATATATATATATAAATATTAGTACTATGCATCTGTTTTCATTTCTAATTTATTTTTTCTACATAATTTATTTGAAATATATGTTCTGAACTTTATTTTATTTCTTTAAATGATAGAAATGAAAAGGAGGAAGCATTACAGTGTTTCATCAACTACACCGACAGATGATGATCCATATGTCTCCCTTTCTATGGAATCTGAGACACTATATACTTTTCCCCTTGTACCATCTCCCCTTTCACCATCTATCAAACCCTTTGTGAGCATCCCTTCAACTGCTCAGTCGTCGCCTTCCCTTTTAGGAGCCTCAAGAGTAAGGGAGCGGGTTGCCACATCTAGTTATTCATGGGGATACTAGAGGGTGACTACTATAGGTAAAAAATTTAATGTGAAAAAATTTATTTCACTTTTGTTATACTAAGTTTTTGTTTATTAAATATTGAAACAATGCATGTATGTAGAAAAATATGAAAAGTTTATATGTGTGGAATCTGATCAGATAGAAGATGGTTTTACCTTTCGATTCATATATGGTCCCTATGAATGACCCCACAAGATTACTGGGCTAGATTCTAGTCCATTTGGTCGTGGAGCCGGTTTCTATTCCTATTACGTATGATGATTGGAGGTATATGCATTCAACTTGGAAAAATGATGTTTTTTATTCCCAAATAAAGGTAATTTTAATACATAATGGTATAATTGGATGTCATTATGTTATTAAATTATAATATTTTCAAAATGAATTTCTATGTATAGATGTTATTCCACTTTACAGGTGTTGATGTTCTAGAATGAAAGTGGGTTTTGAAAAATCTAGGCAAGAAATAGAAAGACTTTAAATGGAGATTTTGGAGCGATGTCAATGAAACTTCGTTGACCACCCAACAGATGTATGACAAGCATGCCAATGGGATAACCAATGAGTAATGGAATGTTTTTATTGATACACATCGTGATGAGAATCAGATGGTATTTAAATATATATTATTATATTAATCACATTTTACATTTATACATGTATATGAAAAGGATATGACATTAAATACATTACTATAAAATTATGTTTTATTTATTTTGGGATCTTTTAAGGAAGATTGTGTTAGGCCATGCTAATCAAGTCATTCCTCACACTACGAGGTCAATTAGTTTTTCTAGAAAGTGTTCAACTTTGGTAATATTTTAAATAGTTTAAATATTTATAAGGCAGTATTATCTTTTTAATATATTAAAATTTTGATTTATCTTTGTTTAATGTAGTCACAGAATTTAGGGCACCAGGCATCCTGAACAGAAGTGTGGTTAGATGTTCACAAAAAATCTAATGGAAGTTTTGTTAATGATCCTTCCAAAGATGTTGGGGTATGAACACATTTTTCATTATAATAACTTATTATCATTTTTCACTATGTTAATATATATTATTTATAATATGATGGATATTTTATTTATAGGTAAAAATTAAATAACTATGGGATTCCAATACCGTGCATTCCTACTTAGTCTTCTAGGAATACCCAGTTGGTAAAGTCCTTGGGAAAGAGCATCATAGTCGAGTGCGTAGGGTGGTTTTGGGAACCGTACCATCTGAGGTATTTGGAAGGTCACTTGGGATTATAGCTAAATCTACTCCTAGTTGTCATTAGTTCATACCCCAAGATGCTCTGCGAGAGATTTTTTCTCTACAAAACACAGTTCGGAAATAGGGGACTCAGATATCCTCTTTGCAAAGAGTGTTGATTGAATTATATCAAAAGAATACTGGATCTTTCCTCAGTGGTATTTCATAAACTGGTGGTGATTATGTAAATCAAAAAAATTTAAAAAATATATATTTTTCAAACAGTTATTTGTTTTAAGTTTAAATTTAAAAAGACAACATTAATTTATTTTCAATATAATGTTCTTACAGGTGTCAGTAGTAGGAAGTAAAGGTGGAGGTGGAGAGAGTTATGAGTTGTGTTCATCATCAGATAGTGATTTGTGGAGAGGGTTCCGGTAATATTATTTGTATATGTATTATGTGTGTCACAGATTAGTCACCAATAATTTTCATGACCTAACATTTTCTTTATTTCTCATGTTTCCTTTTATGTTTTATGCACCCAGTCTTCCAAAGGCTCGAGTAATTTAAAATCCAAATGTTTTATTAATGGATATTTATATTTATTAATCATATAATAATTTGTGTAAAAATTTCTAGGGTTTTTATCGATGGTGTAGAGGATTAGGAGGAGTTTTTTGTGCTATTTCTAAAATCATCATAGGTTTATCATAGAGATAATGGCTTCAGCATAGTGGCTAATGGTGGTGTTTTTAGTGATTATACCTTTTTAGTAATAGTTTCACCATGGAGTAGGGATGTGGACTTGACTCTTATTGATAAGATATGACAATTTATGTTTATAATTATGTAGTTTATTGGTTTTTAGTTGAAAATTTGGATGTTTAATGTTTTTTTAGTTTTATATGCATATAGATTTACTACATTCAAGTTTTTTAGTTTGTTAGATTAAAAATTCATAGGTTTATAGGTTTATAGATTATAGGATTGGTAGTATAGAGGTTAGAAAGCTATGGTTTTAATTGATTTAGGGTTTCTCATTAGAAGTTTCTAGTTTCTAGGTTTCCAATTTTGTAAGTATTAGGTTTAATGTTTTTCAGGTTTGAAGGTTTGTAGGTTTCTAGATACATATTTTTTATCATTTTTGTTTTTACTTAATAGTTTATACATTTTTTTTGAGTTAATGTTTTATTGGATCACGTGTTATATGTTTCAATTTTTGTACATTTCCAGTGTTTAGTTTTTCACCTTTCATGTTTTCATGTTCATAAGATGTGTTTTACATATTTTAAATACATATATTCACATGAATTACAGTTTATCAAATTTCTAAAAATATCTTATACAATTTTCATATTTTAAAATTTATAGATTTCACATTTATTATGTTTAATGTTTTTAGGATGTAGGATTTTAAATTTTATGATTTTATTTGTTTTTATTTTTAGGTTAGTGGTTGGATGTTTGCACATTTTTCTTTTCAATAAGAACTTTTGTAATATTATAAGCTTCTATCCATGGATATATCATGTTTAATGATCTCTAAAGCTGTAGGATTCTTGTATATAAGTATGAGGATTCCATGTTTTTAGTTTTATAGGATTTAGTTTTTTTATGAAATACATAGTTTTAATGTATTTTTGTTGAATGATTTCTGGTTTGAAGGAATGCATGATTGGAAGTTTAATATTTTTTGGATAACATGTTTACATGTTTTTATGGTACTGGTTCTGGGGCTGCAGAATCTACAACAATTTTTTATTTTCAATCTACCTTTAGAGGCAGTTTAAACCGCCGCTATATAAATGAACCATATTTTGCAATGGTTCAAACAGCCTCTATAATTTGGTATCTTACTATAAATGGTGGTTAAAACTTCCGCTACATAAATGGATGGTATAATTTTAAAGGTTTTTTTTATTTAGTGGTGATTATTGTGAAAAAAATTGTTCTTTTTGTAGCGGCACTTTAAAATGCCTCTAATCATTTCTCATTTTTCATTAAAATTTTGTGGCTGTTCAAGTGGTTTTTTCAGATTTTTTCCCAGGGAAAAATGAAATGATTTTGAGGTGTGGTTTAAACCAACTCTAAAATAGATTTCATTTTTTGAGAAAGCCACCACGAAAACCACAATAACCACTACGAAATGTGTTTACTATGACCGTTACCAAAAACTTATGCTAAATTGAAGAAATTTACACATATTGTATGTCGACACCCTTTTTAGTGGTGGTTTTGTAAAACTGATGCCATAGAGAAAAAAACTGCCATTATGAGCAGATTTTCATGTAGTGTCATTCATAGACTGAACCCATTTTGGATGATCAAAAGCTTCATTCACATCATTCGGCTTGAATTTTTAATATAATGAAGTGTGTGTCACAACTTATTATGTTCTTCTTGTTTGAACCTTCTGATGCTGATCAACAATAATTTTTCTGAGATTAAACTTTCTTCCTCAGCCTAGGATGAGCTGTTGGATCTTCTTCCTCGTCACGTGAAATTGTGGATTCTGTTTCTTCTTCTTGAGTTGGATTTCCACTATCTGAAGCATTGTCAGAATTGTTAACAATACTTTCATTATCCTGCTCATCTTCCACATCATCATAATCTATCTTTTCTTTCTCAATATTTTCAACAACATTCACTTCAATAGAATCAATTATTCTCCCTGTTTGATTTTTAAAACATCTATATCCTCTTACTTATGGATCATAGCCATGAAAAATTCCATCAACTCCTCTTTGTTTAAACTTACCAGGGTTTCCACCTTTACTTTTTATAATGCATAGACTCCCAAAAACTCTTAAGTGTTTCAGACATGAAGTTTTTCTATAAAACGTTTCATATGGAGACATATCTGAATTTGGCCAATAGAAACATTGATTATAAATATATATAGTAGTTCTCATGGATTGTATCCAAAAATAATTCAAAAAAATATGTTCAAGTAACATAGTTCTCCCAATTTTGACAAGACTTTACTCTTTCTTACAACAACCCCATTTTGTTGAGGTGTGGATGGTGAACTGAACTCATGAAAAATTCCATAATTCTCATGATGACTTTCAAACTATTCATTCTTACACTCTCCATCATTATCAGTTTTCATCTTCTTCAATGAATACTCACATTACTTCTCTACTTTCCTCCTAAAAGTCTTAAACATTTTCAGAGCACCTGACTTATGTCTCATGTACATAACACAAGTAAAGCAAGTATAGTCATCAATGAAAGTAATTATGTACTTATATCCAATTGTTGATTTTTGATCACTAGTCCACATATATCAGAATTTATAAGTTCCAAGGGTCATTTTCAATGAATTTAAACTCCCTTAGGTTGAGATTTTGTAATATTCTCTTTTTTACAAATAGTACACCACCAATATTTTCTTCTTGATATGTCAGGCATATATCGGGAATTGTCTTGCGTTGATAACTTACACATGTTTCTCTAACACATATGTCACATTATTTTATACGATAACTGATTTTCTTTAACCATACCCATGTAACAATAGATATGTACTTCACCAACTTGGAACAAGATTACTTTTATATGTTGGCTTCTTGTAACAACATTTACATCATTTTCACTTCTCAAAATAAAATCCATATTTCCTAAAGATAACTTTTTTCCCTCATCACAGATTTTTAAAACACTCAACAGATTATGTTTTATTCCATCAACATATAATGTTTTCCTACATTTCATTTTTTCTTTACCAATGATGGTCGATCCAACACCTTTGATCCTCATAGATTCATCATTGACGAATTTCACTGTTCTTTCATTAAAGTATTTCACAATCATCAATAGATCAATATCTCCTATCATATGAGAGGATCGCCCACTATAAATGATCTAGGGTCGTACTCATTTTATAGATTTCAAAGCGGTTTCAACAACAAGAGAATTTTCTTCTTCCTTTTCTTTTTTCACATCCGGTTTCTGAGAATTGTTAATGAACTTTTTTTACATTGGAAACACAACAAGAAAATCATTAACAAGATGTACAGGATGATCACATGTTTCAAAAATAATTTTCAATGGTTGAACCTATTCTCAACTTTCACACCAACCTTCTCATATTTCTTTAGAACTTTCTTCTTATACTTCTTATTTTGAGAGGATTGACTCCTCTACCAACCATTCCTTCCATAACCGGTGGAATAACAATATTTTTTTTGATTAAACCAACACATATTTGTCGTATTTCTGAATCCACCACAATACCAATAGTATCCATAAAAATAATATTTTCCTCTTAAGCTTCCATACCAACTCGAGTTGTGAACATGCTTATCAATAACCTACTTAACGGGATTTTTTTGGCCATAAAACTTCCTATTTTTAGACATAAATTTCTTCTTCTGCTCAGATTTATTCCCAGACATTTTATAACTAGAAGTGTTATAAATTTTTCCAAATTCATAATTTTTAAGATCTTTGTATTTTTTTGGAATTTCCAACTTTGGCCACATATAGAGACTTTCCAGCAATGTTCTTATCATAAAAAGTTCCATATTTATTCTCAAAAATTAAAGGTGACTTTGGTTGAATTTTTTTGGTTCATTATTACTAAAACTCTCGCCAGCTTCAGAAATAATGTTTTTGAAACTTATATTCCATTCTTCATCTTCAAGAATTTTCTGTTGGACATGTTTGAACTCTTCTTCTTTTTCCTTCGGATTTACTTCCAGATGCTTATTATGATTCTTTTCACTCTCAAAAGAATTATTAATATCATAAATATCATTTTCCAACATTAATTTCTCATCAGGAAAATGTTATTGATTGTTTAATGAGGATTCTTTATTTATCTGGTTCATATTTTCCTTCCCAAGATTTCTGATCTTTCTCAAACATTATTTCAACTCTACATTGAGATGATATTGAAGTTGAGTTTCTTCTTCTTCTTCATAAATTCTTCTCCCATAATCTTCATTATTCACTTCTATAATAAAGGTATTCTCTCTATATTTCTCAGAAAATTATTTTTTGGATTCAGCTTCACTGCCCACTTATTCATCATTTTTTCGAAAAAATACTTCTTCTTTTGGATTCAAATAACTTTTTATCTTTCCCTTTGCAAAAATATTTATCTTTATAACCTTGTTTCTTCTATATCCTTCTTTTACTTCTTTCATCTTCATCATTATCTTCTTCATTCGTTTGTTGAGGGCAGTAATCCATAAACTGCCCAATAGCTCCACATTCAAAAAATTTCAAGTGAAGTTTCCCCTTGTATTTCCATGTACCTATTTTCACATTCATAGAAAAAAATGAAAAAATTCCATCAAAAGTTTGACATACAATCCATCCAACATCCTGTAGGCCTTCAATTATTTATTAAATATAAATCCCCCTTTTGAGGGAAGAAGGGGGGAAAACCCAAAGACATCATGGAATTAAGACAAATCATACTTTAAGGATAAAAAGAGTATAAATAGACTGATAATAAAAGGTTCCCCTCCCAAGCCTATGCTTATCTAGAAGTTTGTCGTCGTTGCAAGGTGAATTAGCTGGAAAGTGTCCAGTGTCAAAGCACATGCCCGATCTGATGGCTGACGCCATACCCTCTCAATAACCGATTCTGAAAAGCAATACAAAGATGAACTTCTATCTCTGAATCCTATTTTGGGGTCTGTTCCTACAATCGAGTCTGGCTACACTGCCCACCTTCGAGATCAAACCAAACTCATAAAAAACTTCCACAAAACGCATATCGACTTAACAAAATATCATATCACATCATCATAATCAAAGAAAACTGAAAACAGTGATCCAGAAATCATCCATTCCAGCTTCAACAAACCATTACAGCTTCAACAAACCACCCACTGGAGCACCAGTATAAGCACAATCATTACACAAAAAGTCAACACCAGTTGCCAGAGCCACCACTGGGAAGCCCCCTACCACCATATGCAAGAAACTCCTACCATCTGCATAAGAACCTGAAGAGGAGTCAACAATGATCAGATCTGAGATTCACTAACCTAAATTAGTCATGAATCTAGGTAATAGAATGGAGGATCAGGGGAACTCGAGTGGCGGAGGCTCCACATAAAACCATCAAACTTGCAAAATAAAAAATATCCCCCATCCAAATGCCAAATCTATTTCCAACCCGCACTGGATGCATTCCATAAACTCCACTTGACTGCGCCAGACCGAACCGAGGATCCAGATCCAACCTCTCCATATTGTCACCACAAAAATCCGCGTTGTGCTAATCATAATTTGACGTCACTGAAGGGGATGATCTGTGTCAAACCGAGCGAGAATTCAGTGTTCCTCCCTAACACAACGACACCGAGAATGACCTAAGACCATCACACTGTGCTGGAACTCCACCGCACAAACCATGCCCGAACCCCACCACGTTATGATGTCACCAGGCCACGCCTACACTGAAGCATCCAGAGGAAGCCAACATGAACTAAGCCCTGTCAGAGGGGGAAGGGGAATCAAAGCCCGAGAAAAAACCCTATCCGCCTCGAGGAAGGGGGAGATGGTGCTCTGAGGCTTTCTGACATACCAGGTCTTCATAATCTAATTCATCATCTTTATCTTCAAAAATAATATTCTTCTACTTCTCTTTGTTTGAAGCCTTGAATGATATTCTCTATCATCTTTTAATCTTATCTTGATAGTCTTTTACCTTATCTATAAGTACTAGACCTTAAAAGAATACATAACCTTTAATTAAAAAAATAATTCATATTGAGTATCTTTTCAGGTTTAGAGTTTTAGAGAATTAGGCCACAATATATACATGACAACATGAATATTACATGTAGACACATCTACTCAGTTTCTATTTTTTTCAAAAAATAAAAACATGGGAAAAAGAGTCATGTCTAGTTTAATGTTTTAGAAAACATGACATTTCCTTGATCCCATCCTTGACCCTATTCCACTTTATATCCTGTGAAAAACATTTCAAAACTTGGGATGAGCATAAAAAGCTCAGTAATGGTTATAAAAAAAGAAAGAAAAAATTAGTTCATCAATACATACATATCATAGGCTCTTTAACATACCTCATGAAATCATAAGATTTACATAGTAAGCACAAATCATAAAGGTAACGTGTGGAATCTATAACGTACTTGCATTGTAGCTTTCACAGCTACGTAGGGAGTTACATTTGGAATACCCATCATAGTATATTCCCTAAATCTCATAAGAGAAACATTCACGTTTACCTATATCACATTAGCCAATACATTGGAGAGCTATATCGGGCTCACACGCCCTAGGTTTATCATGGAACCACCCATATATGTAAACAATTCCCATGAACCATAATGTAGCCATAGAACATAACACAACCATAAAGGAAAGATAACATTTCCACATTTCAAGCACAATATATCATTTAAATATATTGACATAAAAAATACATTATCAAAACCATTTTCAATACCAAAATACATAAAAATAGTATATGGTATTTATTTTCCTTTTAAAAACATTTTTTCTTGTTAAGAAAGCCAAAGATCAAATAATACACGTGGCGGTAGAAAAGGTCGTTGTCACCACTTACGTTAAAAAGAAACATTCATTTTTATCTTTTAGTAAAACTCTTCTTAGAAAAAGATTCCCGTTGAATGAAATTAAAATTCAATGGTGTTTATATATCGTATAAAATAAATTCTTGTATTAAAACAAAATATGCCTCAATGAAAGGAGATTGAGATGAATTCCCTTACCCCGTGTCCGAATTGAACCGTTAGTTCTTTAACGTCCTGAATAATAAACTAATGTTAATTTCTACTTTCTTCAGAACCTTTTTCTAGTTTTTTATCCCTCTTATATCACTTATTACCATGTTATAAACAATACATAGTCATTTATGTTAATAACGGTCGTTTTGTCGATATTTGGTTCTTGAGTCAAAAATGGACTTCTTATAATTACATGTTGTTAATGTGGTCAAAATTTCATTATATCTAGAATTAAATTAATGATTGATATATCAAATATGTCATATATATATATCAAGTATATACATGTATTTATAATAGTACATAACATTTAGAGGTAAGAAATGAAATGCACCGTTCATAGAGACGGTAAGTCGTACGTACGCATGAATGGTACTTTAATTTATATTTCGTATTTAATGGATTTAAAACATAATGATACATAGGTATATTATAATTTCATTATAGTATCATATATAATATAATTAACTCTGTCCTTTATATGTACCTCATATGGTATGAAAGAGTCATATTACTTTGAGGGGGCGGTAGTCTGCACTTCCTCAAATTAAATTATCGCCATTACCTATAATGGAAACCATAAAGGTATGATAAAAATAGAAAATACAGAAGAATAAATAAAAAAATAAAAATAATAAAAATAATATCTAAACATAGTTCCATCATAATGGCCACCATGAGAGGCGGTAGGAGATAATTGAACAATCATTATTTCGTGAGGCTTTAGTTTTCCATCCACAGAAACATTATGTTCTTCACCCATTAGATGGGGGTGTGTATAAGTTTAGTTCTAATACTTCTCATAACAAAATTATAGTATATTGGGTATACTTGTTTTGTTATAAAATAAATCAATAAAAAGAGTTTAGGGGGTTGGAGAAGTAAAATAAATGAAAAGAAGTGAAGAGAAACCATTACCTTAAATTTGGGTAACTTCCTTTGGTTTGAACCAAAAGGACTTATTGAAATGACCTATTCCTAAGGTAAAGATTCTAGGAGGATGAGAGGGATGTAGGTAGCTTAATTTGGCAGAGTTTGGACTAGCCAAAAGGCTTTAGAGGTGTGAGGAATTGGTTAGAAGTGTCTCCTTTTATAAGGGAGAGGAGGGGCTCTTTAGGAAAGTGTAAAAATATTATTTTATTATATAATGATATTCAGTTTCTAAAGGTCCAAAACTAATTAAAGTAAAATATAAGATAAATAATGGTCGAAATAAAATCATCCAATAGGAATTGGAAAGGTTTAGGATATTATTTTAATATTTATAATCATATTTATTTAAATCATTTATTATGAGGTAAACACTGAATCATTATTGTGTCATAAATAATTTAATTTATTTGGTTTCTAAAAAATGTAAAAAAAATTACCATGATGTAGGAAATATTTTTATATTTCTAATAAATATTTACAGTCTAAAATATAACTTATATAACACAATGTAAAAATTAATTTACTAAAAGATGTTTTTTAATGTCATTTTTTCCTTTACGTTAAGTAAATTAATCTAAAGTGTCATTATCACTCCCAAGTGGCTAACTGGGGTCCCAAAATGGACCCAAAGATGACTGTGGTCGTAAATGACTCAAAAAATATAGTTATAACATGTTTTAAGGTAATTTTTTATTATAATAATATTATTTTTATCTTGAATTACCCCATTTATCTTTAACCGCAGTAAATAAAACTCAAAAGTTACTATTCATCAATAATTATTTTCATCCTATTGAACCACATTTTACTTACTAATAACAACCATGTATGTTGGATTTTCTAAATTCAATTCACAGAAGCGGTAAAATTTCATTTAAATGAAAAAATCATTTTTTAACTACTACTAAGTGGTTTCACTATTCATCAAAAATTGATGTTTTTTAGAAAAATACCCAAAATTCAGCCTAATATATATTTGATATTCCAAATTAAAAAATGATGTCTATTTTTCTAAATTGAAAACTTAGAAGTTTCATTCACTAAATTTAAATTAATTTCTGTTGTTAAAGCAAATCTGGTGTTTTTAAGAAACAATTACTATCAAAAGATTGACACTTTTTTATGTCCAATTTCAAAGTGAAATTAATTCCAATGACCAAGATTGGAATAAATTGTAAAAATATATTCTAATTACACTTTAAAACCAATTAAAAATATTATATTACCATATAAATAAATTACATTAAAATGCAGTTTTGAATTAAAATATAATATTTTTAACTATTCATTAAAAAATGAACTTTATCGAAAAAATTCCAAAGATTTACACAAAGTAAATTTTGATGTCCCAATTCTAGAATAATATTTTATTTAGTCAAATAAATCATATAAAAGTGACCAAAACTAAATTTAAATATGGTTCTCTATTAAAAGACCGTAAATCGACCTTTTAATGTAAATTATGCTTAAAATTAGATTCATTCACATTTTAAGCCTCTAACTTTTATTGGATAAATGTAAACACATTTATCAAACATGTATTATAATAATTTAGTAAGTTTTGTTCATTCCCGCCAATACAACAGCTAGGAGTTAACTACCATTTAAAATTATAATATTATATTATTAGTGTGCAACGTAAGATTTCAAAGAAACCCATTTTTGTGTATCGGGTATGCTATCGAACATAGAAACCCCTTTAAAGTAAAATTAATATTTAATTCAAAAATATTAATAAATATGAAAATATCATATTTATCCATTTACCTGGGATGTTACATCCTTCCCCCTTTTGGGAATTGTGTCCTCACAATTTTATTCACTTACCAAATAAATGAGGGTATTTATCCCTCATAGCATTTTCAGATTCCCACGTTGCCTCTTCAACCATATGATTTTTCCACAAAAACTTTACCTGGTGAATTACCTTATTCCACAACACTTTCTCTCTTCGGTCAATAATCTGGGCTGGTTGTTCTTCATAAGAGAGATTCTCTTCCGACTGAACTACCTCTCGGCTAAAAACATGAGATAGATCTGGTATATACTTTCTCAACATCAAAACATGAAAAACATTGTGTATCTAGGATAAACAAGGAGGTAAAGCCACTATGTACGCAACTAATCCAACTTTCTCCAGGATTTCATAAGGTCTAATGAATCTCAGACTCAATTTTCCCTTCTTACCAAAATTCATCACACTTTTCCATGGAGAAACTTTGAGAAAAACATGATCACATACCTCAAAAGAGAGATCCTTCCTGTGGTTATCCACATAAATTTTCTGTATGTTTTCAGCTATTCTCATGTTCTTCTAAATCAACTGCACTTTTTCTTCCATCTCTTCTACTAATTCTGGTCTCATCATCTTTCTTTCACCTACATCATCCCAAAAAGCTGGAGTTCGACAATGCTTTCCATATAATTCCTCAAAAGGATCCATCTGTACACTGGAATGAAAACTGTTATTATAAGAAAATTCAACCAAATAAATATGTTGGTCCCAAATTCCCTTGTAATCCATTGAACAAGCACATAGCATATCCTCCAAGGTCTGAATTTTTCATTCTGACTGCCCATCTTATTGAAGATGAAAATCTGTACTAAAATTTAATTTAGTACCCAACGACTTCTGAAGGCCTTTCCAAAAGTTATAAATAAACCTGGGATCACGATCAGATACAATAGATAGGGGGACTCCATGCTACCTGACTATCTCTTTAACATACAACCGAGAAAGTTGATCTAGATAAAAATTATCTTGAATAGGATGGAATTGACTAGATTTAGTCAACCGATCAAAAATTACCCATATTTCATTATTACCTCGATATTTATTCGGTAATCCCACAATGAAGTCCATAGAAATATTTTCACATTTCCACTCTAGCACCAGTAAAGATTAAAGCATCCCTTTAGGTAAATGCTACTCTGCTTTAACCTACTAACATGTCAAAAACTTCACAGTAAAATCAGCAATATCTCTTTTCATTCCATCCCACCAGTAATACTCCCAAAGATCTCTGTAAATATTAGTACTACCAGGATTAACTAAAAATGGGGAACTATAAGCATCACATAATAACTCATTCCTCAATTGTGAATCACAAGGAACACATAATCATATCCCAAAACTCAAAACACAATCATTATCAACATTAAAATTAGGCAACTTACCATTCTGAACCAACTCTACCTTTTTCTGCAACTCACTGTCTTCCTTCTGTGCTTGCATAATTTTTTCTAAGACAGATAAATTTAATGACACCTGAAACAAAACAGAATAATTTCCTGCACAAACAACTTCTATGCCAAATTTCATCAAATCAAAAACAAAAGGAGCTCGTTCCAAATGTAGCATGGTTAATGAAGCATTACATTTTGGACTCACAGCATCATCCACTTTATTTTCTTTTACTGGATGGTAATGGATCGTGAAATCATAATCCTTGATTAATTCCAATCATATCCTCTGTCTCATGTTCAATTCTTTCTGAGTGAATATCTACTTCCAACTTTTGTGGTCAGTATATATTTCATATTTTACTCCATACAAATGATGCCTCCAAATTTTAAAAGTAAAAATAACAGCAGCTAATTCCAAATCATGTGTAGGGTAATTTTACTCATGAGGTTTCAACTGACGTGAAGCACAAACAATTACCTAATCATTATACATAAGGACTCAACCAAGTGCTTTCAAAAAATAATTTTTGCAGATAACAAACTCACCATCTCTGGAAGGCAGTTCCAAAATTGGAGCATTCACCAATCTTCTTTTCAATACCTAAAAACAATCATCACATTCTCTTGTCCAAATGAACTTAACACCTTTTCAAGTTAATTTTTTCATTCGACTAGATAAACGTGAAAAATTCCCAACAAACCTCTGGTAATAACCTACCAAACCAAGAAAACTACAAATCTTGGTTATATTAGTGGGTCTTTTCCCTTCATCCACAACTTTCATTTTAGCAGGATCAATAGTTATTTCATTTTGTGAAACAATGCGACCAAGGAAAGAAATTTGTTGTAACCAAAACTCACACCTGATTAATTTTACAAATAGTTTCTTTTCATTTAAGGTTTGAAAGATAACCCTTAAATGACTTTCATGATCCTATTTAGTTTTAGAAAAAACCAAAATATCATCAATGAACACAACCACAAACATATCCAAGAAATCACAGAAAATTATATTCATAAGATCCATGAATATAGCAGGTTCATTGGTTAACACGAAAGGAATAACTAAAAAGTCATAATGGCCATATCTAGTACAAAATACAGTCTTCAGAATGTCTGCTTCCTTTACTTTCATCTGATGGTATCTCGAACTCAAGACAATTTTCGAAAAATATTGATCTCCATAGAGCTGATCAAACAAATCATCAATATGAGGCAAAGGATACTTGTTCTTAACAGTGATGTTATTCAATTCTCTACAATCAATGAAAAGTCTCATAGAACCATCATTATTTTTAAAAAACAAGACAGAAGCACCCCATGGTGATGTACTAGGTCAAATGAAACCATTATCTAATAACACATGTAGTTTCTTCTTTAATTCTAAAAGTTCAATTTTATCCATTCGGTAAGGGGGTTTTGAAATTTTCTTAGCATCAGAAACTAAGTGAATAGTAAATTCCACTCCCGGATCAGGTATAATACTAGGAAACTCATCAGGAAAAACATTGAGATAATCATTTACCACTGGCACATCATTAATCTGAACAGTTCCTTTGTTTTCAACAATATGTGCAAGGTAACATTTGTTTCCTTCTTTTACTAGTTTCTGAGATTCCTGATATGTTATCAAAAGTATGGTTTCATTCTTGTATAAAAACTGAAAATAATTATGAAAATAAACCTCTTTAGCTCTATAGTCAATCTTAGCATTATAAACAGAAATCCAATCCATACCCAAAATAATATCATACTCTACTAGAGGAAAAACAATAATGTTCGTAGGTATATTCTTTATGCACTCAAGGACATGAATATTCTTATGTTTTCTTTTTGTCTCAAAATTTCCTCCAGATGTTTTTACCATAAGTTCTGTATTCATATCTTGATATGGAATTCCCAATTTACTAGAAAATTTCTCTGAAATGAAAGAGTGTGTAGACCCTGAATCAAACAACACATTGGAAAAATATGAACAAACAAATAGTGTACTTGATACTACTTCATTTGATGGCCCATCATATACTAAAGTAGTTACAAAGGATTTTACCACCCCTTTTTTCTTTTAGTCTGGCTGCTTTCCTTTAGTTGATTTCTTCTTTAGACACTCATCTATATAATGAACCATTTCATTGCACTTAAAACATTTTACTGATTGTAAATCAGATTTTGTCTTACCATTACCCTGATCCTTTTCGGTGTAATTATGAGACTTATGTCCCATTTTACCACATCGGTACCACTTACCATAATTCAAAAGAAATTCCCCATCATGCTTTTTACCACAATTTTCCCAAAATGTAAACTTAAGTTTCTTACCATCAGACATTTTTTAATAGTTCTTTCCTTTTGTCTACCACCTCGACCTCTTATTCTGTTGTTTGTCTAAGAACACCTGATCATTGGAAAACTCCATTTCCACCTTCTCCACATAAAAAACATGTTTTTCATAACTTTTGAACTCACAAGAAGCTAAATCCCTTCGATACTTTTTCTTTAATCCTGAGTAAAAATGGTTGATTTTACTATCAGGATCTCATATGAAATTTGGAGCATACCTTGCCAGTCGAGTGAATTTTTCTTCACAACCATCCACTGAGTCATCCTCCTGCCTCAATTCTAGGAATTGGTTTTCCATCATAAGATGAACCAACTTAGGAAAATATTTCTCAAGAAACATACCTTTGAATTAATCCCAATCAAGAGCATCAATCTCCTCACTATCCTTGATATTTTTCACCATCAACCACCACTGACCAGCTTCACCTTCAAAACGGTAAACAGCAAGACTAACCTTTTGATGTTATAAGCACCCCATAACATCAAAAATAATCTCCAGTGCTTTAACCACCCTTCATCTAGCACAGGGTCAGATGATCCTCGGAATGATGGGGGATGTTGCCTCAAGAAATGCTCTACTATTGACATGTTCCTCTATGGTTGATCTGGATAATCTCATGCATGGATACCACCACCATTTATAGCCTGATTCAACTATTACATCAATGCAACAAACTATTCAGTTCTGATTCTGACCATCTCTGGTTGCTGATTTGGAAGGTTGTCTTCCTCATAATGTCATCCCAACATAGATGCCTTGTTTCCTCTTCGGAAAACTATTCTGAACACAGAAATATATTAGGTGAAGTAACATGGTAATCTGTAGATGCTATATCATTAAAATTAATTAATTTATGGATATTAATTTAAAAATAACCTAACTCCAAAATTTATCTAAACTGACCTCTTATACCAACTATAAGGACCTGACCTTAAAACATTACATAATCTTGAATTAAACAATTAATTCACAATGAGAATCTTTTCAAGTTTAGAGTTTTAGAGAACTAGGCCATAACATATACATGAAAACTTGAATATTAGATGTAGACACATATAATTAGTTTCCATTTTTTTATAAAATATAAACTCTTGAAAAAAAGTGTCATGTCTAGTTCCATGTTTTAGATAGCATGACATTTCCTTGATCCCATCCTTGACCCTATTCCACTTTATGTCCTGTGAAAAACATTTCAAAACTTGGGATGAGCATAAAAAGATCAGTAAGGGTTATAAAACAAAGAAAGAAAACATTAGTTCCTCAATACATACATATCATAGGATATTTAACATACCTCATTAAATCATAATATTTACATAGTAAACACAAATCTTAAAGTTAACTTGTGACATCTATAACATACTTACATTGTAGCTTTCACAGCTACGTAGGGAGTTACATTTGGAATACCGATCATAGTATATAACCTAAATCTTTTTGGAGAAACATTCAAGTTTACCTCCATCACATTACCCAATGTATTAGAGAGCTATCTCAGGCTCACCTACCCTAGGATTATTAAGGAATCACCCGTATATGTAAACAATTCCCAAGAACCATAACATAGTCATAACACATAACACAAGCATAAAGGAAAGATAAAATTTCCACATTTCAAGAACATTATATCATTTAAATATATTGACATAAAAAATCCATTATCAAAACCATTTTCAATACCAAAATACGTAAAAAGATTATATGGTATTTATTTTCCTTTTAAAAACATTACAGCTTGATTATAAAGCCAAAGATCAAATAATACTCACGGTGGTGGAAAAAGTCATTGTCACCACTTACGTTAAAAAGAAACATAACTTTTTTTTGTTGTTTAGTAAAAAAATTAGTAGAAAAATATTCCCTTTTAATGAAATAAAATGTTAAAGGTGTTTATACAACATATAAAATAAAGTCGTGTAATAAAACAAAATATGCCTCAATGAAAGGAGATTGAGAAGAAGTCCCTTACCTCGTGTCCGACTTGACCCGTTCGTTCTTCAACATCCTAAATAATATACTAAAGTTAATTTATACTTTATTCATAAACTTTTTCAGGTTTATTATCCCTCTTATATCACTTATTACTATTTTATAACCATTACATAGTCATTTATGTTAATAACGGTCGGTTTTCGATATTTGGTACTTGAGTCGAAAATGGACTTCTTATAATTACATGTTGTTAATGTGATCAAAAGTTCATTATATTCAAAATGGTATTCATGATTTATATATCATATATGTCATATATATCCAGTATATACATGTATTTATAATAGTACATAACATTTAGAGGTAAGAAATGAAATGCACCGTTCATGGAGACAGTAAGTCGTACGTACGCATGAACGCTACTTTCATTTATATTTCATATTTAATGGATTTAAAACATAATGATACATAGATATATTATAATTATAGTGTATTATCAGATATAATATCATTAACTCCATCCTTTATATGTACCCCATATGGTATGAAAGAGTCATGTCACTTTGAGGGGGCGGTAGTCTGCATTTCCTCAAATGAAATGATCGCGTTTACCCATAATTGAAACAATAAAGGAATGATATAAATGGAAAATACAGAAGCATAAGAAAACATAAAAATAATTTATATCATATATAAATATAGTTCCATAATAATGGCCATCATGAGAGGCGGTAGGAGATAATTGAACAATCATCATTTTTTGAGGCATTAGTTTTCCATCAATTGAAACATTATGTTCTTCACCCATTAGATGAAGGTGTGTGTAAGTGTAGTTCGAATCCTCCTCATAACAAAATACTAGTATATTTAGGATACTATTTTTGTTATAAAATAAAGGAATAAAAATAGTTTAAGGGTTTGGAGAAGTAAAATAAAAGAATATAAGTGAAGAGAAACCATTACATTTAATTTGGGTAACTTCCTTTGGTTTGAACCAAAAGGAATTCTTGAAGTGCCTTCTACCTAAGGTAAGGCTTCTAGGAGGAGGAGATGGATGTAGGGAGATTAATTAGGTAGAGTTTTGATGATCCAAAAGTCTTGAGAGGTGTGAGGAATTGTATAGAAGTGGTATCTTTTTATAAAGAAGAGGAGGGGCTCTTTAGGAAAGTGTGAAAATATTATTTTATTATGTAATGATATTCAGTTTATAAAGGTGAAAAACTAATTAAAGTATAATATTAGACGACTCATGGTCGAAATAAAATAATCCAATAAGAATTGGATAGGTTTTTGATATTATTTTAATATTTATATCATATTTATTTAAATCATTTATTAATGACGTAAACACTACATCATTATTGTGTCATAAATAATTTAATTTATTTAATGTCTAGAAATTATAAAAAAAAATTACATTGATGTTGTAAATATTATTATATTTCTAATTAATATTTATAGGAAAAAATATAACTTATATAACACCATGTAAAAACTCATTATTAAAAGATTTTTGTTTATGTCATTTTTTCCTTTACTTTATGTTAATTAATCTACAGTGTCATTATCACTCCCAAGTGGTTCCATGGGGTCGAATAATCGACCCAAAGATGAAAATGGTCATAAATGACTCAACAAATAAGGTTAGGACAAGTGTTAAGGTAATTTTTTATTATTATAATATTCTTTTTACCTTGAATTACCCTATTTATCTTTAACCGTAGTAAATAAAAGTCAAAAGTTACTATTCACCAAAAATTATTTTCATCTTATTGAACCACATTTCACTAACAAATAATAACCATGTATGTCATATTTTCAAAATTCAATTCACAGAAGTGGTAAAATTTCATTTAAATGAAATAGTCAGTTTTTTAACTACTACTAAGTGGTTTCACTATTCATCAAAAATTGAAGTTCTTCAGAAAAATACCAAATATTCAGTCTAAGCTATATTTCATATACCAAATTAAAAAATGATGTATATTTTTCCAAATTCAAAATATAGAACTTTAATTAATTAATTTAAAATTAGTTTCCGTTGTTAAAACAAATATCGTGTTTTTAAGAAACAATAATTATCAAAAGATTGACACTTTTTTATGTCCAATTTTAAAGTGAAATTAATTCCAATGTCCAAAATTGTATTAAATGGAAAAAATTTATTCTAATTACACTTTAAAACCAATTAAAAAGATATTATAACCATATAAATAAATTATATTAAAATGAAGTTTTGAATTAAAATACAATATTTTTCACTATTCATTAAAAAATGAACATTATCGGAAAAATTCCAAAAATTTACACAAAGTAAATATTAATGTCCCCATTATAGAAAAGGATTTTATTTGGTCAAATAGAATATATAAAAGTTACCAAAATCATATTTATAGATGGTTGTCCATTAAAAGGCTGTAAATCGACCTTTTAATGAAAATTATGCTTAAAATTAGATTCATTCACATTTTAAGCCTCTAACTTTTATTGGATAAATGTAAACACATTTAACAAACATGTATAATCGTATTGTAGTTAGTTTTTTTCATTCCCACCAATACAACGGCTAGGATTTAACTACCATTTAAAGTAGTATTATTATTTTATTAGTGTGCAACGTAAGATTTCAAAGAAACACGTTGTTGCGTATCGGGTACACTATCGAACATAGCAACCCCTTTAAAGTAAAATTAATATTTAATTCACAAATATTAATAAATATGAAAATTTCATATTTCTTCATTTACTTGGGATGTTACATTATCATTTCTTAAGTGGTGAGTGTACTATGCAGATCATCCAGAGATAATGTTTCAGGGACTCTGTCTTCCAATGAAGAAACGTTAGCATCAAACTTGTGAGGAAGAATTCTCAATATATTTTCAACACCTCTAGAATCCTCCAAATATTCACCAAAACATATGATTGTACTAAAAATGTCATTTACCATGGTAAAGAAGTCCCCAATAGATTCATATTCACCCATTATAAAGTCTTCATACATCAGCCTCCAGATTTGTAGTTTTTCCTTCTTCACTATTGTATTTTCTTCATATATGTTCTTCAAATTATACAAGATGCCTTCAGCTGTAGTGACACATTTCACTCTTAAAAACTCACTCTCATAAAGTGATTAGAGTATTACATTTTTAGCTCTTACAACATTCTCAAGATTCTTTTTATCGGCGTGAGTAAGAGGAACCTTATTGTAACACCCTAAGGTTTTTGAAAATAAATATAGAAAGAAATTTTATAATCTAGTCATTAAACACAACTTTGTCTCTTCAATGCTTTGAATTTCGAAAAAATGTCATCTAGAGTTGTGTTTAGTAAGTCATTTGGAGTCTGATAGAACAAACATGATTTTTTAGTGAATAGTAACATACCCTTATGAATAGTAATATGAATAGTAATATGACCCTAATGAATAGTAAATTTTATTATTATTTTATTTTCTTAAGTCTAGAAGATAATGACATCTTGGTTAAGTTTTCATTGTGATAAAGAAGTAGTTGTAGAAGTAGAACTGTTAATTTTTGAATTAAGTATGCTTTTATTTAAAAATTAAATTAATAATAATTGGAAAATTATTTTTGAAAAATGGATTTCAATTTTGAATTCTACACATAGAAAAATATAAGGGGTGATTTTTTGGGATTTTTCTAAAATACATGAAGTTTTTGTGAATAGTGAAAAATACAGTTTTGAGTATTCAGTAGTTTAATAGAATCATAATGACATAATAATTGAAATAAAAGGATGGTAGACTTGTGTATAGTAACTTATGACATTAGGTGTCCCAAGTGGCTAATACCATGGGAAAATACAATGGAAAATCCCATCGTTTGTCAAAAACCACTAATGAGGTGTCCCTTTGAAATTATTAAAAAAATACCTCTCTTTTTCTATAAATACTCACTCATCCATTCATTTTATTTCATTCCAAATACCTCATCCTATAATATCTGGTGGTTTTAACTCTCTAATTAGTCCTACCAAGGTGTCCTTAATCCCCCAAGGTTCCAACCTTCAAGATCTAGGAGTTATTCTACAAGGTAAGGGAATCCTTCATTCTCTTCTTTAAGTCGACATTTCTTTTATGTTATCTCTTTGAATTTCCATTCTAATATGTTGGGGTTTGATTTTATTTATTCTTCTTACTGTCCTTTTATTTAAATATTATGAAATACCCTTTTTTCTCATCATTTTAATTTATGAAATTTTAATTGATGTCGTTAGGCTGCCGAATTTTCATAAGGGATCTCTTAACTTTTCTTTATTTTCAACTTCATCTCATGTATTTTTGTCTCCTCACCTCCTCTGTCCAAATGATCATTATAACTCCATTAAAATCTATATACTGAAATTATATAATTTTAATGGAAGAATAATCATAAATATTTTTACTCCCTCCGTTTTATTTTTGTAAATGAAATCAACGTCCATGAGGTTCCAATTTATAGCCTTCGTGGATGACAAAGTTTCATTCTTCAATTTCTTCTTCATTACTGGTCATGAAACCACATTTATGGTTGAACCAGACTATAATATATGTATATTAACATAATTAATATTCAAGAACCAGAATATGTACATACAATTAAGTTATATGACAAAACTAGTTCAAAATAATCAAAATACCGCCAAATAATCGAAGTGGTTCTCATCTAATGATTCATCCTCATTCCATATAACCAAATGATAGAAATGACCATTGACAATTATTTATGTTCAAAAATAATATATAATTCCAATTCTATAGATTTATAACCATTCCACATGAAGTTCATTACATAAAAACAAGTGAACCGAATATGAAAATAAAGGAAACGAACACTCCAGAACGACGAAATTCAATACAATAACTTATCAATAAAGACATAAATGAACTAACCAGAATTAAGGTAAACAAAATACATGTAGAATAGGTTCTGAAATAAGTTATTAAAAAGTGTAATTTAATATTCCAGGAGCTTAAGTACAAGAGTGGAACACGTTTGGAATTATGGTAAGGGTTTCTCCATCTCCCTTCCATTTTCATGAGATTTTCCATATTCACTACTAACACTTTTGTATGGTGTATGTATACTGACCATTTATTTCACATATCATAAATAAATTTATATTAATGGTATTAAATATATAATTTTTATTATTATTAATTTTTGGGGCATACGAATCATTTGATTACAAAGTGTTAAGGGGTTTTCCACCCGAACTTCCATTTTCCTTTGAGATACATTCATTGTATAATTACCTTTATGTAATTCTTATGTATTGTTATTTACTCATCATATGTTCTGTGTGAGTATAATATATATGTTTACAAACCATAATCTTTCCTTATTTTATGGATAGTTACACGTTTTAAAAGAGACTTTCAAAATTGTTTCAAAAATATAAGTCTGGTTCAAGGAAATTTCTCAAATTCTTACCTATTTTCTAGGGCACTCTATAATATTTTTTTGGAAACTATTATCTTTATAAAATCACTCATTTTATTATGAAAATACTATCTTACTTCACTTCTGGTTTTATTATTATATTATTCTTTTTTACCTTGAATCACCCTATTTATCTTTAACAGCGGTAAATAAAAGTCAAAAGTTTCTATTCACCAAAAATTATTTTCATCTTATTGAACCACATTTCACTAAAAAATAATAACCATGTATGTCGGATTTTCAAAATTCAATTCACAGAACTGGTAAAATTTCATTTAAATGAAAAAGTCAGTTTTTTAACTATTACTAAGTGGTTTCACTATTCATCAAAAATTAATGTTTTTCAGAAAAATACCAAATATTCAGTATAAGATATATTTCATATACCAAATTAATAAATGATTTCTATTTTTCCAAATTCAGAAAATAGAACTTTAATTAATTAATTTAAAATTAATTTCCATTTATAAAACAAATAGCGTGTTTTTAAGAAACAATAATTATCAAAAGATTGACACTTTTTTATGTCCAATTTCAAAGTGAAATTAATTCCAATGTCCAACATTGGATTAAATGGTAAAAATATATTCTAATTACACTTTAAAACCAATTAAAAATATATTCTAACCATATAAATAAATTATATTAAAATTAAGTTTTGAATTAAAATACAATATTTTTCACTATTCATTAAAAATGAACTTTATCGGAAAAATTCCAAAATATTACACAAAGTAAATTTTGATGTCCCCATTCAAAAAAAAGGATTTTATTTGGTCAAATAGAACATATAAAAGTTACCAAAACTATATTTAAAGATTTTTGGCAATTAAAAGGTTGTAAATCGACCTTTAAATGTAAATTATGCCTAAAATTAGATTCATTCACTTTTTAAGCCTCTATATTTTATTGGATAAATGTAAACACATTTAACAGACATATATAATTGTATTATAGTTAGTTTTTTCATTCACACCAATACAATGTCTAGGAGTTAACTACCATTTAAAATAATAATATTATATTATTAGTATGCAACGTAAGATTTCAAAGAAACTCGTTGTTGCGTATCAGGTACACTATCGAACATAGCAACCCCTTTAAAGTAAAATTAATATTTAATTCACAAATATTAATAAATATGAAAATATCTTATTTCTTCATTTACCTGGGATGTTACATTATCATTTCATAAGTGATGAGTGTACTATGCAGATCATCCAGAGATAATGTTTCAGGGTCTCTGTCTTCCAATGAAGAAACATTAGCATAAAAAATGTGAGGAAGAATTCTCAACATATTTTCAACAACTGTAGAATCCTTAAAATATTCCCCAAAACATATGATTGTACTACAAATGTCATTTACCCTGGTAAAGAAGTCCCCAATAGATTCAGATTCACCCATTTTCAAGTCTTCATACATCATCCTCCAGATTTTTAGTTTTTTCTTCTTCACTATTGTATTTTATTCATATATGTTCTTCAAATTAAACAATATGCCTTCAGTTGTAGTGACACATTTCACTCTTAGAAACTCACACTCCTAAAGTGATTAGAGTATTACATTTTTAGCTCTTACAACATTCTCAAGATTCTCCATATCAGCATGAGTAATAGGAACCTTATTGTAACACCCCATGGGTTTTGGAAATAAATATAAAATTAAATTTTATAATTTATCCATTAAACACATCTTTGCCTCTTAAATGCTTTTAATTTTGAAAAAAGGTCATCTAGAGTTGTGTTCAGTAAGTCATTTGGACTCTGATAGAACAAACTTGATTTTTTAGTGAATTGTAACATACCCTTATGAAGAGTAATATGAATAGTAATATGACCCTAATGAATAGTAAATTTTATTATTATTTTATTTTATTAAAGCTAGAAGATAATGACATCTTGGTTAAGTTTTCATTGTGATAAAGAAGTAGTTGTAGAATTAGAACTGTTAATTTTTGAATTATGTATGATTTTATTTAAAAATTAAATTAATAATATTTGGAAAATTATTTTTGAAACATGGATTTAACTTTTGAATTCTACACGTAGAAAAATAGAAGGGGTGAATTTTTGGGATTTTTCTAAAATACATGAATTTTTGTGAATAGTGAAAAATACAGTTTTGAGTATTCAATAGTTTAATGACATCATAATGACTTAATAATTAAAATAAAAGGCTGTTAGACTTGTGTATAGTAACTTATGAAATTAGGTGTCCCAAGTGGCTAATACCATGGGCAAATACCATGGTCAAGCCCGTGGTTTGTCAGAAACGACTAATGAGGTGTCCCTTTGAAATTATTGAAAAATTACCTCTCTTTTTCTATAAATACTCACTCATCCATTCGTTTTAATTCATTAAAAATCCTTCATCCTTAAATATCTGGTGGTTTTACCTCTCTAATTAGTCCAAAGAAGGTGTATTTAATCCCCCAAGGATACAACCTTAGAGATCTAGGAGTTATTCTACAAGGTAAGGGAATCCTTTATTCTCTTCTTTAAGTCAGCACTTCTTTTATGTTATCTCTTTGAATTTACATTCTAATATGTTGGGGTTTGATTATTTTTATTCTTATTACTTTACTTTCGATTTCAATATGATGTGATACCCTTTTTTTCTCATCATTTTATTTTATGAAATTTTAAGTGACGTCGTTAGGCTGCCGAATTTTCATAAGGGATCTCTTAACTTTTCTTTATTCTCAACTTCATCTATTTTATTTTCCTCTCCCCACCTACTCTATCCAAATTATCATTATAACTCCATTAAAATATATATACTAGAATTATATCATGTGAATGGAAGAATCATCATAAATATTTTTACTCCCTCTGTTTTATATTTATAAACGAAATCAACGTCCATGAGGTTCCAATTTATAGCCTCCGTAGATGATGAAGTTTCATTCTTCAATTTGTTCTTCATTACTGGTCATGAAACCATATATATTGTTGAAACAGACTATAATATATGTATTATAACATAATTAATATTCAAGAACCAGAATAGGTACATATAATTATGTTATATGACAAAACTAGTTCATAATAATCCAAATACCGCCAAATAATTGAAGTGGTTCTCATCTAATGATTCATCCTCATTTCATATAAACAAATGATATAAATGAACATTACCAATTATTTATGTTCATAAATAATATATAATTCCAATTCTAGAGATTTATAACCATTACACATGAACTTCATTACTTAAAAACAAGTCAACCGAATATGAAAATAAAGGAAATGAACACTCCAGAACGACGAAATTCAATACAATAACTTATCAATAACGACATAAATGAAATAACAAGAATTATTGTAAACTAAATAAATTTATAATATGTTCTTAAATAAGTTATTAACATGTATAATTTTATATTCCAGGAGCTTATGTACAAGAGAAGAACACATTTGGAGTTAAGGTAAGGGTTTCTTCATCTCACTTCCATTTTCGTGAGATTTTCCATATTCACTACTAATACTTTTGTATGTTGTATGTATACTGACCATCGATTTCACATATCATGAATATATTTATATTAATGTTATTAAATCTATAATTTTTTTATATTAAATTTTTGTGGCATACGGATCATTTGATTACAAAGTGTTAGGGGGTTTTCCACCCGAACATCCATTTTCATTCGGGATACTTTCATTGTATAATTACCTCGATGTAATTATTATGTATTGTTATTTACTCATAATATGTTCTGTGTGAGTATCATATATATGTTTACAAACCATAATACTTCCTTATTTTATGGATAGTTACACATTTTAAAAGGAACTTTTAAAATTGTTTAAAAAATACAAGCCCCGTTCAAGGGAATTTCTCAAATTCATACTTCTATTAAAGGGCACTCTATAATATTTTTTTGGAAACCATTATCTTTATAAAATCACTCATTTTATTAGGAAAATGCTATCTTAGTTTACTTCGGGTTTTATTATTATAATATTTTTTTTACCTTGAATTACCCTATTTATCTTTAACTGCGGTAAATAAAAGTTAAAAGTTACTATTCACCAAAAATTATTTTCATCTTATTGAACCACATTTCACATAAAAATAATAACCATATATGTCGGATTTTCGAAATTCAATTCACAGAACTGGTAAAATTTCATTTGAATGAAAATGTCAGTTTTTTAGCTACTACTAAGTGGTTTCACTATTAATCATAAATTGATGTTTTTCAGAAAAATACCAAATATTCAGTCTAAGATATATTTCATATACCAAATTCAAAAATGATGTCTATTTTTCCAAATTCAAAACATATAACATTAATTATTTAATTTAAATTTAATTTCCATTGTTAAAACAAATACCGTGTTTTTAAGAAACAATAATTATCAAAAGATTGACACTTTTTTATGTCCAATTTCAAAGTGAAATTAATTCCAATGTCCAACATTGGATTTAATGGTAAAAATATATTATAATTACACTTTTAGACCAATTAAAAAGATATTATAACCATATAAATAAATTATATTAAAATAAGGTTTTGAATTAAAATACAATATTTTTCGCTATTCATTAAAAAATGAACTTTATCAGAAAAATTCCAAAAATTTACACAAAGTAAATTTTGATGTCCCCATTCTAAAAAGGGACTTTATTTGGTCTAATTGAACATATATAAGTTACCAAAACTATATTTAAAGATGGTTTTCCATTAAAAGGTTGTAAATCGACCTTGTAATGTAAATTATGCTTAAAATTAGATTCATTCACATTTTAAGCCTCCAACATTTATTGGATAAATGTAAACACGTTTAACAAACATGTATAATCATATTGTAGTTAGTTTTTTTCATTCCCACCAATACAATGGCTTGGAGTTAACTACCATTTAAAATAATAATATTATATTATTAGTGTACAACGTAGGATTTCAAAGAAACTCGTTGTTGCGTATCGGGTACACTATCGAACATAGCAACCCCTTTAAAGTGAAATTAATATTTAATTCAAAAATATTAATAAATATGAAAATATCATATTTCTTCATTTACCTGGGACATTACATTATCATTTCATAAGTGATGAGTGTACTATACAGATCATCCAGAGATAATGTTCCAGGGTCTCTATCTTCCAATGAAGAAACTTTAGGCTCAAACTTGTGAGGAAGAATTCTCAACATATTTTCAAAAACTGAAGAATCCTCAAAATATTCACCAAAACATATGATTGTACTAAAATGTCATTTACCCTGGTAAAGAAGTCCCCAATAGATTCAGATTCACCAATTTTCAAGTCTTCATACATCTGCCTCTAGATTTTTAATTTTTCCTTCTTTACTATTGTATTTTCTTCATATATTTTCTTTATATTATACAAGATTCCTTTAGCTGTAGCGACACATTTCACTCTTAAAAACTCACTCTCCTAATGTGATTAGAGTATTACATTTTTAGCACTTACAACATTCTCAAGATTCTTCTTATCATCATGATTAAGAGGAACATTATTGTAACACCCCAAGGTTATTGAAAATAAATATATAATTCAATTTTATAATCTACACATTAAACACAACTTTGCCTCTTCAATGCTTTGAATTTCGAAAAAAGGTCATCTAGAGTTGTGTGCAGTAAGTCATTTGGAGTCCAATAGAACAAACTTGATTTTTAGTGAATATTAACATAGCCTTATGAATAGTAATGTGAATAGTAATATGACCCTAATGAATAGTAAATTTTATTATTATTTTATTTTCTTAAGGCTAGAAGATAATGACATCTGGGTTAAGTTTTCATTCTGATAAAGAAGTAGTTGTAGAATTAGAACTGTTAATTTTTGAATTAAGTATGTTTTTATTTAAAAATTAAAATAATAATATTTGGAATCTTATTTTTGAAAAATTGATTTCACTTTTGAATTCTACACGTAGAAAAATAGAAGGGGTGAATTTTTGG
The DNA here is from genome assembly GCA_963277665.1 of Viscum album. Taxonomy (NCBI): domain Eukaryota; kingdom Viridiplantae; phylum Streptophyta; class Magnoliopsida; order Santalales; family Viscaceae; genus Viscum; species Viscum album. The sequence goes on along the minus strand of OY728141.1, from coordinate 2,077,509,783 downwards.
GGTTTTTCGAAAATACTTGAATATTTTTTGAATAGTGAAAAATACAGTTTTGAGTATTCAGTAGTTTAATTACATCATAATGACATAATAATTAAAATAAAAGGCTGGTAGACTTGTGTATAGTAAATTATGACATTAGGTGTCCCAAGTGGATTAAACCATGGGAAAATCCCATGGGAAAGCCCATTGTTTGGCAAAAACCAGTAATAAGGTGTCCCTTTGAAATTATTAAAAAATTACCTCTCTTTCTATAAATACCCACTCATCCATTCGTTTTCATTCATTACAAATCCCTAATACTCTAATATTTGGTGATCTTAACTCTCTATGTATTCCTCCCAAGGTTTCCTTATGCCCCCAAGGTTCCAACCTTCAGGATCTAGGAGTTATTCTACAAGGTAAGGGAATCCTTCATTCTTTTCTTTAAGTCGACACTTCTTTTATGTTATCTCTTTGAATTTCCATTCTAATATGATGGGGTTTGATTTTATTTATTCTAAATACTGTAATTTTGATTTCAATATGATGAGATAACCTATTTGTTCTCATCATTAGATTTTATGAAATTTTAAGTGATGCCGTTAGGCTGCAGAATTTTCATAAGGGATCTCTTAACTTTTCTTTATTTTCAAGTTCATCTCTTTTATTTTTCACTCCTCACCTCCTCTGTCCAAATGTTAATGATAACTAAAGTAACATCTATATACTGTAATTATATCATTTGAATGGATGAACCATCATTAATATTTTTACTCCCTCCCTTTTATTTTTATAAACGAAATCAACGTCCATGAGGTTCAAATTTATAGCCTTTGTGGACGAAGAAGTTTCATTCTTCAATTTCTTCTTCATTAATGGTCATGAAATCATATTTATGGTAGAAACATAAAATAATATATGTATTGTAACATAATTAATATTAAAGAACCAGAATATGTACATATAATTATGTTATATGACAAAAGTAGTTCATAATAATCCAAATACCAACAAATAATCGAAGTGGTTCTCATCTAATGATTCATCTTCAATACATATAACCAAATTATAGAAATGACCATTACCAATTATTTATGTTCAGAAATAATATATAATTCGAACACTGTAGATTTATAACCATTCCACAAGAACTTCATTACTTAAAAACAAGTGAACCGAATATGAAAATAAAGGAAACAAACAATCCAGAACGATGAAATTCAATAAAAGAACTTATCAATAAAGACATAAATTAACTCACCAGAATTATGGTCAACTAAATACATGTATAATAGGTTCTGAAATTAGTTATTAACAAGTATAATTTCATATTACAGGAGCTTAAGTACAAGAGAAGAACAGGTTTGGAGTTAAGGTAAGAGTTTCTTTATCTCACTTCCATTTTCGTGAGATTTTCCATATTCACTACTAATAATTTTGTATGGTGTATGTATACTGAACATTTATTTAAAATATCATGAATATATTTATATCTATGGTATTAAATATATAATTTTTTTGTTATTAATTTTTGGGGCATACGAATTATTTGATAACAAAGTATTAAGGGTTTCTCCACCCGAACTTCCATTTTCATTCAGGATACTTTCATTTTCTAATTACCTCGATGTAATTATTATGTATTGTTATGAACTCATCATATGTTCTCTGTGAGTATCATATATATGTTTAAAAACCATAATCCTTCCTTATTTTATCTATAGTTACATTTTTTAAAAGGAACTTTCAAAATTGTTTCAAAAATACAAGCCCGGTTTAAGGGAATTTCTCAAATTCTTACCTATTTTCAAGGGCACTCTATAATCTGTTTTTAAAACCATTATCATTATAAAATCACTCATTTTATTATGAAATTACTATTTTACTTCACTTCTGGTTTTATACAAAGATTTTTCCAAAATAACTCTTCTTTTCAAAAAAAAGAGTATTTATCTCCAGAATTGCTTAATGATTTTATAAGAGTGTTTTCATCTAAGTCAACACTCTTGTTGATTCCATGGTATTATTGGGTTTAATAGTTTATGAGTTCATATACCATATTTGAATTAATTTTTTATGACTAAATATATTTTGGATGATCTATCCTAAAACCATTCTCCATATTATTCCGAATGGTTAGTGTTTTATGTTTAATGATTGGGGAAAGATTGTTACATTTCATATGGTAGTTTCAATATGAATGTATTTGTTGTTTATGTTTATCCCCTCTAATATGAAGCATTAATTGGACTTATTATGTGAATTATGGGGCCCGCTATATCCCCTCGATGCATCGGTAGGTCTCATGAGACAAATAGATGTGGAATTGGCCGAGGCCTTTCCCAATGTGATATGGATTTTCGCAGAGGCCTTAATCACTAGACGTCTTGGACGAGGCCATGAAACAATGTATCAGAATGTCTGGCATATGCACTTCCCTCATTATTAAGCTAGTAATTTAAAGTACATGTGGTTATTCGACTAGTATAATACCTATGATTATGTTTTATTATGTCATTATTTACTCAGCTCGTATTCCTTCCATAATGTTTTTCCAGTTATTATTAAAGGCATGTGTTTTCAATTATTCACCATGTATAATGTTTATATTATCTTCCGTTGTATTTCTTACTCTTACTAAGCATTTGAGCTCAACCCTTTCTTATGTTTTGTTTTCTCAGGACATGAAGAAGTAATTTATGGATGACTTTCAAGCATAATCTAGGAGACGTGATGACTCTAGTGGAATAAATTAGTGTTGTTTTTCCTTTGCATATGTAATGTTGAACTTATGAATGTATCTTGTTTCCAATAATACTAAACTACTTGGTCCTTCAGGATTATTATTCATTATGTGTATTCCAACGTAATCAAATAAGGCACCGACTCCGAGCAACTGGGGTCGGGTCCTTACAGTTGGTATCGGAGGATGTTTTGTAGAATTCTTGGGAACTAGATTTAGAAAAAATAGAATTAGGGAAGTGTCCCTAAGATAGTATTGGAGTATAAACATATAAGAACATCCTGGTATTTTGGTAAGGACTAGATTATGTGGATCATTCAATCAATACATCAATGTCTAGATACGAGCAGGTAGAGGTGGCTCTGGAACAGATATACCTAGGAGTGAAAGCTCCGACGAGGAGTTTCGGGCTTGACCTGAGGTATCCTGGTATATGACAATGGGCCTTGCTACACTCTTGGTTATGACACTCCTAGGGGATATGCTTAGGATAATTCACGTTTTCTTTACCCACCATAATGAAGGATTTATGTCCCCAAAGTAACCAAAGTATATGGTTCTATGATTTATGATGCATAAATTTATGTTATGTGTTATACCATGTTTAGAGTTATAGAGAGTTCATAATTTTATGAGCTAATATATGATATGGAATTTATTAAAAATGGAGTCGAGATGGAAGAATGCGAACTTCACCAATGAACGGGACACAAAGAGTAGTAAGGATCATATCCTTAAGGGTCTTAATCCATCTTTCCAAAGGAAGATTGTATCCCATGTATCCTCATCATATGAGGATATAATATCATGTGTTAACATGGTATGTAAAGACTTCTCTGAGTCCTATGGATTTGAAGGGAAGAAAAAGAATAAGAGGATTGCAGAGAGATATAGGGATAAAGGGAATAAGGGAAAGAAGTGTTTTCCTACATGTGATAACTGATGAAAGAATCACCCTGGTAAATTCTTGAATGGAATGGGTTTTTTCTACAAGTTTGGAGAAAAAGGACACCAAGTTCCTGATCGCAAGGGTAAGAAAATGGTTTTCAATGTACAATGCTTCAATTGTAAGGAGATGAGACACTATGTGAATCAATGTTCCAATCGTCAAAGAAATATACCCCAAATGATTATTTTGGATAATGATCAAGTTGTCATGTTACCGCAGATGAAGTAGAATGATTAATATGCCTAGTGAAGAATAATGTCATTTGTTTATTTTTTCAGTGATGTACTGGTTTTATGAATTATGAGATATATATGGTTTGTAGTACAGTAATCTTTCATTAAGGATTTGAGGTCACATGATGAATAGTACAAAGGAAAAGTGATTCAGTGGAAAGTTAAACATTTTTAAACAAACATGATTGAGGGAAAGACAACCCTTAATATATATCTGATGTTGAGATAATGATAAAGAAAATATTGACTCAGATAAGTATTTACTACCTTGGAACTGATTTTTGACTTGTCAAGAAGGGGTCTATGATATCATCAATGAAGTTTACAACACTTTTGGATTTAAGTAATATATCCAATAACATGTATCTTACTTAAGGAATATGGAATAATGAACATTTCCAATATGGTTTTTACAATAATTCACGTTATTAGTATATTTCAAGATGATACAAGATGAAGTTATTCACATGTTTGGAATGTGAATTTTAGACCTACTTACTATTGATTAAGAGTTAATGAAAAGTTCATCTTGGAAATTTAGAGGACTTCATTATAATGTGTTGAATCATTATATTTTGGATTTTTTTAACCATTTATGAATTGGTTTAAGTTGATAATTTAATGAGATTTCATATGTTAATGTATTGCTTCACCAAATGGTGTACCCTGATCAATTATTTCTAATTGGGATCCCCATTTTACCTCATGATTCTGGAAGAGTCTTAAGAAGGCCCAAGATACTGATCTTCGTTTAAGCACTGCCTATCACCCACAAACTGATGGAAAATAAGAACAGACTATTCAAACATTAGAAGATATGATGAGGTCTTGTTCACTTGATTTTCAAGTCAATTGGGATCAGTATTTACCTCTCGTATAATTTTCCAACAACAATTTCTTCCATTCAAGTATTCAGATGGCACCCTATGAAGCATTATATGGGAGGAGATGTTATACACCAACTTGCTGGGATGATATTTGGGAATGAAAGTTAGTGGGCCCAGAACATGTTGAATAAACAATAGAGAAGGTGGAGATTATCCAGAACCATATCAAAATAGCTCAAAGCAGTCAAAAGGTCTATGCTGATAACCGAAAAAAGGATTTGGAATTTCATGAAGGTGATCATGTTTTCTGAAAGGTATCTCCATGGAAGGGTATTATACGATTCAGTAAGAAGGGAAAATTAAGTCCCAGGTACATCGGACATTTTGAAATTCTAGACCGAATTGGAGTCGTAGCATACCGTTTGGAAATGCCTCAAAGTATCTCCAAGGTTCACAAAGTGTTCCATGTGTCAATGTTAAGAAAGTACATGCCAGACCCAACACATGTTCTCACTTATGAAGAAGTAGAACTTGAGCCCGATCTATCTTATTGTGAAGAGCCTATAAAAATTCTTGATACTAGAGAACATGTATTGAGAAATCAGATGACATGACAGGTAAAGGTTCTATGGAGGAACCATAAGATGGAGGAAGCAACATGGGAGCCTGAGGAGCTTATGTCAAAGACATAACTGAATATTTTTAGATAAAACTATTTGAATTTCGAGGAAAAATTTTTTTTAAGGAGGAGAGAATGTAACACCCCATGGTTTTTGAAAATAAATATAGAATTCAATTTTTTAATCTAGCCATTAAACACAACGTTTCCTCTTCAATGATTTGAATTTCGAAAAAAGGTCATCTAGAGTTGTATTCAGTAAGTCATTTGGAGTCCGATAGAACAAACTTGATTTTTTAGTGAATAGTAACATACACGTATGAATAGTAATATGACCTTAATGAATAGTAAATTTTATTATTATTTTATTTTCTTAAGGCTAGAAGATAATAACATCTTGGTTAAGAATTCATTATCATAAATAAGTAGTTGTAGAATTAGAACTGTTAATTTTTTAATTAAGTATACTTTTATTTAAAAATTAAATTAATAATATTTAGAAAATTATTTTTTGAAAATGGATTTAAATTTTTAATTCTACACATTGACAAATATTTGGGGTGAATTTTTGGGTTTTTTCTAAAATACATGAATTTTTTGTGAATAGGGAAAAATACAGTTTTGAGTATTCAGTAGTTTAATGACATCATAATGACATAATAAGTAAAATAAAAGGCTGGTCGACTTGTGTATAGTAACTTATTACATGAGGTGTCCTAATTGGAAAATAACATGGGTAAATACCATGGAAAAGCACATGGTTTTTCAAAAACCACTAATGAGGTGTCCCTTTGAAATTATTAAAAAATTACCTCTCTTTTTTTATAAATACTCACTTATCCATTCGTTTTCTTTCATTCCAAATCCATCATCCTCGAAGCTCTGGTGGTTTTACCTCTCTAATTAGTCCTACAAAGGTTTTCTTAATCCCCCAAGGTTCCATCCTTCAAGATCTAGGAGTTATTCTACAAGGTAAAGGAATCCTTCATTCTCTTCTTTAAGTCGACACTTCTTTTATGTAATCTCTTTGAATTCACATTCTAATATTTGGGGTTTGATTTTATTTATTATTCTTACTTTAATTTTGATTTAAATATGTTGTGATACCCTTTTTTCTCATCATTTTATTTTATGAAATTTTAAGTGACGTCGTTAGGCTGCCGAATTTTCGTAAGGGATCTCTTAACTTTTCATTATTTTCAACTTCATCTCTTTTATTTTTCTCTCCTCACCTACTCTGTCCAAATGATCATTATAACTCCATTAAAATCTATATACTGGAATTATATCATGTTAATGGAAGAATCATCATAAATATTTTTACTCCCTCTGTTTTATTTCTATAAATGAAATCAACGTCCATGAGGTTCCAATTTATAGCCTTCGTGGATGATGAAGTTTTGTTCTTCAATTTCTTCTTCATTAATGGTCATGAAACCATATTTATGGTTGAACCAGACTATAATATATGTATTATAACATAATTAATATTCAAGAACCATAATATGTACATATAATTAAGTTATATGACAAACTAGTTCATAATAATCCAAATACCGCCAAATAATCGAAGTGGTTCTCATCTATTGATTCATCCTCATTCTATATAAAAAACTGATAGAAATGACCATTAACAATTATTTATGTTCATAAATAATATATTATTCCAATTCTATAGATTTATATCCATTCCACATGAACTTAATTACTTAAAAACAAGTGAACCGAATATGAAAATAAAGGAAACGAACACTCCAGAACAACGAAATTCAATACAATAACTTATCAATAAGGACATAAATGAACTAACCAGAATTATGGTTAACTAAAAACATGTATAATAGGTTCTGAAATCAGTTATTAACAAGTATAATTTTATATTCCAGGAGCTTATGTTCAAGAGCAGAACACGTTTGGAGTTAAGGTAAGGATTTCTTCATCTCACATCCATTTTCGTGAGATTTTCCATATTCACTACTAATACTTTTTTATGGTGTATGTATACTGACCATTGATTTCACATATCATGAATATATTTATATTAATGTTATTAAATCTATAATTTTTATTAATATAATTTTTTGGGGCATAAGAATCATTTGATTACAAAGTGGTAAGGGGGTTTCCACCCGAACTTCTATTTTCATTCGGGATACATTCATTGTATGATTACCTCGATGTATGTAGAGACCCGAAGCTTGACGTACATGGACATTACATTACTTTAGCAGAATACTTAATACATAACAAAAACAGACACACAAGTACCATAATAGTTTAGTGTCTTTGGAAACTTGGAACGTAATCTTCTAATCGTGGTGAAAGATCTTCAACATCTCCCATAAAGATCTTCCTTTTTTTCTTACCTAAAACCTTTCTTTATATCCTGGGGAAAAGAAAACATAAAAATGGTGAGCTCAAATGCTCATTAAGGGTATGCATGGATAAAATAAAACTTACCATATACATTTGAACTTAAAAACATGAACATAATGTTTAAACATCAAAATCTTGAGCAATGACATAAAACAAGGAAGTACTTAAGGCATAGATCATAAAGAAACATTAAGAATGATAAAATATAATGGTAATAAAACATGTAATTGTGGAAACCATTAAGCATATGATATGATTTCCATATTATCCAAGGCATTTCTGCCAAGAGCATCTTAGTGGACAAAGTCCCTTTCTGAATCGAGTTCACTCCTCGTTCCAGTCCTGTATTACTGAACCGGTTTAACTTTCTGTTCCAGCCATGTCTATCTCATGAGATATAAATCTTTACCCAATGCATTGGAGGGAGATATAGGTCCCACCCATCTCATAATGAAATCATTCTTATTTGTGCCAAAAAATAAACTTAAAACATTCATCATAACCCAAAGAATAAAATGGGTTTCATAAACATCATTCCATCATAACATAATCCATATAAAACAAATGGATATCATTTCATCATAAGAAAAGTGAAACCATTTAAATCATAGAGACATTATACTTGAAACATACACATATGAAATAATGTCATCTTAGATGGAAAATGGTTTTGATAAAACACTTGAAATGAATTCTTGAAAAAAATATCCTTTCTTCTTCAAAATCAACATCTTTTCACAAAACGTCATGAAATTTTAAAAGAAAAGGGTTTTGTTGAAAATATTAATGAAATATTTTGGAGGAAACTTCATGAAAACAAGTCTTTATAAAACTGCAAAAATCCTTTCATGTCGTATACGTTAAAAAAACATTCTTCTCGTACTTTTGTCGGAAAAGTCAAAAAGTACCTCGTAGGGTAAATAAAAGAAAGATTCCTTCCATACCATGGATTAAAAGTCAAAATGGGTAAAATGGACTTTAAACATAAATAAAAACACTTTTAGAAAACATGTACATGGATGATAACAATAACCCCAGTAAATACTTACGTATAAGCAATCTCGGATAAAAAAAATTAGATTTGCAAAATTATCCCTTACCTTATGTCTGATATGCTTCGTATGTATCCAAAACTCATTTATAATGATTTAAATAATGTCATTGATTTATTAAATAATCATATTAATTGTTATGATATCATATATGGTTTACTAATGACTGTATATTACCCGTTCTATTGTAAATTCCATGTTAAAGAGTGTTTTGGGTAAAATAGTTTCATTTGTCGTCCGTGTTTTGACTTGTAATTATTCATATGATTACTTAGATCATGATTACTTAATTCCAGAATATAAAACATGATTTATATATAATATATATTCAGAATATACATATATATAATAGATTGACAAATGGAAAGAAATACACCGTTCATGGAGACGGTAGGTCGTACGTACGCATGAACGCTGTTTTCGTTTCCTTATTGAGTTGAATGGAATTAAGTAGATGAAATATATATATATATATATACATAAATACAGTATCTTTATAATGTCATATATTTCATTATTATTTCTGTTACATAATTTATAATCATTCTTAAATGGTTAACATGGAAAATTAATCTCATCGTGTCGTGGAGATGGTAGTCCGTACGTACGCACGAGTGATGATATCGTTCCCATAATTATTAAATTGAAATGGATAGGATGATAAAATATATCATAATCAGTATTATGTTATAATAACTATGTATAGTTATTATTTACACCATTATACCCATCCATGTAAGGTGGTGTTGGAAAAACAGATTACACCACGGCGTGGAGACGGTATTCCGTAAGTACGCACGCGCGATGATTTCATTTTCCGTAGGATGGATAGATGGTGAAATAGGGTTGTTTCATACTTATAATAACATATCATTATATTATTGATACTGATGTTATTACTTAATAATGAAACAACTAAAGAAGAAGAAGTAGAAGAAGAAATAAAGATGAAAGAATCGGTAACGGACAATACCTCTTCTTTGAAACGCCTCTTTGAGACCTCCACTTAGGGCACTGAAATTGGTCTTTGAAGAGGACCCGGACCTCTAGGATGTTTCTAGGTAAGTGGAGAATAGAATTTGGCAGGTTTTGGCCGAGCTTGAAGGCTCAAATTGGTTTGAGGAAGGGAGGGTGGAGGTGCCTTTTTTTAAGGGAGGAGAGGGGCACCTTTGGAAATCTTAAAAACATTAATTTATAATAAATCTAAACCCACTTAAAAACCACTAAAATTGACTCATATTCGACGATTAGATGATATAGGGTTGTAATATCATCAAAAAATCAAATTTAGACACGTTTTGATCTTATTTTAAACCTTATCATTTTGATTTATCCTTATTTAATCTATTTAAGTTTATTTGTGGTAATAAAATTCTAAATTTTAAATTATAACAAATAATTACCTATTTCTTGTGAATTTTATATAATTTGTTACTTTATAACATTATAGACCATATAAATTTAAATTTATAATTTTTAAATATTTTTGTGATTTTTAAACAATTTTATAATATGTTATTTTTATAAAATAACAATAGTGTCAATTTTGACACTATTCGTTTATTTTAATTTAAATAAAATATATACAAAAGATATGTTCAAAATAAAAGCTTTAATAGATTCATAAAATGTCATATGTATCTATAAAATTAGTGGATAACATTAAGTAGTTCATATAATATTTATTTTGTTATTTTTAAAACCATTTATTTGGTTTATCTCTTAATAAAATAATTACTACAGCATTTTTGTATAAATATTTAATATACTTATTTATTGCATAAAAATTAAAACTAAAATCCTATGATGAAGATAAATCTATTAAATTTCACATTAATACATTTACTCGAATTTATCATCTTAAAATCACAATATTTAAATTGTTATATTTATTAAATTATGAAGGTGACAACTTTGGCATCATTTAAAATAAAATAATATAAGTGTCATAATAACATTTATAAGGCTCCAAACGGTTATATATTAGGTAATTGAATGATTAAGGTGTATATATACACTAACAATAAGTTTAGGTCAGGTTTTTGGGCCTTTTAATGGGTATTATTATTTCAATAAAAACTATATTACTGATTTTTCACTTAATAAATAATTTTTGTATCATTAATGTATCACCATTAATGACAATTATTTAATCCCTAAAAATTCTAAATAAATTATCATGATGTATATAATTTTATTATATTTATAGATACTATTTATGTTCGATGTTTTATGATGTTTATCACTAAATTAAGATTATTATACTTATAACATTTAAGAGAGTGTCATGTTGTCACTTTCTTTGGTTTTAATAATAATTAAATTATTTTCATGGTCAAAAGTCCATAAAATGAATCTAATCCTACCCTTAGGTTATATGGGTCTACTTTTATCCATCTAATAGAATTTTTTCATGTGTTAGGGTAATTTTATAATATTATATTTACCCTTAATTACCCGATTTACCTTTAACTATGGTAAATAAAATTTACCATAGTTACTATTCATAATTCCCAAAAAGAAAAAAGTAGCTTATTAACGTAATTTGGACCCACTGATTCCAAATATGGAATCCATTTTTCCAAATTCTATACACAAAATTTGCAGAAATTAAATGAAAATTAATCCGGTTGTCGAAAGAAAACGGGGTTTTCTTTAAAACATTGCAAAAGATTGAATTGATTTAACCTACGAATTCAAGGTAAAATCAATGCTAATGACATAAATTATATAAAATCGTAAAAATATATTCTATTTATACTTTAAAACTATTCAATATTATAATTTAACCACATAAGTTATTACGATGAAAAAAGTTGTTTTTAATTAAAATATAGCGTGTTTTTACTATTCATTAAAATATGAAAGTTATCAGAATAATATGAAAAATTTATCCAAGGTAATATTTTATATCCTGATTCCAAAGAATAATTTTATTTTATAAAATGGAACTTATAAACATGTCAAAAACTAGATTTAAAGAGGGTGCGCCATCAAAAGGCGGCAAAACTGCATTTTTTGAAAAATACTTATTTTACCCGAAAAATTTATTTTGTTCTTATTCCATGTTCTAGAAAATGTGTAAGATGAATAATAATTTTATAAAATTCAAAATTTAGTTTATACTATTCATAACAACTAGTTCATAATAATATTATAATAATATATCATTTTTTATTAAAACCCGGTATTGCGTACAACACACGCTATCAAGGAAGGTCGCGATTGCGTGTAATGCAAGCCATGTTAGGGCTGCGTGTAGTGCACGACTCCTTTGTTGTTACATATAAAATACATTGAATATATATATATATATATACTCAATGTTTCGTAGAATAGGTACTATCAAACAAACATGAAATTTTGTGTAACATGATCCAGGATTAGAGTTACGTATACTGCAATCTAATACGATGTTGTGTATAGAGCAAGATAATATTGGTGTATGGTACAACAGAAGATATGAAAGAAATTAAAAAGAATATATCTTATAAAATATAGGGTTATTACATTCTACCCCCCTTAAAATGAATTTCTCCCTCGAAATTCGTCGGGGTTATAAATGGTTTTCTACTTGAATGTTTCTTTAATTAAAACCCACATCGTAAAAAAGAATAGAAACACTTATCTTTAAAAACTAAAGTATGAAACTTAACGGTTACCCAAATAAACTAATCACTGTGTTTCCATATAGAAGAACATAGGTGAAAATATGGATATGGAATAGAAATATAACCATCATGTTCTGATAGAGAGTGGTAGAGAACATGGCTATGAAAAAGCCAACAATCACAAAGCCATAGATTTGTGATTATATAAGGTACCATCTGATTCATCGGATATAAGGTCACTAGGACAACATTTTTGGTTTTCAAGATCATTTCCCTAAAGTTGATGAATTAAAAGAAATACTTACATGATTTTGGTACAATCTCACTGTTTTTTGTGAATGGAACAATTTCCACTTCATCTCTTAAAGAAATGAAGTTGAATTTGTTATTCGTGAAGTGTTAACAGGTCATGTGATAGAATGATGGGTCATTCCATCTGTTTCAAACAAAAGGTTCGCAAAAGTTATCAAATATACAAAAGTCCATCTATGGTGAGGTTAATCATATATGATTCCAAAAATGAACTTATACATCATATATCATACCTCTTAATAAAATAAAACTAGTTTCTACTAACCAGGGACTTCTTGTAGGCTAGTGGTAGGCGATAAAGGCCAGTCGCACTTCGGTTGTGGGTTTGATTCCCACAGCCTTGTCCGAAGCGATGGGTTTTCACCCGTCCTGCAGGTTTTCCTTTTTCTAAAACTACATTACTATAACATCCCATCAATAATATCAAAAAAAAGTTTTGTCCTTAAACAATACTAACTTATGTCCAACATAATCCATTCCAATCTTTAGGCTTATCTAAAATACTTTGGTCCAATCTCATAGTATAAAGAAAATGATTACTTGAAATGTCACATAACAATCATGTGAATGCCATCATTTATCCCCCATATATCATAAGATATATCTTGTTGGTCAAATTACAAACATGTGAATACCTTAATCATGTATTCTCTTGAAAAATGAATACTCATTTAACCTTATTGAAAACATGAATGTTGTCAAAAGTAAACTCTTTCCACATACCAAAATCCAAAAATTCTATATACTCAAACCATGATATAACCTTCTCCTTATATCATTTATAAGCTCATGAATACTATCAAACATTTAATTTTCTCCTTATCCCTTCATTATGCCCATATCATCTACATTTCAAAAATATCTGAATAACCTTTCATGGATACTGGTACCATTAATCATACACTTTCAAAACTCAAGGAAAGACAATAGTGTAACAATCCTTATATGTCTCTTTATTCCATAGTACCATGAGATTACTTATACAACATTACACTTGATAAACATGTAATCATTCCACTACCTTCTTAAACCATTGATCGAGCTTCAACAATTATTTCAACTCACATAAAATTTGTAGTCTCTTTATCATCATCAACATAAATACTACCCATAAGACCATACTGATTCTCTTCATGAGACTTTCCCTTAGGGCATTAGTTTTCATAATGCCCGTACATTCCACATTTAAAACATTTAACCTTTTTTGATGTCGTAGTAATACCATTATCCTCATCCCTGGTGTTAACTGAACCTTTTCCTTTGCACTTACTGGATTTGTGTCCTTATTTTCTACACCCAAAGCATCTTCTAGTTCCTTTGAAACACTCTCCTCAATGCCTCTTCCCACATGATTTACATAGGGGAAATTGAACTTTCTTTCCTCTGTGATCATCATGAAACTCCATCTTTCTCTTATTAGCTGAGTCAGGAAACTTACCAAATTTTAGTTTATTGATCATATTATGAGATTGCTGATTTGGCATAATATTGATGTTTGGACTTTCAAATCCCATTTCATTTGGTTTCTCATGAATAATATCATTCCATTTTCCATCATATCCTCCATTATTGTGAATCATCTTGTTTCCAACCATTTTCTAAAACCCAAAAAGAATAGTGTGAGAGGAAAAATCATAATAAAGGGGGAGTAACTTCAATATATAACATCTTATGTTTAATCTAATATCGTTACCATAATTCTTGGACTATAACCTATACTTATCCTTAACCTTAGGGGCATCCCTAGACATACCTTAGAAATATCTCTAGGGATCTCACTAACGTTTTCGCATCCTAGTTTCTAAAGGTTAACTAAACCTTTCCTATGATACAAACTGTAGAGACCCGAAGCTTGACGTACATGTACATTACATTACATTAGCGAAATACATAATACATAAAAAAACAGACACACAAGGACCGTAATATTTTAGTGTCTTTGGAATCTTGGAACGTAATCTTCTAATCATGATGAAAGATCTTCAACATCTCCCATAAAGATCTTCCCTTTTTTTTCTTACCTAAAACATTTCTTTATATCCTGGGGAAAATAAAACATAAAATGGGTGATCTTAAATGCTCATTAAGGGTAAGCATGGATAAAATAAAACATACCATATACATTTTGTTGTACCTCTCGTACCCCTCGTGGTTTAATTTTCATGATCACAATCACTCTCTTATTTATCTAATCTTGTTTTAAGTGTTTGTGTTGATAGGCATAAGGTTGCCAAGGAATTGGGCCAAGAAGAACCAAAAGTGGACTGAATTTCAGTCCACCGGCCAACCGGTGGATGACCACCGGCCAGCCAATGGAGCCTGGACAGAAGGCATCACCTCTGTCCAGACCACCGGCCAACCGGTGTCACACCACCGGCCAGCCGGTGCAACCCAGACAGAATGGGTCGGCTACTGTCTCAGCACCGGCCAACCGGTGGCCTCCTCACCGGCCAGCCGGTGGTGCCTGGGCAGAATTGATCTCCATTTTACAAGCACCGGCCAACCGGTGGCCAAGCACCGGCCAACCGGTGGCCAAGCACCGGCCAGCCGGTGGAGCCAGTCAAACTAGCCGTTGGGCTTTGACCAGACTTGTCCACTTGCCTCCCAACGGCTCCGAAGACCTCTCCAACGGCTCCGAAGACTCCCAAAGGCCATTTGAGGGTTCCCCCTCTATAAATAAAGGACTAGGAAGCCCCGGAAACACACGGAAGCCCACGGGAACATTTTTGATCATTTGGCGAACCTCTGGCGCATTCCTTCAAGGAACTCCACTTGCTCCAATCCACTTCCACATCCAAGGAGCACCACCATAGAAGCTTGGGAGCGCTCTTCATCAACTTCATCAATTCTTTGGCGCCCAAGGCTTCTCCCATTACGGTTTTTATTGTTTTATCATTTTGAGCATCAATTTGGGTTTGTGCCTACAAACCCCCATCTCTTTCTCTCATCCTCTCTTTATTTGGGTTTTCACACCACCTTCAAGGTGTGAAGAGGTTAGTCAAGCCTTCCCTTTAAAAGGCTTGAGTCATAGGTGAGCTAGCCTTCACATGTAAGAAGGCTAGTGGGTTCTTGCTCAACCATTAAAAGCAAGTGGGTTCTTGCATAACCATTAAAATAAAGCTGTAATAGGTTCTAGACTACGTTAAAGTCTAGTGGGTTTCTTTCTAAAACCATTAAAAAGCAAGCGGTAGTAAATCTCTCAACAGTTGAGTTGGGAGTAGAGACGTAGGCTTTGGTTTAAGCCGAACTCCGTTATCAAATTGTGTCTTGCCCCTTTTTATTTCCGCTACATTTATAAATTGTTTTTAAATTGTTAATTAATTTTTAAAAGGCAATTCACCCCCCCCCCCTCTTGCCATCACTCTCCGACCAACAATTGGTATCAGAGGCAAAATTTGAGTAATACCCTAACCGGTTTCAAATTCAAGATCTATTGTGATGGCTTCATCCTCTCTCGCCCCCGAAGGCTATTCCTTGGGTCGTGCTCCATTCTTTGATGGAACCGACTACACTTTTTGGAAAACTCGCATGATTACATTTCTTAGAAGCATTGGTTATCCTATATATAGAATTGTTATGCAAGGCTTTACTTTATCTAACAAGGATGAGTCCTAATGGACCCCCGAAGACATTGCAAATTTCGAGCTTGATGGAAAAGCCATGAATGCTCTTCAATGTGGGCTAGACCGTAATGAATTCAACCGTGTTTCTCCTTGCTCATCTTCTTATGAAATTTGGAAACTTTTAGAAGTAACCCATGAAGGCCATTACAGGCTCTATTGTCCACTCAACAAGAAAAAGGCCAAGCAAAAGGAAAAGAAGAAGGCATTCAAGGCCACATGGAGTGATAGCTCAACATCCTCCTCCTCCTCCTCCTCTTCAATAGATAACGGTAAAAAATGTCTAATGAAATTTCATGAGGTAACCTCTTCCAACTCCTCTTCCTCTAGTTCTTCAAATTCTTTCAATCATTTATCTTATGAGGATCTCCAACATGCTAGAGATCAATTGGAGAAAGGTTTTCACAAACTTTCTTCCAAATTTGTTTCTTTAAAAAAGAATTTCAAAAAACTTTCTTCCGAAAAGGAACAACTTCTCAAAGAAAAGGAGGAGTTGTCCCTCAAAGTCCAAAACCTTCCCGATGTTGATTCTATGGAATTAACAATCAAAGATTTAAGGGAATCTCTTGCCAAGTTCACCCAAGGTGAACAAAATTTGACCAAATTGCTTGGTTCCCAATGCATATCTAGAACCACCCAAGGGCTTGGATATTCCAAGCAAGCTTCCTCTTCCCATGCTCCTACTTTTTTTGTAAGGGGGAGCTCCCAATATAAATTTTGCAACTATTGTAAAAAACCCGGGCACTTAATTTATGAGTGCAATTGAAAAAATGCCCGGTATGGAAGGCCCAAAACCATTTCTTTTAAGGATTAATTTTATAGGAGAAGACCCGCCACTAGACAATTATGGATTGAAAAATCCCTTTTAGCGAGTCTCTCCGGGCCAAAATTTGTCTCGGTTTCAAAAACCTCTCCCCGGTGATTTGTTGTTTTTATTTAGGGGGAGTTAGGATTGTTTAAGCCTTTTTGATTTATTTTCAAAACTTTTATTTTCAAAACTTTCAATTCAAAATTTATTTTCAAAACGTTCAATTCAAAATTTGATTTCAAAACTTTCAATTTCAAAACATTCAATTTCAAAACTTTCAATTTCAAAAACTTTCAATTCAAAACTTTCAATTTCCAAAAATTTCAATTTGTTCAAAATCTCTATCTTGTTTTTCAAACCTTTCCCTCAATCAAGTTTTATGCCCCGTGCTATTTTGATAATCACAAAGGGGGAGAAATTCTTGGTTGATTGGGGGAGAAATCTTTCTCTCATGCTTTACTTTACTTTTCAATTTATCCTTTAAAGCATTCCTTTCATTTCATTTTTACATTATTTTTTTTGGTGATTGTGATCATCAAAATAGGGGGAGATTGTTGTACCTCTCGTACCCATCGTGGTTTAATTTTCATGATCACAATCACTCTCTTATTTATCAAATCTTGTTTTAAGGGTTTGTGTTGATAGGCACAAGGTTGCCAAGGAATTGGGCCAAGAAGAACCAAAAGTGGACTGAATTTCAGTCCACCGGCCTACCGGTGGATGACCACCGGCCAGCCGATGGAGCCTGGACAGAAGGCATCACCTCTGTCCAGACCACCGGCCAACCGGTGTCACACCACCGTCCAGCCGGTGCAACCCAGACAGAATGGGTCGGCTACTGTCTCAGCACCGGCCAACCGGGGCCTCCTCACCAGCCAGCTGGTGGTGCCTGGGCAGAATTGATCTCCATTTTACAAGCACCGGCCAACCGGTGGCCAAGCACCGGTCAGCCGGTGGATCCAGTCAAACTAGCCATTGGGCTTTGACCAGACTTGTCCACTTGCCTCCCAACGGCTCCAAAGACCTCTCCAACAGCTCCGAAGACTCCCAAAGGCCATTTGAGGGTTCCCCCTCTATAAATAAAGGACTAGGAAGCCCCGGAAACACACGGAAGCCCCCGGGAACATTTTTGATCATTTGGAGAACCTCCGGCGCATTCCTTCAAGGAACTCCACTTGCTCCAATCCACTTCCACATCCAAGGAACACCACCATAGAAGCTTGGGAGCGCTCTTCATCAACTTTATCAATTCTTTGGCGCCCAAGGCTTCTCCCATTACGGTTTTTATTGTTTTATCATTTTGAGCATCAATTTGGGTTTGTGCCTACAAACACCCATCTCTTTCTCTCATCCTCTCTTCATTTGGGTTTTCACACCACCTTCAAGGTGTGAAGAGGTTAGTCAAGCCTTCCCTTTAAAAGGCTTGAGTCATAGGTGAGCTAGCCTTCACCTGTAAGAAGGCTAGTGGGTTCTTGCTCAACCATTAAAAGCAAGTGGGTTCTTGCATAACCATTAAAAGCAAGCTGTAATAGGTTCTAGACTACCTTAAATTCTAGTGGGTTTCTTGCTAAAACCATTAAAAAGAAAGCGGTATTAAATCTCTCAACGGTTGAGTTGGGAGCGGAGACGTAGGCTTTGGTTTAAGCCAAACTCCATTATCAATTTTGTGTCTTGCCTCTTTTATTTCCGCTGCACTTTTATCTTTGATTTTAAATTGTTAATTATTTTTTTAAAAGGCAATTCACCCCCCTCTCTTGCCATCACTTCTCCGACCAACACATTTGAACTTAAAAACATGAACATAATGTGTAAACATCAAAAGTTGGAGCAACGACATAAAACATGGAAGTACGTAAGGCATAGATCCTAAAGAAACATTAAGAATGATAAAATAGCATGGGAATAAAACATGTAATTGTGGAAACCATTAAGCACATGATATGATTTCCATATTATCCAAGGCATTGCTTCCAAGACCATCTTAGTGGACAAAGTCCCTTTCTGAATCGAGTTCACTCCTCGTTCCAGTCCTGTATTACTGAACCGGTTTAAGTTACCGTTCCAGCCATGTCTATCTCATGAGATATAAATTTTTACCCAATGCATTGGAGGGAGATATAGGTCCCACCCATCTCATAATTAAATCATTCTTACTTGTGCCATAAAATAAACTTAAAACATTCATCATAACCCAAAGAATAAAATGGGTTTCATAAACATCATTCCATCATAACATAATCCATATAAAACAAATGGATATCATTACATCATAAGAAAAGTGAAACCATGTAAATCATAGATACATTATACTAGAAACATACACATATGAAATAATGTCATCTTAGATGGAAAAATGGTTTTGATAAAACACTTGAAATGAATTCTTGAGGAAAATATCCTTTCTTCTTCAAAATCAATTTCTTTTCACAAAACATCATGAAATTTTAAAAGAAAAGGGTATTGTTGAAAATATTCATGAAATATTTTGGATGAATCTTCATGAAAATAAGGCTTTAAAAAACTGTAAAAATCCTTTCATGTTGTATACGTTAAAAAAACATTCTTCTCGTACTTTTGTCGGAAAAGTCAAAAAGTACCTTGTAGGGTAAATAAAAGAAAGATTCCTTCCATACCAAGGGGTAAAAGTCAAAATGGTTAAAAAGGACTTTAAACATACATAAAAACACATTTATAAAACATGTACATGGATGATAACAATAACCCAAATAAATACTTACGTATAAGAAATCTCGGATAAAAAAATGAGATTTGCAAAATTATCCTTTACCTTATGTCCGATACGATTCGTATGTATCCGAACCTCCTGTATAATGATTTAAATAATGTCATTGACTTATTACAAAATCATATTCATTATTATGATATCATATATGGTTTACTTATGACTTTATATTACCCGTTCTTTTTTAAATTCCATGTTAAAGAGTGTTTTGGGTAAAATAGTTTCATTTGTCGTCCGTGTTTTGACTTGTAATTATTAATATGCTTACTTAGATCATGATTACATAATTCCATAATATAAAACATGATTTATATATAATATATATTCAGAATATACATATATATAATAGATCGACAAATGGAAAGAAATACACCTTTCATGGAGACGGTAGGCCGTACGCACGCATGGATGCTATTTTCGTTTCCTTATTCAGTTAAATAGAATTAGGTAGATGACATACATATATATATATATATACATAAATCCAGTAGCTTTATAATTTCATATATTTCATTATTATTTCTGTTACATACTTTATAATCATTCTTAAATGGTTAACATGGAGAATGAATCTCATCGCGTCGTGGAGACGGTAGTCCGTACGTACGCATGAGCGATGATATCGTTACCATAATTATTGAATTGAATTGGATAGGATGATACAATATATCATAATCAGTGTGATTTTATAATAACTATGTATAGTAATTCTTTACACCATTATACCCATCCAAGTAAGGTGGTGTTGGAAAAACATATTACACCACAGCATAGAGACGGTATTCCGTACGTACGCACGCGCAGTGATTTTGTTTTCCGTAGGATGGATAAATGGTGAAATAGGGTTGTTTAATACTTCTAATAACATATAAGTATATGAGTGATACTGATGTTATTACTTCATAATTAAACAACTTAAGAAGAAGAAGTATAAGAAGAAATAAAGTTGAAATAATCGGTAACATACATTACCTCTTCTATGAAGCGCCTCTTTGAGACCTCCACTTAGGGCACTAAAATTGGTCTTTGAAGAGGAACAAGACCTCTAGGATGTTTCTAGGGAAGTTGAGAAGAGAATTTGGCAGGGTTTGGCCGAGCTTGAAGGCCCAAATTGGTGTGAGGAAGGGAGGGAGGAGGTGCCTTTTTTTAAGGGAGGAGAGGGGCACCTTTGGAAATCTTAAAAATATTAATTTATAATAAATCTAACCCCACTTAAAACCCACCACAAATGACTCATATTATAAACTTAGATGATATAGGGTTGTAATAGCATCAACCAATCAAATTTGGACAAGTTTGGATCTTATTTTAAACCTCATCATTTTGATTTATACTTATTTAATCTATTTAAGTTTATTTGTGGTAATAAAATTCTAAATTTTAAATTATAACAAATAATTTCCTATTTGTTATGAATTTTCCATAATTGGTAACTTTATAACATTATAGACCATATAAATTTAAATTTATAATTTTTAAATATTTTTGTGATTTTTAAACAATTTTATAATATGTTATTTTTATAAAATAACAATAGTGTCAATTTTAACACTATTCATTTATTTGAAATTAAATAAACTATATACAGAAGATATTTTCGATCTAAAAGCATTAATAGATTCATAAAAGGTCATATGTATCTATAAAATTAGTGGATCACATTAAATAGTTCATATAATATTTATTTTGTTATTTTTAAAACCATTTATTTGGTTATCTCTTAATAAAATAATTACTACAACATTTTTGTATAATTATTTAATATACTTATTTTTTCATAAAAATTAAAAATAAAATCCTATGATGAAGAAAAATCTATTACCTTTCACAATAATACTTTTACTAGAATTTATCATCTTAAAATCACAATATTTAAATTTTTATATTTATTAAATTATGAGGGTGACAACTTTGGTATCATTTAAAATAAAATAATATAAGTGTCATAATCACTTTTATAAGGCTCCAAACGGTTATAAATTAGGTCATTGGATTATTAAGGTGTATATATACACTAACAATAAGTTTAGGTCAGGTTTTTTGGCCTTTTAATGGGTATTATTATTTCAATAAAAACTATATTACTGATTTTTCACTTAATAAATAATTTCTCTATCATTAATGTATCACCATTAATGACAATTATTTAATCCATAAAAATTATAAATAAATTATAATGATGTAGATAATTTTATTATATTTCTGGAGACTATTCATGTTCGAAGTTTTATGGTGTTTATTACTAAATTAAAATTATTATACTTATAAGATTTAAGAGGGTGACATGTTGTCACTTTCTTTGGTTTTAATAATAATTAAATTATTTTCATGGTCATAAGTCCATAAAATGAATATAATCCGACCCTAAGGTTATATGGGTCTACTTTTATCCATCCAATAGGATGTTGGCATGTGTTCAGATAATTTTATAATATTATATTTACCCTTAATTACCCGATTTACCTTTCACTATGGTAAATAAAATTTACCATATTTACTATTCATAATTCCTAAAAATAAAAAAGTAGATTATTAACATAATTTGGACCCACTGATTCCAAATATGGAATCCATTTTTCCAAATTAAATACACATAAGTTTCAGAAATTAAATTAAAATTAATCACGTTGTCGAAAGAAAACAGGTTTTTCGTTAAAACATTGCAAAAGATTGAATTGATTTAACCTACGAATTCAAGGTAAAATCAATGCTTATGACATACATTATATTAAATGGTAAAAATATATTATATTTATACTTTAAAACCATTCAATATTATAATTTAACCACATATGTTATTACGATGAAAAAAGTTGTTTTTAATTAAAATATAGAGTGTTTTTACTATTCATTAAAATATGAAAGTTATCAGAATAATATGAAAAATTTATCCAAGGTAATATTTTATATCCTGATTCCTAAGAATAATTTATTTTATAAAATTGAACTTATAAACATGTAAAAAACTAGATTTAAAGTGGGTGCGCCATCAAAAGGCGGCAAAACTGCATTTTTTGAAAAATACTTATTTTACCCGAAAAAATTATTTTGTTCTTATACCATGTTCTAAAAAATGTGTAAGATGAATAATAATGTTATAAAATTAAAAATTTAGTAAATACTATTCATAAAGGCTAGTTCATAATAATATTATAAAAATATATCGTTGTTTAGTAAAACCCGGTATTGCGTGCAACACACGCTATCGAGGAAGGTCGTGATTACGTGTAATGCAAGCCAAGTTAGGGCTGTGTGTAGTGCATGACTCCTTTGTTGTTACGTATAAAATACATTGAATATGTATATATATATATATACTCAATGTTTCTTAGAATAACTACTATCAAACAAAAATGAAATTGTGTGTAACATGATCCAGGATTAGTGTTCTGTATACTGCAAGCTAATACGGTGTTGCGTATAGCGCAAGATAATCTTGGTGTATCGTACAACAGAAGATATGAAAGAAATTAAAAAGAATATATCTTATAAAATCTGGGGTTATTACAATGTAATTCTAATGTATTGTTATTTACTCATCATATGTTCTGTGTGAGTATCATATATATGTTTACAAACCAGAATCCTTCCTTATTTTATGGATAGTTACACGTTTTAAAAGGATCTTTGAAAATTGTTTCAAAAATACAAGCCTAGTTCAAGGGAATTTTTCAAATTCTTACCTATTTTCAAGGTAACTCTATAATATTTTTTTAGAAACCATTATATTTATAAAATCACTCATTTTATTATGAAAATACTATCTTACTTCACTTCTGGTTTTAATATTATAATATTCTTTTTACCATGAATTACTCTATTTATCTTTAACCGCGGTAAATAAAAGTCAAAAGTTATTATTCACCAAAAATTATTTTCATCTTATTGAACCACATTTCACATACAAATAATAACCATGTATGTCAGATTTTCTAAATTCAATTCACAGAAATGGTAAAATTTCATTTAAATGAAAAATCGGTTTTTTAACTACAACTAAGTGGTTTCACTATTAATCAAAAATTTAAGTTTTTCTGAAAAATACCAAATATTCAATCTAAGCTATATTTCATATACCAAATTTAAAAACGATGTCTATTTTTACAAATTCAAAATTTAGAAATTTAATTAATTAATTTAAAATTATTTTTCATTGTTAAAACAAATAGCGTGTTTTTATGAAACAATAATTATCAAAAGATTGACACTTTTTTATGTCCAATTTCAAAGTGAAATTAATTCCAATGTCCAAAATTGGATTAAATGGTAAAAATATATTCCAATTAAACTTTAAAACCAATTTAAAATATATTCTAACTATATAAATAAATTATATTAAAATGAAGTTTTGAATTAAAATACAATATTTTTCACTATTCATTAAAAACAAACTTTATCGGAAAAATTCCAAAAAATTACACAAAGTAAATTTTGATGTCCCAATTCAAAAAAAGGATTTTATTTGGTCAAATAGAACATATAAAAGTTACCAAAACTATATTTAAAGATGTTTGGCCATTAAAAGGTTGTAAATCGACCTTTTAATGTAAATTATGCCTAAAATTAGATTCATTCACTTTTTAAGCCTCTATATTTTATTGGATAAATGTAAACACATTTAACAAACATGTATAATCATATTATAGTTAGTTTTTTTCATTCCCACCAATACAAAGACTAGGAGTTAACTACCATTTAAAATAATAATATTATATTATTAGTGTGCAACGTAAGATTTCAAAGAAACCCGTTGTTGCGTATCGGGTACACTATCGAACATAGAAACCCCTTTAAAGTAAAATTAATATTTAATTCAAAAATATTAATAAATATGAAAATATCATATTTCTTCATTTACCTAGGATGTTACATTATCATTTCATAAGTGATGATTGTACTATGCAGATCATCTAGAGATAATGTTTCAGGGTCTCTGTCTTCCAATGAAGAAACATTAGCATCAAACATGTGAGGAAGAATTCTCAACATATTTTCAACAACTATAGAATCCTCCAAATATTCACCAAAACATATGATTGTACTAAAAATGTCATTTACCCTGGTAAAGAAGTCCCCAATAGATTCAGATTCACCCATTTTCAAGTCTTCATACATCAGCCTCCAGATTTTTAGTTTTTTATTCTTCACTATTGTATTTTCTTCATAAATTTTCTTCAAATTAAACAATATGCCTTCAGCTGTAGCGACACATTTCACTCTTAATAATTCACACTCATAAAGTGATTCGAGTATTACATTTTTAGCTCTTACAACATTCTCAAGATTCTCCTTATCAGCATGAGTAATAGGAAACTTATTGTAACACCCAATGGTTTTTGGAAATAAATATAGAATGCAATGTTATAATCTATCCATTAAACACAACTTTGCCTCTTCAATGCTTTGAATTTTGAAAAAAGGTCATCTAGAGTTGTGTTCAGTAAGTCATTTGGACTCTGATAGAACAAACTTGATTTTTTAGTGAATAGTAACATATCCTTATAAAGAGTAATATGAATAGTAATATGACCCTAATGAATAGTAAATTTTATTATTATTTTATTCTCTTAAAGCTAGAAGATAATGACATCTTGGTTAAGTTTTCATTGTGATAAAGAAGTAGTTGTAGAATTAGAACTGTTAATTTTTAAATTCTATATGCTTTTATTTAAAAATTAAATTAATAATATTTGGAGAATTATTTTTAAAACATGGATTTAACTTTTGAATTCTACACATAGAAAAATAGAACGGGTGAATTTTTGGGATTTTTCTAAAATACATGATTTTTTTGTGAATAGTGAAAAATACAGTTTTGAGTATTTAGTAGTTTAATGACATCATAATGACTTAATAATTAAAATAAAAGGCCGGTAGACTTTTTTATAGTAACTTATGACATTAGGTGTCCCAAGTGGCTAATACCATGGTCAAATACCATGGGCAAGCCCATGGTTTGTCAGAAACCACTAATGAGGTGTCCCTTTGAAATTATTGAAAAATTACCTCTCTTTTTCTATAAATACTCACTCATCCATTCGTTTTTTTCATTAAAAATCCCTCATCCTCGAATCTATGGTGGTTTTTCCTCTCTAATTAGTCCAAACAAGGTGTCCTTAATCCCCCAAGGTTACAACCTTAAAGATCTAGGAGTTATTCTACAAGGTAAGGGAATCCTACATTCTCTTCTTTAAGTCAACACTTCTTTTATGTTATCTCTTTCAATTTCCATTCTAATATGTTGGGGTTTGATTTTATTTATTCTTATTAAATTCCTTTTGATTTCAATATTATGTGATTCCCTTTTTTTCTTATCATTTGATTTTATGAAATTTTAAGTGACGTCGTTAGGCTGCCGAATTTTCATAAGGGATCTCTTAACTTTTCTTTATTTTCAACATCATCTATTTTATTTTTCTCTCCTCTCCTACTCTATCCAAATGATCATTATAACTCCATTAAAATATATATACTTTAGTTATATCATGTGAATGGAAGAATCATCATAAATATTTTTACTCCTTCTGTTTTATATTTATAAATGAAATCAACGTCCATGAGGTTCCAATTTATAGCCTCCGTGGATGATGAAGTTTCGTTCTTCAATTTGTTCTTCATTACTGGTCATGAAACCATATATATTGTTGAACCAGATGATAATATTTGTTTTATAACATAATTAATATTCAGGAACCAGAATATGTACATATAATTATGTTATATGACAAAACTAGTTCATAATAATTCAAATACCGCCAAATAATCAAAGTGGTTCTCATCTAATGATTCATCCTCATTTCATATAAACAAATGATATAAATGACCATTACCAATTATTTATGTTCATAAATAATATATAATTCCAATTATAGAGATTTATAACCATTCCACATGAACATCATTACTTAAAAACAAGTGAACCGAATATGAAAATAAAGGAAATGAAGACTCGAGAATGACGAAATTCACTACAATAACTTATCAATAACGACATAAATGAACAAACAAGAATTATGGTAAACTAAATACATGTCTAATAGGTTCTGAAATAAGTTATTAACAAGTATAATTTTATATTCCAGGAGCTTATGTACAAGAGCGGTACACGTTTGGAGTTAAGGTAAGGGGTTTTTCATCTCACTTCCATTTTCGTGAGATTTTCCATATTCACTACTAATACTTTTGTATGGTGTATGTATACTGACAATAGATTTCACATATCATGAATATATTTAAATTAATGGTATTAAATCTATAAATTTTTTTATTATAAATTTTTGGTGCATACGAATCATTTGATTACAAAGTGTTAAGGGGTTTTCCACCCGAAATTCCATTTTCATTCGAGATACTATCATTGTATAATTACCTCGATGTAATTATTATGTATTGTTATTTACTCATAATATGTTCTGTGTGAGTATCATATATATGTTTACAAACCAGAATCCTTTCTTATTTTATGGATAGTTACACATTTTAAAAGGAACTTTTAAAATTGTTTCAAAAATACAAGCCCGGTTCAAGGGAATTTCTAAAATTCATACCTATTTTAAAGGGAACTCTATAATATTTTTTTGCATACAATTATCTTTATAAAATCAATAATTTTATTAGGAAAATACTATCTTATTTTACTTCTGGTTTTACTATTATAATATTCTTTTTACCTTGAATTACCCTATTTATCTTTAACCGTGGTAAATAACAGTGAGAAGTTACTATTAACCAAAAATTATTTTCATCTTATTGAACCACATTTCACTTAAAAATAATAAACATATATGTCGGATTTTTGAAATTCAATTCACAGAACAGATAAAATTTCATTTGAATGAAAAAGTCAGTTTTTTAACTACTACTAAGTGGTTTAACTATTAATCAAAAATTGATGTTTTTCAGAAAAATACCAAATATTCAGTCTAAGATATATTTCATATAACAAATTCAAAAATGATGTCTATTTTTCCAAATTCAAAACATATAACATTAATTATTTAATTTAAATTTAATTTCCATTGTTAAAACAAAAATCGTGTTTTTAAGAAACAATAATTATCAAAAGATTGACACTTTTTATGTCCAATTTCAATGTGAAATTAATTCCAATGTCCAACATTGGATTTAATGGTAAAAATATATTATAATTACACTTTAAAACCAATTAAAAAGATATTATAGCCATATAAATAAATTATATTAAAATGAAGTTTTGAATTAAAATACAATATTTTTCACTATTCATTAAAAAATGAACTTTATTGGAAAAATTTCAAAAATTTACACAAAGTAAATTTTGATGTCCCCATTCCAAAAATGGATTTTATTTGGTCAAATAGAACATGTAAAAGTTACCAAAACTACATTTAAAGATGGTTCGCAATTAAAAGGCTGTAAATCGACCTTCTAATGTAAATTATGCTTAAAATTAGATTCATTCACATTTTAAGCCTCTAACTTTTATTGGATAAATGTAAACACATTTAACAAACATGTATAATCATATTGTAGTTAGTTTTTTCATTCCCACCAATACAATGGCTTGGAGTTAACTACCATTTAAAATAATAATATTATATTATTAGTGTGCAACGTAAGATTTCAAATAAAATCGTTGTTGCGTATCGGGTACACTATCGAACATAGAAACCCCTTCAAAGTGAAATTAATATTTAATTCACAAATATTAATAAATATGAAAATATCATATTTCTTCATTTACCTGGGACGTTACATTATCATTTCATAAGTGATGAGTGTACTATACAGATTATCCAGAGATAATGTTCCAGCGTCTCTGTCTTCCAATGAAGAAACTTTAGCATCAAACTTGTGAGGAAGAATTCTCAACATATTTTCAAAAACTGAAGAATACTCCAAATATTCACCAAAACATATGATTGTACTAAAATGTCATTTACCCTGGTAAAGAAGTCCCCAATAGATTCAGATTCACCCATTTTCAAGTCTTCATAAATCAGCCTCTAGATTTGTAGTTTTTCTTTCTTCACTATTGTATTTTCTTCATATATTTTCTTCAAATTATACAATATTACTTTAGCTGTAGTGACACATTTCACTCTTAAAAACTCACTCTCCTAAAGTGATTAGAGTATTACATTTTTAGCACTTACAACATTCTCATGATTCTTCTTATCACCATGATTAAGAGGAACCTTATTGTAACACCCGAAGGTTATTGAAAATAAATATAGAATTCAATTTTATAATCTATCCATTAAACACAACTTTGCCTCTTCAATGCTTTGAATTTCGAAAAAAGGTCATCTAGAGTTGTGTGCAGTAGGTCATTTGGAGTCCGATAGAACAAACATGATTTTTTAGTGAATAGTAACATACCCTTATGAATAGTAAAGTGAATAGTAATATAAACCTAATGAATAGTAAATTTTATTATTATTTTATTTTCTTAAGGCTAGAAGATAATGACATCTGCGTTAAGTTTTCATTCTAATAAAGAAGTAGTTGTAGAATTAGAACTGTTAATTTTTGAATTAAGTATGCTTATATTTAAAAATTAAAATAATAATATTTGGAAACTTATTTTTGAAAAATGTATTTCACTTTTTAATTCTACACGTAGAAAAATAGAAGGGGTGAATTTTCGAGGTTTTTCTAAAATACTTGAATATTTTGTGAATAGTGAAAAATATAGTTTTGAGTATTCAGTAGTTTAATTACATCATAATGACATAATAATTAAAATAAAAGGCTGATAGACTTCTTTATAGTAACTTATGACATTAGGTGTCCCAAGTGGATTAAACCATGGGAAAATCCCATGGGCAAGCCCATTGTTTGGAAAAAACCAGTAATAAGGTGTCCCTTTGAAATTATTAAAAAATTACCTCTCTCTTTCTATAAATACCCACTCATCCATTCGTTTTCATTCATTCCAAATCCCTAATACTCTAAGATTTGGTGTTTTTACTTCTCTAATTAGTCCTCCCAAGGTGTCCTTAAGCCCCCAAGGTTCCAACCTTCAAGATCTAGGAGTTATTCTACAAGGTAAGGGAATCCTTCATTCTTTTCATTAAGTCGACACTTCTTTTATGTTATCTCTTTGAATTTCCATTCTAATGTGATAGGGTTTTATTTTATTTATTCTACATACTGTACTTTTGATTTCAATATGATGAGATAACCTATTTGTTCTCATCATTAGATTTTATGAAATTTTAAGTGACGTCGTTAGGCTGCAGAATTTTCATAAGGGATCTCTTAACTTATTTTTATTTTCAAGTTCATCTCTTTTATTTTTCACTCCTCACCTCCTCTGTCCAAATGTTAATGATAACTACAGTAAAATATATATACTATAATTATATCATATGAATGGACAAACCATCATAAATATTTTTACTCCCTCCCTTTTATTTTTATAAACGAAATCAACGTCCATGAGGTTCAAATTTATAGTCTTCGTGGACGACGAAGTTTCATTCTTCAATTTCTTCTTCATTAATGGTCATGAAATAGTATTTATGGTAGAACCATACAATAATATATGTATTATAACATAATTAATATTCATGAACCAGAATATGGATATATAATTAAGTTATATGACAAAAGTAGTTCATAATAATCCAAATACCACCATATAATTGAAGTGGTTCTCATCTAATGATTGATCTTCATTCCATATAACCAAATTATAGAAATGACCATTACCAATTATTTATTTTCAGAAATAATATATAATTCAAATACTGGTGATTTGTAACCATTCCACAAGAACTTCATTACTTAAAAACAAGTGAACCGAATTTGAAAATAAATGAAACAAACACTCCAGAACGATGAAATTCAATAAAAGAACTTATCAATAAAGACATAAATTAACTCACCGAAATTGTGGTCAACTAACTACATTTAAAATAGGTTATAAAAAAAGTTATTAACAAGTATAATTTCATATTCCATGAGCTTAAGTACAAGATCAGAACAGGTTTGGAGTTAAGGTAAGAGTTTCTTTATCTCACTTCCATTTTTGTGAGATTTTCCATATTCACTACTAATAATTTTGTATGGTGTATGTATACTGACTATTGATTTAAAATATCATGAATATATTTATATTCATGGTATTAAATCTATAATTTATTTGTTATTAATTTTTGGGGGCATACGAATCATTTGATAACAAAGTGTTAAGGTTTTCTCCACCCGAACGTCAATTTCCATTCAGGATACTTTCATTGTCTAATTACCAAAATGTAATTATTATTTATTGTTATGAACTCATAATATGTTCTGTGTGAGTATCTTATATGTGTTTAAAAACCATAATCCTTCCTTATTTTATGGATAGATACATTTTTTAAAAGGATCTTTCAAAATTGTTTCAAAAATACAAGCCCAGTTCAAGGGAATTTCTCAAATTCTTACCTATTTTCAAGGGCACTCTATAATCTGTTTTTGAAACCATTATCGCTATAAAATCACTCATTTTATTATGAAATTACTATATTACTTCACTTCTGTTTTTATACAAAGATTTTTCCAAAAGAACTCTTCTTTTCAAAAAAAAAGAGTATTTATCTCCAGAATTGCTTAATGATTTTATAAGAGTGTTTTCATCTAATTCAACACTCTTCTTTGATTCCATGGTATTATTGGGATTAATCATTTATGAGTTCATCTACCATATCTGATTTAATGATTTATGACTAAATCTATTGTGGATGATCTATCCTAAAACCATTCACCATATTATTCCGAATGGTTAGTGTTTTATGTTTAATGATTGGGGAAAGAGAGTTACATTTCGTATGATAGTTTAAATATGAATGTATTCGTTGTTTATGTTTATCCCCTCTAATATTAACAATAAATTGGACTTATTATGTGAATTATGGGTCCCTCTATATCCCCTCGATGCATCGGTAGGTCTCATGAGACAAATAGATGTGGAATTGGCCAAGGCCTTTCCCAATGTGATATGGATTTTCGCCGAGGCCTTAATCACTAGACATCTTGGATGAGGCCATGAAACAATGTATCAGAATGTATGGAATATGCACTTCCCTCATTATGAAGCTAGTATTTTAAAGTACATGTGGGTATTCAACTAGTATAATACCTATGATTATGTTTTATTATGGCATTATTTACTCAGCTCATATTCCTGCCATAATGTTTTTCCAGTTATTATTAAAGGCATGTGTTTTCAATTATTCACCATGTATAATGTTTATATTATCTTCTGTTGTATTTCTTACTCTTAATAAGAATTTGAACTTAACCCTTTCTTATGTTTCGTTTTCTCAGGACATGAAGAAGTAATTTATGGATGACTTGCAAGCATAATCAAGGAGACATGATGACTCTAGTGGAATAAATTAGTGTTGTTTTTTCCTTTGCATATGTAATGTTGAACTTATGTACGTATCTTGTTTCCAATAATACTAAACTACTTGGTCCTTCAAGATTCTTATTACTTGTGTGTATTCCAACGTAATCAAATAAGGAACCGACTCCGAGCAACTGGGGCTGGGTCCTTACAGTTGGTATCGGAGGATGTTTAGTAGAATACTTGGGAACTAGATTTAGAAATAATAGAATTAGGGAAGTGTCCCTAAGATAGTCTTGGAGGATAAACATACAAGAAAATCCTGGTATTTTGGTAAGGAATAGATTATGTGGATCATTCAATCAATACACCAATGTCTAGATACGAGCAGGTAGAGATGGCACTGGCACAGATATACCTAGGAGTGAAAGCTCCGACAAGGAGTTTCAGGCTTGACCCGAGGTATCCTGGTATATGACAATGGGCCTTGCTGCACTCTTGGTTACGACACTCCTGGGGGATATGCTTAGGATAATTCATGTTTTCTTTACCCACCATCATGAAGGATTTATGTCCCCAAAGAAACCAAAGTATATGGTTATAGGATTTACGATGCATAAATTTATGTTATGTGTTATACCATGTTTAGAGTTATAGAGAGTTCATAATTTTATGAGCTAATATATTATATGTAATTTATTAGAAATGGCGTCAATATGGAAGAATGCAAACTTCACCAATGAACGGGATGCAAAGAGTAGTAAGGATCATATCTCAAAGAGTCTTAAGCCATCTTTTCAAATGAATATTGTATCCCATGTATCCTCGTCATATGAGGATATAATATCATGTGTTAACAAGGTATGTAAAGACTTTTCTGAGTCCTATGGATTTGAAGGGAAGGAAAAGAATAAGAGGATTTCAGAGAGATATAGGGATAAAGGGAATAAGGGAAAGAAGTGTTTTCCTACATGTGATAACTGTGGAAAGAATCATCCTGGTAAATTCTTGAAGGGAATGGGTGTTTTCTACAAGTTTGGAGAAAAAGGACACCAAGTTCATGATTGCAAGGGTAAGAAAATGGTTTTCAATATACAATGCTTCAATTTTAAGGAGATGAGACACTATGTGAATCAATGTTCTAATCATCAAAGGAATATACCCCAAATGATTATTTTGGATAATGATCAAGTTGTCATGTTACCGCAGAAGAAATAGAATGATTAATATGCCTAGTGAAGAATAATGTCATTTGTTTATTTTGTCAGTGATGTACTGGTTTTATGAATTATGAGATATATATGGTTTGTACTATAGTACTCTTTCATTAAGGATTTGAGGTCACATGATGAATAGTACAGAGGATAAGTGATTCAGTGGAAAGTTAAACATTTTAAAAAAAACATGATTGAGGGAAAGACAACCCTTAATATATATCTGATGTTGAGATAATGATGAAGAAAATATTGACTCAGATTAGTATTTACTACCTTGGAACTGATTTTTGACTTGTCAAGAAGGGGTCTATGATATCTTCAATGAAGTTTACAACACTTTTGGATTTAAGTAATATATCCAATAACATGTATCTTACTTAAGGAAAATGGAATAATGAACGTTTCCAATACGGTTTTTACAATAATTCATGTTATTAGGATATTTCAAGAGGATACAAGATGAAGTTATTCACATTTTTTGAATGTGAATTTTTGACTTACTTACTATTGATTAAGGGTTAATGAAATGTTCATCTTGGAAATTTAGAGGACTTCATTATAATGTGTTGAATCATTATATTTCCTATTTTTTTAACCATTTATAAAATGGTTTAAGTTGATCACTATATGAGATTTCATAGGTTAATGTATTGCTTCCCCAAATGGTGTACCCTCATCAATTATTTCTAATCAGGATCCCCATTTTACCTCATGATTCTGGAAGTGTCTTAAGAAGGCCCTAGATACTGATCTTCGTTTAAGCACTGCCTATCACCCACAAACTGATGGAAAATAAGAATGGACTATTTAAACATTAGAAGATATGATGAGGTCTTGTTCACTTGATTTTCAAGGCAATTGGGATCAGTATTTACCTCTCGTATAATTTTCCTACAACAATTTCTTCCATTCAAGTATTCAGATGGCACCCTATGAAGCATTATATGGGAGGAGATGTTGTACACCAACTTGCTGGGATGATATTTGTGAATGAAAGTTCGTGGGCCCAGAACATGTTGAATAAACAACGGAGAAGGTGAATATTATCCAAAACCATATCAAAATAGCTCAAAGTAGTCAAAAGATCTATGCTGATAACCGAAGGAAGGATTTGGAATTTCATGAAGGTGATCACATTTTCTGAAAGATATCTCCATGGAAGGGTATTATACGATTTAGTAAGAAGGGAAAATTAAGTCTCAGGTACATCGGACATTTTGAAATTCTAGACCGAATTGGAGTCATAGCATACCATTTGTAAATGCTGCAAGTATCTACAAGGTTCACAATGTGTTCCATGTGTCAATGTTAAGAAAGTACATGCCAGACCCAACACATGTTCTCACTTATGAAGAAGTAGAACTTGAGCCTGATATATCTTATTGGGAAGAGCCTATCAAAATTCTTGATATTAGAGAACAAGTATTGAGAAATCAGACGAATTGACAGGTAAAGGTTCTATGGAGGAACCATAATATGGAGGAAGCAACATGGGAGCCTGAGGAGCTTATGTTAAAGACATACCTGAATCTTTTTAGATAATATTCTGTGAATTTTGAGGACAAAATTTTTTTGAGGAGAGAATGTAACACCCCATGGTTTTTGAAAATAAATATAGAATGCAATTTTTTAATCTATCCATTAAACACAACTTTTCCTCTTCAATGATTTGAATTTCGAAAAAAAGGTCATCTAGAGTTGTCTCCAGTAAGTCATTTGAAGTCTGATAGAACAAACTTGATTTTTTAGTGAATAGTAACATACCCTTATGAATAGTAATATGAATAGTAATATGACCTTAATTAATAGTAAATTATATTATTATTTTATTTTCTTAAGGCTAGAAGATAATAACATCTTGGTTAAGAATTCATTGTGATAAATAAGTAGTTTTAGAATTAGAACTGTTAATTTTTTAATTAAGTATGATTTTATTTAAAAATTAAATTAATAATATTTAGAAACTTATTTTTTGAAAATGGATTTCACTTTTTAATTCTACGCGTTGAAAAATATTAGGGGTGAATTTTTGGGTTTTTTCTAAAATACATGAATTTTTTGTGAATAGGGAAAAATACAGTTTTGAGTATTCAGAAGTTTAATGACATCATAATGACATAATAATTAAAATAAAAGGCTGGTCGACTTTTTTATGGTAACTTATGACATGAGGTGCCCCAATTGGAAAATAACATGGGAAAATACCATGGGATATCACATGGTTTTTCAAAAACCACTAATGAGGTGTCCCTTTGAAATTATTAAAAAATTACCTCTCTTTTTCTATAAATATTCACTCATCCATTCGTTTTCTTTCATTCCAAATCCATCATCCTCGAAGATCTAGTGGTTTTACCTCTCTAATTAATCCTACCAAGGTTTCCTTAATCCCCCAAGGTTCTAACCTTCAAGATCTAGGAGTTATTCTACAAGGAAAAGGAATCCTTCATTCTCTTCTTTAAGTAGACACTTCTTTTATGTAATCTCTTTGAATTCACATTATAATGTGTTGGGGTTTGATTTTATTTATTATTCTTACTGTAATTTTGATTTCAATATGATTTGATACCCTTTTTTCTCATCATTTGATTTTAGGAAATCTTAAGTGACGTCGTTACGCTGTCGAATTTTCGTAAGGGATATCTTAACTTTTCATTATTTTCAACTTCATCTCTTTTATTTTTCTCTCCTGACCTCCTCTGTACAAATTATCATTATAACTCCATTAAAATCTATATACTGGAATTATATCATGTTAATGGAAGAATCATCATAAATATTTTTACTCCCTCCGTTTTATTTCTATAAATGAAATCAATGTCCATGAGGTTCCAATTTATAGCCTTTGTGGATGACGAAGTTTCGTTCGTCAATTTCTTCTTCATTACTGGTCATGAAACCATATTTATGGTTGAACCAGAATATAATATATGTATTATGACATAATTAATATTCAAGAACCATAATATGTACATATAATTATGTTATATGACAAACTAGTTCATAATAACCCAAATACCGCCAAATAATCGAAGTGGTTCTCATCTAATGATTCATCCTCATTCAATATAAAAAATGATATAAATGACCATTAAAAATTATTTATGTTCATAAATAATATATTATTCCAATTCTATAGATTTATAACTATTCCACATGAACTTAATTGCATAAAAACAAGTGAACCGAATATGAAAATAAAGGAAACGAACACTCGAGAACGATGAAATTCAATACAATAACTTATCAATAAGAACATAAATGAACTAACCAGAATTATGGTAAACTAAAAACATGTATAATATGTTCTTAAATCAGTTATTAACAAGTATAAATTTATATTCCAGGAGCTTATGTTCAAGATTGGAACACGTTTGGAGTTAAGGTAAGGGTTTCTTCATCTAACATCCATTTTCGTGAGATTTTCCACATTCACTACTAATACTTTTTTATGGTGTATGTATACTGACCATTGATTTCACATATCATGAATATATTTATATTAATGGTATTAAATCTGTAATTTCTTTTATTATTAATTTTTGGGGCATAAGAATCATTTGATTACAATGTGTTAAGGGGGTTTCCACTCGAACTTCTATTTTCATTCGGGGTAAATTCATTATATAATTACCTTGATGTAATTCTTATGTATTATTATTTACTCATCATATGTTCTGTGTGAGTATCATATATATGTTTACAAACCAGAATCCTTCCTTATTTTATGGATAGTTACACGTTTTAAAAGGATCTTTGAAAATTGTTTCAGAAATACAAGCCCGGTTCAAGGGAATTTCTCAAATTCTTACCTATTTTCAAGGGCACTCTATAATCTTTTTTTAGAAACAATTATATTTATAAAATAACTCATTTTATTATGAAAATAATATCTTACTTCACTTCTGGTTTTATTATTATAATATTCTTTTTACCATGAATTACTCTATTTATCTTTAACCGCGGTAAATAAAAGTCAAAAGTTATTATTCACCAAAAATTATTTTCATCTTATTGAACCACATTTCACATACAAATAATAACCATGTATGTCATATTTTCTAAATTCAATTCACAGAACTGGTAAAATTTCATTTAAATGAAAAATCGGTTTTTTAACAACTACTAAGTGGTTTCACTGTTAATCAAAAATTGATGTTTTTCAGAAAAATACCAAATATTCAGTGTAAGCTATATTTCATATACCAAACTTAAAAATGATGTCTATTTTTACAAATTAAAAACATATAACTTTAATTAATTAATTTAAAATTAATTTCCATTGTTAAAACAAATAGGGTGTTTTTAAGAAACAATAATTATCAAAAGATTGACACTTTTTTATGTCTAATTTCAAAATGAAATTAATTCTAATGTCCAACATTGGATTAAATGGTAAATATATATTCTAATTACACTTTAAAACCAATTAAAACTATATTCTAACCATATAAATATATTATATTAAAATTAATTTTTGAATTAAAATACAATATTTTTTACTATTCATTAAAAATGATCTTTATCGGAAAAATTCCAAACAAATTACACAAAGTAAATTTTGATGTCTCCATTCTAAAAAAGGATTTTATTTGGTCAAATATAACATATAAAAGTTACCAAAACTATATTTAATGATGGTTCTCCATTAAAAGGCTGTAGATCGACCTTTTAATGTAAATTATGCTTAAAATTAGATTCATTCACATTTTAAGCCTCTAACTTTTATTGGAAAGACGTAAACATGTTTAACAAACATGTATAATCATATTATAGTTAGTTTTTTTTCGTTCCCAACAATTAAATGGCTAGGAGTTAACTACCATTTAAAATAATAATATTATATTATTAGTGTGCAACGTAAGATTTCAAATAAACCCGTTGTTGCGTATCGGGTACACGATCAAACATAGAAACCCCTTTAAAGTAAAATTAATATTTAATTCAAAAATATTAATAAATATGAAAATATCATATTTCTTCATTTACCTGGGACGTTACATTATCATTTCATAAGTGATGAGTGTACTATGCAGATCATCCAGAGACAATGTTTCGGGGTCTCTATCTTCTAATGAAGAACCTTTATCATCAAACTTGTGAGGAAGAATTCTCAACATATTTTCAACAACTGTAGAATCCTCCAAATATTCACCAAAACATATGATTGTACTAAAATGTCATTTACCCTGGTAAAAAAGTCCCCAATAGATTCAGATCCACCCATTTTCAAGTCTTCATACATCAGCCTCCAGATTTGTAGTTTTTCATTCTTCACTATTGTATTTTCTTCATATATGTTCTCCAAATTATACAAGATTCCTTCACCTATAGAGACACATTTCACTCTTAAAAACTCACTCTCATAAATTGATTAGAGTATTACATTTTTAGCTATTACAACATTCTCAAGATTCTTATTATCAGCTTGAGTAAGAGGAACCTTATTGTAACACCCCATGGTTTTTGAAAATAAATATAGAATGAAATTTTATAATCTAGCCATTAAACACAACTTTTCCTCTTCAATGCTTTGAATTTCAAAAAAAGGTCATCTAGAGTTGTGTTGAGTAAGTCATTTGGAGTCCGATAGAACAAACTTGATTTTTTTAGTGAATAGTAACATACCCTTATGAATAGTAATATGACCCTGATGAATAGTAAATATTATTATTATTTTATTTTATTATGGCTAGAAGATAATGACATCTTGGTTAAGTTTTCATTGTGATAAATAAGCAGTGGTAGAATTAGAACTGTTAATTTTTGAATTAAGCATGCTTTTATTTAAAAATTAAATTAATAATATATGGAAATTTATTTTTGAAAATGGATTTCACTTTTGACAACTACACGTAGAAAAATATAAGGGGTGAATTTTTGGTATTTTTCTAAAATACTTGAATATTTCGTGAATAGTGAAAAATACAGTTTTGAGTATTCAGTAGATTAATGACATCATAAAGGCATAATAATTAAAATAAAAGGCTTATCGACTTTTTTATAGTAACTTATGACATTAGGTGTTCTCAGGTGACTTAAACCATGGGAAAATACCATGGGCAAGCCCATGGTTTGGCAAAAACCACTAATGACGTGTCCCTTTGAAATTATTTAAAAATT
Source organism: Viscum album (assembly GCA_963277665.1). NCBI lineage: Eukaryota > Viridiplantae > Streptophyta > Magnoliopsida > Santalales > Viscaceae > Viscum > Viscum album. Next base: position 2,077,470,255 of record OY728141.1, on the reverse strand, counting down.
ACCTCTTTGTTTCTATAAATACCCACTAATCCATTCATTTTCTTTCATTCCAAATCCCTAATACTATAATATATGGTTCTTTTACCTTTCTAAGTAGTCCTACCAAGGTTTCATTAAGCCCCCAAGGTTCCAACCTTCAAGATCTAGGAGTTATTCTACAAGGTAAGGGAATCCTTCATTCTCTTCTTTAAGTCGACACTTCTTTTATGTTATCTCTTTGAATTTACATTTTTATATCTTGGGGTTTGATTTTATTTATTCTTCATACTGTACTTTTTTTTTGAATATGATGAGATAACCTTTTTTTCTCATCATTTCAATTTATGGAATTTTAAGTGACGTCGTTAGGCTGCCGGATGTTTATAAGGGATCTCTTAACTTTTCTTTATTTTCAAGTTCATCTCTTTTATTTTTCTCTCCTCACCTCCTCTATCTAAATGTTCATGATGACTCCAGTAACATATATATACTGGACTTATATCATGTTAATGGAATAACCATCATAAATATTTTTACTCCCTCCCTTTTATTTTTATAAACGAAATCAACATCCATGATGTTCCAATTTATAGCCTTCGTGGACGACAAAGTTTCATTATACAATTTATTCTTCATTAATGGTCATGAAATCATATTTATGGTTGAACCATAATATAATATATGTATTATAACATAATTAATATTCATGAACTGCAATATATAAATATAATTAAGTTATATGACAATACTAGTTCATAATAATCCAAATACCACAAAATAATCGAAGTGGTTCTCATCTAATGATTCATCCTCATTCCATATAACCAAATGATATAAATGACCATTAATAATTATTTATGTTCATATATAATATATAATTTCAATCCGGGAGATTTATAACCCTTCCACATGAACTTCATTACTTAAAAACAAGTGAACCGAATATTTAAATAAAGGAAACGAACACTCCAGAACGATGAAATTCAATAAAATAACTTATCAATAAAGACATAAATGAACTAACCAGAATTATGGTCAACTAAATACATGTATAATAGGTTATGAAATAATTTTTTAACAAGTATAATTTCATATTCCCAGAGTTATGTACAAGAGCAGAACATGTTTGGAGTTACAGTAAGGGTTTCTTCATCTCACTTCCATTTTCGTGAGATTTTCCATATTCACTACTAATACTTTTGTATGGTGTATGTATACTGACCATTGATTTAAAATATCATGAATATCTATATAATCATGGTATTAAATCTATAATTTTTTTGTTATTAATTTTTGGGGCATACGAATCATTTTATTACAAAGTGTTAAGGGTTTCTCCACCCGAACTTCCATTTTCATTCGGGATACTTTCATTGTCTAATTACCTAGATGTAATTCTTATGTATTGTTATGAACTCATCATATGTTCTGTGTGAGTATAATATATATGTTTACAAACCATAATCCTTATTTATTTTATGGATAGTTACATTTTTTAAATGGAACTTTCAAAATTGTTTCAAAAATACAATCCGGTTCAAGGGAATTTCTCAAATTCTTACCTATATTCAAGGGAAATATATAATATATTTTTGAAACCATTATCTTTATAAAATCACTCATTTTATTGTGAAAATACTATCTTACTTCACTTATGGTTTTATAAAAATATTCTTCCAAAATAACTCTTCTTTTCAAAATAAAAGAGTATTTATCTCCAGAATTGCTTAATAATTTTATAAGAGTATTTTCATCTAATTCAACACTCTTTTTGATTCCATGGTATTATTGGGTTTAATCATTTATGAGGTAATCTACCATATTTGATTTAATGGTTTATTAATAACTCTATTGTGGATGATATATCCTAAAACCATTCACCAAATTATTCTGAATGGTTAGTGTTTTATGTTTAATGATTGGGGAAAGATAGTTACATTTCATATGATAGATTCAATATGAATATATTTGTTGTTTATGTTTGTCCCCTATCATATGAGGAATAAATTGGTCTTATTATGTGAATGATGGGGCCCTCTATATCCCCTTGATGCATCGGTAGGTCTCATGAGACAAATAGACGTGGAATTGGCCGAGGCCTTTCCCAATGTGATATGGATTTTGGCCAAGGCCTTAATAACTAGACGTCTTGGCCGAGGCCATGAAAACATGTATCAGAATGTCTGGCATATGCACTTCCCTCATTATGAATCTAGTAATTTAATGTACATGTGGGTATTCGACTAGTATAATACCCATGATTATGTTTTATTATGGCATTATTTACTCAGCTCATATTCCTTCCATAATGTTTTTCCAGTTATTATTAAAGGCATGTGTTTTAAATTATTCACCATGTATAATGTTTGTATTATCTTCCGATATATTTCTTAGTCTTACTAAGAATTTGATCTCACCCCTTTCTTATGTTTTGTTTTCTCCGGACATGAAGAAGTAATTTATGAATGACTTGCAAGCATAATCTAGGAGACGCGATGACTCTAGTGGAATAAATTAGTTTTGTTTTTTCCTTTGCATATGTAATTTTGAACATATGTACGTATCTTGTTTCCAATAATACTAAACTACTCGGTCCTTTAGGTTTCTTATTCCTTTTATATATTCCAATGTAATCAAATAAGGCACCGACTTCGAGCAACTAGGGCCGGGTCCTTACAGTTGGTATCGGAGGAAGTTTAGTAGAATACTTGGGAACTATATTTAGAAAAAGTAGAATTAGGGAAGTGTCCCTAAGATAGTATTTGAGGATAAACATACAGTAACTTCCTGGTATTTTGGTAAGGAATAGATTATGTGGATCATTCAATCAATACATCACTATCTGGATATGAGCAGGTATAGGTGGCTTTGGCACAGATATACCTAGGAGTGAAAGCTCCGACAAGGAGTTTTGGTCTTGACCCAAGGTATCCTTGTATATGACAATGGGCCTTGCTGCACTCTTGGTTACAACACTCCCGGGGGATATGCTTAGGATAATTCACATTTTCTTTACCCACCATCATGAATGATTTATGTCCCCAAAGTAACCAAAGTATATAGTTCTACAATTTACGATGCATAAATTTATGTTATGTGTTATACCATGTTTAGAGTTATAGAGAGTTCATAATTTTATGAGCTAATATATGATATGGAATTGATTAGAAATGGAATCGATATGGAAGAATAAGAACTTCACCAATGAACGAGATGAAAAGAGTAATAAGGATCATATCTCTAAGGGTCTTAAGCCATCTTTTAAAAGGAAGATTATATCCCATGTATCTTCATCATATGAGGAAATAATATCATGTGTTAATAAGGTATGTAAATACTTCTCTTATTCCTTTGGATTTTAAGGGAAGCAAAAGAATAAGAGGATAGAATAGAGATACAAGGATAAAGGGAATAAGGGAAATAAGTGTTTTCCCACATGTGATAAATGTGGAAAAAATCACCCTGGAAAATGCTTGAAGGGAATGTTTGTTTTCTACAAGTGTGGATAAAAAGGACACCAAGTTCATGATTTCAAGGGTAAGAAAATGGTTACAATGTACAATGCTTCAATTTTAAGGAGATGAGACACTATGTGAATCAATGTCCCAATCGTCAAAGTAATATACTCCAAATGATGATTTTGGATAATGATCAAGTTATCATGTTACCACAGATGAAGTAGAATGATTAATATGCCTAGTGAAGAACAATGTCATTTGTTTATTTTGTCAGTGATGTACTAGTTTTATGAATTATGAGGTATATAAGGTTTTTAATATAGTACTCTTTCATTAAGGATTTGAGGTCACGTGAGGAATAGTACAAAGGAAAAGTGATTCAGTGGAAAGTTAAGCATTTAAAAAAAACAAGATTGAGGGAAAGACAACCCTTAATATATATCTGATGTTGAGATAATGATGAAGAAATTATTGACTCAGATAAGTATTTACTACCTTGGATCTGATTTTTGACTTGTCAAGAAGGGGTCTATGATATCATCAATGAAGTTTACAACACTTTTTGATTTAATTAATATATCCAATAACATGTATCTTACTGAAGGAATATGGAATAATGAATGTTTCCAATATGGTTTTTACAATAATTCATGTTATTAAGATATTTCAAGAGGATACATGATGAAGTTATTCACATGTTTGGATTGTGAATTTTAGAGCTACTTACTATTGATTAAGGGTTAATGAAAAGTTTATCTTGGAAATTTAGAGGACTTCATTATAATGTGTTGAATCATTATATTTTGGATTTTTAACCATTTATGAAATGGGTTTAGTTGATCATTGTATGAGATTCTAGTGGTTAATGTATGGATTCACCAAATGGTGTACCCTCATCAATTTTTTCTAATCGTGATCATCATTTTTCCTCACGATTCTGGAAGAGTCTTCAGAAGGCCCTAGATTCTGATCTTCGTTTAAGCACTGCCTATCACGCACAAACTGATAGACAATCAGAACGGACTATTGAAACATTGGAAGATATGATGAGGTCTTGTGCACTTGATTTTCAAGGAAATTGGGATCCGTATTTACCTCTCGTATAATTTTCCTACAATAATTTCTTCTATTCAAGTATTCATATGGCACCCTATGAAGCATTATATGGGAGGAGATGTTGTAAACCAACTTGTTGGGATGATATTGGTGAATGAAAGTTTGTGGGCCTAGAACTTGTTGAATAAACAACGGAGAAGGTGAAGATTATCCAGAACCATATCAAAATAGCTCAAAGTAGTCAAAAGAGCTATGCTGATAACTGAAGGAAGGATTTGGAATTTCATGAAGGTGATCACGTTTTCTTAAAGGTATCTCCATGGAAGGGTATTATACGATTCAGAAAGAAGGGAAAATTAATTCCCAGGAACATCGGACCTTTTGAAATTCTAGATCGAATTTGAGTCGTAGCTTACCGTTTGGCAATGCCTCTAAGTCTCTCCAAGGTTCACAATGTGTTCCATGTGTCAATGTTAAGAAAGTACACGCCAGACCCAACACATGTTCTCACTTATGAAGAAGTAGAACTTTAGCCCGATCTATCTTATTGTGAAGAGCCTATCAAGATTATTGATACTAGAGAACAAGTATTGAGAAATCAGACGACTCTACTGGTAAAGGTTCTATGGAGGAACCATAAGATGGAGGAAGCAACATGGGAGCCTGAGGAGCTTATGTTAAAGACATACCTGAATATTTTTAGGTAATATTCTTTGAATATCGAGGATGAATTTTTTTAAGGAGGCTATAATGTAACACCCCAAGGTTTTTGAAAATAAATATAGAATGCAATTTTATAATCTTGCCATTAAACACAACTTTTCCTCTTCGATACTTTGAATTTCGAAAAAAGGTCATCTAGAGTTGTATTCAGTAAGTCATTTAGAGTCTGATAGAACAAACTTGATTTTTTAGTGAATAGTAACATACCCTTATGAATAGTCATATGAATACTAATATGACCCAAATGAATAGTAAATTTTATTATTATTTTATTTTCTTAAGGATAGAAGATAATAACATCTTGGTTAAGCATTCATTTTGATAAATAAGTAGTTGTAGAATTAGAACTGTTAATTTTTGAATTAAGTATGCTTTTATTTAAAAATTTAATTAGTAATATTTAGAAAATTATTTTTGAAAAATGGATTTCACTTTTTAATTCTACACGTTGAAAAATAGTAGGGGTGAATTTTTTGGTTTTTTTTAATATATGAATTTTGTGAATAGTGAAAAATATAGTTTTGAGTATTCAGTAGTTTAATGACATCATAATGACATAATAATTAAAATAAAGGCTGGTCGACTTGTGTATAGTAACATATGACACGAGTTGTACCAAGTGGAAAATACCATGGGAAAATACCATGGGCAAGCCCATGGTTTATCAAAAACCACTAATGAGGTGTCCCTTTGAAATAATTAAAAAATTAGCTCTATTTTTCTAAAAATACTCACTCTTCCATTCGTTTTACTTAATTCCAAATCCCTCATCCTCGAAGATCAGGTGGTTTTAGCTCTCTAATTAGTCCTACCAAGTTGTCCTTAATCCCCCAAGGTTCCAACCTTCAAAATCTGGGAGTTACTCTACAAGGTAAGGGAATCCTTCATTCTCTTTTTTAAGTCGACACTTCTTTTATGTTATCTCTTTTAATTTCTAGTCTAATATGTTGGGGTTTGATTATATTTATTCTTATTACTTTCCTTTTGATTTAAATATTATGTGATACCATTTTTTTCTCATCATTTGATTTTATGAAATTTTAAGTGGCGTCGTTTGGCTGCCGAATTTTTATAAGGGATCTCTAAACTTTTCTTTATTTTCAACTTCATCTCTTTTATTTTTCTCTCCTCACCTCCTCTGTCCAAATGATAATTATAACTCGATTAAAATCTATATACTGGAATTATATCATGTGAATGGAAGAATCTTCATAAATTTTTTTACTCCCTCCGTTTTATTTTTATAAACGAAATCAACGTCCATGAGGTTCCAATTTATAGCCTTTGTGGATGACGAAGTTTCATTCTTCAATTTCTTATTCATTACTGGTAATGAAACCATATTTATGGATGAACCAGACTGTAATATGTGTATTATAACATAATTAATATTCAAGAACCATAATATGTACATATAATTAAGTTATATGACAAAACTAGTTCATAATAATCCAAATACCGCCAAATAATAGAAGTGGTTCTCATCTAATGATTCATCCCCATTCCATATAACCAAATGATATAAATGACCATTAACAATTATTTATGTTCATAAATAATATATAATTCCAATTTTATAGATTTATAACCATTCCACATGAACGTCATTACTTAAAAACAGGTGTACCGAATATGAAAATAAAGGAAACGAACACTCCAGAACGACGAAATTCAATACAATAACTTATCAATAAAGACATAAATGAACTAACCAGAATTATGGTAAACGAAATACATATATAATAGGTTCTGAAATAATTTATTAACAAGTATAATTTTATATTCCAGGAGCTTAAGTACAAGAGCGGAACACGTTTGGAGTTAAGGTAAGGGTTTCTTCATCTCACTTCCATTTTCGTGAGATTTTCCATATTCACTACTAATACTTTTGTATGGTGTATATATACTGACCATTGATTTCACATATCATGAATATATTTATATTAATGGTATTAAATCTATAATTTTTATTATTATTAATTTTTGGGGCATAAAAATCATTTGATTACAAAGTATTAAGGGGTTTTCAACCAGAACTTCCATTTTCATTCGGGATACTTTCATTGTATAATTACCTCGATGTAATTATTATGTATTTTTATTTACACATCATATGTTCTCTGTGAGTATCATATATATGTTTAAAAACCATAATCCTTTCTTATTTTATGGATAGTTACACGTTTTAAAAGGAACTTTAAAAAAAAAATCAATAATACAAGCCTAGTTCAAGGGAATTTCTCAAATTCTTACCTATTTTCAGGGGTACTCTATAATATTTTTTTTGGAAACCATTATCTTTATAAAATCACTCATTTTATTATGAAAATACTATCTTACTTCACTTATGGTCTTATACAAAGATTTTTCCAAAATAACTCATCTTTTCAAAATAAAAGAGTATTTATCTCCAGAATTGGTTAATGATTTTATAAGAGTTTTTTCATCTAATTCAACACTCTTGTTGATTCCATGGAATTATTGGGTTTAATAATTTTTGAGGTCATGTAAAATATTTGATTTAATGGTTTTTGACTATCTCTATTGTGGATGATCTATCCTAAAACCATTCACCATATTATTCTGAATGGTTAGTGGTTTATGTTTAATGATTAGGGAAAGTTAGTTACATTTCATATGATAGTTTTAATATGAATGTATTTTTTGTTTATGTTTATCCACGCTCATATGAGGAATGCATTGGACTTATTATGTAATGGGTGGAGACCTTTATATCCCCTCGATGCATCGGTAGGTCTCATGAGACAAATAGACGTGGAATTGGCCGAGGCCTTTCCCAATGTGATATGGATTTTGGCCGAGGCCTTAATCACTAGACGTCTTGGCCGAGGCCATGAAAAAATGTATCAGAATGTCCAGAATATGCACTTCCCTCATTATGAAGCTAGTAATTGAAATTAGATGTGGGTATTCGACTAGTAGAATACCCATGATTATGTTTTATTATGGAATTATTTACTCATCTCATATTCCTGCCATAATGTGTTTCAAGTTGTTATGAAAGGCATGTGTTTTCAATTATTCACCATGTCTAATGTTTATATTATCATCCACTATATTGCTTACTCTTACTAAGAATTTCAGCACACCCCTTTCTTATGTTTCTTTTTCTCAAGACATGAAGAAGTAATTTATGAATGACTTTCAAGAATAATCTAGGAGAAGTGATGACTCTAGTGGAATAAATTAGTGTTGTTTTTCCTTTGCATATGTAATTTTGAACTAATGTATGTATCTTGTTTCCAATAAAACTAAACTACTCGGTCCTTCGGGATTTGTATTCCTTGTATGTATTCCAACGTAATCAGATAAGGCACCGACTCCAGGCAACTGGGGTCGGGTCCTTACACTTATCATCAATAGGAGAAAATCCATCAGTTCTAGTTTCAAGAACTTAATACCCGAGAAACATAAGATAAGTAATCATTATATCCTTCAAGATATGATAATTATTTTCATCAAATATCAAAATACCATTACTATTCACACAATTTAGATTCTCCATCACAACTTCAGCAAAGAACAAACAAAGGGAACTTGGCTTTGATACAAATTGAAGTTCCCAGCCAAGATCCAAGTATCACTGAGTGGGGGAGGGGGTGAATCAGTGATGTATTTTTCTTTTTATTTTTCCTTATTTTTGGAACAACCTTCACCTCATTTTAAAGAGTTTATTCACTAATGAACTCACACAACCATGAGAAAATTATATTTACAATGTTCACTACTCAATAAGAGTAGTTGCGTCCTTGGTACGGTTTGAAAACAATCTCGTAACACACAATCCACTATAAAAAAATATTTTTATGTGGAATACAAAAAGTAGGATATGACCTTACACTCGTGTAGCACATTGAAAACAATCCAATAGTGTGTGTGCTCCCCCTAATCACAAAAAGGGTAATACAATGTTTTTGTGCTTCTTAAGGAACATTCACAAATCAAATCTCTCAAAACAATTCTTCACTTTCCTAACCAGAAGATGGTAAGAAATACCTTGCACAAAACATACTGCTTGTGATAAAATAAAATCCTTCGCACTCCCTTTTAGGTGTCTTGCATGAATCTTTTATGCCCCACTTGCAAGATTTGACTTTTTTCATGAAACACCTCTTCTGCACAACTTCAATCTTGTGCGAAACTCTCTTCTTGCGCACATATTATTCTTCTTACACCCATTTACATAAAATGCTTCCATGCTTCAGATCTTGGGATTTGTCTAAGTTTTTAGCTTATCAAATGAGATTGGGTCACCTCTTATTTATATGCATCTCTAACCCTCGTGTGAAAAAACCCTGATGCGTTGCGCAAGATCCTGGCACGTCACGGAAAACCCCATTTGACGTCACATTAGGTGTGTAAGTCTCTTTCATACCAAATTCATCATTTGCACACTTTTTTAATATCTCACATACTTCATTACATTTCCATTTTTCAATGTTATGACCTTGAATCATTCCTTTCACGCAACATTCCAAACTCCCTTCAATCTTGCGCGCAAAAAAAAAACTTTCACATGAGTATTTCCTTTTCCAGATTTTGATGTTTAGATATTGGAACTCCACTTTAGCCCCACATGACAAGCCATATTCAAACTTGCATGCAACATCCATTTCCAAAATCACATTTTCCCGTCTCTCAACTTTCAGCCTTAGAAATTTGGAAAACACTGGGAAATGACGCCACCATAAAAGTTTCTTCGGTAAGAACACCAATGTTACTTCACTCTCATCTAGATTATTCAACAGACAACTACTTTCATCACAAACTGTATCTCCCATGATATACATTCTTTGATTGAATATCTTTAGTATTTTTAGATTTTCAACAGAAATTATTGAACCTTCCCTATCTTCCACTAGCTTATTTCCTTCAAAAAAAACTAAATATGATTGGTAGAACCTTTACTCCCCCTGTCCTTCATAATTATTACATCAAAAGTTCTCCAAACTTATTATATTAGGAAAATAAAAATCATCAAATCATTTTTTGGTTTCCAATACCTTTTAAAAAGTGAATTGATTTATCTATTTTGAAAATGATAAACAACACCTTCTCTTGACAACTTGGTCCCAAAATTTTATACTTACAACAGTTTTAAAATATAAATTGTTATCATATACCATTAAAAATATATGAATTTGTTATGATAACATTAATAAATCATATTTAATTTCCATAGAGTTTAATAAACCCATTTATTTACTTTAGATAATTCCATCCAATGGAAATATGAACCATATCTCCTAGAACCTTGTTTATGGTTCAATGATTAAGATTAACAATTAGATCATCCAATTATTTCTTTATGGATTAAACTTGTACCCATATATATTTTAAACACATCACCAAACCTAGAACATCCCATGTTCTACTCAACTATCCTCAACAATTTTAAGAGATTGAATGAAAATTTTTATGAAATTAATGATATTATTGAATCTGTTTAAGTAATAATTCTAGATGAATTATATATCCAAATCCTTAATAGAAACCCTCAGTCCTTCTAAGTAATTAACGTAACAAATCATATTGAGTAAAAGTGTGGAGATAAAAGTTACTTGGGTAATTTTTTATCTAATTCATTTGAAACCTCATTTAATCATTATATTCTTCTAATAAACTTTGAGATTATATAATTGATCAAATTAAATATTTTTCTATTCAAGAATTTTTTTGTCTAAAAAATAGAATCCTTCTTACATAATAATGATTCTTATGTTTGTATAATATTCAAATAAGTTTATTCTATTATGATTTTCCTTCTCTAAAACTAGTCTCAAATTTATGTTTAAAGATAATGATTATATTTTTATCAAAAAATGAAGAAAATTATTATATGAGTATCATGATTTATGATAATTTAATGAGTAAATTTATTAAACATGATCCGACTAAATTTATAACTACTTTTAATATAAATAATTTCCATTAATGTTAAAAGATTCATATTTTATCATGATTTTCCCCGTAAAATCTCATAACACAATTCATGACTATATCTAGTAGATTTTCTTGTCAACCATATCACATATGGACCTTGGGAAGTTGGGATTAAAATATTTTCCCAATACATCATACGGATAAACTAAACATAATTATAATAGAATCCTAGACTTTTGGGTTTCCCAGATATGGGTATATATCATCTATAGTTTTCATTTTTAAAACCTTAGAATATTTTTATTTAATTTTTTTGTTGAATTTTGTAGTTGATGTGGAATTGTGGGCCTCATGCATCACTAAATTTAATATATTTCAAATTCATGTACATATTCAAAAATAATTATTTTTATTTTTAATATAGTATATAATGTGAAGAAAAAGTCTATGTTTAATTTTGGAACATGGGTTTTTTTCCTAGGGTTGGTGTAAGATTTTTTTGGACCCAATCCAAGGTGTGATTGTTATCATTGGTGTAATTATTAACTCAATTAGTAAATTAAATAACTAATCAATTAATTATGTTTTGACTAATAATCCAATATTAAAACATCTACATATCTATTCTCTAGGGTTATATGAAATGAAGTCATGTATATTCATCATTATTTAAGGATATTGGAGATTAAAGAGGACTCAAAAACAATGAATGCACTCGATAATAATCTCTAACGACTCTGATGTGGATTTGTTTTTCATATACATTTGAACCCACAATGAAGTGGGGTTTTTTATTTTTGGACTTCACTCTACCACCTATGATTTTCCAAGAATAGATTGAAAATTCACATCCAATCATTGATCATTTAATTTTCAAGTCAATTTATAATTTTTTATTATCCTCGATTAATTAATTGGGATTATTTTTCTTTATGAATTATTAGATTTCCATGAAAATTATTGATATATGGATTAATAAAATCCATATATTTAATTCACTTTATTCCTTTCTTTTTTCTCCTTCAATTACTCATGTTTTCGTCAATGGACTATGGTTAGACTCATTATTAATCTTATTTGGTCTGATTCAATCCCAAATCACATCTCTACATCATGTGAGTTTGTTGTATTCAATGAAAAAGACTGAGGTAAGATGAAATTACATCGGGTAATGGAGGTTCCTAGAGGAACTAGTAGAGCATATAAATCCTATGTGAACAACATGTAAGGTCATAGGAAATCCTCCATGTGTCATCCGATTCTTTTTTCTAGAAATATGTGGATAGAGGTCGATGTTTGACATCATTACACCCAAAATTATTTTATGGATCAGACCTTATTCATTAAATATTCTAGTATCTTGAACTAGAATTCACTTTTATTAAAATTTTAATTTCTTTATGGTTTTTGTTTTTAAAGAATTTGGAATTAGATCTTACAAATTAAACCCCTGAATTACAAGTGTAAACTTTTACATAGTATCCATTTTTACCATAAAACAAAAGTATTCATAATAAAACAGGATTTCCATTAATAAAAAAATAGTCTTGAGTTTAAAAATGACATATTCCTTTCTCTTACGCATTATTAAATCATATAAGAACATTTTAAAAATGTTGTATGACCATAAAAAATCATATTAAAGGATATAAAATAAAATAAATAAATCATTAGTCCATGGATAGATATAAAAAATTTCCTCATTAAAATTAATCATTGGGATCAAAATAAACATTTTGTTTTACAAGAAATAAAATTTTCTTCAAAATAAATACCATAAAAAATTTCATAATAAATATTAAAAAAAAAATCCCATAAATGTTTCCTTAAAACATCATAAATTCATGAAAACCTTTTCAAAATGTTATAATTTTCACCCTTAAAATTAACATGAACTGAAAAACATACATTGTGAAAACAACGGATATCTATGAAAACATAGAAATCATAAATACATAATATGGTTAACATGGGACAATATTTAATTATCATAATTACTTGTGATGTAACCCTCATGGATACCATGATATAATCATTTCAGTTATACTTGACATAATCCTCATTGTTATACTTGGAGTAACCATTAAAGTTGCACTTATAATAACCATCATAGTCAACATCCATCATTCCCAATTAATTGGAGGGATATCATATACCCATATGTATTTATTTTATAAAAGAAACACCCTTAATCATAAAAAATTCTCATGAACCATAAAATAATCATAAAACGTGAATTTTTGAATCATGAAAACATTCCTTAAAGAAAATCACTTATTTTAAAATAATATTGTGCACATACAAAGGAAAAAATGTTATTTGAAAATATATATATAATATTTCAAATTAAGCTTAAAAAAATAACCCATCATGTAGGTGGGAAAATATACTCGTATTTTATCATGTTAAAAAAATTCGTTCAAAACTTTATAAAAAGAAACATTAAAAGAGAATGTTTAAATGAATGTCCATTACATCATGTATGTTTCATCACATATTCCCTTTATATTCACGGAAAATAATATTATATTAATTTAATACTTATTTAATAACCTTTTCAAGTTTATTAATAAATCTTTATCACTTATTACAATGTTATGTAAAATTACTTAATCACATAAATTCACATCGAATGCGTTGACGATACTTATTACTTAAGTCGAAAATGACTTCATTCGGTTGAATATGGTAAAAATGGTTATTATTATATCATCTCAAGATTAATATTTATGAAAAAATTATCATGTTAACACATAAATTATACTTTTAAATTCGTCAATTTTATTTGGTTATGAAAAATGAACAATGTTACAATCATTAAGACAGGAAGTCATACATCCACAAGAGTAATGTTTCCATTTTTCAACGGTCATTAAGGAAAGAAGGTAATTATTATTTATTATTTACCAAATTATAATAACATAAAATATATCACATTAATTATTAAAGTATACACATATATATATATATATTATCCATTTTATTTGATGATGAAAAATGAATCACATCACTTCGTGGGGGTGGTATTCCACATGTACGCACAAACGACGTTCTCATTTTTCTATGCATGGAAAGGTGAGAATATAAATGATATATTATATTTTATGAATAATAAATATGTCATTAATATAATTTATAAACATTAATTTAATCACTATAACTAGTCTTGGGATATGGTTATGGAAAAATAATTTCATCACTTCACGAGGTGGTAGTCCTTCATACAAACAAATGATGAATTTTTTCTCATTAGATGGAAGATGTGATGGATATGGGTCATTCCCAAATATAAAAACATATTAATAAATGTAAGATACTTTAATTGTTTTATCATTTTTGATGTAGTATTTTTGGATGTGGAAGAAGAAACATAACTAAACCATGTAGATAAAAACAATACCTCTTCTTTGGAAAACCTCATTTTATTAACACATTAAGAACTTTAAAATAATTATTATGCCTAAAAACACCTAGAATGTTGGGAGGGATTATAGGAAGTGATTTTGGTAGGTATTTTAGGAATCTAACTTTTTTTTATCTGTGAAGTATTGTGGAGAAGATGATCCTTTTTATGAGAGAGAGGAGGGGCATTCAACGAATTTCTCAAAATATTAAAATAATATAAGATTATTATAGAGACAAATGATTCCAAATTTACTATAAATGCATAGTATATGAAATTTTATACCAAATATTATCTCTTTTTATCTAATATAAAATTTTATGATATTTAAATAATTTAATAAAATAGTAATCACATAAAAAATCATTATTGACAATTTTGATAATATTCATTACATTTACATTAAAAACATTAAAAAAATAAAATTCAAAAAAACTATCTTATTATAGAAGAAACATTTCAAGTTATTCTATAAAAAAAATTCTAACATTAATTAACTCATATTATATTTATTTTCATATTTTTAATATCATTTATTTGATTTTTTCATTTATTAAATAATTGCTGTATTAGCATTGTGAAAGAATTTAAGGTTATTATTCTTACTCTAAAAATTAAAAAAATGATGAAAATAAATATATTATATTTAAATAAACTGTCTATATTCAAACTAGTCATCTAGTTAAAACCATATTAAAAATATAACATATATTAAAAATAAGAGTGTGACATCTTTTACTTTTCTATAAATAAAATATAATAAAGGTTTTAATCATATACAAATGGAATTAAATGGTCATATAACTGAATCATAAATGATTATGGATTAAAATTATTCATGAAATTAAATTAAGTAATTTTTAGGGTAATTTTCTAGTCCTATCATTTTATTTTTACTCTTAATTACATAATTTACCTTTTATTATGGTAATAAATATCACTAAGTATACTATTAGTATTTTACCAAAATAAAAAAAAATTACTAAATTTGGACCCACTAATATTATATATTCAATAAAGTTTACAAAAATCAAAACATATACATTGCAGAATTTAATATAAAATAAACTTGTAAATACACAATGAAAAATATTTTTTTTGGAAAAATACACTTATTAAATATAAAATGTTTTTATAATAAATTGAAATATAAAATAAATTTAAAAAACCATAATTGGATTATTTTAAATAAAATTGAACTTATTTAAATTTAAAACTAATCTGAAATATAATTTTACCTTTCCAATACATTTAAATAATATATAGTTTTCAAAAAAAATTATTTTTTAATAGTCATTGAAAAATCAATATTTTCTAAAAATTAACTAAAATTTATCAAAAGATAATTTTAAATTTTAAATTAAAAAATGAAATAATTTTTTTGAAATAAATTGTATAAAACTTTTATCAATTATAATATTATCTTAAAAAATAAGGAAAACTCATTTCTGAAGAAAACGTATTTTTGGGTAATAAAATGATGTTACTAAAAAATGTGTGATTATTTTATAAGAACATATAAATAATTTCATATTGTTTTAGGCCACTATATGTTTTTCATACATTTGTTATTCCTATTCATACCCACTAATTTAGTTGCTATGTTATAATGATCACAATTAATTAATAATATTTAGTTGTTTGATTAAGCTCGACGTGGCTTATCATGTATGTTGTCGAACATAGTGTTTCTTTTTAAAAAATTTCTAGAAACATAAATTAGGGACATGTATGAAATTAATGCATGATTAAAGGTGTAATTAGAGGAGATGACGCATTTTAATATAGAATATGAATTATGTTTGAATAATCTAGCTACATTTCATGTAGTACGGAACAACACATTTCATGTATCTTGGTTGGTGTGGAAACTTGGGTTTATTTCTAATTAAATATCACAAGTCATGTGACATAACCCACACATAATGTACCATTAGATTTATTTCATGGTTTGTATATAGAGTACACATCGAGGTGATCATTTTTCCTTACATGCCATGTTGTCTAGAACCTCATTCTGTATAGCTGGACCTTAAACGCCCTATGGTGTGCAATATATAACATGGTTACAATTTAAGGATACATTTCATTTACCTCCTTGAAAATAGTGTCTACTTATTCCAAATTGGTTTACTTGTTATATATTCTTTTCCAGGGGTCGGATTTGGAAAATTTAAAATCTCATTATGAGTATTTATCTACATGGAATGTGGTCATGGATTTTAGTTTGATACCTGAAATATGGGTGAGGTGATATGATATGGTCATACTATTTATCTATGGATAATATATTTCATGTTTCATACATGAAAATTAGTGCATTCTCAAATGCATCAATCCCTCTCACTAGTAGTAATATATGTAAGGACATAGGTTTCTCTCACCATCTAAGAGTAGGGTTGGTATTTCACCCATTAACAAGGGGTTGGGATCCTCTACCCATGGATCGGATTGAGTGGGTATTCCATCCACTTATATAAATAATGAAATATATATTTGTATGGTTGTTATTTTTCCCACTTAAGGTCTAATAAGGGACTAGTATCCTCTAATGTATTTGATATTATCCAATATATTAGGGATTTGGGATCCTCGACGGTAGTTATTGATTGGCTATATGGGTTTTCAATTTTAGTAACTAAAAATTCCTAGGATATATGCTACATTTATACATTATGTCTATAAACCATGAGACATATTTCATTTTATTAGGTTATTCACCATAGATAAAATCTAGGTTCATTATTATATATTTTATCCTGATTTATGAGTATGATCTGACTGATCTATCAATGTCTCTTTTCATTTTTTTGAGGAATCATATTGGTTGTGTATATACTCACCCATACATGGGAATCTATCCTACACATTCCATGTATAATATAGAAAATATGAATTTCATCAGGGATCATGCTGGATATTGTATTCACGAAGCTTAATGGCTCTTGGTGGTGGTGTTATAAAATGGTGTTGGGATTTGGGATCACGTGTTGGGACCTTCCTCCTATCAGTTTTTAGGTTCATAATTTTATATTATGTTGGGAATTTATTCCTTCCCCTTCATTATTCCTCATATTATGATCTTCACCTATGGATTTTGGAGGATATTAAATACATTTGTCATATTTTTTAATCAATATAGTGTATTTTTTAATTATGGTGGTATTAATGTAGTTTGTTTTTTGTTTACAAGTACTTCAGGATAAAGATTCTTATTTGATTTTTATGCCTACATAGTGTTAGTCGTCATCACCTATACTACTATAGTCAGTATTGTTATGGAACACAACTATTATCATTGCCCATGAGGGGTCCTAGTGGATCGCATCTAGTCAACGTGGTATTATAGAAAGGTTATCTGAGTGAAAAAATTTAGAGGTAGGGTCTCTTATGAGACTAAATAGAATTTCATAAAAATGATGTTAAGGTGTCTCGGGTTTAGTGTTTAGGCCAAGGAACTCGGTGATAGTGTGATGATTGATGTATCTATTCACCATAACCATATTACCTTGTATTTCAACATAGTCTATACAGATATCATTTTTAGGGAAACATAATACATTCATAATATAAAAACAGTTTACTAATTCTCCATGTCCTTTTTGAGTCAGATCCCATGATATGATATTTTTTATTGTAGTTCATCAAGTTCAATTTTAAGATGTAACTGTATAGACATCCATCCATGATTATGAGGCAAGGTTATGATGGTGGCTAGTTAACTGGTTAGAGATCTATTTAGGGGATTGTTCATGATGTATTTCTTCTAAGAGGACATAGGGTCCAACCATCGCTTGTCAAGTTATTAGTATATCCACCACTTTTGATTTAGAAAGACATTTCAATCCACGTCATGTCATCAATCATTCATGTTTATTAGAATGATGATACATGTAGGTTAATCAAGATGCACAAGTTTTAGAGGAATAATTATCTATGTTTCAAAGTAAAACCTATCCTACAGATAGTTTAGGATTTGATCGAGTTCATAGTTAATATGTTTCATCTTTTTTAGACTCCTCTTGACTAAATAGAAATTGTTATGACTAGTATTATTCAGATTTTGATGAGTCACTAGTGGTATTGTTTTCACCCATTATCATAAAAAATGACTCTTCCATGGTATGACTTTGAGTAAACCATCAACAAGGAGTATTACCCTGAGAATATGAGACCTGTTCATATTCAAGAGCATATGGCACTACTGTAAGTTCAAATAACCATTTTTGAGTATGTATAATTATTTAAAGATCTCACATGATACTACCTTCATATGATCTATGATGGTTACTTACGAGCATTGAATTTTGATATAAGAATTATAGAACCACTTAAATTAGGGTAGTACCACTCTATGACCAAACATATGTTAGATTATTTGAGTGATCCCTATTATTGGAGAACTTCCTATTGAAAGAAAAACATTAATTGGGTGTGGAATGTGTCCACCACTGAGTGTAATATTCTGTATCTAGTAGAAGAAACCGTGATTTGATTTCACTACTCACACAAAATTATCAAGAGTAGACTAAGACTCAAAGATCATAATTTTTTGGGTCTCACAATAAATTCCTAGTGGTTCATGTAAGTACACTGAGAGGTGGTGAATTAGTGTATATAATTTTTATAAAATTATTTACCTATTACTTTATAACCCATATTCTATATTCAATTCACTACACCTATTAGGATAAATGTATCCTTTATATTCAACCATTATCAAACCACATGAAAGATAGAAAGAAAATCAATAATATCACACATTATTTTTACAAGGTTAACCCAAAATATGGGAGACTATTCCCATGATATGTTTAGGTCAATTTTGAGACATATATTTTCCACTATTAAATAAAATTTATTAAAAATAATGAAAATCTCTAAAAAATTTCCCACTGAAAAACTCTTATATTGTCTAAGAACTAATGATAATGGGGGTATATCACTTAATGGGATATTTTTACATTAATCCTACATGTGTTATTTATACTGGAATACCACCAATGTTATTTGTAATAGAATCCCACCATGCACACAAAAGATACACTAACATAGTAAGTAAGATCAGGTAAGGTCAAAACTATGATAAAAGCACAACACTATTATTACTCTACAAGCCACTATGTTAAGATGATTTTCAATTTCTCATATCCACATAAAGTCTTCGGCATGTAATCAAAAACACTACATGAATGTCGTCCCAATACTCTTCTGAATTAGTTGAAATATTACTTCTATTAAAATTCACTAAATTATGATAATTATCAATTAAATGGTCTTCTGGATATTACAAGTTGTCTTTTTCCTCAATTTACTAATAGATAACACTTTATATCAAAAAATTACAGTTAATAGTATTTTTATGGTTCTAAATTCAGGGAATCATGTGATTATATTTTCATAAAAATTATATTTCACGATTTGTGTTCTCATCATAATGACAGTGTCAAACATTCATAACACATTCTTTATGAAACAAACCATCTATTTTTAACTGACCTTTTTATTCAAAAAATAGTTCACATTTTAATACTTAATTTTTGTAATTATCCAAACATTTCTTATCTGAAATTTCACAATAAAAAAAATAAAACTCACTATGTATTCTTAATACATCATTGGAAAAGTAAAATTTACTACAAATTTGTGCATACATATACATTGCATGTACTTATCCTTTATTTTTTCAACATTATATGTATGTGTAAAAATTATGCCTGACCTTCATTATAGTGTATCATTTAGATGCATCAACATTCATAGAACACACATGTATGGTACTTCCTGACTTCATCCAACGCTGCCATTGAAAACACACAAACACTATGAATTGTATGTGAATATCATGTAATATAGTAAGTGGAATGTTTTTGTCCTTCATGACATTCATAGAATGACACACTCTCAATTATTCAATCACATAAGTGTATGTATTATATGATTAACCCCTCATGAAAGTATAAAATATTAAATGGTATACTTATCTTCATTTATCAATATAATAAGAGATAGAGTATCACATGATACTTATCTATTTATGAAAAAACATTGGCTTCTCCTCTACTACATCTCTTCCTTTGTCTCTATAAATCTAAATTTCAATGAAATGTCATATTTATCGATCAAAATTCATGAAAATGATCTCATCTAGTGGTATTTATTGGCATTGATCCACCTACAAACCATTCCTACATAAGCGGTACATCGTTGGATCCACTTTCTAACTCTATCTTCAATGATGGTCACATAATCAACTGAACAATACATTGACTTACCCCGTATTCTACTAAAATCAATTTTTTGGTCACACCCTTAAGGAAATAAATCATTCTAATAAAAAAACACCATCAGTATTTTACAAACATAACTTTTTTCAAAAACATATCCCATTCATGAACTTATCATTGTCTAAGATAATCCTTCATTCATTCAAGAAAATGAATTATCATGCATGAATAAATTGTGTTTGGGTCTCCAAGTTGATCAAATGAAAATCAAATACTCATTTAAATAATTAGATATTATGGAAAGAAAAAATTCAATCGTATTGTAGCCCTCTGATGGCTCAAGGTAGAAGATGACATTCATGTACATCGGATGGCTTAGATTGCATAGATCAGATAGACCACATTGTTTACATATATTTTTAAACATATAAATATTACCTTGTAGAGCCAAAAAACACATTGATGTTTCTTTTTTTATGAACTTATTAATAATACAATTTGAATCATGAACATTAATATGTGAGTAATGGGGTAGATCTTGGCCACCTCTACCTCTCTATAGTGACTTTTTATAACATGGTCTCTTCCCACTTCATATACCTCCATTTTCACAAACCAGCATGGCATAAGCAAGTACTTAACTCTATGAGAGCATTGTGAATTGTCTATGTCGTGTGGTAGTGGTCTCCTCCCACATGTGTGGGATTAAGTTGGTTACACATCTTGAATGGTTTGTATATTTTTGTAACACATAAAAAATACCTAAGTGAAATATGTCATCAGAAAATTAAAAATATAAATTCCTAGCCACAATCCAAAATTCAATTATTTTTTAAACATGGAATTCAAACATTGTAAAATCCAAAACATATTTTATCATGGAATTTATGAATTAAAATATCAAATCAATTCAACACTAAATCATATCAATTTCTCATATTTTATATATTCTAATGATGAATGATTAAAAAACTCATAAAAATATATTCTTTAAATGTTGTAATAATGTTTTATTCTCTTGATTTCATTGATAGATGTATTATCCATTAAGAATAGTTATGTAATCATCAAAAATTAAAAAAAGACATTGAATTTTCCTATCATAACATGTTGAAAACACCAAAAATTCAGAAAAACTTAGAATTCGATAAACCACTTGGGTTCTTCAACATCCCCAATTGAATTTATTGTTACTACCATAAATTCAATGTTATCTTTTCCCACTTATTAAAAACAAATAAAAATATATAACTATTATGGGATTATAATAATCCCATTCTTTAACGATTGAACTTTTTATATTCTATCCTTAAATATTTTTGTTTCATAAAATACATCACCTAATAAAAAAAATTTCTCTTTTTAACAGAGTAATGGAATCAATTTTCTAAAATCAATTAGAAATCAACTAATCATCTATAAGTATACATGGGTCAACCCATTATAGAAAAAGAGTGATCAATATAGGAAACATGGTTATCAATAAATTTTCAAAACTTGATACTAAGACTGAAACCTTCCCTTAGTGGATGTTAAAATTATTTTCAATTAATTTTATTCATTTATCTCATCAGTAAGATTAAAAATTCAAGTGTTATAATTTATTTCAGCTATTTCAATCCATTTTACTTTATTCATCAAATAATTGGTTTTTATCCTTTTTATTATAAATTATTTTTCACATAAAGAAACAAGAACATGGATTTTAAATGACAATATTATGTTTTACAATTTTAATCATTTTAAATCACAAAATATATCCCTTACTAGGGCATCAAATATCCATGTAATTCAAATTAAGAGATTCAAACAGAGTAGTTTTTTAGCTTCAATCCCCCTAAAAGGATGAACATCATCAATCTGCTTCATTATGGTTAACTTTATTCAATAATAAAATCCAAACATAGTTTTGAAATCAATTAAAACGTTATCAAAAGATATCATGTCACTAATTGAAAACAATTACTTTATGATAGATGCCTTCCTAGATGCCGTATTTTTTTCACAACATTCATTTATTCAATTCTCACCATGAATATATATATCTATATTTAAATTACATGAACATAAGGAAAAAAATAAATATATATTAGAATAAGGTGGTTCTTGAATAATTTTTTGTTAAGGAGGTAAGATTGGGATTTGTTTCTCAACCTAGATACTCCTTTCAGTTCAACTCTATATATATGAAAACTCTTCATATCTTGTCCTTCTTTAATTTTATAAATTTTATCATTTCTATACATCATGCACTTCTTTATCTCAATATATTTAAACTTATATGGAATAATCTTCTTCACATTAGAATGTATTGAACTATTATTATTCTCTTCCTTCTCTAGTTTTTTAGCAATTTCCAACTATTCTGTACAAATAACTAAACATTCTTTTGGTCCATGACCATTCTTCTTCATGATTGTAGACTCCAAAAAAAATTATTTTTAACATAAGAATTCACTTGTTATTTTCTTTTAATTTTTTATAACTTATTCTAAATAGGTATCCTTTTCATGTATCTTTTATTAGAATGTCCAAACATTTTACCCCTTCCATGAATATTTTAAAAAAATAATTTCATCACAATTTTTAGATAACCTCTCATGAAATTATAATTTTGCCTCTAAAATTTCATGTAACAAATCAACCATTTTATTTCATTTCAATATTTTTAATTGTTCTACATTAGTATAATTCCACTAAAACTTTTGTATATTTCATGTTTCAAAAGGTCGATGATATGGCCACTTCTAACATAGTAAAAAAACCTTTTATTTGGTTTGACATCCATTTTATCATTATTCTAGGTGGTATCATAATTCTCATTTTCCACACATCCTTCTTCTATTTAGAACACATGAAAGAATTTTATTCCTCTTTTTATTTTGTTCTTAATTTTTTGTGGTATTTTATTCACATCAATATTTTTATATTACATGGTTGGTATATACCATCACTCCTCAAAACTATGATCACTTTTTTTCGATAATAAAAATATTCATCAAGACACCAGAAAAATAATCATTAACCATATTTTTCTTTCTTGTGTCACTACTACTTCTTTGTGGAATTATGTTCTTGATCTTTTTGAGTGTATATTGTTACTTAATGACTCAATCAACTCTCGACTACAACGTTGTGTGGATCCTGAATCCTTTCATCAAATCAAGAGACTTTTCTTAACTAATGTTGTTGAAATTGTCCATGTACTCTGGTATGATAGGAATTCTATTATTTGCAACAACTAATCACTTAGTTTACATGAAGGTTGGATGCAGATCCTCATTTCCATTTGGGAAGCTTCTTCGATTAAAAATGGATTTTGCAACAACACAGTGAATGACTTTGGGATTCTGTGTTGGCTAGGGGTTAATGGTTTTTATCCTTAACCTAGACTCACTTTATAAGTGTTTTAGAATTCTCCTCTCCCAGGCTGGATTAAATAAAATGTCGACAGTGCTTCTAAAGGAAACCCAGGCCCTTCGGGTTGCGGCGCTATTTTTAGAAACCACTCTGAGAAGATTATTTGATGTTTCTATGGAACTTCCGGCATCTCCTCATCTCTATAGGTTGAAATGATGAGTGTGATCTATGATTTCATATTCACTAGGAAACATGGTTGGAAGAACATCTGGTTTGATAGTGACTCGACTACCATCATTCAATCTATTTGGAATGGTGCGATGTGCCTAGCATGGCCTCTTACAACACACTGGATGGATTGTCTTCATTCTCTCATGGACTTCAACTACATTATTATTTATTCCTTTCATGAAGAGAACACGGTGGTGTAACGTCTTTAAAATATGGGAGTCAACCATGTCACCATATGGTTGGATGAATTCCATATTGATTTACTACCCCTTTATGACAGAGATTGTAAAAGAATATCGTCTTTTAGACTCATGCAATTCATTTTTTTAATAATTAATTTTTTTCTTTGGTCTTTGACCAAGGCACAACCTTCTTACAAAAATAAAGACACCAAGTTATTCTCTTGATACATATTTTCTTCATTATCTGTGTATTATACTTCAGATTTGTAGGATTTTTCTTGAAAAAAATTTGTTCCCCCTTTAATATTGGCCTTCATTAATTATCATGCATTGAAAATTTATGAAAATTTCCATTTTCTAGATATACAAAAATAAAAAAACACAAATAATGACAAAAACATATTTATTTTTTATTATTTGGTTTAATTTATCTAGTTTTGGAATCATAATGTTTTTGGACAACATGGTTCTTCATTTGATATTTATGTGGGGAATAAGAATTATTACCCTTTTTCACATCCACATTTGTTGATATAGTGGGGTTTTAATTTGCATTAATCTACCATATTTTACCTTTTTTGGGACTCTCACACCCTAACCATAGTTTCCCTAATCTTTTTTCGTTGAATTAGATCTTTTGGTTGAGTTTTGGGTGAAGTTCCCAGGGAAAATTCTGAGTTTCAATGTCTTTGGGTGTTTTTTGGCCATGAGCATGTTTTGAGCATGGTTGGAACCAAATCATGTGAGGCCCAGTAGTGACTGTCCACCTTGCTCTGGTTGGAGCATGGATTGCACACGGTTAGAGAAAAACCTACGACAAGAATGTGAAATGGATCTATAAAATGGAAGAGTTGAGTTTCACGGTCGGTGCATGGTTTCTCAAACTGTGTGGCCAACTCGTGTGTGTCCCTTCTCTCTAGTAGGGTGTTCGAGATTGTTGCATGGCCTATCAAACCATGCAACCAAACTATGCATCTTCCCTATTTTAAAAATAGTAAAATGAAATGCAAATTAAATTAAATTAAAAGAACATAAATTGAAAATAAGAATAAATTTTTTTTATAAATAATAAAAATATTGGTATTATTGTTATTTTTGTTATTTTTATTATTAATTTGGTTTTTAATTATACCCCCAAAAGTGGGTTTCCCCATTTCATCCCCCTCCTCTACACATGAGAATCCCACACCCCCCCCCCCCCCGCCCCACCAATACCCCCACGCCTCTCTCTCTATTTCACGACCTAACCCCCTCCTCTCCCTCTCATCACACATAACAACCCTCCTTCTAGGTTCCTGATTCCCACCATTTGTTGGTGCGGTGATCTCGGGTGACTCTCTTCTCCCATCATCTTCATTATTTTCTTAGTTCCTTCTCTCTTGGGTTGTAGGGTCATTTTATCCAAACCATAGGGTTCCATGTGATTCAAATTTTGTTGATTTTTATCACAATATGGTGTGCAATGGGACTTTTGGGCCTCCTTTAGGCATATTTCAAGGTCTGTCCCTGAAGATGAAGTATTTAAGACTATTTTTGTTCTCTCGCCATCAATTTCAGGTAAGGTTACTTGGTTCCTCTACATTAGATCAATTTTAATTTAGAGGTTTCATGTTTTTTGAGTTTCTAGTAATTTTATTTAGGGGGGTTCACCTCGATATGATGGTTTCTATTTTCTTTAGTCAAAATAGACATGGACGTGTATACATATGTTGGTATAGATATGTGTGACTTCCCTCATTATATATATTCACCCATGGTAGGATTAATATATATTGTAGGTCAGGTTGTTATTATATATGTATATATGTACAAATACTTATGCATGTATATATAAAGGGATATATTCAAGTATAAGAATGTGTATAAGGATCCCCTTATACATATTTGGCCATTAAAATATGTACATAGGGGTTGATGTCCTTGCATATTAGTAAAGGGGTGTATGTGTTCTAGTTGTAAATGGAAGGTTTGAGTTTCCATCATCTTTAACAATGTGCCTTGAGTTTAAGATGGGTTCTCTATTCCTAACCCATTAATTTCAATTCCATAATTACTTGATTTTTTTAAAAAAAATATGTTTTATATTAATAGAGTATGTATATGTTATATGAACTGGTTGTGTTTGTTAGAAATGGTTCTTCGTTGTTTTATATAATTTATCAAATCTTCCCACATATGGTTTTCATATTGAAATAATTTCTCAATATTTTTTTGGAAAACATAATTTAGTTTTAATTCTCAACTTGTTATACGTGATAAGTCATTGAAATTGGTCTACTTAATGGTTTTGAGTGTTTAATGGGTATTTCTAAAGATGTTTTTATGTGTAACGGGGATGTGAATGTTGACTTGAATTAAAAGGAGTTCATGTGTGATTTCAGAAAATGGTAAATTTAATGTTTTAGTATGTTTTGAAATTAAATATATAACATGGTAATCCTAGGTACCTAAGTGGGTGAACTAGACCTAATATGCAAGTAGACTCAGCAGTGGTGAGGCTCAGATTCATCTTGCAGGATTGATGATTTCAACACTAACTAAACATGTTATATGATTGGAGACCACAAGAACATTGAATGGGATCCTTTCTAGTGTCTCATGCATGATAACACTATTGTAATTGGCTTATGTTTTGGAGACCACTGTAACTTTGGATGGGATCCTCTCTAGTGGTTTATGCATGAGAATAATATTGGTAGTTGAGTTGGATGATTTTGATCACTGAGGTAAGAGGTTTATACGGTCCCACTTGTGGTTGTTAACTATAGTTATTTCCCATAGTTCTCTTTTGTGACATGATACTTGTGATGTGATATCCATTTTAGTTTCTTCAAATTTGTTTCCTCCTTTATGAAAACCATATTTTAGTCTAAATTTCCATTATTCCATTGTGAAATGTCTATATATTATTGGAACTATTATGTAAATGCAATGGAAATAAAATGGTTTTCCATGAGAATGGATGACTATGAATTGAATTTTAAAATAAATGAAAACCTAATTTTTTATATGTTTTATTTTTCAAATTATCATGACTTCATATTCTTTTTTAAGGTATGGTATAGAGAAGAGTTTATCGAGGCATGCCAACTGAGTTTTAACACTCACACCTACAATTTACTTTTTGTTTTTCACTTTTAGTGTTTATTCTATCATATATTTTGTCATTGTGGGGTGACGTTGGGTTAGTGGTCAGTCGAGATCTATAGGGTCACATAGAGTTATGCTCTATTTTATTTTATTTCCACTACTAGTGTTTACCTTTTTATTACTCATTTTTTATTCGTTTATATATCATTTTTATGGAAAAAAATAATTCCCAATTACTTTATTTTTCAGCCCAATACTAGTTTACAGCCTCTGGGGTTCAAAAACTCCCTTTGGGAATTGTCACAGACCAGTTCGAGGTTTACCTAGTTAGGTTCATGAAAAAATGGCTTCAGATAAGGCCCTTATTATTTGGGGTGTCATGTAGCTTGTATACTGTGATTTTTGAGACTCTATAGGTTGGTTCAGAAATGACATCATGAACCCTTTCCCATCATGGGAATTGACTTGGCAGAGGAATTCTGGGATTTGAGTCTTTTTTTTCGTCATGGAAAATGGATTAAGATAGGAGTGAATCGGTGGTACACGACAGGATTGCATGGAGTATAGACCCATATGAAGCCCATGTTCACAATTTAAGATGCATCCTATGGTTTATTCTCACTTAGATCATTTTCTTCTAAGCCATGTTGCCAAGTTAGGCATAACCACTTGTTCTTTATTCTTGATGTTTTGATTTGAGTTAGGTTTTGGCATAGTTTTGGTTGACAGGGGTGGATTTTAAAAATGAACTTTTCCTTAGTAATGGGGTTTTTAAAAGGGAAAAATTGTATTTGGAGTGGTAAAATGGATTTTTAAATTAAAATTATTTCTGGAAGTTGTTCTCTTTTAACAAAATGTGTGGTCTATAGGGAAACATTGAGGCTGTTTTGGATTTTTTTTGGAATTTTGGAAATATTTTTTAGAATGTAAAATTAAAATTTATAAGAAATTTGAAAAAAAAAACATTAATAATAAGGGGTGACTTCATGTTATATTGGAATTTGGTATTTAGGTTGAATGGTCTGTTTTTTAAATGATAAATGTTTTAAATTGACCCTTGGTACTTCTATGAATGATCACATATGTGGATGTACCAATATGAAAAGTGAATAATTGGTGGTATGTTTGGATGGGTGCTTGATCTTGAATACATATATATAAGTGTGTGTGTGTGTGACCTCATGTAATAGTAATTGTGGGTATTTAATATTTTCTATTTTCTTAAAAATTGTTTTCAAAAAGGGGGATTTTAATGTTTTGAAAAATTAGTGGGATATTATTTAGTGTTTTATTTTTCATCTTGGGAATATTCATTCACAGTATCTAGGTTCTGACAAACTAAAAATGTTTTAAGGATTTTTATTTTAGTTTGGGTTTTGATTTGTGATTGAAGTTTGGAATTTTGGTTTATAATTCATTTTTATTCATCTTTATGCTTCTTACTTTTTAGTATTCCCCAGAAATGTCTCGGTAAGGAGTGGACGGTCAGACTCTAGGATGTCTTCTTCCATGTTTAGGTGAAAATTAGTTTTGGTAATCGGTGTTGGTCTTCATTTAGTGGTTTCAACTTATCAAAATTGAGGTGGTTAGGGTTTTTGAAATTTTTTTGAATAAGTGTTTCCTTGATTCCTCTCATGGATGACTCTACCCAAAATATGAATCGAGTGGTGGAACTATAGCCTTTCCTAAATTTTTACCAAACTTGATTCTTCTTGGTTGGTCACCCACCTTCATTAGTTGAAGAAAATAAGAATGAAATTTTCATAGTGACTTATGAAAAAAATTTCATAGGAATTGTTTATTGGTTCATCTAAAGGGGGTTTTGTAAGTTGGACTACCAAAACGAGGAGTTTTAATTGATTATCATCGGATAATAACTGTGGGGGAAGCATATGCTTCAATACATCATGGCTCTTTCCATAGATTTCAGTTTGAATCTCTTCACGTTGACATTAATCATTGTGTGTGGGGGCCTAGGTCTATATTTTTTCTCCAATATTAGAATAGGGAAAGTTTAAGTTTCTCCGTTATATATTTTTTCATCTTTTAAGGTTCCCTTTTATTGTAGAAGGCATAGAGGCCTCATTTATTTATTGTATTACTATTTATTCTGAAAGTTCTCCTCTTGTATATTTCCTAGTACTTGAATGTTTATCTTTGGGTTTAAAAAGGTAAAGAGACCTTGTATCCTTCTAAACCTCTATGTTTTGGGTTGTAACTTGTAGAAGAAAAACTTAAAAGATTTTCTCTCTATGGATTTGAGTCTCAATATGATTTTATATATTTTTCAGTTAACCCTTTTCATTTACTGTTTTTGTTTTTGGTCATGCTCATTTTGGAGATTCTCATTTATGGTGGAAATGATGAGTCATGTTTTGGTTTTCTATTATTTTTTATCTCTTTCCATGGGTTTCCCTGTGTTTCGGGGGGTTTTGGTTTGGGTTGGTAGTTCTTGGTTGTTGTGTTAGTTGTACTGTGTGATGATTCTATGTGATTATTTGTGTGGGGTTTCCCTTTTGTATGATGTTGTTTTAGTCAGGTTTTTATTATTAGGATAACCCTACTCTTTTTCACATATTTATTCTCATTACAGTTTCACTTATAGTTGGTCGGGTGTGACTGGTATAGTGAAAGGTCATACCAATTTTATGGTTTCATTGGCCTTTTTTATTTTCAAGCTTGAGTTTGATCCCTTGTTTGTCTAGGTGACTTTATGGGGGAAGAAATATTTTGTAGTGTCGATAATTTTCACACCGTGGCCATGATTTTCTTTAATTTTTAATCTTTTATTGGAATTGGATCTTTAGGTTGATGTTTGGGTTGAGTTCCTGGTGAAACTTTTTGAGTTTTGGAGTCTTTGTGTGGTTTTTGGCCTTCTGCATGGTTTGAGAAAAATTTGGCTCCAACCATTTGAGGTCCAGTAATGACTATACAGCTTTATCTTGGTGGATCATGTCTTTTCCATGGTTATACAAAACTATATGAAAAACATGAAAAATTGTTTTTTTAATGATATATTTGAGTTGAATGATTGGCACATGGTTTATAAAACTATATGGTCATCTCGTGTGTGTGCCCCTTATCTCTAGTATGGAGTGCACGGTTGGAACATAGCCTAGTAGACTGTGCAGTAAAACCGTACAACTTCACAATTTTTTTAAAATAAAGTAAAATGAAACTAAAATAAAATTAAAATAATATAAATGTAAAATAGAGATGAATAATGTTTTTGAAAATAATAATATTACTATTATTATTATGAATATTATTGTTATTATCAATTAGGTTTTTGATTAAACCCTCAAAATATAGGTTCCTCATTTCCACCCCCTCCCCTTCATGTGAACAACACCCCCCCCCCACTCCCTCTTCCTGTCGTGCAACCCAGCCCCCCCCCCTCCATCTTGGTGTCATCATAACCCTCCTTCAGGGTGATTTATTTCCTATCATTTCTTGGTGTCATGATCTCTGGTGAGTCTATTCTCAAATAATCATCATTCCTTTCTTGGTTTCCTTCTCTCCTGAGTGGTGTGAGTAATTTGGATGTACCCTAGGGTTTTTTGTGACTCGGCTGTTGATGATTCACTTCTCATTGGTGGTGTCATAGGTCTTTCAAGCCTCCTTCTGAAGTGTTTTGATGTCTTCTGCCAAAGAAGAATCCTTTTGGACCATTTTGGTCTACTCACCATCAATTTCATGTAATGTGATTAGGTTCCTTTTCTTTAGCTCAATTTTAAATTATTGGTTTTCTGTATTATGATTTCATGGTAAATTTATTTACTGTTTTGGACCTCACTACGGTGGTTTTAGTTTTCTATTATTCAAATTGACTTGTACGTGTATACAAAGTTAGGTATAAATATGTGTAAGTTCCCCCTTTATATATATTCTCTAATCAGATCTGGATTCAAAATGAAAACTCTATATTCTTTTAAGAGCTTATTTATGAAAACTTTCCTTATAATTTCAGGTTCTGTATAAGAATTGGTCACTCATCCAATGAATGTGGAAGGAAATTATGCCCACTTATTGTCAATTTATCATTGGTTGAGAAGGGAAAGAAGAATTTGGACTTGGAGTACTGCAATAGATATTTAAAGAAACATACGACACTTATTGTTCCTTCTAAAACTAAGGACTCATTTGGAAGGAAAAAATAATCTCTTTAAAAGTTTATTCAATGTCAGAATCATGTCATTTCCAATGATTGGAGTGGTTCTTGGACTGATATGGGTAATGTCTTCTTATGTTTTCTTAATGCTATCAACAATTCTCTAAGTGACCCCTCTGTTGTTTCTTCCACATTGAAGAGGTAACGAGATAATATCAGTGAATCATCTAAACCCTTGAAGGATGTACATGATAATGTGCATCAAGAATAAGGGGTTTCAATCTATTCATATTCTACAAAAGTAAATAATATAGAGGTTAATTAAGATGGGTTTATTACACATCATCCGAAAAAAACAAAGAATCATAAGAATTATTCTATGTTAGAGTAAACCATTGTTACTAGATCCTCAAGACTAAATATATAATTGAACTTGGGCCCTTCTAATGGTAAATTTTTCAAGGATCCAGGTCCATTTATTTATGAAGATGATTTTTACGAGATATGAAAGCATTCAAATCTTGTTATGATTGTCAAGGATTTTATCAATAAAGTGATTTATTCATAGAAGAAAAAATTACTCCTTGATGTTTAAAAGATATAAAAAGTAGACATTAACATCCTGGAATATTCAAAAATTAGGCAGAGAATACTCTCTAAAATTCAAATGAATATTTAATGGAATCCCCAGTTTGATGATGGTACATAAATATTGTATTTGGATTCCATGCACAAGGAATAAAGTTGAGTGGTAATATTGTGAGATGACTCCATGGTAATGTTGCATTGTTGGAGTTTCATGGTTCTGATGATCTAGAATCTATACTATTTTATAAAGGTATTTTTAAATGATGGTCCATTTTTGGAACTACAAGTATGACCAAGAATATTTCATCAAGTTCAATGCAACGAGTGAGGCTTTCGGTGCACCTACTAGATTATCTTGGTTTGGTTCCCTAGTTATCAAGTGGAGAATTGTCTCAATATGTTTAATTATTACTAAGGGAGTTTCTTTATTGGCTACATCAGAATGGATTGTTTTAGGTTTTTTTACTATATTATATCTTAATGGATCTAGAACATCTGTTTGATTTTTTTAGATTCTCCATCTCTTCTTTGTGATTTCCTATTCAGTAGTGTGGGATTTCTTCTTGTTTTTTTGATGTATTTTTAATGAAAATATCTATTGGATGATGTACATATTCACTCACCACTAAATTGATTCTTTGAGGATCTTGAGGTTTTGATTTATTCAGGTTTGATGCATGAAGGATTCATGTTTGAGTATAAGGGAGGATGTTTTTCAATAAACTCCTTTTTTGAAGTCTCCATGCCTTCTTTTCATGTTCTTTTGGATGGGAGAATCCTAGTTTTTGTAGAATCTAAGTTTGGAAGATGTTGGTATGTGGCTAGTAGTATAGTACATGGATTTCTATTTGATGAAGGATGGATTCTTTTAGAGTTATTAAATTCTCAAAACCTATTGGATTTCATCTTGGAAATGATAATCTTTGTGGTCTAATTGAGGACTTTTTCTTGGTAGATTGTTTTTTGTAACGATTTATATTGTTTTTATTTTTGAGTTGTTACTCTTTGTTAAACTAGTTTAATGGCCTTATAAAGAGTATGTATTTGGTTTGGGTATTAAATTTGAGGATCCATGAAGGTTTTTTATCAATGTGAATTACACATAATGTCTCTATATTTATTTGAGATCACCCCATACTTAAATTGTAATTTATTACATGTTTAAGTTATTGGAATAAGAACTGGATTATTCTTAATGTTTCATAATATTGGGAAACTTGTAGTATATTTTTTGGTAGATTTTGGGGTCTTGTAGGAGAAACTATTGGGTGTGATTGGAATGGACATAAATACCTCAACAAATGAATTGGGACAACCATCTATAGAAACAACTAGAATATGTGTAGGATGATATCTTAATGAGATTCCTAAATCTTTCACTACCTTGAATTATGAACCATATGCCTTTCATTTTTTTCCTCTCATTTTGTAATCTCTATATTTCCCACTGGTGAAAATTCATTTCCCCTCATGTCATCACTTTTTTACTACCTTTTCATTTAGTAATTTTTTGGGGGTATGAGTTGGGTAACCGACTCATGCTTGGATCATTTTAGTATATTCATCCTTGGAGGGATGAATATATCTAACGGGGTTAGGTGTACTAACACACACACACACACACACACACACACACATATATATATATATATATATTAAAATTCATATGTGTGTAAGTGTAGAGGGGTATACGAACTTATATTCATTATGTGTAAGGATCCCCTTTTACATATTTGGCCATTAAAATATGTACATAAGGGCTTGGTGTCCATGAATATAAGAAAAAGTGCATATGTGTGGAAGTGGTAAAAGGAGGTTCGAGTTGTTTTCACCTTTAACAATGTTCCTTGAGTTTGAGTTAACTTCTATATGCCTAATACTTTAACATTAATTGTATATTTGATTGATTGTTTTAAAAATTGGTTTTATATATATGTAGTATGTATATGTAGTGTGATCTAGTTTTGGTTGTTAGAGATGGTTCTTCATTATTTTACATAATTTATATAATCTCCCAACATAGTTTTTTCATATATAAATATGACCTCGATCTTATTTTGGAAAACATAATGCATTTATAAAACTTAATTGATTCTAAAGGATAATTATTTAAAAGTTGATTCATAAATGGTTTTGAGTGGGTAATGAGTATTTAGAAATATGTTTTGTATGTGTAAAATAGATTTAAATGATGACTTGTATTAAAAGGGGTTCATGTGTGATTTTCAAAAAGGGTAATTTTTATGTATTGGTCAGTTTGGAAAAGAAATATATCCCACGAAAAACCTGGGTACCTAGGTGGGAAAATGAGAACTAGTATACTAGTTGACTTGGCTATGGAAAGTACAAGAATCAACTAGAAGGATCGATTATTTCAACACTAGAAAAACATTTGATATGATCACATACCACTATAACTTTGGATATGATCCTCTCTAGTGGATCATCCATGAGAATAATGTTGGTATTGGTTTATGTTTTGAAGACCATTAAAACATTGGATGGGATACTCTCTAATGTATCACGCATGGTAATGTTGTTGGTAGTCGAGTTTGAAGATTATGGTCATTGAGGTATGATGTTTCTAGGGTCCCACTTGTGATATTTACCTATAGGGATTGACCATGGTTCCCTCTTGTGATGTGATACTTATAATGTGATTTACATTTTAGTTTCTTCTTTTTTGTTTCTACATTTATGAAAACTGTGTCTTAGTTTAAATATCAATCCTTCAATTTTGAAATGTCTATTTATGCTTGGATACTGTTCTGAAAATGTGATAGAATGAAAATGGTTTTTCTTTAAAATAGAACCTTGTGATTTGAATTTGAAAAGAAAATAATTCCTTATTTTCATATGGTTATATTTTTAAAACTAACATGAATTAGTTTTCAATTTAATGTAATGACATAGGGAATAATATATCTGGGCATTGCTACTATGTTTTAATAAACACACCTATAATTTTTTTTTGTTTTTAGCTTCTGGAGATACATCTACCTTGGATTCGGTCATTATGGGGAGACATTATTTTAGTGTGTGGTGGTGATCTATAAGGTAACATGGAGGCTTGTGATATTTTATTTTATTTATACTACTAGTGTTTATCTTTTTATTTCCTAATTTATATCCATTTATCTGTCTTTTTTAAGGGCCAAAGCATTCCTAATTACATTATATTGATTTTTGTAACACTATGACAACTCATGGGGATCGGGAACACCCTTCGGGACTTGTAATGAACTGGCTCAGGTGACAGGTTTGGGGTTGACCTAGGTTGGTTCATAATAGTGACCTACACTAGTAGATGAAACAATATTATTATAAACAAAATCATCTAGTATAAGGGATACCTATTTCAATGAGAATACAATATATTTATCTTTAAATAATATCAATATATTCTTTCTTTTAGAAATGGTATTTCATAATGTAATTATCTTATCATAAATATTATTTTGATTCTTTCTTCTTTTAGTATTTTGTAAATATTTGGCTAGTATGTTCTATATATTTTTGAACATTACCCCTAACTCAAGACATTTCAAATTTAAATATTTCTTCTAGTGTTCAAGTGATTTTACCATATCATAAAATTATAAAGTAAAGTATTTAATTGGGTCTCCATCATATTTTTTCAATTTGAGTTCCATTCAAATACACTACATGTTAAGGAAATTTTTCCCATCCTTAACAACTTTTAGTATATCTTATCATTGCCTTTTTTTCATTTTCTGAATCTGATCTTCATGCATTTGATATTCACTAAGTAGAAAATTATTTATATCCTTAATTCTCCTTTCATTAACCTCTATCTGAGTTTCCTTAACCGTCATATAGGTTCAGTGTAGTTCCTATAATGCATGGATCAACTTTGTAAAAACATTTTCAATCATATTCTTCTCAAAAATTTCTCATTGTAATTCATATCCAAAGATAGTGAATATTTCATTATATTGTGATGAAAAATATTCTTCTGATTATTTATATAGGATAAATTTATTATCATTTTTTATATTTTGAAATAATAATTATTAACACTCATAGTAGATTTATGAGTTTTTTAAAGTGTTTGTATCATCTCAATAATGACCTTTTTAGTTATTAATTTCCCACACACATATCTCTACAACCCCTCTTCAACTAGAGAAATATGTTCATGTCAAAGTACTGTCATTTTTTCTTAAGATTCAAAATGTTGTGTGTAAATTTTTAGTATTTTAAACTTCATAGATAAATATTTCTCTAATTCCTTAGATTCATCTTTCCAAAATTAATTTACATCATATAATCCCTTGATAAATTCAAAAATATAGGTGAAAAGTTGAATAGGAACTTTCTTTAGATAATATATTCTTTATGAATAAAAAAATTGAGTGATTCAAATAAATCTACTTCATCACTTCTTGAACTAGAGTCATCAAAAAGATCATTATAAACTAATTTAACATAAACTTATGATAGACTACAACTCTGATTTCATTCATTTTGTGGTGTATCCTCATTTTTATTTAAACACTTTCTCTATTTTTTGTCCACTTTCTTCGGTCTATTATTCAAAAAATTTCAAGAAACCTCCTTATTTGAAATGATAGACATGGGAACTAGAGTTTCCATTGAAGTAAACTCTGATACTTCTTCAAATTAAAATATTAAATTCATATATGTCTGATATAAAAAAACAAGGATGATAAGGTATATCTAATTAGAGGTGGATCCTTTTCTTGGATACCGATAGAAATTCTCAGTGGATCATGAAAGTACACTGAGAGGGGTGATTATATAAGAACATAATCCTAAATAATTACCTATGATGGCGTATGTATACTATATTTAACATTATTATGTTCCTAAAGCTATTTTTTTATATATTTAGATATTTAGTTCATAATTATTACAAAACAAATCCATATATATACAAAATGGGCACCTATGATCACTATTAATTTTTCACGTATTATAAAACTTTTTAATTGAAACATGTTTTATTTTCATGATAAATCTTCATGAATTACAACCTAGATTTTTATTCTCCCTTACCCATCCTTAAACCTTATGAAAAATCTTTTAAAACATAAGATGAGAATAAAAAACATAATAAGGTTCCTAAAAATATAGAAATCTGTTAGTCTAGTGAAAAACATAAAAACCCATATAATACTTAATTTTATCCCATTGTCCTCTAAGATTATGAAATAACATATTTCTACATAAAAACTCACTTTTATATCAAAGGAAAAAAATTAAGACACATAGAAATTATATATAAAACATGTAGGATTCTTGGGAATCATTTTCATATCACTCTTACATATGGTGTAACCATTATGTTTATATATGAAATAACCGGTATGATTATACTTGGAATAACCAAAAGAGTATTTTCCATATTCTCTTTGGAGAAAACAAATCGATTAAATCCATTCCATATTAGGAATAACCATCATAGTATATTCTAATATTCTCTTATGAGAAACCTAATTGGTTAACATCATCCCATATTTTCAATCACCATTGCAGTATTTTCCCATGTTCTCTTAGATGAAACCTAATTGGTTTACTCTATCCATTTTCGCAATTAATTATAGAGATATTAGGATCTCAAATACCATTGGTTTATAAAAGAACAACCCCTATTCATGAAAAAATTCCACGAAACATTAATGAATATGAAAAATATATCATCATAAAATGTTCTTTTCACCCATAGAAAATAATTTCAGATGTTGATATAACCCTTTCCTTTAAAACATATTTTTCAAAAATAAAATTCAAAGAAAAAAGTTAAGGATTATTTTTATATGAAAATAACATGAATTATTATAAATTTATCCAAAAATTTAATAATGTATATGAAGGTGGGAAAAGTTTTTATCATTGTATACATTAAAATAGAACATTCAATTTTGACTTTCTATAAAGGATGTTAAAACACTCTGTAAAACATTCCTTTTAAAACCCATTAAAAAATACTTAAAGGAAAAATAAATTTTCCTTTATAATTAAATTATATAAATATAAATATATCAATAAAATAATTGTAAAAATATGGATATTGAAGAAAAATATATTTTTATGTGAAACTTTTAAATATTATTTTTTAAAAAAGATAGTATCTTACCTTGAGTATGACTCATCACATACATTATTTATATTACTTAATAATTAAGTTATATTAATTATTTATGTTCATTATAACATTTTTGATGTTTATTATTCCTTTTATATGACTTTTTATGATGTTATAACAATTACATAATAATTTTAGTTTATGTTGGATGTTTTGACAATATTCGGTTCACAAGTCCAAAATTACTTTGGTAAGTTTAATATGATCAATGAGATAATTATTCAATAATATATATAAAATTAATTATTAAATAATTATAATTTTTATAAATAAATTATTCTTTTAAATTCAATTATTATAGAGGGTTATTAAAAATTAACTACGTTACAATCATAGAGACGGTAGGATGTACGTACACATGATTAATGTTTCCATTTTTCAATGATCATTATGGAAAGAAGGAAAGTACAATTTTATCATTAAATAGTGATAAAAAACAATAAATATAACATTATTTATTTAAATATAATTATATATACCATCCATGTGATATGGCGATGATAAATGAATCACATCGCTTCGTGGTGGTGGTAGTCCACACGTACACACGAACAATGTTATCATTTTCCAGTGTATGGAATGGTTAAAAATATCTGTTATAATATCTTTAAATAATAATAAATACTACATTAATATCATAATTATATATATATATAAATTAAATACATCATTGTAACCAAACATGATATATGTTGATGGAAAACTAATTACATCAGTTCGCAAGTAGGTAGTCTTTCGTACACACGAACAATGAATTCACATCCCATTAGATACAGATTGGAGATGTATATAGATAATTATAATAACATAATAACATCTAATTATATTAAAGATACTAATTTTATAATTTTATAGTGGATGAGTAAGTATATAAGGATCTGGAAGAAGAAATAAAACTACAACATACGGCTAAAATCTATACCTCTTCTTTGGAAAATATTTTTTTCTTAATAGATAAAGACCTCTAATACTGGTATTACACACAAAATAAGGCCTCTATAATGTGGGAATGGATTTATGGAATGTATATGGATAAATAATTTCTAAAACAAAAGGATTTTGAAGGGTGAATAAATCTGAATAAGAGGTTCCCTTTTATAAGAGAGGGGATGGGCACTTTTAGAATTTCCTAAAATAATAAATTAATATGAATTAGTTTTTATGTCCAAATGAATAAAAATTGATAATATTAGAATATATATGATTATTATACTAATTTTACTAATCCAGTAATATTTTTACAAGTATGGATCACATTGCTAACATTGTCTTTTTGTTTTAACCCCTCATTTACCCTATCACACTTACTATGATAACAAAGTTTTTTACTCCTTAAGTTTCAAGATAGTTACTACAAATGGAAACATGTCCTAAAATGAACCATGCATAATATTATATACCATTTACTAATCACTTGGTCGAATGTAGTATTTTTTTAAATTTTATATCAATTAATAAAATATTATTTATTATAATATCATATTAATTTCAATTTTGTAACTATTTATTACTTTGACTACAAAAACATCAAAAAGCCAAAACAAATTAGGAAAAAATATTTTAAAACATGCCTAAAATGTTATTTGTATATATATTTTCATGTATCACATTCATTCTCTCATATAATATTTCTTTCAATATTTGTTTATATCATTTATTTTATTTCTCACTTCAACGAATAATTATAGCATTATCAT
The DNA here is from genome assembly GCA_963277665.1 of Viscum album. Lineage (NCBI taxonomy): Eukaryota > Viridiplantae > Streptophyta > Magnoliopsida > Santalales > Viscaceae > Viscum > Viscum album. Next base: position 2,077,430,116 of record OY728141.1, on the reverse strand, counting down.
TATGTATGCATTTAAGATAATAATTTCGTCAATAAAAATTAGAAAAAAATTAAAATGATGAATATTAATAATTTATATTTCAATGTACGATTTATAATAAAATAATTTTTCTTATTATCCCCAGATTAAAAATACTTTTTAAAAACAAGAGTGTGACATTTTTTTTACTTTTCTTTAAGTAAATTATTTTAAAGGTCATAATCACATCTAAATGAAAAAAAGGACATATAACAGAATATTGAATACGTATAGATAAAATGGACTCATCCAATGGAATTAATAGATGTTCTAAATTAATTCTCAATTCCATATAATTTTTTTATAAACATTAATTACTAGACATACTCTTCATCATGGAAACAAAATATACATTGGTGACTATTCATATTAACAAAATATAAGAGGAACTTATTTTCAAAATTTTGAAATAATAATTATAGATATGTAATCTATTTTTTATAAATCAAAAAATATATATAACTGGTATAATTTAATTTAAAATTAAACCATCAAAACTTAACAAAAAAATGTTTTTCTGAAAAATTTCATTTTAATAATAATATTTTAAAAAAATAAAAGTATAAAATTAATTTTAAAACCAAAAATTAGATTATTTAAAATATAAAGGAGAAAAACTGAATTTTAAAATTAATCTAAAATATAATTTTTCCTTATAAATACATTAAACTAAAATATAGTTTTAAATAAAAAATTATATTTTTCCCAATTCATTAAAAATTCAATCTTTTCATTAAATTATCAAAAGAACACCATAATATAATTTTTATATGATGATTTGTAAAATTTTATTTATTTAATCAAATAAATTTTCTATAATTTTCAAAATTTATTTATATTATTTGTTCACAAAAAAGAAATCAAAAACCATTTTGATGAAAACATAACTTTGAAGAACAAAATGGTTTTACTAAAATAAGAGTTATAACATCTTTAGCATATTAGGATCCCTTTTATAAGTGAGGGCAGGGTCACCCTTATAATTTCTTAAAATATAAAATTAATATAAATTAATTTTCATTTACACAGGGATCCAAATTGATATAAATAAAAGATAATATGTTTATGATTCTAAATAATATCCTAAAATTAAATTTTTTACATGTTTATGTAATTTTTTCACCCATATATGTGTGTTTTAACCCCCACCCCCATGTTAACCCTTTTTACACTTACCACGATAACTATATTTTTTACACTAATGGAGTCGAGAAAAAAATTATAAAAGGAATAGTGACCATAAAAGGAAAATGGTTTATAATATACACCATATACCATTAACTAGTATGAGTACAATATTTTTAGGAATTTTAAATCATTTAATAAATAATTTTTTATTTTAAAATATCATTAATGACATTTTTGGAACTATTCATTTAATTTGACATTGAAACAACATGATAGAAATGGAATTAGAATATATTTATTTTACATATACCTAATATGTTATATTTATCTAATATATTAATGGCAGAAATTTTTTTATTAAAATTATGTTTATTTTAATTTTCCATATTTCATTTATTTTATTTTTCTATTAATTGAATAAATATTATGTTAGAGTTATGTAAGAATTTAAGGTAATTATTTCATCACTAAAAATATAAATAAATTAACATGATAAAAAAATAATTTATATTTCAAATAAACATTTATAACTAAACATAATTTTTTTATCCCTATAAAAAAGCTTTATATATATTAAAAACAAAAAAGTTATATATTTGACTATATATTTATTTAAATAAAATATAAATGTTATAATAATAATAAAGTGGCACAAACGTTCCACATTTTGAAATATTGAATGGTAAAGGTTGAAAAAAATATATAAAATGAAATAAATATAGATGTTAGGTTTATTTTTTTGGCCATAACATGTTATTTTTAACGTTAATTACCTAATTTACCCATACCAAAGTGATAAAGAAATTATAATGGATACTATTCATAATGATAAAAAATAAAAGGAAAATATTTACCAAATTTTGACCACCTAATTCAAAATATCGAATCAATTTTTAAATATTCACTTTCAATAAGGTGATGAAACTTTTTTAATATTGAAAAACAACACCAAATAAATAATAGTTTATTTTAGAAAATGCATTTTTAAGTACAAAAGATGAGCTTATACCAAAATCAATTATAAATATGATTCAAGTGAAATTAATTAAATTATATATAAATAAATAATACTTATATTACTTTTTAATAAATTTAAAATAATAATGGGATATTCTATATTGATTAATTTAATGAAAATAAATGATAGCTTTACATAATTTGGTATTTTCAGTACTTATTAGAAAATAAAACTTTTCTGAAAAAAAAATTCATCCTGGAATAATTTTGGTATTTTCACCCTAAAAATTATATTCATTCTATGAAATTATAATTCTATAATTTTTAAATAAATCTTTAATATAAAACCTAATAATGCATGAAAACCCAATTTGGATAGAAATTATGATTTCTTCCTTTTAACTGCAAAATTTATTAATATTTTTATAATGAATATAACTCTATAAAATATAATTTATAAAAATTTAGAATATATTTATCTTAATATTACCTCAGAATTTATGTTTTTTCCCTATTTTTGGAAATTTTATCCTCACAGTTTTATTTATTATTGAAACAAGTTAAGATATCTTTCTATCATTGCATTTTTAAATTTTCATATTACTTATTTAACCTTTTGTTATTTCCGTAAACCCTTAACATAATGAATTGACTTATTCTAAAAAAAATCTCTCTATATTCATGAACTAGTACTTCTTTTTCCTCATAATAAATTTCATATTCTAACTAAACTAATCCAATGATCAAAACATTATATGCATCCGACACATTATTTCTTAACAAAAAATAAATGAAATATGTCATCTACCTAATATAAAATCAGAGGCAAAGATAATCAATGGGAAACTGATCCAAAGTTATATAGGGTATCTTATGTTCCAATAAACCCTGAACTTATATTTCGATTTTTACCAAAACACATAAAACTTTTCCATTGATATACTTTAAGAAAAAAATGATCTTATTCCTAAAAAAAAGTTATTTCCTTCTATTATTCATAAAATTTTTTTACCTACATTGATTGGTCTTCATATTTTTATAAATAATATTCACCATATCAACCATTTCTTTTACTAATTATGGTCTCATTAACTTCCCTTCCCCTACTTCATTACAATAACATGGAATCTAAAATAGCTTTCCATAAAATTCCTCGAAAGGTTTCATCTGTATACTGTGATGAAAACTATTATTAAAAAATATAATCTAATGAATGATTCCGATCCAAGCTTCCCTCATAATATATTGGAAAGGAAAAAATAATTTCTTAAAATTTATAAATCTTTCAAACATATTTTTTTTCATATTGTGGTTAAAAAGTTATACTAAAATTTAATTAATTACCCAAATACTTCAGAAGGTCTTTCCCAAAATTAGAAGTGAACTTGATATAATGCTCAAATATAAAAGGGATAGGAACTACATGTATCCTGACTGTATCTTTGAGGTAAAATCAATAAATTTCATCTAATGATATCGTAACTTGACTTGGAATAAAATGTGTAGATTTAGTAAATTAGGAAAGAATAACCCAAATTTCTTTATTACCTCATGATTTTTTTGGAAATCCTACCATGAAATCCATGGATATATTTTTCATTTTCCAAATTGTTACTAGAAAAGACTTGATAATCCCCTTTGGTAATCATCATTCTACTTTAACCTATTGACTATTCAAACATTTCATTGTAACGTTAGAAATATCCCTTATCATTCCTTCCCACCAATAATACTTAAGAAGGTCTTTATATATCTTTGTGCTAGAATGATAAATAGAATATGGGGAAATATGATCTTGACTCAACAACTCTTCATTAAACTAGGAATAATATAGAACACATAATCATTTTCTAAATTATATAACACTTTATTTATCAATATTAACAACTTATAACTAATCCTTATTAACATATTCTACATTTTTCTAAGAAATGTGATCCTCCTTCTAATATGTATTTATTATTTCTAACAAATTCAATTTTACTAACACCTGAAACAAAATATATGAAGTTCTTACATGGAAAATTTATAGGAAAAATTTCATCAGATCCTTAAAAAAAGTTTCATGTTTCAAATGTAACATGTTTAATATGGAATTATTTTTTCCAACTCAAAGAATATTCTACATTATTTTCTTTTTTAGTATGGTACTGAATCCTGTAGTCATAATTCTCAATCAATTCCATCCAACTTCTATACCTTATTTTTAACTATATTTGAGAGAATATGTACATAAAAATTATTTAATAAGTATATATTTCACAATTTAATTCATATAATTGATGTCTAAAAATTTTTAAAGAAAAACTCACAATAGTAAATTCTATATCATGTGGGAGATAATTTAACTCATGATTTTTTAGTTGATGTTAATTTTAATATATTACATTATCATTCTGAATTAGGAAAAAACCAAGTAACTTTAAGGAAGAATAACTATAGTTGAAAAATTCACCATTTTGGGAGAGAAGGAAAAAAATAGAACATTAGCCAATCTTCTTTTTAGTTCCTAAAAACTATCATCACACACTTTCATTCAGATGAATTTACCTCAAGTTAGAGTTATGCGAGTCAGTGTTATAGATAAACAATAATATTTTATAACAAATTGTCCATTGTAACCCACTAATCCAATAGAAATATGAATCTTTGTGTCATTTTTAGGTAATATACATTCTTAAATAAAATTAGTTTTTTCCACATCAACAATTATTCATGTAACATCCTGACCCTAGAGCCACTAAAATGGTTCCCTGATCTAGTCAGTCACATTTCCTCAAGCATGCCTCCTTTATATCATAGGTTGCCAACCAGAAGTAGGGGTTCAATGATGGTATGGTGGGGACACTATAACCCCATGATTATAGTAACAAATCAGTATAAAATAAATAGTAAATCAATAAAAAAGAAAATAGTGTAAATGAAAAAAAGTTCAAGGAAATAATATCTAATAAAATCCCCAATGCTAAATACACTACCATGCATGTCTATTTGATGTTATAATATTCAAGAATATATCATACATCATGTAATAATTAAATGATACTAAAATAAAGACAAAATAATAAAAATATATCTCTATGATCATCCTTATCTCCAATTAAAACATGTCCTCTTAAGATCACATGTACCATGTAACAGTAAAAGCATAATCTTAGAACACGAACCTATAACCATGAGGTCTATTCAGGTACACTAGTAAAATTGTGGCATGAACAGGGTGTGAGATAAACTGATTACACCACCACGAACTGTGTCTAATGTTATCCAGTTTTTGAGTTTAAAATAAAAGAGTGTGTTGTAATTTCAATAAGACAATGAATAAATAAATATCGTGTATGTATGTGTGGGTTTGTATGGAATATATAAGTAATTATTTGTATATATATATAACTATTACAGGATTGGACCAGAGGCATAGAGACCATCTCTTTTCGTACATTAACATTACATCACTTGTATAGAATACTTAAAACATTATAGAAATAGATTCTCGAAGACCATGTTAGTTTAGTACCTTTGGAAACTTGGTAAAAAAATATTCTAACTCAATTAAATATCTTCAATGTTTCCCATAATGATCTTCCCCCTTAGTAATTCAACATAAAAAAACATTCTTCATAACCAAGGGAAATGAGACATAAGAATGGGGTGAGATCAAATGCTCAGAAAAGGTAAATAAAAGAAATTTGTATACATATCATGAACATAAGGGTATAACAATGTGATCAGGATCATTAGATGACCATACCCGACATATCAAAGATCGTGAATATGAATCTTGGAATAAAGATTTCATTTTCATAAGACATTAATCATAAGTAAATAAAAAGAATAATCCATGAAATAATATCATAGTAAAAAAGGCATCAAATTGTGGAATACACATTAATGTATAACATAGTGAACATGTATAAGTAGAAAACGGTTTTTTAAATTCAGTTAAGGACATGAAATCAGGCCCTCTCATAAACTTTTGGACGGGAAACTAAGTCCATGGGTAATGTTGTGAACATGAAATTAGGTTCACGTGTAACATTGTGAACAGGTAATCGGGTTCATTCATAAACATATGAACATGAAACTAGGTCCATTCATAGCATTTTTGTAAGGACCCGACCCCAGTTACCCAGAGTCAGTACATTATTACATAACATTGGCATGATCACAAAAGATCAATTATAAAAAGACCGATTAGTTTAGTACCATTGGAAACACTAGATACATTCATAAGTCTTACATTACATCATAAAGTGAAAAACTAAAACAACATAGTCTCTAAATTCCACACTCATATCCCCCTATACTATCCCAACATTTTAGTCATAAAATACTTCTTCACATCCTGGGAAAAATAAATCATAGAAAGGGGTGAGCTCAGATGCTCAGTAAGGATAATAATATAGTGAAAACCTTCAAAAATAAGCATAAAACTTTGAGGCTATGTATAACTAAAACAAATTTATTTTAAACTAGAACTTCTGCACAATATGAGAAAAATAAAATTAAATAATTCCATTTACTTATTCACATTGATATTATACTAGTCGAATAATCACATGCAATATCAAAACCCACTTTCATAATGAGGGAATGCATAATTCTAGACTATAATAACAACATAGTCAAGGCCTTATGCCAAGACTACCAATAATATTTTGTCAAGGCCTTGTTCCAATACACTATTTTGTCTCATGAGACCTACCGATGCATCGAGGAGTTATAGCAGGCTCCACCCATCACTTACTAAGTCCAATTCATTTCTCATATGAACAGGTCTAAACATAACATAAAAATTTGTATTAAAACTAGCATATGAAATGTCAATACTTTTTCCATAAACCCTAAATTGAATAAAAAAACACATCCACATTAAAACATATCACAAAACCTTCAATACAATATGAAAGTTTTGTATCATAATAAATCAACTTCAAATAAGCTTAAAATCCATCAAAAGATGTTGAAATAGATGAAATCAAAACTATTTGAGAGAAATATCTCTTTTTTGAAATCATTTAAAAGTAACATACATATAAAAGAAATAATTTACTTTGAAAATATTCTTATAAGCTTGTAAGGGAAGCTTCAATGATTTTATAACGGTGTAAAATAGCTGCACCTACCGTATAAGTTTAAAAAGACATTCTTACATTAATTTTGTCGAAAAGGTTAAAAAGGACCTTGTTTGGAAAACGACAGAAAGATTCCTTTATAAATATCGTATAAAAAGTAAAAAAAGGGTAAAAATGACTTTAACCCATAGTCTATAAAATAGTAAGAATGTTTTGAAATACATTTTTAAGAAACATGGATGTGGATGATAAAGAGGTCCTAGTAGAAAATTACGTAAAAACAACCTCAGATAATGAAGAGAATGTGAAATAAACCCTTACCTCATTGTAATGAATCAAGTAATATGAAAAATAGTCAATAACCACCAAATGAATCACAGAATATCATGAATATAAAGAGAATCATGATAATATATATCAAATGGAAATACAAAATACACCACATGCAATAAATAAGTAGTGAACAGTGGAAATCTCACGGAATTAAAAGTGAGATAAGAAACCCTTTAACTTGTAATTTTACTTGTTCGAGGGTATTTTAACCTCTTGTAAAATGGTGAAATAATTTTATCAAATTATAAAAGAATAATATACATTAATATGTTATCATATATGATTATTTAACATTTCTTTGTTAATAATATCTTAGTATTATCGTCGTTTCAGGTGTTTAACATATTCATTTTCCTTTATATTCTTTGTTGTGTGAGTCACATTTGATAGGGATGGGATGTATCTTATACATATCCAGAATTATATCAAGTCTCTAAACATTATTTTTAATCAGCTAATGAAAATTAGTTTTGAATGTATATGATGGGGAATGAATCTCATCGCGTTCGTGGAGACGGTAATCCGTACGTACGCACGAGAGACAATATCATTATTTTGATATTAAAATAAAATGTAATTGGATGGTATATCCTATATAAATAATAATTATCATGTTATATTTATTATTTACATGAATTACATATCATTATTTTACCCATCCAAATAATAATGCATTGAATAACAATTACACCACGATGTGGAGACGGTAATCTGTACGTACGCACGTATGGTGACATGTCATCAAAGGATGGATAGAATAATGAATATAGCTGTACCATATTTATAATAACATCATAGTATATAGAATTTACTGGATTTATTATTTTATAATGTAAATAACAAAGAAAGAAGAAGTGTAAGAAGAAAAGAAGTTGAAAGAGGGTGGTGAAATTATTACCTCTTCTTCAGGTTCTTCCTTTTGATTTGATCAAAAGGGCTCCATAAGATGGATTTATGACCAAATAATAGCCTCTAGGATTTATGGAGGATAGTTGGGAGGGTATTTGGGCAAGGTTTTTCTGATCCAAATGGATTTGATGCTATGAATTAGAGAGAAGGGGTTGTGTCCTTTTATAAGAGAGGTGAGGGACACCTTAGGAAAAGCTATAAATATTATTTTATAATAAAATAATTTTCGGTTTATAATGGATAAAAATTGTATTATTTAAAGGATAAGGTGGGCATGGGTCTAAAACCTCTCAACCAATAGGTTTTAGATAGGTTTGGGTCACTCTATTAACCTTAACTTTTAGATTTAACTCTTAGTTAAATAGTTTGACATTTACCTTGTCTCTTTGTATTTTTATATTATATGGTTAGTAAACATACTATATACTTCCAATAAAACCCGAAGTGGTTCATTGATGATAAACCTATCAATATATAAGTCCTTTGTCTGAACCATATATTTCATATAAATATAATATCAATTAATAATATAATATTTGTTTTAAAAACTCTTTTATGTCAATTTTGACACTATTTGGTATTTTGTTTTTTCTAAATTCATAACAGCATTATTACTTCTAAACAAATTCATATAACCAACCCTAATATGTCATATTAACTTAGAAAATTAGTGGAATTCATAAAAAGTCTCCAATTACATTTATTTGTATATTTATAATATCAATTATTTTAATATTTCATTAATTAAGTTATTACTGCATCATCATTGTGTCATAAATAAACTAAATTATTAAATGTCTAAAATATATAAATAAAATGCCATTATGTAGGAAATATTTTTATATTTTTAAAGAATATTTATAATCGAATTTATCTTATGTTTAAACCTATATATAAAATGTTTTAGTTATTAAATTTTGATTTTCACTCTTTTAACTCTTCTTTGAATTAAATAATAATAAATTTTTTAATCTAATCCAAGTGGACAAAAGAGGTTAATATTTTATTCCTGAGGTTGTTTTTGGTCTAATTATACTTATACAATAGAATTAGGACATGTGTTAGGGTAATAATAATATCATTTTTACCCTTAATTTCCATATTTACTTTTAATCGTGGTAAATAAAAGTAAAAAGTTACTATTTACCAAATATTATTTTTATCTTATTGAACCATATTTTACTCCTTTATATTAACTGTTTCTCTCATATTTTAGAAATTCCACTCACAAAAGTAGTGAAATTATGTTTTATGTGAATTTGCAAATTCTCCTAGGAGATGGGTAAAAGACGGTGAAAAGTTCAATAAAAAGTTTATATATTTGAAATTAATATAAACTAAATCTAATTAATTAAATTGAACTTATATAGGTATTATGTATCTATTTTGACCTAAAATAAATTTAAATAAAATAAATAATTACCTAAATAAAATTTTGGTTTTAAATTATAACTCAATGTTTTTCACTATTCATCAAAAATTAAATGTTTTCAGAAAAATACCAAAAATTCACCCTGAGCTAATTTAGATATTCAGATTCCAAAAATGAAGTCCATTTTACCAAATTCAAAACAAAGAATTTTCATTTATTAATTTAAAATTAATTCCCATTGTCAAAACCAAAAGGCGTATTTTTATGAAACAATATCTATCAAAAGATTGCTACTTGTTTATGTCCAATCTCAATGTGAAATTACTTAAAAGGACCAGAATTGGATTAAATGGTAAAAATATAATCTATTTATACTTCCAAACCATAAAAATTTATAATTTAACACTATATATAATTTTGATTAAAAAAGTTGTTTTCAGTTAAAATATAGTATTTTTCACCATTCACCCAAATATGAAAGTTATCAGAGAAACAACAAAAATTTACTGAAACTAAATTCTTATGTCCTGATTCTAAAGAAGAAGTTTATTTTGTCAAATATAATATATAAGAGTTTCAAATATTGTATTTAAAAAGGGTTCACCATTAAAAGGCAGTAAAAGTGCATTTTTTGAAAAAAAAAATACATCTTTTATCTAAAAAAAATGAATTTGTTCTTGAATTATTCCTAAGAAACTCATAATATGGATTTTAAAATTATAAGGATTATATATATTTCAATATTTAGTTATTACTATTCATAACCGCTTTTGAACGGCTAGTTTGGTAATCTTGTGGTACACTCGAACTCGGTGTTGTGTGTAGTGCAAGTTATTGAATTTCATTGAGAAAATAACATACTATGAAATCTTGGGGTGTTACATTCTTCCCTCCTTCAATAAATTGCGTCCTCACAATTTAAAATTGTTCTTTTATAATAAAAGGTTGAAAATATAAAATATCTTTGTGGGAAAACCCACATCGGTAATTGGGTTAATAAAATTTAGTCTTAATAAGAGGAAAAGGGGAATAAAAAAGTAACCACAAAATTAGGATCTCAATTAAGAGAACATTGGTGGAAATTAGAGACACCTAATTGGATGAAAATGTAAATATTTATAGGGAGTGATTGAGGTCATCAGTCACAAACAATTGTATAATTGAGGGCCTCAATGCCATCAATCTATGATGATTTAAAATATCATCGGTTCAAGAAAACATAAGGTATTGGGATAACACATTTTTAGTTTTAAGATTCCTTACCTAAAGTTTAAGAATTTATTTCTTCATAGAATAAGAGAAGACAGAAAATATATATATATAATTGAAAAGTAGTGTTCCATCTTTTAACTAATTTCTACCAAAAACTCAACATTCACTCTAAAAGATAATAGAACATAAAAAAATATTCTATTTATCCTATTCGTTTAGGGTTCCAAAAAATGAATTTCTCATTCATCTACTAGGCCCTTTAAAAAACTACATTATTCAATCCAGGACATCACGTGGGTCAGTGATAGGTGATACACCCTTGTCTCCCTTCGGTTGCGGGTTCGAGTCTCGCAGCCTTGCCGGACGAGACGGGTTGCCGCCTGACCTCCAGGTTGTCCTTTTTATGGAAATCCAAAAATAATCTCAAACTATAATTATCCAAAATACTTCTGTCCAAACTCACAGTCCAAAATTTATAAGGTAGGTAAACACAATGAAGATCCTTTTTTCCACATAATAACATGCGAACACCTTCATCATGTATTCTTTTAAAACACTACAACATCCTAAATTATCATAAACCCTTATTGATTACATTCATGCTCACTTATTCCTTATAGAATACTCGATATACTCCTTCTATCCAAAAATGCTGTAAACTCAAACAATGATGGAATTTACAAACCATTAATCAGTTTCGAGGTCGTCAAGAATATCCAATATAATTTATCCAAATCAAAAAATTATTATTCCAAAATCATTACTTCAGTGTCAGAACCATATTATGGTTTATCTTTCTCTCAACCATATATTTTCCAAAAATTTAACCTGCTATTGAGTCACTTTTCTTGGTTCCACACAATCTCAAGTCCTTAATGAAATAGTACTCCAGTACAATCCTTATATACTCCATAATTATTAAAACCAGCACCACATTGATACAACACTCAAATGACATAATTCTTTAATAACAACATAAGAACTCTAATCATTCCACCTAATCTGTGGTAGTATCATAACTTGATTATTATCCAATAGAATCATTTGGGGTATACTCTGATCATTTTAATATTGGCTTTTGTAGTGTTCCAACTCCTTATAGATGAAGTACAGTACATTTTAAACATTTTTCTTACCCTTGCAGTCACGTAATTGGTGTCCTTTTTCTCTATTATTATAACAAACTCCCATTCCCCTCAGGAAAGTTACAGGGTGTTTCTTCCCACAGTTATCACATATGGGAAAATTCATTTTTTCTTTCTTCCCTTTATCCATCTTTCTCTCTTCCATCCTTTTCTTCTCTTGATTCCCATCAAAGCCATAGGGCTCGGAGAATTAATTACTTATCTTATTAACACATGATAATATTTATTCATATGTTAAGAATACATGGGAGACAATTTCCGTTTTAAATTTTGTCTTAATACCTTGAAAAATATGATCATTACTACTCTTTGGATCATACGTATTGCTGGAGTTCACATTATTTCTACTGGGTGCCATTTCTATACAATGGCATACACTAGGTCAGTTTTTGAATTGCAATGAATAATTCCAAACTTTTAAAATACCTAACATAGATTGAACAGTTTATGGATATAATCTATAATCATAAAAATGTTTTCTTTGAGGAATTATATAATCATAAACCCTTCATAATTCTTTGTAATGAAAATGAGAATTATCCTAAGAATATCCCCTGGGAGTGTCGTAACCAAGAGTGCAGTAAGGCTCATTGTCGTGCACTAGTTCCCGTTCAAGTCTAGCTCAAAGCGGTGTTTTCGGGTTTTACCCCTAGTTACATCTGTGGTAGATCTGCATCTACCTACTCGTATCCAGAGAGGGATGTATTGCTCAGAAAACTTATAAAATCTCTAAAATACAAAATTTCTAGGATGTTCGTCTATATTAATCCTCAAATTCAATCTTAGGTCTATGTGCTCTAATCAATGTTTATCTAAATATAGTTTCCAAGGTTTGTACTAAACATCCTCTGATACCAACTGTAACGCCTCGAACTCAGTTACCCAGAGTCGGTGCATTATTATATAACATTAGCATGAAAGATCAAGTCTCGAAAGACTGATTAGATTAGTAGCCTTGGAAACACTAGATACATCCATAAGTCTTACATTACAACATAATGTGAAAAACTACAACAACAAAGTCTCCATAGTCCACACTCATATCCCCTCAGACTATCCCTATAGGTCAGTCATAAAATACTTCTTCATATCTGGGAAAAAAACATAGAAAGGGGTGAGATCAAATGCTCAGTAATGATAACAATATAGCAGAAACTTTCATAAATAAGAATAAACATTTAATTCAATGTATAACTAAAACAAAAGAATTTTTAACTAGAAATTAAGCATAATATGGCAAGAATAAAATGAAATAATTCCATTTATTTATTCACATGGATATTCTACTGGTCGAATAATCACATGTAATATCAATAACCACTTTCATAATGATGGAATGCATAATTCCAGACTATCATAACCCCATATTCAAGGCCTTGTTCCAAGACTAAAAATAATATTTTATCAAGGCCTTGTTCCAAGACACTAGTTTGTCTCATGATACCTACCGATGCATCGATGAGTTATAGCGGGCTCCGCCCGTCACTTACTATGTCCAATGCATTCCTCATATGAACAGGTTTAAACATAACATAAACATTCGTATTAAAACTAGCATACGAAATGTCAATAATTTCTCTATAAACCATTAATGGTATAAAAATAACACATCCACAGTTAAATATATCACAAAACCTTCAATACAATATGGAAGTTTTGTATCATAACAAATCAACTTCGAATAAGATTAAAATCCATCAAAGGATGTTGACATAGATGAAATCAAAACTATTTGAGAGAAATATATCTTTTTTTAAATAATTTAAAAGTCACATAATTATAGAAGAAAACATTTACTTTGAAAATCTTATTATAATCTTTTAAGGTAAGATTCGATGATTTTATAATGGCGTAAAATAGCTGCACCCGCCGTATAAGTTTAAAAAGACATTCTTACATTAATTTTGTTGAAAAGGTTAAAATAGACCTTCTTTGGATAATGATGGAAATATTCATTTATAAACATCTTATATAAATTAAAACAAGTGTATAAATGACTTTAACCCATTTTCTATAAAATTTTAATAATGTTTTGAAAATCATTTTTAAGAAACAAGGATGTGGATGATAAAGAGGTCCCAGTAGATAAATATGTATAAACAACTTTGGATAATGAAAAATTGTGAAATAAACCCTTACCACATTGTAATAAATTAATTCGTATGAAAAATAGTCAATAACTAACAAATGAATCATAGAATATCATGAATATAAATAGATTCATGATAATATATATCAAATGGAAGTACCAAATACACCACATGCAATAAATAAGTGGTGAACAATGGAAATCTCACGGAATTAAATGTGAGATAAGAGACCTCTTACCTTGTACTTTTCCTTGTTCAAGGGTAGGTTAAACTCTTTTATAATGGTGAAATAATTGTTATTAAATTATAAAAAAATCATATACCTTAATATGATATCATATACGATCTTTTAACATTGCTTTGTTAATAATATTTTAGTATTATCGTTGTTTTAGGTGTTTAACGGATTCGTTTTCCTTCATATTCATTGTTATGTGAGTCATATTTGTTATGGATGGGATGTATCTTATTCATATCCAAAATTATATCATGTCTTTAAACATTATTTTTAATTATCTAATGAAAATTAGTCTTGAATGGATATGATGTGGAATGAATCTCGTCGCCTTCGTGGAGACAGTAATCCGTATGTACGCACGAGCGACAATATCATTCTTTTAATGTTAAAATAATATATAATTGGATGTTATATCATATATAAAGAATAATTATCATGATATATTTATTATTTACATGAATTACACATCATTATTATACCCATCCAAATAATAGTGTATTGAATTACAATTACACCACGACGTGGAGACGGTAATCCGTACGTATGCACGTATGGTGGAATGTCATTAAAAGGACGGGTAGAATAATTAATATGGATGTACCATATTGAAAATAACATCATATTATATATAATATAAAAGAGTTATTATTTTAGAATTGAAATAACAAAGAAAGAAGAAGTGGAAGAAGAAAAGAACTTGAATGATGGTGGTGAAATTATTACCTCTTCTTTGGGTTCTTCCTTTTGATTTGATCAAAAGGGATCCTTAAGTTGGATTTATGACCAAAGTCATGCCTCTAATATGAACGGAGTATATTTGAAAGGGTATTTTGGTCGGGGTTGGCCGAGCCAAGTGGATTTGATGGATTGAATTAGAGAGAAGGGGGAGTTTCCTCTTATAAGAGAGGCGAGGGGCACCTTAAGAAAATTTAGAAATATTATTTTATAATAAAATAATTTTCAGTTTATAAAGGCTAAAAAATAAATTATTTAATGGATAAGGTAGGGATGAGTCTAAAACCACTCAACCAATAGGTTTTAGACAGGTTTGGGTCACTATATTAACCTTAACTTTTAGATTTAACTCTTAGTTAAATAATTGGACATTTACCATGTCTCTTTGTATTTTTATATTATATGGTTAATAAACATACTATATACTTCCAAGAGAACCCCAAGTGGTTCATTTATGATACAAATATCATTATATAAGTCCTTTTTCTAATCCTTATGTTTTTATAAATAGAATAACAATTAATGATGTAATATTTGTTTTAAAAAGTCTTTTATGTCAATTTTGACACTATTTGGTATTTTGTTTTTTCTAAATTCATAAAAGAATTATTAATTAGAAACTAATTCATATATCCAACCCTAATATGTCATATTAACTTATAAAATTATTTGAATTCATAAAAAGTCTCAAATTACATTTATTTTTATATTTATAATATCAATTATTTTAATATTTCGTTAATTAGGTAATTTTTGCATCATAATTGTGTCATAAATAAATTAAAATATTTAATGTTTAAAGAATATAAATAAAATACCATTATATAGGTTAACTTTTTATATTGTTATTGAATATTTATAATCAAATTTATCTTATGTGTAACCTTATATTAAAAATGTTTTAGTTATTAAACTTTGATTTAAACTCTTTTAACTCTTCTTTGAATTAAATAGTAATAAATGTCCTAATGTAACTCACGTGGACCAAAGAGGTTCATATTTTATTCCTAATGTGGTTTTTGGTCGAATTTTACTTATCCAGTATAATTAGGAAATGTGTTAGGGTAATAATAATAATATCATTTTTACCCTTAATTACCCTATTTACTTTTAACTGTGGTAAATAAAAGTAAAAAAGTTATTATTCACCAAAAAATATTTTTATCCTATTGAACCAAATTTTACTCCTTGATATTAACTGTGTCTCTCGGATTTTTTAAATTACACTCACAGAAGTGGTAAAATTAGGTTTTATGTGAATTTGAAAAATCTCCTAGGAGATGGGTTTGTGACGGTGAAAAGTTCAATAAATTTTTTTTATAGCTAAAATTATTATAAACTGACTCCAATGAATTACATTGAAATTATATAGGTATTATGTATCTATTTTGACCGAAAATAAATTTAAATAAAATAAATAATTATTTAAATAAAATTTCGGTTTTAAACTATAACTTAGTGTTTTTCACTATTCATCAAAAATTGAAAGTTTTAAGAAAAATACCAAAAATCCACCCTAAGATAATTTAGACATTAATATTCCAAAAATGAAGTCCATTTTACCAAATTAAAAACATATAATTTTCATTTATTAATTTAAAATTAATTCCCATTGTCAAAATCAAAAGGTTTTTTTTTAAGAAACAATATTTTTCAAGAGATTGACACTTGTTTATGTTCAATATCAAAGTGAAATGACTTAAAATGACCAGAATTGAATTAAATGGTAAAAATATACTATATTTATACTTCCAGACCATTAAAATGTATAATTTAACACTATAAATTATTTTTATTAAAAAAGTTGTTTTTAGTTTAAATATAGTATTTTTCACTATTCACCCAAATATGAAAGTTATCAGAGAAACACCAAAAATTTATTGAAACTAAATTCTTATATCCCGATTCTAAAGATGAAGTTTATTTAGTCAAATATAATATATTAAAGTTTCAAATATTGGATTTCAAAAGGGTTCACCATTAAAAGGTAATAAAAGTGCATTTTTTGAAAAAATACTACTTTTATCTAAAAAAATGAATTTCTTCTTACATTATGTTTAAGAAAATCCTAATATGGATTCTAAAATTATAAGGATTATATATAGTTAAATATTCAGTTAATACTATTCATAACCGCTTTTGAATGGCTAGTTTGGTACTCTTCTGGTGCGCTCGAACCCGGTGTTGCGTGTAGTGCAAGTTATTGAATTACTTTGAAGAAATAATGTACTATGAAATCTTGTGTTGTTACAATTGTGACCATGTAATATGGTTCATGAAAAAATTATGAACAAATAATAAGGTTAACTAA
Source organism: Viscum album (assembly GCA_963277665.1). NCBI lineage: Eukaryota > Viridiplantae > Streptophyta > Magnoliopsida > Santalales > Viscaceae > Viscum > Viscum album. The sequence continues at coordinate 2,077,412,593 of OY728141.1, read as the reverse complement.
TAACATTTTGAATGTGTAATCAGTTTCATGCATAAACTTATGGATATGCAACCAGGTCTATGCGTAACATTGTGAACATGTAATCTTGTTTACACATAAAATTTATACTCGTGAGTCATCCATTGTTACTCAAGGAATTTGGGGGAGATATAGGTCCCACCTATCTCATAATTAAATCATATGTGATTGTTTTACAAAACATACATCATATCATAACCTATGAAAATATATGGGTTCTATAAACATCAAATCATTGACCTTGAAATGAAATTGGTATCATAAAATTTCATCACATCATAACCTATGGAAAATATATAGATTTAAAAATAATTTCATCAAATCATGACCCATGAAAAGACATAGGTTTCAAAATAATATAACCTATGGAAAAGAAATGGTTGTTATAAGCATATTTCCATCAAAACATAAATGGTGTGGATATCTGTTCTCGAATCTGAGGTGTCATTTTCATCTTCAAATGATAGGATTATTCATGCCTATCATGCATTAATTCCTCATCCCTCTTGGTATCCATTACTCCTTCATCTACGACCTTCATCTTTTTGGCACATCGTGGCCCTTTCACCACTTCCTGCAACTCTCTTCGAAGGTTTGGGGGTCTTGCACCTCTATGCTCTCAGATATTTTTTTATCAGAGTCCTCCAATTGGGTTTGATTTTTGTGGGAGGAGACTTATTCCTATAACCTTATTGGAAGTGTGGATAAGTGGTATCTGATTGAAGATTCACTGGGTTCTGTCTTCCCCGAATCCATTCTGGGTATCTCATGATGGATCGACCCTTGTGTGGGGCATGCAACTATGATAGATTTAGGGTGATGGTCATTCATTGGAACTTGTTCATCTCGTTACTCCCTCCGGTGATGAATATGGTCTCCTTGTGGCAGATGGATCCTTCTTGCGATGGTAGAACTAGATCATGTGGTTTCTTTCCAGATGCACTGGTGGTCTTTGGAAACCTCAAATGTTGGATTTGTGACTGATCTTGGTTGGTCATCTTGGCACTGGTTGACGGATGTCGAAATGGATTGATTAATTCTCGTGTAAGGTATGATTTACATTGTACATATTTTTTTGCAGTTCACATTTCTTTGTTTATGCGTGGTTGATGAATTTTTTTTATGGCATTAAGGGTTGGGAATTTTGTTTCATCTCAATTGGATACAGTGCTTGTTTATACTTATGGGAGGGTGTCCTCGAAAGAGGGATGGGTGTTTTAACACCCATCATCCAGCCATCTATCCTTATTTGACATATCGAGGCATTGCTTAATTTTTTTTCATGTTTTTGGTCTTGAGTTGTCTTGCATCATGTTGACTTGATGTGATTTTTGCACTATAATTGTTGGGTGGGAGTCTTGAAAGAGATAGAGATGTGCTGTCATTTATCGTTCAGTTCTCCCTTCACATTTTATCTGTGTGGGAGGAATGCCCAACCTTGTTGTGCCAATAGCACAGAACAACCTCGTGGAAGGGGTGACGCTTCACTTTGACTAATCGCATTGTCACACTTTCTTTTAGGGGGTCAATGAAACTCTTTCCATATTTCTTTCACCTTCTCTTCGTTAATCACCTTGTCCATCCTTTGAGTTTGTTTTATTTCCATCTTCCATCCATGTTTTAAAGGGTTACCTATTACCCCATTTGTCAAAAGAGGATTTCATGATTTATTTTCAATTAATAGGGATCCCCCCTCATCTTTTTTAAGAAATTTAAAAATTTCATCTTAGATGTAAAATAACATGGAAATATATTTGGAAAACATTTCTTGAGTTTAATATCATTTTATCATGATTTTTTTTTTTAAAACATAAAACATTTTGTAAACCATTTTCCTTAAAAACATATAAAAGAATCTGGAAATCATTTTGATAAATATTTCTATAAAAATACATTGAAAAAATATAAATAAATTTTGAAAACCTTTTTAAAATATTTTATTTGGAAACTTATAAAACAATCTTAAAAACATTTTGAAAACTATTTTCTTTGGAAATACATTGAAAACTTACAGAAAAAGTGAGCTTCAAAAAGTATTGAAACACATTATAAATCATAAAACATTTTTGAAAACAATTATCTTGAAAAATATATTTGAAAAAATTTAAAGAAATATTTTAAAACCATAAAACATTTTTAAAATCATTTTTTCCTTGAAATATAATTTCAAGGGTCATTTGAAAACATTTTTGAAAACATGGTTTTTTAATAAAACAGATTTCTGACTAAAGAGAGAAATACTATTAAGTTTTTATTAAAAAAAAATATTAAATATATTAAATAGAAAATAGTTTAAAATGGTACTAGTACATGGGGATACATTTAATAAAAATTTGACAAGTAAAATCGAGAATTTTCTTGAGATGTTGATCATAATATTTCATAAAAGGAATCATAAAAATAAACAATCTTGAAATGGGATGAGATTGGATCAATAAACTCTTGTCACTTTGTATCTTGAGATCATAATCTCTATGTAGGAAAAGGAAATTAAATGAAGTTATAAGATCATGAAAATAATAATATTCATGATATAACATGTAAAATGGATTTATATACACCTCGAAAAATATTTTAGGTTCATAACAAAACATGAGACCCAATGAAGGAAAATTAGGATAAAAATATTGTACCGATTACATAACTATTGAAACATAAAACACATTTTATAAATATTATATAATGGATATGTAAATACCCATAAATTTATGTAGAATAATCATTTAATAAATCCATAATCATTATACACATCACAAAAAATGAATGGGTAGTCAATAAATCATGTACCTAACAGAAAGAAAAAGTGAGATGAAATCCCCTTACCTTGTGTATTCACAATCATCGTACTCATAAAAAAACATATATAATAAATATATGATTAGTATAAATCTATAACAGAACCATATTCTTATATATAATATCATATATGGTTTTATTATGACTTTATATTACCTGTTTTTAATGGTTTTATGATAATGTTACTCTTTGGGTAATATTGGTGTGTTTTTTTATTGTGTCTTAATTTGATATATCATTGGTCATTATAATTATATCATGATTTCAAAAATTTAAACCAATATATAAATTTAATTTATATTCATTATATTTTATTATAATAATCAATATAATATAGAAGCATGAAATGCAATTCATCATTCATGGAGACGACAGGTTGTACGTATGCATGAACATTGTTTCCATATTATTGTCACATTAAATGAAATATAGAACATTAAATATATCAATATATATGTATATCATTATTAAATTATTATTAGTATACCATATAAGTTCACTAAACGAATTCTAAAACCTTTCAATTTAGTTTGTAAATGAATCGCATCGCATTGAATGGCCAGTAGTCCCAACTTCCTCAAATGAAATTATTGTATTTACACAAATTGGAATATACATATATGTGTGTTTTAAAAGGATTAAATAAGTTTCAATACATAATAAATATAATATATATCATATATTAATATATTTTCCATCATAATTTCCACTATGATATGCAGTAAAGAAAAAATGAACAATTATCATTTTGCGAGGTAGTAGTTCTCCGTTCAAAAAAATAATATGTTCATTACCCATTAGGTGGAGTTTTGTGTAATTATAGTTGGAAATAATATCATATAAACATCCTAATATATTTATTATCCTGTTTTTTATATAATAATGGAATAAGGAGAGTAGGGTGGAAAAGGAAATAAAAGAAATGAGCTTGAGAGAAACACTACTGGAAATTCGGGCTATAGCCACGGTTCTAAACCGTGGATATAGGCCCTAAAACTATGGCTATAGGTAATAGCCATGGTTTCTCAAACCGTGGCTATAGGTAATAGCCACGGTTTCTCAAACCGTGGCTATAGGTAATAGCCACGGTTTCTCAAACTGTGGCTAACTTTGGCGTGGCTATAGGCCTAGACCTATAGCCACGGTTCCAAACCGTGGCTTTAACACTATAGCCACTGTCGCAACTGTGGCTATAGGTATATATCCACGGTTCAAACGGTGGTTGTATACCTATAGCCACGGTTACAACCGTGGCTATACTAAAGGCCGGACAAACTTAATTGCCACAGTTTAAAACAGTGGCATTATGTATATAGCCACGGTTAATAACTGTGGTAATAAACCAATAACCACGGTTTAATCCATGGCTATAGGGTGTCCAAATCCATAAACCCCCCCCCCCCCCAACCCCCCTGGACACCCCCTGGACACCCCCTCGACATCCCCTGGACATCCCCTGGACACCCCCCTGCCACCCCCCTCCCACCCCACTACCACCCCCCTGCCACCCCCTCCCACCCCCTGCCAGTCCCCCCCTGCCACCCCCTGCCAGTCCCCCCTGCCACCCCCCTGCCTGTCCCCCCTGGCCCCTGCCACCCCCTTCTAGTCCCCCATGCCCCTGCTAGTCCCCCCTGCCCCTGCTAGTCCTCCCCTACCACCCCCCTGCTTGTCCCCCTGCCGCCCCCCCTCCCCCTGCCTGGACACCCCTCCCCCCTACTGGACACCCCTCCCCCCTGCCTGGACACCCCTCCCCCCTTCTGGACACCCCTCCCCCCTGTTGGACACCCCTTGCCCCTGATGGACACCCCTCCCCCCTACTGGACACCCCCCCATGCTGGATAGCCCCTCCCCCTGCTGGACAACCCCTCCCCCTTCCTGGACACCTCTCCCCCCTACTGGACAGCCCCTCCCCCTGCCTGGACACCCCTCCCCCCTGCCTGGACACCCCTCCCCCGTGCCACCCCTGCTTGTCCCCCTACCTTTCACCCCTGCCCCATGCTAGTCCCCCCTGCCACCCCCCTGCCAGCCCCCCCCCCCCTGCCCCTGCTAGTCCCCCCCTGCCACCCCCTGCCAGTCCCCCCTGCTAGTCCCCCTGGCAGCCCCCCCTGCCCCCTGCCAGCCCCCCTGCCCCCTACTAGTCCCCCCGCCCACTTCTAGGCCCCCTGCCCCCTGCTAGGCCCCCTGCTAGGCCCCCTGTCAGTCCCCTGCTAGTCCCCCTGCCCCCTGATCTGATAACCAAGTTTATCTGATCTGATAACCACAACATCTTCAGAACTACCATATTCAGGTTTAACAGGTACCAATTCACCAATTCTGACATGTTTAGCAGCATGAGATAAGACAGGAACAGACTCAACTACATCAGATTTACAGAGCATTTTTAGCACCCCTCCCCCCCTGCTGGTGTAACACCCCAGGTAAATAAAGAATATGACATTTTCCTATTCATCCATATTTGTGAATAAAATATTAATATGACTTTAAAGGGGACGCTATGCTCGATGGCGTACCCAACACGCAACAACGAGTTTCTTGGGAATCTTACGTTGCACTCTAATAATAAAATAATATTATTTCAAATGGTAGTTAACATGTAGTCGTTGTATTGGCAGTAATGGATAGAAATAACTAAAATATGATTATATATCTTTTTTAATGTTTTTACATTTATCCAATAAAATCTAAAGGCTTAAAATACGGAAAGAGTTAAATTTTAGGTTATACGCCCTAGTTTTCACTAAAGGTTCACTTATCGTCTTTTAATGGAGAACTGTCATTAAATATAGTTTTGATCACTCTTATAAATTCTTTTGGACCAAATAAAACTCTTATTAAGAATCGGGACATCAAATTTTACTTTGTGTAATTTTTTGGTATTTTTCCGATAAAGTTCATTTTTTAATGAATAGTGTAGAATGTTGTGTTTTAATTCAAAACCTCTTTTTAATCTAATTTATTTATATGATTAGATAATATTTTGAATTGGTTTTAAAGTGAAATTAGAAAATATTTTTACCATTAAATCCAATAGTGGTCGTTGGAATTAATTTCACTTTGAAATCAGACTTAAACTAGTGTCAATCTTTTGATACTTATTGTTTTATAAAAACACGCTATTTGCTCTGACAGTGGGAATTAATTATTAAATTAATTAATGTGACTAATATGTTTTGAATTTTGTAAAACGGACTTCATTTTTTAATTCGGAATATCAAATATAGCTTAGGGTGAATTTTTGGGATTTTTCTGAAAAACTTCAATTTTTGATGAATAGTGAAACCACTAAGTGGTACTTATAAAAGCTGATTTTTTGTTTAAATGAAATTTTACCACTTATGTGTTTTGAATTTCAAAAATACGACATACATGGTTGTCATTAAGAAGTAAAATGTGGTTCAATGGGATAAAAATAATTTTTTGGTGAATAGTAACTTATTAAGTTTTTAATCGCGATTAGTGGTAATTAGTGTAGTTTAAGGTGAAAATAATGTTTTAATAAAATGAAATGAACTTGACACATGTCCTAACCTAATTGGAGGTGTAATGGCCGACCAAGACAAGCCATGGGTCAACTTAGGGACCCCATGGATCCACTTTGGTTGGGAAATGTCATAAATAACTTTTTATTTAATGTAAAAGTAAAAATGACACAAACATGATATGTTTTACTAAAACAATTTTTAAGTAGGGTTACACAGGTCCAAATTTTGATTATAAATAGTCATTGGAAATATAAAAAGATTTCTTACATCATAGAAGTTTTTTTAATTTTTAGACATTAAATAAATTAAATTATTTATGACATAATAATGATGCAGCGATGACATCATTATTTGACGATTTAAATAAAATGGAAAGATAATGTAAAATCTATGAACTACACATATCCAAAACTTATTGGATGTGTGTATGTCGAACCTTTATAACCTTATCCACGAATTATATCAATGTGGGACCTTTTAAAACCGAAAAACATTTTCAAAAAAAGTAATATTTCCTCACTTTCCAAAAGTGCCCCTCCTCTCCTCTTATAAAAGGCCCCCACCTCTACCTCATTTCACACACTCCTCAAGCCTTTGGCTCGGCCAACCCCTGCCCATTTACTCTCTCCACATCCCTCTCCTCATACTAGAGTATTCCCTTTGCGCAGAATCCTTTCAAAGGAAGCCTTTAGGCTCAAATCAAAAGGAGTTACACTTTTAAAGGTAATTCATTCTCTCATGTTCATTTGTTTTATTTTGCTTCTCCAACCCCCTAAACTCTTTTTATTTTTTTCTTTTGTAAAAACACCAGTATCTTGAATATACTAGGATTTTGTTATAAGATTTATTCGAGCTACACTCTCACACAACTACATCAAATGGTTAAAGAACATACGGTTTATGTGGATGGCGAAATTCTGCCTCCTGAAACGATGATTGTTCAATACTCATTTAACACCGTCAAAGGTGGCCATTATGATGTCAATATTTTTATATATGATATATAATATGTTTATGTTTTCCTTAAGCTTCTGTTTTTTCATTTTGGGCATACCTTTATGGTTTCCATTATGGGTAAACGCGATATCTTCATTTAAGGATGTGCGGACTACCGCCCCCTCAAAGTGATTTGATTCGTTAAATACCATATGTGGGACGTATAAAGGATGGAACTATGATATTATATATGACATTATACTGGAATTATAATATACCTTTATATAATTATTATTCCATTCTATAAAATACGAAATAGAAATGAAAGTAGCGTTCATGCGTACGTACGGCTTACCGTCTCCATGAAGGGTGCATTTAATTTCTTACCTCTAAATGATTATGTAATGTTATAAATGATTGCATGTACTGGATATATATTACATATATGATATATACATAATGAATACAATTCTGGATATAATAAACATTTGGCCACACAAACAACATGTAATTGTAAGAAGACCACTTTCGACTTAAGAGCCAAATATCGGCAAAACAAATATTATTAACTTAAATGATTACATAATGTTTATGACATGGTAATAAGTGGTATAAAAGTAATAATGAACTTGAAAAAGGGTTATTAAGGAATTATTAATTAACGCAAGTTTATTATTCAGGAGATTAAAGAACGATCGAGTCAAGTCGGACCCGAGGTAAGGGATCCTACAACTCTCTTTCTTTTTAAGTACACTCTTTTATGTCATCTATATTAAGCTCATATTTATTATGATTGGGATGTTATTTTATATTACATTTACTGTAATTTTCATGTTCATGTGATGAGAGACCCTATTCTCTCTCATCAGTCCATTTTGGAAGTTTTGAGTGGCGCCGTTAGGCTGCCGAACTTTCGTAAGAGATCTAACCTCTCTCTTTCTTTTTAAGTACTCTCCTTTATGTCACTTCTTTTAAACTCCTCCTTGAAATGTTGGGGGATTTTCTTTTATATTCCACTTGCTGTAAATTCTATTGTAATATTATGGGATACTCTATTTGATCTCATCAATCCATATTCGTAAGTTTTATGTGGCGCTGTTAGGCTGCCGAGTTTTCGTAAGGGATTTTTCATCTCACTTTTATTCCCGTGAAATTTACGCTACATTCGCCACAAATTCGAGTGAGTGGTGTATGTACTTCCCATTATTCTACTCTTTGTGTAATATACTTTCGTTTATGAGTATTTACATCAATGACCTATTGTCTTTCTTTCATGGGGTGTATGTTTTGAAAGATACCCAAGTCGGTAAGGGAAACTTTCACCCTCCTCTTTTCTAAAAGAATTCTTTTATTGGGTCTTTTAATTTACATATTTTTATGTTGGGATATGTTCTCATACATCCTTATTGATGTAAATTTTATGTCCAAGTGATTAGATACACTTTTTATCTCTCATCAACTCATTTTGATGTGATGTCGTTAGGCTGTCAAGGGATCTTTGTAACCCAATTTCGATTTCTTTGGGTTCAACTTGTAGTCATTGAATATGTCCTCCATTGAATATATGTGAATGACCTTTTATTTTTTTACACTTAATATCCACTTATATTGGGTTTATATATATTTTTCACACATATTTTTGAGATTTATTTGTCCTTAATTTAAGGATACCTTCTTTATAAGGGATTTCATCACATTTGACATTTCTATTGAGGGTTCATTATTGTTATGCACCAATTCACTCTTATATGGTGTATATACTGTCCTTTGGAGTATTATATCATGAATCCTTTTATTCTAATGATATTATAAAGTTCTGACTAAATGTTATTCCTCGATTATTGTATTCAAGTGTCTCTAATTTTGGTAAAACCCCTTTAACCAAAATATCGTTTTAAATGTTTTAATTATTTGTTCTTATTAATATCCATGTTTTCAAAATGGTTTTAAGGATTTATTTATATGTATATTAATGGTTTAAAATGTTAAAAGCTTCAAGGTGGTATGGGACACTTTGATTCAAAAATCTATTTATTAAATGTTTTAAATGGATTTGGAAATGGTTTCTTTTTGAATGGATTCATTATTTCAATATCCTAAAATGTTATATTGTGATTGAAATGGGGAAATGTTATGTTTCATTTATTCATGTTTATGTGATACGATTATGTTATGGTTCTTGGGAATTTTTATGAAGAACGGTTGGTTCCGTGATAAACTAAGGGCGGGTGAGCCCGATATAGCTCTCCAATGCATTGGGTAACGCGAAGGAGTGAAACGTTAAGGTTTCTCCGAAGAGATTTAGGGAATATACTGTGATGGGTATTCCAAACGTAACCAAGAGGGTTACTTCCTACATAAGAATGTTATGAATGCCTCAAGTTACCTTTATGTCTTATGTTTTCTATGATTTATTCATGATTTGATATGCCTATGTTTTATGGGTAAAGTATGATTTCATTCTTATGTATATATGAACTCATGTTTCCTTTCCATATTTTTATAACCCTTACTGAGCTTTTTATGCTCATCCCAAGTTTTTGAAATGTTTTTCACAGGTTAAGGGAAAGGTACATGATGTGATGATAGTGTCAAGGATGTGTCTAGAAAGAATCCGTGTTATATTTTAAATATGTTTCCCTTAATGGGAAGAATGAATACTGTCTTTTATGTAACTACTTTGTTTAAATGTGGAATGTAATGCAAGTTTCATGATCTAATTCTCTAAAACTCTAAACCTGAAAAGATCCTCAACGTGTAATCTTGTAATAACTCAAGATTAAGAAAGGTTTAAGGCTAGGGCCTTATAGTTGGTATCAAAGGTCGGTTTAGATAACTTTAGAGGTTAGGGTATTCTTTAAGCATAAGTGACATTACCATAATGGTTAGGATTTCAGAAAGAGTCCTAATTTTAGATAAAGTGAATGAGTAAGTATATCTTAGTGTTTACCTACCTCATTAGTACATGGTGTTTTTTTTGATATAATCACACTGACATTTCTATTTTTAGTGAATGGATGGATCTAGCAGGCACTAAAGAGACAACCGGTTTGAAAGAAACTGTGGTGGTTCTCTGATTAAGATACTAGATAAAATGGAGGATTCAATGAGGAAACTCATGGTTGTTCTAAACCAAATATCAAGGAGTCATGATCAACCACTTGGACCTTGGTATGATCTTTAATGGATCATTTACGAGATGGCCAACTCGATGTGGAAATTCAGGTAATAATTATTAAGGTAACCATTAGGGTTTATATGATCCTTACTTTTGAGGTAATTATGGGTTATTATATGATATGATGGAAAATGAAGGGCATGAGATAAACTTGAGGTTAAAATATGTTATGATTATTCTTGAAGATTTTATCTCATTTTGGGGAATGTTTTAAGAATTATATAGTTTTGGAAAAAGGACAACACGTAGACCGTGTGACTACCCGTCGCGTCGGACAAAGCTGCGGGAATCGAACCCACAACCAAAGTGCGACTGGTATTTATCACCTACCACTGGACTACGTGAAGTCCCTGGTTAGTTTGATTGATTCTTTCTAGTTATATGATTTTATGAATTAAGAGTATGTTTATTTTGTGTTATTTATGAAAATGATTAACCTATCTTGGAGGATATGTGATTAGGTTAATTACTTTTCAATACGAGACTTTAGGGGCAACTGATGTTGTTTGGAGATAAATGTTACGAATTAACATGGAAGACTATGTGACTAAATCCTTCAAATATTTGGGTTTCAATCTTATATTGGTTTAATTTGAAGAATTTTATGGACAAATTGATTATAGAATGGTCCTCGTTGAACTTTGGGTTTTGTTGGACAAATTTTGGAGGTTAAGAATAGATTTTATTTTTATAAAGGGTTATCCTTTTGTGGATTATATGACCTTGTACTAACCTTTTTGGTTTTGGTTTTGGTTAAAGGCTAAAGACATGGGATTTATATAGTTCTATTTGGTGTATTAGGTGATTCTCTAGAAGTTGATTATAGTACTCTTAATGTGAACAAGTCTCCCTAAATACTTGTCTTTTGGAAAAAAATATGAGTTTGATTAAGGAATCTAGTAAAAGTTGAGAGTCAACATGATAAGTGATTATGTTTCCTTATGAATTCCTCAATAAAAAGTAACTTAAACCAAAAATGTTGTCTATTAACTTTTCCTACTGGGGAATCGAATACCGTTTAACCCATCACAAGTTTGTGATTTTCTTGTGGTTAACTTTCTCCTAAACATGTTTTCTATCACTCTCCATCAGAACATGACCCTATGTTTTCTCCTCCATGTCCATGTTTTCCTACATGGAATCCTAGTATGGGTTAACTCGGGTGACCTCTGTACTTATCTTCCTTTATTTTAAAGTGATTGTTTTACCGACTCTTGTTCCGATGTGGGACTTTCAAGAATGTTTCCAAGCTCAATTTTAAAATTGCGAGGACGCAATTCCCAAAAAGGGGGAAGGATGTAACACCCCAGGTAAATAAAGAATATGAAATTTTCATATTCATCCATATTTGTGAATAAAATATTAATATGACTTTAAAGGGGACGCTATGCTCGATGGCGTACCCAACACGCAACAACGAGTTTCTTGGGAATCTTACGTTGCACTCTAATAATAAAATAATATTATTTCAAATGGTAGTTAACATGTAGCCGTTGTATTGGCGGGAATGGATAGAAATAACTAAAATATGATTATATATGTTTTTTAATGTTTTTACATTTATCCAATAAAAGCTAAAGGCTTAAAATACGGAAAGAATTAAATTTTAGGTTATACGCCCTAGTTTTCACTAAAGGTTCACTTATCGCCTTTTAATGGAGAACTGTCATTAAATATAGTTTTGATCACTCTTATACATTCTTTTGGACCAAATAAAACTCTTACTAAGAATCGGGACATCAAATTTTACTTTGTGTAATTTTTTGGTATTTTTCCGATAAAGTTCATTTTTTAATGAATAGTGTAGAATGTTGTGTTTTAATTCAAAACCTCTTTTTAATCTAATTTATTTATATGATTAGATAATATTTTGAATTGGTTTTAAAGTGAAATTAGAAAATATTTTTACCATTAAATCCAATAGTGGTCGTTGGAATTAATTTCACTTTGAAATCAGACTTAAACTAGTGTCAATCTTTTGATACTTATTATTTTATAAAAACACGCTATTTGCTCTGACAGCGGGAATTAATTATTAAATTAATTAATGTGACTAATAAGTTTTTAATTTTTTAAAACGGACTTCATTTTTGAATTCGGAATATCAAATATAGCTTAGGGTGAATTTTTGGGATTTTTCTGAAAAACTTCAATTTTTGATGAATAGTGAAACAACTAAGTGGTACTTATAAAAGCTGATTTTTTGTTTAAATGAAATTTTACCACTTATGTGTTTTGAATTTCAAAAATCCGACATACATGGTTGTCATTAAGAAGTAAAATGTGGTTCAATGGGATAAAAATAATTTTTTGGTGAATAGTAACTTATTAAGTTTTTAATCGCGATTAGTGGTAATTAGTGTAGTTTAAGGTAAAAATAATGATTTATTAAAATGAAATGAACTTGACACATGTCCCAACCTCATTGGAGGTTTAATTGCCGACCAAGACAAGCCATGGGTCAACTTGGGGACCTCATGGATCCACTTTGGTTGGGAAATGACATAAATAACTTTTTATTTAATGTAAAAGTAAAAATGACACAAACATGATATGTTTTACTAAAACAATTTTTAAGTAGGGTTACACAGGTCCAAATTTTGATTATAAATATTCATTGGAAATATAAAAAGATTTACTACATCATAGAATTTTTTTTTAATTTTTAGACATTAAATAGATTAAATTATTTATGACATAATAATGATGCAGCGATGACATCATTATTTGACGATTTAAATAAAATGGAAAGATAATGTAAACTCTATGAACTACACATGTCCAAAACTTATTGGATGGGTGGATGTAGAACCTTTATAACCTTATCCACGAATTATATCAATGTGGGACCTTTTAAAACCGAAAAACATTTTCAAAAAAAGTAATATTTCCTCACTTTCCAAAAGTGCCCCTCCTCTCCTCTTATAAAAGGCCCCCAACTCTACCTCATTTCACACACTCCTCAAGCCTTTGGCTCGGCCAAACCCTGCCCATTTACTCTCTCCACATCCCTCTACTCATCCTAGAGTATTCCCTTTGGGCAGAATCCTTTCAAAGGAAGCCTTTAGGCTCAAATCAAAAGAAGTTACACTTTTAAAGGTAATTCATTCTCTCATGTTCATTTGTTTTATTTTGCTTCTCCAACCCCCTAAACTCTTTTTATTTTTTTCTTTTGTAACAAAACAATTATCTTAAATATACTAGGATGTTGTTATAAGATTTATTCGAGCTACACTCTCACACAACTACATCAAATGGTTAATGAACATACGGTTTCTGTGGATGGCGAAATTCTGCCTCCCGAAACGATGATTGTTCAATACTCATTTAACACCTTCAAAGGTGGCCATTATGATGTCAATATTTTTATATATGATATATAATATGTTTATGTTTTCCTTAAGCTTCTGTTTTTTTCATTTTGGGCATACCTTTATGGTTTCCATTATGGGTAAACGTGATATCTTCATTTAAGGATGTGCGGACTACCGCCCCCTCAAAGTGATTTGATTCGTTAAATACCATATGTGGGACGTATAAAGGATGGAACTATGATATTATATATGAAATTATACTGGAATTATAATATACCTATATATAATTATTATTCCATTCTATAAAATACGAAATAGAAATGAAAGTAGCGTTCATGCGTACGTACGGCTTACCGTCTCCATGAACGGTGCATTTAATTTCTTACCTCTAAATGATTATGTAATGTTATAAATGATTGCATGTACTGGATATATATTACATATATGATATCTACATAATGAATACAATTCTGGATATAATAAACATTTGGCCACACGAACAACATGTAATTGTAAGAAGACCACTTTCGACTTAAGAACCAAATATCGGCAAAACAAATATTATTAACTTAAATGATTAAATAATGTTTATTACATGGTAATAAGTGGTATAAAAGTAATAATGAACTTGAAAAATGGTTCTTAAGGAATTAGAAATTAACTCAAGTTTATTATTCAGGAGATTAAAGAACGATCGAGTCAAGTCGGACCCGACGTAAGGGATCCTACAACTCTCTTTTTTTTAAGTACACTCTTTTATGTCATCTATATTAATCTCATCTTTATTATGATTGGGATGTTCTTTTATATTAAATTTACTGTAATTTTCATGTTCATGTGATGAGAGACCCTATTCTCTCTCATCAGTCCATTTTGGAAGTTTTGAGTGGCGCCGTTAGGCTGCCGAACTTTTGTAAGAGATCTAACCTCTCTCTTTCTTTTTAAGTACTCTCCTTTATGTCACTTCTTTTAAACTCCTCCTTGAAATGTTGGGGGATTTTCTTTTATATTCCACTTGCTGTAAATTCTATTGTAATATGATGTGATACTCTATTTGATCTCATCAATCCATATTCGGAAGTTTTATGTGGCGTCGTTAGGCTGCCGAGTTTTCGTAAGGGATTTTTCATCTCACTTTTATTCCCGTGAAATTTATGCTACATTCGCCACAAATTCGAGTGAGTGGTGTATGTACTTCCCATTATTCTACTCTTTGTGTAATATACTTTCGTTTATGAGTATTTACATCAATGACCTATTTTCTTTCTTTCGCGGGGTGTATGTTTTGAAAGATACCCAAGTCGGTAAGGGAAACTTTCACCCTCCTCTTTTTTAAAAGACTTCTTTTATTGGGTCTTTTAATTTACATATTTTTATGTTGGGATATGTTCTCATAAATCCTTATTGATGTAAATTTTATGTCCAAGTGATTAGATACACTTTTTATCTCTCATCAACTCATTTTAATGTGATGCCGTTAGGCTGTCAAGGGAACTTTGTAACCCAATTTCGATTTCTTTGGGTTCAACTTGTAGTCATTGAATATGTTCTCCATTGAATATGTGTGAATGAACTTTTATTGTTTTACACTTAATGTCCACTTATATTGGGTGTATATATATTTTTCACACATATTTTTGAGATTTATTTGTCCTTAATTTAAGGATACCTTCTTTATAAGGGATTTCATCACATTTGACATTTCTATTGAGGGTTCATTATTGTTATGCACCAATTCACTCTTATATGGTGTATATACTGTCCTTTGGAGTATTATATCATGAATCCTTTTATTCTCATGATATTATAAAGTTCTGACTAAATGTTATTCCTCGATTATTGTATTCAAGTGTCTCTAATTATGGTAAAACCCCTTTAACCAAAATATCATTTTAAATGTTTTAATTATTTGTTCTTATTAATATCCATGTTTTCAAAATGGTTTTAAGGATTTATTTATATGGATATTAATGGTTTAAAATGTTCAAAGCTTCAAGGTGGTATGGGACACTTTGATTCAAAAATCTCTTTATTAAATGTTTTAAATGGATTTGGAAATTGTTTCTTTTTGAATGGATTCATTATTTCAATATCCTAAAATGTTATATTGTGATTGAAATGTGGAAATGTTATGTTTCCTTTATTCATGTTTATGTGATACGATTATGTTATGGTTCTTGGGCATTGTTATGAATAACGGGTGGTTCCGTGATAAACTAAGGGCGGGTGATCCCGATATAGCTCTCCAATGCATTGGGTAACGCGAAGGAGTGAAACGTTAAGGTTTATCCGAAGAGATTTAGGGAATATACTGTGATGGGTATCACAAACGTAACCAAGAGGGTTACTCCCTACATAAGAATGTTATGAATGCCTCAAGTTACCTTTATGTCTTATGTTTTCTATGATTTATTCATGATTTGATATGCCTATGTTTTATGGGTAAAGTATGATTTCATTATTATGTATATATGAACTCATGTTTCCTTTCCATATTTTTATAACCCTTACTGAGCTTTTTATGCTCATCCCATGTTTTTGAAATGTTTTTCACAGGTCAAGGGAAAGGTACATGATGTGATGATAGTGTCAAGGATGTGTTAAGAAAGAATCCGTGTTATATTTTAAATATGTTTCCGTTGATGGGAAGAATGAATACTGTCTTTTATGTAACCACTTTGTTTAAATGTGGAATGTAATGCAAGTTTCATGATCTAATTCTCTAAAACTCTAAACCTGAAAAGATCCTCAATGTGTAATCTTGTAATAACTCAAGATTAAGTATGGTTTAAGGCTGGGGCCTTATAGCTGGACACCCCCCCCCCCTCCCTGGACAGCACCCCCCCTCCCCCCCCTCCCTGGACAGCACCCCCCCTCCCTCCCCCCCTGGACACTGGACTCCCCCTGCATATTTACCCCTGCTGGACACTGGACCCCTGCTGGACACTGGACCCATACTCCCCCCCACCCCTACCAGCCCCCTTGTACCCCTTGTTGGACACAGGACTCCCTCCTGGAAACTAGTTCTTGGGATGCCCAAATCATATTTACCCCAATTGGACACTGGACTCCCCCCTGGACACTGGACTCCCCCTGCATATTTACCCCTGCTGGACACTGGACCCCTATTGGACACTGGCCCCCTGCTATAGGTTCTTAGCAGGACCACCCAATACTATAGTTTCTTAGTAGGACTTGGGAAACACTTGAAACAAAATTCAGAAGTAGCTATATATGATTAATCTAGGAAAACATACATATAATCAGTCTGGAAAATAAAACAGAATAAACTCTAAAATGTTTATGGAAATAAAATAAAACATATTTGAAATTGGAAAACAATACCAGAAAAACTGTTTATCAACTAAACAAACTGCTTGGTGAAATCATGGTCACACATGCTCATCCTCAGATAAAATCTACTTGCATTTCATATAGTACTGCATTAAACAAAACATTGGAATTATGATTTGAAATAGAGTTACCAGATTTTATAGCACCGTGATCACTATCTATAGGTGGTGAAATAGTTATACCTAGTGCCTGTGAAGTATCTGTGGGATGTTTTATGATATTTTCCAGATCTGGACAGCACTGCATTTTCTCTATAGAGACATTCATAACCTGCATGGGCTTAGGTTCCTGGAAATCCCTCTTGCACCCCCTTGAAACCCCCTAAACAACCCCCTTGAACACCCCCATGCACCCCCCATGCCCCCTTAGTCCCCCATGCCCCCTACACCCCACTAGACAGCCCCCATGCCCCAACTAGACAGCCCCACTGGACAGCCCCACTAGACACCCCCTGGATATCCCTCCCCCCCTGATGGACACCCCTCCCCCCTGCTTGAACAGCCCCCCCCCCCTTCTAGACACCCCTCCCCCTGCTGGACACCCCTGCCCCCTGCCCCCTGCCCCCTGCCCCCTGCACCCCACTGGACAGCCCCCATGCCCCAACTAGACAGCCCCACTGGACACACATCCACCCCTAAAGAACTACCCCTGAATGTTGATCTCCCAAATGAGGCTACCCTCTTAGTGGATCATGTCAAAGAGTATTAGAAAACATATTTTGATGGTGATTTTAAAATATCGACTAAAATAATGCTTAATAATTCCAATCTTAATTGAGTAGGCCAGGTGGTTGTCTTTATCACACCAACACAAGACGTCCAATCATACTTTTTCCTATTTTATAAGGATTCACTGATGATGAGGAAAATTATTAGGCTCTCATTACTGGTCATCAGTTATTAGATGATATTTATTTCCCCCAAATGGATATGAAGGGAGAATCCAAGTTAGCCCTCAAATATATTAATGGTGACCGGAGGAGGGGAGTCCGTCGGGGGAGGCACGGTCGTCCGGGGAGGAGAGGTCGTCGGGAGGAGGGGAGTGTGTCGGGGGAGGAGGGGAGTACGTCGGCGTCGGGGGAGGCGCTGTCGTTTGGGGAGGGGGGAGGCGTAGTCGTCCGGGGAGAGGAGTGTGTCGGGGGAGGGGAGTGAGTCGGGGAGGGTTCTGTAGGAGGAGCCCGAGAGAATATTGGCCAAATCGCACATATAGCCACAGATGAATTTTCATCCATTGGTATAACCATTCTATAGACACTGAGAACAACACAAAACATACATTTCTTGGCACATATTATTTGCGAAATAGTTGGAAGGAATACAAGTTGAATATGTATAGAAGGTGTGCTGAAGGTTGATAGAAACAGAGGACACACATTTTGTTAGGAATAAAATTGAGAGAGGAGAAAAACAAGAAGTTACAATGGTAAATTTTTGTATTGAGAGAAAGCAGTACAAAGAGAGAGAGAGTTACAGTTTGGGGGAGAAGAGGAAGAAGTGGAAGAACTATTCGCCAAGTCCTTGCATAATCTATTGAAGGACCATTCGTCGAGTCCTTCCATAATCTGTTGAAGTCCAAAAAAGAATACCAGCAATAGACACCACTACTGGACACCCCTCCCCTAGACCACCACCCCTGGACCACCCCCCTGGACACCCCTCCCCCATGCTGGACACCCCTCCCCCCTGCCTGGACAGCCCCTCCCCCGGCTGGACACCCCTCCCCCTGCTGGACACCCCTTCCCCCTGCCCCCTGCCCCCCTGCCCCCTGACCCTGGACACCCCAGGACAGACCCCACCCCAGGACAGACCCCCCCCCCAGACCCTGGACACCCCTGTCAGTCCTGCCCCCCCCCCCCCCCAGACCCTGGACACCCCAGGACAGACCCCCCCAGAACCTGGACAGCCCCCCAGAGCATGGACACCCCCCAGAACCTACCCCCCCCCCAAACCCAAACCCCCCAAGACAGACCCCCCCCCCCCCCCCAGACCCTGGACGCCCCTGGACAGACCCCCCCCCACTGGACCCCCTAGACACCCCATGGACAGACCCCCCAGGAGAGCCCCCCAGACCCTGGACACCCTAGGACAGACCCCCCCACTGGACCCCCTAGACAACAGATGGATGTCATGGGCTATTGCTAAAAGACCGAATCCGGCTGTTGAAATCAGCAGTAAGAGAGAAGAGGTAAATGAAGAAAAATGAAAAAAATTTCCCAATATACTTAGGGAATTATATTCATGAGTAGGAAGAAGAACAGAAGAACGGTAGCTGAGAGTTCCTTCCCCAGATGTGGAGAATGATTTTTTTACATAGGATCTGTCTAATATTTAATGGAAGAAAGAGGGAGAGGAAATTAAGTACCTCATTACAAGTGGAAGCATTCAACAAATTCTCTTCCAATGGAATAAAATATTACAAAAAAAATCTATAAACCTTCTCTCTCCTCTTGTGGCTTCCAGGTGTCCAGGTGGTTAATAATTTGGTTGAGGTGAGGTTGTGGACTCATGGGGGAAAGCATGATGGAAACTAAGTTGGACTGGATTTTAAGTAGGCTGCTCTTGTTTTTTTGAAGTGGCAGGGCTGATTGGGTCTAAAATAAGTGAGTTGGAACATGAATTTAGATGTGGGATTCAAATGTTAAGTGGTCTGGTTTAATTGGTTAGAATTGGGTGAGGTTTGGAATGGTTTTAAAGTGGGATTCCTGGTGGAAAATTTGGGGTTGGTGGCTTAGAAGTTGAGAGGTGGGTAGGCCTGATTGGTGGTCATGTTGTGGATGGGTTACCTAGGTGGATTGAAAAATGGTGGGGGACTGGGAGGGAGTTCATAGTGGCTAAATTGAAGTGGGAGCTTGGAATTGTAGTAGGGCTTGAGTTTGGATTTTTTAGTGAGAGTGGAAATGGCCCTGGAATAGCTGGTTTGATTTTGGTGGGTTGGCCAAGGGATTTTTATAGTGCATCAAAAAATAGTCACTAGTAGGGCTTGGTTTGGTGTGAAATTCAGTCAAACGGTTGTGGGAACCATCACAACAGGCTGATCCGGTTCAGACGACATGTGCAGAGGATGAGGATGATCTGGTTCAGACAACATGTGAAGAGGATGAGGAAAAAGAAGAATTAACGAACAAATATTATGTGATACATGTACAATAAAATATTCCAGACAATTCCAAACCAATTTTTTCAGTTGAATTGAGCCTTTGTACCACCTGCTATGCACGTTTTGTGGAAAGATGGATGAGAGGCAGCGCTGAGAGGAGATATAGTTTAGGAATGAGTAAATACAAAAAATTATAGAGCTAACCATTCAATGTTTCTCTAAGGAGGAGTAACCGCCGCAGGGTGTCGTCCTGGAGCAGGGCCAAATCACGGCGTGACCGCGACATGACCGCGGCGTGACCGTCGTAGGGTGTCATCCTAGAGGAGTAACCGTCGCAGGGTGTCATCCTGGAGCAGGGCCAAATCACGGTGTGACCGCGACGTGATCGCGGCGTGACCGCGGCGTGACCACGGTGTGACCGTGGCGTGACCGATGCAGGGCGTCGTCCTGGAGGAGTAACCGCCGCAGGGTGACATCCTGGAGAAGGGACAAATCATGGCGTGACCGCGGCGTGACCGTGGCGTGACCGCGGCGTGACCGCGGCGTGACCGCCGCAAGGTGTTGTCCTGGAGGAGTAACCGCTGCAGGGTGTCGTCCTAGAGCAGGGCCAAATCACGGCATGACCGCGGCGTGACCGCGGCGTGACCGCGGCGTGACCGTGGCGTGACCGCCGTAGGGTGTCATCCTGGAGGAGTAACCGCTGCAGGGTGTCGTCCTGGAGCAGATCCAAATCACGGTGTGACCGCGGCGTGACCGCGGTGTGACCGCAGCGTGACCACCACAGGGTGTCGTCCTGGAGGAGTAACCACCGCAGGGCGTTGTCCTGGAGCAGGGCCAAATCACAGCGTGACCGCAGCATGACCGTGGCGTGACCGCGGCGTGACCGCGGCATGACCGCGGCGTGACCGCGGCGTGACCGCCGTAGGGTGTCGTCCTGGAATAGTAACTGCCGCATGGTGTCGTCCTGGAGCAGGGCCAAATCACGGCATGACCACGGCGTGACCCTTGCAGGGTGTCGTCCTGGAGGAGTAACCGCCGCAGGGTGTCGTCCTGGAGCAGGGCCAAATCACGGCGTGACCGCGGTGTGACCGCGGCGTGACCGCGGCGTGACTGCGGTGTGACTGCGGCGTGACCGCAGCGTGACCACAACGTGTTGGCCCGGTCCAGCGACATCTGCGGGGCAACATCTTCCACTTAGTTTCAAATAGGATGATATGGATGGCATGAGAGGATGTTTTCTCAGAAGATTTAAAGAAATGAATGCTAATCTATGATGGCTAGAGGATTGGATGACCCCTGATATACCTAATTCTGTGAGGTTTGGAGTTCTAGAAATGTGTAGTAATACCTAAAGGAATACCCCATGGGATCAGGAAAATCACAGGTTACATAATATGTAATCTGACATTACTGGTACTGTGGGACCCCTGGGCTGTGGAACTGGGCTTTTGGTTGGATTTAAATATCACATGCCATGTGACATGGTCACACAACATGGGATCCATCTTAAAAGTCTAACGGCACTTAAATATTGTCTTGGTTCAAACAATTGTTTTAATAAAAAGAGGGAAACCCCCTACAGGGATATAAAAAGGGTCAAGTACGATGTGTGTTTTATGACTAACGATGTAATCAAGTATAAGGAAAACATCAATGCAATAATGTTAAGCAAGGTATACCACTGTGAGTTTTCGCAGACAGCGCACCTCCGTTGGAGGGGTTTTATTACAAAACCAGGACTTATTTATCAAATGAAACAATTATCTAAACTAACACTTATTCAAGAATTTCAATTTAATATAAACATGAAAAGTTAAGAAGGCAACTAAATGCAATTTAAAACATTCTCAAATTTAATGGGCTAGGAGAGGGACCCTACCTCAACCTCGTAGCAACAAAAATGAAATTTTGTATAGAAACGATTAAATTACATAGAATAAAATCATGAGAATAAAATACCATATTCAAGATATACATTCCCAAGGGATATGGATTCCTATATAAAGAACCAAACTAGTAAGTCTGAATAGATGCTAGTAGCAGCCATGATTAAAAATAGCACAAGATAACACATAACATTCTAAGTGTAGGAAAACCAAATTTGATATATCAAATGAACAAAGTGTACCACTCTTCGCTTGTATGCATGGAATTGTTCCACTAAATCAACAATAACTTCTTGCTTGAGACCCTGCAGGAAAACACAAACATTACCAGTAGCTAAGGTAGAGATTTCCATTGAAAACACAAAAATCCTTTACATGTGAATAATTCATCGGTTTCAAATTCCAGAACTTTTTATCAGAAATGAAATCACACCTGCCCCCCAAGATTTTTTCTTGGGGCTGATGGAGTTTCCTTGGACTTGAGATTAGTACTTTTCAAGGAATCCTCTATTCGTTGGGAAATGGTAGAGAAATATCGTTCCCCACCGGTATACATCAACAAGATGAATTATGTTGACATCTCGTCATGGGGATTGTTGATGCACATGGAAAAAAATAGAATGCATGTTTCCAGAACAACAGAAATTTAAAAACAAAAAAATAACAAAAACAAAATGCAATAGAACAAACAAAAATAATAACTAATCAAAAACAGAATGCAAAAACAGAATGCAATAGAACAAACAAAATAATGAAAACAGAATGCATGTTTGGACACCCCCCTACCCCTGCAATGAAGGATTTTTTCAAGATGATGAAGAATTGCAAAGAGTTTATGTGAAAAGTGTTTGAAAATGTTGTTAAAAAGTGATCCATGCTTTGGAGAAATTGCATAAAGTATCCATGAATGTCAGTGATGCTCAGTTGGAAGTGAAGATTAATAAAATAAAAGAGTTTAACAACTCTTTATTTGAGAGATTCCAAATGTGAGGATCACCCCCCTTCCCCCCTACCACCCCCCTGTATAGCTTCCCTTGCACCCCCTGCACATCCCCCCTTGCACCCCCTGCACATCCCCCCTTGCACCCCCTGCACATCCCCCCTTGCACCCCCTGCACATCCCCCCTCCCCCCTAGACAACCCCCCTGGACACCCCCCCCCCCCTAGAAAACCCCCCTGGACACCCCTCCCTCCCCCTAGACACCCCCCATGGACCCCCCCCCCCCCCCCAGACACCCCTCCCCCCCCCCAGACCCCCTGATAAGTGAAGAATTGTACAGAAATTTTGCAAGCCATCCTCTATTAATACTTTGTTGAAAGATGCTCTGAAAGGGAAAAATATTAATACCAAACTCTATGTTATAAAAAAATACAAAGAAGGTTAAAAAGAGGTCACTTGGGGTAACAATTCTGCTACTAGTAAATCCTAGGAAGACATAGTAGAGGAATAAGAATCCTAAGGATGTGTTCATGCTGAAACTGGTATCGGATTATATTCTCTCTTTTTCTTTAAATCTGCAGTCTGAATCCCTCTTTTGGAGTTCATTACCTCTGAATTATTAAAAACAGTTGATATGGATGACAGACTTACAGCTGGATTTTCTCAGGCTGCTCTCTCTATGCAATTTCCAGAGCACACACCTTATCAACATATAAACATCAGTATAAAAGATTAATACCCTATAATGAAAGGATTACAAACCAGGGAATATTATTTTAGGTTGGGGATCCATCTCACTATAAAGAAAGTTTATTCTACCAACCATTCCAACAAGAGAGAGTTGAGAAGCTCCAATTAAAAAAGTGAAACTGAGAAATAACAGAAAGGGGGACTTTCCCCCATTCAGAAACAATGATGTGTATCCTCTTCTAGAATTTCCAGGGGCTAGCCAACCCTAGAACATTATGTTGCCTTAGGCTTCTTATGAGTAAACGGAAACCTGATTTCATTGGCATCTCTGAGATAAAATCTAATAACATCACTTCTCGTTCTTTTTTTCCCAAAATAGTAATTCTTTTCTATGTTCTGTGAAAGATATCACTAGTATTGAAATAATTTTCTTGGTTTTCCATCATAATGTTACTAATCCTTCCATTTTTTGAGTGGACAACCAAATTATCACTTGCACCTTCCTTAACAAGGGTCATATCTCTTTTTTTTAAATGGTTTATGCTTTCTACTGTTACATCAGTCGAAGAACTCATTGGAAACACATGAATGAGATTTCAAGAGTTATATTAGATCCCTTGGTTATAATGGGAGATTCCAATGCTATTTTACATGCAGATGACAAGATTGGACATGTTTCCAATGCTACCACAATGAGATATTTCAAAGCTTGTATTGAGGAATTAAAACTTATTGAAACCAATCTGATTGGTGCCAAATACACTTGGTATAGGAGGAATCTAAATGGAAGTAGGGCCTGTAGGGTTGACCGTGCCTTTGGTAATCACTCTCTTCATGGAAGTTGGAAAACCATCTCTTGTGTCACTCTAGTAAAGCACAATTCTGATCACCATCCAATTCTTACAACCTTCATTGTTAAGGGGGACAAGCTAAAAATTCCCTATATGTTTAATAATTCTTGGACCATCCAATTATTACAACCTTCAGATGCTTTCCCTGAAATTTGGAATTCACTCAACCACTCCATGATTACCTCCTTAGATATTATCCACCAAGGAAAAGAGTAAAATTAAGGATACACTGCAACCACATACTGAAGTGGTTGAACCCCTTACACATGAGGAAGGATTTTCTCAATAGGTAGAAGATTTGAAATAATTGTGAAGAATCAATGAATAACTTCTCTGAGGTAGCGTTCCTGCTGGATATATTCTATAAGAAGATCCTCAACTCGTACTCCCAAATTGAGCACCTTATCAAAGAGGGTTCTCTACCGCAACGAGAATTAACATGAAACATCCTATCAACATGGGGTACCAACAACAAACATACATGAATCAAGAAATAGAAAATAGAGAGTTCCCAACATTTTTTACACAACCAAAAAATGTCTAGGAGCATCATTACAGACCTCACCCTATAGGTTACACATGACATATACTAATAGGGTTGCCACATTTTACTCTACCTGCTGTTGCACCTATTCATGCTCTTTCTCAGCTAGAAATTCCTCAAGGGCTCATAAAAACTATTGATTCTCTAATGGATTGATTAGAATCCATAGAGGTATAGTGGGAATTGGTACAACTATAAAACAAGCCTTACCCTAAAGGGGGTGATCTGAATTTTCCCCACTAAATTTGGGAAACACTACATTTCCAATTTCCAATGGTTTAGGGGACCCAAATAAGAATTTGACCCATTTTGTGTCCCGTTGTGATTCCATGATGGGGACCCCTAAAAAATAAGTAGTGAAACCCAAGATCTTTATACAGAAATTATAGGGACCAAAATTTGTAGGGTACACCGGTTCATCGACTCAATCAATTACAGGGTGGGAAGATCTCTATTGGATGTTTCTGTTCCAATTCATCTTGATTCTATAGAAGAAAACCATACTAAATCTCTCAAACTACAAATGGTAGGATAATGAGAGGGTTTTATATTTCATTTCGTGGTGAAAGGAGTTGACATACTCCTTAAGCCAACATTTTCCTCAAGAATATTTTTTGTTCATCTGTATATAGAATCTTCATGATGATTTTCACATACCACTCACCCCTGTTAAATATATAGGAGTGTTTTGGGAT
The DNA here is from genome assembly GCA_963277665.1 of Viscum album. Taxonomy (NCBI): domain Eukaryota; kingdom Viridiplantae; phylum Streptophyta; class Magnoliopsida; order Santalales; family Viscaceae; genus Viscum; species Viscum album. The sequence goes on along the minus strand of OY728141.1, from coordinate 2,077,386,813 downwards.
CTTTCCACAATTTCATAAATAAGGGAAGAATTCATAGCATGAACCGAGTCTAAGTCCTATTTAATTCCCCCTGCTGGACACCCCTCCCCCCCCTGCTGGACATCCCCTCCCCCTGCCTGGACACCCCTCCCCCCTGTTGGACAGCCCCTCCCCCTGCCTGGACACCCCCCCACCCTGCTGGACACCCCTCCCCCCTGATGGACACCCCTCCCCCCTGTTGGACACCCCTCCCCCCCTTCTGGACACCCCTCCCCCTGCGGGACAGCCCCCCCTGCTAGACAGCCCCTCCCCCAGCCTGGACACCCCTCCCTCCCTGCTGGACAGCCCCTCCCCCTACCTGGACACCCCTCCCCCCTGCTGGATACCCCTCCCCCTACTGGATATCCCTCCCCCTGCTGAACATCCCTCCCCCCCTACTGGATATCCCTCCCCCCTGCTGGACAACCCTCCCCCCTGCTGGACAGCCCTCCCCCCCTGCGGGACAACCCTCCCCCCTGCGGGACAACCCTCCCCCCCTACCGGACAACCCCTCCCCCCGGACACCCCTCCCCCCTACCCCCTCCCCCCCTCCACCCTGCCCCCTGCACCCCTCCACCCTGCCCCCTTCCCCCCTCCACCCAGTCCCCTATCATACTTCAATACATCCTGAAGATATTATCAAAAACACTTCAAGACATAAAATGATTATTATCAACAAATATAACAAAAGACCAAAATATATGATTCAAGAACCACAAATCAAAGACCCCTCTCTACATACATGATGTAGTATGGTAAAAAGAAATAAATGAACTTACCAACATGTTACAATCATACAAAATGGTGCCTTAAGAGTACTTTGGGTGCATATTTCTTTTTCACCCTAAGCCTATATTTTACCTACAAGAAATAAAGAAAAAAGATCAAAATAAATCAGAAGTAATTATGTAGAGAATAAATAATTGATAAGAAATATATTTGTGTTTATGTGCCTGAAGACAAACATGTATCCTGCAAAAATAGTAGATGCAAGAACCACAAATCAAAGCATACTTGAGAGGAAAATGTTTTGTTTTGAAAAGTTACTATTAGAAATTAGAGCTTCAAAAATTTCATCACCAGTTGCAACCTATCTTAATAAAACTGTAAAAGGTTTATGGAAGAAAGAAGGTGATACAATCATATCGAGCACAACAATTGAGTACCGTAGAATTCAGCTCATAAAAAATATTTTAGAATTGCAACCATAAAACTATGATTAAATTTTTATTTTATGTTTGTAAAACTACATGTGAACAAAATAATATGTTAATATCACTCTAATCAAAACCAATAATTGAGAAGTGAAGTTCAAATAGATGCCCATTACCAAAAATGGATGTTCCCCCTTGCTTGTTGGTTGCATGCCAACGTTCCCACATTAGAACCAACACCAACCACCTCGTCCTATGGTAGAAATGATTAATTAGATATATGCATCAATTTGTAACAATAATGAATTTTTTTATCAAATTACAAACAAAGAATATAACTAATATATTAAAAACAAAAGAAATGAAGAACATAGAGTTCAAACAATCACACAAAATGCCTGAATGATACCCACTAGTTACTATATTATCAACTTCAACACATATTCATGGGTTTTAAAGTAGATGCATGTTAACATTTGAAGTTCAAAAACGATTTTTAGTAAAACATTAAAATAAGCATACACACCATAATTTCAATACACAAAGGTAGTAAAAAAGGAAGCAACAACCAACAGATTTAACAAGATGATTTCAGCATACAAAATTTATTAAAAGGCAACTTCCAACCATTTATTTCAACTAAAAAAGAAGAAGTGAATTTTCATGTTATGTAGAAAAATCACATAATTTAAACTATTACTCCCATGGTGTAGATTCTCTATTCATTTGAGATCATTGGAAAAAATTTCCCTTCTTTTCTTGTTGACTAAATACCTTTGATTTCCAAAATTTCATCTCCTATAAGTGTAAACATATACAATAATTTATAAAATTTAAAGTTAAAAATAGAACAAATTTGGTGCTTTAATTTAGAGATTTGGTAGTGTCTGTGGATCATGGTCAGTGCATCCTATAATAGAGATGAAATTGGATTCGATAGAGTAGATGATGGAATGTTTTCTACAATAATTAGAACTCATGGAAATGAAGATAGATGAAGCGCTACAGCCATCCGAGTAGTATCAAGTGTAGGAAAAATGCTTGAAGGGGCTATCAAATAGAAGAATCGAAGAATTATTATCAAGTAAGCACTGCGACAAATAGAAGAATCGAAGAACCCATCATTAACACACCAGTGCGATGAGGGCGCGGCGAGGAGGGCGTGGCGAGGAGGGCGCGGAGAGGAGGGCGCGGAGTGGAGGAGGCATCGGCGAGGAGGTGTCGGGGAGGAGGGTGTGGCGAGGAGGCAGCGGCGAGGAGGGCGTGGTGAGAAGGGCATGGCGAGGAGGAGGGCGCGGCGAGGAGGGCGCGACACGGAGGAGGAGTCGGCGAGGAGGCATTGGGGAGGAGGGCGTGGCCAGTAGGCATCGGCGAGGAGGGCGCGGCGAGGAGGAGGGTGCGGTGAGGAGGGCGCGGCGAGGAGGGCGCGACGCGGAGGAGGCGTCGGCGAGGAGGCTTCAGGGAGGAGGAGGGCGCGACGAGGAGGAGGAATCGCGAGGGGGGGAGAACTTGCCCGATAGGTTTGGAAAAAAATGGGGTTGTTGCATATAGCCACAGAAGAATATTTTAACGTGGCAGTATATAAGATATATCCACGGACCTATAGAACCATGGCTATAGGTCCGTGGCTACAGGTTAGATTTGTAGTAGTGAAAGTGTTACCTGTTAATCAAGTAACTCCTTTTGGTTTGTGCCAAATAGAATCCTTGGATTGCTTTCTACCCATAGAGAGGATTCGTGAAGTAAGGTATAGATGTTTGGACCTTTTCCCAAATTATGACATCATAATTATCATTAATTAATTAAAAATTAATCCTACGGATGGGATGATACTACGGGTTTTTAAAGTAAAAAGGTCCAAATGTTTTCTATAATTTTTATACCTAATTTCAAAGTTAAATTGATTCAAATGAACTTAATTTATTTAATTGAAAATAATATTATATAATTAAACTTTTCAAACTAATTAAAATATAATTTAACCTTATAAATTAATTATATGAAAAAGGAAGTTTTGAATTAAAAATCAATATTTTTTACTATTCATCCAAAAATGTTGTTTCTCAAAACACTCCCAAAAATTCACCATAAGATAATTTCGACCTTATAAATTCAAAAAATATTTAAATTTTATCAAATTAAATTCTTAAATGTTTCTAAATTTTTATTTATTATTTTTCACAGAAGGAAATTTAAAAGCAATTCATTTGAGAAAATATTATTTTTAAACATATATGGATTTTACCAAAAATTATATCATTCATTATCAATATGTTTTATTAACATAAAATCATTATAAAAAATAGTTGAAAAGTATTTATTACTATTCATATTATTATGTTTAACTTCTAGGTTACAATTATCTCATTTAAATAATTATAACAATAAAATGATTCTTCATAGAAACACGGTGATGCGTGTAATGTACCCAAGTCAGTATTGCATGTCGCTCAAGCCAATTCGGTTCCTTGTTAAATAAATGTTTGACTTAGTGATTTAATATAAAAACCCTATTTTTAGTGTTTCGTGAAATTATAATTTTCAAAATATTAAATTAATTTGGAAAAAATATTTCACAAAATCTTAGGGTGTTACATTATACCCCCTTAAAATGAATTTCTCCCTAGAAATTAATTTTGTTTGTCAAAGGTTTAATAGTATAAATTTTATTTCATTTCAACCCAAATCCAAAAAAAATATTTCTTAAACACTCTTTAAAAATGGATATTTGGAATAATAGCAGATTCCCAAAATAACATATAACTAGGTTTCTAAATTAGAGAACAGAGGTTTGAAGTAAAGATTGGACATGAAGGAAAAGTGTAAATATTTATAGAGAGTGATTGAGGTCATGAAATTCAAACAAGTGAATGATCAAAAAAAATTTGAGGGACTGAAAGTAATAAATCTATGATGATTTATACGGCCATCATTTCAACAAAATTAAGGTATTAGGACATGATTCTTTTTCATTTTCGTATACTTGAGTAATTGTTTTTTTGACCAAGAATATAAGGAAATATACTTGATATATTTCTATAAAAAAATTAATTCATTGGTTGTGCTTTTAACTATTTCTAATGCAGCCATTATTTCAAGAAATGGACGTCTAGAAATTAACATTGATGCCCAGATTACTACAATACACTTTTAGCTGATATTAGGACCCCTAAAAAATAAAAAGTATAAAAATCAATATGGTTAATACATAAATCTCTAAACATAAAAAGTAACACTATTTTTTTATCATAATTAATTATTCCTCAAAAATATTTATACCTTAACCAAGGCATTATGTTGGATGGTTGTAGATGTGAAACCCTTATCATCCTTTGGTCATGGGTTTAAGACCTGCGGCCATGTATGACTTTATTGGTTTTCACCGAACATAAATGATTTCCCTCTCTAAAACCACACTAATATCCTTTCTAAGATATTATGGAAATAGTTGAAATAAGTTAAATCACTAAATATCATTTTAGAAAATATTTTCAATATAATATCAATACATAAATACTTCTCCTGAAGTTTAACTTAAAAATTTCATGAATTTTTAACCATATAACCCCTCTGAAAGATGAAAATCCAATAATTAGAAATAAATTCATGATATAATCTTAACATTTATCCTCCATATATCACAAATTATCTCTTTGATGTCACATTCAAAAAATATGAATACCATCATGTTAAATTCTCTTGGAACATGGTAACAACCTAAATTACCATAAATCCTTTTAGAAAACATGCATGCTTCCTTATTCCAAAGATTATTGGGTATATTCCATAAATCCAAGAATTTATAAAATTCATCCATTATTACATTGAAAAACCTGTCCACAGATTCATATTTGGTTCTAAGTTCATTGATACTATCCAATTTTTTGGTCAGAGTGGATACTCAAGAGGGGGGTGAATTGAGTTCTAATTAAAATGTTTGTTAAAAACTATATAATTAATATCCCCCAATTAAAAACAGCTCAGTCAATTATGGCAGTAGAGATATAAATGTTTAATTCTCCAACAAGTTTATCTAGGGTTTATTAGTCCTCATTTGAATCAATGTAACAACTAATTCAACTTTTGAAACAGGTTTACTTAATTAAGCACATATACACACTAACCAAAACTAACAATCAGTGTGAATGTAAAAATTGTTTTCTGTCTTTGAAAAATATAAGTCGTGGATAAAATAAAATAGAGTAATTGAATATTAGAACAACAATGTAAACAAGAGGTTCAGTCTCAAGTCAAGCCCTAATCCTCTCCACTTGGTGATAACCTGCCACCAAGAAGTTTATATAAACTTGATACACAACCTATATCAGGCTTTACAACAATTTTTATAAACTATCCAGGTTTTACAACCTCTAACATAGTTCTATGATGGAAAACAAACAACCAAGCCACACAAGGCTTCTTTCACAGTTATGTGTGCTGAAAAAGAGTGTAGAGATTTTTGAGTGTGTATTTTCAGTATCCACCTGTTAAATCATAGAAGCCAGTGTGTATAAAAAACAGACACTGCTCAGAAATGTAAAATAAGAAACACATTAGAGCTAAAGAAATTAGTGTTTAGTTTAAAATTCTCTCTATTTGTTTGAAGATCAGCTCTGGACTTCTTGGAGTTTAGGAAATGAGGTTTTTTTTCTTCTCTACAAGTTGCCTCCCAGAAACAGATTGTCGCAACATTCATGTACTTAGTTTCCAGGTACTGAGATGTTCAACTTCTTAGTACAAGGGTTCCTTAAACCACATCAGCATAGCCTTGAATATGTTCTTAAAAAGGATCTTCATAAAGCTCTTGGATTTTTAGTATAACAATTGTTATTCTTCTTTTTCTATAGCGTTGTCGGATATGGTCTGGGTTTTTCAGCCTGCACATACTCTACACACCCTGATTTCTTTTAGCCCGGTCTCCCTTTTTAATCCCACAGAGCCAAAAAAAGGGAATGATAAAACCATGTGAGGTCTTCCTCATACCTCCTACGGTTTCCTGATATGTCTGCAAACAATATTAATTGATGTCAGATGCATTAAATTCATCAAATTTGACCGTTATGATAATATTAAGAGAAATTGATAAAGTATAGAATATGTTATCAGTAGACTGGAAACAGTATCCTGTCAATCAGTAGCATCTTCAACAGCAAGCTTAATCAGAAGTAGACTTCCAAAAGTAGGTTTATCCAGCTGCAGACTTCACCAACAGTAGCATTGTCCAGCGGTAGGCTTCACCAATGGTAGACTTGTCCAGCGGTATCCTTCACCAATGGTAGACTTGTCCAGTGGTAGACTTCACCATCGGACTCTCCCGCGGTAGAAAACTTAGCAGTAGACAACAAGAAATAAGTCTGATAGTGGAATTATAACAGAAACTCTTCGTAACAGCAACCTTGTAACAACAGTGACCTATCACATTGACTCATCGTCTGTGTGCTACGGTATGTACTCCAAATGTAGGATTTACAATAGTGACCTTGTACTGGTGACTTCCAACAATATCTCTATAACTGTAGCTCTTATAACGGTAACCTTCATCAGTAAGGTATTCAATAGTGAACTTTTCACAATTGAATTCTAGCGGTAAGGTTCAGTTGTAGGTTTTTCAATGGTGATCGTGATAGTGGCCTTAAATAGTGACCTCTTACCAGTAACCTTCAACAATGACCTTTAACTTAGAGACTTTTTATACTGTAAAATTATTTTAGAAAATCCATGAGATTAAAATAGATTGAAATATATTTTCAAAGAACTAATCCATTATATAATTAAACATGATTTTGGATTATCAAAATAGGTGAGTCCAACAATCTCCCCATTTTTGATAATCACAAATTATGCCATTAAACATTAGAATACTAATAAGATTATCAGAGATCATGAAAATTAAATGTAAGTTAATAAAATAAATAGGTGTTACATAGAATCCTATCACACATCTATCACACATGTAGTAGCATAGATTAATGTGATATGGATATTGAATTAATTTTTTTGTATTTTCTCCCCATTTTTTATTAGAAAAAAGAAATACAATAAGAGACAAAAGAGAATATTTATATTAATGAAATATCATTACATGGTTAAAAGAAATTTATAAAAGCTCTATCAAAAGATACAAAAACACTCAATCCACATCAGAAATAGGTAAGGACTCCTTCCCCTTGAATAGGATGAGGGAGGGTCTGGAGGTGGAGGTTTGGGTGTTGGAATAACAGCAAGGATGGTAGGAGGAGCTGCAACAGAAGCATCAGTATCTCTGTAGTGAGTGACTTCTGAGTAATCATTGGAGTCAAGCATCTGATGGCTTGAGTAGGAGACAACACTGGAGCAGCACTAGTCGAGGCTGAGGTAGTGGAGGCAGAAGGTAAGGTAGGAGAAACAATAATTGGAGTGTAGTCCACATGAATGAAAGGGAGGAGAAGGTTTCTGAAATCCATGATAATGCTAGTACCTTTTTTCGTAGATAAGATGAATTCATCCTTATTCTCCATGAAGTTTTCCAAAGCATGGGTCAACCGACCTAACCTGCTAACCTGGTCCTTAAAGGCTCTGGTAACTGGAGGTATTCTAAGGTTTTCTAACAAAATATTAAAGTGACCATCCATTTGATGCTTGGTATAAACCCTTTTGTAATAAAAGTAAACTTGATCCTTGATGGCCTTCTAATCATGATAATTTCCCACAAGGGTATGAATTTACCTAGTAATAGAAATGACCTCAAAGTCTGAGGTACTACCACTAGAGATCTTTTCATCTTCTTCTCTAACAATGGATCTGAAATATTAAATATCAACTTGAGGAGAGGCTGGATCAGAAGTAGATGCACTTAGAGGTTCCAGAGATAAATCTATTGTCTCATTAATGGATTTAGTCAAGCCACTGATCAGTCATGTCACATCATCATCTTGACCATTCACATGTGTTTCCATAGACTTCTTAAAATCCTCAAACACAGTTACCAACTACAGAACCAAACTCTTGATATATATGAGATCTCTATCCACCTGAACCAGTGAAGCCATATATATAAGGCCCTAGCCTTAAACCTTACTTAATCTTGAGTTATTACAAGATTACACATTGAGGATCTTTTCAGGTTTAGAGTTTTAGATAATTAGATCATAAAACATGCATTACATTCCACATTTAAACAAAGTGGTTAAATAAAATATAGTATTCATTTTTCCCATCAACGGAAAAATATTTAAAATAAAACATGGATTATTTATTGACACTTCTTTGACACTATCATCATATCATGTAACATTCCCTTGACCTATGAAAAACATTTCAAAAACATGGGATGAGCATAAAAAGCTCAGTAAGGGTTATTAAAAGTATGGAATGGAAACATGAGTACATATATACATAAGAATGAAATCATAATTTACCCATAAAACATATTCACTTTAACATACCTCATAAAATCATGAATAAATTATAGAAATCATAAGACATAAAGGTAACTTGAGGCATTCATAACATTCTTACGTAGGGAGTAACCCTCTTGGTTACGTTTAGAATACCCATCACAGTATATTACATAAAGAGGAATATAAAATAACATCCCCCAACATAACAAATAGAAGCTTTAAAGAAGTGACATAAAGGGGAGTACTTAAAAATAAATAGAGAGGTTGGCTCTCTTACGAAAATTCGGTAGCCTAATGGCACCACTCAAAACTTCTAAAATGGATTGATGAGAGAAAATAGGATCTATAATTATATGAACATAAAGATTACAGTTTTATTAATATAAAATAACATCCCAATCATAAGAAATATGATCTTAAAAGGAATGACATAAAAGAGTGTACTTAAAAAAGAAAGAGAGGGGTAGGATCCCTGACCTCGGGTCTGACTTGACTCGATCGTTCTTTAACGTCCTGAATAATAAAGTTGAGTTAATTTCTACTTTCTTAAGAACCTTTTTCAAGTTCATTATTCCTATTATATCACTTATTTCCATGATATAAACATTATGTAATCATTTATGTTAATAATTTTTGTTTTGTCGATATTTGGTTCTTAAGTCGAAAGTGGTTTCTTACAATTACATGTTGTTCATGTGGTAAAAGGTTCATTATATCTAGAATGATATTAATGATTTGGATATCATATAAATCATATATATCCATAATATACATGTATTTATAATATTACATAATCATTTATAGGTAAGAAATGAAATGCACCGTTCATGGAGATGGTAAGTCATACGTACGCATGAACACTACTTTCATTTCTATATCATATTAATGAAATTAAAACTAAATGATAGGTATTTATATTTTAATTCCTGAATTATATTAATAATTTATATGTAACATAAATCATATATAATAACTTAAAATCCATCCTTTATACATCCCACATATGGAATTAACGAATCAAATCACTTTGAGGGGCGGTAGTTCGCACTTCCTAAAATGAAATTATCGTGTTTACCCACAATGGAAACCATAATGGTATGCCACAAAAGAAAAATACAGAAGCTTAAGTAAAACATAAACATATTATATATCATATATAAATATAGTTACATCATAATGTCCACCTTTGAAGGTGTTATATGAGTGTTGAACAATCATCGTTTCGTGAGGCAGAAATTCACCATCCACAGAAAGAGTATGTTCTTTAACCATTAGATGTAGGTGTGTGTAAGTGTAGCTCAAATGATTCTTATAACAACATCCTAGTATATTGAATATACTGTAGTTGTTACAAAAGAAATGAATAAAAAGAGTTTAGAGGTTTTTAGAAACAAAATAAAACAAAAGAACACAAGTGAAGACATTACCTTAAAATCGGGTAACTCTTTTTAATTTGAGCTCAAAGGCTTCCTTTGGAATCATTCTGCCCAAAGTGTGGATTCTAGGAGTAAGATAGGGATTTGGAGAGACAAAATGGTCAGATTTTGGATGAACCAAAGGCTGGAGAGGTGTGGGTAAGGTGATAGTGTTGGGGGCCTTTTATAAGAGGAGAGGAGGGGCACTCTTGGAAAGTAAAGAAATGCTTCTTTATTCTAAAATGAGTTTCGGATTTAAAAGGTCCCACAGTGATATAATTCAAGGATACGGTGATAAGGGTTCGAAATATACCCATCCAATAGGTTTTTGACAAGTTTAGGTCTTAGATTTTACATTATATTTTCATTTTATTTAAATCGTTAAATAATGAGGTAATCGTTGCATCATCATGATGTCATAAATAATTTTATATATAATGTCTAAAAATTATAAAAAAAATACTATGATGTAGTAAATCTTTTTATCTTTCCAATTAATATTTATAGTCAAAAATATGACTTGTATAACCCCATGTAAAAATTGTTTTAGTAAAACAACACATGTTTGTGGCATTTTAATTTTATCATTAAATAAAAAGATATTAATGTCATTTTCCTACCAAAGTGGCTCCATGGGGTCCCCAAGTTGACCCGTGGATTGTCTTGGTCGTCCATGACTCATAAAATAAGGGTAGGACATGTTTTTAGGTCATTTCATATTATTAAAACATTATTTTTACCTTAAACTACACTAATTGCCTCTAATCGCGATTAAAAACTTAAAAGTTACTATTCAACAAAAAATTATTTTAATTCCATTGAACAAAATTTTACGTCTTAATGACACCCATGTATGTCTGATTTTTGAAATTCAAAACACAGATGTGGTAAAATTTCATTTAAAAGGAAAACCAGTTTTTATAAGTACCACTTTGTGGTTTCACTATTCATCAAAAATTGAAGTTTTTCAGAAAAATTCCAAAACATCACCCTAAGCTATATTTGATATTCCGAATTCAAAAATGAAGTCTATTTTAAAAAATTCAAAACCTATAAGTTGTATTACTTAATTTAATAATTAATTCCCACTGACAGAGCAAATAGCGTGTTTTTATGAAACAATAAGTATCAAAAGATTGACACTAGTTTAAGTCCGATTTCAAAGTGAAATTAATTCCAATGTCCACAATTAGATTAAATGGTAAAAATATATTATAATTTAACTTTAAAACCAATTCAAAATATAATCTAATAATATAAATAAATTATATTAAAAAGAGGATTTGAATTAAAATACAACATTTTTCATTATTCATTAAAAAATGAACTTTTTCGGAAAAATACCAAAAATGTACACAAAGTAAATTTTGATGTCCCAATTCTAAAGAAGAATTGTATGTTGTCAAATATAACACATAAAATTTTCAAAAAGTGTATTTAAATAGGTTCTCCATCAAAAGGTGGTTAATCGACCTTTTAAAGAATATTAGAATGTTTACGCTTAAAATTGGATTCATTCGCATTTTTAATCCTTTAACATTTATTGTAAAAAGTAAAAATATTTTACAAACATACATAATCATTTTTTAGTTAGTTCTATTCTTTGCCGCCATTACAATGGCTAGGCATTAACTACCATTTAAAATAATATTATTTTATTATTAGAGTGCAACGTAAGATTTCAAAGGAACTCGTTGTCGCGTATTGGGTACGCCATTGAGCATAGAGTTCCCTTTAAAATAATATTAATATTTTTTTTCACAAATAGGGATAAATATAAAAATGTCATATTCTTTATTTACCTGGGGTGTTACATCCTTCCCCCCTTTTTGGAATTGCGTCCTCTCAATTTCAAAATTAGGCTTGAAAACTCCATTAAAAGTCTCACATTGGAAAAAGAGTAAATTAAACTATCACTTTAAAAGAAAGAAAGAAAGGGAAGTACAAAGGTCACCCAATTTAACCCATACTAGGATTCCATGTATGAAAATATGGACATGGAGGAAAAAACAAAGGGTCATGTTCTGATGGAGAGTGATAGTAAACATGTCTAGTAGAAAGTTAACCATAAGAAAATCACAAACTTGTGATGGGTTAAACGGTATTCGATTCCCCAGTAGAAAAAGTTAATAGACAACTTTTTTTAAGTTAATTTTTATTGAGGAATTTATTCATAAGGAAACATAATTACTTATCATGTTGACTTTCAACTTTTATTATATTTCTTACACAGACTCATATTTTCTTCAAAAGATGAGTATTTAGGAAGACTTGTTCACTATAATCAACTTCTAGAGAATCACCTAATCTACAAAAGAGAACTATACACTTCCCATTTCTTTAGACATTAACCAAAACCAAAACCAAAATGGTTAGTACAAGATCAGATAATTCAGAAAAGGATAACCCTTTATAAAAAGATAATCTATTCTTAATCTCCAAAATTTGTCCAACAAAACCCAAAGTTCAACGAGGACCATTCAATAAAAAATTTGTCCATCAAATTCATCAAAGTAAACCTAACTAAGATTGAAACCCAAATATTTTAAGGACTTAGTCACATAGTCTTCCAAGGTACAAATTAACTTTTACCTCCAAATAACATCAGTTGCTATTAAATTCTCATATTGAAAAGTAATTAACCTAATCACATATCCTCGATGATAGGTTAACCATTTCCATAGAAAACCCAAAATAAACATACTCTTTATTCCTAAAATAATCTAACTAAAAAGAATTAGTCAAACTAACCAAGGACTTCACGTATTCCAGTGGTAGGTGATAAATACCAGTCTCACTTTGTTTGTGGGTTCGATTCCCGCAGCTTTGTCCGACGCGATGGGTTGTCACACGGTCTCCATGTTGTCCTTTTTGCAAAACTATATAATTCATAAAACATTCCCCAAAACGAGATAAAATCTTCAAAAATAATCATAACATATTTTAACCTCAAGTTTATCTCATGACTTTAATTTTCCATCATAACAAATAATAACCCATAATTACCTCAAAAGTAAGGATCGTATAAACTCTAATGGTTACCTTTATAATTATTACCTAAACTTCCACATCGATTGGTCATCTTGTACATGATGCATTACAGATCATACCAAGGTTCAAGTGGCTGATCATGACTCATTTATAGTTGGTTTAGAACAACCACGAGTTTCCTCATTGAATCCCCCATTTTATCTAGTATCTTAATCAGAGAACCACCACATTTTCCTTCAAACCTGTTATCTCTTTGGTGCCTGCTAGATCCATCCATTCACTAAAAACAGAAATGTCAGTGTGAGTATATCAACAAAATCATCATTTTCTAATGAGAAAGGTAAACACTAAGATATAATTACTCATTCACTTTATCTAAAACTAGGACTCTTTCTGAAATCCTAACCAGTATGGTAATGTCACTTATTCTTAGAGAATACCCTAACCTCTAAAGTTATCTAAACTGACCTTTGATACCAACTATAAGGCCCCAGCCTTAAACCTTACTTAATCTTGAGTTATTACAAGATTAAACATTGAGGATCTTTTCAGGTTTAGAGTTTTAGAGAATTAGATCATAAAACTTTCATTACATTCCACATTTAAAAAAAGTGGTTACATAAAATATATTATTCATTTTTCCCATCAATGGAAACATATTTAAAATAAAACATGGATTCTTTCTTGACACTTCCTTGACACTATCATCATATCATGTACCATTCCCTTGACCAGTGAAAAACATTTCAAAAACTTGGGATGAGCATAAAAAGCTCAGTAAGGGTTATAAAAATTATGGAATGGAAACATGAGTACATATATACATAAGAATAAAACCATACTTTACCCATAAAACATATTCACTTTAACATACCTCATAAAAACATGAATAAATTATAGGAATCATAAGACATAAAGGTAACTTGAGGCATTCATACCATTCTTATGTAGGGAGTAACCCTCTTGGTTACGTTTGGAATACCCATCACAGTATATTCGCTAAATCTCTTTAGATAAACCTTAATGCTTAACTCCTTCGCGTTACCCAATGCATTGGAAAGCTATATCGGGCTCACTCGCCCTTAGTTTATCACAGAACCACCCGTCTTCATAACAATTCCCAAGAACCATAACATAATCATAGCACATAACTTAAGCATAAAGGGAAGATAACATTCCCACATTTCAATAACAATATAACATTTTAAGATATTGAAATAATGAATCCATTCTAAAAACCATTTAAAACATTTAATAAACATATTTTTGAATCAAAGTGTCCCATAACACTTTGAAGCTTTTAACGTTTTAAACCATTAATATCCATATAAATAAATCCTTAAAACCATTTTCAAAACATGGATATTAATGAGAAATGTTTATAATATTAAATCATTAAAACATTTAAGATGATATTTTAGTTAAAGGGTTTTTAACAAAATGAGAGACACTTGAATACAATAATTGAGGAATAAAATTTAATAAAAACAATATAATATCATGAGAATAAAGGGATTCATGATATAATATTCCAAATGATAGTATATACATCATATCAGAGTGAATTGGTGCATAACAACAATCAAGTCTCAATGGAAATGTAAATTGAGATGAAATCCATTATAAAGATGGTATCCTTAAATTAAAGATAAATCAATATCATAATTATGTGCGACAAATATAAATACACCCTATATAAGTGGATATTAAGTGTAAAATAATCAAAGGTCATTCACACATATTCAAAGGATGACATATTCAATAACTATATGTTGAACCCAAAGAAATCGAAATTGGGTTAAGAAGTTCTCTTGACAGCCTAACAGCGTCACATAAAAATGAGTTGATGAGAGATAAAAAGGGTATCTCATCACTTGGGTATAAAATTTACATCAATAAGGATATAGAAGAACATATCCCAACATAAGAATATGTAATTTAAAAGACATAACAAAATAATCCTTTTTAAAAAGAGGAGTGTGAAAGGTTCCCTTACCGACTTGGGTAACTTTCGAAACGTACACCCCATTGAAGAAGGGTCATACAATGAATATGTAAATACCCATAAATGAAATTATATTACACAAGGATTATAATAATGGGAAGTACATACACCACTCAAAGGAAATTGTGGCAAATGTAGCATAAATCTCATGGGAATAAAAGTGAGATGAAAAATCCCTTACGAAAACTCAGCAGCCTAACAGCGCCACTTAAAACTTCAAAAAATGGATTGATGAGATAAAATATGATCTCTAATCATATTAAAATAAAATTTACAGAAATAAGAATATAAAATAACATCCCCCAACATAACAAAGAGTAGCTTTAAATAAGTGACATAAAGGGGAGTACTTAAAAAGAAAGAGAGAGGTTGGATCTCTTACGAAAATTCGGCAGCCTAACGGCGCCACTCAAAACTTCCAAAATGGATTGATGAGAGAAAAAAGGATCTCTCATCATATGAAAATAAAAATTATAGTAAGATTAATATAAAATAATATCCCAATAATGAGAAATATGATCTTAAAAGGAATGACATAATAGAGTGTACTTAAAAAAGAAAGAGAGTGGTAGGATCCCTTACCTCGGGTCCGACTTGACTCGATCGTTCTTTAACGTCCTGAATAACAAACTTGAGTTAATTTCTACTTTCTTAAGAAACTTTTTCAAGTTTGTTATTCCTTTTATATCACTTATTTCCATGTTATAAACATTATGTAATAATTTATGTTAACAATGTTTGTTTTGTCGATATTTGGTTCTTAAGTCGAAAGTGGACTTCTTACAATTACATGTTGTTCGTGTGGTCAAAGGTTCATTATATCCATAATTATATTCATGATTTGGATATTATATATATCATATATATCCAGAATATACATGTATTTATAATATTACATAATCATTTAGAGGTAAGAAATGAAATGCACCATTCATGGAGACGGTAAGCCGTACGTATGCATGAACGCTACTTTCATTTCTATGTCATATTAATGGAATTAAAACTAAGTGATAGGTATTTATATTTTAATTACATATTTATATTCATAATTTATATGCAACATACATCATATATAATAACTTTAAATCCATCCTTTATACATCTCACATATGGCATTAACGAATCAAATCACTTTGAGGGGGCGGTAGTCCGCACTTCCTAAAATGAAATTATCGTGTTTACCCACAATGGAAACCATAACGGTATTCCACAAAAGAAAAATAAAAAAGATTAAGTAATACATAAACATATTATATATCATATATAAATATATTGACATCTTAATGGCCACCTTTGAAGGTGTTATATGAGTGTTGAACAATCATCATTTCGTGAGGCAGAAATTCGCCATCCACAGAAACAGTATGTTCTTTAACCATTAGATGTAGGTGTGTGTAATTTTAGCTAGAATTATTCTTATAACAACATCCTAGTATATTGAAGATACTGTATTTGTTACAAAAGAAATTAATAAAAAGAGTTTAGGGGGTTGGAGAAGCAATATAAAACAAAAGAACACAAGTGAAGACATTACCTTAAAATCAGGTAACTCTTTTTGATTTGAGCTCAAAGGCTTCCTTTGGAAGACTTATTCCCAAAGTGAGGCTTCTAAGAGTAATAGAGGGATGTTGAGAGACAAAATGGGCAGAGATTGGCCGAACCAAAAGCTTGAGAGGTGTGGGTAAGGTGATAGTGGTGGGGGCCTTTTATAAGAGGAGAGGAGGGGCACTCTTGGAAAGTAAAGAAATGTTACTTTATTTTAAAATGAGTTTAGGATTTAAAAGGTCCCACATTGATATAATTCGATGATAAGGTGATAAGGTTTTTAAATATACCCATACAATAGGTTTTTGACAAGTGTAGGTCTTATATTTTACATTATCTTGTCATTTTATTTAAATCGTTAAATAATGAGGTAATCGTTGCATCATCATGATGTCATAAATAATTTAATTTATTTAATGTCTAAAAATTATAAAAAAACTAATATGATGTAGGAAATATTTTTAGCTTTCCAATTAATATTTTTAGTCAAAAATATGACTTGTATAACCCCATTTAAAAATTGTTTTAGTAAAACAACACATGTTTGTGACATTTTAATTTTATCATTAAATAAAAAGATATTAATGTCATTTTCCTACCAAAGTGGCTCCATGGGGTTCCCAAGTTGACCCATGGATTGTCTTGGTCGGCCATGACTCATCAAATAAGGGTAAGACATGTGTCTAGGTCATTTCATATTATTAAAACATTATTTTTTACCTTAAACTACACTAATTACCTCTAATCGCGATTAAAAACTTAAAAGTTACTATTCACAAAAAAATTATTTTAATTCCATTGAACCACATTTTACTTCTTAATTACAACCATGTATGTCTTATTTTTTGAATTCAAAACACAGAGGTGGTAAAATTTCATTTAAACGGAAAACCAGTTTTTATAAGTACCACTTAGTGGTTTGACTATTCATCAAAAATTGAAGTTTTTCAGAAAAATACCAAAACTTCACCCTAAGCTATATTTGATATTCCAAATTAAAAAATTAAGTCTATTTTACAAAATTAAAAAAATATAAGTTTCATTAATTAATTTAATAATTAATTCCCGCTGACAGAGAAAATAGCTTGTTTTTATAAAAACAATAAGTATCAAAAGATTGACACTAGTTTAAGTCCAATTTCAAAGTGAAATTAATTCAAATGTCCACAATTGGATTAAATGGTAAAAATATATTCTAATTTAACTTTAAAATCAATTCAAAATATAATCTAATCATATAAATAAATAAGTTTAAAAAGATTTTTTGAATTAAAATACAACATTTTTCACTATTCGTTAAAAAATGAACTTTATCAGAAAAATACCAAAAATTTACACAAAGTAAATTTTGATGTCCCGATTCTAAAGAAGAATTTTATGTTGTCAAATATAACACATAAAATTGTCAAAAAGTGGATTTAAAAGAGGTTCTCCATCAAAAGGCGGTTAATCGACCTTTGAAAAAATATTAGAATGTTTACGCTTAAAATTTGATTCATTCGCATTTTTAATCCTCTAAAATTTATTGTAAAAAGTAAAAAAATTTGACAAACATACATAATCATTTTTTAGTTAGTTCTGTTCTTTCCCTCCATTAAAATGGATAGTAGTTAACTACCATTTAATATAATATTATTTTATTATTAGAGTGCAATGTAAGATTTCAAAGGAACTCGTTGTCGAGTATTGGGTACGCCATCGACCATAGTGTTCCCTTTAAGTTAATATTAATATTTTTTCACAAATAGGGATAAATATAAAATTTTCATATTCTTTATTTACCTGGGGTGTTACAATATAGGAGTCCAAAATTACAATTTATTGTTTCACATTTTCCACAGACTATGTCAGCTCACTCATTTGACTCAGACACTGCATTACTTCCTGAAACGGATTAGACTAAATACTAGAGTGTCTTTTGGATAACTCAGATGTTGAATGCTCCTGAACTAGAGTAACAACCTTGTCTATCTCAGAGGACCTATCCTTAGAAATTTTATTCAAGTCAGATTTAAAAGATTCAAGGTCTTCCTCACTGACATATTTTTGATGGAAATAGGTTTCCAGAGGTATGAAAATGAAGTTTCGCAATGAAGGTCTTATGGTGAGAAATTCATCTTTTGAGTCATCATAGTCTAGACCCAACACCAGAAACCCAAGGTCCTCTTCCTAGCCCTCAATGTCATAGACAACAGATACTGATCCTTGGAAAAAATGTGGCTCCCCTTCCCGTAGAGATACCTCATGGACAACAATATTAGCCTCTTCCAGTGTTTCCCCCTCAGCTGCAGATCCTGATTGATCAGCTGACTCATTAGAAGATCGAGTCACTACTTCTACTGAGTCATCCACAATTTCTATTTCATCAGAAGCAGACACAGCCTCTTCTTCTTGATCACTTACTGCCCTTTCTGTAATACCTATCAAAGTACATAGACTGAGATCCTCTCCTTCACTATCATCAGTGCGTATCCCATATTCCTCATGGTCAGAATGACCAGAGTCAGAAGATTCTACCTCTTCTGAGGTATCTCTAACAGTAATAAGATCCTCATCAAAAGTTTTTTAACTATTTTCTTCATCATCATTGTCCCTTATGACATATTCTATCCTCAGTAACTCTTTTGGAGTATTGGCCTCTCCAAAATTTACCATTCTAACTAGAGGATTGGCTGGTAGATCAGGATCTCTCCTATCATCTATAAGAGTACCCTCTTTTTCAAGTTCCAAAACCTCTTTTAATTCTTCATCAGAATACTCATGATTGTCCTCATTAGGATTTAGAACTAGATCCCTCTTATCCATTAGCAAAGAAATATTATTTACAGGGTAAAATTTCTCATAAATCATCCCTTTATCATTTACCCATTATCTTCTCCAAGGATTCCAGCTGATCTTTATGAACTTGCAGATTATTTTGGTGACACAAAAATTATTCTTGTCTAAAATTATTTCATCTTTATCTCCAGCAATTCCCTTAACCTTAAACATCACATATATCAGTTTGGCATGAAATACAGAATTTTATTTAGAACTTTGATTAGTCATGTCTTCAAACTAAGCCATCAGCAACCTACACAGGTTGATCTTATATCCATGATTCTGCAAATACAATGTGAATATGTCTTCAAACATTAACACAGTGAAGTCCCCTCTCCTGGGACTTATCACATGTTAGAGAAACTTGAACAGAAGTCTATCCTCTCCATTCATTTTAGTTGCAATAATCTTTCTTGAGGTCCCATTTCCTGTCAAATATTCCAATGCTTTCTTATACCCAAAATTATCACTATCTGGAGGAATCACTCCAGAGTAGTAGTCACGTATACCCTAATTAGGTACTCTTAGACATTCAGTCCATTCAGTGGATGAAAATCTTACCTCAGCTCTATTTACTATTGACACCAGTCGGTTCTCATCATCTGACTTCTCGAATTTCAGATAATCATTAAATTATTTGACTAGCCTTGGGTAATATGGCCCATTATTGTTTGCAAAGCACTCCACCCAGCCTTTAGTCTCTAGTTCCTCCAGCACTAAGGATTTTATCCAGAGAAACCAATCTTCACTTAACTTCTTTTCAGCCACTATCGTTCTCTTTTACATATACGTGTTAATAGGTTCTGTTGATATATAGCTACGACCACTAGACTCGGCTTGGGGCCTCTTAGGCCTTGGTGCATCTCCATCATCATTCGAAGGTCGCATAACTCTTTCCATTGAGGTTCGAAGTAGTTTGAGGGTTCAACAAAAAGTTAGGGTTTAAGGATTTTGAGAGTAGGGGTTCAAGAGTGAGGAAGAGAGTGGATCGAAATGTGTTTGTTATCTAATTTTATCATTTATGGATCGAAACAAAAACAAATCAAAAAAATAATACCAATAAAACCTTCCATATTCTCACATAAAATACGAAGTGATGGTAAAGTCCAACAGTGAGGTACCCAACAGTGAGGTTATAACGATGAGGTCCTAACAATGAGGTTCTAACAGTCAGGTGTAATGGTGAGGTGTAATAGTGAGGTGTGACATTTAGCTCAAACAATGAGGTGTAACAGTGCGGTCTAACATTGAGGTGTAACAGTGAGGTCTAATAGTGAGGTCTAATAGTGAGGTCTAACAGTGAGGTGTAACAGTGAGGTATAATAGTGAGGTATAACACTGAGGTGTAATAGTGAGGTCGAACAGTGAGATGTAACAGTGAGGTCCATTAGTGAGGTGTAACAGTGAGGTCCAACAGTGAGGTGTAATAGTGAGGTCTAATGGTGAGGTGTAACAGTGAGGTCTCCTATACTGAAATTAATCATCCCTGACTCATGGTTGATTTAGTTTAACCTCTCAGAATTCAAGGGCTTTATAAATATATCATCCAATTTATGTTTAGTTCTAATGAATTCAAGAGTGATATCACCTTTATTATATTGATCTCTCAAAAATTGATGTCTCACATCAATATTCTTTGTCCTAGAATAAGATAATGGATTTTTAGAAATATTAATAGCACTTGTATTATCACAATTTATTGAGACATGTTTTAATTGATATCCATAGTTTAGTAAACTATGTTTCATCCATAGAATATGAGCACAACAACTACCAGCAGCTATATATTCATCTTTGGCAGTAGATAATGGAACATAATTCTGTTTCATACTACACCATGATACTAGTGACTTGCCTAAAAAGTGACATGTTCCAGAGTTACTTTTTCTATCTAACTTGGAACCAGAAAAGTCAATATCAGAATAACTTATTAGACCAAATGATTGTCTTCTTGGATAAAATATTATTAAGTTGGGAGTATATTTAAAATATTTTAAAATACTTTTAACAGTAGATAAATGAGATTCTTTTGGATTAGCTTGAAAGCGATCACACATACATACACCGAACATAATGTCAGGTCTACTAGTATTACGGTAGAGTAGAATCCCTATCATACCTCTGTAGTTGGTTTGATACACTGGTTTTCCAGCTTCATCTGCATCCAACTTACAGGTGGAACTCATAGGTGTATCACTACCTTTACTACCATCCAAGGGAAAACGTTTTAAAAGATCCTTAACATATTTACATTGATTTAAAACAATACCATCTTTATTTTGAGAAAACTGAAATCCAAAGAAAAAAATTTAAGTTCTCCCATTAAACTCATTTCAAATTCATTTTGCATTATTTTTGAGAAATTAGTGCATAAAAAAATTTAGAATATCCAAAAATGATGTCATCTACATAAATTTTTACAATCAAAACATCTTAGGAAATTCTTTTAATGAATAGAGTAGGATCATCTATTCCTTTGGTAAAACCTTTTGAAATAAGAAAAGACTTGAGCCTATCATACCAAGAACTTGGAGCTTTCTTAAAACCATATAAAGCTTTAGAAAGCTTAAAAACATGATTTGAAAAATGGGGATTTGTACAACCAGGGGGTTGTTCAAAAAACACATCCTCAACTATATACCCATTTAGAAAATCACTTTTAACATCAATTTGATAAAGATTAAAATTCAGATGAGCTACATAAGAAAGTAGTATCTTAATGTCCTCTAACCTAGCTATAGGATAAAAGGTCTCCTCATATTCTATTCGATCCTCTTGACTATACCCTTGTGTAACTAACCTAGCTTTTTTTCTAACTATATTTCTAGACTCATCAACTTTGTTCCTAAATACCCCTTTAGTGCCTATTGTAAAATTGTCCTTAGGTCTTTCAACTAGTTCCCAGACATTGTTTTTTTTTCAAATTGATTAAATTATTCTTGCATGGACATCACCCAAAATTCATCATTGATAGCATCAGTAATATTTTTTGGTTCAATTTGTGAAAGAAAATCTTAATGTTCAACCTGGTTTCTCAGAGAAGTACTAGTTTGTACTCTTATACTCAGATCACCTACAACAGCATCTAAAATATGATTCTTGAGAGTCCTAATGCCTCTAGAAAGGGTCGAACTAGATTCCTCAAGGTTGTATGTTGGTTCAGACTCAACAGGTGCGAATTCTGGATGATTCTCAGAAATGGTCACTTTTACAAGGTGTTCACTATTTTTATCATTAAAGTCCAGAATTGACATATCTTTCTCAAGATATTCAAGAGAGGTTTTAGGTTCATGTGGATCAGTGTCATCGAATTTGGCATGAACTAACTCTTTCACACATTTGGTTTTCTTATTGAATACTCTATAGGATTTACTAGATATTGAGTAACTTAGAAAAATTCCCTCATCACTTTTGGGAGATATTTTTCAATATTATCTTTTATGTTAAGGATAAAGACTTTGCAACCAAAAAATCTAAATTAATTAACCCTAGGCTTCCTATTATTCCAAAGCTCATAAGGGGTCTTCTTAAGAATAGGTCTAATCAAGACTCTATTGATGGTATAAAAAGATGTATTTACAACTTCAGCCTAAAAATAAATTAGTAAAACATACTCATTGAAAATTTTCCTATATATTTCTTGAAGGGCCCTATTTCTTCTTTCCATGACTCAATTATGTTGAGGTGTTATCGGAGCAGAGAAATTGTGACTATAGCCATTTGTGAGAAATAAGATTCAAACTCTAGATTTTCAAACTCACGGCCATGATCACTTCTCAATGTCTTAATTCTAAGTCCACTATGATTTTCTACATACTTGTAATACTTGATAAAAAGGAAATAATCTTCACTTTTGTGATCCAAAAAGTATACCCAAGTGTAACTAGAAAAATCATCTACAAGAACATAAACATAGTTCTTCCCATTTAAACTTGAAAATCTTGATGGTCCAAAAAAATCCATGTGAACCAACTCAAGTGGTTGAGAAGTATAGACCTCTTTCTTTGTTTTAAAATAAACTCTGTGTTTTTTTCCTTTTGATAGGGATTACACACTTTGTTAAGTGGGAATTCCAATTTAGGTAAGTCTTTAACTAAACCTTTCGTAGATAGTTTCCAAAGAGAGTGCACATTGCAGTGCCCTAATCTTCGGTTCCATAACCAGGATTCCTTATGAAAACCATTTAGGAAAGAAACATTTTGCTTGGATAAGGACTTTAAATCAAAAACATACACATTTCCATTTCTACAAGTAGTGAATACTAAGTCATTTTTGGAATTAAAAACATTTCATGCATCATTTTCAAACGTGACATTAAAACCATCATCACACAATAGATAGATAAAAATTCAATGGTATTTTAATCCATCAACAAAGAGTACTTTGGAAATTAATATTGTATTAGTGTTACTAATTTTTCCTAAGATGATGATTTTTTCCTTTGCATTGTCACCAAAAGTTACATGTCCACTATCAAATTTGATTAGACTCCTGAAGAAATAATAATTTCCTATCATATGTCTTGAATATCCACTGTCCAAGTACTACAAAGTTTTATAGGAGCTCTTCAGGAAACTTCCTTGCAAAAAAGATTAGGCATGGGGTAACTTCGGTGCCTAGATTTTCTAGGGTCCAGAGAGGTTAGCATGTAAAAATTTGGGAACCCATATTTTATTTATAAGTTTCCTAACATAAACTTAAATATTTTGGGTAATAAATACTTTGTTTTGTCATTTAGAAAATTTTCTCTCAAAAGATGGTCCAAAACTGGAACTAGCAGTGAACTGTCCAGATTTTGGAACAAATTTGTTTTTCCTAATTTTTCTTTGTCCTGGTTGATATCCTAGACCAGTTGTATATTATGGGGCAATCTGTTTTCTTAGAAACTGAGTCAAGGTATCCCTACTGACAGTAAAATTCTCAATATATTTTCTTAATTTCTCATTGGATAATTTTAATTCTATATTTTCTTTTAATAGTTGGGAGAATTTCACATTTTCAATATCTAGATTTGACTAATAATTTTCATTTAAAGCATTATATATATTTAATGATTTATATTTTTCCTTGATATCATTAATGGTATCCTCAAGCATTTCATAGTATTCAAATAATTCATCTTTATTCATATCTTTAACATTATTTGACTCGCTCTTATTCCCAAAATATTAGGCATTATGTATAGGTGAATTAAGTGTTACCTTAAGTGTTTCTGTCATGAAACATAAGTTGGAATGATTGTTCTATTCACTATCAAGAGCATCAGATCCACTGGATCTATTTTTTGAATCACTCTAAGTATATTTCATAGCCTTTTTATAACCATTGACCTTATCTTCATATTTCTTCTTAAATTTCATCTTGGGGTAGTCTTCCTTCACATGACCTTTGCGTTTTCACTCATAAAAAATTATTTTATTTGAGTTTTCATTCCATTTTTTGTCTTTCTTTAATTTTCCTTTTCTATCATACTTTCCCTTGTAGTTTTACTTCGTAATAATTTCTTCTTTTGATAGAAATTTTTTAATCTTCTAACAAGATAATCCATCTCCTCATCACCTTATGAATCTGACTCTTCACTAGTGGAACTATCTACATGAACTTGAACTTTTTCTTTGCCTTTTCTCTTTGAGGTCGACGTTTTGAATGTTACTGACTTCTTCTTTTGTTCTTATTCTACTTATTAATTCACCTTAATCTCTTCTTCATACATCATAAGTTTTCCAATTTTCTCCTTTACTGGTAGCTTTCTTATTTCACATGATTCCCGGATGGAAATAGAAGTTCACCTCCATCTGTCAGCTAGGCATCAAAGCAGTCTCATGATTTGGTCCATGTTGTCCAATGGTTTCCCAATCAGACTCACAGTGTTTACTATTTCATTGAACCGAAGATACATTTCAGAGATAGTTTCATCAGGATTCATTTTAAAATTATCATATTTAATAGTATAAGTATTTAATCTCATTTCATTAACATTGGTTGTTCACTCATGAGAAATAGACAAGGTATCCCAAATATCATAACCTGTTTTACAAGAATATATTCTATTAAACACTTCATCACCTAAAGCATAGTATAAAGAATTCATTTCATTACAGTTATTGTCAAAAGTATCTTTAGTCAACTGAGACAATGTATCCCTAGCAGTAGAAGGTAATGCATGTTGTTCTTCAATTGTATCCCATATTTCAGGACCTATGCTTTCCAGATACATTTTCATTTTCAATTTCCACTAACCATAATTATTTTATTAAAGAAACGTGGCCTATTTTTAGCATCACCCTCAAATCAGTTATCCATAGAAAGCTATAATTTTAATGAACTAAAAATTTAGATATAACATAAATTTTAATACCATAAGGTGAAACTAAAATCACAGTTGAAATGAAATTGAAAAATCTTGAAAAACTGGTTTGATGGAGTTAATAAGATTTCCTCTGATACCAAATGTTGGTTGGAGTGGATACTCAAGAGGGGGGTGAATTGAGTTCCAATTAAAATTTCTGTTAAAAACATTATGATTAAAATCCCCCAATTCAAAACATCCCAGTCAATTAACGAAGTAGAGATATAAATGTTTAATTGCTCAAAAAGTTTCTCTAAGGTTTATTAGTCCTCTGTTGAATCAGTGTAATCAGTAATTTAACTTTTGAAACTTGTTTACTAAATTAAGAACATATACACACTAACCAAAACTAACTATCAGAGGGAATGTAAAAATAGTTTTCTATCTTTGAAAAATAAAAGCAGCGGATAAAATAAAATAGAGTACTTGAATATTAGCACAACAATATAAACAAGAGGTTCCATCTCAAGCCGAGACCTAATCCTCTCCACTTGGTGATCACCTTCCACCAAGCAGTTTATATAAACTTTATACACAACCTGCATCGGGCTTTACAACTGTTTTTACAAACTATCCAGGTTCTACAACCTCTACCATAGTTATATGTGGGAAAACAATAAACCAAGACATACAAGGCTTCTTCAACAGTTATTCATGGGAAACAAGAGTTGAGAGAGTTTTGAGTGGTGATTTTTGGTATCCCCCAGTTAAAGCACAGGAGACAGTGTGTATAACAAACACACACTGCTTAGAAATTTAAAATAAGGAACATAGTGGAGCTAAAGAAATTAGGGTTGATTTTAGAATGCTCGATGTGTTAGAAGATCATCTTTGGACTTATTGTAGTTGAGGAAATGAAGGTTTTGTTCTTCTCTTCAAGTTTCCTAAAAAACAGAGTGTCCCAACTTTCAGGTACCTGGCTTCTAGGTACTGAGATGTTAAACTTCATAGTACAAGGGTTCTTTGAACCACAACAATGAAGCCTTAAATATGTTCATCAAAAGGATATTTGTGAATCTCTTGGGTTTTCAGTATAAGAATGGTTCTTCTTATTATTCTACAACATTGTCAGATGTGGTCTGGGGTTTTCAGCCCACACTTACTCCACACATCCTGATTTCTTTTAGCTAGGTCTCCGTTTTTAATCCCACAGAGCCAACAAAGGGAATAATCGAACCTTGGCCGGTCTTCCTCGTACCACGTACGGTTTCCTGACATGTCTGCAAACAGTATTAATTGATGTCAGATGCATTAAATCAATCAAATATGATCTTTATGATAATATTAAGAGAAATTGATAAAGTATAGAATATGTTATCAGTAGACTGGTAACAGTATCTTGTCAATCAGTAGCATCTTCAACAAAAAACTTAATCAGTAGTGGACTTCCAGTAGTAGGTTTATCTAGTGGTAGACTTCCCCAACAGTAAACTTGTCTAGTGGTAAACTTCACCAATGGTAGACTTGTCCAACGGTAGACTTTTCCAGTGTTAGACTTCACCAGCAGACTCTTCCGCGGTAGAGAACTTAACAGTAGACTTCCAGCAATAAGTCTAACAGTGGACTTCTAACAGAAACTCTTTGTAACAGCAACCTTGTCATAATATTAACCAATTAGATTGACTCAACATCTGTATGCTTTGGTAAGTACTCCAACAGTAGTATTTACAACAGTGACCCTGTACTGGTGACTTCTAATAGTAACATTATAATTGTAGCTCTTATAATAGTAACCTTCATCAATAAGGTCATCAATGGTGAGCTTTCACTAGTGACTTTTAGCAGTAAGGTTCAGTTGTAGGTTTGTCAATGGTGATCTTGACAGTAGACTAAAACAGTGACCTCTTACCAGTAATATTCAACAATGACCTTTGACTTGGAGACTTTTTATACTGTAAATGGATTTTAGCAAAGGCATGAGATTAAAATAGATTGAAATATCTTTTTAAATAACTAATCCATTATATAATTAAATATAATTTGGGATTATCAAAATAGGTGAGTCCAAATCAATTTACATTGATGAGATCCATTATATCTTTATCCAGTAGAAACACAATTTTCTAAACATTTCAAACTCATTAAGGATTACGTTACCCTCGTCAAAATATCAATTTTATAAGTCTTAATAACCACTCAAAATATCTTTGTCAATCCTTGATTGAAAACATATACTTAAAATACTTATATATTTCAAAATTCATTTAACATAATCATTGAATTCCAAAATAATAATACTTAATTAATCTAACATTATTCTTAAACCATTACTCAAGTTTCATCAACTTATTTTTTAATAAGTCTTTCCTATAATATGAAATATGAATCATGTATTAAGGTTTCTCAAGCACAATCTAATCATTATTGTTATGTTTAGTGTAAACAATACTGAAAGAAAATCACATACCTTTCACATGTTGTTTGTGGTCTCCATATTTCCAGAAGTATAACCAATACTCATTCATCCTTCTTGATTCTATTTATGAGATATCAACTTGAAAAATCAATTTTCATAATTCCCATACATTACACATACAAAATATTCAATGTTAACCATGTTCCTTATAGTTTTATCCATTTAATAAAACCATAAATCATGGGGTGAGAAACACATATCATACAGGAAAACGACATAATAAAAGTCTAAATCATGACACCTTACTTAACTATGACCCCATAGGTTTATCCTAGATCATTCATAGTAAATATTAATTTAAATCCTTAATGATGGTTCATGAATAGTTTGTGAATTCCCAAATCATATCCCCTAGGAGTATCGAACTAGTAATGTAGCAAGACCCATTCTCACGTACCGGATTACCCTAAATTAGGCCTGAAAAATATTGTTGGAGTTGTTACCCCAAGGTACATCTATTCTAGATTGACATCCACTTGTAGTATCCATATAGGGATTTATTTATAGGAAACCATACACTCTATATTTTACCAAAATTACTAGAAATTTTCTAAAACATTGACTCATCCTTATACTTATCATTAGATAAATTCCTAGACATACCATTAGAAATATACCTAAGGATATCACTAAATTTTTTTCATCCTAATTTCCAATGGTTAACTAAAACTTTTCTCGGATACCAACTATAATGACTCTAACTTTTCATATATTAAAATTGCATCCCTTTTACGGAATACGTAAAACATTATAGAAACAGACGCCCAAATACCATATTAGTTTGTTACTTTGGAAATTGGAAGAAAATATTATAACTCAGTGAAATATCTTGAATGTTTCCCAAAAGGATCTTCCCCCTTAGTAATTATTCTTTAAAACCCTGTCCTCTTAACCTTGAGAAATGATACATAAGAAAGTCGTGAGTTCAAATTCTTATTAAGAGTAAATACAGTAAATATGTATACATATCATGAACATAAGGGTATAAGAATGTGATCGCGATCATTAGAATAACATACCCTACATATCAATGATCATAAACAGGAATCATGGAATAAATATTTACAGTTCATAAGACATGAATCACAAGGAAATAAAGAGCATAAGAAATGAAATAATATCATAGGAAAAAAGACATGTAATTATGTAATACACATCAATGTATAAATTATTGAACATGTAGAAGTATAAACGGGTTCCCACATTTAGTTAAGGACATGAAATTAGTCCCTCTCATAGACTAATGGACCTAAAACCAGGTCCATGAATAATGTTTTGAACATGAAATGAAGTTCACAAATAACATTTTGAATATGAAATTAAGTTCATCCATAAACATATGGACATGAAAACAGGTCCATGAATAACATTTTTAGCATGTAATCAGGTTCACACATAACATTATTAACACATAATAACTTTCAAACATAACCTTGTTAACATCAAATCAGGTTCATGCATAAACTTGTGGACATACAATTTTTGCCATGCATAACATTTTGAACATGTAATCAGGTTCATGTATAACATTTATACTCACGATTTATCCATCATTACCTAATTCATTATAGGGAAATATAATTCCCACACATCACCTAATGAAATAGTACATTCATGTGCCAGAAAAAATTCATTATATCATAACTCATGAAACAATATGCTTCTATAAACATTAAATCATAAACCATGAAATGAAATGGGTATCATTAACATTTAATAAAAAAATAACCTATGGAAAAGTGATAGTTTTCATAATCAGTTCATCAAATCATAACCCTTGAAAAGAATATGGTTTCAAAAACATATAAACCATAGAAAGGAAACGGGTTTCATAATCATCATTCCATCAAAACATAAACTATTCAAGAAATAATATGAATGGAAACTTTGGATCATTTACTAGAAGTGAATGACTAACATCAAAAAATGTCATAATAGATAGAAAATAACATGGGAATACATTTTGAAATCATTTATTGAGTAAAATATCCTTTATATACAGAAAATTCATTTTTAAAAAATTAAAAACTTTTGAAAAATACTTTTCTAAAACACTTATAAAATAAGCATGAAAATATTTTGAAAAATATTTCATTGAAAATACATTGAAAAGTTATAAATAAATCTTGAAATTTTTTTGAAAACCTTTTACTTGAAAACTTATAAAAAATCTTGAAACATTTTGAAAAATATTTTCATTGAAAAAACATTGAAGACTTATAAAAAGATATTAAAAATGTTTTGAAATATTTTTTAAGACATAAAACATTTTTGATAACCTTTTTCTTTAAAAATAGATTAAATGAAATTAAAAAGAAATCATCAGAAACCATAAAAAATATTAAAAATCATTTTTTCATTGAAATTTATTTTCACGTCTCATTTCAAAACATTTTTTAAAATATTTTTAAAAACATGGTTTTTGAATAAAATAAATTTCCTACCTAAGAGAGAAATACGATCATATTTTTCTTAAAAACATTTTATTCATTATATTAATTTCCAAATATTTAATAAATTGTACTAACAAATTGTGATAACATGAATAAACATATTATAAGGGAATATATGAGTACTCTTGGGATATGGAACATTATATTTTATCAAAGGAGGCATAAACATAAACAATCTTGAAAAAGAATGAGATTGTTTCAAAAAACCCTTATCACTTAGTAACATGGGATTATAATCTACTTGTAAGAAAATGAAATTTAATGAAGTTTAAAATATCATTAAAATAAGGATATTCATGATATAACATTTAAAATGGAATTATATACACCTCGAAAAATAATTCATGTGTATAATAAAACATTAGACTCAAAGAAGGAAAATAGGGAAAAATATTTTACCGATTTAGTAACTTTTGAAACTTATAACCAATGAAATGAATATCATATAATGGATATTTCTATACCCATAAATTTAATGATATGAATAATTGAATACATACATTATCATTATACACTCCACACAAAAGTAATGAGTTGGGAATAATGTAGGTATCTCTTGAAAATAAAAAGTGAGATGAAATCTCCTTACCTTATGTCTTAACATTCATCATACTCATAAAACCTTCATGTATAATAAATATAAGTTTATTATAAATCTATAATAAAACCATATTATTATTTATAAAAACATATTTGGTTTTAAAATGACTTTATATTACCCGTTTGTTAACACTTTTCTGTTATGGTTACGCATTGGGTAGTATTCACTTTGTTTTTAGCATGTGTATTAATTTGATATATCTTTGGTAATTATACTTATATAATGATATATAGAATGTAAAAAATGATATATATATATATATATATATATGTATATAATTTATATTCACTATATTTTATTATAATAATATATATAATATATAAGTATGAAATAGAATACACCGTTCATAGAGACGGTAGGCCGTTAGTATGCATGAGCATTGTTTCAATTTTATTATCATATTGGAAAAAAAGAGTAAATGAAATATATGAATATATATATATAATTATAATAGTTTCATTATTATTTCATATACATCATATAGGTTCATGAAATTTATTCCTAATACATTCCATGTGGTGTGTGAATGAATTACATTACTTTGAGGGGGTGGTAGTCCACAATTCCTCAAACAAAATTATCATATTTAAACGAAATGGAAAGTATAGATATATGTGTGGTAAAAGGATTAAATAATATTAAATACATAATAAAAATAATATATATCATATATAAATATATTTTTTATAATAATTTCTAATATGAGAGGCGATAAAGGAAAAATGAATAATCAATGTTTTGTGTGGTGGTAGTTCACCGTACACATAAATAGTATGTTCGTTACCCATTATATGGAGGTGTGCGTAAGTGTAGTTAAAACCTTATCATAAAAAAATCCTAGGATACTGACGATAGTTTTTTTTATAAAATATTGGAATAAATATAGTGGAGGGGGTGGATAATGGAAATAAAATAAAGGATCTTGAAATAAGGCTTACCTCTTAATTGGGTAACTCCTTTTGGATTGTTCCAAAAGGATTCCTTGGATTTATTTCTTCCCAAAGGATGGATTAAAAAGGGAAGGGTGGGATTTTTGATAGTGTATTGGGAAGATATATTCCGAACCAAATTGGTTTTAGAGTTGTGAATAATTTGGATAGGTAGAGGACTTTTATAGGGAATCGAAAGGGCACACTTGGCATTTTTGAAAACATGTTAGGTGTTCCCACATTTTTACACAATAAAAATAATAAAAAAACCAATGAATATCAAGAATGTAAATTTATTGGGTGTTTAATGTCCACAAAATGTGTGTTGGAAAAGTTTATAGGTCATTTTGGTTGTTAAATTTAAGGATTAATACATTATTAACCTAATTATTCTATTTACTGTTGTAATTAATTTTAATCAATTTCACTAATATATTGGGTAGAAAACTAAATTGAACTTGTTATAAATTATAAATTATTATTATTCCAAATATTGATTCCATATTAAAATTCTAATTACATATGTGGTAGAAATTAATTATAAATTAATCCTATAGATGGGATGACACTTTTGGTTATTAAAGTAAAAATGTTCAAAAAATTTCTATGTTTTTATACCCACATTCAAAGTGAAATTTATTACACTAACCTAATTGGATTAATTTATAAAAATTTGACCTAATTAAACTTTTAAACCAAATTAAAATATAATTTGAAATTATAAACCAATTAGATAAAAAAAAGTTTTGAATTAAAATCTAGTATTTTTCACTATTCATTCAAAAATAAAATTTCTCAAAAAAGTCCCAAAAATTCTCCCTAAGATAATTTAGACATTATAAATTAAACAAATAAGTGTATATTATCATATTAAATTTCTTAATGTGTCTAAAATTAATTTTATTATTTTTCACAGAATGACATTAAAAGCAACTCATTTGAGAAATAGTTTTTTTAAACATATAAGTACATTACCAAAAATTATATATATTTTATTATTAATATGTTAAATTTCTATAAAACAATTTTGAAAAATATTTTAAATGTAGTTATTAATATTCATATTTCTAATTTTAATGGTTGGGTTATAATTTTCTCATTTAAATAATTATAACAATAAAATGATGCTTCAAAGAAACTCAGTGATGTGTGTAACGTATCCCAAATCGGCATTTCATGTGGTGTAATCCTTGTCAGTTTCTTATGAAAGGAATATCTGAATTAGTGTTTTAATATAAAAAATCTTTTTTGATGTTTCTTGAAAAAAAATATCAAAAGATTAAATTAATTTGAAAATAAATATTTCACAAAATCTCATGGTGTTAAATGAGGCTTAACATAGGCATCTGTGGATAGTATTATAAGTCTCATATATTGTCAAGGGATTCCATACCCAAAATACAATATCTACTGGGAGCATCATGACCACATATTATAAAACAATAGGGAAGTTATGCTTGAAAATCATAATCTATAAGAGACACCATACCCAAGGGATTCCATGCTCATGAATCACATTAATGGGATACTATGAACAAGTATCACATTAAAATAATTACATTCTCGAGTATCACAAGGCAAGAGGGTCACCATGAAAAAATAACATAATATATAAGGGTTTCCATTCCAAATAGATGTCATGCCCAAATATCATAATCTATATAGGATTACATACTTGAGGTATTCCATGACCAAGTATTATGGTTAATAATCCAAAATAGGTGTTCACCTTAAAAATAAATAAATGGACATGTTTAGTAAAAATGCATTAGTAAAATTCATCTTCATCATTAGGGTCATTTCGTTTATAAGTAAATAATAAGGTCGGGGGAAGACCCACACCATTTATCATTTCATTTTGTAGTTAGACCACTTTTATTTTATGAATCTTCGAAGGGCCAATGGAAACATATATTCCAACATAGTTCATTATGATATGCTTCATTTGACCCAACCTAAAACAATTCAACTAATTCCTCTAATCACTTTACTTAAGGATGAATTAGTTTAGAATTTCATTTAATAGTTCATCCAAGGAAATGGTTAGGTCATTGCATTATGAATCCTACTCAATTCTAATTATCCTTTAATTTTATAAAGGATGAATCTATCATGTTATAAATAATGATCCTAATCTTGGTTTATCATTCATACCATTAATATTTATTTTAATTACAATGATAAGGCTTAAGGACTATATAATATAAGCTTCACACCCCAAGGGGGGGTTTTAGTTGATTTGGAAACCTTCCAATGGTTCTATAATAAGGGAAAGAGATATTTAATTTAAGGAACTTGGTTTTATAGAAATAATTCTACATTTTAACAGTGACACATGGAGAATCTAGCATGAGGTACAATGGTGCATTTTATAAATCAATGAAACTTTATGGGAAAAGCTATGGACTAGATACCTCATAGATATGATGTTACAATCATCCTATATTGAGCTTTTATTTGAGACTATTTGAAAGAAATTGAAGAACTAAATGAACATCATGAAAATAGGGTGAAAGAGACCGCATTGACTTATCATTCCATATGGTGAGGTAAAATTAAATAAGAAGAAAGAGAAGTCGATATATTATCGATATGCATCAAACACAACATACATAATGTTATTTAGAGCTCAAATGGGGGTGATCTTTCCATTCCTAGGTGGATTTCCAAGGGAGATCTCAACCAGTTTGTTGCACCTGGGAAGTAAGGGAGAAAGTAGAAGGAAAAATAATTGAATAGGGTAGGGGAAAAAATATAAAATCACCCATTTATATGAGTTTTAAAGTTTAGCCACTTGTTTGGAAAAACTGTGCACCAACCATGTGCTAGCACTGTCTAAAAGGATAGTACCCTCCCATGGCTAGAACACAGTTTGAAAAACCATGCGTAACCCATGTGTTTCTCCACAGCAACATGTCTGCAATTTCTTACATGACGGTAACCATCCTCACTACTGGAAAATGGACATATCCCCACGATTTTCCCCCAAACCATGGGGATAGACCCCCCCTATACACACGATTTTGAAAAAATGTGGGTATAGGTGACTTTTTATGACCTATACCCACGGTTTTCCAAAACTGTGGGTATAGGGGGGTCTATCCCCACGGTTTTCCAAAACCGTGGGGATAGGTCCTAAAAAGTCACATATACCCATGGTTTCCCAAAACCGTTGTTATATGGGTACCTATCCCCATGGTTTTGGGGAAAACCTTAGGGATAGGTCTGGGCTAGAATACCTATACCCACGGTTATGAAAAATCGTGGGTATAGGTCACTTTTGTGTGCGCAGGATAAAAACATTTCCGCGGGAAGGAATTTTTTTTTGGCGAGAACCCTATACCCACAGTTCTTCTCTCTATACCCACAGTTTTTATAACTATATTTAACTATATATATATACATATATGTGTTGTTAGGGTAGTGGTTAGACGCTGTGTTTTCAGCGAAGAGGTTGCGAGATCGAAACTTGCTGCCTGCATTTTTTTTGGACCTATACCCACGGTTTAAAAACCATGGGTAAAAGCCATTGACACCGTGGAAATTGGCTATGTTTCGGTTACACTGTGGAAGGACACATATACCCACGGTTTTGTAAAACCATGGGTATAGGCTGGGGACCTATATCAACGCCGTTCCA
This sequence comes from Viscum album, assembly GCA_963277665.1. Lineage (NCBI taxonomy): Eukaryota > Viridiplantae > Streptophyta > Magnoliopsida > Santalales > Viscaceae > Viscum > Viscum album. Next base: position 2,077,351,098 of record OY728141.1, on the reverse strand, counting down.
GCCCACGGTTCCCAAAACCGTTGGTAATAGTTATGGCCTAATCTATCTGATGGTCTAACGTGAAACTGATGATAACTGGATCTCAAGTCGATCTTTGAGAACACCCAGGCTCCTCGAAGCTGATCAAAGAGGTCATCATTCCTCGGCAAGGGATATCGGTTCTTAACTGTCAACTAGTTCAGCTTCCGATAATCCAAACAAAATCGTAGGGTACCGTCTGAATTCTTCACAAACAGCACAGGCGAACCCCAAGGAGAAATACTGGGTCGGATGAAACCCTTTGCCTGCAACTCCTCCAACTACTTCTTAAGCTCCTGCAACTCAGGTTTATCCATCCTATAAGGAGGAGTGGACACTGGTACCGCTCCTGGCATGAGCTCAAACGAGAAGTCTACCTCACGCTCCGAAGGTAAACCTGAAAAGTCCTCTGGAAAGACATCCTTGAAACAATCCACCACTGGAGGAAAGTCTATCTGTGAAGTCCCCTGGTCATCCAGATAAAGACTAGAAATCTGAGCTATAACTTCCCCAAGCCCATGATGCTCTAGTCTATCTCTACCCGCCTGGACATCCCACTCACCTCTATGAAGGAAATATCTTCCCTCTGGTGATATGAAACTCACCCTACGGTGATAGCAATCGACGACTGCCTATAAAGGAACCAACCAATCCATAACGAGAATGACGTCATAGCCTGTCATTTCTAGGACATAGAGGTCCCATAATAAACAACACCTTGTAACCTCAAGATGGAACTATTTTCACTATCATACAAAATATGTCCTCATTCCCAACGGTGTGTCAAGAGTCAACAATTTGGAGACAAAAAGATACAGAGCCCAAGGATCTCCATAACAGCAACAGAGATAAATCTATGGGAAGCACCAGTATCGAAAAGAGTTGAAGATAAAACTGAGGCTACTAAAATCGAACCTCGAACTGTAGAAGGGTCGAAATCATTCTCTTGATAGGTCTTCTCCACTACAAAAGACTGTCCTGCACCGCGGCCCTGCGCCCCTAGCTGACTGCTCTGAGCTAATCCACTCTACTGTCACTGATGACCTGGTGACTGACCACCACGGTCGCGACCTCCACCTCGGCCTGAATATCCAGAAGAACTCCAGTTCCCAGACAGGTGGGAAACTGGTGATGCATCTCCAGAACACGGGGTCATAGAGGAACCCCTACCACCAGCTGAAGGTGAGAATATGTGACAGAAATGCTGAAGATGGCCCATCTTTCCGCAAGACCGGAACTCCATAAGATCCCTATAGCACTGAGGCCTAGTATGCCCACTCCTACCGCACTGGTAGCATACAACCTAGCTTCCACAAGATGCATCCCGTGAATCTCGATCTCCACTAGAAGACTCTCTGTGATGCTTCCTACTGTCCGTAGGAGGAACACCAGCTCTGGATGATGAACCGCCCTGGCTCGCTTCTCCAGAATCTCTCAGATTTCGCTTAGTGATCGACTCCTGGTTGAAAATGGAGGATATAGAAGTCAACTGAGAGATATTCACCTGGGAACGGATCTCTTGCCTAAGACCATCCTCGAACTTACTAGCAAGGAACAACTCATTACCCGCTGGGATCGGTGTGAAACATTGCAGCTCAGTGAAGCGAGATGAGTACTCCATAACAGAGAGAGTACCCTGTTGTAGACTCATAAACTCCCAAGCTCGATCGGCCCTTAGGGTCTCTGAATAGAGGTAGTCATAGAAGGTGCGTCGAAACTCATCCCAAGATATATCCTACTGACGCCCTGACCATGAGATCACCTCCCACCACCTCTTGGCGATGTCCTGGAGCATATAAGTAGCCAGCTTTACCCTTTTCTCCATAGGGATATCTAGGTGCTCAAAGATGGTCAGTGTGGCCTCTATCCATGACTCTGTAGCATGGGGTCCTCCATCCCCTGAAAAATTAGGAGGATTATACTGCTGGAAAACCCGCGTCAACTCAGCCATCGACGGGGTAGGAGGCGGCGCTCCCTGAAAGGTCTGCATCATCCTCCGGAATTCCTCCCTGAACTGCGCATCGGTGCCTACGACGGGTATAACTATTGGTGCCAAGGCTGACATAGTAGGAGGATCTACAGGAGGTCCCTGGTTGGCCATATCCGGTATCTGGTCACCGTCTGGAAACTGACGCACGACCGGGGGACGTCTCAGAGGCATAGATCTCAAAGATCAACAACACACCTTAGATCAAGATTAACAAAGATTGAAAAAATAGGATCACAAAACGGGAACAGGAGGAAGAGACTATCAAGTATTACAAAACACGACTACACAATGTTTATAAAACTGCACGACGTACTACTTAAGCCATTATCATGGGCGTGTACCCATGCCCGATAGGACAGGTAACACCCCAAACTACACGGCGTGTTGACCCAACACACGGTGTGTACTTGAAGACTATTCCCCTGCCCGAGTCTCTTTGAGAGGCTAACTCACACGGTTCAAACAAACCTCAGACTACATGGCATGTTCCCTAGGGGAACGACATGTACTAGACACTGACTCGGTGGCCCATGTTATTAGTTACACAGCCGTCTACATGGATGGCCCTTACACGGCATGTTCCGAACAAACACGGCATGTATAGGAGAAGGTGACACAATACCGTGTTGTTCGCGACACGGCCAGGTACCTGGGAAAGGCTACACGGCGTGTTCCAAAGCAACACGGCGTGTCTAAGAGAAGGTATCGCCGACCCGTGTTGTTCGTGACACGGCTGGGTACCTGGACATAACTAAACGGCGTGTTCCTTTACAACACAGCGTGTTCTACTCGAGCTTTCCCGACCTGTGTTGTTGGTGACACGGCAGAGTACACGGCTCTAAACTACACGGCGTGTACCTGCCGTACACGGTGTGTTCCTGAAGTTATTTTCACAACACTGTGTTCCTGTCCACACAGTCAGTAACACAGCCTAAAAACTACACGGTGTGTAACCAGAAATTACATGCCGTGTATTCTGGGTTTTTCGGGGCAGTAGCTCAGAAACTGCACAAAAGCCCAGAAACATGGAAAACAAGGCAAAGAGGTTCCAAATTCTGATCCATGAGGGCCAATACTCCCCAAGAATCAAATCTTGGCATCCCCTACAGTCATGTACAAGAGAAAATAGGATCATGATCCACCAATTTCCAATTCAAGAGGGCCCATAACACCTCAAAAATCAAAATTTGGCGTTCATTTAAACAAGGTACAATACAAACAACTCTCTAACAAGCATCAAGGATTATATCAAGCATCTATCACAACAGCATGCCTAATCTACACAACATCTATCACAATAGCTTGCAATCGCTAATGCACCCTGAATGGCATGACAAGAATGCATGTCATGTGATTTATACAAGTTCCTAAATGATGCATGAGATGGAATACCCTCATCTCATTGGGTTGCGACAGAAATAGAACTATAATATCAAAACAATAACAGTAAAAAGCATGTGAATCAATCTAGGTGAAATTGTATCAACCATAAAATCTCAAAACCAGAAAATTGCAATAAACGAGGTAGTATGGCTTTTCCCTATACACGGGTTAGCTACTCCCGGGCACAACTTATTACCATGTACCGAATCCGTCCTATCCCTGGATAGTGACTCCAAATAGTAAGGAAATATAAAATAAAACCCTTTGATACCATTTTGTAACGTCCTGGTTCCGGAAGCCACCAAGAGGTGACCCGTAACAAGTTGGTCACATGGCCTCAAGAGAATTTCCCCAAATGCCAGAGGCTTCCGACTAGCAGCGAGGGCCTTGGGTGTGATAGCGGGGAAACTATTCCCTCAATGGCAGAGTACACAGAGGAAGAAAATAAACATGAAATAGCGGAAGCAGTAATAACAAACGGTATAAACAGAGGAAGACTAAATCAACAAACTAGATCACATATGTATATATGAAATGATGCATGATAAATAACTAAGAAATCATCCAAACAAGTCACAATACTAGAAAACACTACAGTACCAAAAAAAAGTAAAAAATAAAAGTAAACTGCTCCTCAGCATTGCAAGCCAAATCTTGGTCCCATGCTCTCCTTCTCTAAGCAATCAGGTTCCAGAAGTCAAAGGGTGCTTTCCCTTATCTATAACTGCAACAAAATAGTCTTCTTGGGCCCAAAAGAATGGCCCAAAAAAGGTGTGAGATAAAATCCCAGTAGGAAACCACCCAAATATCTGTGCCTAACAGTCGGTGAGTATATGGTAGGTAAATGTACAATAAGCAATAACCAACAACAACAAGCAATAGGCAGTAACAATAACCAATAAAGGAGGATGATACAACAGTAATCAAACTACAACCAACAACAGCTGTGAAATAAACAGCTAAAAAGCATGAAACCCTCTGGGAAGTACTCACAGCCATCCCCTCTGGTCCTATCCAATAAGTACCACAACCCTCTGGAAAGTACACTCAGCCTAACACCTCTATCTTGGTCATACGGATTTATGAGACTCTCTGGGGAAGCTCACTCGGTCAATTCCTCTTATAGTCTAGGGTATTCAGGGACTCTATTGAGGAAGATCACGCAGTCTAACCCTCTTATCCACAAGGTCTAGAGACTCTATGAGGAATATATCTCAGTCAATTCCTCCTATAGCCTCTGGTATACCATAGACTCTCTGAGGAAGCTCACTTGGTCAATTCCCACTCTAGCCTGGGAAGGTTCTTAAAGAGATTCAAACAAGGTAAGACTCTTTGAGGAAGCTCACTCGGTCTACCCTCCTTTACTCTATAAAAATCCAAGACTCTATGGGAGCTCACTCGGTCCATCCCCTCTGTAGTCTGTAAAGTCTAAGACTCTCTTGCAAGCTCACTCGGTCTATCCCTTATAGTCTATAGCACCAGGTCCTCTCAGCCCCGTGCCAGTCAGTGCATAATAATGTTATAAGGCCAAAGTACACCTATAGATCTACTTGGCTAACCAATGTAAACCTCTAGAGCTACTTAACTAAATATTCTACAAGGCAACAAGCATGTCATGAGTTTCACTTCAACCTATAACCTCAAGGCATGGAAACAGGTGTAGCAACCAAAGTCAAACGAGACCCAAAGGTCATAAACAGAACAAATCAAGATAAAATACTTCCAAGCACAACAAATCATCCTCTAACATGGTCAATTTACCTCTACACAAGCATACAAGCATGGAAGGAAAACAACAAAGGCAAAAAGGGTAATCACGCAATACCCCGTTCATGGGTATCGATGGAAATTCGCACATAAACTCAGAGACTTTGAACGGTAAGGTAAAAACCACCTACCTCGATCCTAGGAGATCGATATACTTGATCCAAGACATCTGATTCTCCTAGAACATATTAGATCTGATAAAATGCACAAAACGTTCAACCTTAGATAACTTGAGAAGGAGGAAGAATTGGAAAACAAGTTTCAAGAAGATGGAAGAACTCACCGCTGCACTTCCAACGCAATTGACTGTGCTCGAATCGGAGGACGGACGGAGAGATGGGGGCTTGGGGAAGATCCGGTCATACGGGTCGCTCTCGGACGAAGAACCTGGATAAGGGGTGTGTTCTGTCCGTCAGGCGCGACCTCGGTGCATTTTGTGAAAAAAAAAAGTACACGGCGTGTACTTTTAGAGTACACAGTGTGTAGTGGGATTTTCTGTACTTCGCCAAAATCGGCCTCCACGTCACCCCTACACACCGTGTGTGTGGATCAGGAACGACCAGCACACAGCTTCGAGCCGGAGAAGAGTACACTGTGTGTACTCAGAAAGTACACGGAGTGTACATCGAAATTCTCCAGAAACTCCAAAAATTCTCAAAAACTTCGGAAAAGGAAAGACATACCTGAAACGAAGATCCGGGTTCTTACACCTAAAGAGCCCCTCCTCCCTCTTATAAAAGGATGCTACCTCTAACCCATTACACACACCTCTCAATCCCCTTGGATCGTCCAAAATCTACTCCAATAAGCTTACAAAATTCCAAACTTCCTCTTAGAATCATTCCTCTAAAAAGAAGTCAATTAAAGTAATCCTTTTGGTTCAAACCAACGGGAGTTACGCAATTTAAAGGCAATGCCTTCTCTCAAGTTCTTTTCTTTTATTTTCCTTCTCCAACCCCATAAACTCTCTTTATTACATTATTTTATAACCATACCAGTAACTTCAATATACTAAGATGTTTTTATGTGGAGTATTCAAACTAAACATCCACACACATTCATCTAATGAATAAAAACATACTGTTTCTGTGGAAGGTGAACTACTGTATCACTAAAAAATGATTGTTCAATTATCTCCTACAATATCTCATTATGGACATTATGATGGAACTGTATTTATATTTGATATATATTGTCTTTATGATTCTGTATTTTTCATTTATAGCACACCTATATGGTTTCCATAATGGGTAAATACTATAATTTCATTTGAGGAAGTGCGGACTACCGCCCTCCCAAAGTTATATGACTCATTCATGCCATACATGGAATGCATAAAGGATGGAGTTAATGAAATTATATATGATATTATATTGTAATTATAATATAACTATGTATCATTATGTTTTCATTCCATTAAATATGAAATATAAATGAAAGTATCATTTATGCATATGTACGGCTTACCTTCTCTATGAACGGTGCATTTCATTTATTATCATCAAATGTCATGTAAGGTTATAAAAACATATATACTGGATATATATGATATATATGATATCTAAATCATTAATATAATTTTGGAGATAATGTAATTTTGACCACATAGACAACATGTAATTATAATAAGTTCATTTTTGACTCAAGTAAAAAATATTGACAAAACAACCGATATTAACTTAAATAATTATGTAATGTTTATACCGAGGTAATAAGTGATATAAAAAGAAAAATAAACTTAAAAATGTTCTTAAGAAAGTAAAAATTAACTTTATTTTATTATTCATGATATTAAAGAATAAATGAGTCAAGTCGAACACAAGGTAAGGGGTTTCTTCTCAGTCTCCTTCCATTGAGGCATATTTTGATTTATACATGACTATATTTTATAAGGTCTATAAACCCATTTTAATTTTCATTTAATTCAAAGGGAGTATTTTCTCTATGAATTGTTTTACTAAACGACCAAAATAATGTTTCTTTTTAATATATGTGATGAAAACGATCTTTTCTCCGCCGCGAGCATTATTTTATATTTGGCTTCCTTAACAAGACGAAATTTTTTTAAAAGGAAAATAAATACCACATACTCTTTTTAAATATTTCGGCATTCAAAATGGTTTTGAGAAACCATTGATTATTTCAATATATTGAATGATATATTTTGATCGAAATGTGGAAATGTTATCTTTCCTTTTTTTCTTGTTTTATGTGTTATGAATATGTTATGGTTCTTGGGAATTGTTTACATATACGGGTGGTTCCGTGATAAAAATAGGGTGGGTGAGCCCGAGATATCTCTCTAATGCATTGGGTAGCGTGATGGAGGTAAACATTAATGTTTCTCTTAAGTGATTTTGAGAATATACTTTGATGGGTATTCCAAACATAACTCCCTGCGTAGCTGTGAAAGCTACAATGTAATTATGTTATGGATGCCACAAGTTACCTTTATGATTTATGATTTCCATGTGTTATTCTTAATTCCATTGATCTTGTGTGGTATGTTAAAGATTGAAAAGTATTATTTCATTGAATTGTATGTATTTATGGAATAATGTTTTCTTTCCTTGTTTTATAACCCTTATTGAGCTTTTTATGATCATTCTATGTTTTTGATTTTTTTTCGCAAAATATAAGGTAGGGTAAGAGAAAGGGAGAATTCAAGAAGATTTATATCAGGAAAATAATTCTTGTTTTCTTTTAAGAGTTTTTTATTTTATGAGAAAAATGAATACTGAGTAGAATTGTCTACTTTGTAATATTTGAGATGTAATGTAATAGTTATGGCCTAATTATCTAAAACTCTAAACCTAAAAAGATCCTCAATGTGAATTATTAACTTAATTCAAGATTATGTAATGTTTAAGGTCGGGGCCTTATTTGACCGTGATACTAGATACATTTAGTGTGTCACCCTCTAGGAATATTTCTCAGTGGCATTAGACAAACCTGCCTAAAATACAAGGTTACAGTCTAGAAACACGCCAAGCCCTCTGTAGAAAAATAAGTTAATGCCACAATAATATTTCACCTCGTACGAATTCTTACTGTGTAATATAATCCCTTTATCACAATATCTCTAATCAAGCTGGTTGCATATTAGTGTCATCAACCTATATGTTTGATATCTATTTCTTTAACTTTATGAAAATAGAACTTTCCTATAAAACACAATAGCCATGGATTTATGTAGGCTATATCATTTCCATAAAGGGCCTACTATATTATCTTCTGTTAAATAATACAAGGGATAAATCCGTTCTTGCATTATTCATTAATGAAATATTACTTGAGACACACCCAACATACCATACCTCTCTGTGAACATCTATCATCACATTTTTAGACAATAAATATAACTTAATGACTCATAATATCCATTAATAATAATCTTAAATTCTCAGGACCAATACACACATCCGTAGATAGGAAAATTCATTTTCACTTATAAATATGTATTTCCTACAGTTGGGTCTCATTATCATAATATCCTACCAGATATCATCAAGGGCATACACCATGAGAAGGTGCCTCAAAGTCCAATAAGTCTCCAACCATGATAGACAATATCATTTGTTTCCCTCAAATGATATCATCCAGCTACAGAACATATATTCAAGAATAGTTTCATAGCACTTCCAAGTTCTCATCATAGTAGGGATCTGCTATGACCTTTTAGTACGACAGTTACTCTCAGGACATTATCACATACAATGTTACACAGAAGAAAAATCATGATGTGATAAGGACTTTATTAATATTAAAAACTATGAATATAAGTTATTATAATGTACAAAAGAGGTTGGTTCTAGGGCACCAACTATAACAGACTCTCACTTGAAATAGAGACAACCTCTGACAACCTTAGGTATTCTAGCTCTCACATGATACTCATGATTATACTGAGATAGGCATTTAGTCAATGGGTATGCCACATTCTCTTCTGTGGATACTCTACTAACTACAACTTCACCCTTTTGATAAAAATACCTCAAGAGGTGATACTTCCGGAGTATGTATTTTGTTTATTGATGTGACCTGGTATCTTTTTCAAGAGCCACCACTGTAGTATTATCATAATAAAATGTGATAGGGTATTTACTTCTAGGCACCACATCAAGATCCTGAACAAAGTTCCAAATCAAAATAGCTTCCTCGGCTATATCAGAATCCGCTATATACTCAAAATCCACTGTAGAATTAGAAATAACTTGATTCTTTGATCTTTTCCAGCTCACAACTCCTTCGTTGAGATAGAAAACATATCCTGATTGTGACTTCAGATCATTTTGATCTGTCTGAAAACCAATATCAACATACCCTCTAATGAGAACCTCCTCGTATCCTCCATACACTATGAGCATATCCTTAGTTCCTCTCAGATACTTAAAGACAGTCTTAACAACAATCCAATATTGTTCTCCTATATCTTCTTGATATCTGCCTACCATACTCAATGCATAGGCAACATCAATTCTAGTACATAACATGGAATAAATGATTGATTCTATCATCGAAGTGTATGAGATCTTACTCATTCTATCTTTATCATTTTGGGTATGTGGACACATTTTCTTATAAAGATATAAACCATGTGACACTAGAACCAATCCCCTCTTGGATTGTTCTATACTAAATATCTTTAGTATCTGGTCAATATATGTACTTTGGCTTAGTCTAAGCATACTCTTGGATCTATCATGAATGATATTAATCCCTAGAATATAGGATACTTCACCTAAGTCTGTCATGGAGAAGCACTTGTTCAACTAATCCTTAACATATTGTAAGACTGGTATGTCATTTCCAAAAAGTAATATGTCATTAACATATACTACTAGGACAATGACTGCATTCCCACTAAACCTTTTGTAAACACACAGCTCACATTTATTTTTAATGAAAGCAAATTCTTTTATGGATTCATAAAATTGAATATTCCATGACCTAGATACTTACTTCAATCCATAGATGGATCTATTCAACTTGAAAATCCTTTTGTAATCACATGGTGTCACAAACCCTTCTGGTTGTGTCATATAGACATCTTCCTAAAGGTTCCCGTTAAGGAATTCAGTTTTGACATCCATCTTCCAAATCTCATAGTCATGGTAAGATGCTATGGAAAATATTATTCCGATGGATTTAAACATAACAACTGGTGAAAAGGATTCATCATATTCAATTATGTGATTCTATTTAAACCCTTTAGCTACTATCCTTGATTTATAGGTAATTACTTTACCTTCCATGTCTAGTTTCCTCTTGAATTCCCATTTACATCCAATAGGCTTCAAATCAACTGGCACATTGAACAAAACTAAAAATTGGTTATGATACATGGAATCCATCTCAGAATTCATATCTTCTATCCATACTACAGATTTTAAGCTCTCTATTTCCTCCTTATAGGAGAGTGGTTCATCATTGTCCAACAATATTGAGTCACTATCCTCGGTGACTAGAAAACCATATTTTTCTGGTTCCCTTACCTCTATTACACTCCTACGCAATACTTGTGTTCTAGGAACTAATTCTTACATAGGGACATGTGAAACTTGTTCCTATACTAACTCTTGTGCATCTTGAGAATAAAATTCATCAAAGTCAATCTTGATCCCACTATCCTTTTTGAGGATGTGCTCCCTCTCAAGAAAGATGACTTGTCTAGAAACAACCACCTTCTTATCTGAGGGTTTGTATAGGTAGTATCCCTTTATTTCCTTGGGATAACCTATAAAGATACACTTCATTCCCTGAGGTTCTAGTTTGTTTCTTGAGAAAGCCTTAACAAATGCCACGCATCCCCATAAATGTGTGTGCAATAAAACGATTTTCTCTCCACTCTATAGCTCTATGGGAATTCTGTTTTCCGATTTTGTTGGTACTCAGTTTAATGTGTATGCCACAGTTTTTAATGCATATCCCCAAAAGGATAACATAAGATCTGCATGAATCATAATTTACCTTACTATGTCCAACAAGGTATAGTTCCTCCTTTCACTAACACCATTACACTATGGTGTATAAGGTGGGGTGAGTTTAGATATAATCCCAAACTCCCGTAGAAAGTCAATGAATTCTTTGTTAAGATATTCTCCAACTCGATCTGATTGAAGATTCTTTGTCTTCTTACAAAGATTATTATCTACTTCATTCATGAATTCCTTGAATTCCTTAAAGGAGTCAGACTTATACCTCATTAGGTAAATATATCCATATCTACTCAAGTCACCAGTAAAAGTTATAAAGTAATAATATCCACCTCTAGATTCTATTAGAAATGGTCCACACAAATTAGTGTGTACCAACCCTAGAAGATCTATGGTCCTTTAACCCTGTCCACCAAATGGTGTTTTGGTCATTTTCCCTTGTAAATAATAATTACATCTATCAAGTGGTTTTAGCTCATAATATTATAAATAACCATCTTTATAGAGCTTTGTCAAGATCTTCTCATTTACATGACCTAGATAATGATGCCATAATTGGGTGTTATATGAGTCATGTGAGTATGTTTAACCTCCTGTATAATGACCATTGTATGTTATTAGATTATACAAGAACCATATTCATATTTATTATATCATACATGATTCATTTATGACATTATACTACCCATTTTATAATGATTTTCATGTTAAATTAACATTTCGGGTAATAATCTCTTTCTTTATCGTACATATTTTAACTTGTTATTCTTGATCATATCATTTAGATCATGATTTAAATACTTCCTGAATATAAACCTTGATTTATAAATCATACGTATTTAGAATATAAATATTTATAATAGATATATATATGAAATGGAAAACACCGTTTATGGAGACGGTAGACAGTACGTATGCATAAACGTTGTTTCTGTTTTCATATCGTATTGAACAGAAGTAAGTGAATAAGAGATATGTAAGTACATAAATACATATATATATATATATATATATATATCTAGTAGAATTATTATTTCATATATTACATACTTATTAGTAATATATATTTTTATAATTGTCGATGAATGGTGAACTTGGAAATGAATCTTATCGCGTCGTGGAGACGGTAATCCGTACGTACGCACGAGCGACAATATAATTTCCTTAAAGGTGTTGAATTTGATTTTATATTAATTTTACAGAGACATTAGCATGTTATTTTCATTATTTATATACATATTACTCATAATTATATCCATCCAAATAAGATAGTGTTGAATAAAAAATTATACCATGGTGTGGAGACAGTAAGTCGTACGTACGCACGCATGGTGACATTATCATTCATAGGATGGATAAAATAATGAATATAGTTTTTCCATATTTATAATAACATCACAGCATATATAAGGTATTGGAGTTATTATTTTGGTATGGTAACAACAAATAAAGAGTAAGTGGAAGAAGAAAATATCTTGAAAGATGGAGGTGAAATCATTACCTCTTCTTCAGGTTCTTCCTTTTGATTTGATCAACAGAGATAATTAGGTTTACATTATGATCAAACTAAGTCATCTAGGATGAAGGGAGGATAGTTGGGAGGACATTTGGTCAGGGTTTGGCCGAGCCAAATTGCTTTAGAGGTGAGAATTTGAGAGAAAGGGAAGTGCCCTTTTATAAGAGGGGTTAGGGGCACCTTAGGAAAAACTCAAAATATTATTTTATAATAAAATAATTTTCGGTTTCTAATGGATAAAAAATGTATTATTTAAATTATAAGGTGGGGATGGGTTGCAAACACTCAACCAATAGGTTTTAGATTGGTTTGGGTCACTATATTAACCTTATTTTTTATATTTAACTCTTAGTTAAATAGTTTGACATTTACCATGTCTCTTTGTATTTTTATATTATATGGTTAAGAAAGATACTATAAACTTCCAAGAGAACTCAAAGTGGTTCATTAATGACATATATAATAGTATTTTATCCCTTTGTCCGAACCTTATATTTTTAGGAATTGAATACCAATTAATAATATAATATTTGTTTTAAAAACTCTTTTATGTCAATTTGGACACTATATGGTATTTTGTTTTTTCTAAATTTATAATAGAATTATTACTTTGAAAAAAATTAATTTAATCAACCCCAATATGTCATATTAACCTAAAAAATTAGTTTCATTCATAAAAAGTCCCAAATTACATTTATTTGGGTATTTATAATATCAATAATTTTAATATTTCATTAATAAGGTAATTACTGCATCATCATTGTGTCATAAATAAATTAAATTATTTAATGTCTAAAAATTATAAATAAAATAAAATTATGTATGAAAATATTTTAGCTTTATAATTAATATTTATAGTCGAATTTTCCTATGTGTAACCTGATATTAAAAATGGTTTAGTTATTAAAATTTGAATTTAACACTTTTAACTCTTCTTTGAATTAAATAATAATAAATGTCCTAATCTAATTCAAGTGGACCTAAAGGATCATATTGTATTCATAAGGTTGTTTTTTGAAGAATTACACTTATCCAATAGAATTATGACATGTGTTAAGGTAATAATAATATCATTTTTACCCTTAATTACCCTATTTACTTTTAACCATGGTAAATAAAATTAAAAAGTTACTATTCACAAAAAATTATTTCCAACTTATTGAACCACAATTTAATTACATATATTAAATGTGTCCCTCATATTTTTAAAATTCAACTCACAGAAGCGGTAAAATTATATTTTATGCAAATTTGCAAATGCTCATAGGAGGTGGTTAAAGATGGTAAAAAGTTCAATAAATTTTTTATATATCTAAACTTATTATAAAATGACTCCAATTAATTATATTGAACTTATATAAGAATTATGTATCTATTTTTACCTAAAATAAATTTAAATAAAATAAATAATTATTTAAATAAAAAGTCGGGTTTAACTAACAACTTAGTGTTTTTCACTATTCATCAAAAATTGAAAGTTTACAGAAAAATACCCAAATTTCACCCTAAGCTAATTTTCATAATATGAATTAAAAAATTAGGTCTATTTTACCAAATTTAAAACTTAGAAGTTGAATTTATTAATCTAAAATTAATTCCCGTTTTCAAAACCAAAAAGTGTGTTTTTAAGAAATAATAACAAACAAAAGATTGATACTTTTTTATGTTCAATTTCAAAGTGAAATTATTTCCAATGAATAAAATTGGATTAAATGGTAAAAATATAATCTATTTATACTTCCAAACTATTAAAATTTATAATATAACTCTAAAAATTATTTTGATTAAAAAAAAGTTGTTTTGAGTTAAAATATAGTATATTTCACTATTCACCCAAATATGAAATTTATCAGAAAAACACCAAAAATTTATTGAAACTAAATTCTTATGTACTGATTCTAAAGAAGAAGTTTATTTTGTCAAATTTAATATATAATAATTTCAAATATTGTATTTAAAAAGGGTTTGCAATTAAAAGGCTGTAAAATTGCATTTAAAAAAATAGTCCTTTTATCTGAAAAAAATGAATTTGTTTTTTCATTATGTCTAAGAAACTCAAAATATGGATTCTAAAATTATAATTATTATATAATGTTAAAAATTTAGTTAATATTATTCATAACGTCTTTTGACCGGCTAGTTTTATATGTCAAGGTGTGCTTGAACTCGGTGTAGTGTGTAGTGCAAGTTATTGAATTGCTATGAAGAAATAGCATACTATGAAATATTGGGGTGTTACAGTATTGAAGGGAATGAACAGAACTAACTACAATATTATTACACATGTTTGTTAAATGTATTTACATTTATCCAATAAAAGTTAGAGGCTAAAATATAAATGAATCCAATTTTAAGCATAAATACTCTAATATTCTTTAAAAGGTCGATTTACCACCTTTTGATGGAGAACCCTTTTTAAATATAGTTCTTTTTAGTTTTATATGTTATACTTGACAAAATAAAATCCTTCTTTAGAATCTGGATATCAAATTTTAATTTAGATGAAATTTTGTTATTTTTATGATAATGTTCATTTTTTATGAATAGTGAAAAATACTGCATTTTAATTCAAAACTGTCTTTTAATCTAATTTATTTTTATGGTTAGATTATATTTTTAATTAGTTTTAAAGTGTATTTAGATTATATTTTCACCATTTAATCCAATTTTGGTCATTGGATGTAATTTTACTTTGAAATTGAACATAAACAAGTGTCAATCTTTGATAGTTATTATTTCTTAAAAACATGCTTTTTTGTTTTGACAATGAGGATTAATTTTAAATTAATTTCTGAAAATTCTGTATTTTGAATTTGGAAAAATGTATTCCATATTTTGAATCAGGAGGTACAAATTTTGAAAATAGTTAACTTTTATTTTTAGACATTACAAATAATAACTTGAGTAATTATTTTATTTACCACGGTTAAAGGATAAATCTGGTAAATAAGGCTAAACAATAATATTATAATAATATTAAATTACCCTAAAACATGTACTAATCCTATTTTATGATACATTTCCAACCATTTGAATCATTGGGTTGATATTTGGACCCCATAGAGGCACTTGGGAGTTATAATAAAAATTTATATTAATTAATTTAATGTATGGACAAAAATAACATAAACATATATTTTTTAGTAAAAAAATTTATACAGGGTTATATAAGTGATATCTTTGACTATAAAAATTAATTTTAAATCTAAAAAAATTTCCAAAATCATGATATTTTATTTATAATTTTTATACAATAAATACATAAATTTAATTATGACACAATGGTGATGCATTAATTGCATCATTAATAAAGGATTAAAATAAATGGTATTATAAATATTAAAATAAATTTATTTTGAAACTTTTTCTTATAGAAAAAAAAATTTATGGATAATAATGAATTGTTATATTTGAATTAATGAAGGTTTTTTGAAATAAACAAGTTGTTATAGATTTTTTAAAATGCTTTGATATGAATATTTTATAAATTGACATAAATGAGTTTTTAAAATAATTAATATTTTATTAAATGATAAAATAATCCTAAAAATATATGATTTATAAAAATCACTTAAATAATGTTAAAATTTTCATTAATCATCCATTTTGGGTCTGTTCTCATTTTATAGTAAATATATTAACCATATATTTTGAATATATAAGAGGACATGGTAAAAGATAAATAAGATAAAAAAGGGTTAAATAAAAAATATCAGGATTAAAAAATATCCAAAACCTGTCCAATTCTTATTGTATGATTTTATTTAGACTTATATGTATATTATATTATAATTAAATAAATTTTGGACCTTTTGGAACCCAAAATCATTTTATAATAAAATAACACTTTCAAACTTTTTTAATGTAACGTCCCGGTTCCAGAAGCCACCCAGAGGCGCCCCGTACCTGGTTGGTCACATGGCCTCAAGCGCATTTCGCCAAATGCCAGAGGCTGCCGAATAGCAGCTAGGGCCTTGGGTGTGATAGCGGGGAAACTATTCCTTCATTGGCAGAGTACATAGCGGAAGAAAATAAACATGCAATAGCGGAAGCAGTAATAACCAACAGTATAAACAGCGGAAGACTAAATCAACAAACTGGAGCACATATGTATATATAAAATGATGCATGATACATAACTAGGAAATCATCCAAACAATTCACAATGACAGAAAACACTACAGTACCAAAATAAGTACAAAAGAAAAGTACACAACTCCTCAGAATCGCAAGCCAAAGCTTGGTCCCATGCTCTCCTGCTCCAAGCAATCAGGTTCCAAAAGTCGAAGGGTGCTTGCCCTTATCTATACCTGCAACAACATAGTCTTATTGGGCCCAAAAGCATGGCCCAAATAGGGTGTGATATAAAATCCCAATAGGCAACCCCCTGATGATATGTGCCAAATAGTCAGTGAGTATATGACAGGTAAATGTACAATACGCAATAACCAGCAACCACAAGCAATAGGCAGTAACAGTAAGCAGTAAAGTAGGATGATACAATAGTAATCAAACTACAACCAACAACAACAGTGAAACAAATAGCTAACAAGCAGAAAACCCTCTGGGAAGTACTCGCAGCCATCCCCTCTGGTCCTATCCAAGAAGTACCACAACCCTCTGGGCAGTGCACTCAGCCTAACCGCTCTGTCTTGGTCATACGAATTTATGAGACTCTCTAGGGAAGCTCACTCGGTCAATTCCCCTTAGAGTCAAGGGTAGTCAGGGAATCTCTTGAAGAAGATCACACGGTCTAACCCTATTATCCAAAATGTATAGAGACTCTTTGAGGAAGCTATGTCGGCCAATTCCTCCTATAGCCTCAGGTATACCACATACTCTCTGAGGAAGCTCAATCGGTCAATTCCCCCTCAAGCCTGGGAAGGTTCTTAAAGAGATTCAAACAATGTAAGACTCTTTGAGGAAGCTCACTTGGTCTACCCTCCTGTAGTCTATAAAATTCCAAGACTCTCTGGGAGCTCACTCGGTCCATCCCCTCTGTAGTCTATAATGTCTAAGACTCTCTAGGAAGCTCACTCGGTCTATCCCTTATAGTCTATAGCACCAGGTCCTTTCATCCCCTTGCCAGTCAGTGCATAATAATGCTATAAGGCAAAAGTACACCTATAAAGCTACTTGGCTAACCAAAGTACACCTATAGAGATACTTGGCTAAACATTCTACAAGGCAACCAGCATGTCATGAGTTTCACTTCAACCTAAAACCGCAAGGCATGGAAATAGGTGTAGCAACCAAAGTTAAACGAGACCCAAAGGTCGTAAATAGAACAAATCAAGAGAAAATACTTCCAAGCACAACAAATTATCCTCTAACATGGTCAATTTACCTCTACACAAGCATACAAGCAAGGAAGGAAAACAACGAAGGCAAAAATAGTAATCACGCAATACCCCGTTGAAGGGTATCGGTGGAAATTCGCACATAAACTCAAAGACTTTGAACAGTAAGGCACAAACCACCTACCTCGATCCTATTAGATTGATATACTTTAACCAAAATGGATGATTCTCTCTAGAATGTCGTAGATCTAAGAAAATGCACAAAACGTTCAACCTTAGATAACTTGAGAAGGAGGAAGAATTTGAAAACAAGGTTCAAGCATAAGGAAGAACTCACCGTTGCACTTCCAACACAATCGACCATGCTCGAATCAGAGGACAGACGGAGAGGCGGGGGCTTAGGGAAGATCCGACCGTACGAGTCGCTCTTGGACGAAGAACCTGGAGAAGGGGTGTGTTCTATCCGTTAGGCGTGACCCCAGTGCGTTTGGTGAAAAAAAAGTACATGGCGTGTACTTTTAGAGTACACGGCGTGTAGTGGGTTTTCCATACTCTGCCAAAATCAGCCTCCACGTCACCCCTACACACCGTGTGTGTGGACCAGGCACGACTAGCACACGGCTTCATGCCGGAGAAGAGTACACGGCATGTACTCCGAAAGTACACGGCGTGTACTTCGAAATTTTCCAGAAACTCCAAAAATTCTAAAAAACTCCAGAAATAGAAAGACATACCTGAAATGAAGATCCGGGTTCTTACAAAGTTCCCCCCTTAAATAAATTTGTCCCCCAATTTCCCTAGAGGGGCGTAGAAGAAGAAACCTCAAACAGCTCCGGCCACTGTGATCGAACCTTGGCCTCCCTCTCCGAAGTCCCGTCCCGTACTCGCTCGTTCCGCCATAGCACTCGTACCATAGGAACAGACCAGCCTTGGAGAACATTCGTGATGTGATCGACAATCCGGATAGGATTCTCTTCAAACGACGCATCCGCTTCGAGCTCAACCTCCTCGTGATGAAAAACATGAGACATGTCTGAAAAGTAACGTCGGAGCTGAGAGACATGGAAGATGTCATGCATCGCCCGGTACCTCTGAGGTAGTTGGAACCGATAGGCAACTGGCCCAACACTCTCCAATACCTCAAATGGCCCGACGTACCGTGGTGAAAGCTTACCCTATCTCTGAATCCTCTTGTGTCCGAACCTCGGTGTGACACGCAGGAAAACCTGATCTCCAACCTCGAACTCCAGATGTCGTCTCCGCTGATCAGCATAAGACTTCTGTCGAGACTGTGCTGTAGTCGTCCTCTTCTGAATCAACTCTATCTTCTCTGAGGTCTCCTGAACAAGACGAGGTCCTAGAAAAGCTGTATCTTCTGCCTCCAGCCAGCATAAGGGTGATCAGAATTGCCTACCATACAAAACCTCATATGGTGCCATCTGAATGGTATCCTGAAAACTATTGTTGTAAGAGAAATAAGAAAGAGGTATATGCTTCTCCCAATAACCGCCGAAGTCTGGGATGCAAGATTGGAGCATATCCTCAAGCACATGGATTGTGCACTTGGATTGGCCATCAGTTTGTGGATGGTATGCTGTACTCAAAATTACTTGTGTACCCAAGGCCTTCTGAATTCCCTTCTAGAACTGAGAGGTAAAGCGCGCATCCCTGTCTGAAACAATGGAGTGTGGAACTCCATGTAGACATACAATCTCTCGGATGTACAGTCATCCCAGATCATCAACACTGAAGGTCTCATTGATCGGCAAGAAGTGTGCTACCTTCGTAAGCCTGTCGACGACGACCCAAACCACATCACTTTCCCGAGGAGACCTCTGTAACCCGGTCACGAAGTCCATCACGACATCGTTCCACTTCCATTACGGAATGGGTAACTGCTGTAAAAGCCCTACTGGTCGCTGATGTTCTGCATTCACCTGCTGACAAGTAGAGCATCTCATGACAAAACTAGCAACATCTCTCTTCATACATGGCCACCAGTACTGGCGATGAAGATCTCGATACACCTTGGTGATGCCAGGATGAACTGACCAAACTGAGGAATGAAAATCTCGCATCAGCTCCTCGTGTATGTCTTCTGGAACCAATACACATCCTTGGAAATGCAAGATCTCATCCTCGCCCACTGTCCATCTAGGAAGAGGGTCCCCTCCTGACACACTCTCCCACAGGACCAAGGCCTTTGAGTCTGATAGGTGCCTCATTCGTACCCGATCAAGAAGTGTAGAGGTAACCACCACAGAAGATAGGACAGTGTATCCCTGCCTGTCATGCACCTCCAGATGCATCTTAGAGAATAGAGTCATAAGCTGCCACTCACTGCTGGCCTCCTGAACTTCCTGAATCTTAGTTCTCCTGCTCAAAGCATCAGCCACTGCATTTCCCTTTCCCAGTGTATAGGTGAGCTCAATGTCGAAAGACTGAAGATATTCGACCCACCTGTACTGTCTCAGATTCAGATCACGTTGAGTGAAGATATAATTGAGACTCTTGTGGTCAGTGAAAACCACAAAGTGCTCTCCCAGAAGATAGTGTCTCCAATAGCGTAAGGCATGAACAACTGCTGCCAACTCCAGATCGTGCGTTGGGTAGTTCCTCTCGTGTGGCCTCAACTGCCGAGACCTGTACGCAACGACTCCATCTCCCTGCATAAGCACGGCTCCCAACCCAATACCTGAAGCATCACAGTAAACTGTATATCCCTTTCCCTGCTCTGGAAAGACTAGTATCGGTGTTTACGTCAACCTCCCCTTCAGCTCCTGAAAGGCAGACTCACAAGAATCTGACCATAGAAACTTCTTCCCCTTCTTGGTCAGACCTATCAATGGTGCTTCTAGGCATGAGAAGTCCTAAATGAAGCACCTGTAGTATCCGAACAGCCCTAGAAAACTCCGAACCTCAAATACTTTCTTCGGCTGCTCCTAGGAAACTATATCTCTCACATTCCCTGGGTCCACTGACACTCCTGTCTTCGAGATGACGTGACCCAAGAAGTGAATCTGATCCATCCAAAAGTGTCACTTCGAGAGTTTATCATAGATTCCATGCTCTCTCAGTTTACTCAAAATGATCTCAAGATGTGTGTCATGGTCGTGTCGAGTGTGAGATTACACCAAGATATCATCCATGAAGACCACGACAAAGGAGTCCAAGTACAGATGGAACACTCGGTTCATCAGTTCCATGAAGACTGCAGGCGCGTTCGTGAGATCGAACGGCACAACTGTATACTCTAAAAGGCCATACCTACTTTTGAAAGCTGTTAGAGGTATATCTGATGGTCTAATGTGCAACTGATTGTAATTGGATCTCAAGTCGATCTTCGAGAACACTCGGGCTCCTCGAAGCTGATAAAAGAGGTCATCGATCCTCGGAAAGGGATATCGGTTCTTGACCGTCAACTGGTTCAGCTTCCGATAATCTACACAAAGCCGAAGGGTACCGTCTGCCTTCTTCGCAAACTGTACAGGTGAACCCCAAGGATAAATACTGGGTCGGATGAAAACCTTTGCCTGCAACTCCTCCAACTGCTTCTTAATCTCCTACAACTCAGGTGTATCCATCCTATAAGGAGGAATGGACACTAGTTCTGCTCCTGGCACAAGCTCAATCGAGAAGTCTACCTCACGCTCCGAAGGTAAACCTGAAAAGTCCTCTGGAAAGACATCCCTGAAATGATCCACCACTGGAGGAAAGTCTAACTGTGAAGTCCCCTGGTCATCCAAATAAAGACTGAAAATCTGGGCTGTAACTTCCCCTAGCCCATGATGCTCTGGTCCATCTCTACCCACCCGTACATACCACTCACCTCTATGAAGGAAAGATCTTCCCTCTGGTGATATGAAACTCACCCTGCAGCGATAGAAATAGACGACTGCCTAGAAAGGAACCAACCAATCCATACTGAGAATGACGTCATAGCTCGTCACTTCTAGGACATAGAGGTCCCATAAGAAACGACACCCCACAACCTCAAGAGGGAACTATCTGGACTATCATACTCCATATGTCCTCGTTCCCAACGGTGTGTCAAGAGTCAACAAGTTGGCAGACAAAAAGATACAGAGGCCAAGGATCTCCACAACCGCAACAGAGATAAAGCTATGGGAAGCACCAGTATCAAAAAGAGTTGAAGATAAAACTGAGGCTACTAAAATCGTAACTCGAACTTTAGAAGGGCCGAATCCTGCTCTTGATAGGTCTTCTCCATGGCGAAAGACTGGCCTGAACCGTGGCCCTGTGCCTCTGGCTGACCACTCTGAGATGATCCACTCTACTGTCACTGATGACCTGATGACTGACCACCACGACCGCAACC
This sequence comes from Viscum album, assembly GCA_963277665.1. Classification (NCBI taxonomy): domain Eukaryota; kingdom Viridiplantae; phylum Streptophyta; class Magnoliopsida; order Santalales; family Viscaceae; genus Viscum; species Viscum album. The sequence continues at coordinate 2,077,328,849 of OY728141.1, read as the reverse complement.
TCCACCTCGGCCTAAACGGCCGAAAGAACTCCAGTTCCCAGACTGGTGGGAAACTGGTGAAGCATCTCCAGAACATGGGGTAATAGAGGAACCCCTAACACCAGCTGAAGGTGAGAAGATGTGACAGAAATGCTGAAGATGCCCCATCTTTCCACAAGACCAGCACTCCATCGGACCCCTCTAGTACTGAGGCCTAGTATGCCCACTCCTACTGCACTGGTAGCATACTACCTGGCTGCTAGAAGACGCATCTCGCGAACCTCGATCTTCTCGAGAAGACTCTCGACGACGCTTCCTACTGTCCGTAGGAGGAACACCAACTCTGGATGATGAACCACCCTGGCTCACTACTCCAGAATCTCTCATATTGCGCTCAGTGATCAGTGCCTGGTTGACGATGGAGGATATAGAAGTCAACTGGAAGATATTCACCTGGGAACGGATCTCCTGCCTGAGACTGTCCTTCAACATACTAGCAAGGAACAACTCATCACCTGCTGGGATCAGTGTGAAACGTTGCAGCTCGGTGAAGTAAGACGAGTACTCAATTAAAGAGAGAGTACCATGTTGCAGACTCATAAACTCCCAGGATCGATCGGCCCTCTGGGTCTCCGGATAGAAGTAGTCATAGAAGGTTCATCTAAACTCATCCCAAGACATATCCTACTGACGCCCTGACCGTGAGATCACCTCTCACCACCTATTGGCGGTGTCCTGGAGCATATAAGTAGCTAGCTTTACCCTTTTCTCCATAGGGATATCTAGGTTCTCAAAGATGGTCAGTGTGGCCTCTATCCATGAATCTACAGCCTGGGGTCCTCTATCCCCTGAAAAAGTAAGAGGATATTACTGCTGGAAATCCCGCATCAACTCATCCATCGACGAGGCAAGAGGCGGTGCTCCCTGAAAGGTCTAAATCATCCTCAGGAAGTCCTCCATGAACTGCGCATCGGTGCCTTTGATGGGTATAACTGCTGGTGCCAAGGCTGGCACAGTAGGAGGATCTGTAGGAGGTCCCTGTTTGGCCATATCCGATATTTGGTCACCGTCTGGAAACTGACGCACGACCGGAGGACGTCTCAGAGGCATAGATCTGAAAGATCAACAACACACCTTTGATCAAGATTATCAAAGATTGAAAACACATGAGCACAAAATAGGAACATGGGGAAGATACTATCAAGTTTTACAAAACCCGACAACACGGCGTGTATAAAACTACACAGAGTGTCTACTTAAGCCATTAACATGGGCGTGTACCCCTGCCCGACAGGTCGGGTAACACCCCAAACTACACGGCGTGTTGACCCAACACACGGCGTGTACTTGAAGACTATTCCCCTACTCGAGCCTCTTTACAAGGCTAACTCACACGGTTCAAACAAACCTCAGACTACACGGCGTGTTCCCTAGGGGCACGACGTGTACTAGACACTGACTCGGCAGCCCGTGTTGTTAGTTACACGGCCGTCTACACGGCTGGCCCTTACACGGCGTGTTTCGAACAAACACGACGTGTATAGAAGATGGTGACCTCATCCCGTGTTGTTCGCAACACGGCCGGGTACCTGGGCAAGACTACACGGCGTGTTCCAAAGCAACACGGTGTGTCTAAGAGAAGGTCACGCCGACCCGTGTTGTTCATGACACGGTCGGGTACCTGGACAGAACTACACGACGTGTTCCTCTACAACACAGCGTGGTCTACTCGAGCTTTCCCGACCCGTGTTGTTGGTGACTCGACCGAGTACACGGCTCTAAACTACACGGCATGTACCTGCAGTACACAGCGTGTTCCTAATGTTATTTTCACAAAACCGTGTTCCTGCACACACAATCAGTAACACGGCCTAAAAACTACACGGCGTGTAACCAGAAAGTACACACCATGTATTTTGGGTTTTTCTGGGCAGTAACTTAGAAACTGCACAAAAGCCCAGAAACACGGAAAACAAGGCAAAGAGGTGCCAATTTCCGATCCATGAGGGCCCATACTCTCCACGAATCAAAGCTTGGAATCCCCTACAATCACGTACAAGAGAAAACAGGATCATGATCCACCAATTTCCAATTCAAGAGGGCCCATAACACCTCAAAAATCAAAATTTGGCGTTCATTTAAACAAGGTACAATACAAACAACTCTCTAACAAGCAGTAGAGATTATATCATGCATCTATCACAATAGCATGCATAATCTACACAACATCTATCACAATAGCTTGCAATCGCTAATGCACCCTAAATGGCATGGAAAGAATACATGGCATGTGATTTCTATAAGTTCCTATATGATGCATGAGATGGAATACCCTCATCTCAATGGGTTGCGACAGAAATAGAACTGTAATATCAAAACAATAACAGTACAAATCATGTGAATCACTCTAGGTGAAATCGTATCAACCGTAAAATCTCAAAACCAGAAAAATGCAATAAACGAGTTAGTATTGTTTTTCCCTATACATAGGTTAGATACTCCCGGGCATAGCTTATTACCAAGTACGGAATCCGTCCTATCCCTGGATAGCTTCTCCAAATAGTAAGGCAAGAGAAAATAAAACCCTTTGATACCACTTTGTAACGTCCTGGTTCTGGAATCCACCCAGAGGCGCCCCGTAACCGGTTGGTCACATGGCCTCAAGAGGATTTCCCCAAATGCCAGAGGCTGCCGACTAGTAGTGAGGGCCTTGGGTGTGATAGCGGGGAAACTATTCACCCATTGGTAGAGTACACAGCGGAAAAAAATAAACATGCAATTGTGGAAGCAGTAATAACCAACAGTATAAACAGTGGAAGACTAAATCAACAAACTGGAGCACATATGTATATATGAAATGATGCATGATACATAACTAAGAAATCATCCAAACAAGTCAGAATGCTGGAAAACACTAAAGTACAAAAACAACTACAAATGAATAGTAAACAGCTCCTCAGCATATCAAGCCAAATCTTGGTCCCATGCTCTCCTGCTCTAAGCAATCAGGTTCCAGAAGTCGAAGGGTGCTTTCCCTTATCTATAACTGCAACAACATAGACTTCTTGGGCCCAAAAGCATGGCCCAAACAGGGTGTGAGATAAAATCCTAGTAGGCATCCACCCGAAGATTTGTGCCTAACAGTCAGTGAGTATATGGAAGGTAAATGTACAATAAGAAATAACCAGCAACAACAAGCAATAGGCAGTAACAGTAACCAGTAAAGTAGGATGATAAAGCAGCAATCAAACTACAACCAACAACATCAGTGAAACAAATAGCTAACAAGCAGGAAACCCTCTAGGAAGTACTCGCATCCATCCCCTCTGGTCCTATCCAAGAAGTACCACAACCCTCTGGGTAGTGCACTCATCCTAACCCCTCTAGCTTGGTCATACGAATTTATGAGAATCTCTGGGGAAGCTCACTCGGTCAATTCGCCTTATAGTCTAGGGTATTCAGGGAATCTCTTGAGGAAGATCACACGGTCTAACCCTCTTATCCCCAAGGTCTAGAGACCCTGTGAGAAAGCTATCTTGGTCAATTCCTCCTATAGCCTCAGGTATACCACAGACTCTCTGAGGAAGCTCACTTGGTCAAATCCCCCTCTTGCCTGGGAAGTTTCTTAAACAGATTCAAACAAGGTAAGACTCTCTGAGGAAGCTCACTCGGTCTACCCTCCTGTAGTCTATAAAAATCCAAGACTCTTTGGGAGCTCACTCGGTCCATCCCCTCTGTATTCTGTAATGTCTAAGACTCTCTGGGAAGCTCACTCGGTCTATCCCGTATAGTCTATAGCACCAGGTCCTCTCAGCCCCGTTCCAGTCAGTGAATAATAATGTTATAAGGACAAATTACACCTGTATATCCACTTGGCTAACCAAAGTAAACCTATAGAGATACTTAACTAAATAGTCTACAAGGCAACAATAATGTCATGAGTTTCACTTCAACCTATAACCGCAAGGAATGGAAACAGGTATAGCAACCAAAGTCAAACGAGACCCAAAGGTCTTAAACAGAACAAAGAAAGAGAAAATTATTCCTAGCAAAACAAATTATCCTCTAACATGGTCAATTTACCTCTACACAAGCATACAACCAAGGCAGGAAAAGAACAAAGGCAAAAAGGGTAATCACGCAATACCCCATTCACGGGTATCGATGGAAATTCGAATATAAACTGAGAGACTTTGAACGGTAAGGCACAAACCACCTACCTCGATCCTAGGAGATCGATAAACTTGAACCACGATGGCTGATTCTCCCTAGAACATCGTAGATCTGAGAAAACGCAAAAAACATTAAACCTTAGATAACTTTAGAAGGAGGAAGAATTGGAAAACAAGGTTCACGTAGAAGGAAGAACTCACCACTTCACTTCCAACGCAATTGACCGTGATCGAATCGGAGGACGGACGGAGAGACGGAGGCTTTGGGAAGATCCGGCCATACGGGTCACTCTTGGATGAAGAACTTGGAGAAGGGGTGTGTTCTATCCGTCAGGCGCGACCCCGGTGCACTTTGTGAAAAAAAAGTACACGACGTGTTATTTTAGAGTACACGGCATGTAGTGGGTTTTTCCATACTCTTCCAAAATCGACCTCCACGTCACCCCTACACACCGTGTGTGTGGCCCAGGCACGACCAGCACATGGCTTCGAGCCGGAGAAGAGTACACGGCGTGTACTTCAAAATTTTCCGGAAACTCCAAAAATTCTCAAAAACTCCAGAAAAAGAAAGACATACCTGAAAAAAAGATCTGGGTTCTTACACCTAAAGAGCCCCTCCTCCCTCTTATAAAAGGCCTCTACCTCTAACCCTTTACACACTCCTCTCAATCCCCTTGGATCATACAAAATCTACTCCAATAAGCTTAAAAAATCCCCCACTTCCTCCTAGAACTGTTCCTCTATGAAGAAGGAAATTAAAGTAATCCTTTTGGTTCAAACCAACGAGAGTTACCCAATTTAAAGGCAACGCCTTCTCTCAAGTTCTTTTCTTTTATTTTCCTTATCTAACCCCCCTAAACTCTCTTTATTACATTATTTTATAACCATACCAGTAACTTTAATATACTAAGATGTTTTTATGTGGAGTATTCGAACTACACATCCACACACCTTCATCTAATGGATAAAAACATACTGTTTCTGTGGAAGGTGAACTACTGCATCACGAAAAAATGATTGTTCAATTATCTCCTACAACTTCTCATTATGGACATTATGATGGAACTGTATTTATATTTTATATATATTGTCTTTATGCTTCTTTATTTTTCATTTATAGAATACCTTTATGGTTTCCATAATGGGTAAATACTATAATTTCATTTGAGGAAGTGCGGACTACCGCCCCCTCAAAGTTATATGACTCATTCATGCCATACATGGAATGCATAAAGGATGGAGTTAATGAAATTATATATGATATTATACTATAATTATAATATAACTATGTATCATTAAGTTTTCATTCCATTAAATATGAAATATAAATGAAAGTATCATTTATGCATATGTACGGCTTACCTTCTCTATGAACGGTGCATTTCATTTATTATCTTCAAATGTCATGTAAGGTTATAAAAACATATATATACTGGATATATATGATATATATGATATCTAAATCATTAATATAATTCTGGAGATAATGTAATTTTGACCACATAGAAAACATGTAATTATAATAAGTTCATTTTTGACTCAAGTAAAAAATATTGACAAAACAACCGATATTAACTTAAATAATTATGTAATGTTTTTGTCGAGGTAATAAGAGATATAAAAGGAAAAATAAACTTAAAAAGGGTTCTTAAGAAAGTAAAAATTATCTTTAGTTTATTATTCATGATATTAATGAACAAACGATTCAAGTCGGACACAAGGTAAGGGACTTCTTCTCAATCTCCTTTCATTGAGGCATATTTTGATTTATACATGACTATATTTTATAAGGTATATAAAACCCCTTTTAATTTTCATTTCATTCAAAGGGAATATTTTCTCTATGAAGTGTTTTACTAAATGACCAAAATAATGTTTCTTTTTAACGTATGTGATGACAACGACCTTTTCTTCACCGCGAGCATTATTTTATATTTGGCTTCTTTAACAAGATGAAATGTTATTAAAAGGAAAATAAATACCACATACTATTTTTACATATTTCGGCATTGAAAATGGTTTTGAGAAACCATTGATTATTTCAATATCATGAATGATATATTTTGATTGAAATGTGGAAATGTTATCTTTCCTTTTTTTCTTGTTTTATGTGTTATGAATATGTTATTGTTCTTGGGGAATTGTTTACATATACAGGTGGTTCCGTGATAAAACTAGTGTGGGTGAGCTTGAGATAGCTCTCCAATTCATTGGGTAATGTGATGGAGGTAAACGTTAATATTTCTCCTAAGTAATTTTTGGAATATACTTCGATGAGTATTCCAAACATAACTCCATACGTAGCTGTGAAAGCTACAACATAATTATGTTATGGATGACACAAGTTACCTTTATGATTTATGATTTCCATATGTTATTCTTAAATCTTATGATCTTGTGTGTTATGTTAAAGATTGAAAAGTATTATTTCATTTAATTGTATGTATTTATGGAATAATGTTTTCTTTCCTTGTTTTATAACCCTTATTGAGATTTTTATGCTCATTCTATGTTTCTGAAATGTTTTTCACAAAATATAAGGCAGGGTAAGAAAAATAAAGAATTCAAGAAGATTTATATCAATAAAATAATTCTTGTTTTCTTTTAAGAGTTTTTTATTTTATGAAAAAAATGAATACTGAGTAGAAGTGTCTACTTTGTAATATTTGAGATGTAATGTAATAGATATGGCCTAATTATCTAAAACTCTAAACCTAAAAATATCCTCAATGTGAATTATTAACTTAATTAATGATTATGTAATGTTTAAGGTCGACCCTTGTGTGGGGCATGAAACTATGATAGATTTAGGGTGATGGTCATTCATTGGAACTTGTTCGTCTCGTTACTCCCTCTAATGATGAATATGGTCTCTTTGTGGCAGATGGATCCTTATTGCGATGGTGTCATTGGATCATGTGGTTTCTTTCCTGATTCACTGGTGGCCTTTGGCAACCTCAAATGTTGGATTTGTGACTGATCTTGGTTGGTCATATTGGCACTGGTTGATGGATGTTGAAATGGATTGATGGATTCTCGTGTGAGGTATGATTTACTTTGTACATATTTTTTTCCAGTTCATGTTGCTTTGTTTATGCATGGTTGATGAATTTTTTATGGCATTAAGGGTTGGGAATTTTGTTTCATCTCATTTGGATACATTTCTTGTTTATACTTATGGGAGGGTGGCCTCGAAAGAGGGATGGGTGTTTTAACACCCATCATCCAGCCATCTATCCTTGTTTAACATATCGATGCCTTGCTTGATTTTTTTTCATGTTGTTGGTCTTGATTTGTGTTGCATCATGTTGTCTTGATGTGATTTCTGCACTATAATTATTGGGTGGGCAGCTTGAAAGAGATAGAGATGTGCTGTTAATTATCGTTCGGTTCTCCCTTCACATTTTATGTGTGTGGGAGGAATGCCCAACCTTGTTGTGCCACTAGCACGGAACAACCTCTTGGAAGGGGTGACACTTCACTTTGACTAATCGCATTGTCACACTTTCTTTCAGGGGGTCAATGAAACTCTTTCCCTCTTTATTTTTTTCACCTTCTCTTCGTTAATCACCTTTTCCATCCTTCGAGTTTGTTTTATTTTCATCTTCCATCCATGTTTTAATGGGTTACCTATTACCCCATTTGTCAAAAAGGGATTTCATGATTTATTTTTAATTAATGGGGATCCCCCCTAATCTTTTTTAAAAAAATAAAAATATTTCATATTAGATATAAAATAACTTGGAAATATATTTTGAAAACACTTCTTGAGTTTAATATCCTTTTATCATGAAAAATAATTTTTAAAAAAATAAAACATTTTGTAAACCATTTTCCTTAAAAACGTAGAAAAGAATCTAGAAATAATTTTGATAAATATTTTTATAAAAATACATTGAAAAAATATAAATAAATTTTGAAAACATTTTGAAAATATTTTATTTGGAAACTTATAAAACAATCTTGAAAAAATTTTGAAAACTATTTTCTTTGGAAATAAATTGAAAACTTACAAAAAAGTGAGCTTAAAAAAGTATTGAAATGATTTTTAATTCATAAAACATTTTTGAAAACAATTATCTGGAAAAATATATTTGAAAATATTTAAAGAAATATTTTAAAACCATAAAACATTTTTAAAATCATTTTTTCCTTGAAATATAATTTCAAGGGTCATTTGAAAACATTTTTGAAAACCTGGTTTTTTAATAAAACAGATTTATGACTAAAGAGAGAAATACTATTAAGTTTTTATTAAAACAAATTTATTAAATATATTAAATACCAAATAGTTTAAAATTGTACTAGTACATGGAGATACATTTAATAAAAATGTGATAAGTAAAATCGGGAATTTTCTTGAGATGTTGATCATAATATTTCATAAATTGAATCATAAATATAAACAATATTGAAATGGGATGAGATTGGATCAATAAACTCTTGTCACTTTGTATCTTGAGATCATAATATCTATGTAAGAAAATGAAATTAAATGAAGTTATAAGATCATGAAAATTAGGATATTCATGATATAACATGTAAAATGGATTTATATACACCTCGAAAAATATTTTAGGTTCATAACAAAACATGAGTCCCAATGAAGGAAATTTAGGACAAAAATATTGTACCGATTACATAACTATTGAAACATAAACCAGATTTTATAAATATCATATAATGGATATGTAAATACCCATAAATATATGTAGAATAATCATTTAATAAATCCATAATCATTATACACAGCACAAAAAATGAATGGGTAGTCAATAAATCATGTACCTGATAGAAATAAAAAGTAAGACGAAATCCCCTTACCTTGTGTATTGACTATCATTGTACTCATACAAAAAACATATATAAAAAATATAATATTATTATAAATATATAACAGAACCATATTCTTATATATAGTACCATATATGGTTTTATTATGACTTTATATTACCTGTTTTTCAATGATTTTATGATAATGTTACTCTTTGGGTAATATTGGCTTTGTTTTTTTCATGTGTATTAATTTGATATATCATTGGTCATTATAATTATATCATGATTTCAAAATTTTAAACCAAGATATAAATTTTATTTATATTCATTATATTTTATTATAATAATAAATATAATATAGAAGCATGAAATGCAATTCATCATTCATGGAGACGACAGGTTGTACATATGCATCAAAGTTGTTTCCATGTTATTGTTACATTGAATGAAAGAAAGAACATTAAATATATCAATATATATGTATATCATTATTAAATTATTATTATTATATCATATAAGTTCACTAAACCCATTCTAAAAACTTTTAATGTAGTTTGTAAATGAATCGCATCACATTAAATGGCCAGTAGTCCACACTTCCTCGAATGAAATTATTGTATTTACACAAAATGTAATATACATATACGTGTGTTTTAAAAGGATTAAATAAGTGTAAATACATAATAAATATAATATATATCATATATAAATATATTTTCCTTCATAATTTTCACCATGATAGGCAGTAAAGGAAAAATGAACAATCATCATTTCGCAAGGCAGTAGTTCTCCGTTCAAAAAAATAATATGTTCATTACCCATTAGGTGGAGTTTTGTGTAATTATAGTTGGAAATCATATCATATAAACATCCTAATATATTTATTATACAGTTTTTTTATATAATAATGGAATTAAGAGAGTGGGGGAGGAAAAAGGAAATAAAAGAAATGATCTTGAGAGAAAGTGTTACCTGTTAATCAAGTAACTCCTTTTGGTTTGTGCCAAAAGGCATCCTTGTATTGATTTCTACCCAAATAGAGGATTCATGAAGTAAGGTATGGATGTTTGGAAGATTATTTGTGTATATATTTTACAAACATAAATGGTTTTATATTTTTTAAGTAGTTGGAGATTTGGTGGATTTTTTAGGGAAGGGAAACGACACACTTGGCATTTTTGAAAACAAGTTAGGTGTATCCATGTTTTTACCTAAAAAATTCATATGAAACAAACATAAATAAATAATGGAATTTTAATGGAAAAAAAATATCCATAAAAATTGGGTTTTACAGGTTTCTAGGTCATTTTGGGTCTTAAATTTATCCTAATATTTCTCTTTACCATTGTAATTAATTTTAATGGATTTCACTAATATTTTTGGTAAAAAATTAATTTGACCATATTAGAAATTATAAATTATGATTATTATAAATATGGAATCAATTTTCCCAAATTATGACCTCGTAATTATCATAAATTAATTAAAAATTAATCCTGCTGATGGGATTATACTACGGGTTTTTAAAGTAAAAAGGTCGAAATGTTTTCTATGTTTTTTATACCCAATTTCAAAGTTAAATTAATTCAAATGAACTTAATTTATTTAATTGAAAATAATATTATATAATTAAACTTTTCAAACTAATTAAAATATAATTTATCCTTATAAATTAATTATATTAAAAAGGAAGTTTTGAATTAAAAATCATTATTTTTTACTATTCATCCAAAAATGTTGTTTCTCAATACACTCCCAAAAATTCACCGTAAGATAATTTCGACATTATAAATTGAAAAAATATTTTTATTTTATCAAATTAAATTCTTAAATGTTTCTAAATTTTTATTTATTATTTTTCACAGAACGAAATTAAAAGCAATTCATTTGAGAAAATAGTATTTATAAACATATATGGATTTTACCAAAAAATATATATTTCATTATCAATATGTTTTATTAATTTAAAACCATTATAAAAAATATTTAAAAAGTATTTATTACTATTCATATTATTATGTTTAACTTCTAGGTTACAGTTATCTCATTTAAATAATTATAACAAGAAAATGATTCTTCATAGAAACTCGGTGATGCGTGTAATGTACCCAAGTCAGTATTGCATGTAGCACAAGCCAATTTGGTTCCTTGTTAAATAAATGTTTGACTTAGTGATTTAATATATAAACCATAGTTTTAGTGTTTCTTGAATTATAATTTTCAAAATATTAAATTAATTTGGAAAAAATATTTCACAAAATCTTAGGGTGTTACATTCTACCCCCTTAAATTGAATTTCTCCCTAGAAATTAATTTGGTTTATCAAAGGTTTAATAGTTGAAATTTTATTTCATTTAAACCCAAATCCAAACAATTATTTCTTAAACACTCTTTAAAAATGGATATTTGGAACAATAACAGATGCCCAAACTAACATATAACTAGGTTTCCAAATTAGAGAATAGAGGTTTGAGGTAATGATTGGACATGAAGGAAAAGTGTAAATATTTATAGGGAGTGATTGAGGTTATCAAATGAAAACAAGTGAATGATAAAAGAAAAGTTCAGGGACTCAAAGTAATAAATCTATGATGATTTATAAGGCCACCAGTTCAACAAAATTAAGGTATTAGGACATCATTCTTTTTCATTTTCGTATATTTGAGTAATTATTTTATTGACCAAGAATATAAGGAAATATACATGATATATTTCTATAAAAAAAATAATTCATTGGTTGTGCTTTTAACTATTTCTAATGCATCCATTATTTTAAGAAATGGATGTCTAGAAATTAACATTGATGCCCAGATTACTAAAATACACATTTAGCTGATATTAAGGCCCTTAAAAAATAAAAAGTATAAAATCAATATGGTTAATACATTAATCTCTAAACATAAAAAGTAACACTATTTTTTTTATCATAATTAATTATTCCTCAAAAATATTTATAACTTAACCAAGGAATTGTGTTGGATGGTTGTAGATGTGAAACCCCTATCATCCTTCAGTCATGGGTTTAAGACCTGCGGCCCTATAGGACATTATTGGTTGTCACCGAAAATAAATGATGTCCCTCCCTAAAACCACACTAATATCCTTTCTAAGATATTTTGGAAATCCTTGAAATAAGTTAAATCACTAAATATCATTTTAGCAAATATTTTCAATATAATATCAATACATAAATACTTCTTCTAAATTTTAACTTATACATTTCATGAATTTTTAACCATATAACCCCTCTCAAAGCTGAAAATCCAATAATTAGAAATAAATTCATGAAATAATCTTAACATTTATCCCCCATATATCTCAAATTATCTCTTTTATGTCACATTCCAAACATATGAATACCATCATGTTAAATTCTCTTAGAACATGGTAACAACCTAAATTACCATACATCCATTTAGAAAACATGCCTGCTTCCTTAGTCCAAAGATTATTGGGTATATTCCATAAATCCAAGAATTTATAAAATCCATCCATCATTACATCAAAAAACCTGTCCAAAAATTCATATTTGGTTCTAAGTTCATTGATATTATCCAATTTGTTGGTCAGAGTGGATACTCAAGTGGGGGTGAATTGAGTTCTAATTAAAATGTTTGTTAAAAACTTTATAATAAAAATCCCCTAATTAAAAACAGCTCAGTAAATTAAGGTTGTAGAGATATAAATGTTTAATTGCTCAACAAGTATTTCTAAGGTTTATTAGTCCTCATTTGAATCAATGTAATAACTGATTCAACTTTTGAAATAGGTTTACTTAATTAAGAACATATACACACTAACCAAAACTAACAATCAGAGTGAATGTAGAAATATTTTTCTATCTTTGGAAAATATAAGTCGTGGATAAAATAAAATAGAGTACTAGAAAATTTGCACAACAATGTAAACAAGAGGTTCAATCTCAAGCCGAGACCTAATCCTCTCCACTTGGTGATAACCTGCCACCAAGCAGTTTATATAAACTTGATACACAACCTGTATCGGGCTTTACAACAATTTTTATAAACTGTCCAGGTTCTACAACCTCTACCATAGTTCTAAAAGGGAAAACAAACAACCAAGACACACAAGTCTTCTTTCATAGTTATGTGTGGGAAAAAAGAGTTGAGAGAGTTTTGAGTGTGGATTTTCAATATCCACCTGTTAAAGCATAGGAGACAGTGTGTATAAAAAACAAACACTGCTCAGAATTGTAAAATAAGAAACACAGTAGAGATAAAGAAATTAGGGTTGAGTTTAAAATTCTCTATTTGTTTAAAGATCATCTCTGGACTTCTTGGAGTTTATGAAATGATGGTTTTGTTCTTCTCTACAAGTTGCCTCCCAAAAACAGAGTGTTGCAACTTTCATGTACTTAGCTTCCAGGTACTGAGATGTTCAACTTCTTAGTTCAAGGGTTCCTTAAACCACATCAGCATAGCCTTGAATATGTTCTTAAAAAGTATCTTCATGAAGATATTGGATTTTTAGTATAACAATTCTTATTCTTCTTTTTCTATAGCTTTGTCGGATATGGTCTGGGTTTTTCAACCCGCACATACTCCACACACCCTGATTTCTTTTAGCTCGGTCTCCCTTTTTAATCCCATAGAGCCAACAAAGGGAATGATCAAACCATGTGAGGTCTTCCTCGTACCTCGTACGGTTTCCTGATAGGTCTGAAAACAATATTAATTAATGGTAGATGCATTAAATTCATCAAATTTGACTGTTATGATAATATTATGAGAAATCGATAAAGTATAGAATATGTTACTAGTAGACTGGAAATAGTATCCTATAAATCAGTAACATCTTCAACAGCAAGCTAAATCAGTTGTAGACTTCCAAAAGTAGGTTTATCCAGCGGTAGACTTCACCAACAGTAGACTTGTCCAGCGGTAGACTTCACCAATGGTAGACTTCTCCAGCGGTATACTTCACCAATGGTAGACTTTTCCAGTGGTAGACTTCACTATCAGACTCTTCCGCGGTAGAAAACTTAACAGTAGAAAACAAGAAATAAGTCTGACAGTGGAATTATAAAAGAAACACTTCGTAATAGCAACCTTAGAACAATAGTGACCTATCACATTGACTCATCGTCTGTGTGCTATGGTATGTACTCCAATGGTAGGATTTACAATAGTGACCTTGTACTGGTGACTTCCAATAATATCTCTATAATTGTAGCTCTTATAACGGTAACCTTCATCAGTAAGGTATTCAATAGTGAACTTTTCACCATTGACTTCTAGTGGTAAGGTTCAGTTGTAGATTTTTCAACGGTGATCGTGATAGTGGCATTAAATAGTTACCTCTTACCAGTAACCTTCAACAATGACCTTTAACAAAGAGACTTTTTATACTGTAACTGATTTTAGAAAATCCATGAGATTAAAATATATTGAAATATATTTTCAAATAACTAATCCATTATATAATTAAACGTGATTTTGGATTATCAAAATAGGTGAGTCCAACAATCTCCCCATTTTTGAAAATCACAAATTATGCCATTAAACATTAGAATACTAATAATATTATCAGAGATCATGAAAATACAAGGTAAGTTAATAAAATAAATAGGTGTTACAGATAATCCTATCACACATCTATCACTCATGTAGTAGCAGAGATTAATGTGATATGGATATTGAATTAATTTTTTTGTATTTTCTCCCCATTTTTGATTAGAAAAAAGAAATACAATAAGAGACAAAAGAGAATATTTTTATTAATGAAATATCATTACATGATTAAAAGATCTTTATAAAAGATCTATCAAAAGATACAACAACACTTAATCCACATCAGAAATAGGTAAGGACTCATTCCCTTTGAATAGGATGAGGGAGGGTCTGGAGGTGGAGGTTTAGGTGTTGGAATAACAGCAAGGATGGTAGGAGAAGCTACAACAGAAGCGTCAGTAGCTCTATAGTTAGTGACTTGTTGAGTAATCATTAGAGTCAAGCGTCTGATGGCTTGAGTAGGAGACATCACAGGAGAATCACTAGTCGAGGCTGAGGTAGTGGAGGCAGAATGTAAGGTAGGAGAAACAATAATTGTAGTGCAGTCCACGTGAAGGAAAGGGAGGAGAAGGTTTCTGAAATCCATGATAATTCTAGTACCTTTTTCCATAGATAATATGTAGTCATCTTTATTCTCCATGAAGTTTTCCAAAGCATGGGTCAACCGACCTAACCTGCTAACCTGGTCCTTAAAGGCTCTGGTAACTGGAGGTATTCTGAGGTTTTCCAACAAAAGCTTAAAGTGACCATCCATTTTATGCTTGGTATAAACCCTTTTGTAAAAAAAGTAAACTTGATCCTTGACGACCTTCTAATCATGATAATATTCCCTTAAATAATTTCCCATAAGGGTATGAATTTACCTGGTAATAGAAATGACCTGAGAGTCTGAGGTACTACCACCGAAGATCTTTTCCACTTCTTCTCTAACAATGGATCTGAAATATTCAATATCAACTTGAGGAGAGGCTGGAGAGGAAGTAGATGCACTGAGAGGTTCCAGAGAGAAATCTATTGTCTCCTTAATGGATTTAGTCAAGCCACTGATCCTTCATGTCACATCATCATCTTAACCTTTCACATGTGTCTCTATGGACTTATTAAAATCCTCAAACATAGTTACCAACTGCGGAACCACACTCTTGATATATCTGAGATCTCTATCTACCTAAATCTGTGAAGCCATATAGGAGTCCAAAATTACAATTTATTATTTCACATTTTCCACAGAATCTGTCAGCTCACTCATTTGACTCTGACACTGCTTTACTTCCTAAAACAGATTAGATTGAATACTAAAGTGTCTTTTAGCTAACTCAGATGTTGAATGCTTCTGAACTAGAGCAACAGCCGTGTCCATCTCAAAGGACATATCCTTTGAAATTTTATTCAAGTCAAATTTAAAAGATTCAAGGTATTCCTTAATGACATAGTTTTGAGGGAAATAGGTTTCCATAGGTATGAAAATGAAGTTTCTCAATGAAGGTCTTATGGTGAGAAATTCATCTTCTGAGTCATCATAGTCTAGACCCAACACCAGAAACCCAGGGTCCTCTTCCCAGCCCTCAATGTCATTCACAACAGATATTGATCCCTGGGAAAAAGGAGGCTCCCCTTCACATAGAGATACCTCCTCAACAATAATATTAGCCTCTTCTAGTGTTTCCCCCTCAGCTGCAGATCCTAATTGATCAGCTGAATCATTAGAAGATTGAGTCACTACTTTTACTGAGTCATCCACAATCTCTATGTCATCAGAAGAAGACACAACCTCTTCTTCTTGATCACTTACTGCCCTTTCTGTAATTCCCATAAAAGTACTTAGACTGAGATTTTCTCCTTCACTATCATCAGTGCCTATCCCATATTCCTCATGGTCAGAATGACCAGATTCAATAGCTTCTTCCTGTTCTGAGGTATCTCTAACAGTAATAAGAGCCTCATCAAAAGTTTCTTCACTATTTTCTTCAGCATAATTGTCCCTTAGGACATATTCTATCCTCAGTAACTCTTTTTGAGGATTGAAATCTCCAAAATCTACCATTCTAACTAGAGGACCGGCTGGTAGATCAGGATATCTCTTATCATCTATTGGAGTACCCTCTTTCTCAAGTTCCACAACCTCTTTTAATTATTCATCATAATACTCATGATCTCCATCATCAGGATTCAGAACTAGGTCCCTCTTATCCAACAGCATAGAAAGATTATTTACAAGGTCAAACTTCTCATAAATCTTCCCTTCATCATTTACCCATTCTCTGCTCCAAGGATTCTATCTGGTCTTCATGAACTTGGATATTATTTTGGAGACACAAAAATTGTTCTTGTCTACAATTATTTCCTCTTTATCTCCAGAAATTCCCTTGACCTTCAACAACACATATATCAGTTTGGCATGAAATAGAGAATTTGATTTAGAACTCTGATTAGTCATGTCTTCCAACTAAGCCATCAGCAACCTACACAGGTTGATCTTATATCCATGATTCAGCAAATAAAATGTGAATATGTCCTGATACTTTAACACAGAGAAGTCGCCTCTCCTGAGACATGTCACATGTTAGAGAAACTTGAACAGAAGTCTATCCTCTCCATTCATTTCAGTTGCAATAATCCTTCTTGAGGTCCCATTTTCTGTCAACTCTTCCAATGATTTCTTATACCCAAAATTCTCACTATCTGGAGGAATCACTCCAGAGTAGTAGTCACATATACCCTAATTAGGTACACTTAGACATTCAGTCCATTCAGTGGATGAAAATCTAACCTAAGTTCCATTTACTATTGACACCAGTCGGTTCTCATCATCTGACTTCTCAAATTTCAGAGAATCGTTAAATTATTTGACTAGCCTTGGGTAATATGACCCATTATTGTTTGGAAAGCACTCCACCCAGCCTTTAGTCTCTAGTTCCTCCAGTACTAAGGATTTTCTCCAGAGAAACCAATCTTCACTTAACTCCTTTTCAGCCACTATCATTCTCTTTGACAGATACAAGTTAACATGTTCTGTTGATATATTGATGCCACCAATGGACTCGGCTTGGGGTCTCTTAGGCCTTGGTGCATCTTCATCATCATTCGAAGGTCGCTTAACTCTTTCCATTGAGGTTCGAAGTATTTTGAAGGTTCAACAAAAAGTTAGGGTTTAAGGATTTTGAGAGCAGGGGTTCAAGAGTGAGGAAGAGAGTAGATCGAAATGTGTTTTTTATCTAATTTTATCATTTATGGATCGAAAAAAACAAATCAAAAAAAATAATACCAATAAAACGGTTCATATTCTCACATAAAATACAAAGTGATGGTAAAGTCCAATAGTGAGGTACCTAACAGTGAGGTTATAATGGTGAGGTCTTAACAATGAGGTTCTAATAGTGAGGTTTAATGGTGAGGTGTAACAGTGAGGTGTAACAGTGAGGTCTAACAGTGAGGTCTAGTAGTGAGGTCTAACAGTGAGGTCTAACATTGAGGTCTAACAGTGAGGTGTAATAGTGAGGTCTAACACTGAGGTGTAATAGTGAGGTTGAACAGTGAGGTGTAACAGTGAGGTCCATCAGTGAGGTGTAACAGTGAGGTCCAACAGTGAGGTGTAATAGTGAGGTCTAATGGTGAGGTGTAATAGTGAGGTCTCCTATACTGAAATTAATCATCCCTAACTCATGTTTGATGTAGTTTAACCTCTCATAATTTAAGGTCTTTGTAAATATATCATCCAATTTATGTTTAGTTCTAATGAATTCAAGAGTGATATCACCTTTTTTATATTGATCTCTCAAAAATTGATGTGTCACATCAATATGCTTTGTCCTAGAATGAGATACTAGATTTTTAGAAATATTAATAGCACTTGTATTATCACAATTTATTGAGACATGTTTTAATTGATATCCATAGTTTAGTAAACTGTGTTTCATCCCCATAATATGAGCACAACAACTACCAGAAGCTATATATTCAACTTTGGTAGTAGATAATGCAACAGAATTATGTTTCAAACTACACCATGATACTAGTGACTTGCCTAAAAAGTGACATGTTCCAAAGTTTCTTTTTCTATCTAACTTGGAACCAGAAAAGTAAACAATAGAATAACTTATTAGACCAAATGATTGTATTCTTGGATTAAATAGTATTAAGTTGGGAGTTTGTTTAAAATATATAAAAATACTTTTAACAGTAGATAAATGAGATTCTTTTGGATTAGCTTGAAAGCGATCACACTTACATACACCGAACATAATGTCAGGTCTACTAGTAGTAAGGTGGAGTAGAATCCCTATCATACCTCTGTAGTTGGTTTGATCCACTGGTTTTCCAGCTTCATCTGCATCCAACTTACAGGTGGTGCTCATAGGTGTATCACTACCTTTACTACCATCCAAGGGAAAACGTTTTAAAAGATCCTAAGAAATTTACATTGATTTAAAACAATACCATCTTTATTTTGAAAAAAAACTGAAATCCAAGGAAAAAATTTAAGTTCTCCCATTAAAGTCATTTCAAATTCATTTTTCATTATTTTTGAAAAATTAGTGCATAAATAATTTTTAGAAGATCCAAAAATGATGTCATCTACATAAATTTTTACTATCAAAACATCTTTTTAAATTCTTTTAATGAAGAGAGTAGGATCAGCTATTCCTTTGGTAAAACCTTTTGAAATAAGAAAAGAGTTGAGCCTATCATACCAAGCTCTTGGAGCTTGCTTGAAACCACATAAAGCTTTAGAAAGTTTAAAAACATGATTCGAAAAATGGGGATTTCTAAAACCAGGGGTTGTTCAAAAAACACATCCTAAACTATATACCCATTTAGAAAATCACTTTTAACATCAATTTGATAAAGTTTAAAATTCAGATGAGTTGGATAAGAAAGTAGTATCCTAATGTCCTCTAACCTAGCTATAGGTTAAAAGGTCTCCTCATAGTTTATTCCTTCCTCTTAACTATACCCTTATGCAACTAGCCTAGCTTTGTTTCTAACTATATTTCTAGACTCATCAACTTTGTTCCTAAATACCCCTTTAGTGCCAATTGTCAAAGTGTCCTTAGGTCTTTCAACTAGTTCCTAGACTTTTTTTTTCAAATTGATTAAATTATTCTTGCAAGGACATCACCCAAAATTCATCATTGATAGCATCGGTAATATTTTTTCATCAAGTTTTGAAAGAAAATCTTGATGTTCAACCTGGTTTCTCAGAGAAGTATTAGTTTGTGCTTTTATATTCAGATCACCTACAAAATCATCTAAAGGATGATTCATGAGAGTTCTAATACCTCTAGAAAGGGTCTAACTAGATTCCTCAAGGTTGTATGTTGGTTCATAATCAACAGGTGCAGATTCTGGAAGATTCTCAGAAATGGTCACTTTCACATGGGGTTCACTATTTTTATCATTAAGGTCCAGAATTGACATATCTTTCTCAAGATATTAAAGAGAGGTTTTAGGTTCATGTGGATCTGTGCCATCAAATTTGACATGAACTAACTCTTTCACACATTTGGTTTTCTTATTGAATACACTATAGGCTTTACTGGATATTGAGTAAACTAGAAAAATTCCATCATCACTTTTGGGAGAAATTTTGTCAATATTATCTTTTATGTTAATGATAAAGACTTTTCAACCAAAAACTCTAAATTAATTAACCCTAGGCTTCCTATTATTCAAAAGCTCATAAGGGGTCTTCTTAAGAATAGGTATAATCAAGACTCTATTGATGGTATGACAAGATGTATTTACAGCTTCAGCCTAAAAATAAATTGAAAAAACATACTCATTGACAATTTTCCTAGAAATTTCTTGAAGGGTCCTATTACTTCTTTCCACGACTCAATTCTATTTAGGTTTTCTCGGAGCAGAGAAATTGTGACTATAACCATTGTGTGAGAAATAAGATTCAAACTCCAGATTTTCAAACTCACGGCCATGATCACTTCTCAATGTCTTAATTCTAAGTCCACTATGACTTTCTACAGACTCGTAATACATGATAAAAAGGAAAAAATCTTCACTTTTGTGAGCCAGAAAGTATACCCATGTGTACCTAGATAAATCATCTACAAGAACATAAACATAGTGCTTCCCATTTAAACTTGAAACTCTTGATGGTCCAAAAAAAATCCATGTGACCCAATTCAAGTGGTTGAGAAGTAGATACCTCTTTCTTTGGTTTGAAAGAAACTTTGTGTTTTTTTCCTTTTTATAGGGATTACACATTTTATTAAGTGGGAATTCCAATTTAGGTATGTCTCTAACTAAACCTTTCATAGATAGTTTCCAAAGAGAGTGCACATTGCAGTGCCCTGATCTTTTGTTCCATAACCAGGATTCCTTATGAAAATCATTTAAGAAAGAAACATTTTGCTTGGATAAGGACTTTAAATCAACATCATACACATTTCCATTTCTACAGGTAGTGAATACTAAGTCATTTTTAGAATTAAAAACATTTCATGCATCATTTTCAAACTTTACATTAAAACTATCATCACACAACAGATAGATACAAAGTAAATGGTATTTTAATCCATCAACAAAGAGTACTTTGGAAATTAATATTGTATTAGGGTTACCAATTTGGCCTAAGTCGATGATTTTTTCCTTTGCATTATCACCAAAAGATACATGTCCACTATCAAATTTTATTATAATCTTGTAGCAATAATAATTTCCTGTCATATATCTCGAATATCCACTGTCCAAGTACCATAGAGTTTTATAGGAGCTCTTCAGGAAACTTACCTGCAAAACAGATTAGGCATGGGGTAACTTAGGTTCCTAGATTTTCTAGGGTCCAGAGAGGTTAGCATGTAAAAATTTGGGAACCCATATTTTCATTATAAGTTTCATAACATAAACATAAATATTTGGAGGCATAAATACTTTGTTCGGACATTTAGAAAATTTTCTCTCAAAAGATGGTCCAAAACTGGAAGTAGCAGTGAGCTGTCCATATTTTGGAACAAATTTCGTTCTGCTAATGTTTATTTGTCCGGGTTGATATCCAAGACCAGTTGTATATTTTGGGGCAATCTGTTTTCTTAGAAACTGAGTCAAGGTATCCCTACCGATAGTAAAATTCTCAGGATCTTTTCTTAATTTCTCATTGGATAATTTTAATTCTATATTTTCTTTTAACAGTTGGGATAATTTCACATTTTCAATATCTAATTTGCATTTAAATCATTATATCTCTTTAATGATTTATATTTGTCCTTGATATCATTAATGGTATCCTCAAGCATTTCATAGTATTCAAATAATTCATCTTTATTCATATCTTCAACATTATTTGACTCACTCTTATTCCCAGAATAATAGGCATTATGTATAGGTGAATTAAGTGTCACCTTAGATGTTTCTGTCATAAAACTTAAGTTGGAATGATTGTTCTATTTACTATCAGAAGCATCAGATCCACTGGATTTGTTTTTTGAATCACTCTAAGTATCTTTCATAACCTTTTTATAACCATTGACCTTATCTTCATATTTCTTCTTAAATTTCATGTTGGGGCAGTCTGCCTTCACATGACCTTTGCGTTTTCACTCATAACAATTTATTTTATTTGAGTTGTCATTCCATTTTCTGTCTTTCTTCAATTTTCCTTTACTATAATACTTTCCCTTGTAGTTTTACTTCATAAAGAATTTATTCTTTCGATAGAACTTTTTGAATCTTCTAGAAAGATAATCCATCTCCTCATCACTATTTGAATCTGACTCTTCACTAGTGTAACTATCTACAGGAACTTGAACTTTTTCTTTGTATTTTCTCTTTGAGGTCAAAGTTTTGAATGCTACTGACTTCTTTCTTGGTTCTTCTTCAACTTATTGATTCACCTTAATCTCTTCTTCATACATCATAAGTTTTCCAATTATCTCCTTTACTGGTATCTTGAATATTTCACATGATTCCCGGATGGAAAAATAATTTCACCTCCATCTGTCAGGTAGGCATCAAAGAAGTCTCATGATTTGGTCCTTGTTGCCCAATTGTTTCCCAAGCAGACTCACAGTGTTTACTATTTCATTGAACCTAAGATACATTTCAGATATAGTTTCATCAGGCTTCATTTTAAAATTATCTTATTTAATAGTATAAGTATTTAATCTCATTTCATTAACATTGGTTGTTCCCTCATGAAAAATAGACAAGGTATCCCAAATTTCATAACCAGTTTTATAAGAAGATATTCTATTAAACTCTTCATCACCTAAATCATAGTACAAAGCATTAATTTCTTTACAGTTATTGTCATAAGTAGCTTTAGTCAACTGAGACCATGTATCCCTAGCAGTAGCAGGTAATGCATGTTGTTCTTCAATTGTGTCCCAGATTTTAGGACCTTTTCTTTCCAGATACATTTTCATTTTCAATTTCCACTGAAAATAATTATTTTGATTAAATAAAGGTGGCCTATTATTAGCATCACCCTCAACTCAGTTATCCATAGAAATCTAGAATTTTAATGAACTGAAAAATTAGATATAACATAAATTTTAATACCTTAAGGTGAAACTAAAATCACAGTTGAAATGAAATTGAAAAATCTTGAAAAACTAGTTTGATGGAGTTAATAAGATTTCCTCTGATACCAAATTTTGGTTGGAATGGATACTCAAGAGGGGGGTGAATTGAGTTCCAATTAAAATTTCTGTTAAAAACTTTATGATTAAAATCCCCCATTTCAAAACATCCCAGTCAATTAAGGCAGTAGAGATATAAATGTTTAATTGCTCAACAAGTTTCTCTAAAGATGAATAGTCCTCTGTTGAATCAATGTAATCACTAATTTAACTTTTGAAACTTTTTTTCTAAATTAAGAACATATACACACTAACCAAAACTAACTATCAGTGTGAATGTATAAATAGTTTTCTGTCTTTGAAAAATATAAGCAGCGGATACAATAAAATAGAGTACTTGAAGATTAGCACAACAATATAAACAAGAGGTTCAGTCTCAAGCCGAGACCTAATCCTCTCCACTTGGTGATCACCTTCCACCAAGCAGTTTGTATAAACTTTATACACAACCTGCATCGGGCTTTACAACTGTTTTTACAAACTGTCCAGGTTCTAAAACCTCTACCACAGTTCTATGTGGGAAAACAATAAACCAAGACACACAAGGCTTCTTCCATAGGTATTCATGGGAAACAAGAGTTGAGAGAGTTTTGAGTGGTGATTTTTGGTATCCCCCAGTCCAAGAACAGGATACATTGTGTATAACAAACACACACTACTTAGAAATGTAAAATAAGGAACATAATAGAGCTAAAGAAATTAGGGTTGATTTTAGAATGATCAATGTCTTAGAAGATCAGCTTTGGACTTCTTGGAGTTGAGGAAATAAAGGTTTTGTTCTTCTCTTCAAGTTGCCTAAAAAAAGAGTGTCCCAACTTTCAGGTACCTGGATTCTAGGAACTGAGATGTTCAACTTCTTAGTACAAGGGTTCCTTGAACCACAACAGTGAAGCCTTAAATATGTTCTTCAAAAGGATATTTGTGAAGCTCTTGGATTTTTAGTATAAGCATGGTTCATCTTATTGTTCTATAACGTTGTCAGATATGGTCTGGGGTTTTCAGCCCACACTTACTCCACACACCCTGATTTCTTTTAGCTAGGTCTCCCTTTTTAATCCCATAGAGCCAACAATGTGAATGATCGAACCTTGGGTGGTCTTCCTCGTACCTCGCACGGTTTCCTAACATGTCTGCAAATAATATTAATTGATGTCAGATTCATTAAATCAATCAAATATGATCGTTATGATAATATTAAGAGAAATTGATAAAGTATAGAATATGTTATCAGTAGACCAGTAACAGTAGCCTGTCAATCAGTAGCATCTTCAACATCAAGCTTAATCAGTAGTGGACTTCGAGCGGTTGGTTTATCTAGTGGTAAACTTCCCCAACAGTAAACTTGTCTAGTGGTAAACTTCACCAATGGTAGACTTATCCAACGGTAGACTTGTCCAGTGGTAGACTCCACCAGCAGACTCTTCTGCGGTAGACAACTTAACAGTAGACTTCCAGCAATAAGTCTAACAGTTTACTTCTAACATAAACTCTTCGTAACAGCAACCTTGTCACAATATTAACCTATTATATTGACTCAGCATATGTATTCTTCAGTAAGTACTCCAACAGTAGTCTTTATAATAGTGACCTTGTACTGGTGACTTCCAATATTAACTTTATAACTATAGCCCTTATAACGGTAACCTTCATCAATAAGGTCTTCAATGGTGAGATTTCACCAGTTACTTTTAGCGGTATGGTTCAGTTGTAGGTTTGTCAACGGTGATCTTGATAGTGGCCTAAAACAGTGACCTCTTACCAGTAACATTCAACAGTGACCTTTGAATTGGAGACTTTTTATACTATAAACAGATTTTAGCAAAGGCATGAGATTAAAATAGATTGAAATATATTGTCAAATAACTAATCCATTATATAATTAAACATGATTTAGGATTATCAAAATAGGTGAGTCCAAAACAATTTACATTAATGAGATCAATTATATCTTTATCCAATAGAAACACAATTTTCTAAACATTTTGAACTCATTAAGAATTACATTAACTTCATCAAAATATCAATTTTATAAGTCTTAATAACCACTCAAAATATCTTTTTCAATCCTTGATAGAAAACATATACTTAAAATACTTATATATTTCAAAATTCATTTAACATAATCATTGAATTCCAAAACAATAATACTTAATTAATCCAACATTATTCTTAAACCATTACTCAAGTTTCATCAAATTATTTATTAATATTTCATTCCTATAATATGATATATGAATCATGTATTAAGGTTTCTCAAGCACAATCTAATCATTCTTGTTATGTTTAGTGTAAATAATACTGAATGAAAATCACATACCTTTCACATGTTGTTTGTGGTCTCCTTATTTCTAGAAGTATAACCAATACTCATTCATCCTTCCTGATTCTATTTATGAGATATCAACTTGAAAAATCAATTTTCATAATTCCTATACATTCCACATACAAAATATTCAATGTTAACCATGTTCCTTATAGTTTTCTCTATTGAATAAAACCATAAATCATGGGGTGAGAAACACATATCATACAAGAAAACGACATAATAAAAGTCTAAATCATGACACCTTACTTAACTATGACCCCATAGGTTTATCCTAGATTATTCATAGTAAACATTAATTTAAATCCTTAATGATGGTTCATGAATAGTTTGTGAATTCCCAAGTCATTTCCCCTGGGAGTATCTAACTAGTCATGTAGTAAGACCCATTGTCATATACCAGATTACCCTAAATTAGGCCTGAAAAATCTTGTTGGAGTTGTTACCCCAAGGTACATCTATTCCAGATTGACATCCACTTGTAGTATCCATATGGGGATTTATTTCTAGGAAACCACACACTCTATATTTTACCAAAATTACTAGACATTTTCTAAAACATTGACTCATCCTTATAATTATCATTAGATAAATCCCTAGACATACCATTAGAAATATACCTAAGGATATCACTAATTTTTTTCATCCTAACTTCCAATGGTTAACTAAAAAGTTTCTCGGATACCAACTACAATGACTCTAACTTTTCATATATTAAAATTACATCCCTTTTACGGAATACATAAAACATTATAGAAATAGACGGCCAAATACCATATTAGTTTGTTACTTTGGAAATTGGAATAAAATATTCTAACTCAGTGAAATATCTTGAATTTTTCCCAAAAGGATCTTCCCCCTTAGTAATTCTTCTTTAAAACCCTGTCCTCTTAAC
The DNA here is from genome assembly GCA_963277665.1 of Viscum album. Lineage (NCBI taxonomy): Eukaryota > Viridiplantae > Streptophyta > Magnoliopsida > Santalales > Viscaceae > Viscum > Viscum album. The sequence continues at coordinate 2,077,302,579 of OY728141.1, read as the reverse complement.
CTTGAGAAATGATACATAAGAAAGGCATGAGATCAAATTCTTATTAAGAGTAAATAAAGTAAATATGTATACATATCATGAACATAAGGGTATAAGAATGTGATCATGATCATTATAATATCATACCCTACATATCAAAGATCATAAACATGAATCACAGAATAAATATTTGCAGTTCATAAGACATGAATCACAAAGAAATAATGAGCATAAGAAATGAAATAATATCATAGGAAAAAAGACATGTAATTATGTAATACACATCAATGTATAAATTATTGAACATGTAGAAGTATAAACGGGTTCCCACATTTAGTTAAGGACATGAAATTAGTCCCTCTCATAAACTTATGGACCTAAAACCAGGCCCATGCGTAATGTTTTGAACATGAAATGAAGTTCACAAATAACATTTTGAATATGTAATTAAGTTCATGCATAAACTTATGGACATGAAAACAGGTCCATGAATAACATTTTTAATATGTAATCAGGTTCACACATAACATTATTAACACATAATAACTTTCAAAAATAACCTTGTTAACATCAAATCAGGTTCATGCATAAACTTGTGGAAATATAATTTTGACCATGCATAACATTTTGAACATGTAATCAAGTTCATGTATCACATTTATACTCATGATTTATCCATCATTACCTAATTCATTTTAGGGATATATAAGTCCCACACATCACCTAATGAAATAGTACATTCATGTGCCACAAAACTTTTATTATATCATAACTCATGAAACAATATGCTTCTATAAAAATTAAATCATAAACCATGAAATGAAATGGGTATCATTAACATTTAATAAAATAATAACCTATGGAAAAGTGATAGTTTTCATAATCAATTCATCAAATCATAACCCTTGAAAAGAATATGGTTTCAAAAACATATAAACCATAGAAAGGAAATGGGTTTCATAATCATCATTCCATAAACACATAAACTATTCAAGAAATAATTTGAACGGAACCTTTGGATCATATCCTAGAAGTGAATGACTAACATCAAAAGATGTCATAATAGATATAAAATAACATGGAAATATATTTTGAAATCATTTATTGAGTAAAATATCATTTCTCCATAGAAAATTAATTTTTTAAAAATTAAAACCTTTTGAAAAACGTTTTCCTCAAACACTTATAAAAGAAGCATGAAAATCTTTTGAAAAATATTTCATTGAAAATACATTGAAAAGTTATAAATAGATCTTGAAATTTTTTTGAAAACCTTTTACTTGAAAACTTATAAAAATTCTTGAGACATTTTGAAAACCATTTTCATTGAAAATACTTTGAAGACTTATAAAGAGATATTAAAAATGTTTTGAAATATATTTTAAGACATAAAACATTTTTGATAACCTTTTTCTTTAAAAATAGATTAAATGAAATTAAAAAAGAAATCATGAGAAACCATAAAAAATATTAAAAATAATTTTTTCAATCAAATTTATTTTCAAGTCTCATTTTAAAACATTTTTTAAAATATTTTTAAAAACATGTTTTTTGAATAAAATAAATTTCCTACCTAAAAGATAAATACGATCATATTTTTCTTAAAAACATTTTATTCATTATATTATGTTCCAAATATTAAATAAATTGTAGTAATAAATTGAGATAACATGAATAAACATATTTTAAGGGACATTATGAGTGTTCTTGGGATATGGATCATAATATTTTATCAAAGGAGGCATAAACATAAACAATCTTGAAAAAGAATGATATTGTTTCAAAAAACCCTTATCACTTAGTAATATGGGATCATAATATACTTGTAAGAAAATGAAATTTAATGAAGTTTAAAATATCAATAAAATAATGATATCCATGATATAACATTTAAAATGGAATTATATACACCTCTAAAAATAATTCATGTGTATAATAAAACATTAGTCTCAAAGAAGGAAAATGGGGGAAAATAGTTTACCGATTTAGTAACTTTTGAATCTTATAACCAATGAAATGAATATTATATAATGGATATTTCTATAACCATAAATTTAATAATATGAATAATTGAATACATAGATTATCATTATACACTCCACACAAAAGGAATGAGTTGTGAATAATGTAGGTATCTCTTGAAAATAAAAAGTGAGATGAAATCTCTTTACCTTATGTCTTGACATTCATCATACTCATAAAAACCTCATGTATAATAAATATAAGTTTATTATAAATCTATAATAGAACTATATTCTTATTTATAATAACATGTGTGGTTTTTATATGACTTTATATTACCCGTTTGTTAACACTTTTCTGTTATGGTTACACATTGGGTAGTATTCACTTTGTTTTTAGCATGTGTATTAATTTGATAGATCTTTGGTAATTATACTTATATCATGATATATAGAATGTAAAAAATGATATATATATATATATATATATATATAAAATTTATATTCACTATATTTTATTATAATAATATATATAATATATAAGTATGAAATAGAATACACCGTTCATGGAGACGGTAGGCCGTTAGTACTTATGAGCATTGTTTCAATTTTATTATCATATTAGAAAAAAAGAGTAAATGAAATATATGAATATATATATATATAATTATTATAGTATCATTATTATTTCATATACATCATATATGTTCATTAAATTTATTCCTAATACATTCCATGTAGTGTGTGAATGAATTGCATCACTTTGAGGGGGTGGTAGTCCATAATTCCTCAAACGAAATTATCATATTTAAATGAAATGTAAAGTATAGATATATGTTTGGTAAAAGGATTAAATAAGATTAAATAGATAATAAAAATAATATATATCATATATAAATATATTTTCTATAATAATTTCTAATATGAGAGGCGATAAAGGAAAAATTAATAATCAATGTTTTGTGTGGCGGTAGTTCGCCGTACACATAAATAGTATGTTCGTTACCCATTATATAGAGGTGTGTGTAAGTGTAGTTAAAACCCTTATCATAAAAAAATCCTAGGATACTGAGGATAATTTTTTTTATAAAATATTGGAATAAATATAGTGGAAGGGGTGGATAATGGAAATAAAATAAAGGAGCTTGAGACTTGGCTTACCTCTTAATTGGGTAACTCCTTTTGGATTGTGCCGAAAGGATTCCTTGGATTGCTTTCTTCCCAAAGGATGGCTTAAAAGAGAAGGGAGGTATTTTTGGTAGTGTATTGGGAAGATATATTCCGAACCAAATTGGTTTAAGAGGTGTGAATAATTGGGATAGGTAGAGGCCTTTATAGGGAATCGAAAGGGCACACTTGGCATTTTTGAAAACAAGTTAGGTGTTCCCACATTTTTACACAATAAAACTCATAAAAAACAAATGAATATGAACAATTTAAGTTTAATGGGTGCTTAATGTCCACAAAATGGGTGTTGGAAATGTTTATATGTCGTTTTGGTTGTTAAATTTAAGGATTAATACATTATTAACCTAATTATTCTATTTACCATTGTAATTAATTTTAATCAATTTCACTAATATATTTGGTAAAAAACGAAGTTTAACTTGTTATAAATTATAAATTATTATTATTACAAATATTTATTTCATTTTAAAATTATAATTACATATGTGGAAGAAATTAATTATAAATTAATCCTATAGATGGGATGGCACTTTTGGTTATTAAAGTAAAAATGTTCAAAAAATTTCTATGTTTTTATACCCACATTGAAAGTGAGATTTATTACACTATCCTAATTGGATTAATTTATAAAAAAATTATCTAATTAAACTTTTAAACCAAATTAAAATATAATTTTAAATTATAAATAAATTAGATAAACAAAAGTTTTGAATTAAAATCCAGTATTTTTCTCTATTCATTCAAAAATGAAATTTCTCACAAAAGTCCCAAAAATTATCTCTAAGATAATTTAGACATTATAAAGTAAAAAAACTAAGTGTATATTATCATATTAAATTTCTTAATGTGTCTAAAATTAATTTTATTATTTTTCACAAAATGACATTAAAATCAACTCATTTGAGAAATAGGTTTTTTAAACATATAAGTACATTACCAAAGAGTATATATATTTTATTATTAATATGTTAAATTTCTATAAAACCATTTTGAAAAATATTTGAAATGTTGTTATTACTATTCATATTCCTAATTTTAACGGTTGGGTGATAATTTTCTCATTTAAATAATTATAACAATAAAATAATGCTTCATAGAAACTCAGTGATGTGTGTAACGTATCTGAATTAGGTATTACATGTGGCGCAATTCTAGTCAGTTCCTTATGAATGGAGTATCTGAATTAGTGGTTTAATATAAAAAAACTATTTTCAATGTTTCTTGAAATAAAAAATATCAAAAGATTAAATTAATTTGAAAATAAATATGTCACAAAATCTCATGGTGTTAAATGAGGCATAACATAGGCATCTGTGGATAGTATTATAAGTCTCATATATTGTCAAGGGATTCCATACCCAAAATTAAAAATCTATTGGGAGAATCATGACCACATATTATAAACCAATAGGTAAGTTATGCTTGAAAATCATAATCTATAAGAGACACCATGCCCAAGGGATTCCATGCTCATGAATCACATTAATGGGATACTATGAACAAGTATCACATTAAAAGAATTGCATTCTCGAGTATCACAAGGCAAGAGGGTCTCCATGCAAAAAATAACATAATATATAAGGTTTCCATTCCAAATATATTCCATTCCAAAATATCATAATCTATATTGGATTACATACCTGAGGTATTCCGTGACCAAGTATTATGGTTAATAATCCAAAATAGGTGTTCGCCTTAAAAATAAATAAATGGACATGTTTAGTAAACATGCATTAGTAAAATTAATTTTCATCATTAGGGTCATTTATTTTATAAGTAAATAATAAGGTCAGGGGAAGACCCACACCATTTATCATTTATTTTTGTAGTTATACCACTTTTATTTAAAGAATCTTTGAAGGGCTAATGGAAACATATATTCCAACATAGTTAATCATGATATGTTTCATTTGACCCAACCCAAAACAATTCAAATAATTCCTCTAATCACTTTACTTAAGGATGAAGTAGTTTTGAATTTCATTTAATAGTTCATCCAAGGAAATGGTTAGGTCATTGCATTTTGAATCCTACTAAATTCTAATTATCCTTTAATTTTATAAAGGATGAATCTATCATGTTATAAATAATGATCCTAATCTTGGTTTATCATTTATACCATTAATATTTCTTTTAATTACAAAGATAAGGCTTAAGGACTATAGAATATAAGCTCCACACCCCAAGGGGGGTTTTAGTTGAGTTGAAAACCCTCCAATGGTTCTATAATAAGGGAAATAGCTATTTAATTTAAGGAACTTGGTTTTATAGAAATAATTCTACATTTTAACAGTGACACGTGGAGAATCTTGCATGAGGTACAATGGTGCATTTTCTAAATCAATGAAAATTTATGGGAAAAGCTATGGACCAACTACCTCATAGATATGATGTTACACTCATCCAATATTGAGATTTTATTTGAGACTGTTTGAAAGAAATTGAAGACCTAAATGAACATCATGAAAATAGGGTGAAAGAGACCGCATTGATTTATCATTCCATATCGTGAGGTAAAATGAAATAATAAGAAAGAGAAGTCGATATATTATCGATATGCATCAAACACAACATACATAATGTTATTTGGAGCTAAAATGGGGGTGATATCTCCATTCCTAGGTGGATTTATAAGGGAGATCTCAACCAGGTTGTTGCACCTGGGAAGTAAGGGAGAAAGTAGAAGGAAAAATAATTGAATAGGGTTGGGGAAAAACTATAAAATCACCCATTTATTTGAGTTTCATAGTTTAGACACGTATTTGGAAAAATTGTGCACCAACCATGTGCTAGCACTGTCTAAAAGTATAGTACCCTCCCATGGCTAGAACATGGTTTGAAAAACCATGCATAACCCATGTGTTTCTACACATCAACATGTCTACAATTTCTTACATGACGGTAACCATCCCCCCACATGATTAAAAAAACCTTGTTACACTCACATATCCCCTATAAGAGTCCATATGGTTTCCCCTAGAGGCTACATGGTTATAAAAAACTTTTTCCCTAAAAAATAGGTTATGTTGTTCTGTATGGTTATCACTAACAGTGTGTCAACTATTCATCCTTGTATTCTTCTCCCAAAAATGTGTTTTTTAGGCCGAAAGCTCCCAAAACACATCTAAATACATACGACACCTCTCGATCCTTAAACCCCACATAAAAACAACACTTTTAATCATTTCAAATCTCATATTTACATTACAAATATTATTTAAATATTCATCCCATTGATCAAATGGAAAAACTCAAATTCCTTTGAACAAATTCCACTATTTGAAAACACCAGATGTTACATCATCCCCACCTTTGAACTTCTCATCCATGAGAATTACTAGAAATAATAAAATATCCCCCAACCCACATAGTTTAATTATTTTATGTTGAAAATTCTCTCTTTCAACTCTAAAAAACCAAAATACCACTAGGGTAACTTTAGTATATGGCGTTTAAACATCCAATACCGAATCTGACGCTCGTAACATAATCGAACAAAAAGATGGTTCATTCAAAATCCAATATTCCCCAAGACATGGTCATTTTATTGTCTATTTAACCAAAAATATTATGGTTCTCCTTGACACAAGTTCTATCTTGAATGGTTAATTCTGAATCATAGTATATCCAACATCGGTATTATCTGATCTAACAAGCCCTTAGTTCTCTAATGACACACCTGACTTGATTTTCAACTGATTGAATGTCCATACCCTAATTGATCATGTTTATGCCAGTCATACTAGATATTACATGAACAAAATCATCTAAAATCTCTACTACACTCACCCCATCCCAATGATGTGTTGAATATGATTCAACACCAACCGCATTTAACAATACCAAAGGAAGGAAAGGAATCCTATTACCAGTTTAATAACTCTGAAACAATAATTCTTTAGAATCTATTGTATCCCAAACCTATTTATGATCTCTCTACTTTAGAGAATAGTGAATATTATCTAGATCATGCTCACTAAATCCAAAAACTAGCTTCTAGTTACATTCTTAAACAAACTAATCATTTCTATCATCGTGTCTCATTATGAAGATAGTTTTATGCCTGATCCAGCACCCTTGGATCATCACACTAAAAAAATGTCATCAAATATCAGCTGAAAGTCTATTATGACCTCAAAATAATCCATTGGAGTCCAAGGATCTCATCCAAGGTATTAAATTTCTTGGTTTTTTCAATTGAGGCATTGGTATATAGTTATGATGTCCATGTATCAAAACTCTTAAAGATCTCAATGGCAGTATCTTGCATGGATGTTGAGTCCACTAACTCTCTTGTGTCCATGATTCCAGTCAAGTTCATCCAACATGGGAATCCCAATATCACTTAGGACAGTTCACACCTCCAATATTATCTATTATACCCAATCAATAATCTAAAAAGAATCTACCTATTGATTTAACAAGGAATTTAAATTATTTGATTAGGTTTTTATATATTTGACTCTCACTAAATTTACCTTGGATTTTGTTAAAGTAGGGGCTTGATCATCACTACTCCCAGAGAACTATAAGATAATATCAACCATTACCCGTAAGATCGAAGACACTCGCATCATATCCTAGACAAATTTCCTGGCATGGTCTCCCACCCATCATATCCAAATAAAGATAAATTGAACAATAGAACCATCACTATCCAACTTCTTTTAAAAATATCAGATGCACTTATGATGTGTTTCCACTACCTAACCACGATGCCTCTATTACCTAGTAATTTCATGATTATTTAAAAAAATACCACCATATTCCATGTTTCAATCATGGTGTCTACAAAAAATAAATTGGTAGTGAATAAAGCATGTATATTACTGAAATAAAAACTAAGATGAAATCCCCTTACATTGTGTATTGACTCTCATCATACTCGTACAAAGCTCCTATATAATAAATATAAGATTATTATAAATCTATAACGGAACCATATTAATATATCTAATACTATATATTGTTTTATTATGACTTTATATTACCCATTTGTTAATGATTTTATGATAAGGTTACTCTTCGAGTAATATTGACTTTATTTTTTTTCATGTGTCTTAGTTTGTTATATCATTGGTCATTATAATTATATCCTGATTTCCAGAATTTAGACCATGATATAAATTTAATTTATATTTAGTGTATTTTTTATGATAATAATCAATATAATATAGATGTATGAAATGGAATTCACCGTTCATGGAAACAGTAGGTCGTATGTATGAATGAACGGTGTTTCCATTTTATTGTCATATTGAAAGAAAGAGAGTAAATGAAATATTTGTATATATATATATATGTTTATATATATAATTGTTAAATTATTATTATTATATCATATATATCATATAATTTCACTATACTCATTCTTAATACATTCTACGTTGTGTGTGAACGAATCACATCGCTTTGAAGGGGTGGTATTCCACACTTCCTCAAACGAAATTATTGAATTTACACCAAATGGAAAGTATAAATATATGTGTTTTAAAAGGATTAAATAATTTTAAATACATAATAAAAATAATATATTTCATATATAAATATATTTTCCATCATCATTTAAACCATGATAGGTGGTAAAGGAAAAATGAACAATCATCGTTTCTTGAGGCACTAGTTCTCCATACACATAAATAGTATGTTCTTTACATGTTAGATGGGGGTTTGTGTAGTTTTATTTTGAAATAAAATCATAAAAATACCCTAGTATATTTATTATACGGTTTTTTTATATAATCATGGAATAAAGATAGTGGGGGAGAAATGAAATAAAATAAATGAACTTGAGAGAACGTGTTACCTCTTAATTGGGTAACTCCTTTTGGTTTGTGCCAAAATGATTCCATGGATTTCATTCTTCCCAAAGGGATGATTCATTAAGGATGGTAGGTATGTTGGTAAGTTTATTGTGTAGATATTTTCCAAATAAATTTTTTTTTGAGATGTGTGAAGTAGAGGGAGAGCTGGTAGAATTTTATAGGGAAGGGAAAGGACACACTTGGCATTTTTGAAAACAAGTTAGGTGTACCCATTTTTTTACCTAAGAAAATTCATACCAAACAAAAAAACTAAATAATGGAAGATTTATGGCTGAGAAATATCCATAAAATGTGTTTTTTACATGTTTCTAGTTATTTTTGGGTCTTAAATGTAAGGTTTAGTACTTTATTAATATAATTTTTCTCTTAACTGTTGTAATTAATTTTAATGACTTTCGCTAATATTTTTGGTAAAAAATTAATTTTAAAAAAATTAAACATTATAAATAATGATTATTATAAATATAGAATCAATTTTTACAAATTCTAATCACTTAAGTGGTAGAAATTAATTTAAAATTAATCCTACTAACAGGATGATACTATGGGTTTTTAAAGTAAAAACATCTAACCATTTTCTATGTTTTTATACCCAATTTCAAAGTTAAATTGATTCCAATGAACTTAATCGGTTTAATTGATAAAAATATGAAATAAATAAAATTTTAAACCAAATTAATAGGTAATTTAACATTATAAAATAATTATATGAAAATGTAGTTTTGAATTAAAATACAACATTTTTCACTATTCATCCTAAAATGATGTTTGTCGGAACAATCCCCAAAATTCACCCTAAGATAATTTCAACATTATAAATTAAAAATTATGTTTATTTTATCAATTTAAATTCTTAAATGTGTCTAAAATTAATTTTATTATTTTTCACAGAATGACATTAAAAGAAAATCATTTAAGAACATAGTATTTTAAAACATATAAGGATTTCACCAAAAATTATATCTTTTGTTATAAATATGTTTTATTTATATAAAACCATTATAAAAAATATTTTAAAATTAGTTATTACTATTTATATGACTATGTTTAACTTCTAGGTTATAATTATATCATTTAAATAATTATAACAATAAAATTATTCTTCATAGAAACTCAATGTTGCATGTAACGTATGCCAAGTCAGTGTTGTGTGTATAACAATCCAAGTTGGTTACATATTAAATGAATGTTTTAATTAGTGATTTAATATAAAAAACCAATTTTTAGTTTTTTTGAAATTAAAAATCTCAAAATATTAAATTAATTCGAAAAAATATATTTCACAAAATAGCGGGGTGTTACATTATACCCCCCTTAAAATGAATTTCTCCCTAAAAATAATCTGGTTTATCCAAGTTTTAACAATAGAATTTTCATTTCATAGAATCCCAAATCTAAAAAATTATTACTAAAATATCCTTTAAAAATGGATATTTGGAACAATAATGGTTACCCAAAATAATATATAACAAGGTTTTAACATGAGAGAACATAAGTTGGTAGTGAAGATTGGATATGGAGGAACACTATAAATATTTATAGGTAGTGATTGAGTTCATCAATAAAAAACAATTTAATGATAAATGAAATTTTGAGGGCCTCAAATTCATAAATCTATGATGATTTATAAGGCTATCAATTCAACAAAATTAAGGTATTCAGAAAAAAAAATTATCATTATCATATATTTGAGTAAATCATTTTTTGACCTAGAATATAAGGAAATATAATTCAAATATTTCTTTTAAATAAATACTTCATTGGTTTTGATTTTATCTATTTATAATTCATCAATTAGTTCAATAAATGGATGTCCAGAAATTAACATTGATGCCCAAAATAATAAAATACACTTTTAGCTAATATTAAGGCCCTTAAAAGAATAAAAAGTATAAATATAAAAATGGTTAATACATTAATCTCTAAACATAAAAAGTTACACTATTTTTTTATCATAAATAATTATTCCTCAAAAATAATTATACATTAACCAAGACATTTCGTTGGCCGGTTGTAGGTGTGAAGCCCCTATCATCCTTCGGTCATGGGGCCCTGAAGGACTTTATTGTTTTCCACCCAATATAAATGATATTCTTATCTAAAACCACACTAATACCATTCCAAAATAATATGGAAGTCTTTAAAATAATCTAAATTACTAAATATCATTTTAGAGAAGGTTTTCAATATAATATCAATACATAAATACTTCCTCTGAAGTTTAACATAAAAATTTATTGAATTTATAACCATATAATCCCTCTGAAAGATAAAAATACAATACTTTAGAAATAAATTAATGAAATAAACTTAAAATTTATCCCCCATTTATCACAAAGTAGCTCCGGGTTTTCACATTCCAAACATGTGAATACCATTATGGTAAATTCTATTTGAACATGGTAACAACCTAAATTACCAAAAATCCTTTTATAAAACATTCACAATTCTTTATTCCATATATAACTAGGTATATTCCATAAATAAAAAAATTAAACATCAACCATGATGACATATACAAACTTCTACACAAATTCATATTTGGTTCTATGTTCATTGACACCAACCAATTTACATTAACGAGGCCAATCGTCTCTTTGTCTAATATAAACATAATTTTCTCCACTTATTTAATACATTAATTATTACAATATCTTCATCAAAATACTAATTTTATAAGTCTTAATTACCATTCAAAATATCCTTTTCAATCCTTGATGAAAAACATATATTAAAAATAATTATATATTTCATGATTCATTTAACATAATATATGAATTCAAAAACATTAATACTTAATTCATCCATCTTTATTATTAAACAATTACTCATGCTTCATCAATTTATTCCTTAATACCACTTTCCTGTAATATGAAATATGAATCATGTATTATGGTTCCTCAAAATAAATCTAATCATTCTTGTTATGTTTAATGTAAACAATACTGGAAGAAAATCACATACCATTCACATGTCATTTCTTCTCTCTTTATCCTAAAAATTTTATTAGATATACTCTTGAAAAATAAATTTTCATAATTTCCATACATTCCCCATATGAAATATTCAATGTTAACCATGTTATTTATAGTTCTCTCCATTGAATAGAACCAGAAATTATGGGGTTAGAAACACATGTCATAGAAGAAAACCACATAATAAATTTCTAAATCATGACACCTTTCTTAATTAAGAAACCCTAGGTTTATCTTAGATTATTCATAGGAAACTTTAATATAAATCCTTAACTATGGTTCATGAAGAGTTTTTGAATTCCCAAATCATATCCCATGGGTTTTTCAAACTAGGCATGTAGAAAGGTTCATTTTCATGTACCCATATTACCCCAAGTTAGGCCCAAAAAACCTTGTTGGAGTTCTTACCCCAGGGTACATCTGTTCTAGATCCACATCCACATGTAGTGTCAATACAGGGTTCTATTTCTAGTAAACCACTCACTATATCCTTTACCAAAATTCTAGGACATTTTCTTAAACATTGACTCATCCTTATACTTATCCTTAGAGACATTCCTTGACATACCATTAGAAATATAAGTAGGTATCTCACTAAAATTTTTTCATCCTAATTTAAAAAGGTGAACTAAACCTTTTCTTAGATACCAACTACAGATACCCTCACTTTTTATACATTAACATTACATAACTTTTTTGGAATACTTAAAATATTATACAAAAAGATTCCCAAAGACCATATTAGTTAGTTACTTTGTAAAATTTGAATAAAATCTTCTAACTTAGTGAAATATCTTGAATGATTCCCAAAAATATCTTCCCCCTTATTAATTCAACTTTAAAAATCATTCTTCATAACCTAGAGAAATGATACATAGGAAAGGGGTGATCTCAAATTCTTATTAAGGGTAAATAAAGGAAATGAATATACAAATCATGAACATAAGGGTATAAGAACATGATTGTGAGAATTATAATATCATAACCTGCATATCAAAGATCATAAACATGAATCATGGAATAAAGATTTTCATTTCATAAGATAGGAATCATAAAGAAGTAAAGAGAATAATATATGAAATAATATCATAGAAAAAATACATGTATTTATGGAACACACATCAAGGTATAACATAGTGAACATGTATAAGTATTAATAGGTTCACATATTGAGTTAAGTATATGAAATTAGTCCTTCTCATAGACTTATGGACCTAAAACCCGGTCCACGCATAATGTTGTGAACATGAACTAAAGTTTACACATAACATTGTGAATGTGTAATTAGGTTCATTCATAAACTTATGAAAATTAAAACATTTCCATACATAAGATTTTTAACATGTAATAAGGTTCACCCATAACATTATGAACACATAACAACTTTCAATCTTAACATTGTGAACATCTAATCATGTTCATAAATAAACCTGTGGACATACAACCTGGACCATGTATAACATTGTGAACATGTAATCAGGTTTGTGTATAACATTTATAATCAAGAGTTATCCATAATTACGTATTGCATTTGAGGGGGATATAGATCCCACCCATCACATAATGAAATAGTACATGCATGGTCCACTAAACATTCATCATATCATTACTCATGAAAAGATATGTGTTCAATAAACATCAAATCATAACCCATGAAATGAAATGGGTATCATTAACATTTCACCACATAATAACCTATGGAAAATTGATATTTTTCATAGTAATTTCATCAAATCATAACTTTTGAAACTATTATGGTTTCAAAATAATATAAACCATGGAAAAGAAACGGGTGTCATAAGCATCATTCCATCAAAACATAAACCATTCAAGAAATAATATAAATGGAACCTTTTTATATTTTCCTAGAAGTGAATGACTATCATCAAAAGATATCATATTAAATAGAAAATAACTTTGAAATATATTTTTAAATCATTTATTAATTAAAATATCCTTTATCTATGAAAAATTCTTTTTTAAAAACATAAAACCTTTTGAAAACCATTTTCCATGAAAACTTATAAAAGACGCTTGAAAATTATTTGAGAATTATTTCATTGAAAATAATTTGAAAAGGTTTAAATAAATCATGAAAATATTTTGAAAACCATTTACTTGAAAATTTATAAAAAAAGTCATGAAATTTTTTTGAAAACTATTTTCATTTAAAATACTTTGAAGACTTATTAATAAATCTTGAAATTGTTTTGAAATACTTTTTAAAACGTAAAATATTTTTAAAAACAATTTTCTTGAAAAATAGATTTAATAAAATTAAAATAAATTTTTGAAAACCATAAAGAATATTTAAAATCATTTTTTCATTTAAATTTATTCCCAATGACCATTTTAAAACATTTTTTAAAAATGGTTTTTGAATACAACAGATTTCCCATCGGAGACAGAAATACGATCATATTTTTCTTAAAAACATTTTCTTCAATATATTAAGTACCAAAGAGTGATAAAGTCTTACTAATAAATGGATATAACTTGAATACACATATTATAATGGAACTCATGTGTGTACTTGGGATATGGATCATAATATTTTATCAAAGGAATCGTAAATATAAACAATCATGATAAACAATGAGATTGTTTCAATAAAATCTTATCACTTAGTAACATGGGATAATACTATAGTTGAAAGAAAATAAAATTTAATAAATATTAAAATATAATTAAAAGAATTATATTCATTATATGACATGTAAAATTGAATTATATACACCTCAAAAAAACAATTCATGGGCATAACAAAACATTAGTATCAAAGAAGGCATATTGGGAAAAAAATATTTTACCGATTTGGTAACTTTTGAAACTTAAAACCCATAAAAAATGATCATATAATGGATATTTAAATACCCATAAATTTAATTATATGAATCATTGAATAAATACATGGTCAATATACACTCCACACAAAAGGAATGAGTTTTGAATAAAGCATGTATCTCTCGAAAATAAAAGGTGAGATAAAATCTCCTTACCTTATGTCTTGACTCTCATCGTACTCATAAAAAACTCATGTATAATAAATATAAGTTTATTATACATGAAAAAAATATCTATATTATTATATATAATAAAATATATGGTTTTATTATGACTTTATATTACCTGTTCATTAAAACTTTTATATTATGGTTATGCTTTAGGTAATATTATCTTTGTTTTAAGCATGTGTCTTAATTTATTATATATTTGGTCATTATAATTATATCATGATATAAATAATCTAAAACATGATATAAATATAATTTATATTCTTTATATATTTATTATAATAATATTTAAAATATATAAGTACGAAATGGAATACACCGTTCATGGAGACGGTAGGTCGTAAGTAACGCATGAATGTTGATTCCATTTTATTATCATATTCGAAAAAAGAGTAAATGACATATATGAATATATATATATATATAATTATTATATTATATTTATTATGTTATATATCATATATGTTCACTAAAACCATTCTTAATATATTCTATGTAGTGTGTGAATGAATCACATCACTTTGAGGGGGAGGTAGTCCACACTTCCTCACATGAAATTATCGTATTTAAACCAAATGGAAAGTATTGAGATATGTGTTTTAAATAGATTAAAGTAGCATAAATACATAATAAAAATAATTCATATAATATATAAATATATTATCTATCATAATGTCTATCATTATAGGTGGTAAACGAAAAAATGAATAATCATTGTTTCCTGTGGTGGTAGTTCATCATACACATAAACAGTATGTTCGTTACACATTATATGAAGGTATGTGTAAGGGTAGATAAAAATAATATCATCAATAATCCTAGTATACTGAGGATATTTTTTTTATAAAATCTTGGAATAAATAGAGTGTTGTGGGTGGATAAAAGAAGTAAAATAAAGGATCTTGAGATAAGGTGTTACCTCTTAATTGGGTAACTCCTTTTGGTTTGTGCCAAAAGGATTCATTGGATTTCTTCTTTAAAAAAGGTAGGATTGAAGGAAAAAGGGAGGGATTCTGGGGAGTGTATTGGTAATATATTTTCTAAACCTAATTGGTTTGATAGGTGTGAAAAATTGGGATAGGTGGTGGCCTTTTATAAGGAAGTGAAAGGACACATTTTTCATTTTTGAAAACAAGTTAGGTGTACCCACTTTTTTTCTAAAAACCTAATAAAAAACCAACAAAAATCAATAACATAAGGTTAATGGGTTTGTAATGTCCAAAAACTGGGTGATGGAAAATCTTATTAGGTCATTTTAGGTCTTAAATTTAAGGTTTAATACATTATTAACCTAATTATTCTCTTAAAAGTTGTAATTAATTTTAATCAATTTCTGTAATATTTTTGGTAAAAAACTAAGTTTACCATATTAGAAATTAGAAATTATTACTATTTCAAATATTTAATCCATTTTTCAAATTATAGTTATATAAGTGCCATAATTTAATTTAAATGTAATCTTGTAGATGGAACGACACTACATGTTTTTAAAGTAAAAAAGTTCAAAAGTTTTCTATGTTTTTATTCCAACTTTCAAATTAAAATTGATTAAAATGACCTAAATTGGATTAATTGATGAATGTATGGTGTAATTAAACTTTTAAAACAAATTAAAATGTAATTTAAACTTATAAAAAAATTAGATGAAAATAATTTTTGAATTAAAATCCAATATTTTTCACTATTCATCCAAAAAATGAAATTTCTCAAAAAAAGTCCCAAAAATTATCCCTAAGATAATATAGACATTATAAATTGAAAAATGAATTTTATATTATAAAATTAAATTTATTAATATGTCTAAAATTAATTTTATTATTTTTTTACAAAAATACATTAAAAGAAACTCATTTGAGAAAATATTATTTTTAACCATATAAGGACTTTTACGAAAATTATATCTTTTATTACTAATATGTTAGATTTCTATAAAACCATTTTGAAAAAATATTTTAAAATTAGTTATTACTATTAATATTACTATTTTTATTGGCTAGGTTACAATTTTATCATTTAAATAATTATAACCATAAAATGATGCTTCGTAGGAAATCGGTGATGCATGTAATGTATCCCAAGTTGGTTTTGCATGTAGTGAAATCCAAGTCAGTTACTTATGAAAGGAATATTTTTCTTGGTGATTTAATATAAAAAAACTATTTTCAGTGTTTCTTGAAATAAAAAATATCAGATGATTAAATTAATTTTAAAATAAATATTTCACAAAATCTTGGGGTGTTTCATAAGGAATAACATATGCATCTATGGATAGTATTATAAGTATTATATAATTTCAAGGTATTCCATGCCCTAACTACATAATCATTTGGATGTTTCATGACCACATATTATAAATCAATAGGTATGTTAGGATTGAAAATCACAATCTATAAGAAACACCATACCCGAGGGATTTCGTTCTCATGAATCACATTAATGGGATAACATGCACAATTATAACATTAAATAAATTACATGATCGAGTATCACATGTCAAGAGGGTCACTATGAAAAAATATCATAATATATAAGGGATTCCATTCCTAATGGATACCATGCCCAAATATCATAATCTATATGGGATTCCATGCCTGAGGGATTCCATGACCAATAATCATGGTTAATAATCCAAAATAGGTGTTCACATTAAAAATAAATAAATTCCCATGTTTAGTAAACATGTCATAGTAAAATTTATTTAAATAATTAGGGTCATTTTATTTATAAGTAAATAATAAGATCATGGTAATACCCACACCATTTATCATGTCATTATGTAGTTAGACCACTTCTAATTTATGAATCTTTTAAGGGACAATGGAAACATCTTTTCCAACATAGTTCATCATGATACATTTCATTTGACCCAACCAAAAAAAAATCATCTAACTTCTTTGACCAATTCACTTAAAAGTTAAGGAGTTTAGAATTTAATTTAATAGTTCATCCAAATAAAAGGGTAGGTTATTTCCTTATGAATCCCACTCAATTCTAATTATCCTTTAATTTTATGATGGATGGATTTATCATGTTATAACTAATGAATATAATCTTAGTGTATCATTCATACCATAAATATTTCATTTAATTAAAAACCTAAACCTTAAAGACTATAGCATATAGGATCCACACCCCAAGGGGTTGTTTTGAGTTATGTTGAACAACCTCCAATGGTTCAATAAGAAGAGAAAGATCTATTTAATTTAAGGAACATAGTTTTTTATAAATAATTCTACATTTTAAGGGTGACACATGGAAGATCTAGCACAATGTACAATGGTTCATTTTAGAAATGAATAAAACATTAAGGGAAAATATTTATATACCAAAGACTTCTTAGCTATGATGTTACACTCATCTAATATTGAGCTTTTATTTGAGACTGTTTGAAAGAAATTGAAGAACTAAATAAACATCCTGAAAAAGGGTGAAAGAGACCGCATGGACTAATCATTCCATATGATGAGGTAAAATGAAATAAGAAGAAAGATAAGTTGATATATTATGGATATGATTCAAAAAAATCATACAAAAAGTTATTTGGATCTCAAATGCGGGAGATCTCTTCATTCCTAGGTGGAGTTCCAAGGGAGAGCTTGAGCAGGTTGTTGAACGTGGGAAGTAAGGGAGAAAGAGGAAGGAAAATAATTTAATAGGGAAGGGAAAAACTATAAAATAACCCATTTAAATGAGTTTCATAGTTTTTCAACTTGGATGGAAAAACTATCCACCAACCATGTTCTAGCATTGTCTAGTGGGATAATACCCTCCCACGAATAGCACACAGTTTGAAAAACATTATGTAACCCTTGTGATTCTCCACAGCAACATGTCTTTAATTTCTTTCATGATGGTGAACCTCATCTCACATGATTAAACAAAACCATGTCACACTCTCATATACCCTATATAAGGTCATATTGTTTCCCCTAGAGGATACATGGTTCAAAAAAACTTTTTAACTAATCAAAATAGGTTGTGTGGTTGTTCCATATGGTTATCACTAACCGTGCACCAACAGTTCACCCTTGTATTCTTCTCCCAAAAAATGATTTTTTTTTCGGGTCAGAAGCTACCAAAACTCATCTAAGGACCTATGTCACCTCTTGATCCTCAAACTCCACCTCAAAACAACAATTTTAATCTATAAAAATCATATATTTACATTCTAATTCTTAGTTAAAGATTCATCCCATCCATCAAATGGAAAAACTCAAATTCCATTGAATAAATTCCACTATTTGAAAACATTAGATGTTACAACCTCCCCAACATTGACCTTCTCATCTCTGGGAATAACTCTAAAAAATGAACCCAACCAGCTTAGGTTAATTATTTTAGGTTGAAAATTCCCTCTTGCATCTATAAACAGCCATAATAGCTCGAGGGTGACTTAAGAATATGGAATTTAAACATCCAAAACTCGAGCCAATGCTCATAACATAATCAAAAAAAATACAGTGCATTCAAAATCCAATATTCCACAAGACATGATCATTTTATCATCTCTTTCACACATTATATTATGGTTCTCCTTGACACTTGTTTTATCTTGAACAATTAATTTTGAATCATAGTATCTCAAACATCAGTATTATCAGTTAAACAAGCCCTTAGTTTTATAATGAAGAACCTAACATGATTCTCATCTAATTGAATGTAAATCCCACAATTAATTAGGTATATTCCAATAATACTAGATTTTACATGAACAACCTCAGCTGAAATATCTAATGCACTCATCCAATCCCGATGATGAACTAAAGACGGTTCAACACCAACTGCATCTAACAATACCAATGGAAGGAAAGACATCCCATTACCAATTGAATATCATCGAAACAATTATTATTTAGAATATAATATATCCCAAACCTATTTATGATGTCTCTAATTCAGGTAATAGTGACTTGTATCTATATAATACTCACTGAAACCCAGAACTATCTTCCAGTGACATTGTTTACCAAACTATTCATTCCTATCATCGTGCGTCATTATAGAGATAGTTTTATGCCTAATCCAGCACCCTTGGATCATAACACTGAAAAAATATCATCCAATATCATCTGAAATTCCGGTATAACCTCATCATAATCCATTGGGTCCAAGAATCTCATCCAAGGTATTAAATTTCTTAGTGTTTACAAGTGAGGCATCAGTTTATAGTTGAGATGTACATGTATCAAGAACACTTAATGATCTCAATGGAAGTATATTGCATGGCTATTGAGTCAAATAACTTTATTGTGTCCATGATTCCATCCAAGGACATCCTACATGGTAATCCCAATATCACTTAGGATAGTTCACACCTCTAAGATTATCCATGCTACCTGAATAAAATTCTGAAAAGATTCTACCTATTGATCCAACAAGGAATTTAAATTATTTCATTAGGATTTCATATATTAAAATTTCTTTAATTTTACATTAGATTATGTTAAGGTAGGTGATGATAATCACTAATCCAAGAGAACTATAAGATAATATCAATAATTTCATGTAAGACCCAAGACACTCACATCATATCCTAGATGAAGTGCTTGTCATTTTTTCCCACCAATCATATCCAAATAATGATAAATTGAAAAATAGAACCATTAGTATCCAACTTCTTTTAAAAATATCATATGAACTTATGATGTGATTCCACTACCTAACCATGATGCCTCTATTACCCAGAAATATCATTATTATTTTAAAAACTCCCACCACATTCCATGTTTGAGTCATGGTTTAAATAAAGGCTGCATTAATAACCCACCATTTTATTATTGTGATACATTGTAATCATTGACATGGTTTTGAAGAATTACATTCTCTAGGTCATTATTATACCCGGATCCCAAATCTAGCATGTAGAATCCATCCAATCACATAACCCAAATTTATCTAACGTATTATCTCAAGGACTAGATAACCCAAACTACAAGCCTCATAGATTACAAAAAAAAGGTAACCATTCACAAATTTTCCTTTACATTTGTATTCCCTATTAATGAAATGAAACTATTTTCCATGATCTAGGTGATTCTCCCCACCTTATGAGTGTATTAGTTGTCATTTTCTAAGAATGGATACATTTCTATTGGGCATCCTCGATCCACCACCAAACATGGGTTCTAGGTTTGGAAACATTCTCTTACCAAATTCTGACATGAAAATAGATGGAAACCATATGCATAAAAATGAACTAGATTAGATTTACCCTATACTTATGCATCATGATCTAGAGATACATGATCATGTATGTCATTAGCATCAGGCATATCTGCTGACACCAAACAGATTGGTAGTGTTACAACACCTGAACCTTTCGCAACGTCATCTTGGGAACTGGGAAAAATCAAATTACTCTAATGCATATGTCACTCTACTCTAAAGTTGAACCATGAATGTATCATAACATATCAATGTTTTAATAATTCCATTTGAACTCATACAGTTCATTAGACTATTTTCCCAACTGGAGAATTTTCATGTTTATTGACAGGTACTTCCCCAAGCTATCATCAACACTATATCACATAATTTAATACTATCCATAGACCTATCAACCCTATGAATTCCATTACATGATGACTCACAAAAAATAATTATCCCAGATTTTTATTTATCCATATGGATGATCGCCTCATAAGTCATCCATCAATAAAGAAGAATAAGGTTCACATAACCTACTAAGAGGTCGACCTTGCCCAAGGCATGCCTAACCCACTGAAATAGAAGCATTAAATGATTATAAACCCCTTAATAAGGATCAATTAACTATATGACCCCCCATCCAATTAGGGTTTCACTTCATAAAATAAAATTCCCAAAAAATACAAACAAAACCCAAATAACACCTCATATTTGATACCCTTCATATGAATTTATCAAAGTTTAACATTCTATTATCTCTACCTACCCTAGTCTTGAAACTTACCAAAACATGAAATGTTTATCTTATAACTAGTTCATTCCAGGAATATCACTAGGCCCCGCAACCTATACTTTAGGTTTAATGCAACCTAATATAAGTTACATAGTCTTAAAGGCAATGCTCATATTTTTTTTCTAAGGAAAACTCAGGGAAACTTTTTATCTATTCTAGCATGAGGGTTGAAACAAGGAACACCACATTAAGGTTGTATTTAAAAAATTTAACTAATTCATATTTAAGAACAAAAATTACCAATCATATGGTAAAAGGGTTTGGCACTTCATTTAGCTAACTCCATAAGTAAACATACATATGTTTCATAAAAATTCCTTTTAAGTGTTATTTATTTAGCTAGCATCCTGTCACAAATAGGAAATTTATATTAAAAAATTTTATTTTATGAATTTTATTTATCCATAAGGTTCTCATAAATGGGAATAGTTAAAGAAAATTCAAATTCAAATGTATTGGGGAAAACACCCTTTTGGTTGTAATTATTATTTAAATTAACTAACACCTCGTATAATAAATATCAAAAGTAGGCTATAAGGTATTCATAATTTTAATGTCATGAGTTTGATAAGGTGCATCCATACATTTATTTTAAACCCGTATAAGTAGTTTTAGAAATAATAAATAATTATTCCATATATTATGAATATAACCCCATAGGTTAATTACTAAATCATAAGAGACAAAGGTGACCTAATAGGGTCCCATAAATTATTCCAAAGTTTAATTACACCCATAGTGTTTTTATCTCATAAATAAAAAGTAGCATGACTAACCTACTTGGGTCGAGTCAAGTATATCTCATCACTATAATGGGTCAAGACTGACCTACTTAGGTCGAATCGTAAATACAACCCATAAGTAATTGAATCTTTTATTAGTCTGATTTTAATAAAATTTATATTTATTTAATGGTATTGTTAGATGAATAACCAATTCTAAAATTATAAACATATATGCCTTTATAATCAACAATTGGAATTTATGTAACTATAACCTATCATTTAAAATGGTTCAATTATATGGGTTTCCATTTTCTAATTTATAAATGGCCATAAACTTTGTAAATCAGACAATTGGATCATCTTTAATTATGACCATTAATGTTTCCTCCCATGAAACTAATGGTTAATGGCTTAAACATGTCATGTATGGTCAGTTAATCTCCCACCATAAATCTATATGGGAAAAAAATATTTAGATTTATGTTGAAACATTAACAGACAATATAATATTATGATCATATTAGGTCATGATATCACATAGCATTAATGAATACAGACATATAAATAGGCATTCATAGAAGCAGGGAATATAGAAAAGCTTGTAAAATATTCACTAAAAAAAGTATTCAAATGTTCATGGTAAAAAAATAAATAAGGCACATACAAAATGTTTCATGAAGTCTAGTATTGAAACCTAAATTGAATTGAGAATGGATGTCATGTGAATATCTATGTGCCTATAATGATGAATATAACAATACCTTATTTTCATATCAAGAAAAGTGTAATGTACCCTAAATCATATAAATCATTAAGAATAAAAAGTATATCAATCGCTCTAGGTGAAATAATAATCAACTATAATAATGAATAACACAAACAACAATCTCATCCCTGGAAACTTATTTTTTTCTCCATGGGTGGATTGATCACTCCAAGACATAGTTATTTATAAAGAGATGAAAAAATATGTATCTCCAATTTACCAAACCAAAACAATAATTCAAGGGAAATAATAACCTCTAATACAACTTGTAATTGTCCCAACCTGAGATCCACTAAAACGGTGCCCCAATCCAGTTGGACACATGTCTTCAAGTGTGCCTCCCCATACCCTAGAGGCTGCTAACTAACAGCAAGTGTCCAATGATGGAATGATGAGGAGACTATACCCTCATCATAAAATTAGCACATAGGTATAAAATAAATAATAGAACAAACAATAGAGGATGAAGTACAAACAAAAAGGAAATGGAAGACAATAATAACTAATGAAATGGACAATTCCATATACACAACCATGCAAGTCAACTTGATTTTACAATATAAAATCAGTAGTCATACATCAGGTAACACGTAAATGATAAAAAGGAAAGAAAGAAAAAAATCCTCAAAGTCTATCACCGTGAGAATCCTTAACTCTAGATTAGTAATATGCTCATAATCTCCTATGTATAATAAAATAGCACAAGTAAAATTTGGGAACATGAACCTCTATCCATGAGGTATGATTAGGCACCATAGTGCAATGGTGTCCCATACAGGGTATGAGGTAAACTTAGTAGGCCACCACCAATGGTTTCTAATTATATCTTATCTGTGATTATAAAATATAATAATGTTAAGGTATATAAATATGGCAGTAAATAAATATATATAAACTAGTCAGGCTTAGGTTCCTCAAGGATGTTTGGGCTTCCATACCTTCTTCGGCCTAAGTTGGAATGCCTCTAAGTAAGTGATATTAAGCAATTAGATGTTTATATATATATATATAGACTATATATGTAGTGACTTTTTAACCATATATATTGATACTAATACTATCATAGACATGAGGTGTAATACATAAATCCATGTATAGTAATATGAATCTCATATAATGTCAAGGCATATAATGCCTGAAAATCATAATAAATAGGGGACATTATTCCCACATAACATAAATCAAGATGTAAATTATGAATAAATATCATTATATATAATGTATTTCATGCATGAGGTATTCCATGATTGTGAATCGCATTAATGGTATTTCATGCCCATGTATAACAAGCCAAGGGGGACTCCATGCCCAAATATCATAATCTATAAGGGATTCCATGTTTGAGGGATACCATGAACGAATATCATACTCTATAAGGGACTCCATGCCTGAGGGGTTACATTAAAAAGAATCAAGGATAATAATCAAAAATAGGCATTCTCAATAAAAATAAATCAAGTTCCATGTTTAATAATCACGTCATAATACAATTCATTTACAAAATTAGGGTTCTTTAATTTATAAGTAACAAAGAATTTCATAGGAAGAACCATTGAATTTATCATTCTATTATGAAGCTAGACCATTTAAAATTTATAAATATCTTATGGATAAATTAAAACATCTATAACAACATCATTCATCATTATAGGTTTCATTTGACCCAACCCAAAACAATTCATCTAATTCCATTTATCACTTCTCTTCAAAATTAATTAATCAATAATTTTATTTAATAATTTATCAACATAAAAAATTAATTACATTACATTACAATCCCCCTCAATTATAATTATCCATTAATTTTATGAAGGATGGATATAGCAGGTTATAAATAATGATCTTAAGTTAGGTGTGTCTTTTTTATAGTGAAACGATTATTTAATTCCAAATCTAAAGCTTAAAGTCTATAAAATATAAGCGCCATTCCCCAAGGGGGTGGCTCAAGTTGATGTTAAAACCCTTTAATGGTTCAATTATAAGAAAAAATTATATTTAATCTAATACATTATGTTATATATATATACTTCCATATTTTAAGGGAAACGCATGGAAAATCCAGTGCATAAAACAATGGTGAATTTTATAAATCAACAAAAAATTAAAGAAAAATTCAAATATCACCTACCTTATTCCTAAGAAGGTCCAATAATCCAATATAATTATTTTATTTTTTTCTAGTTTGAGAGAAATCAAAGAAATAGAAAAAACACTATGAAAATAGTGCAAAAGATTATGCATGGATTTTGTATTCCATATAGTGAGGGAAAACAACATAGGAAGTAAGAGGAGTAAATATCTTACTGGTATTCTTACAATGAAATATAAAGGAAAAATATATTTATCTCAAATGAGGGATATCTCTCAATGACTATATGGAGTGACAAGGGAGAGATTGAGCTAGTTTCTATAAGTAGGAAGTTATGGAGAATGAGGGAGGAGATTGAATTAAAGAGGGAAGGGGGAACTCTAAAATAACCCCTTTGAATGAGGAATATAGTTTGGTTATATGGTTATCCAAACCATACGCTAACCATGTGGAAAAACATTCTAAAGGGACAATCCCCTCACATGTCTAGGGAATGGTTTTCTAAACCATGTGCATCCCATGCATTTATACTTTGAAACATGTCTACAATTTCATATGTGGTCGTATGACACATCCCGCACAGTTAGACGAGACCATGAAACACACTCGACTCCCCTTGAAGAGACTGTATTTTATCTTATAGAAATCATAGTTCCAAAAATTCATTTCCCTAAACAAATCAGGCCACATGTTTGTGGCTCATGGTTAGCACTAATTGTGTGCCAACCATGTGCCCTTGTCTGTTTCTCCTAAAACTGAGTTTTCCAGGCCTGATGCTCCCAAAACTCATCTAAACATCTGATACACCTCGTGGACCTTAAACCCTCTATAATTTTTTTTAAATAATTTAAAATATTGTATTTAAATTATGAAACTAATTTTATAATGTGTCCTATTAACCAAATGGAAAAACTCAAATTCCTTCTGAAAATTTCATGGATTTGAAAACACAGGATGTTAAAATTCCATCTTTAGAAACAATATTTCCATGTAAATAATTTTTTTTCAAACAAAAATCACACTTATTAAATTTTATAGATATATTAGTTTCATATAGGGTTTTCAAAAAAATACTTATTTTTCTTTCCTCATCATCATGACATTTATAATATGATAATATATCATCAATAAACACAAATGAAAACTTATCTAAATAGTGATTATTTCCCTCATAAGATCATCGGTTTATGTTATATCTGGTGTGGTTGTCCCCATGGTTTAGATACATAATTCTCAATGCTTATAATTATTCTGCTTCTATGTCATCGCAATCTTTAATACAAGGTTTTCCCTCATTTTTCTCATTTGTGGAATGATTGTGGGGTTTCAATTGTGGTTCCATAATCCTTCACATCAAGTTTACTATATCTATCTTCCATATAATCTACCAACGTTTCCCACATCTATAACAGGATATAGACCTACATTCTAATGGTAGGTAGTTATTTAGGGTCTCAAACCAAACTACTCTTATGAAATCACATTGGTTGAGGGGATGGGAGGATGGTCTCATCACACCCTTTTGGGGGAATTATTTCCTATCATAGGACTCTGTTATTGATTTATGATTTGTTCATGAATCTCTTCTAAATTATAATACGAACCTCGTTACCCTAATAAAATGCTCAAGTGTCGAATCCTTTGATATGTAAAGGGGGTTATATTAATGAGAACATTTATATGTATCCAAGGTTAACTATCCCTTTCCCATAATTTCTTAGTAATAGGTATCTTCTTATATTTTTAATCCACAAAATAAGAACTCAAGATTTTACTTCCATTTAGGTAGTAAATTGATATTTTGAGTATGAGATTGAACCTTTAGGTGGTTTCATATATATCTTATTTATAATAGGAATCGAAACCCATGTAGTTCATTTAATTCATGTAGTTTAATGTCATGTTTAGAGGAAATATATGAGGAAAATTAGGCATTAATTATTGTTCTTGAGACATAGGAAGGCATCCTATGTACCCTACTTATGGTAGGAATCACAGTCATCATAGTTCAATCCTCCCTTAACCCACTGATGTGTAGTAAAAGATAATTAATTCTTATGAGGGTTATTACCCAAGAGTTTACCAATATGGTAATTTCATCGATACTTGCACTAAGGTGGATTCCCATGTATAGTGGATATCATGTCATATCACTAAATTGAGATTACACATTATGGTTTCTCTATTCGGGGGAAATGTATGATGCGGGTGACCTGATCATTGCAGATCCCTATGCCTACATGAGCCATGATCTTTGTGATAAATAAAGGATAACGATCAATTTGTATAATTGTTTATATATATTGGACTTATCCACTGGGGAATCCATAAAGGGGTTCTTAATATGGATTTGGGTCTATAAGAAGAGTTCCTACCTATATGGTTTATAGTAGGAATCAGAGTTCTCATAGTTTTTTTTCATCCCAACCTACTAATGGATGAGAAATTAAAATAAACCCATAAGATAGTATGGGTTACATTGGTTTAGAGTATTTTAGATATTGATTTACTTACACCGAGATGAATTCACATTGATGATTGAGCCTTAGGAATGTGTCCTACATATCTTGTTTGGATAGGAATTAGAGTTCTCATAGTTCCACTAAGAATATGTCAAAATATGTATAACGGAAAAGGTTATCATGACTTAGAGTATCTTCCTATAATTATTGACATGTTGAAGGTTCTATGACTGACATGTCCTGATCATCTATCTAATATGAATTATATGTATTTCAGATATGTCTTGAGTGTCTGTGTGACATGGATCACATGTCCAAGGGTACTTCACATGATTAAAGAAAACATGTCTAGGATCTGTCAAGTGATATTAATGACATGTCTAGAGAACTATTTTATTACTCAGCTGATAAATCTAAGCGTCCTCACATGATCAATATAGACATATCTAGGGGTGTCACTTGACCAAGGCTGGAATATCAAGAGGTTGTTACAAGATCTGGTTGGAAAGTATTGAGGGCTTATCATGACCTATCCAATATATCTAGAGTAATTTTTAAGACTTAGATGGCATGTCTGGAAGACTTCTCAATACTTGGATGACGTTTCTGGAGGATACCATATGGCTTGGAGGTCATGTCCATAGGACTTCGCAAGTCTTGGAAAACATTTCAGGGGTTGTCTCATGACTGATAAGTCATGTGAAACAGAAGTTTCCTTTTCATGAAATTTATTGTATTCATACTTATGTAAGTGTTATATATTTTTTTATTATTTATTTCATTCATGCCTCAATGTTTATCATGAATTAACCTATTGAGGTTCTATATTACCAACTCGACATGTGGAAATTCATTCGCATAATCTCTTTGATGTAGTAAAATTCCTTCATGTGATCAATAAGGTGATCATGGGAGTCACATATTTATTCCAAATAAGCCACTAGTTCATTCCTCATATTGAACCTAGTGGGTGACCCTTCCAACCATGTGGTTTTCAATTCCAAGAAGGCCTCTCTTCTAAAAACCCATGGGTGTATAGTCATGGTGCATGATCATATTTTTATACTGAGGGGGTGGAATTTATAGGCCTATCCAGCCCATTTCTATGTATATTTGTGTCGAAAGTATCTTGGACATTTGGTCTTGAGTTGGTGGAGGGATTTTTACCTCACTCACCGCACAAGATCCTATTGTGAGTTGTCCAAGGCATGACATGATAAATAGTGACCATGAAAACACTCCTTCATCACCATATTTTTTATACCTCAACATTTAAAAGGGATTCTATATGATCATTCAAACATGTTAAAGGTATTTTTTATGACTATTTTTGACATTTATAGGAGTCTTCTCTAGACCAGCTTTCCTCTTGAAATTATTTTGTGTTATCGATGGAGATTTGTCTGGGTCCCTTTGGAAGATCAAGTTGTCTTGTCATAGTCCATTAACAAAACCAAGATGGTTGGTCAAGTGGTCCTCTATGAGATCAATATGTCTTGTAAAGGGGAATATTGTGATATCTGAATAACATATCAAAGGCCCTTCTCATAATCAATGGTGATCAAATGAGGCACATAAACCCTTTCATATTAAAATGAACATATCTCTCCTTCGTGAGAGTCTTCTTCCTTTTCTAGTTTTTATTCCCTTTTTTAAAACTCTTTCATCCTTTTACCATTATTTTTCATTAGGTAATCACATGAAAAATATATGATCTCGATATGGAATTAGATCATTATCAAGGATATTTTCTCTATTTTCTTGTCTCATGTTTCATGATCAAATCAAAATGTTAAAAGGCCTTTGCAAAACCAAGATGACATGTCTAGGAGTCTTCAAGAGATCATATCTTCTACCAAGGAGGTTTTCATGTGATCAAGGATACTTGTATGGTGTCCTTCATGATATCAATAATTTTTTCAGAGATATTTCATGAGATCAAGATGGCATGACGAAGAACCCCTGCATGATTGATGGTGATCACAGGAGGTGCATAGTTCCTTCACATGAAGAATAGTATAGCTTCAAACATGTGAACCCTTATCCTTTTTCATATTTATTTACATATTTTATATGGTTATTCGTGTAATTTCTAGAAATATGTCACCCGAAATTTCATATGATCATAGGTTCTCATCTTGCAGCCTTTGTCTGATCATCCGCACTTGTCTGGACGTCTTTGTAAGAACATAAGGTATTTTTAGAGGGTCTTTATGTGATCAGAGAGACTATCAAAATTGGATTTGTGTGATCATCCATAGATCATGTGAATCATATTATTTATCTACATTTCATTCCTAGTTTCATGTGATATCATGACATCCTAGGGATTACACGATCTGCATGATTTGACTTTCTAAACTTTATATAGCTAGGATTATCCTTTGTTTTGATGAGATAATAATACCCATACTATTAGTAATTATTAAATTATATAATTTTCTACACTCGTTTGGTGGGAATCACCAAATTCCCCCCCCCCCCAATAATAAGGTCCTCAAGAATAGTGAATTGGTTCTGAGGAGATAAAATTCCCACCTCAGTCCTCAATGCTTCCAATGGTCAGTTTCTCAAATTTCATTTGGTATTCTAGTCAACCATTGGTATTCCGTATAGAATTTTATAAATAAGGGATCAAAGGATCCACTCATTAAACTGTTCACTTGAACTCCATATCTTTTCCAATTTTTTCCTTTGTATGACTCCTTCGTAAGACCTCATCGTAATAATTGATTCTCAACACCTCATTGCAATACTTTTTAATAAGACATATTTTAGGGAAATGATTTTAAATATCTGATCATGTTCTCTCACTATGTGACTTCCTACATCTAATGAAATTTCTAAAATATATTCAAATCAACACATGGTAATTTGATTGAACCTTGACCCATGTTCACAGATGCATGGGTGTCTTGTAGGCTTCTCTTGATCCACTATCTCTATTTCATGATCATGTCATCATTATGTAGTTCATATGACCATATTAGTGTTATGTGATCTCAATTATTGTGATAGATCATTCGGTTAATAGATTATCCATAATTCAGGCAGTTGAAAGAAACTTCCTGGGAAATGAGATTCGCGCGACCTATATTAGTTCATGAAAACTTTAATCCATTTTGAATGTGCCCATTTAGGATAGTTGTATCATTGAGAGGGGGAGGGTTGAATCAATGCTATATTTTTCTTTTTAGGTTTCCTTTCTAATGAAAAAACCTTCCCCTCCTGTTAAATATTTCATTCCCATGTGAAAAAAATCAAACACACATCCATAGGAACACATTATGTGGAATACAATGAGTAGGATATACCATTACAATCATGTTGAACTATGAAAACAATCCAACAGTTCATGTTCTTATTCTAGCACAAATGATGTAATAAAAAGTTTTTTTTAACAAAACATGATATGGTGCTTCTTGAACAACATTCAAAAATATGATCTTTAAATACTTTTCTTCACTTTCTTACCCATAAGTAGTTAAGAAATTCCAATAAATTGTAATGAAAACTCAGTCCAATTTCTCAATTCAATTCCCAAGTCTGATTTGTTCAATAAAATAATATAACTCTGTCAGAATACGGTTAACATAATTCTAATCCACTTATGTCTTATTCTAGAAATCCCAGTCCAGTTTTCCCTTTCCAATTGCTCAATATGAAAAATATATAGCTCTATCATAATACTTCTAAAATAATTTTGGACCACTTCTTCGATTTAGAAATAAAAACATAGTTTTCCCAAACATGATAATTCAGTTCAATATGGTAACTATCTGAATATGATGTTCATTTTAATACGATGATCAACTAAATACAATATTGTATCTTCTAATTTCTTCTTATGTTCATTATGACTTCTTCAAGAAAACAAAATCTAGAAAATTCATCTCTCTATTATTCTTAAGTGCTAAATTTTTTTTCTTCTTCACCTATGAACATTACTTCTATCAGAAATTATAATGTACTTTCCCTCTTATACTCACCTAAAAAATGGTTTGGGCGGGATTCCAAAAAAATTTCCAACTTAATGAACTTCTTGGAATCTACATGTTCCTTTGAATTTCAGGTGCATCTTGAATGTTTCAAATATTCTCAACACTTCTCTGAGATTCTAAAAACATCAACTCTATTTTATACTTTATTTAAAAACATCAATCTGATCTTGATTTACAATTTTGATTTTCACTAGAAAATGTAAAACAATATATTCTTATTCTCTTTTTCTCTTGACCTATTTCAATGAAAAATAATGTAATTAAACCCATTTTATATATTTGACTACATTGTTGATAAAGCCCATACTTTATTTTCAATTTGTCCTTTGAAACATAAACTTATTTTCTCTATCATTGGTCCCAAAAACACCCAACAACAAATCTAACTTTGATGATTACAATGTAATATATATTCTGATAGACCGGTATTAGAATATTCGACTTCAGTAACAGATTTCTATTTTTAATATGATACCAATGAATTTTCGTACACAAAACATTATACCTATGATGAATACGATGACATACTGAATCAGATGGACTGGTATTAGTGGCTTCTTTCTTTTCTGAATATGATGCTCATCAACTTCATTATTTAAGAATTAAAATATTTATGATTTTTTTATGACTAAAAACACTACCACAAAATAGGGAAAGAGAATCAATGCCCTTTATCAGTGATAAATAGAAAGTTCTCAAAAAGGGGTGGGCCTTTATCAGTGCTAGCTAAAATCACTGAAAAATGCCCACTTTATCATCTTTAAAAAAAGAACTGATAAAGGGTACACCTTTATCAGCGCTTGTTTTAGCGCTGATAAAGGGTTCATTTATCAGCACTATTATTAGCAATGATAAATGTTTTTATCATCCCTAAGGGACGGATAAAATAACTATTTATCAGAACTATAATTTTAGCACTGATAAATAGTTGTTTTATCGGTGCTTTTTGAGTGCTGATAAAGATATACCTTTATCAGTGCTTTTTTAGTGCTGATATATAGTTCTTTTATCAGAGATTTTTTTAGCACTGATAAAACATACCTTTATGAGTGCTTTTAACTAGAGATGATAAATGTTCTAGTGGTTTTTATAAAATAACCCTAACATGCCCCTCCACCGTCGCCCCCGTTCAAGCCTTCACGGATGTTGAACCCTATGTCGTGACCCCACCTCCGTCGTGACCCCTCTTCGGCCGCGACCCCCCCTCCTCCTCCTCCTCTACCACCTATTCCTTATCCTCCCCCTCTATCACTAGCGTCCTCATTCTACTCCTCTACTAGTGCCTTCTCCTCCTCCTCCACCACAATCTATCATTCTTCATGACCCTGGTTCTCCTCCTCCGTCACCGCCACTGCCTACTCCTCCTCCTCATCCTCATCCTCTGGCCGCCGACTCATCCTCCTCCATTGTAGCCACCTCCTCTTGTGTTTTGAAAATGGATGATGGATAATTATTGAGCCCAGATTATCTTAGGATATAGTAGATGGGAATTATTAAGGGGTCAACTCCACTTTAAGGTTGGTGGTTTCAAACCATTACCAATTTTTTATGTATTGTTTCATGCATTGTGTGATATGTAGTCTTTTTCTCCCTTGTGTAGTTGGTATTAGATCAACTCAAATTATTTTCCTTGACTATATGTATTTGGAAAAAAATCTAGGGATTTTATGGACCCTCAAATTGGAACATTACATTCTAGATCCCTTGGGGGATTCCCTTGTTTTATACTATGATTCCTAAGACCTTAGTTAAGTGTCTTTTTTCCACCCTAGATATGGGATAATTGTACAATTGAGAGATTCCATTTAGAGTTTTTAACTAGGATGTTTTTAATTCACCATGTAAGAGTATGTAAGTTCTTTTTGGGCTATGTTATATCCTTACATTTTATGTAGAGTGATTCAATGGACAACATGTTCCTTGTTTGAAAATTAAATTAATGGTAATTATGTACTATATATCCAATAGGTATTCCTCCTTGGTAGAAAATAACATAGAGGGTGAAAAATAGGTTACCTTAGCCTCCCTTGAATAAGAGATGTATAGATTATGTGAGGTTAGTGTGATCCTTGACCCAAATGTAACGTAGTCTTTCCTCGTAGATTTTTTGACTTATTTGACCAACTTATGGGGTGAGTGTTCCTCCTCCATCTGACCTATAATATCCGAGTGGGTTATAGCCTAGTTTTGGATTTGGATATGGGTTGGGAATGTGTGGATCAACTAATCTTAAACTCTGAGTGAGTCATATGTTATGAAAACCTATTTATGGTTTATTTAGTATTTGATAAGATGTTTATTATGCCATTTTATGTTTTCTATATACTATAGGACACTATTCCCATTGTTAATTATATTTTTATGTGGTGGAGTGGTTCCCCTTAATTAATATCCTTGTTTTTGTGTGGGATGACTTTCTTAATCACTCGAACATGGCCTATGGACTGGGATGATATGAAAATTTATGTTGAATATGCCTAAAAAATGGGATGATATACTTGATGTGATATTGTGATGTGTTGTATGAGTTTCATTTCCCACTTACCATATAATAATGTGATCCGAGATGCAATACCAATTATGAAATATTCCAATGGTTTGAGATTCACTTACCAATAATATTGATATGTTAATGGAATGCATTTGAGGGATGATATACCCATTCTATGGTGATCACATTATTAGGGAAATTATACCTTAGTGTTGTAGTGTATACCTTGTGGTAATTCAACAATGTCACATCATGGGGTGCACTATGAAATAGACGCTTAATCTACACCATAATGTACTCTATTCTTGAATTGAAAAGATATTTTTTTGGTATTTTTAATGATTTTCCCCTATTCCTTATTAGTCACTCGACCCCATCACCCAAACCCCTCTTCCCCATAATTTTCTCCTCTCATAATTCACTATTTAGGATCCCTAATGGTCGTTTCATAGTGGATAGCCCACCCCCCTCCTTGGACAACCCACACCCCCCTCCCACACACCCCTGCATCCCCCCCATATGGACAGCCCACCCCCTCCTTGGACATCCCCCCCCCCACACACCCCTTCAACCCCCCTACCCCCCCCCCCCCGGACAGCCCACCGCCTTCCCCTTTGAACCTTTTATTTTTTACTAGATTTTCCTCTTTTCATGTCTAGAACCCCTCTGCGCTACGCCAACCCCCCCCCCCCCCACTCCTCTTGGGTGGTTCTCCCTCACCCAATGTTTGTTTCATATTTCATCACATGTATTGGAGAGCCTATGATAATTTTTACCTCTCTTATTCCTTCTATATATTAGTGTATGACCCCCCTCCCTCAATCCTATATTTAAATGGACATGGGTCAATTAAAATTTCAATTGCAATGATACGGCCCAGGATGGTATCATAACCAAAAATTGACCTAACTTTCCACTAACATAAGAGGCGTTCATGATCCCTATGGGATAGAAACTATCCCTTGGGAAAAAATACAATTAATGTGGAATATTTTACCCCAAAATTAGAGTAAATTAAAAACTATCTTT
Source organism: Viscum album (assembly GCA_963277665.1). Taxonomy (NCBI): domain Eukaryota; kingdom Viridiplantae; phylum Streptophyta; class Magnoliopsida; order Santalales; family Viscaceae; genus Viscum; species Viscum album. The sequence goes on along the minus strand of OY728141.1, from coordinate 2,077,267,134 downwards.
CTCTTGAAAAGAAGACATGGTCCATTCATAAGTTGAACATCTAGGAAAATAGTAGATACACAAAAAAGGAAGAATATATCATAGATGGAAAATAAAATCCCACTATTGACTAATAAAATTGTTTAACATGTGAGTTCTCATTTTAGGTTTTCTTTTCAGTTGGAAATCTCTTTTGTCGTGTGCCTCTCCTCTGCCGTGAACGCACCTCTACCATGTGCTGAACGACACCTTCGTAGTGATTTTTCTCATTTTACTCATTGGTTTCCTCTTGTTCTCATGTTATTAATATTTGATAATGATGGTTATTTTGTAAAATTTATAAGCTAAACACCCCTCTGAAAATTGTGGTCGATGGTGGTCCTTGTTTGCGCACTAAATAAATTGCTTGTTGGTTGGTTCTTGTGGATCATTTGATTATAAAAATTAGTAACTTATGTATACTGACTAATGAATGAACGCCCTTGTATGATAAAACTTATTTGATAACCCATGAATTAACAAATGGAATTGAATAAGAGATTCTTTTTAAAATTAAAAATTTTGATTGTTTGGTTTGTATGGTGTTGTGATTGTGAGCACGATTGTGTGTTTGTATGGTGTTACAGTTGTTGGTATGATTGGTATGCCATTTATTTTCTATGTTGTAGTTATTCCACCATTTAATATCAATCCAAACATTACCCATTTTAATGGAACCATCACTTTGTTACTAGTGAAATTCCACTGAATCCTAGAATACCACTTCACTAGAGGACTATATGAGACACTTTATGTACACCCTAGTCAAAAAAACATATCAACACATGTAATGAATCCTTCCACCCACAATCACTCTATTGAAAGTATTAACTTCTATTAGTTTAGTACTGTAGTTCTTGACTAGAGTAATTATGTTTCTAGAGAAACACTAAAAACAGATTTACAACAATGCATATAGATCACATGTGGAGTACTAAAACATTCTAGTGAAAGTGATTATCATAGCTAGTTCCATTAATAAGGTGGTTGGTAAGATTGGTGTGATCTAATTTGGAAGATGATCCTAGTTGAACATATTTTGTGTAATTTTGTTGTTAAATATTAATATCACTATATCAAATCGGATGAATATGAATAAAGAATGGATGAATGCCAATAATTTGAAAAAAGAGTATGAAGATGGAATGAAAGATTTTATCAAGTTTTCAAAAGACCATGCATATGACCTTCTCAAATCATATTTTTGTGTTTACGCTGTTGTTATTCAAGACAAATTAGTCCATAGAAGTTTGAAGAACACCTGATCTATCCCGGAATAGATCGAAGTTATACATGTTGGAATAAACACAGGGGGAAAACGAATGCAGGTAGTGGTTGAGATAGCACTACATTTTATGGATCATATGATATGATTACAAGCGTGAAAGATGAAGATTATTGTATGGAGGATGTGATTAAAAATGTGAATGATGATGAAGATCGTATTTAGGAAATTAAAAGGACAGTTGAAGATGAACTTTGTGATTGCCAAAAAAAAATTTAGAAGTTAAAGAGTAGTGAAAAGATGCCATTGTATGCTGGTTTCCCTAAATATATAGCATTTTCAGCCATACAGAAGCTATAAAATTTGAAAGTAGGAAATGGGTGGAGTGACGCCAGTTTTATGGAACTACTTTCTCTCTTAAATGACATTCTCCCAGAATATAATGAGCTCCAGATCTGAACATATGATTCCAAATGAATGCTATGCTCAATGGGTATGATCTCTGAAAGAATACACACCAGTCCAAATGATTGTATATTGTTTCTCAAGGACAAAAAATCACTTAAAGAATGTACAATGTGTGGTGATTCTCGATACAAGAAAGATGAATCTGGTCCTATGAAATTTGTATGGTACTTTCCAATCATTACAAGGTTTAGGTGTTTATTTGGAAGAGAGGAGACTTCAAGACAATTGACATGGAATGGAGATATAAGAATTAATGATAGGAAACTATGTCACCTGAAATACTCTCCTTAGTGGAAGAGAATTTATCATGAGTATCCTAAATTTGGGAATGATCCGAGAAACCTTCTTCTTGCATCATATACAGATGGAGTGAATCCCTTTGGTTTTTAAAGAAGCAGTCATAGTACATGGCCAGTAATGTTGGTAAATTATAAATTACCACTATGGTTATGCATGAAACGAATATAAATCGTGATATCTATGCTTATATCATGACCAAAACAACTAGGTAATGATATTGATGTTTATTTCGATCCATTGATTGATGATTTGAAATTATTGTGGGCTTCGGGTGTTAATTTGTATGATGCTTACAAAAATAAAGATTTCACTTTTAGAGCCATGTTGTACAAGATGATAAATGACTTTCCTGCTTATGTAAATTTGTTAGGATATAGCATTAAAGGAACTCAAGGATGTCCCATTTGCGAACAAGGTACACTGTCAATTATGTCGAAACATTCATCGAAAACCATGTTTCTAGTACATCTAATTTTTCTACCCTAATGTCATAAGTGTCAATCTTGGACGACATCATTGGATAAAAGTTTAGAAGAACGTAGAACACCATCTTTACTAATAGGCGATGAATTTTTTGAGAAAGTAGAAGACGTGGACACTACTTTTGGTAAACCATTTTCGAAAAACTTTATGAAAACCGGTTGGAAAAAGAGATCAATTTTTTTTTCAATTCTCATACTGGAATTGTTTGTATTCCAGAAATTTTATTGATGTTATGCGTGTTAAAAAAATGTATGTAATAGTGTCATCAGCATGTTGCTAAATTCACCCGGCAAAAAAAAGGATAGAATTAAGTCTAGATTGTACATGGTTCAGATGGTAATACGAGAAGAGTTGGCACCAGTAAAGGATGAAAAATGAATATTTCTTCCTCCTGCTACATACACTCTTTCCAGGAAGGAGATATATCATTTTTGAAACTTATTGAATGACGTAAAGGTTCTAGAGGTGTATTCATCAAATTTCAAGAACATCATTTCAATGAGCGATTTAATGTTAAAGGGTATGAAATCACATGACTTCCATGATTTGTTGCAAGATCTAATTCCTATAGCTTTATGCTTCATTTTTCCCAAGAATGTATTCTATACATTAATGAAGCTATGTTTCTTCTTCAAAGCTATATGCATCAATGTTATAGTCCTGGAAAAATTACAACTATGGAAAAAAAAATTGTTTTCATATTATGTAAATTGGAAATTTTCTTCCCGCCGACATTCTTTGATATGATGGTTCATTTGATGAGAGAGATTCGACTATGTGGTCCTATACATTATAGATGGATGTAACCCATTGAACGGTATATGATGATTTTGAAAGGGTATGTGAAAAATCAAAGTCATCCAGAGGGTTGTATTACAGAGAAATATATTTTTGAGGAAGCCATTGAATTCTGCACTGAATAACTATTTGGTGTGGAAATCATTGGCCTACCTAAATCTCATCACATTGGGCAACTTGAGGGTGGAGGAATTTCTGGAAGCGAGGTTTTCACAATCAAAATTACAGATCAGGAGAAATCCCACCATTATGTTTTTCATAATAGTTTAGATGTTGACCAATATGTTAAAACCCACAAAGAAATTATTAGGAATTTGAATCCATATATGAATAAAAAATGGATATCATATACACATAATTGAAAGTTTATAGGATGGTTTCAAGACCATATTTTTAAGAAGTTAGATGAAAATCTGGACTCAATTTCAGAACGACTTTGATGGCTAGCCAGAGGAGAAAGTGTATATGTATTATCTTATAATGCTTATGTTGTTAATGGTTATACATTATGTACTAATGAACATGATGAAGACAGTACCATGTAGAATAGTAGGGTTACAATTGTGGCTGAAGGGATTCATGTTTCCATTCCTAAGGATAGAAATCCAATTTATGAGAATCTTTCACACATTGGTATCATCAAACAAATATGAGAGTTGGATTATAGGAAATTCCATGTGATGATTTTTCAATGAAAGTTGGTTGATAACATGAGTTTTGTTAAAATATATGAATTGGGATTTTTGAAAGTTGATTTTAGTATAGAAGGGGAGAGAGAAGAACCATTTATAATGGAATCACAGGCAGTACAAGTATTTTATGTTCTAGATCCCACAAACTGAAACTGGTCAATTGTTCTTTTTTAGAACAAAACAACTGAAGGTTCAGATGAAAGTTCAACGGAGGATGACCCTTTCATTTGGACTTTACAATAATTTTACAGCGGTCCCAATATAGATGTCATATTGTATGTCAGAGGAGACCACAATTAAGGGATTTACATAGTCGATATATGGGTCAAATCTATTCAACCATAAAAAACAGTTAAATAGTCAGTTTATTTGTTTATTGTAATATACATTGTGTTATGTTATGTTATTATCTATTTTTTGCTACTCTTATGTAATCTAAATCAAATGTTAAACCACATCTGTAGATAATGACTTCTGTACCTTCTGATGCGCCCAATCCTGAGGCACAATAGGTTTCTCAACCTTCTACTGTTGGTCCTAGTGCAGAGCAACAATAGGTTTCTCAACCTGTTGCTACTGGTCCCAGTGCTATCGTACAACAGGTTTATCAACCTATTTATTCTAGTCCTAGTGTCAATTCTAGCACCCCGGATGAACATAATGATGGTGATTTTGAGTAAATGGTAGTAAATGAAACCCTAATGGTGAAGAAAAACTATAAAGTTGCAGTTTTATAGTATTAGCCAAAATCCTAAAAGAAAAAGAAAAATGCATCAAATTTGAGGTGGGATTGAATAAGTGATCCCAACATGTTAACCCCAAAAAAGCCATCTTTAGTAGCTACATTATAATCATCACTTGGAAACATGTGCCGATTGATGTAAAATCATGGAACCATGATGTCACCGGGCATAAGACACTAATCTGGGAAGAGATTACGATAACATTATGATATCATTTCTTTAATTTATTAAAATAAAATAAAATACTAAAAATTTGACTTAGTCTTCATCATCCATTGCAGAGTGCATTTATAGTTGATCCCTCGCACAAGGAATATGGATTAAGAGTTACAGAAATGATTCATAGAGGCTTCCACCCAATTTTAACAAAATATCATCTTAAATATGCTGATGGGAAAATCAAGCCGCACCCACCTCCTCTTTATGCACACTTGATATCCCAAGGAGCATGGGATGTGTTTAGCAACCACCGTGGGGAGCAGACTTTTCAGGTACATTATTTCAGGTAAAATGTAGTTTGACGTTGCTTGTATTCATCACTTTGATTGATAGTTTTTTATTTATGAAAAATCAAGTGAGTGCTGAAAATAAAGAACGGGCAACAAAACCATCGTACCCATACCATAAAGCAAGGTTAGGGTATGCTTCACTTGATAAAAATTGGTATGTATTTTAAATCTAACATAATACTTTTATGTTACATAAAACAACATGATAACCATGTTCCTCTGTTTATATATAGATTGATGAATCTAAATCAAAAGACACTTCCATCCCGCTCCATATGATATTGAAGGAGGATCGTGTAAATAATGATGGGATACTGATAGATTAAAAATCACAAAAAGTGTGGGAAAAATGTGTAAGTATGACATAATATAAATTTGATTTTATTTAAATATATATTACAAAACAATGACTACTTATTTTCCTATATTTTATATCTTACATAGTCGCAGGAATAAAAAAACCCACACAAGATGCATACATACTTTCAACAGCCTTGAAGCAGCCAGAACAGTATGGTCTCCTCAGAGGTGCGGGTTTTGGGGTGACACTCTGAAAATATTTTCAGAAAGAAAAACAAGAGGTGGATCAAACTAAGGAAATGAAAAAGATGAGAGAAACAATATCTATATTTTAAGAATAATTACAATAACAAAGAAAGATGATAGTAAGTTTGATGGGGGATTGAAAGAGAAGAAATAACTCAACAACAACCTGTGCGTGAAGATGCCTCCCCACCCCCACCATCTTTGAGGTGAGCCATTCCTCTCAAAAATGTGACTTAGATAAAGTAATCAATGTTATAATAATTTTTTATATAAAATTTTAATCACATAGACATTGATACCTTTCCTATAATAATATTCTATAGGGTGAAAATGACTGTGATTTATATCTATCAACTCCCACTTATCGCCTTGTAGCAAGGGCTACGGTGTTCAATATGCAGAATGACATGATACACAATAGAAATCTTCCAACAGATCTTTTCAGAGTGTCAATTAATGTAATTAATGAGCCATGTGCCAAGCTACATGTTCTAGATGATGATTACGACATTCATACAGTCGAACAAGCTATTGGAACATTCATCGCACGATCATAAATTCTTGTAAAAAAACATGTCAATAAAGTGGAATCCATTTCCAATTTATTTTTCAAGATGAACCTTTAACATTTAATGAAAAAATTTCTAAACTATTGAATGTTATTATAGAATGACAAAGAGAAGGGGGTGAAACGAAATATCATCTCAAAACTATCTCAAGGAGCAACCAACCAATTGAAATGATCTACTGATAGAACCTTCACCCTGCTCGTTCTTTATCCACATTCAATATCATTTCAGGCTCATGTGGATACAATATTGATAGACAGAAATTATCACATAGTTGATTTTAAAAAATATATTTATGGAGATGAAAAATCAGATTTTATTAGTGCTGAAAATGTAAATCAAATCCTCAAGTATGAATGACTAGGTGCCTGAGTTGTAAATGTATACATGAGGTATGTTTTCATGATTTTATTTTACAAAAGATGATATACTATGATAATTATGACTAAATACATTTCATATTTTTCTCTATCATATATATAAAAAACAATTGAAAGTATTTCCCCATGAACAAAAATTTGGACTTGTTAGTCCTCACATAGCCTCTTCAAAATAAGAAATAAATGACAATAAAGAGGCTGAAATAATGTCATCCCTGCTCAAATCATTTGAAAACAAAATTACAGATGGCATACTCTTTTTAATACCAATGATGCAGGGGTAAAACTCTATAATTTAATCATATCAACTATATTTTCAGTTCTTTCATTACTTATTCCTTTTTGTGTTTTTAGGGAACATTGGATGCTGATTGTAGTCAATTTGGATACTCCAAAGATTTATTTTCTACATTCAATGCATGGATATGAAAAAAAAAACGACCACTCATAATGGAATTTTTCAATTTGTAATAAAATAGATCTAACATTTTAGAACTAAACATCTAGTTATATAATTTATATTTTCTTTTAATGAGGATTCTGTTATGATAGGGCGGTGCATAAATATCGTCTACATCATTGAATGAATTCAGGGCCTAAGGACAAGAACACCTACAAGATCTACAAATGGATAAGTATCCTGGTATATATATAATAATATTTCACTATCCAAACACATATCAAAACAAATTACTTATTTTTTTAAATGTTTCTAGAGTGTCCAAAACAAACAAATGGAAAGGAATGTGGTTATTATGTTTGTAAATTTATGAAAGAGATCATATTTCATCAACAAACTAGAATACCTGAAGAGGTATTTTCAAAAATAATTATGAATTAATTTCAAATATTTATTAATCCTTTGTGTATTTATATTTTTTTAGTACTAACATGAATTTCGCAAAAACTTGTATTCACAAGATGATATAGATGTGTTTTGAAACGAATGGGCAACATACCTAATGGAAGATTGTACACAAATAGGATGAAGGTGAATTCCTAATAATGTTATCCTTACATGATCATTGATATCTCCCATGTTTACACTTATTGAGAATATATTATAACCCTTTATTATGTTTTATATCTTTAGTTTATGAAGAATGGTTTAGAAATGATTTGTCTTTATAGTAAACAATAACTTAATGAGAGACTCTTCTGAACTAGTTATTTATGTTTCCATGTTTCCAAAAGCACTAGACCTGAACTATTATGGCATGAATCATGTATATTCTGTATTTTGGTCATTTATATATATTTTTCTACTGATGTAGTTTGTTTGAAGAATATTGGTTGGGCAGCACCCAAAAATTTAATAAAAAAACTAAAGATTCTTTACTACTGTTGGTTAAATACCACAAAGCATATCATCTAATCTGAACTTCCGATCTGGTGTCCCCATGATGCTCTCATCTGACACCATCTCTATGATATCATCATTCAGGCTTCACTTTTCCTTCTCCTCTTACACTAATTTACTAGGTAAATGGGTGCAGAAAGAGAAGGAAATGTGAATTCTGAATGATGATATCATAGAGATGGTCTCGGATGAGAGCATCATGGGGACGCCAGATCGGATGTTCAGATCAGATGCTACTCTAAGCAGTAGTTAACCAATGGTAGTAAAGTGCAAAAAGAGTCATTAGTTTTGTTATTAGATTATATTTGGACCAAAGAAACCATTTTGAAAGATGTAAAGGTAGTGTAACAATATAATAATACTATTATAATGAACACTTATATAATATAACGTTGATTTGATTTTCATTATTACTTGCAGGGTTTTTTTATTTTAGAATATTTATGTCCATGTGACATGCCTTTGCAGTAAGAGCAACAATGTTGTGTCTGGTCAGTCACAGAGGTAATTTTGATGTTTGCACAGTAAAATAATTTTCCATATAACTTGCTTCTCAACAATTTCTTAAAAAACCCACATCATATATACATATACATGCCCGTCAAAATCTGGGTGCCTATACACCTGATGTAACATCAATTCCCAGCATACACACCTCACATTCAAATTACAGAAGAAGAAAAAAAGGACTTTATTATATGGAAGTGAATACCTGGATAATTCCCTTGGGACTATATTTTTCTTCTAGTATTCGAAGATACTCTTGGTATTCCTTGAAATTTCATATAGATAGGATAGTAATGGGAAATCTATTTCACTAATGACTCAATATTTCATAGCTCTATGAGAACTCTTAGGTTTTTTCTCTACTTCACATAAGCCACTTCATGTTATCATGTCACATAATCTCCTTTGTATGAATGCTTCATGTGAACTGATCGTGTGATCTCATCACATGATCAAATCACATAATCAAAGTAATCCACATGAACCATGATTCATGTATTCTTGTCTTATTTACATGGTCGCATAAATATTTAATGGTCATGTAATCGTATAAATCTACCAGGTTCATTTGATCATGTGATCCTATTATGGTCATGTGATCACATGACTTTGAACAAGTCATGCACTTAATATGATATTTATAATTAGTCATGTTCCCCTTTCTTACTCAAGTCCATTTCGTAACCCAAAATCCTCTATTTTTATAATTAATTTAAATTTTCTATTTTTTATGATACAAATGAATTGAAGAATTGAAGCTAAGGAGGCTATAGTTCATTGGACTACAATGGTCGATAGTGTGGAAGTTGACCAGTGTATAGTCATTCAATCCACTCACGAGCATCTTAAAATATTTATAGGAGTCCACCTCATAAAGGGATCATGCCTCCCTCCTACATCCCTAAGACTAATAATATGTTTAGGGAGAACATGTTATATGTGTGTAATTTCATATCCAAACAAGACATCTCTAAAGGTTAATTTTGAAGCCTATGTGGATTGATTTTAAAGGGTTATAACATGATTTGGAGCTTAAAACCATATTTACCGATCAAAAATGTAGAATTATATATCAAATTAGATGTTTGGGTGGTTATTTGGCTGGGTTATTCGATCAGGTGGAAGATTTTGGATGAACTGGGGTTGTCCCTTCTTGGTTTAGTGTACTTCCACAGAGTTTGTGGTTGATCTGAAAAATATTGGATTTTATGAATCTATTTAGTCTTACCAAACCCTTACTTCAAAAAAAAATATGATGGTAGACTTGTTCAGTTTATAAATTCAATACATGAAAACAATTCATTTTATGTATGGTGAGTTCAAAATTAGTATATAAGACATTAAGATGATCTATGGTGGCTCACAAATTGTTCAATGCATTCAGATAAAATTCCCCACTCCTCCCTAAATTTGTTAAAAAATGCATCCCATGGTGGCCACAAATTGTGGATAATTTTCACCAGATATAAAACTTATGTTTGGGTCACCTTCCCTCTGGATAGTGTGGGTTTTGGTATCTCCATGCCTTATGTCGATACCTTGGTCCGATCATACCCAAATGGCCAGTTTTCTCCATTGGTGATAAACCACATAGATCATCTAATAGTGGATGAGGAGGAGGACACAGGGGCTCTGGCATCATCAAAAAGTTAGATTCCAGAAAAAAAACATCTTCCAGAAGACCCACGACTCTCTAGATGTCTTAGAAGAAAATGAGGCACTTAGATCCAACACCATCAATAAGGAGGCTGCCAACATATTTGGTAACAATGTATGGGGTTCCTGTGAAATAAGTTCCAATCAGTGGGGTATCTTCTCTAATTATGGTGGTGTTTCCCATCACATTCCAATACTGGTAAAACTAGAGGAGGAATACATTGAATATAGAGGTCTAGAGTGTGTTGTGTCAAGAGGAAATATAGTTAGAGGTATTTGGGAGTGTGATCACTCCCAAAGGAATCTTATATGAACACCATCCCATTGACGTCAAATCACTTCTCCATGAAATTAGTGCGGTGATTCATTCTGTCAAAGTCCAAGTCCATTACACACCCCTAGATTAGAGAATGATAATTCCTAGAATAATGGTAACTAGTGAAGATAATGGAGACTAGGATGGCTCTAGTGAAGAGGTAAGATAATTTTTATCATCACTTTCATATATTCATTGATATTTTTAGGACTATGGTGCACTTTTTTTCTCTTGGATATTTCAATAGGCTGGTAAAATTTGGGCACCGCCCACCTCTATAGTTTACTTTCTTTGGGGAACGGTGGCCAAATTTAGTTCAAAAAGTGACTAGAAGGCTGATGATTAGGGTTTTCCAAGTCAAATTGAGCTCATGGATGTAGTTGTTTCTGATCCAAAGAAAACACCATTTGTGCCTCCATCAGCACCACCTTTGGAACCTCAAGTTATCTTTTGATGTTCCTTCCTTTAAGAGGACTAAGAAGAGAAAGTGGGAAAGTTCATACACTAAAAACCTCTCAAAATCATTAATTATTGTACTTTGGGGAATTTTTTCCTTTTCATTACTCTAGTAGCTTATCATGGCAACTTACCTACCCATATCAGGGATATGTATTAAGTATCATCTAGTCTTATGGCCCCTACCTATACAAATGTGTCTTTTTTATTAAAAATAGACATTTTGTTAATGTATTCTTTCATGTTGATGTTTAATTATTTCATTATTTTATCACTAACATAATATTTGTTTTCTTATATAGGTGGAATTTTTTTCTTGAGTTCAGATGCTTTTTTGGAAACTAATACCATGGATGCAAATTTTTTAGAGGGGATCACGGATGAAAAAAAGATGAAACATTAATTTTTTAACTACTATTGGATAATTGTAATTATAAACATATAAAACATTGTTTTAAACATATATAGAAGTTTTTTTGAACTAATTATTTCATGTAAATGTATATAGTTTTTTGATAAACTCTTGTGTGTGTTGTTTTTTTCTTTTATGCTTTGTTTATGTGTAGGTGATGTTTTGCACAATTGTTTTGTGTGTAGGTGATGTTTTGTGTTGTGTGTGCAGGTGTTGTATCAGGTGTGCAGGTGTTGTGAAAGTTCTATTTTTTGTCAGGTATCTTGGCCTTTATCAGGACTCAAAATAGTGATGATAATGGTGTCCTTTATCAGTGCTCAAAATAGCGTTGATAAAGGGGAAATTTATCAGCACTCAAAAATAGCGCGGATAAATGGCACCTTTATCAGTGCTTTTTTAGTGTTGTTAAAGGGGACCCCCTATCTTCTCCATGATTAATAACACTTTTCTCACACTGTTAAAGGATGTTTTTAGCAATTTTAAAATCCATATTTGTAGTAGTGCAAATAGCACCTTCATTATGATCTTCTTCCTCATCCTTTAAAAATAATATACATTCAAGAAGTTCATTATGATGATCTTGAGACTAGAAAGATTCATCTTCACCAACTTTCATCTTCTTAAAACCTTCATAAAGTATTACAACTTCCTTCATGAATTTGAATACGTTCAAGATCATCTTCTGCATCATCTGACATAGAAAGGAAAGTAATGTAACTTCCCTATCAACATATTTCTTTCCTTCTCAGCCTGAATACAATTGGATTGAGTAAGACCAGACTAAATATAATTGACAGAATCTTTTTATTCACAATTATTTCATCAAGATATTGTCCAAAGTTTTATATAATACTTATTATTTTTGATATTTCCAAAATTAGAAAACCATATTCACATTTATATCAAATCAATGGTGAATCTGATTATGATCATAACATTATTATGATCTGAACATCATTATGGTTAGAACCTCATTACGACCAAAACCTTATTACGATCATATTTTTCTTGATCAAACACAAGGTTAATCTTATGAGGATTTTGATCCAACAAGAAAATTATGAATTAAATGGACTTTCTTAAGTGCCCTGAGTCAAAATTCTTGAATATCATGAATTTTTTAATATTATTCTTGAGTCTGATCACCATATTTTTCATTGTGAAGTGATTTCCTTTTCCTCTTTATATGCAAAACTGATCACCAATAAAACTACTTCCAAGTTATGATAGTGAATCTGATTTTCACCAGCTTATGGATTTCTATCAATATCTCAATCGAATGGATCATTTTTATTGATACATTTGTTATGAATCTGATTAAAAACATTTTTCAATCCATATTTCTATCCATTATCCTCTCAATATACTTTCATTATTCAACATAATCAATATACTAATCTATTTAAAACAAGTACAACCAAAATACTATTTAGGCCTAAAAATCCCTATTTGTGTTTGTTATCAATACCCACTTCAACCACTTCCAAACAAAAAGTGCTATTGTTTTATATTCTCAATTTTTATTCTTTCTTTCATTTATTTCTCCCCCTATTTCATTACTCTCCACCTTTATCTTATCAATCCCCCTTATTGATAATCAAATTATAGGGGGTCATCGTGACAAGTTCCTCCCTTATTGATAAATGAACTCATTTCCAGGGGTTGGAACTTTTATTCATAAAAGTTTTAACTTTTTCTTCAACATAGGTATCACATGAGTTTCTTAAAAAATAAGATTTAACTAAACAACTGTAAGTCTGCATGGGTGAACCCATTGTAGAATACAACAGTGAATACTCAAGGTTTTCAATGTTGTCTATTAAACAACTTTCATGCAATAACATTTTCATGTTTCTTTAAAAATTATCTTGATTGGGGAAATCCTTGAAATAATTTTTTTAAGATAAAATTAACATGCACCCATCTCAATAAACAGATCAAAATGTTCATGTGTATACACACAACTTTGAGAAATATATATTTTGTAACTTCATTATTTTATTTTAAAATAATAGTATGAGACTCACCACCACAAGCATTATTATTCCCACTCCTTCAATTACATACAAGTTAGTACAATTATATAATGATTTTGGGAATAATGAGGATCCTCAGTTGTTTATTAGAAGAAATAATCGGACTGAGAGTCCTCTCTCACTCTTGAATTTGTTTTTATTTTTATTGGATTTTTTATTGGATGTTATTTCTTCCTTATGTTCATCCTTATCAGGTTTTGTAACAACTTTATTAAAATTATTAGAGTCTTAGTATGAGTATGTCAACTTTTATTCATCTTTAGTAACATATTTTTTAAAATCAGTTTGTAACATTTTCTCATGCCTGTCTTTTTTTTTTTCTGGAAAGACAGCTAAACAAAATTTGATATTATTCCCTTCTTTCTCATATTAATAATATATTGATACTTTTTTTTCAAACATTTCTTATATCTTTATATGTATATTTCTTCTCCTATTATTTTGATTATTTTTATCTTCTTATAACATTCTATCCAAGTCAACATGTTATATCCAGATAAAAAAGAATTATTTATTTTCAAACATAGAAGATCTATTTTTCTTAACTTCCAAAACATTCAAATTTTTTAGAACTATTTGGAAAATTTTGTTAAGATGGTATCTAAACAAAAAATACTTTGGAAGGATTTTCCAATTTTTCACATCTTTCACAAACAATTTCTAAAGTGTGGAACCTATATTCAATTTTCACATAATCCTTATCAAGTTTCTTCTGAACATCCTTCTAAGAATTCTTACCTTAAGGGTATTGACTCCCCCTAAAACTTTACCTTCTATAGCTTGTGGAATAGTTATAATATTTTTGGTTGAACCAACACATGTTAGTTTTATACCCAAATCCACCATAATTCCTTAAATATATATATAAATAGTATATTATTCTGTAACTTCTATACTGATAAGAGTTGTGAATATGTTTCTTAGAAACCTTCCTAAAAGAACATTATTGATCACCAATATTTCTATTTTTAGTCCAAACCTTATTATTCATCTTAGTTGTATTTCAATCCTTATAAAAAATAGAAGTAATAGAAAATTTTTCTTATTCAAATTTTTTAAAAGATTTTGAATTCTCAACTTTGTTAATCTTAGACATATACAAAACATTCCCATATTTATTCTTTTTAGAAAAAATTATAGGTTTCTTCTCAGCCTTTGAAGGAAATTTTGTTAATATTTCATAGGTTTATCCTTATGGGAACTTTCAGCATCTTCATATAAATAGTTTATGAAAATTTTACCTTTTTTTTCTTCTTTAGAATGTTTTTTTGAAAAGTTCCAAAACATATTTTTTTTTACTTCAGATTCACTTACAAATGTTAATTACAATTATTTTCTTCTTCAAGATATTTCCTTAAATCATAAATCTCTTCCATAAGCTTGAATTTATCAACAAGAGTATATTATTGAATGTTTTTTGAAGATTTATCACTTTTAAATTCTTTGATATCCTTTTCATGTATCTAATTTTTCATCATACATTATTTCAGTTCTTCTTTAATATGATATTCTAATTGAGTTTCTTCTTATTTAGAGCTGTTACTTTAGTATTCTTTATTGTCAATTATTTCAATGAAAGTATTTTCATCATAATTTTAAGTGGATATTTCAGATTAATCTTCATGATCTCCATTGTCAGAATAACTACTTTCACTATTGGAAACACCTTCCTCATCAACTATTGAAAAAAATTTGTTTTCTTCATCATCATTTAAAACATCTTCACTATCATCATCCTTAGTTAAAAATATTCTCTTTTATGATTTAGATTACTTCTTATCCTTCATCTTAGAATAGAATTTTTTTGTTTTCACCCTATTTCTTCTAAGATCTTATTGCCCTTTTTCTTCTTCACTGCTTTCTTCTTCATCACTTTCTTCATCTTTACCTCTTTGAGGAAAATTGGAAACAAAGTTCTCAATAGCTCCACATTTGGAACATTTTAACGAAATATTCCATTTATACCTTCCTATAACTCTTTTCAAAATTTTAGAAAACATGGATAAAATTTACTCATGATTTTTACATACCTCATTTTCAAATTCTCTGTCGGCAATATCATCTTCCTAAAGAACCTTTTAACCTTTTTTTCTTAGTGTATTTAGAAGAAATTTCTCTATCAGCTTTTTTCCCTTCATAAATATTTCCCTTATCATCTAATATGTGATGAGAGTACTATGTAAATAATCCATATATAATGTATTAGGATGTTTGTCTTCCAATAAAGAAGATTTGGCATCGAAATTTTCCAGAATAATTCTCAATATCTTTTCAATAATTGTAGAGTCTTCTAAATTTTCATCAAGACTAATGATAGTGCTAACAATGTCATTTTCCATGGTAATGAAGTCACTAATAGATTCATACTCACCCATATTCATATCATTATACTTCAATCACCATATTGGTAAGTTTTCCATTTTCACTTTTTTATTTACTTCATAGATATTGTTTAGCTTATCTCAAATACATTTGGAACTGTCAACTCCTATTACACTCAAAAACTTACTTTCAAAAAGTGATGAGAGTAAATAATTCTTAACTCTTCCATCATTGTCATGGTTTTCCATATCAACATTTATGAGATGTTATTTATCAATACAAGGAAGGAAACCATCTGTTATATCTTATGAAACATCATTCCCAAGGAACATAATATATAACATAATTCTACCTTTCCAGATATGATAATTCATATCATTTAAGATCGTAATCCCATTACAATTCCCAAAACTCAAATTATCCAACAGAACTTATTCTTACAAACCTCAGGAAATAATAAATGAAGAGAACATTATCTCTAATACCAATTGAAATTTCCCAGTCAAGATATTTGTATCAGTAAGAATGGGAGGGGGTGAATCAGTGATATATTTTTCTTTATAGGATTCATTACTTATGAAACAACATTTTCCTTCTATTAAATATTTTTTTCCCTGATGAATACAAATCAAACACATATCCATAGTAAGTAAAGTATTTATAATGTTTAATATTCAACAAGAATAACTACGTCCTTGGTATGGTTTGGAAAAAATCCAATACCACAAAAATCATTAGAAAAAAATTATTTTGTGTGGAATACAATGAGTAGGATATACGCCTACACACATGTATCACTATGAAAACAATACTATAGTTCATGTGATTATTCTAGCATAAATGATTTAATTTAATGTTTTTGTGAAAACAAATTATTGTGATTATTGAACAACATTAAAAAATATGATACTTAAATACTTTTCTTCACTTTCTTACTCAGAAGATGGTAAGAACTTCCTCAATTTTATAAGGAAAAATCAGTACAATTCCCAAGATCGATTTTCACAATACAATGATATAACTCTATCAGAATATGGTTGAGAAAATTATGAACCACTTCTGTATGATTCTGGAAATTCCAATATGATTTTCCTAATCTGATTTTCCCAATCATTTTTCTCAATACAGAAAATATATAGCTTTTCCAGAATACCACTGAAATAATTTTATACCACTTCTTCTTCAATTTGGAAATCCCAATACTATTTCCCATATATGATGATTCATATCAATATGGTAACCATCTGAATATGATGATCAATTGAATATGATGATCATTTAAATACAATCGTGTATTATATCATGACTTCTTTTCTCTAAGATGTATTATTTAAGAAAACACAATATAGAAAATTATTATCTATATAATTTTTTAGTGATCTTCATTATCTCTTCTTCACCTCTCAACAATACTTTTATCAAAAAGTAAAAAGTACTTTCTCTTAAATAATTTCCTCAAAAGTTGTTTGTGTAGGATTCCAAAAAAAATCCTACTTAATCAAATTTTATGAATCTACATGTTGAGCTCTATTTCAAACTTTCTTTGAAAACATTAGTCTGATTTTGATTCACCATTCTGATTTTCATTACGATCTACCTCATTACAAATAATGAAAATATAAAACAATAGATTTTTATTCTCATTTTATCTTGACCCATTTGAATCAAAAACAAAATAATTCAACCCATTTTAAATGGTTGACTACATTGTTGATAAATCTATTACTTTCTTTTAATATTTTCCATAACAACTTCAAATTATTATTTTTATTGTTGGTCCCAACAACTCCCAAATAAATATTTGTGCTTTTGATGATTACGATGGCATATAGAGTCTGGTGGACAGGTATTAGCAGCTTTTACTTTATTAAATTATATCTCATCTTAATACAATACCAATAATTTTTCCTACACAAACAATTATGCCTATGATGAATATGATTACACACTGAAACAGATGGACCAGTATCAGTGGATTTATTCATTTCTGAATACGATGATCGTCAACTTATTTATTCGAGGATTCAAATCTTTTAGCTTTTGTTCTGACCAAAAACTATACCCTTGTTTATGATCCTCCTTCTCATCCTTTAAAGAAACCTATATTCGAAAAGATCATTACAATGATCTTGAGACCAGAAATATTTTGTTTACCCAATTTTTAACTTCTTCAAAATTTCTGCAAGTGTCAAGACTTCCTTCATGAATTTGAAAACATTCAAGATAATATTCAACATCATGTTACTTACAAAGGAAAGTATTGTAACATCCCTATCAATTTATTTATTTCCTTATTAGCCTAAATATTATTGGCATGATTATGATCAGACAGAATAAAATTGGAAGAATCTTTTTCTCCCACTTCATTTCATCAAGATTACATCACAAGTCTTGTAGAATACTTATGATTTATTAGAACTCTATGTTTAGAAAGTAATCTTTTCATTTATATCGAATCCATGATGAATTTGATTACGATTATACCCTCATTAAAATATGAACATCATTACAATCAGAACCTCAATATGACCATAACCTCATTATGATCATATTTTCCTTTATCGAACCCAAGGTAGATCCAATGATCCTTTTCTTCTAGAAATTTTTTTTATACTATGGAATTTATTAAATATAGTGCATCAAAATTTCTAAATATGATGAAATCATAAATAAAATTCTTGAGTCTAGTCACCATATTTTTCAAAGTTAAGTGATTTATTTTTCCTCTTGCATAGAAGAATCCATCACAAAAAAACTTCTTCTAGATTACAATAGTGAATCCAATTTCCACCATCTTATGAGTTTTTATCAACATCCAGATCTGATGGATCATATTGACTCTTCCAAATGTTCTAGATCTGATCAAAATATTTCTTCAATCGAGATTTCCATCCATAATCTTCTCAATATAATTTCTTTATTCAACATACTAGTATATTGACAAAAAATACAACTAAAACACTAATTGTTCCTAACACCATTATGGTTCATGCGATTCACATGATTCTATCTAAATCATGAACCTCTTATGAAAGGGTTCCTCTCTCATATGACATGTTCTCCTTATTTTTATAGATGGATTCCAATTCTCATAATACTTTAGTAAAAGGATTCTCATAAGTGGTTGATCATCATAATTCCATTATCATGAGTGTGGGTGTCATCTATTATTCTGATGTTGAGTAATCACAGGAAAACCTAATCGGCATGATGGGAATGGAGATACAAATACATTCCACCTAACACATGGGTAAGTGGGCATTAGTCATTGGGATGTTGAGAATATATATAGTGCATCAATTTTAGGAGATATGTATAATGTGTTTTTCTCCCAATTGTCCATGTGGGATGATGTAAAGAGGACCCCTCCCATTTCTAGTTATTTGATCATGTTAGTTGAAAAGGACCTTGAGAAGGTCATGCTTCCTAGGGAACATATACCATTTAAGTAATGGAAAAGTTATTTTATCATGAATGTTTATTCTAAACCACAATACAAATGGATTAATTCATATCCCATGAGAGATTCCTAGGGTACTAAGGGTACTTATTAGCCCTCAGTTAAATAGGGTTAATTTACCAATTGAAGGTGGTAGGTTATTCTAGAAAATGATTATACCATTAAATTGTTGTTTTTCAGTCCATGTACCTAAGTGGGTACCTATTCCAAAAAAATGAGACTGGTGGATTCAGAGTTTCCAAATTATTGATGGTGGTCTCTATGGAGGGAGGGAGGAACATTGGGTTATCCATTCCAATGTTAGGAAACTTATATCACCCACTACACAACATTTATAGTGTAATATCCCACACGAAATTTTGAGTCTCTTTTACATATTATGGGGTTGGATGAGGGCTCTCCTAGGCAGCTAAAAATACATAATCATCCCAAACATCCCTTGAATTTTTTTCAAACACTTTTTTAGTGCATTAGTGAGGTAATTCCCATTACATTAAAATACTAGGAAATTAATGCTTTCCAGAGCCATCATGATAGCTTCTCCTTAAAACCCTATGAGATAATTCCAATTGGTAGTATTTTTGACAATGGTAGGGGAAATGCTATGTCTCAATCCTGTATGTTGTAAATTTGTAAAGGTGTATTTTGTACCCAAATTTACGGGGGAACTCTCTATTAATGGTATGCACATTGATATTTCAGTCATCAGTTTCAGTGTATTCAGAAAAAATTTCCTTCCCCACTTTATGTTCAATCTAAAATTCAATAAAAGGTGGTTCACTGGTTCTAGTTGATGTTTACTAGGGAGGAAACTCAAGTCCATCTACAATTACATTCAAATTATGCTTTGATTAGTTTTTCCCAATATTATACTAATATTTGGATACAATCATATCTTTACACGAAATTATCTAAATCAATACACAAGGTTATAATTTTTTCACCAATAGTCAAAGACAATATGAGTCTTGGAATGTATCTCTCTTCAACATACCAAAAATCCTGAAAATTCATCGTAAAGAAGTGAAACATTTATCCTCAATTTCTTTATGTGGATAATTGTCAACTAGCATAGATTTGATGAGAATGAAACATGTGAGTGAAGTCACACCTTCACTATTATTTCCCACTGTATATTATTGATGGATGATATGGAGGTTAGTGAAATCAAATACTGAGCTCTGGGGAATACTACACTAGGGGGATATAAATTTAGAAAGCTTTTTTAATGTTACTTCTCCTAAAGGTGTCACTTTTAATGACCATCTCACCGAGGTAAAGGGTTTCCTTTGAGTCCTTGATACGATGATGTAAAGATTGTAGGGTTATATACACTACTCTAATTTGGTGAATCTGATGGTTGTTTGTGGTACAAAGGGGTTTTCCATGGAAAAAAAAGGAGCATCCCATCATCAAGGTAGTGTTAAGGATGGTTTTTCTACTGTATTCAAATGGAAATGGAACTGTTGTGATAGTATTGATGTCCTTTTATTTTCATTGATATAGCAAGAAGTTGTAGGATATTGTTCACTCCTATTATCCCCAATATATTCTCCATGGGTATGGCTATCAGAGATTACTTGAGTAGTGATGAGGGGTTATAATGATGGTTCCCCGAGTCAACCATATCTGATGAGGGTGATGATTACCTTCCCTTAGGAATCACAATCTATAGTTCCATCCTCAACATATTTTTCATTGGCACCTTTTAGGGGACCTTCTTAAAGTGGGAATGGAAAATAAAGTTCTACAAAATATCAAATCTCTCTCCCCTAGATTCGTCAATTAATAATTACACTTTATCCTTTTCCAGTTTTAGACCATTTTAGTAACTCATTATAGTGTATGAAAAAAAATATTTCCCTCCTAATCCTGTCTGGATGAAAATACATTTGTTCCAATGGATATGGGTGAGCATTATATTATTACAATAGAACATTCACTACTAGTGTTATCCTATCAAGAAGTATAGATGGTTTTAGTACCATCTTAGTTAGTCCTAGTTCCTTCTTCTAACATTATATTGGTTGTTCCATTCATCTTGTCCTGACAGAATTCACTTCTAGGGGAAGCTAAGGCAGGAAGATACTCTTCTATTCATTTAGAATTTATGGAGGTGTGTTTTGGAGAAGGTGATAAATTGTTCAAAAACTCATCACATGGATCACTTTGTTTCATTTCATCTAAAATTTATTTAACTCTAGAATCCCATAAGTGAAGTTAGAAAAGTAGGAAAATAGTGAATATATTAGTGGTTCCACCATGCCTCCAATCAAAAGATGGTGTTTCCTCTTCACGTGAATATGGGTTTAGGGAAACACATGTTAATAGTGATGAAACCGAGAAGATTATATTTCCCACAGAGATCACATATATTGGTTATATGATGGAATCATACCATCTAACCGCTGACTGATAAACCTTTGTGGATCTTTTATATCATTTTCACTTTGGATATCAGATGTTTCTGTTCTTTCTTCCTTAGAAATTTCTACAACTAAGTTAATTAATGTAGAGTCTGGATCCATACCCACTTCATCAAATACTTATATTGTAATTATTTCACTCAGTGAATTAGTCCCATAATATATTCTCTTTCCCAAGTCAGCCTTGATTCAACGGTTAATGTTTTCATCACTATATCGGCTAATGTGGTGGAAATTTTGGATGGAGATTTAGACCTTAATTTTGGTGGCCCCATTAGAAGAGCTGATGGAACATCTAGGTCATTTTTGTTTTTTTACAACCCTCGGTTATGAGGTTTTTGACTATACCACTCTTCATGCCCAAGTGAATTAATCTATCTCCCATAGGTAGAAATGGTGTTCCCTTAAATTAAGGGTAGTAGTGCCAAAGGATTCGTATACAATAAGATAAATTCAGGATGAGGTTTTAAACAAGGTTTCCCAACGTATGGTGGAGGTTACAGTTTATTAAAACATGGTCAATGTAGAGATGGTTGAAATAAAATGATTAAATTTTGAAATCATTTGTCTTTAGGAAGACCTATCTTAGTTGTATCATGCACTAAAAATATCAAAGAAAAATGTATTCGATAAATAGGGGATCCTCAACCTGGCAGAGAAGTACATACTTGATTTTTTTCTAGGGAAGAGGCATTGTAGTGGATTATGGGGGTGTTGACTGAATCTGTAGATCGGTTTTTCCAATCCATTACCTTCCTAGATAAAAAATCTATAGAGATCATGGAATCTTCTGATAACATGTTTTAAATTGTATTGTAGTTCCTTGAATCTCCATTTTTTATGTATCCAATGGAGACACACTCGTATGTTTAGATTCCACCCTTTTCACTTTATCAATGAATAAATATTACAAACTTTACATTTCACTTTACATCCTTATTTCATTTATTATGGGCATGAAATTTAATTGATTAAATACTGTATTGATCATTGAATATGTCCATAATTTATATAATATAAGTAAACCCAAACTTTTAGATTTTAATTCTTAACTCACAATATATTTATCTTGGAAATTTCCAATGAATTCCAACCAACATAAGATTCTTCTCTATTGCATCTTCTCATGTTCTGTTGAGATCACCTAATTTAAAAGGTTAATTTTTATTTAATATTTATCCCATAGTGAGAATGCTCTAATTTCTTCCTAATTTATTGGACATAGTGATAATAAATTGATTTTTTCTAGGGAAAAGTAATGATCCTACAACCTTTAAATATTTATAATTTTTCCCGAACTTTTGTTTAAGTATCAATGGGTAAATCTTAGAGGGAATAAACATGTCATTTTCTCAGACCACCCATATATAGGTTTTTGACCTGACAGGTTTTATACCTTTTCAATTTTATAAATGCTTCATATTTCGTGGATCGCATAAATGGCATGTCCACTAAGTAGAGACTCACCATTTACCCAGGGTCCTTTTATGTAATTTCAACCTAGAGAGCACTATGTCTCTATTAATTGTATTTTTTAATCCTTTTAAACTAGAAAATTTTTGTGATGAAGTTTAGGGTCTTTCATATTGGACTATTTACTATTGGTAATATACTATTCACGAATTAACATTATTCATTTAGTTTAATTCCATTTAGTAAGTACATATTTCATGCAGTTTAACATCATACGGTTAGGATTTATTCGGTTCCATTTAACATCATGTATTCAGGATATAAAATTATATGTAGTTTAAATTATTTTTCCTCATACATGTGATAGAATAAGGGAAGGAGGAAGACATGCCAGGGATGACCCAAAACACCAAAGGAGTTGAGTTCCACCATGGTGTTTTTAGGGATCATGAGGATTAGAGTTTCTTTTCTATAAGGAGGATAATCCTCTAGTTGGTAGGTCATAGGCCCTTATGAATGGTCCTATATGACTCGCATGAATTTTCAAGTGAATAGGATTCCCATTCTTTTTTTAAGGGCCATGGGTGATTTTTTGAAGACGGTAATGGTGGTTGGTTAAAATATTAGGGAAGATAAATATACTGGGATATTTGGAATATAGGTTGTGTAAATAACATGGTCATGATCTTGAGTTATTGAATATGGAATTGGAAAGACATATTGGTGATGAACCAAATCACCATAAGTGGATACATTCTTTTGGGGTGTTACTAGAGATAATGAGGATTAGATTTCATTTATTACAAGTTTGAGATACCTCTAGTTGGTAGGTCTAAATATCTTTTGTGTGGGACCATATGGATTACATTAATATTCAAGTAAAGTGGATCCTTTCTATTTTTAATGGTCCATGGAATATTTCCATGGACTCAAAAATATGGTCTATGAATTGGGGTATACAAACAAGTTCTATCTAAGAAGGTTTCTGGAACCATACGGCGGTTCAACTTTTAGTTGGGAGGATCGAGGCTTATGCTATGTAATTTAAAGTCACATGATGTGGTCCATAAAAAGGTTCAGGAATAGAATGTCACATTCCAAATTTGAGAAAGGGTACAATACATGGTAACGTAATGTCATGGATGTCAGATCCACTTGAATATTATGTGTATAGGAATTTTAAATCATGATCAAGAAATATCTAAGTTTACTAGAGGTTGAAACTTTTGGGTACATGTCAATAATTTTTAATGGAATAATTCTATCATGTTCCATGTGGTCAATACAATAACTCTTATATTTAAGGGGCTCCTTTCTGGGACCAAAGGGTTTATTTGGATTGACCCCAGTCTGTGTTACTATTTTTATATAGGGAAGATCCAAGGGTATGGAATACCAAGGTCAATTGAGATCCAAGAGACGGTTATAAACTTGAGGAACTGGTTTTTTTAGCTCAAACTACAAATACATTAAACTACTTTGTGAAAAAATTAATATTCAAGAAGGGTTTGATTACCCTAATGGTTTTTCCACATCCTTGTGAACATGTTATCGCTATGAGGAGATGTAAAAAATGATTAATCTAACATTTTCCTAGACATGGGGGTCCAGTGTGCATGGATCAGATTTTAATATTTATAAAAAGTGGCCCCTATGATCTTTATTCCTTATTAATTTATGCTCTACCAATTTCCAAAACTCCTGAGAAAAAGAGTTTAGTGAGTGGAGACTTTAATTTTTCTATAGAGAACCTTTTTTTGACTTCAACCCAAAAAGTTATATATCTCTTTCACTAGCTGTTTACAGTCTAGAAATTTCGACCCTCAAATGCTAATGTTTGAGGTTGTACATCATTGACCAATGTGCATGTAGTTTAAGGTTGTGATTCACATTGACCTGGTATAAGGGGTATAGCATCCCGTCTTTTTATAACATAACTTTTCATTCCATTACACGGAACTGGGGATCTTTAAGGTTTAGTGTCTTGGAAACAAGGAACATAAAACATGAAACAAAAAAAACATTCTTCTTAAACACTTGAAAGGATTCTCCTCATGTTCACCCTAGGCTCATTACTGCATCTCATAACCTGGGGACATACATCAAAAGGAAGGGTGAGCAGAAGGCCCAGCAAGGGAAACAAGTGAAACATTTTACATATGAACTTGAGATACATCAATAAAGTCATGAAAAGAACTTTAAGGCATGAGAAAGAAAATCATGAGGCATTTCATAATAAAAATAACATTTTCCATAACTTGAAGATGTGGCTACATCATTTAACATAGACAATCATGAACATATCACCAAGGTCCATCCCCAAGGTGTCATTTGAAAATTACCAAGGTTATTCACCAAGGTATCATGAAAATTGTAATCTCTAGTGGTTACATCATTACCCAATGCATTGGAGCGCTATCAGGGAGCACCCTTAAATTTGCCTTTATTATCATGTGAGCCACATATATCATCATCAAACATTTCATAAATAACCCACATAGCATAAAATAAATGGGTTTCATTTCATAATCATAACGTTTTAAAAACTGCTTTAAAGACATGATCTTTACGTCACTTTAAACCCACGGAAAGGGAAAGAGGGTTTCATGTATGTAAATCCCAGAATTTAAAATGGAACATTTTGATATATATGTGAATACCCTTGTAGAAATAACAGCTTTGAGTATTCACTTTATAACATAAAATAATTTTTCAGAAAAGAGAGAGGCATTTTGAGGGGAAAATTCTGCAGCATAACGGCTAAGTATCGGGGTTTTAGAAAACATTGAAATGAGAGGGGACATGGGTCACCCACTCATAAATGATCCATAAAACAGTAGGGTGAAAGAATAAGAAGGACATATGGACATGGTAATGAAATTTTATGGACATACCATTTGAAATGAAAAACATGGAAGGAAAAAAAATTAGATTTTCTCTTATGAAAGTTCGGCAGCCTAACGGCGTTACTTAAACCTCAACAAAAAATGATTTGAAAAGATCAAATAGGATATCTCATCATGTTAACATAAGAGTTCAGTATGATAGATATAGATATAATTCCCCAACATAACAAAAGGAACTTGAAAGAATTGACATGAAAGTAGAACTTCAAAACGAGAAGGGTGAAGAACCACTTAAAAATTCGGCAGCCTAATGGCGCCACTTAAAACATCAAAATACTGAATTGAAGAGATCAAATGGGGTCTCTCATCATATGAAAATAAGAGTCCAGTATGATATATATAGATATCATACCCCAATATAACAAAAAGGAACTTGAAATAATTGACATGAAAGTAGAACTTCAAAACGAGAAGGGGGAAGAACCACTTAAAAATTCGGCAGCCTAACGGCGCCACTTAAAACATCAAAATACTGAATTCAAGAGATCAAATGGGGTCTCTCATCATATGAAAATAAGAGTCCAGTATGATATATATAGAGATCATACCCCAATATAACAAAAAGGAACTTGAAATAATTGACATGAAAGTAGAACTTCAAAACGAGAAGGGTGAAGAACCACTTAAAAATTCGGCAGCCTAACGGCGCCACTTAAAACATCAAAATACTGAATTCAAGAGATCAAATGGGGTCTCTCATCATATGAAAATAAGAGTCCGGTATGATATATATAGAGATCATACCCCAATATAACAAAAAGGAACTTGAAATAATTGACATGAAAGTAGAACTTCAAAACGAGAAGGATGAAGAACCACTTAAAAATTCGGCAGCCTAACGGCGCCACTTAAAACATCAAAATACTGAATTGAAGAGATCAAATGGGGTATCTCATCATATGAACATAATAGTCCAGTATGATATATATAGAGATCATACCCCAATATAACAAAAAGGAACATGAAAGACTTGAATGAAAATAGAACTTGAAAACGAGGAAGGTGAAAGAATCCCTTAAAAATTCAGCAGCCTAACGGCGCCACTTAAACATTCTTAAAACGAATTGATGAGAGAAAGGGGGGTCTCTCATCATATGAACATGAAATAGGCAGTAGGATGAATATAAAAGAACATACTCCAACATAAGAACATGGAGTATAAAAGAAAAGACATAAAAGAGATTACTTGAAAAGAAAGAGAGAGGTCGGATCCCTTACCTTAAAATGTAACTCTTAAACCTCAAAGGTTGGGACCTTGAGGGCTTGGGGGCACCTTGGGAGGACTCCTTGGGAGGTAATGAGACCAGAAATTCGTTGGGAATGAGTGGGGAGTCGAATGGATGAGAGGAGGGCTTGGTATTTATAGGGAAAGTGAGGGGACAAGTCATTAATGGCCAAGGGACACCTCACATGTGCTTTTCTCAAACCCATGTGCTCTCTCTTGTCATTTATCATGGAGTTAGGCCACATGGGGCCCCCAAAACAATATTTCATCACCCTTGGCCGGCCAACCCTCAAAAGATCTCATGACATCATCATGACACTGTTATGATGTCATTAAACATACCGAAACCCTAAAACTGTATTTTTACTATTCACTGAAAATTCAACTCTCAGAAAAATCCCAAAATTTCACATTAACCAAATATTAATGCTCTGATTTAAAAAATGAAATCCATTTTATAAAAATAATTTTCTAAATATTTTTAATTTAATTTTTAAATAAAAACACTATTCATCGAAAATTCATTTTTTTCAGAAAAAAGCCCAAAAATTACCATAACATAATATCGATGCTCTGAGTTCAAAAATAAAGTCATTTTTATAAAAATAATTTTCTAATTATTTTTAATTAAATTTTTAATTAAAAAACACTATTCACCCGAAAAAACTAATACTTGAATAATAATTAATGAAACCGTTATTTAACTATTTTATTGAATCACATTACTTAATCAAGGTGCCTATATTATTTTAAAACTTTCTTTAAGTGAGATTACTAATCCATTTGGTCATATTACTAATCCTAATCATAAAATCACTATTCATAATTTACTATTCATCAAAAATCAAGTTGATCTTATTAGACTCTAAATTTAGTACTGAACATTATTGCAGAAGACCATTTTTTGAAAATCATTACACATTTTTAATTATTTAGGGTTTACATAAACATATTTAAAATATCCTTTTTCTAAAATTCATCAAAAATATGCATACTATATTTATCCGGTCATTTCAAAATTCATAAACTTCATCATAAGAAGAAATCCAAATTTTTATTTAAAACAAGGATTACACAAGGTAGTTACGGTCTCGTTACATAACCCCTTATAATACCAGCATAGGACCTAAGAGTAAGGTGTGCTAGGGTGATAGAAGCTTGGGGCGGCTCAGTCAACATTGCCCGAGTAGTAATTTCTATCAGTTTGAACTTCTCACAAAGGCGATTTCGTTCCAGCTTCACATGATGAAGTTCGGCTTGGATTTGATCCAGAGCAAAGCCCAGTGGTGCTACCTCCTTCCCAAGCTCTGTTAGATGGGCTTCGATCGGTCCAAGACTACTAGGTGAGGCCATCGAATCTTCTTTCTATAATAATTAACCAAGATTACTTATATTTAGAGACAATAATCAAAACATTTTGTTCACAGCGGTCATGTTGACCGATGGTTATATAATAGTCAAAACCCACTGATCTCATTTTAATTATAATCATGTTTATCAAATAAAACATTTTTTGTTGAGTATAACAATAACACATAAAATTAGGAAACAAAATTTATTTAAAAATTTCGGGTCGTTACAATCTTCCCCCCTTAAGAAATTGCGTCCTCGCAATTTTAAAATTGGGTTTTGAAATTTCATTGAAAGTCCCACATCGGAAAAGGAGTCAGTAAAACTATTACTTTAAAATAAAGAAAGGGAAGTACAATGGTCACCCGAGTTAACCCACACTAGGGTTCCATGTAGGAAAACATGGACATGGAGGAAAAAAACAAAGGGTCAAGTTCTGAGGGAGAGTGATAGAGAACATGATTAGGAGAAAGTTAACCATGAGAAAATCCCAAACTTATGATGTGTGTAAACGGTCTTTGATTACGTAGTAGGAAACGTAAACCAACAACATTTTTGTTTTACGTTTCTTTTCATAATTTTGAGGATTTCATTTACTACATAGAACAAAAACATAAGAAAATATACCTACCTTCAAGTAGAGTTTCATCCTTTAACAAGTCCCTACCAACACAAATCTTTTCTCCAAATGATGAGAATTCAAAAACACTTGGTCTCATAAAAGCACAAGAATCATCTTCTATAGAATCACATAATCTACAAAAGATTAACTATCTATTTCTTCTATCTTTAAACATTATCCCAAAAATAGAAAGGTTAAGGTAAAACAACTCTTCAAAAAGAAAGAATCCCATAGGAATGGAAACTAATTTTAAATCATCAAAGTTCCATGGTACTACCCAAAGTTCATCATAGACCATTCCATAAATAACGGTCCTTAAAATTCCTCAAAACAAACCAAACTAAGATTGAAACCCAAATACAATAAGGATTTGATAACATAGTCTTCCAAAACAACTTCATTGTTCATCTCCAGACAACATCAACCACTCCTAACATCTTATAAAAAGTAGCTAACCTAAACATATTTTACCCAAGATAGGTTAGTCATTCCCATAAGTAACCTAAATTACTATAAGTTCACCTTAAATTCATCGATTCTTCAAAATATAAGTCAACCTTACTCCTCAATGAAAATACCGTAGTAATCTATTTACCTCGATCAAATATGGTTCCCAAAATAATGAACGTCTTCCAAAATAATAATCATATTTTAATCCCCTAATCATCCCTGTCATATTAATACGAAAATCGTCACATTTCCTATCACATTGGTTGTCGGAACATGTTCTTCCATTTCCCACCATTAACTAAGAAGAGAAAGAATAATTAGGGGCTTAAGTACTTAGCTAATAATCATGAAAAGGAACTGAAATCATATAAGGATAACTTGTATATGAAAGGTATACCCTAACTTGTGATCTCCTAGGTTCCCATCTAGGTTATGAATGATCATATATTCTTATGTGAACCTTTATTTTATTTTATCTTTGTTCCTTTAACAATGGTTCATACCAAGCTTATGAATTTACCAAAGCATATCCCCCGGGAGTGTCGTAACCAAGAGTGCAGCAAGGCCCGTTGTCGTGTACCAGTTCCCGTTCGAGTCTAGCTCAAAGCGGTGTTTTCGGGTTTTACCCCTATGTACATTTGTGCCAGAGCCACCTCTACCTGCTCGTATCCAGACAGGGATGTATTTGCTTGGCAACCCCTTACTCAATACTCACCAAAATACCAGGAAGATTTCCTATATTAAACTTTTCTATAGGGTTCCTCCTAGAGTTTTCATATCCTAATTTCCACAAATAACTAAATCATCCTTTGATACCAACTATAGCATCCCGTCTTTTTATAACATAACTTTTCATTCCATTACACGGAACTGGGGATCTTTAAGGTTTAGTGTCTTGGAAACAAGGAATATAAAACATGAAACAAAAAAAACATTCTTCTTAAACACTTGAAAGGCTTCTCCTCATGTTCACCCTAGTCTCATTACTGCATCTCATAACCTGGGGACATACATCAAAAGGAAGGGTGAGCAGAAGGCCCAGCAAGGGAAACAAGTGAAACATTTTACATATGAACTTGAGATACATCAATAAAGTCATGAAAAGAACTTTAAGGCATGAGAAAGAAAATCATGAGGCATTTCATAATAAAAATAACATTTTCCATAACTTGAAGATGTGGCTACATCATTTAACATAGACAATCATGAACATATCACCAAGGTCCATCCCCAAGGTGTCATTTGAAAATTACCAAGGTTATTCACCAAGGTATCATGAAAATTGTAATCTCTAGTGGTTACATCATTACCCAATGCATTGGAGTGCTATCAGGGCGCACCCTTAAATTTGCCTTTATTATCATGTGAGCCACATATATCATCATCAAAAATTTCATAAATAACCCACATAGCATAAAATAAATGGGTTTCATTTCATAATCATAACGTTTTAAAAACTGCTTTAAAGACATGATCTTTACGTCACTTTAAACCCACAGAAAGGGAAAGAGGGTTTCATGTATGTAAATCCCAGAATTTAAAATGGAACGTTTTGATATATATGTGAATACCCTTGTAGAAATAAGATCTTTGAGTATTCACTTTATAACATAAAATAATTTTTGAGAAAAGAGAGAGGTATTTTGAGGGGAAAATTCTGCAGCATAACGGCTAAGTATCGGGGTTTTAGAAAACATTGAAATGAGAGGGGACATGGGTCACCCACTAATAAATGATCCATAAAACAGTAGGGTGAAAGAATAATAAGGACATATGGACATGGTAATTAAATTTTATGGACATACCATTTGAAATTAAAAACATGGAAGGAAACAAAATTAGATTTTCTCTTATGAAAGTTCGGCAGCCTAACGGCGTTAATTAAACCTCAAAAAAATGATTTGAAAAGATCAAATAGGATCTCTCATCATGTGAACATAAGATTTCAGTATGATAGATATAGAGATAATTCCCCATCATAACAAAAGGAACTTGAAAGAATTGACATGAAAGTAGAACTTCAAAACGAGAAGGGTGAAGAACCACTTAAAAATTCGGCAGCCTAACGGCGCCACTTAAAACATCAAAATACTGAATTGAAAAGATCAAATGGGGTCTCTCATCATATGAAAATAAGAGTTCAGTATGATATATATAGAGATCATACCCCAATATAACAAAAAGGAACTTGAAATAATTGACATGAAAGTAGAACTTCAAAACGAGAAGGGTGAAGAACCACTTAAAAATTCGGCAGCCTAACGGCGCCACTTAAAACATCAAAATACTGAATTCAAGAGATCAAATGGGGTCTCTCATAATCTGAAAATAAGAGTCCAGTATGATATATATAGAGATCATACCCCAATATAACAAAAAGGAACTTGAAATAATTGACATGAAAGTAGAACTTCAAAACGAGAAGGGTGAAAAACCACTTAAAAATTTGGCAGCCTAACGGCGCCACTTAAAACATCAAAATACTGAATTCAAGAGATCAAATGGGGTCTCTCATCATCTGAAAATAAGAGTCCAGTATGATATATATAGAGATCATACCCCAATATAACAAAAAGGAACTTGAAATAATTGACATGAAAGTAGAACTTCAAAACGAGAAGGGTGAAGAACCACTTAAAAATTCGGCAGCCTAACGGCGCCACTTAAAACATCAAAATACTGAATTGAAGAGATCAAATGGGGTCTATCATCATATGAACATAAGAGTCCAGTATGATATATATAGATATCATACCCCAATATAACAAAAAGGAACATGAAAGACTTGAATGAAAATAGAACTTGAAAACGAGGAAGGTGAAAGAATCCCTTAAAAATTCGGCAGCCTAACGGCGCCACTTAAACATTCTTAAAACGAATTGATGAGAGAAAGGGGGGTATCTCATCATATGAACATGAAATAGGCAGTAGGATGAATATAAAAGAACATCCTCCAACATAAGAACATGGAGTATAAAAGAAAAGACATAAAAGAGATTACTTGAAAAAAAAAAGAGAGGTCGGATCCCTTACCTTAAAATGTAACTCTTAAACCTCAAAGGTTGGGACCTTGAGGGATTGGGGGCACCTTGGGAGGACTCCTTGGGAGGTAATGAGACCAGAAATTCGTTGGGAATGAGTGGGGAGTCGAATGGATGAGAGGAGGGCTTGGTATTTATAGGGAAAGTGAGGGGACAAGGCATTAATGGCCAAGGGACACCTCACATGTGCTTTTCTCAAACCCATGTGCTCTCCCTTGTCATTTATCATGGAGTTAGGCCACATGGGGCCCCCAAAACAATAATTCATCACCCTTGGCCTGCCAACCCTCAAAAGATCTCATGACATCATCATGACACCGTTATGATGTCATTAAACATACCGAAACCCTAAAACTGTATTTTTACTATTCACTGAAAATTCAACTTTCTCAGAAAAATCCCAAAATTTCACATTAACCAAATATAAATGCTCTGATTTCAAAAATGAAATCCATTTTATAAAAATAATTTTCTAAATATTTTTAATTTAATTTTTAAATAAAAACACTATTCATCGAAAATTCATTTTTTTCAGAAAAAAGCCCAAAAATTACCATAACATAATATCGATGCTCTGAGTTCAAAAATAAAGTCATTTTTATAAAAATAATTTTCTAATTATTTTTAATTAAATTTTTAATTAAAAAACACTATTCACCCGAAAAAACTAATACTTGAATAATAATTAATGAAACCGTTATTTAACTATTTTATTGAATCACATTACTTAATCAAGGTGCCTATATTATTTTAAAACTTTCTTTAAGTGAGATTACTAATCCATTTGGTCATATTACTAATCCTAATCATAAAATCACTATTCATAATTTACTATTCATCAAAAATCAAGTTGATCTTATTAGACTCTAAATTTAGTACTGAACATTATTGCAGAAGACCATTTTTTGAAAATCATTACACATTTTTAATTATTTAGGGTTTACATAAACATATTTAAAATATCCTTTTTCTAAAATTCATCAAAAATATGCATACTATATTTATCCGGTCATTTCAAAATTCATAAACTTCATCATAAGAAGAAATCCAATTTTTTATTTAAAACAAGGATTACACAAGGTAGTTACGGTCTCGTTACATAACCCCTTATAATACCAGCATAGGACCTAAGAGTAAGGTGTGCTAGGGTGATAGAAGCTTGGGGCGGCTCAGTCAACATTGCCCGAGTAGTAATTTCTATCAGTTTGAACTTCTCACGAAGGCGATTTCGTTCCAGCTTCACATGATGAAGTTCGGCTTGGATTTGATCCAGAGCAAAGCCCAGTGGTGCTACCTCCTTCCCAAGCTCTGTTAGATGGGCTTCGATCGGTCCAAGACTACTAGGTGAGGCCATCGAATCTTCTTTCTATAATAATTAACCAAGATTACTTATATTTAGAGACAATAATCAAAACATTTTGTTCACAGCGGTCATGTTGACCGATGGTTATATAATAGTCAAAACCCACTGATCTCATTTTAATTATAATCATGTTTATCAAATAAAACATTTTTGTTGAGTATAACAATAACACATAAAATTAGGAAACAAAATTTATTTAAAAATTTCGGGTCGTTACAAGGGGGATGTTAGAAAATATCCTAATTAGGATACTTAGGGTTAAGATTACTCCAATATCCTTTTCAATGAGAGTCGAACTTTATTGAAAATAATGGCTCAAGGTTCTCAAGTCATGAGTAATGGTATGGGAAAATATTCTCGGGGATGACCCAAAAACACCCTATGTTTTTGAGTTCTACCAAGGTTATTTTAGGATCCTAAGGAATAGAAATCTCTTCTAATAGGGACAAGATGTCTCTGCTTGGTAGGTCAAATACCTTATCCAGATCCACCTCTATCGTGGTCAAATAGAGAGAACCATTCTACTTTATGGGGTCCATGAATGTTTTTAAAAACCTTAGAAACTTAATACATAAAGGGTGGTTTATGGGTTGAGATGCTTAAAGGATGACGGAATCACCTTTTACTCTGGTTGACTAGGTTAAAGCTCTTGCAGTCCTGTGATAAGGAATAAATATGGGTGATGGTATGCACACATTAACATCCTGTAGTGGGGATTTATTTTTCATTCATCATAATATCATGAAAGAAGGAATTTTTTCTCAATGTTTAACATCATACGATAAGGATTCTTTCATAGAATGTTAAGGTCATGCAGTAAGGATGTGGGAACCGATGTAAAATTGTGCAAGATTTTCTTTGGGAGATTTTTACTATTTAGGGGGATTTAGATGTAGGAAACATATTTTATCAATATAAAACATTATTTATGGGTATTTTTATTTCAGATCCCTTATTTCATAGATTTATCTCATGTGCAAGTGATCCATACTTAGATCTGACTCGTATATAGGTAGAACAAGTCTTTATGACCTAGCCTTACTTAAATAGAGGTCTGTGCTAATTTTATGGTTTGGATTCCCTGGGTTTTCCTATTCACATTGTTAGGGAAGGAATCATGCCACAATGAGATCCTTTAATGAGATAACACTACATAGATCTAACTCATATGCATGGGATAACGTAATTCTATCTTTTTCCCTTAGTGAGTCCCAACATCGAGGTTAGATAAGGGTTCATATAAGTAGATTGAGCATTTATGTAGGGATAAAAAAAATTATAATTCATTTGGGACTGGATTTGAACAATTCTCCCCTATTATAGATTCATGGATAAGATATCATTTTCTACTCAATTATAGTTCTTGAAGGATAGACCATATGTCATGCAATTTAGTTTCATACAACTAGAGTATTGTATTTTAATTTAATTGAATGCGACTAGGATGTGGTTCCCCACTAAAGAAAAGTCTTTTCTGCATAATCTAGGGTGTCCTATCATGTTCTCTAAGCTGACATATTCCATGGTCAACATGAAAAATAGGGGATAACCAGGAAATCAATTAATCTGTCTACGATTACTTGATGAGGAATATGTAAGGTGGTCCAAAACTTATTATGGATCTTGAAATCTAAAAGAATCTTACTCTCATAGAGGAACAAGATTGGGGTGACAGAAATCTGTGGTTGGGTCTAAAATAGAGGATCATGGAATCACTATGTATCCTATGATGAATGGAATCAATCCACATGTTGTTCTTGTTTGAAACATCTCTAGAAAAGTCTAACCCATGTGAAAAGAGGGGAGATATTTTTATATTTTAGCTAAAACCAAGTATTGAATGTTTGGGTGTCACTGCATATCCATTAATGGAATGAATCAATCCACACATAGTTCATTAATGGGAAACTCTCCACGCAGTTCGGACCCATATACAAGGGGGTACATTTTTTCCATTGACTATTGTGGCTAGACCCAAGTTTAGAGATCCGATGTTGTTATGTATCATCTGATGATAGAAATAAAGCCACATGTAGTTCTTGGATGAGAAACTCTCCACAAAGTTCTGACCCACACATATATGGGAGAGTTTTTCCCATTGATTATTGTAGTTGGACCTAGGATAAGGGATATGGTCATCACTACATATCCTTTGATGTCAGTAATAAATCAACACATAGTTCATGGATAGAAAACTCTCCACACAAGTATGAACCATATATAGAGGGTTAATTGTTCCCATTTATCATTGTGGTTGAACATAGGATTGTAGATACAGGCATCACTATATATCTTATGATAGTAGGAATCAAGCCACACGTACTTCTTGGATAGGAAACTCTCTACACAGATCTGACTCATACAAAGAGGGAGGAATTTTTCCCGTTGATTATTGTGGATGGACCCAGGATTGGTGATCAAAGATTCACTATGTATAATATGATCATGGGAATCAAGCCACATGTATTTTCTAAATGATAACCTCTCTATCTAGGTATGACCAATATGCAGAGGGGAAATTGTTCCCATTAATTATTGTGCTTAGACCTATAATTGGAGGTCCAGAAATCACTACCTATCTATAATGGTAGGAATGGAGCCACATGTAGTTCTTAAAAAGGAAACTCTCCACATAGATCTGACCCATGTGTAGAGGGGTGCATTTTTTATATTGGTTATTGTGTCAAGACCCAATTTTGGAGATTCAGTCATCACTACATATCCTAAGCTTTCAGGAATTAATTCACATATAGTTCTTGGATGGAGATGTAGAGGGATACCTACACCAAGGACAGTGGTAATATCAGGTGAGTTCAATAGTAATTCATAATCTTATATCATGAAAGATATATCAACCATCCAGTTTAAAATCATCAAGTAAGGAATTAAGGTGTTCCATTTAAGGACTTGCTTCTGGGACCATGATAAGACTGATGTGATCTTATACGTCTCGATCATGTGGGGAATACCTTACCAAAACTCCTAAGATCATGTGAGCTATGGTAAGTGTGAGAAACAAGGAATTGAAATGGTATCTCTCACAACACAAAATCAATTAAAATAAAGTATAGTGGAATTTTTTATCATGCGGTGGTTGAGACAATATATAGAATCTAGGATTCTCTACATTTATAATTGGAATGAAAATCAAGACGTAGATAGTTTTGGAATCATTTTTTCATAGCATAATAAGAATGTCAGCCACGTAGTTTAGCATCATCCAATAAGGATGAAGGTAACCTAACATGAAAAATAAGGATGGAATCCCCACAGATTCTATTTAGAAATTTGGGAAATAATTTCATTAAATGCGTCATGTATTTGTAACACTAGGCTTCCTGAGCAGGTTTCTTAAGTAATCATATGAGTGGTACATATGGTATGAATACATTTTTAAATCATCTTATAAAGATTTTTTCATACAATCTAACAACTTGTGACTAAGATGATATGGTGTCTTATATTTTTTGGTCATAAAACTATGAAAAATAAATCTATATAGTTTAATCTTTTATCTTTAGGACTCCTCCAATGTATTTTAGCATTATACAGTATGGTCGTATCATGAATTTTTACATCATGCAACCAGGATGTAGGATGCTTGATGGTATCTTTGAAAATAATTTCTTGAGAAACCTCACATTGGTGGGGGATGATGTGTTCTCTATCTATTATTTCCAATTATTAAGACCCATTGGAATATACCTTATATATAACATAAGGTCCTTCCATTTTGGGTTTCATCTTTTGACATTTCATTCCTACTATCACTAGGGTTCTATGAGACAATACCAATTATCCTTGAATGAATGAATAGAGGAAAGCCTTTTTATTTATTTCTTGTGTGATTGGATTCTGATGGATTTTGAGGTTGTGTAGTGTGCTCACCATTTTCCCATCAATCTATTCCAAACCATCAAACCACTTTTTTTATTTCTCATTGTCTATGATTTTTCAACATAGAGATATTTGGATAAATGGAAGCTGGAATTTTGTAGGTAATACTGCTTCAATTGCATACACCAATTAATATGGGGGTTCTAGTGTATTGGTGTGTTTGTGGTTGTACGGTAGGCCCATAAATCATAATATATCTGGTCTTCCTAGGACCTCTTATCCTTTTACACCATATTCTGATTTATATTTGACAGATTCATGTTGAAGGCCTCTTTTTCCCATTTTCTACTACATGATAACAGGATGAGTGGTTATATTTGATGGTGTACTCCTAATATAATTTCTTCCATTTGGTAGAGCAGAATTTGGTGTCCTTGTCCATCAATATTTTGTAAGGGACACTAAATTTGGTAATAATATTTTATTTAATTAGGTTAATCATATTTTACATCCATACTTCATTGGGGGATGTTTTCTCATCCTATTCAGAAAATAAGTCAGTAGTAGTAAGGATGTACTTAAACTATATAGTTGTGGCTGGGGGATATGGACCCACAAAATATATTCCCCATATGGAAAATTCCTATGAATATTTCAATTTATGTAGAAATTTTATGAGTTTGTGGATGAAGTTTACATGAATCTGGAATGCATGAAATTTCATCATGAATTCCACACAGTTTTGTATCATTTTGTTCTAGTAGTAACCCAGTATTCTAATTTTATGGGAGATTCTGGTACCAGACAAATAAGAACCATATGATCCTTCATTTAATTCTTCCAAGATGGTGGAATTCTCTATTTCTACTATTAATCTTAAGAGGATTCTATTTAAGCCTCATTTATATATGGATTTTTGCTTAAGTGTCCCATCCTGAAGGGTAAAGTTCAGTGCACAGTGTCGGTTCTATTCCCTTTTGGATAAATCTAATAGGATGGTCCCATTTTGGAGGTAATAAACTTTGGGTTCTATACATCCAAATGCGGATATTGGTTTATCATTCTTTGGTTTTGTGTTGATTTATTTGATTTCCTCCATGTCAAAAATGATAAATTATAAGACCATCCTTTGGTGTGTAATGCGTAAAGTCACTTTGTCTGGATCAGGATCATCTAGAACTATGGTTGCATTCTCTAGTGTGCTAGCATGAGAATTTTTTTATTGAGTTAAATGATTCAATTTTGATTCAAACGAGAACTCTTCCATCATTCCTCTTATGCATCCAATGATAGGGTCCAGTTATTCCTTCTTGATGGAATATTTGCTACAGATTTTTTTGATCACTAGATTTGAATCTCCTTTGAGGTTCAAGTAGCATATTTTTATTTGTAAGTATAGTTCCAATCCATAAATGAGGGATAGTTATTTAGGATCATCAATAGTAAATACTTTGATCAATGAGAATGATTAAGGAAATATTAAATTGTTCGGGGGAACAAATACAATCCCTAGATCAATCAGTTTGAGATTTGGGTTTTCCAGCTTCATACCGATAGAACATTGGGAGGAACTATCAAAATATATATCCCATGTTTGAGGAGTGTCATGGTCATTAAAACCCTCTTCTTCTATAATTTTAGTGTTTAAAGGTGTGATTTCCAAACAATAATGTGTTGTAAGGAAATCAGTTAGGTCCTTCCCTTTCACTACCTTTTATAACACGAACTGGATGTCATATTGGTACATAATAACCATCCATCAGGCTAAAATCATTGTCATCATATATAAGGAAAATATATATTTGAGTGGTTCAATACGAGATACTAATTGGACTCCTTGGTTCTACATGTAATGCCTCATCTTTTAAACTAAAAATATGAGTGTGATACAGTTCTTCATCCAAGGAATTTCATTATAATACTAGGATAAATTGTATTGTTTCTACTTTAGAAAAATTATATACATCTACTACTCCTCGAGAGTCATTGTTTAACTAATCCATGTAGTTCATGGGTCTTCATTGGTTCACATATTAACCTACCTAATCTCATTTATGGTGGTGGAGAAACCTTCCTTAAATGATGGAGGTAAATTCTTGAGGTTATCACCTTATTCTTCCAACTCCAAGTCTGTGGATGTGTTTTTAAATAGGGTGGGTAATACAGGAGAATATATAACAATTTTAGGGTAATATAGGCCTTGGGAAGAGACAATGTCACCCTATACTACCAGTTTCATCGTAGAGAGATTCTGGATATGCTTATTTTCTTTCATGTTCTCATTAGGGATAGGAGGATCTTGTACATATAGGACTAATTATACTACCTCAATCAGGTTTATGGGTGACATATAATCATCATCAAGCATACCCTAGTGATTCAAATGGGTATTCTTCAAGCCATTTGGGGATACAACCAACATAAAATCATTCACCATCAATTCTTTTCCTTCCCTTTTGTATAAGCATGCCTCAACATATGCATATTTTTAATATTTGAAGGGGTGAATCACCATGTAGTATTCCAAACATCCCATCGATTGGGTATTTAAAACATTGATGAAATGTTGAAGGTACTACTATATGTCCATGAAGCTAAGGTCTTCTAGGTGAGACATTATATGATGTGTCGTTATAGATAACCATAAAGTTAGTGTTATATGTGAGATCCACAAACTAAGCCTTGAGCTTGACCTTCCAGAGAGTTTTTTGATTGCTCTTAATCTGCCCCTAAATGGTTAACTTTGTAGGAGACAAATTCATATCAGTACATCTTAAATTTAAAAGGTTTTGAATTGGGATGAGTTTGATCCAGAAACCATTTTCAACTAGATCCCTTCAAATATCAACATTTTCATATTTTCCTAAAACATATAGGGGTACAATATGTCCCTTTATATCTTCTTCCAAATCTTATTATGTGAATAATATGGTGAAATGGCATTCTAATATAATATTTTCCACTCAATAAAGCTCAATTATAAAGACTTATGCCTCAAATTTGTGTGGGATATGGAGTTCATCTATGACTTACTCTCTGATTTCATTTGATATATATAGAACGTCTGGGATTGAGATCATATCTAGGACAACCTCCAACTATTTCATAATGTCGTACTATTATCCCAGTGTTCAGTGCTTCCCAAGGTGATGTTTCTCTCTATTATGGGGTCCAAAAGTTGAGGTATTTTAGGGTGAAACATTTTGTGCTTTAGTGGAGGTCAATGGAGAATCAACTAAAAGTGTCTTGGGTCACATTGGAAAACCCCTTTGTCTGGGATGATCAGACAATCACACCCCCACCATTCGGTCATGTAAGTTGACTAG
This sequence comes from Viscum album, assembly GCA_963277665.1. NCBI lineage: Eukaryota > Viridiplantae > Streptophyta > Magnoliopsida > Santalales > Viscaceae > Viscum > Viscum album. Next base: position 2,077,225,919 of record OY728141.1, on the reverse strand, counting down.
GATTGAATGAACACTTGAGGGATCTAAGGCATCTTCATGTATCTATTTGAATTATTAGAGTGATCACCCATGGGTCTCAACTTAATATATGTATTCTTTGGGTTTTTGAAAAAAATATTGGGTTCAACCATTCCTATGTTGTCCCTTATATCCTCATTTCATGCACCTTCATCCTATGGCTCCCTATTCAGGTATGAGAAACTCATTCTTATATGTGTATTCATCATCAGATAAGGATTCTATTAATTATACCATGTTAACAATACCAAAGATATGATCTTCATATGATGAGGGCTCTGTTTGGTGGGTTGGTTCCCATTCCTCGGATGTTAAAGGAAATAACAATAGAATAGTTAGATCTTGTGTGGTAGATAGATATGACTCTTCATCGTATGTATTTTTCTATGTCTAATGATTATTTCCACCTATGGGAGGTGTATTAGATGACAAATTCCTAGGATACATTATTATTAATTGTTTCTGAATCTGTTCTCTTAGGGTTTCATTATCTCGTTCAATTGTCTTTTGAGTATCTTGTTTTTGAACTTCTTTATATGTCAGGTCAGAACTTCTTGCTAGTCACCCTCTTCTTCTAGTTGGGTTTTAGTTACATAGGTCACCTTTTTTAGGGATTTCCCCAACATCACCTATCTATAATCAATTATACTTTATAGAAATTATTTTAAGATGAAGAAATCCTGAATGGTGTGACCCAACCTCCTAGGGAAAGGCTAGTAGTTAGTATGATTGATGAGGTTGACCTTTCTGGGTTTCTTGGGCTACAGTATCTTGAGTGTGTTTTTTATATAGCTAAAAGAAAATTACCATAGAACATATCATCTCATAATGAGTACACGTTATTCATCTATGACTCAAATCATGGGAAATCCTCATCTCTTTTAGCTTTTGTTCGAGGGTGATTTTGTCATTAATATCAATTCACGGGAGGCACCAAATGATTTAGATCCTACCTGGGTGTTTGAATGGGAACATATACTAGTATGAGGGTATCAAAGGATGTCTCTTCCTTTCCAATACTTTTCCTTTACACTTAGGTAATGGGATGAGATTCAGCTCAGGTAAGGAAAATTGAATATTCTTGGAGTTGCGTCATTTCTGTAAACAAAAAGAACCAGTTTGGATACATCATCAAGAAAAAAGGTGTTTATATCTCATCCTTTAGAATTTCATCATAGATTTACATAATTTTATATTATAGAATAAGGATACTTAGTGAATAGCTAAAAACCTTCCATATGTAAATGAAGTCATAAAACCACTCATTCTCACTTTTTTTTTGGGTCAAAAATTGTTGTTTTCCGTAACATGGAGCTAAACTAATAAAATAATTAATGAAGAAGGTATTCCCATCCTAAAATAGATCCTTCAAGAAGTATACTATTCCAAATAAAGGCTGTAAATACCAGATTTTGTAAAAAACACATCAACTTTTTCACCTCCTACGGATATCAAGGGCCCATCCTCAGAACGCATCAATAAAAAAAGTGAGTGAGATGTTGTTTTGAATCTTCCATTTTTTCAAATGTTGAGAATGTATGATTTCTAAAATTTTGTGGGGAAAATTTTTAATCCACCCATTTAGGATATGTCTTCTTCACGAGATTCATGGGTGTGTTCCTCCCATCTATGGATTCCATTAGAGTAGCTAGGGATTCAATGGCATTAAGTTGTCCTAGAGGTACCACTATATCGGATGTCTCCCATCTAAATGGAGTGAGTGAGGTTGGGGGAGGTGACCTTTTTTTATATACCAAAAATTCTCAATTCGAGTTTTGACTGAATGATCGCCTTGAAAGGGGATAGGATGTCATAGTAATGGAAGAATATCATGATCATCTTTAACCTTGTAATTTATATAGACTGCTCTCATATAGCTAGAGATATCCTGATGATTATATGAAACTATTGTAGGTGGATTATCTATCTACTTAAATATGGGATAATGGATATTCATCTCAATATAAATATGATAATAAGTTGGAATGTTTCCCCTGAGTAGATCCTCATTGAGTTTTCTTATGTTTTGAATCCCATTCATATATTGTATCAGTTATTCCTCCACCGAAGGGATTCTAGCACCTTTCAGTGGTGAGTGGGATGTAGCCACTCTTTTTCCATTATCCTTGGTATTGTTCTACTATATATGTGGAAATTCTTTGTTCAGAGGTTCTAGGTTTCTGATCATCCTTTGACTCCATCTATGTTTAGCCTTAGTTGGTGTACCCAGAACACCATCCCCACAAGCAATGTTTTCAAATTTCATCCCTCTACATTTTCCTATTTTTTCCACATCATCTAATTTATTTATGGTGAAAACATGCACTTAGGTGTATAAAGATATTGTATTTATACAATTACCCTCAACATAATTGGGTTATTCTACCCTGCTTACTCCCCCTTCAAGGGTTTCATTTGGGTCATTTCTCTGACCACTTATCATATTGGACCATCTTGGATTATAACCATTACGGGGTTTTATTTCTATCATCATAAGTTCCCCAAATATTGGTCTATAAAAAATAACTTTGGAGAGTTTCTATTCTTGTTTTTTTATTTAACCCCACGTTGAAAAGCTTTATCTCTTGGTGGGAGGAACAGATAATATGATATATTTTCATATTTAAGTCCCAACCAAGAGAAGCATTATTTCTTAAGAAGTGTTGATAATGATGAAAATTCCCCCATCCATTTGGGATGGGGTTTTATTACATCTTCCATTGATATTTGCTAGATCTTCTCAGGGATTTATGACTTGGGGTGGAGGTGATGGTAGATATTCCCCCACCCCTATGGTCTGGGTTTCCTCCTATATGGTTTCAATGGAAGTTTTTTATTATGATCCATTTGATTTGAAATACATGTTATCATTTATGTGATGGGTGAATTATAATCCCATGATTGGGGTCATTTTCTTCATGAAGATTTTGTGTTAGCCACAACATTGACTTTTGTGTCTAAAATGTGTTCCAATTTTTTTAGGGTCTCGTATTAAGAATATGTTGGCAGTCCCCTCCCTCTATTTTTGATGTCTTTATATCTTAAAACTGGGGGTATTTTTGTTGTATTAACAAACTAGAATGTGCATTACCCAATCCCTTGATTTATCTGGAGGATATGATATATAGAATTCCATATATGAGGGGTCTTTGTTATTCTCAGTACATAGTAAAGTGCAATTCTCAATATTTTACCCTTCCTCAAATATGTATGTATGATGGGGCTTTGAAAATCAGTATATGTAGAGTTTTCATGATATATATGAAAACACTACAAAGTAATTTTTTATAATATTCCATCCCTAGGTTCTGTTCTATGGATAATGTGGCCATTTTTAGTTGAAAATAGAGTGTATTTATGGTTTTAAGGTGACCCATGTATCCTTGATAAGGGATTTTTTTAGCCTTAAATCACTAATGATTTTCCCACATATTTTGGTGTATGTAATGGAATGAACTCTTTCTCTAGCTCATTTGGGATCGTGTAGTCATTACTATTGAGGGGACATAACATGGATGGGAGGTTTTTTCTAGCTAAATATCTCTATATTTTCATATTGGCCTCCTCTTAATTAGATTTATATGCCTCCACCTCATCAGACCACAAAGGTCGGTTATCTTTGTTTCATTCTGATCATGGTGAAGTGATAATAATAGTTTATGGTGTGCTATATACGGTTAAGGTGTTTTGATAACCTCTATATATAAAGGTGTTTGAGTTTTGGGAACCAATCTATATGGAGTTCTCTAGTAAAGGTGAGGATTTCCTTATCTAAGAGTGATATCACTATAAGGAGGTTGGCGATGAAGGATGGTAGAAGTAGAGTCCCTACAATCCATCTATGCACTACCATGAGGTGGACTATTGAGGTGATTATCACCTCTTACTTCGTTTGAAGAGTTGATGAGATATTCAGGTGTTACATATATCTGTTGAAAATCCTCAAGGACACTAGTACTGTGGAGATCATGGATATGAGTTTGATTATAATTTATGGTTGGAATATGTAGTATTGCATTTTGGGATCGAACAAAGATATGATCTTGTTGCTTGATAGTTATAGAAATGTTTTCATAATCATTTTTTATTGGGTGAATATGAGCCCATAGCAGAGAAGCTGGTAGATTATACTGATGATCTTATGTATTAATTGTACAAATTTGAGTCTCTCTATGGATGGTTACAAAAATGTGTCGGTCAATCCTGGATGAATAACAGATATACACCCAGTTCAAATATGAATTCCCTACTAAAATATATCGATTGACATCTAAAATTGGAGAACATATTTGATCCTCCTCAAGTATAGCCTCTAAAGGGTGTTGGTGAAGTTTTTCATCTATATATGTAGGGATATAATCCTATCATCCATTAGATACTAGAATATGAAGAGTAGATTCATTGAAATCGATATGAGCCTACTCTAAGGTGATATCTATATTTTCCTAAAAAAACATCAGCTAGGATAGGGATATGATCTTGGTTCTGTTCCTTTGGAATATGCTTCTAGTATTGTATGATGGGAATATGAGCCCATCATGAGGCATGTTCCACTCTCACTTAGTAAGTTCGAGTTTGAAAGGAAAAATGAGCTCAGTCCTATGCCTTTGGAGTATTCCATCCATATTTTTTTAAGGGAATGTTCACCTATCCATATGCATGTTTCAAACCTTATTAGCGAGCCTTGGTTGGAATGGGGATATGAGCTGAGTGCTATACCTTGTATTTTACCAAAATATGTTGATTATCCTTCTATAAGAGAGTAAGAATGTGCGATTAATTTTGATTATCCATCTATTCATACAGATTATGGTGATGTAATGATATGGCTATCAATATATTAATATTTCATTATCCCTGTATCTATACCAGTTCCAAAATATGGTAGTGGAGTTATTCCTATATTATTGGAATGTAGTGACACTTTAGAAAAGTGTGTGTACTAATGTAATCCATCACATTTTGATTCTCCAAAATATACTGATAGATATCTTAAATTGAAGAAGTAATATAATCCTACTCATATCCTCCTTATTCCATTGGAATACACTGATGGGATTCATGTATAGGTGAAGGGATATGTGACTCCCCCATTCTTGTTGCTAGAATATGTGTGCAGACTCGATCTGAGTGAGTATGTATGTGATATTTCCCTCTAGTTACCACCAGAAAATGTCGACAGAATTTATCTATGGAAGTAATTATATGATCCCACTACAATTTATCCACAACTTTTTGGGATCTATGTGATGTCCTTCACACCCATTCATGAGTTTCCAAGGTGGATATTTTTAAAGTGATTCCCTCAGATGGTGTAAAATGGGAACTAGCGAGATGGAACTAGTGAAGGTGGCTGATATGGTCCCTAATTGGATACTCCTAAACTTTAATGGATCCATATTCAACTCCTAGATCCAACTTTTTAATATAAAGAAGGTATTGATCATCGCACTCTTAGGATAAGCATCTGAAGCTATGGGAAGTGGAAACAAGAACCAATAGTTTCACTACATATTTCCCTGAAAGATATAGGCTTCTGGGCATTAGTATCTAGATAATTTTACATGCCTCCTTTGGGTTTTTTATCATATAATATCAATGTTATTACTGAACCATTTTTCCCACCTAAATCTAATGGTGTCGAGTGGGTGAGGTTGTTCTGTAGCCTGTATGGGGTGAATTAATAGCAGATTTTCCATAAAAATCACTTCATGAAGACATGATCCCAAGTCAAGATGTATGTTAGAGAATTTGTTTCAGTCACAAATACAACAAATAACAAGGTAACCAATTAATTCATCATTTCATGTATGAAGCATGCTCAATCATCTATGAACAAGTAAAAAAAATTTCCTTTCTTATTATTAGTCCATCTATTTTACTAACATGTACATTTCACAGAGAGAATGGAAAAATTATTGGGAACCCTAGTTATATAGGTTTTTCTGTCGGTCTTTCCATTTTCATTTATATAGGAGACACAATACATAATGGTGTAATGCATGATCAATCTATTTTTTTTATTTGATAGATTCGTGTCTATTTCACCAATTTTATTTCCCTTAAAAGATGATGGGTGTATGGTATATCTAGTGTGGTTATCCTCAGGGTTGATAAAAAATGATAATGGATGCTTATAATGATTTAGATATTTTGTAATTTCATGATTTCATACTAATTTTACCATCTTTGTTTCCCATTTGATGATTGATTTTGGGGATTCAATTATTGTTTCATATTCATTTACATAGGGTTTAACATTTCCATATTATATAGAAGCACAAGAGCATCAGCCCAGTTTGTGAGGACTCTACTAGTGAAACCAAGAGACCCAAGTTCAAAATTGGGTGGAGACATATTTATGGGTACTATAGCAGTATTGTAGTAGTACTATAGCAGGAATTGTAGTAGGTACTATAGAAGTCACTATTCTGCATTTTAGTAGCTGAAACTATTCATCCGTTTGGGATTTCGGGCCACTGGTTTGGGCATTGGGTCCTTGAATACCTACAGGCCACCCAAGTCCTTCGGGCTAGTAAGTCATTCGAGCCACCTCAAGTCCTTCGAGCCACCTCAAGGCCTTTGGGCCACCTGAAATTGTGCTTAAATAATCAGAAAGACTCTATAAGAAGCAGACTCTAGATGGGGATTCAGAGCATGCGCATTTACCAGAGAAGAAGCTATGTGGATTTTTTAGAAAGAGAGTGTATGGAATTTCCATCGGTACTAGCCTGTGCTTGAAAGGGAATCCTAGCTGAAAATCCATGCAAAGGTGGAGAGCTGATATCACGATGAGGAAGCTGGGAGGAGGAGTTCCAAGTATAGTCTATATATTTTCTAAGATCTAAAGTTCATATAATCTCTAAGCCTAAAGTCCTTGTTAGGGTTCCCCCTCATCCCTTGAAAGGGGGTTATAAAAAATAAATAAATAAGGCCTTTGGGACATTCAATCATATTCTATAGAAACTCCCATCAGTTCCCACATCCATAACTGGGTATAGACCTATTTTCCAAATGGAGGTAGTTATTTTGGGTTTTATACACAATGACTCTTAGGAATTCACATTGTACAAGAAGAGGGTAGGTCGTGATCCTCACAAACTTTTGGGGGGTTATTTCTTATTCTATTACTCTCTTATATATTTAGGATATATTCATGAACCTCTTCTAAATCATGATAAGGGACTGTTTACCCTAACAAAATAATCCGGTGTTGAATCCTTCTATGTGTTTTAGGGTTTATATTAATGAGACCATTTTCATATATGCAAGTTTCTCTATACATTTCCCATCATTTATTATAAATGGGTATCTAATTAAATTTTGAATCCTTAAAACTATGAACTCTAGAGTTAACATTCATTTATATAGGATATTGGTATTTAGAGGATGGGATTTTACCTTTATGAGGTGTACTATATATCATATTTATAATAGAAATCAAAACCCATGTAGTTCTTCTATGTTTTTCAGTTTAACATCGTGTGGATATGACATATATCAGGGAACTTACACACTAGGTATTGATCTTGAGCCTTATTAAGGAACCCTAGATACCCTACATATGTTAGGAAACAAATCCATCCTAGTTTGATCCTCCCTTAACCCACTGATGGGAATTTACAAATAATTAATGTTCATGAGTTCTATTTCCCTAAGGTTTACCAATATGATAATTTACTCGGGACATGAACTGAGGTGGATTCCCTTGTATTGGGGAAATCATTTCATATCACTATATGAGGATTACACACAAAGGTTTCAATGGATGGGGGAAATTTATGATGTGAGTGACATGGTCATTGTTGATCCCAAATTCCATATGATCCATGCTTTGTGTGAGAAATAAAGGATAACCAACGATGAGTCTTACTACATATGGATATGGGACTTATGCACTAGGGGACCCTAATAGGTTGCTTAATATATAACTCAATCCCTATAAAGGCATCTTCTGTATCCTTTTTATAGAAGGAATCAAAGTTCTCAGAGTTTTTTTCTTCCCAATATTCTAATGGAAAATAGGGGATGATAAACCAATAGGAAATTTTAGGTCTCATTGGTTTAGTATGATTGATATAAGAAAATAATTACACCAAGGTGGATTCCCTTTGAATCTCAAGCCTGGGGATCACATCATACATGTCCTATTTCTACAGGAATTAGAGTTCTCATAGTTAAGATTAGTTTTTGTAGGAATATGTCTAATATACAGGGGTATCATGTCCAAGGGGTTTTTCGTGACATGCTTGATATGTCAGAGGGTCTATGACTAACATGTCCTGATCATCTACCTATAATTTCCTAAGTGTCTTACTAACGTGTCATGAGTGTCTATATGGAATGGATCACATGTCCCAGGGTTCTTCGCATGATTAAAGTAGACATTTATAGAAGTTGTCGCATGATTTGAATAACATGTTCGGAGAACTATAACATAACTTAGATGACACATATGAGGGTCCTCACATTAACAACATATACATATATATGGGTTTTTCATGACTAATTATGACATTTCATAAGGTGTCACATGATCTAGCTGGAAAGTATTGATGGATTCACATGACTCAACCAATATGTTTATAGGTCTTTGAAAGACATTGCTGATATCTGTGGGAGACTTCAAGAAACTTGTATAACATGTACGGAGGATCCCGTGTGGCTTGGATAACATTTCTGTAGGACAGTGCAAGTCATGGATGACATGTTTAGGCATAGTCTCAGGATTGATAAGTCTTGTTAAGAACATGATTCCTTTAAATGAAATTCATTGTTTTGTTCCTCATGAATTTATTCTATCTTTTTTTAGTCTCTGTTTCATAAAAGCCTCAATATTTTTCAAGCATTGTCTTATTGAGGTTCTTTATGACCAAGTCGATATTTGGAATTTACTTCACAAAATATAGATAGTGTAGTCGATTTCCTTCATGTGATAAATAGGTTGATCGTGTGAATCACATATTCATTTCCTGTATTTCATTAGGTCTTCCCCCGGAATATACCTAGTGGAATACCCTTGTGATCATGTAGCTTTCTGATCTGAGAAGTCCACTATTCTACACTCCCATTGGTGTATAGTCATGGTGTGTAGTCATGTTTTTTTGATGAGGTGGAGTAATTTATAGTCCTATATGACCTGGTTTTATTACTCCTTATTCATAACATATCATGTAGATATAGGATTAAGCTTTTGGATAGACTTCTACATCACACACTTTGCATGATCCTATTGCGGGTCGTCCAAGGCGTTGCATGATAAATAGAGACCATGATAAAACTCTATAAACACCACATTTATTGGACCTTATCTCATTAAATGGACTATATATGATCATTATAACATTTCAAATAGATTTTGAAATATTATTCTAAAATGTTTTGGAGTATTCTCTAGATCGGGTTTCCTATTGAAAGAGTTATTTGTGATCAAGGGAGACTTTTTGGGTCCCTTTTAAAGATAAAGTTGGCTTGTCATATGCCATTCATGAAACCAAGATGTATTTTGAAGGGGGGCTCTAAAAGATTGATATTTATTGTAATTTGGGCCTCTACAAGATCAGTTTAACATATCAATGGTCTTTTTTGTGATCAATGGTGATCACATAGGTTCATAAACCCTTTCATATGAAAATCAGTGTATCTTCCCTTCATAAGAGGCTTCTTCCTTTTCCAGTTTTTATATCTTATTTTACAAGGCTTTCATCTTTTCTCATTAGTCATCCATCATGGAATCACATGATCAATAGAGGATCTCGTGACGGCATGAGAGGATTATCATGGACAATCCCTCTATTTTCCTATGATGTGTCACATGATCAAATTGACATGTTTAAAGGTTTCCAAATGACAGAGATGACATGTTTGGGAGTCTTTGTGAGATTATATCTCATACATTGGAGGTTATCACATTATTAATTAGACTTCTCTAGGTCCCCTCATAAGGTCAAGTTGTCTTGTTGGAGATCTTTTACAAGATCAAGATGATATTTCAAAGAACCTATGTGCGATCGAGGGTTATCACAGGAGGTGCATATCTTCTTCACATAAAAATAGTGTAACTTTGACCACATGAATACCCAGCCTTTTTTTCTTTATTTACTTATTTTCTAAGTGTATTTATATGATTTCCAGGTGTCTCTCACCTGAAATGTTCCTAGAATCGAAGGCACACATCTGGCATCATTTGTATGATCATCAGCACTTATCAGGATGTATTTGCAAGAAGACGAGGGATTGTAATAGGGGATTTTTATGATCATAGGGACTTTCCAAAGAGGCTTTCATGATCATTCATTGATCATGTGAAGCACATGATTTTTTCACATTTACTTTCAAGGGTCATGTGATCATGTTTCCTCCTTGGGATTACATGATTCGCATGACCTGACTATCTAATATTTATATAGGAATACTGCTCCATTGTCTTTCGGAGTGAATAATACCCATATTTTGGGACTTTATTCAATTATATAATTTTCATTTTTCCCTTGGTAGGTGTCAAAGAATGACCCCACATTAATAGATATTTCCATAGAGACAATGAATTATATTTAAGGAGAGTTAATTCATTTTTGATTCCTTGAGGATTCTACTAATCAGTATCATAGATGAAATTTGGTCTTCCGAGTTACCTTTGGTATTCCATGAAACATCCTATAAATTTGGGAGTGAGGGAGAAGCACAATAAATTGGTGACTTGAAATCTGTATCTCTTGTGATTTTTTCCATTGTGGGACTCCTTTGTAAGACCTCACCACAATAATTGTTTCTCAATACCTCTTTGAAAGAATGTTTCACAAGACCTCTTCAAAAAAACTGATTCATAATATCCAACCACATTATCTCACTACATGACTTTCCACATCTAATTTTTTTTTCAAACAATACAAAAATAAACACATGGTAATATGATTGAACCTTGACCCTTATTCTCATCCACATGGATGTCTTATAGGCTCTGCATGATCTATTGTATGTGTTTCATGATTTATTGATCATTATATGGTTTGTATGGCCATCATAGGATCATGTTATTGAAAATATTATGATATACCATGTGCTTGTGATATTATATTCAATTCATGCATTCAAAAGATACTCTAGGGGTCATGTGATTCATGAGACTTATATCATGTCATGTGATCGTTAATTCCTTTATGGTTCATGAGATTCACATAATTTTTTCTGAGTCATGCACCTCTTATGGTAAGGTTCCATGCTCATCTGACATGTACTCCTTGTTTTCAAATAGATGATGTCTGGTTATTGTAATCCTTATGTAAAATGAGTCTCATATGTGTTGTATCATTAGATTGAAATTATCATGAGTGTGGATGTTAGATATAATTCTATTGTTGAGTCATCATAGTCAAACCTGGTAGACTTTATGGGGATAAATCTTATGGAATATCCTCTCCTAGACTTCCTACCTCCTTAAAGGTTTCGTATTACAAATGATTCTCTAATCCTTCCACCAAATTCTATGATTATTCCTCCCACTTGGGTCCTGAGGACCCATAATACCTTTAATAAAAATATCTCTCAATGGGATATTTTATCTTAATAGAAAAATGCTCATATGGGTACGTGCTAAAATTTATTCCAATAAAATTTAGAAATAATTGTTGAAAATATATTTTGTACATAAAAATGTATTGCTCAATGGTGCATAAATATATCATAACCCATAAGTTTAGATGGTTTTATAATTGGGACCTTTGATCAGGAAGGATCTTTAAGATGGATTGGGGCTAGCCCTTCTGGGTGTAGTATATCACTTATGAATTTTCCATGGACCTGAAAAAGAACAAGATGTATGAATTCGTTTGGATCTCCAAAATCTTTGAATATTATAATAAGGTATTGATGATAGACTTAGTCAGCCAATGGAGTCTAAATAAAAATAAATTCCACCTAACACATGGGGAATTAGGCATCATTCACTGGGGCTTCAAGTAGATCTACGGAACACCAATTTTAAGAGATATGTATGTTGATTTTCCCCCCAATTTTTTATGTGGGATGACGTGGAGAGGACCCCTCCCATTTATAGGGTGTTGATCGGTTTAGTTGAAAAGGACCTTGAGAATGTCCCACTTCCTGGAGAACATATCCCATTAAAATAATGGGTGGGATTTTTAATCTATAAATTTCATTTTGAACCCAAATCTACAAGGAAGAAGTCCTTTGCCACAAAATATTCCTACCATGATGAGGGTGCCGATTGTACCACAGTTGAAGAGGTGTCATATACCAACTAGGTGAGGGAGGTAATTCACATAAATGACTAGACCATTCATTTTCTTGTTTTATTCATAGGTACCTAATAAGGTACATTCTTCCAGCAAAGGAGAACAGTTGAGTCAAAGTTTCCACCTTTATGATGGAGGCCTCTATGGAAGGAGAGAGGTACATTGTGATAGCCATTATTGTGTTGGAAAAAATGTATCACCTCCTGTGCCGCATTTATAGGGGAATATCCCTAGATAAAATTTATTCTATATTTCACATACTGTGGGGTTAGATGGGGGATCTCATGGGTGTCTATGAATACCTAATCATCCATAAAATATATAGTGTTTGTTTCAAACCCTTTTATCCTTTCATTATTGAGGTGAGTCCCATTGCAATAAAAGACTAATAAATTAAGGACTACATGATCTGTCATGGTTGTTTCTCCTTAAAACCCTATGAGGTGATTCCCGCTATAAGTATTTTTAAAAATGGTGGGGGAAACCCTAATTCTTGGGCTTACATGATTTCGATTCCTGGGGGAATCCTTTCTACCCACATTTATGGGAGAATTATATGTGAATGGAATTCAACTTGTTAGTTAAGTCATCAGTTTTGGTGTATTCATAATATATTCCCTACCCCTCTTTATGTTCAGTTTGAAAATAAACCAATTGTGGCTTACCAGTTCTGGTTGATGTTTTCTAAGGAGGAGACTCAATTCCATATAGACTTCCTGTAAAATGATTCTTAGATGGGTTTATCTAAAACTTATTCTTATATTTGGATCCAATCATATCTAAATGTGTAATTATCCAAATCATTACCCAAGGCTATAGAGTTTCCACCAATAACTGAAGCCAATATGAGTCCTGAAAAGTAGATCTATTTGAGAAGAACAACAACCCTAATGATTCCTTGTATGGAATTAAAACATTTACCATCACTTTATTTAGAAGGAGAAATTTCAACTATCATGACTACGGAGAGCATGGAGCATGTGATTGAATCTTCACATACACTATTATTTCCTACTTTATTTTATCAATGGATGATATGGAGGGGAGTGGACAAAAATGGTGATCTCTGGGGAATATTTTTCCAAGAGGATATACATTTAGAAATCTTTACCGATGTTTCTTCTCCTGAAGGCATCACCTTCAAAGACTATCCCATTGAGGACAAGGATTTCCTTCAAGGCCTCAATACGATGATGAAAATCATGAAGGTTAAGATCCACTAGTCACATTTGGTGAAGCGGATTGTGGTCCGTGGCATGATGTGGGTTTCCATGGGTGAAAAGTGTCAACAAATCATCAAGACAGTGGAAAGACTAGTCTTTCTACCATATTCAAATGTCTAGGCCCCGCTGTGATCATATTAATGTCCGTTTTGTTTCTATTGATATGGAGGGAAGCTATTGGAGACTAGTCACTCCTTCCATCCTCGATATATTCCCCTGAGGGTACGTCTATCGGATCTGACTTGAGGAGTGACCATGGGATGATAACGAGGGTTCCCTGGGTTAACTCTCTCTGATGGGGGTGAAAATTTCTATTAATGAGGCATCACGATATACATTTAAATTAGTTTTATCCTCAATTACTTCAACATCGGTACATTTTTGGGGTGCTTTCTTGTAGAAGAAATAGAAAAGTAAGTGATCTAAACTATCAGAGCCCTCTCACCTCGAATCCTCAATTAAAAATTAAACTTTATTCTTTTCCTATTTCATATCGTTCTAGTAACTCATTCTGGTTTATAAAAAATGCACAAATACCCATTGATACATCCTAGAGAAAAATACATTAATTCTTAAGGATATGGGTGAGTGTTCTATTGTTCTAGTAGAACATTAACTAATGGGCCCATCCCATCAAGAAGTAAAGACGGTTTAAGTGTCATATCATTTATTCCTAGTTCCCTCTGCTAATGTTACAGTGGTTGTTCCACTTTACCCAGAATGGGAGAATTTAGTTCTAGAAGAATTTGATGCTAGTAAATAATCCATTGCTGATTTAGCTCTGATAGAGGTTTGTTTTAGAGAAGGTGATGACTTCTTCATAAACTCATCGCATGATTCACTTTGTTTCATTCATTCAAAATTTTATTTTATTCTTAAATCCCTTAAAGGTGGTGATCAAAGTATGATGATAGTGAAAATATTATTGGTTACACCATGCCACTCATTACAATAGAGTGTTACCTCTTCACTTGATGATGGGGTTGAAGAAAAAGACATTTCCAGTGTTGCAGCTATGAAAGGTGTATTTCTTACATCAGTCACATTTGTTGGTAATTTGATGGAATCATTCCATATACCTAATGATTGATAAACATTTTTGCCTCTTGTTATAGCACCTTCACCTTAGACCTTGAAGGTTGCAGTTCCTTATTAATTGGGAATTCATCTAACCGAGTCAACTAGTGAATGACTATGTTCATGTTTATTTTACGTAGATATTTAGTCCCAGAATATATTATTGTTCCCAACTTGGTCTTAGGCCAAGGATCAAATTCTGCATCACTCTATCAGTTGATGTAGCAGCAATTTTGGATGGAGATTTGGACCTTAATTTTAGAGTCCCCTTTAGAAGAGATAAAGGAACAACTGGGTCATATTAGGTTTATTTTTACCACACTTGGTTATGAGGGTTTTGACTATACCACTCTCCATTCCAAAGTTAAGGAATGTATCTCCCTAATGGGCAAAAGGAGGTCCCTTCAATTAATTTTATTAGTGTAAAATACTTTCTATATAGTGAAACAAAGTTGGGATGAGGCCTTGAATGAGTGTTTCTATCATGCGGTGGAGATGATGGTTCATAGAAATATGGTCAATGTTGGGAAGGTTGAAATAAGATGATTACAGTCTAAAATAAACTATCCCTAGGAAGATATATCTCTATTTTATAGATCACTATTAATATCATAGAAAACTATATTAGAGATATAGGGGAATATCGACCCGGTGGAGAAGTCCAAACTTGATGTTGTTCCAAGAAAGATTCATTGTACTGGATTGTAGGGGTAGAGACTAAATTTGTTGATCAATTGTGAAAATACATTTCCTATCTAGAGAAAAAGTCTATAAAGATCATGGAATATTATAATCAGATGTTGTAAATGGTATTTTAGTACCTCGAATCTTCAATCATTTTTGTATCCATCAGAGAGACTTGGGTATGTGTAGATTCCTCATTTTTCAATTTATCAATGAATAAATATTCTAAACATTACATGTCGTTGTCTAACCTTATTTCATTCTTTATGTGCATGAAATTTTGATGATCTAATATTGTACATATCATTAATTATTCCCATACTTTATATAATAACAAGTAAACCCAAATTCCTTGATTTGAATTATTAACTCACTAAAGATTTATATTCATAATTTCTCGTGAATGACCACTGACATGAGGTTCCTCTTTGATGTATCTTCTTAGGTTTTCTTGAGATAGGATGATTTAGAAGGATAATTTGGGTGGAATGCATGTCATAAAGGGGAATGCTCTAATTTTTTCCTAACCCAATGGAATTAGTGAGTAGAGGTTGATTTTTTCAAGGGAAAAGTAATGATCCCTAAAATATTTTCATATTTTCTATTTATCCCTAACATTTTCCTATGTTTTATGATGGAAAATATTAGTATCAATAGACTTTTAAATTTCAAAGTCCACCCTATTACACGTTTTTGACAGAACAGGTTTTATGTATTTTCCATTTTATAAATGATCTATATTTCATGGATCATAAATAGTGAATGTCTAATGAGTAGAGACTCAACTTTTACCCAGGGTTGCCTTTTTGGATTTTCAACATGGAGATCATTTTTCACTTTTAATTTTATTTTTAAGGTACTAAAAACTGGAACATTTTTGTTCTATATTTTAGGTTATTCCATGACATTATATCTACTACTAGTTATATACCGTTCCAGAATTCAATTTCTTCATGCAATTTAAATTCATGAGGTAAGGATGTATTTCATGCAGTTTAACATCATGTAGTAAATATTTCATATGTTACGTTTAACATCATGTGGTAAGGACATAAAATACTTTGTAGTTTAAATTTTTTCTGCTAGTACGTGTGGTGGAATAAGTGAATGGGGAAGACATGCCATGGATAACACAAAACAAAAAAGGTTCTGAGTTCCACTATGGTGTTTCTAGGGCTCAAAAGGATTAGAGTACCTTTAATTTAAGGATTATAAGCCTCTATTTGGTAGGTCATATGCCCTTACACATGGTCCCATAAGGTTTACATGCATTGTTAAGTAAAGGGGATCCCCACTCTTTTCTAAGGGCCACATAAAATTTTGTGAAAATTTTAATGGTGGATGGTAAAAATATTGAAGAACTTGAATCCACTAGAAGGGTTGGAATATGAATTGTGTAAATCACATTCCTATGAGATTGAATCAATGAATATGGAATGGGGAAGGCATATTGTGGATCAACCAAATAAACCTAATTTGAGGAGTTATACTATAGTGATACCAGGGCTCATAAGGATTAGATTTCCTTTCTTGTAAGGAGTACACTACTACAAATCTGAGCTATAGCCACATACCTATAGCCACTGTTTTATAGGTCCGTGGCTATATTTTTTATACTGCCATGGTTAATTATTTCATCCGTGGCTATATCCAGCAGCCCCGTTTTTTTCCCAAACCCGTCGGGCTCCTTCTCCTCCCCCTCACGATTCCTCCTCCTCACCGCGCCCTCCCCCTCCCCGACGCCTCCACGCCGACGCCTCCTCCGCGTTGCGCCCTCCTCACCGCACCCTCCTCGACGTGCCCTCCTCGCCGCACCCTCCTCCTCGCCACGCCCTCCTCTCCGATGCCTCCTCACCGCGCCCTCCTCCCCGACGCCTCCTCGCCGACGCCTCCTCCGCGTCGCGCCCTCCTTGCCGCGCCCTCCTTGCCGCGCCCTCCTCTCCATGTTGTTAGTGAGCATTACTCGGTTATGGAACTGAAGAATATGGATGAGGGTGGTCCCAAGAATCCCTCCGTTTTCTCATTTTCAACAAGCGGCAATGTATCGGAATAGGTTTAAGGGAGTGAGGCCACATTCATGAAGAGTTCTACAGAAGTGGGAGGTATTGTGATGGATAACCATTTTGATCTTTTTTCATATGATGAACTAGTCTAGAATTTTGAACAATACCTGGTCAGAACCGTTGGAGAGGAGCAGGTCCCTGAAAATTGGTCATGTGATGAATGTTCTTTCCACTTTTTAGGTTATTTAGAGGACGAGGTTCAGGATTAAATGTATCCATGTATGGGAAGAGTAATATAGGGAGGGTCAACTAGAAAGATAGAAGGGATTACTCATATTTTTCTCTACCAATGGGGACTAGGTCTATGAATATGTCAAAGGGCAAATAGAAGGAATGTAACCCACCTCTCCAAGGTGGTCTTTTAGTAGTGGGATATTCCTAATAATCCTTTCAAAATTCTTGTGAAATCATAAGATGATGAACCAATTAAAGATACCCTTCCCTTTACTTTGAAAAATTATAAAATTGAGGATTTTTGTTTTGATAAGAGGTTGGAGGAGGTTGAATAAATCACTTCTAACATATAAACACTCTTAGGATCACCGTTTTTTCTTTAAAAAGAGAAAGATGACCAAATTAATGAAGTTTTTTATTTAATTGAACAAGCTTTTCTTTTATATTATTGTTATTTTTTTGTGCATGATTTTGATTTCTATTTTCCCTATGTATGTTGTGTAGATTCAAGTGAACTTCATGATTTACTAGAGGTACATGAGAAGGTTATTAATACACCTGATGAGAAACTTTTGAAACTCAAAAAATCTAATTGTAATTCAAAGTTTGGGAGTGGTCGAAGAGAAATAGGATATTTTGAAGTTTCACACTAATGAAAAAGTGGATATTGATACATATGTGGTTTTTAATAATGAATTTATATAGGATATTGAATCGGATGAAAAATCACATCCAAGAATTGAATTTTTACTATTTATGCACATCACTCCTCAAGTTGAAGAAGAGGGAATATACCCCCTTTTCCCCCCTTTCCACTACTCCTAGGAAGTTATAATTTCAAAGTGTTGAAATTAAAAGTATATGAAAATGGGGTGTTAAAAAACTATTTGAGTTGATTACTATACCTAGAAAGAAGATTTTATGCTAGTTCTTAAGTAAGAAGACACATCCTCCATCTAATTCGGGTTGAATCAATGATTTTTCAACTGTGAGCAATCTAAATATAGAACCCCTTGGGGGATAAACCCAAGATTATCTTGTTAATTTTTTTAGTTTTTTTATTTGATCTTCTTTAATAAAGTTTTTTTTTATTTAGGTCTTTTTTTGTAGGAAGTTAGGTGGGTCACTTCACATGGCAGTCCATTTTGAGTAACTTCTTTCACTCTAAGAAAATTTTCAGGTTGTTTCCTTCCAACCTTAAATTTTTAAGAGTTTAAATTCTTATTATATACTTAAAATTAAGTGTGAGGTAAGGGTACACAATTTTTTTCTAATCCTAAATTTTATAATTCTAAAACATTGTTTAAATATTCCTTTTTATTGATTTTTATTAAAAAAAATTATGTTATTCACATAGAATAAGTGAATGTACATTATAATTTCTATTTTTTTAGTACTTTGGTGAGCATAATTTCACATCCTATTGAAGTATAGATTCAACGATTTTTATAGATCTAGAGAAGTTATATTTCATAGTAACTTTGAACCAATCTACCTTAGTTTTTACTCTAGTTTTGTTCTGTTTTGAACTTTAAATTTTATAAATTAATGTATATGTTTACACTTATAAGAGATGAAATTTTGGAAACCAAAGGTATTTATTCAACAAGAAAAGAAGGGAAATTTTTTACAATGATCTCAAATGAATAGAGCATCTACACCATGGGAGTAATAGTTTAAATTCTGTGATTTTTCTACTTAAACTTGAAAATTCACTTCTTTTTTTTAGTTGAAATAAATGGTTGGATGTTTCCTTTTAATAAATTTGGTATGCTGAAATCGTCTTGTTAAATCTGTTGGTTGTTTCTTCCTTTTTTACTACATTTTTTTATTGAAATTATGGTGTGTATGCTTATTTTAATGTTTTACTAAAAATCATTTTTGAACTTCAAATGTTAAAATGCATCTACATTAAAATCAATGAATATGTGTTGAAGTTGTTAATGTAGTAACTAGTGGGTATCATTCATGCATTTTGTGTGATTTTTTGAACTCTATGTTCTTCATTTCTTTTGTTTTTAATATATTAGTTATATTCTTTGTTTGTAATTAGATAAAAAAATTCTTTATTGTTACAAATTGATGCATATATCTAATTAATCATTTCTACCATAGGATGAGGTGGTTGGTGTTGGTTCAAATGCGGGCACGTTGGCATGAAACCGGCAAGCAAGGGGGAACATCCATTCTTGGTAATGGGCATCTATGTGAACTTCACTTCTAAGTTATTGGTTTTGATTAGAGTGATATTAACATATTATTTTGTTCCCATGTAGTTTTACAAACATAAAATAAAAATTTAATCATAGTTTTATGGTTCCAGTTCTAAAATCTTTTTTATGAGCTGAATTCTATGGTACTCAATTGTTGTGCTCGATATGATTGTATCACCTTATTTCTTCCATAAACCTTTTACAGTTTTATGAAGATAGGGTGCAACTGGTGATGAAATTTTTTAAGCTCTATTTTCTAATAGTTGAACTTTTCAAAACAGAACATTTTCCTCTCAAGTAAGCTTTGATTTTTGGTTCTTGCATCTACTATTTTTGCAGGATATATGTTTTTATTCAGGAACATAAACACAAATATATTTCTTATCAATTATTTATTCTCTACATAATTACTTCTGATTTATTTTGATCTTTTTTTCTTTATTTCTTGTAGATAAAATATAGGCTTAGGGTGAAAAATAAATATGCACCCAAAGTACTCTTAAGGCACCATTTTGTATGATGGTAACATTTTGGTAAGTTCATTTATTTCTTTTTACCATACTACATCATGTATGTTGAGAGGGGTCTTTGATTTGTGGTTCTTGCATCATATATTTTGGTCTTTTGTTATATTTGTTGAAAATAGTCATTTTATGTCTTGAAGTGTTTTTGATAATATCTTTGGGATGTATTGAAGTATGATAGGGGGCTGGGTGGAGGGGGGCAGGGGCAGGTTGGAGGGGTACAGGGGGGGCAGGGTGGAGGGGGGTAGGGGGCAGGGGGGCAGGGGGTAGGGTGCAGGGGTAGGGGGGAGGGTGGAGGGGGGCAGGGGGCAGGGAGGGTGCAGGGGGGGTGCAGGGGTGTTGTGCAGGCTAAGGGGATGGGTGGAGGGGGCAGGGGGTAGGGTGCAGGATGGAGGGGGGCAGGGGGAGGGGGGCAGGGGGCAAGGGCAGTTTCTCCATACCATTACTCCAATTATTTTTCTTGTTCTTTAATTTTGGGTCACTACCCATGCCTTTATCATACATGTATTTATATTTTGGATATTCATCTTAATTTACCATATTGGAGGTGATGATAACCTTCTAACTGATTGAAATTTCCTCATCATCATCATACCATAATACACGACTTAAGTGTGTAAATTTATCCATATACTATCTAGGATAATATTGTGACTCTATGGAGGCTTTATTATTAGTAATAATTGCAGCAGGTACTTTCGTGAAACCCCATACTGATCATTATTTTTAGTAGGTAAGGGATTCTGCTGCAACTTATTTTGATTATCCTTGGGTTTACTCATATTCAGTGAACCTGGTGAGGTTTCCTTCCTGGATTGTTCCTAGATAGCTATGTATAAAATATGCATGAGGGGTCCCTCATAATGTGTCATCATCAATTAATGATAGGTAGGAACCTGCAAGAATTTTTTCCTATTTTTCACCACTTGAGAACCATGAGATGCAATCTGGTTAGGTAAAGCATCCTAAAAGCAACACCTCTATATAGTCATGCCATCAAATGTTGCCTCATTTGAAGTACTCTCTTCAATACCATCTATATTTGTATAGAGGTCCACATTGACTTTCTTCCTTTTTTTCCCATTCGTGAGTATTTACATTAGGCTTTCCCACAAAGATGAAAATACCTACAGTCCCTTGGATCTGTACAAAACATCAGGGAATGGTGCCCCCAAAATACATGCCCCTCGAACTGGATGTTCTATCCAATGTTTATCTCTCTATCAGGAAGGGGTACATTGTCCTCATTCAAGGATTTTC
Source organism: Viscum album (assembly GCA_963277665.1). Taxonomy (NCBI): domain Eukaryota; kingdom Viridiplantae; phylum Streptophyta; class Magnoliopsida; order Santalales; family Viscaceae; genus Viscum; species Viscum album. The sequence continues at coordinate 2,077,204,429 of OY728141.1, read as the reverse complement.
TCGGGGGTGGGCCCTCTAGAGTAAATAAAACACACTAAGAATAATCCATGTTTTTTCATTAGTAGGACCATCCTAAGGTGATGTTGAAGTGATTAAGTCTGTAGTTTTCCTAGTATCCTTCTACACTGATATAACCCCTATCTTATCCACATTATAAGGGACAATAGTGTATTTTCTCTCCAAGTCATAGATTGGAATATTCATCTTACCATTCCAACTTTCATAGTTAGAGACATCATTCCCCTTCATATTGTAAAAAGAACACTCCTTGTCCCTATTACATTCTGGATAATGATGGAAAAAACATATAATTCATGTAGAACTGTGGTTTCCTTTCGTATTGGATCATAAAGTCTATACATTCATCTAGTTAGTTAAGACTACTTCTTCTAGAATCATTATATACATGTCCACATTCACATGGGTTATCACATAGTGTCCAAACCTTGGGTTATCGGTATGTATATCCAACCAAATTGAGTTCCCCACGACTGATAAAATTTCCCAAAAATTGTGTGAGTACAAATAGAGCTATCCAGAAAGGGGGAGGGGTGTCTGGCAGGGGGAGGGGTGTCTGGTAGGGGGGAGGGGTGTCCGGCAGGGGGGGTGGGTTGTCCAGGCAGGGGGAGGGGTGTCCAGTAGGGGGAGGGGTGTCCAGTAGGGGGGAGGGGTGTCCAGGTAGGGGGAGGGGCTGTCCAACTGGGGGGAGGGCTGTCCAACTGGGGGGGAGGGCAGGACTAGAAGGGGTGTCCAGGGTCTGGGGGGTCTTCCCTGGGGTGGGGTCTGTCCTGGGGTGTCCAGGGTCAGGGGGCAGGGGGCAGGGGGCAGGGGGCAGGGGTGTCCAACAGGGGGAGGGGTGTCCAGTAGGGGGAGGGGTTGTCCAGGCAGGGGGGAGGGGTGTCCAGCATGGGGGAGGGGTGTCCAGGGGGTGGTCCAGGGGTGTCCAGGGGTGGTGGTCCAGGGGGAGGGGTGTACAGCAGTGGTGTCTATTTCTGGTATTCTATTTTGGACTTCAACAGATTATGCAAGGACTCGGCGAATGGTCCTTCAACAGATTATGCAAGGACTCGGCGAATGGTTCTTCCACTTCTTCCTCTTCTCCCCCAAACTGTAACTCTCTCTCTCGCCCTCTCTGTACTTCTTGCTCTCAATATAGAAATTTACCATTGTACCTTCCTGTTTTTCTCCTCTCTCAATTTTAGTCCTAACAAAATGTGTGTCCTCTATTTCTATCAACCTTCAGCAAAACTTCTATACATCTTCAACTTGTATTCCTTCCAACTATTTCGCAAATAATATGTGCCAAGAAATGTATGTTCTGTGTTGTTCTCAGTGGTCTGCAAACTTAGGTTCTGTGAACTGAAATGTATGACATAACATATGTTTGTGCTTATGCTCTGTATAAAAAAATGATATTTTGTGCTTCTCAATGCACCTCCAAGTCTCCCATTCTTCTTCAAATATCTTCCACAAACTTCATTGATCAATCAACATTCAAATATAAAGTGGCAGGGGTGTCTAGGGGGTCCAATGGGGGGGGGTCTGTCCATGGGGTGTCTAGGGGGTCCAGTGGGGGGGGTCTGTCCTGGGGTGTCCAGGGTCTGGGGGGGTCCAGGCAGGGGGGGTGTCCAGGCAGGGGGGAGGGTGTCCGGGCAGGGGGGTGTGCAGATGGGGGGGCAGGGAGGGGTTGTGTAGGTGGGGGCAGGGGGGGTAGGGGTGTGCTGGGGTAGGGGGAGGGGTGTGTGCGGGTGGGGGGCAGGTGGGGGGCAGGGGGCAGGGGGCAGGGAGGGGGTGTGCAGGTGGGGGGGTAGGGGGTGCTGGGGCAGGGGGGACTGGTGCAGGGGGGTGTTTTGGGGGACTGGGTGCAGGGGGGCAGTGGGGGTGCCGGTGGGGGTGGATAGTGGGGGTGCAGTAGGGGGGAGGGGGACCTGGGGTGCAAGGGGTAGTGAGGGGGTTGGGTGTAGAGGGTGGGGGTGGATATAGGGCTTGGTGCAGGGGGGATGTGGGTGGGGCTGGGGGCCTGGGTGCAGGGGGAAGTGGGGGTGCGGGTCGGGGTGGATAGTGGGGGAGAAGTGGGGGGGAGGGGGGCCTGGGTGCAAGGGGTAGTGAGGGGGCTGGGTGTAGGGGGTGGGGGCTGGATATAGGGCTGGGTGCAGGGGGGATGGGGGGGGGGGGCTGGGGGCGTGGGTATAGGGGGCAGTGGGGGTGCAGTGGGGGGGAGGGGGACCTAGGTGCAAGGGGTAGTGAGGGGGGTGAGTGTAGGCGGGTGGGGGCTGGATATAGGGCTGGGTGCAGGGGGCTGGGGGGGATGGGGGGGGCTGGGGGCCTGGGTGAAGGGGGCAGTGGGGGTGCGGGTGGGGGTTGATTGTGGGGGTGTAGTGGGGGGGAGGGGGACCTGGGTGCAAGGGGTAGTGAGGGGGCTGGGTGTAGGGGGTAGGGGCTGGATATAGGGTTGGGTGTAGGGGGGATTGGGGGGGGGGGGGCTGGGTGCAGGTGGTAATGGGGGTGAAGGGGGTGTCAAGGGGGGGTGTCCAGGGGTGTCAGGGGGGGGTTCTAAGGGGTTCTATCCAGAGGGGAGAGTGGTGGTGTGTAAAGGGGTGGGGGATGTGCTAGGGGGTCTGTCAAAGGGGGAAGGGAGGAGCTATAAGGGGTCTATCCAGTGAGGGGGTGTGCAGGTGGGGGGGCAGGTTCTGGGGGGGTCTGTGTTTGGGGGGGCAGGTTCTGGGGGGTGTCCATGGTCTAGGGAGGTGTCCAGGTTCTGGGGGGGTAGGGTCTGGGGGGGGGGGGGGGGCAGACTGGCAGGGGTGTCCGGGGTCTGGGGGGGGGGGGGGGGTCTATCCTAGGGTGGGTTCCAGGGGAGTGTCCAAGGGGTGTCCTGAGGTTTAGGGGGTTTCCAAGGGGTGTGTACAGGTGGGGGGGGGGGGGTCCCCGGGTTTAGACTAACTTACTTACATATCATTCTTAAATTTTAGTTCTATATCATGTAGTATAATTATGAGTTCATATTTCCTCATGAACTGAATATTTAGAAGTTAAAAACAATCTGTATATTTTAGTTGGATTACTATAAAAATAAAGATTTATTGTAATCATGAATTGATCATAAGAAAAATTTATGAATTAAACTACTTTTACAGTTAATTTAGTAGGTTTCATTTGTATTTCAAGCATGCTAACTGAATTAAATTTTGTGGGGGGAAGGGAGGGGGTGTGCAGGGTGGGGGGGTAGGGGGTGTGCTAGGGCAGGGGGGGCTGCTACGGGGGGGGGGGGGGGTGGGGGTGGGGGGGGGGGTCTGCAAGGCAATTGGGAGGAGGGAAGGGGGGTCTGCAGGAGGTGTCTAGGGGGGTGTCTGGGGGGTGTCCAGGGTGTGTCCAGGAGGTGTCCAGGGGGTGTCCAGGGTTTATCCAGGGTGTGTCTAGGGGGTGTCCCGGGTGTGTCCAGGGGGTGTCCAGGGGGTTTCCAGGGGGGTGTCCAGGGGCGTGTCCAGGGGGTGTCCAGGGGGGTGTCCAGGGGGTATTTTTTTTTTGGATTTTCACACCCTATAGCCACAGTTCTAAACCATGGCTATTGGTTTATTGCCACGGTTTTTAACCATGGCTATAGACATAATGCCACGGTTTTAAACCGTGGCAATATATTCTATCTGGCTTTTAGTATATCCACGGTTTCAACCGTGGATATAGGTCTAGGCCTATATCCACGCCAAACTTAGCCACGGTTCGAGGAACCGTGGCTATTAACTATAGCCACGGTTTGAGGGCCTATAGCCACGGTTTAGAACCATGACTATAGCCCGAATTTCCAGTAGTGGTATATGGCTATATTTTATATTATATAATCCCTTTATGAATGGGAATATAGGTATTTCATGCATGGCCAAGTAAATGGGATCCCCAGCCTTTTCCAAGTGCCATGGAATATTTTTTGCGACTCAAATTTCTTGACTATGAAGTGGGGTATAGATAAAAGGGTTATCCTAGAAGGGTTCTAGAACCCTAGTGAAGTTTTTATTTTACTTGGGAGTATTGGACCCTACTCCATGTGTTTTTGAGTAGTGTGATGTGATACTTAAAAAGGTTTTGGAATGGATTGTTACTTTCATGGTTTGAGAAAGGGTACAATACATGGTGACATAACATCGAGGATGTCCGATCCACTTGAATAGTCTAGTTAGGGGACTGTAAATCAAGTTAAAGTAATATATAAGATAATTGTAGGTGGTAACTGGTGGGTATAAGTCAACCATTCAAAATAGAGGAATCCTATCATGTTCCATGTGGTTAGGACAATAACACCTGGATTTAAGGGGGATTTCTAGCACCAAAGATTCTATTTGGATTAACTAGTCCATGTCACTAGTTTTCTATATGTAAGTCCAAGAAAAATGAATACCAAGGTCCATGGGGTTCTAATATATGGTTATCAACTAGAGGAACTAGTTGTGTCCTCTCATATGTCAAATACATCAAAGTGTTTCTTGGAAAATTTAAGATTCAATAAGTGTTGGAGCACCCTAAAAGTTGTTTCACCACCTAGTTAACACGTTATCACTATGAGGAGATATAAAAAATCATTAATCTACCTATTCATGGACTCGGGGTGTCCAGAAAGCATGGATTATAGTTTTATAGAGCCTAAAAGTGGGATATATGAGTTTTATTACCTATTTATTTATACTCTACCATTTTATTAACCTTTAGAGATGAAGATTTTAGTGAACAGGGACATGATTTTTTATCATACCACCCATTCTAGGTTTTCAACCCGATAAGTTTTATATGTCTTTCACTAGTAGTTTAGGTCTTTCAATTTAGACTATAAAATCTTAAATTTTGGGTTTGTAAATCTTTGAGAAAAGTTCATGTAGTTTACTGTCATGATGCATTTTAACCTAGTATGAGGGGAATATACACAATATCCTAATTTGAATATCCAGGGTTAAGAGTACTCCAACATCATTTTTAATGGGATATAAAAATGTTGAAAATCATGGATCAATATTCTCAAGTGATGAGTAATGGTATGGGAAAATCACAATGGGGATAACCTAAAAACACCCTATGTTTTTGAGATCCACCAGGATGACATCAGGCTCACAAGGACAAGAAATCCCTTATTACAAGTCCATGATGTATCTGGTTGGTAGGTCAAATCCATTAGCAAATCCACCTCTATCATAGTCAAATAGAGAGATGTATTCTCCTTTATAGGATCCATGAATGGTTTTTGGAAACTTTAGGTTCTCAATACATAAATTTTGGTTTATGGATTGAGGTTCTTATAATATTATTTAATCACCCCATACTTTCATTGACCGCGATCAATCTCTTACAGTCATTTGATAAGGAATAATGATGGGTGATGGTATGCATTCTTTAGCACTGTGTATTGAGGATGTATTTTTCATGAATATTAATGTCATACAAGAAGAAAATTTTCCTTGCAGTTTAACATCATAGGGAAAGGATGTTTTCCTTGAATTTTAATGTCATGTGGTAAGGAAGTGGGAACTAATGTGATATTTTGAAATATATCCTTGGGTACATTTTTCACTGATCGGGGGAATTTAGATATAGAAAACAGATTTTATCCATGAACATGATTATTGATGAGTAGACATATGGAGGAAGAATTCTCACAAAAGAATTATCTCATGTTCAAGTGAGTCATACATAGATATAACTTGTAACTAGGTAATACTGGGTTGTATGACTTAGACCTATTTAAACATAGGTATATGTTACTTTTATGATTAGGATTCCCATGGATTACCTACGCACATTTTAATGGAAGTAATCCTTCCAAAATAAGATACTTTAAGGAGATCCCAATACATATATCTAACTCACATGCAGGGGATAATAGAATTATATATTTTTCCCTTAGTGAGTCCTGATATCATGGTTATATAAGGGGTCCTCTAAGTAGATTGGGAATGTATGTATGTATACGAAATTTATGTAATGTATTCAAACATGGGGTTGAACAATTCACCCCTAGCATAGATTCATGGATAGGATATCCTACTCTAAAAAAATTATATCTTGAAGAATTGACGATATTTCATGCAGATGGTTGTCATGAAACTATAACATTATCATGAAATTTAATTTCATGAAACTATGGTGTGGTTACCTATCCAAGATATGTCTTGTTCAAGCAAGGAGGGTTCTTCCGGCCCTTCACCAATCCATATTTTATTCCCCCATTCCTGGAAGTTTCGCTTTGCCCGAAGGTTCCATACATTCTTGATGGAATCCCTAATCTTCATCTCTCATCCTCGAAGTTTTCGGAAACCTCAACCCTATTGAATCGTACGCCGGTTTCCCGGTTTAGGCACAGGCGACCTTCAATCGACTCCTTAGACCGGTTTGTCTTCGGAAGATGGGATCTCGAAGAAAGGGCGGTTGTTGGATTGCTCGACAGCCGACATATTATGTTCCGGTTTGAATCAGAAGTGGACCTCATCAAGGAATGGTCGAAGGCTCCTCGTAGCTTCAACGATGTTCACTTCTTCCTCCTTCGGTGGTCCTTTGATTTTCATATGAATCGGGATTATCCTGCTTCGGTGGTATGGGTAAGCTTTCCAAACCTTCCCTTACCTTTTCATAATCCCTCGGTGATTCGGATGTTAGGAAATCTCGTAGGACGTTTTCTATGTTCTCATAGTCGAACTGAGGTTGTGTGTCATCCGGTGAATCCTCGTGTATGTATCGAAGTGGATGCTTCTCTCTTAACCTTTGACTATGTTTGGATAACTATCGGAGAAGAATATAGGTGGAAGCAGTGGGTTATATACAAGAATTGGACAGATTTATGTCCTTTTTACAAGCGTCTGGGACACTCTTTGGAGGCTTGCCACAAGAGGAGCACTGATTCATCGTTGGTAGGTAGACTCAGGGGGAAGAAGGTTGTGGTTAGGGAGAATGTGGAATATGGTGGAACATTGGAGGTGGATGCAATGTCTGGTATGGTCTTGGAGGCCCCGAGACTCAAAGATGGGGGAATTCTGAGTCTCGTGGTTGAGGTTAGCCGAAAGGAGTCTAACAAGGTGACGACAATGGAAGTTCATACTTCTGAAATTCCAATTGTTTTGTCCCTGCAAGTTAATCTGACAATTGTATAAGTTTTCAACATGATACAGCAAGATTTGGAGGGACCCTCGAACTCCCTGGCTAGAAAGGAGGCTAGCTTGGGTTGGCAAGAGGATTGTGTGGTGCAGCACTCAGATAGGGAAATTTTGGGAAAGGAACAGAGGTTGGGGATAAAGGGTTCAGCATCGGGCATGGTTAGTCCGAGCGGTACTGGGGGTTCTAGAGGATTAGACCCATCATTCAGACCCTTTATCACACTTACCAATAGGTTCGAAGGGCTTTCGGAAGACATTTTTGAAGTCGGATTGGATTCTGGTCCGGTGGTCAGTGGTGATGCTGAGGGGCCCTGTGTGGAAGGGAAAATTTCAGCCAGGTTGGGTCACAAAGATGTCCTTAATGCTGGTCAGGAGGATGCTATTGCAGTGGAAGGCCTTTCCCCGACTGATATTAACACACCATTGAGAAGGAGGTATAATTCTTCAGGATACAAGGGTAATACACCGAAGAACAAGGGGAAAATGTCTCTAGGGGTAATAAGGAAAATTTGAGTGGTCCAGGTCTCCTGTCATTTAGTGACATTGTCCAGAATGGGACTGGTAGGATGACTGAGTCTGCAGAACCTATATCTACTACACCAAGAAGGAAAACAAGGAAAGATTTATCTTATCTCCCACGTCCGATGTGTACTATATCTTCCCTTAAGCGGGTCAAAGGTGTGATTCTTGCCTTCAAAAAAGACATCTTGGTCAAACAACCGTGTCCAAAGCAGCCTTTAGTGGATCAAGCGGGGAGTTTTGGACATAGTAACTACTTCTTGAGGCGATATAAATCAGCCACTGAATGGGAACCAGCTATGGCTATGGCTACGGCAGAAGGGGACTCTTGTGTGGGATGTGAAGATGACTATGGGTATTATGATATGTAGTCTTGTGTTGTACTGGTTGGTATGTGGTTGACCGGATTTTGTCAAGTCATGTTCTGGTTGGTGTTAAGGGATGTTCGGTTCAAACTTTTCCTAAAGTGTTTGAAATAAAAAAATTAATTTTCAGTCAGTCATTCAGAGTGCATGACAAGGAATACGTAAGGGGGTCCACAATTTATTATGGAATATAACCTCTAAAAATATATGACTCTTGTGTAGAAACATGATTGGGGTAATGGAAACATATTGTTTGGACCAAAATGAAGGATTTTTGTGTCACTATACATCCTATTATGGAAGTAATCAATCCATACGTGGTTGTTGTATGAAATTTATATGTGCAAGGCTGGCCCATGATCAAGGAGGGGATACATTTTTATCTTAAAGTTGGACCCATGATTTAAAGTTCAGGTATCACTATGTATCCTATGATGGAATGAATCAAACCACACATATTTATTGAACAGTAAAGTATCCACATATTTTTGAACCAAATGAAAATGGGTGAGTTTTTCCCATTGACTATTGTGGTTGGAGCTAGGATTAGAGGTTTTAGCATCCCTATATATCATGTGATAGAAGGAATCAATCCACTTGAATTTCATCGATGAGAAACTCTCCACACATGTCTAAACCATGCATAGGGGGAATTTTTTCTATTGGTTATCATGAATAGACCTAGGATTGGATATTTGGGAATAAATACATATCTTGTGATGAAAGGAATCAATCTATACATAGTTCATGGATGGGAAACTCTCTACTCAAGTCTACCTCATACACAAGGGGGGAATTATTCCCATTTTTTATTGCATCTGGACTTATGATTGAATATAAATGAGTCACTACAAATAATATAATGGTTAAAATCAAGCTACACATAGTTCTTGTATGGGAAACTCTCAAAAAAAGTCTGGCCCATATGAAAAGGGGGTAATTGTTCCCATTGATTATTACATCTAGCCCAATAATGGAGATCTATGCATCTCTAAGTATTTTTTGATAGAAGGAATCAATCCAAAAAATGTTCTTAAATGTTAAACTCTCTCACAATGGTTGATCCATATGTAGAGGGGGAATTTTCCAATTGATTATTGCATTTGGACCTAGTATTGGAGATCTGGGCATCACTACGTATCCTTTAATTGTAGGAATCGATCCATATGTAGTTCATAAATGGGAAACTCTCCACATAGGTATAACTCATGCGAAGAGGGGTCCATTTTTCATGTTTAATTTTTTGGTTGGACCCAATATTGGAGATCCAAGCATCACTACATATCCTGTTATTGAAGGAATCCAGATGCATATAGTTCTTAGACAGAGATTTCATGGGAGACCAACACTAAGGATTGCGGTCCTATCAAGTGAGTATCATAGCAATACACATTTTTAGGTCATGTAAGAGACATGAACCAAGAATTTTAACATCATATAATAAGAACTAATGGTGTGCCTATTAAGTTCTTTCATCCCAAACTGAGATAACCCGGATGTGAGCTAATACATCTTGATTATGTGGGGAATACCTTTCAAATATTCCTAATACCATTTGAGTTGTGATCAGTGTGAGAGACAATGAATGATAATTTTTCTCTCACCACATAGAGGGGATTAAAATAAAAGATAATGGAATTTTATATCATGTGGTGGTTGGGAAAATATTTAGGATAATTTTTTCACTATGTATCTCATTGGAATGAGAATTAAGCTATATGTAGTTATGGGATAATTTTAACATCAAATAAGAGGATTTTCAAACTTGCATTTTAACATCATTCAATAAATATAGAGGTTACCTAACATGAAAAAGAATGAATATATCCCTATAGATTCTTTTTTGAATTTAGTAAATCATTTCATGAGAGGCATCTAATGTTTGAAACATGAGGTTTTCTAATAAGTTTGTTTAATAAATCCATTTATTTGTAAAAAGGGTTAGACTAAATTTTAACACCATGTTCTGAAAACATTTTCATATAGTCTTATTTCATGTGATTAGGATGATAAGGGGTCTTGTAGTTTTGGTTCATATTACTAGAACCAATAATGCTATGTAGTTTAAATTATTGTTACTAGGACTCCTACCATGCAATTTAATAACATACGGTAATGACATTTCATGTATTTTAATGTGAGGTGATTAGGATGTAGGATGTTTTATAGTATCTATGTAATGTATTTCTTGAGAAACCTTTCATTGGTTTAGGGAGTGTTGTTTTCCCCATCAATTGTGTCCAATGAGAATGCTTCATTGGAATATATCTTATGTATTATGTGAGGTACCTCCCATTTGGGTTTCATATTTGGAGATTTATTTCTTGGTATCATTGGGGTTCTAAGATCTAATACCAATTCTCCTTGAATGAATTAATATAAAAGATAATTTTTATTGAAGGCTTGTGCGATTCTATTTTGATGGACTTTGAGGTTGTGCATTGTATAAACCCCTTTCTCATCAATCTATACCAACTCATCCATCAACTTTTGGGAATAATAATTGTATGAGAGTTTTTCACATATATCTATTCATAGAAAGGGAAATATAAATTCTATGGGAAACACTACTTCAATTCTATACATCGGTGAATATGGGGTTTCATGTGTAGCAGTGTGCATGGTGGTATGGTAAACCCAAAAAGCATGAAAGATATTGTATGTTCATGACCTTTTGTCCTTGTTTTTCATATTATGAAGTATATTTGAAAAATTATTTTTTATGACTTATATTTTTCCATTTCATGTTTTTTGATAGCAGTATGAGGGGTTGGATTTTATTTTGTCCTCTTGATAAAATTTCTTCAATTCAGTTGAATAGAAGTTGGTGTCTTTTTCCATCAATATTGTGTGAGGGACACCAAATATGGTGATGATATTGGATTTTATGAAGTTAATGATATTATTCCTCTCAAATACCTTGAGGGATATTGCCTAATCCGATTTGGAAAATAATTCTATATCATAAAATATGTAGTTAAAAAATTTAGTTGTGGTTCGAAGATACGGACACACAACATCCATTCCCCATATGGAAAATGGCCAAGAATATTTAGATGTATATAGGAAGTATGGGGGATGATAAATGAATTTTTCATGAATCTAGAAAGAATGAAATTTATTGGTGAATTCCAAATAGTTTTGTATCATTTTTAGTAGTAGTATCCCTGCATCCTAATTTGTTGGGATGGACTATTCTTGGATAGATGAGAATTGCATGATCCTGCATGAACTTCTTCCATGATGATGTGAACCTCTCTTTCTGCTATGTATCTGAGTAGGATTCCATCGAAGATTCATTTATAGAAGTCTTTTTACTTATGTTTCCTATCCTGAAGGGTAACGTTCACTAAATAGTGCCGATTTTGTTCCCTTTTGGCTCAATTTTACTAGAGGGTCCAATTTTGGAGGTAATCAACTATGGGTTCCATCCATTTATGGGTAGATATTGGTTCATCATTCTTTTAGGTCATGTTGATCTGATTGATTTCCTCTATATCATATAATATTACTAATGAGATCATCCTTTAGTGCATAATGTGTAATCCACATTTTCCTGATCAAGGCCATCTAGAACTATAGATGCATTAGCCAGTGCATCAACACAATCATTTTGTGATCTAGGGACATGATGAAATGTTGCTTCAAAAGGTAACTATAGAATTAATCCTATGATGTATCCAATAGGGGCGATTATTCTTTCTTGATATAATATTCGTCATAGATTTGTTTGATCACTAGCTCTAATTCTCCTTTGATCTCTAGGTAGGATATTTGTAGCTATAGTGCTAGTTTTAGGCCATCAATAAGGGCTTGGTATACATCCTTATTATTAATACATCATTCATATAGTTAGGAGCAGGTAAAAATCACTTTCTTAGTGGAAACAAATATAATCCCTGGAACAACCTGATTGGGATTCAGGTTTTCTAGCCTCTTTCCAATAGTAATTTATGTGGTACTATAAAAATAAATCTCCCATTTTTGGGGATTATCATTGGAATAAAAAATATATTCTTTTGGAAGTTCAGTGTCTATTGGTCTACTTTCCAGAGTAGAATGTTCCATAAAGAAATCAAAAAAGGCATTCCATTTCACTGCATTCTATGACATGAACTAGATGTCATATTTTTTTAGAATAACCATATATCAGGCCAAACACACAGTCATCATAGGGAATTATAGGATATACTTGAGCAGATCAATAAGAGAGACCAAGTGGAATTCATGTTGCTTCAATTAATACATCATATTTCTAAATACAATGATGAGAATGAGGTATTTCTTCTCGACATTGGACTCCTAGGTCTCAATACCTAACATCATTCAAATAAGGTATTATAGACCATTTCAATTCCCCGCATCATTTTTTATGAGGAGAGAACCAAGTGATCGGTTCATGATATCCACATATAAGATGAGTGTATTTCCTTCCACCAATGGCATTAAGACTGGGGTGAAGTAAGTATTACTTGATATTCTCAGAGGCTTCTTAGTATTCCTCATCCCCTTGGTAGGTGACTCCATTATTCATTAACTTGGTGTAGTGGAATGATTTTACTGCCAGGTTAGATGTGAAACACCGAATATAAGTGAGGTTCCATTAGATCCCCCCTCAATTATTTCAGATTCTTATGGGGTGAAATTTCTAGGATTACACTAGTATTTTCTATATCAACATCAATTGCACAATTACACATAGTAAAGGTATGGAATTTTCATGATGTTTCTCTAAAAGAACACATTAGAGAATTCATCTTCAAACCAATTTGTTGCAACTTGTTGAAGATTGATTAGAGATCTGTGAGGTGATCACATTACTATTGGGATTTTATCATCAGGTCATCAAAATATCATTATACTATTCATTTGAAGAAGGGATTAAATATATGATGAATAAAATGTTGGTAAGTAGTGCCAGTATTCTTTAACTGAAAGTGCATGACCTACTAGAAAAAGATCCCTAGAGGTACTCTGAAGGTGGGGGATTCCTTGTCTTTAGGGGTCATCTTTATTTGATTATACCTTGAATACCAATACATAAAGGAAATATCTTATAAGCTATCATTTTTGAATGATCAAAATTTTGTAATTGGTAATGGTAAATCATTATTCTGAAAGTGTCGATTATGGTCCTAGAAATTGATGCATACCCCAGTCTTCCTGTTACTTTTCTTGATATGGACAATGTTGAAGATCCATATTGGGTATTTCACTTCCTAAAATTGTTTTAATTGATTAATTTATCGAATTTTTATTTTTATTTAATAGTATAGGAGGGGTGAATCCTCCTGGATGCATGCATGAATCCTTGATGGACATCGGGTAATCCTATATAGTGTATAGGCACATTGAGTTTCAGCCTAGGAATTTATGTATAATTCCAAGATAACATCTATCGATGCTACTTTATAAATGTGATACACATATCCTTCTCCTCTAGAGACATGGTGTAACTATAAATTTAGGTTATGGGACTTCTTATATTCCCATATTCACATTCTCGGGCTCATCGATGATTTTATAGATTATTCCCTCAAATGAGGGAAGGGAATTTCTAAGCTCATCCTCTTCTTCTTCCAACTCTATGTATATGGAGTCATTTTTAGAAATGGTGGGTAATTCGGGGGAATCTCTATCACTCTCAGGGTAATCAAGGCATTGGGAAGAGATATTTTCACACTAAATTTCATGAGTTGTCCCAGTGAGATTCCAGAGATGATTATTTTCTTTCATGCTGTCATTGGGTACAGGACGAGATTAGAAATCTTAGACTAAGTATACTTCCTCATTCAAGTTTATGGGTAACACATATTTATCATTGATCATGCTCTAGGGATTTGTAGGGGTGGTCTCCAAGACATTGGGGCATGCAACCTACATATCGAAATTTACCATTGGTAGTTTTTCTTCCCTTTTTTAGAAACATGTATTATTATATATATATATTCTTATGACCTAAAGGGGGATCTATCCTCATTTAGTATTCCGACCATCCCATCGATTGGGTATTTCAAACATTGATGAAAGTTTTAAGGTACTATTGTGTGGCTATGAAGATAAGGTCTTATAAGAAGGAAATTATATGATGTGTCTTGTTAAATTACCTTGAACTCAACTTTTTATGTGAGATCCCAAAATTGAGGATTCATTGTTTATCATAGAGATTTTATAGTTCCAAAAAAAATATATCCCTAAAAAAATGGTCACACAGTTGTGCTACACAGTCAGAAAAAACCATGGGTCAACCATGATATAAGGCCCCAGCCTTAAACATTACTTAATCATTAGTTATTTCAAGAATAAACATTGAGGATCTTTTCAGGTTTAGAGTTTTAGAGAATTAGATCATAAAACATGCATTACATTCCACATTTAAACAAAGTGGTTACATAAAAGATAGTACTCATTTTTCCCATCAATGGAAACATAATTAAAATTAAACATGGATTCTTTATTGACACTTCCTTGACACTATCATCACATCATGTACCTTTCCTTTAACCTGTGAAAAACATTTCAAAAAAACTTGGGATGAGCAAAAAAAGCTCAGTAAGGTATATAAAAATATGGAAAGGAAACATGATTACATGTATACATAAGAATCAATGAAATCATAATTTACTCATAAAATATAAGCAATTTAACATACCTCATCAAATCATGAATAAATCATAGAAATAAGAAGACATAAAGGTTACTTGATGCATTCATAACATTCTTACGTAGGGAGTAACCCTCTTGGTTACGTTTGGAATACACATCACAGTATATTCCCTAAATCTATTTGGAGAAACCTTAACATTTAACTCCTTCACGTTACCCAATGCATTGGAGAGTTATATCGGGCTCACCTTCCCTTAGTTTATCATGGAACCACCTGTCTTCATAACAATTCCCAAGAACTATAACATAATCGTATCACGTAAAACATGCATAAAGGAAACATAACATTTCACATTTCAATCACAAGATATCAATAAAACACATTGATATAATAAAAACATTATGAAAACCATTTCAATACCAAAATAAATGAAAAGTAAAACATGGTACTTATTTTTCATTTAAAAAAAAGGTATGGCTTGTAGAGCAAGCCGAAACTCAAATAATGGTCACGGCGGCGGAGAAGTCGTTGTCGCCGCATACGTACGAAAAAAAAACAGTCCTTTTGTTGTTTAGTAAATTTATTAGTATAAAAAATATTCCTTTTTAAATAGATGTAAAAGTCAAAGGGGTTTATACACAGTATAAAAGAAAGTAGTGTATAAAACAAAATATGCCTCAATGAATGGAGATTGAGACGAAGTCTCATACCTCGTGTCCGACTTGACTCGATCGTTCTTTAAAGTTCTGAATAATAAACTTGAGTTAATTTATACTTGATTAAGAACCTTTTTAAAGTTAATTATTCCTTTTATATCACTTATTACCATGTTATGAACACTATGTAATTATTTAAGTTAATAATGGTCGTTTTGTCCATCATTGGTACTTGAGTCAAAAGTAAACTCTTTATAATTACAAGTTGGTCATGTGGTAAAATATCCATTATATCCAGAATTATATTCATGATGTATATATCATATATATCATATATATCCAGTATATTCATGCATTTATAATATTACATAACATTTAGAGGTAAGAAATGAAATGCACCGTTCATGGAGACGGTAAGTTGTACGTACGCATGAACGCTACTTTCATTTCTTTTTCATATTTAATGGAATGAAATCATAAGGACATAAAGATATACTATAATTCCAGTATAATATCATAAATAATATCATTAACTCTATACTTTATACATCCCACATAAGGAATTAACGAATCAAATCACTTTGAGGGGGCGGTAGTCCGCACTTCCTAAAATGAAGATATCGCGTTTACCCATAATGGAAACCATAAAGGTCTGACATAAATGAAAAATACAAAAGCTTAAGGAAAACATAAACATATTACATATCATATATAAATATAGTGACATCTTAATGGCCACTTTTTAAGGTGTTAGAAGAATATTGAACAATCATCATTTCATGAGGCAGAAATTCGCCATCCACAGAAACAGTATGCTCTTTAACCATTAGATGTAGGTGTGTGTAAGTGTACCTCTAATACTTATTATAAAAACATAATATTATATGGAAGATACTGGTGTTTTTACAAAATAAATGAAAAAAAGAGTTTAGGGGGTTGGAGAAGCAAAATAAAACAAAAGAGCATTAGAGAAGACTTTACCTTTGAATCGGGTAACTCCTCTTGGTTTGAACCAAAAGGGTTTCTTGAAGAGATTTATGCCTAAGGTAAGGCTTCTAGGATAAAGATGGGGATGTGGAGAGACAAAAGGAGTAGAGATTTGCTGAGAAAAATGCTTGAATGGTGTGGGTAAGGAGGTAGAGGTGGGGCCTTTTATAAGAGGAGAGGAGGGGCACTCTTGGAAAGGTATAAAATGTTACATTATTTTCAAATGAGTTTAGGATATTAAAGGTCAAAAATTGATGTATTTATAGGATAAGGTGATAAGGGTTCTAAATCCACCCATACAATAGGTTTTTTACATGTTTAGGTATTAGATTTTACATTATCTTTTCATTTTTTTAAATCGTTAAATAATGAGGTAATCGCTTCATCATCATGGTCTCATATATAATTTAATTTATTTAATGTCTAAAAATTATTAAAAAAATACTATGATGTAGGAAATATTTTTAGCTTTCCAATTACTATTTATAGTCCAAGATATCATTTATTTAGACAAAATTAAAAATGTTTTACTCAGGTGATACATTCTTTGTTATATTTACTTTCTTTAAAAAATAAAAAGATAAAAAGTCATTATCACACAAAAGTGATTCCATGGGGTCCCCATGTTTGGAACAAGGAATACCATGGTCTTCCATGACACAACCAGTAGTATTAGGACACATGTTGGTGTCATTTTTTATTATTATGATATTATTTAATTATCCTTAACTACCCGATTACTAATTAATCAAGATAATTAACGATATTTACCGTCGTTACTATTCATAAAGTCCAAAAACAAAAGATTCTTAATTACATAATTTGGACCTTATGATTCCAAATATGGAATCCATTTTACCAAATTCCAAACACATAAATTTCAATAATTAATTTTAAAATAATTCCTGTTGTCAAAACAAATAGAGGGTTTTTTTGAAACAATATCTATGAAAGGTTTGGCATTAGTTTATGCCCAATTCCAATGTGAAATTAATTATAATGACCACTATTGGATTAAATGGTAAAAATATATTCTATTTACACTTTAAAACCAATTAAAAAGATAATCTAACCATACAATTAAATTATATGAAAAAGCAGTTTTGATGTCAAATGCAGTATTTTTCACTATTCATAAAAAAATGAACATTGTCAGAAAAATACCAAAACAATTATCCAATGTAAATATCAATGTCCCAATCATAAAGAATAAGTTTATTTTGAAAAATAGAGATTATAAAATTGTTAAAATATTTATTTAAAAATGGTTCGTCATCACAAGGCGGTAAAACAATCTTTAAAAATATTAGAGAATTATATGCTTAAGATTGGATTTATTCCCATTTTAATCCTCTAAAATACTATCTAATTAATAAATAGAAATAGATAAGAATATATATTATTCATTACTTACTTGGGATGTTACATCATTCCCCCTTTAGAAAATTGCGTCCCCGCAATTTATTTACTTATCGAATAAGTGGGGGTATTTATCCCTCATTGCATTTTCAGATTCCCATGTTGCCTCTTCACACATGTGGTTTTTTCACAAAACCTTTACTTGATTAATCACCTTATTCCGCAACACTTTCTCCCTATGGTCAAGAATCTAGACCGGTTGTTCCTCATAAGATAGATTCTCTTCTAGCTGAACTACCTCTGGACTCAAAACATGAGATGGATCTAGCATGTACTTTCTTAACATTGAAACATGAAAAACATTGTGTACCTGAGATAAACTCGGAGGTAAATCCACTCGGTATGAAACTGATCCAACTCCCTCCAGAATTTCATATGGTCCAATAAACCTTGGACTCAACTTTCCTTTCTTACCAAATCGCATCACACTTTTCCATGGTGATACTTTGAGAAAAACATGATCACCTACCTCAAAAGAGAGATCCTTCCTCCTGTTGTCCGCATAACTGTTCTGCCTACTCTGAGCTGTTCTCATGTGTTTCTGTATTAGCTGAACTTTTTCTGCCAACTCTTCTACCAATTCTAGTCCCATCAACTTCCTTTCACCCACTTCGTCCTAGAAATATGGAGTTCGACACCGCTTCCCATATAATGCCTCAAATGGTTCCACATGTATACTGGAATGAAAAATGTTATTATAACAAAACTCAACCAAAGAAAGATGTTGGTCCCAACTTCCCTGATAATCCATCGAATAAGCACGTAGCATATCCTCCAAAGTCTGAATTGTTCGTTCTAACTTCCCATCTGATTGAGGATGAAAAGCTATACTAAAATTTAATCCAGTACCCAACGACTTCTGAAGGCCTTTCCAAAAGTTAGAAGTGAACCTGGGATCACGATCAGATAC
Source organism: Viscum album (assembly GCA_963277665.1). Classification (NCBI taxonomy): domain Eukaryota; kingdom Viridiplantae; phylum Streptophyta; class Magnoliopsida; order Santalales; family Viscaceae; genus Viscum; species Viscum album. The sequence continues at coordinate 2,077,185,836 of OY728141.1, read as the reverse complement.
AATGGAGAGAGTAAATCCATGTAACCTGACTATCTCTTTAAGATACAAACGGGAAAGTTGATCTAGGGAAAACGTATCTTGTATAGAAAGGAAATGAGTAGATTTATTCAAGCGATCAACAATAACCTAGATTGCATTATTATCTCGAGGTTTCTTCGGCAATCCCACAACGAAGTCCATGGATATATTATGCCATTTCCACTTTGGTACTGGTAGAGGCTAAAGCATCCCTTTCGGTAACTACTGCTCTGCTTTAACCTATTGACATGTCAAACACTTCACAATAAAATCAGCAATATCCCTTTTCATTTTGTCCCACCAGTAATACTTTCGAAGATATCGATACATCTTAGTACTTCCTGGATGAACTGAAAACGGAGAACTATGAGCTTCACAGAACAACTTTCTCTTCAACTATGAATCACAAGGCACACACAATCTCTTCCCAAATCTCAAAACACAATCATTAAAAAATTTGAATTTAGGAAACTTACCCTTCTGAACCAGCTCTACCTTTTTCTGCAACTCGCTTTCTTGCTTCTATGCTTGCTTAATTCTGTTTGATAGATAAGATTTCACTGATACCTGAAACAAAACAGAAGGTCATCCTGCACAAACAACTTCTATGCCAAAGTTCATCAAATCCTTAACCAAAGGATCATGTTCCAAATGCATAATTGTTAATGAAGCATTAATTTTTCGACTCAAAGCATCAGCCACTTTATTTTCTTTTCCCAGATGGTAATGAATTATACTATCATAATCCTTGATTAATTCTAGCCATCTCCTCTGTCTCATGTTCAATTCTTTCTGAGTTAATATATACTTTAAACTTTTGTGATCAGTATATATATCACACTTTACTCCATACAAATGATGCCTCTAAATTTTTAAAACGAAAACAACAGCGGCTAATTCCAAATCATGAGTAGGGTAATTTACCTTATGAGTTTTCAACTGTCGTGAAGCATAAGAAATTACCTGATCATTCTGCATTAGGATGCAACCAATTCCTTTAAATGAAGAATCACTATAGATAACAAACTCCCCATCCCTGGAAGGTAGTGCCAAAACTGGAGCATTCACCAATATTTTTTTCAGTTCCTGAAAACAATCATCACATTCTTTTGTCCAGATAAACTTAACACCCTTCCAAGTTAGGTTTTTCATTGGACTAGATAACCGGGAGAAATTTATAACAAACCTTCGGTAATAGCCTACCTAACCAAGAAAACTACGAATCTTGGTTACATTTGTGGGTCTTGTACATTATTCAACAACTTTTGTTTTAGAAGGATCAATAGTTATGCCATTTTTGAAACAATGTGACCAAGTAAAGAAATTTTTTATAGCCAAAACTCACACTTGCTGAATTTTCCATATAGTTTATTTTCTTTTAATGTTTTCAAGATAACCCTTAAATGAATTTCATGCTCCTATTTACTTTTAGAAAATACCAAAATATCATCAATGAAAACAACCACAAACTTATCCAAGAACTCATGGAAAATTCTATTCATAAGTTCTATGAATACAACAGGTGCATTGGTTAACCCAAAAGGAATAACTACAAATTCATAATGGCCATATCTAGTACGAAACTCAGTCTTCGAAACGTCTGCTTCTTCTACTTTCAAATGATGGTACCCCGACCTCAAGTCAATCTTCGAAAAATACTGAGCTCCTTCGAGCTGATCAAACAAATCATCGATATGAGGCAAAGGATACTTGTTCTTAATAGTAATGTTATTCAAGGATCTATAATCAATACAAAGTCTCATTCAACCATATTTCTTTTTAACAAACAAGACAGGAGAACCCCATGGTGATGTGCTAGGTTCAATGAAACCTTTATCTAATAACTCTTGCAATTGTTTCTTTAACTCTAAAAGTTCAACTTGAGCCATTCGATAAGGGGGTTTTGAAATTGGCTTAGAATCAGGAACTTAGTCGACAGTAAATTCAACTTCTCGATCATGAATAATACCAGGAAGCTCATTAGAAAAAACATCAAGATACTCATTTACCACTGGCACATCATTAATCTGAATAGTTCCTTTGTTTTCAACAATATGTGCAAGGTAAAATTCATTTCCATCTTTTACAAGTTTCTCAGCCTCTTGATATGATATCAACAGTAAGGGTTCATTCTTGTACACAAACTGAAAGTATTTCTGAAAAGAAACTTATTTAGCTCTACAATCAATCTTAGCATGGTAAACAGAGAGCCAATCCATACCCAAGATAACATCAAACTCTACTAGAGGTAAAACAATAAGGTTTGCATGTAGGTTCTTTCCACGGATAAGGATAGGAATATTCTTATAAATTCTTTTGCCTCAATATTTTCCCCAGGTATTTTTACCACAAGTTCAGGAGTCATTTATTGAGATGGTATTCCCATTTTACTAGAAAAGTTTTCAGAGATGAAAGAATGTGTAGACCCTGAATCAAACAACACACTGGAATAATCTAAAAAAATAAAGTACCTGATACCACTTCATTTGATGGCCCAACATCTTCTGAAGTAGTTGCAAAGGATTTCACCACTCCTTTTTTTCTTATAGTCAGACTGCTTCCCATCACTCGATCTCTTTTTCGGACACTCGTTTGCATAGTGACCCATATCATTTCACTTAAAACATTTCACTAACTGTAAATCAAATTTGGTCTTACCATCACCTTGAACTTTTTCAGTGCAATCACAAGCCTTATGTCCCATCTTACCAAATCGGTAGCACTTTCCAGAATTCAGAAGACATTCCCTAGCATGCCTTTTACCACATTTATCACAAACTGGAAACCTAGTTTTCTTACCATCAGACCTTTTTGAAGAATTATTCCCTTTCTCCTGCCACCTCGGTCTCTTCTTCTGTTGGTTGTTATAGGACACTTGATCATCGGAAAACTCCATTTCCACCTTCTCAGCAGATCGAACAAGCTTTTCATAACTTTTAAACTCACTAGAATCTAATGACCTTCGATATTTTTGATTTAATCCTGAGTAAAAACGATTGATTTTACTATCAAGGTCTCGGATAAAATTTGGAGCATACCTTTCCAATCGAGTGAACCTTTCTTAATAAGAAGCCACTGAGTCGTCCTCTTGCCTCAATTCCAAGAACTGTTTTTCCATCCTAATTCGAACAAACTTAGGAAAAGATTTCTCAAGAAACATAACTTTGAATTCATCCCAGTCGATAGCATCAATCTCATCAGCATCCCTGATATTTTTAACCATCGACCACCACTGATCTGCTTCACCCTCCAAATGGTAAATAGCAAGACTAACCTTTTGATTGTCTAAACACCCCATGACATCAAAAATCTTCTCTAGTGTTTTAATCCACCCTTCATCTTGCACAGGGTCAGATGATCCTCTGAATGATGGTGGATGTTGCCTCATGAAATGTTCCACCACTGACATGTTCCCTTGTGGTTGATCTGGCTGATCACGTGCATGGATACCACCACCATTTATCACTTGAGTCAACTGCGCCATTACTGCAACAAACTATTCAGTTCCAATTCCGACCATCTCACGATGCTGATTCGGAAGGTCATTTCTTTTTGTATGCCTTCCTAGCACTACTTCCCTGTTTCCTCTGCTGAAAACCATTCTGAACAAACATGTCTTAGATGAAGCAACACGGTAATCTTCAAATGCTATATCATTTAAATTTGACCATAAAAAAATATTTTTGAATAATCATTTAATAAAATTATAACTCCTAAAGTTATCTAAACCAACCTTTGATACCAAATATAAGGCCCCAGCCTTAAACATTACTTAATCTTGAGTTATTTCAATAATACACGTTGAGGATCTTTTCAGGTTTAGAGTTTTAGAGAATTAGATCATAAAACATGCATTACATTCAACATTTAAACAAAGTGGTTACATAAAAGATAGTACTCATTTTTTCCATCAACGGAAACATATTTATAATAAAACATGGATTATTTATTGAAACTTCCTTGACACTATCATCACATCATGTACCTTTCCCTTGACCTGTGAAAAACATTTCAAAAAAACTTGTGATGAGCATAAAAAGCTCAGTAAGGGATATAAAAATATGGAAAGGAAACATGAGTACATGTATACATAAGAATCAATGAAATCAGACTTTACTCATAAAACATAAGCACTTTAACATACCTCATCAAATCATGAATAAATCATATAAATGATAAGAAATAAAAGTAACTTAAGGCATTCATAACATTCTTACGTAGGGAGTAACCCTCTTGGTTACGTTTGGAATACCCATCACAGTATATTCCCTAAATCTCTTCGGAGAAACCTTAACATTTAACTCCTTCACGTTACCCAATGCATTGGAGAGCTATATCAGGCTCACCCGCCCTTAGTTTATCATGGAACCACCCGTCTTCATAACAATTCCCAAGAACCATAACATAATCGTATCACATAAAACATGCATAAAGGAAACATAACATTTCCACATTTCAATCACAAGATATCAATACAACACATTGATATAATAAAAAAATTAATAAAACCATTTTCAATACCAAAATAAAAGAAAAGTAAAACATGGTACTTATTTTTCATTTAAAAAAAAGTTATGTCTTGTAGAGGAATCTAAAACTCAAATAATGGTCACGGCGGCGGAGAAGTCGTTGTCGCCGCATACGTACAAAAAAAAACATTCCATTTTTTATTTAGTAAATCACTTCGTATAAAAAAGATTCCTTTTGAAATAGATTTAAAATTAAAAGGGGTTTATACACCGTATAAAATAAAGTAGTGTATAAAACAAAATATGCCTCAATGAAAGGAGATTGAGACGAAGTCCCATACCTCAGGTCCGACTTGACTCGATCGTTCTTTAACGTCCTGAATAATAAACTTGAGTTAATTTCTACTTTCTTAAGAACCTTTTTCAAGCTCATTATTCTTTTTATATCACTTATTACCATGTTATGAACACTATGTAATTATTTAAGTTAATAATGGTCGTTTTGTCGACCATTGGTACTTGATTCAAAAGTAAACTCTTTATAATTACAAGTTGTTCATGTGGTAAAATATCCATTATATACAGAATTATATTCATGATTTAGATATCATATATATCATATATATCCATTATATGCATTAATTTATAATATTACATAACATTTATAGTTAAGAAATGAAATGCACCGTTCATGGAGACGGTAAGCCGTACGTACGCATGAACGCTACTTTCATTTCTATTTCGTATTTAATGGAATGAAATCATAAAGACATAAAGATATAATATAATTCCAGTATAATATCATATATAATATCATTAACCCTATCCTTTATATGTCCCAGAAAAGGCATTAACGAATCAAATCACATTGAGGGGGCGATAGTCCGCACTTCCTAAAATGAAGATATCGCGTTTACCTATAATGGAAACCATAAAGGTATGACATAAATGAAAAATACAGAAGCTTAAGAAAAAAATAAACATATTATATATCATATATAAATATAGTGATATCTTAATGGCCACAATTTAAGGTGTTAGAATAATATTGAACAATCATCGTTTCGTGAGGCAGAAATTCTCCATCCACGGAAACAATATGCTCATTAACCATTAGATGTAGGTGTGTGTAAGTGTAGCCATAATAATTATTATAAAAAAATCCTAGTATATGGAAGATACTTCTTTTGTTACAAAATAAATGAAAAAAAAGAGTTTAGGGGGTTGGAGAAGCAAAATAAAACAAAAGAGCATTAGAGAAGACTTTACCTTTGAATCGGGTAACTCCTCTTGGTTTGAAACAAAAGGGCTTGTTAAAGAGCATTATGCCTAAGTTAAGGCTTCTAGGATTAATATAGGGATGTGGAGAGACAAAATGAGTAGATATTGGCTGAGACAAAGGCTTGAGAGGTGTGGGTAAGGAGGTAGAGCTAGGGGCCTTTTATAAGAGGAGAGGAGGGGCACTCTTGGAAAGGTATAAAATGTTACTTTATTTTCAAATGAGTTTCGGAGTTTGAAGGTCCCAAATTGATGTATTTCTAGGGTAAGGTTATAAGGGTTCGAAATCCACCCATACAATAGGTTTTTTACATGTTTAGGTATTAGATTTTACATTATCTTTTCATTTTATTTTAATCGTTAAATAATGAGGTAATCGCTGCATCATCATGGTCTCATATATAATTTTATTTATTTAATGTCTAAAAATTATAAAAAAAACACTATGATGTAGGAAATATTTTTATATTTCCAATGAATATTTATAGTCTAGGATATCATTTATGTAGACAAAATTAAAAAAAATTACTCAGTTGATACATTCTTTGTTATATTTACTTTCTTTAAAAAATAAAAAGATAAAAAGTCATTATCACACAAATGTGATTCCATGTGGTCCCCAAGTTTGGAACAAGGCATACCATGGTCGGACATGACACAACTAGTAGTATTAGGACACATTTTGGGGTCATTTTTTATTATTATGATATTATTTTATTATCCTTAACTACCTGATTACTAATTAATCAAGATAATTAACGATAATTACCGTCGTTACTATTCACAAAGTCCAAAAACAAGAGTCTTAATTACACAATTTGGAACTTATGATTCAAAATATGGAATCAATTTTACCAAATTCCAAACACATAAATTGCAATAATTAATTTAAAAATAATTCCCGTTGTCAAAACAATTAGCGGGTTTTTTTGAAACAATATCTATGAAAAGTTTTGCATTAGTTTATGCCCAATTCCAATGTGAAATTAATTATAATGACCAATATTGTATTAAATGGTAAAAATATATTCTATTTAAACTTTAAAACCAATTAAAAATATAATCTAACCATATAATTAAATTATATTAAAAGGTAGTTTTGATGTAAAATGTAGTATTTTTCACTATTCATAAAAAATTGAACATTGTCAGAAAAATGACAAAAAATTATCCAATGAAATTTCAATGTCCCAATCATAAATAACAAGTTTATTTTGACAAATAGAGATTATAAAATTTTCAAAATATTGATTTAAAAATGGTTCTCCATCAAAAGGCGGTAAAACAATCTTTTAAAAATATTTGAGAATTTTAAGCTTAAGATTGGATTTATTCCCATTTTAAGCCTCTAAAACACTATCTAATTCATAAATAGACATAGATAATAATATCTATTATTCATTAATTACTTGGTATGTTACACATGATCCCTTATTTTCTCCCCCAAAAACAAAGTTTTCATGGATCAATGATCCCAAAAATCATATAAAATCCTATGAGACCTCTCGGGACATAAACCTCATCTAAAATATATAATTTTAATCATTTAAAATATTTTATTTAAATTACAAAGATGATTTTAAGATTTAACCCATCCACCAAATGGAAAAACTAAAATTCTTATGCAAAATTTACATGATTTGAAAACATAGGACATTAAAATTCCATCTTTAGAAATAATATTTCTGAGTTAATAAATTTTTTGCAGTGAAATTTCACAGTTATTAAATTTTTTATATATATTATTTTCTTTTAAGGTTTTCAAAAAAGTTATATGGTGTATTTCATGATCATCATGACATTAAGAATATGATAATATATCATCAATAAACATAATAGAAGACTTATCTAAATATCCATTTTTTCCCTCAGAAGACGATGGGTGTATGGTATATCTATTGTGATTATCCCCAGGGTTTAAAAGACATGATTCCTAACACATATAATGATTAATTTTTTATTTAATTTAATGCTCTCATTCTGGGTTCACTATCTTTGTTTCTAGTTTGAGGATTGATTGTGGGTTTTTAGGTATGGTTTCACTATAATTCACATCAGTTTTAGAATTTCTAACATTCATAGAAACTCCCAACAGTTCCCACATCCATAACTAGAAATATGACTACTTTCCAAAGGCAGGCATTCATTTAGGTTTTTAGGCCCAATGACACTTTGGAACTCACATTAGCTGAGAGGATGGGTGTTCAGGCTCATATCACCCTTTTGTGGGGAATTATTTCCCATTACAATAATTTATTATATTTTTAAGATATGTTCATGAATCTCTTCAAAATCCTGAGATGGGACTGGTTACCTTAACAAGATGATCAGGTCTTGAATCCCTCTATGTGTAAAGTGGTTCTATTAATGAGACCATATGTATGTATCCAAGGATCTCTATCTATATCCCATCATTTCTTAGTAGTGTGTAGTTTCTTATATTTTGAATCCATATAACCAAAAAATTTGGAGTTTACTACAATCCATGGAGGACATTGATATTTCATGGATGGTATTGAACCTTTACAAGGTGTCATATGTATCCTCTTTATAACAGGAATCAAAACCCATAGAGTTACTTTAAGATATGATGCTTAACATCATGTGGAGAGGATATATATTAGGTAACATAGGAACTAGGTATTGAGATTGAGCCTTAGGAAGGTATCCTACATACCCTTCATATGGAAGGAATTATATTTATCATAGTTTGATCCACCCTTAATCCAGTTATGGGAGGTGATAGATAATCAATTCCCATGGGATTTATTTCCCCATGTTTTACAATATGGTTATTCCCTTTAGAATTACACTAAGGTGGATACCCTTATATAGGGTCAATCATATCATTTCACTAAATGGGACTTACACACTAAGGCTTACCTAGATGGGGGAATGTATATTGTGAGTGAAAAGATAATTTTAGATCCCTAATACCATGTGATCTATGCTCGTTGTGATAAATAAGTGGAAATAAGCGATTTGTCTCACTGGATTTGGATATGAGACTTATGTACTAGGGTGGCCCTAATGGGGTGATTAATATAGATATTGGGCCTTAGTAAGGTGTCCTACTTATCCTATTTATAATGGAATCATAGTTCTCTAAGTTCCATTTTCTTCATATTCCACTTATGGGTGAGAAAGGATGATAAAACCATAGTAGGGTTTTGGTCACATGGGTTTAGAGTGTTTGAGATATAGACGAGATTACACCGAGATGGATGCCCATTTAAGCTCAGGACATAGGAAGGATCCCTATGTATCCTATTTGGAATAGAATCAGAGTTCTCATAGTTCAGTTCATGGTATACCCAAATATCTCTTATAGACATGGTTATCATGTCTCAGGGTGTATCCCTCATATGCTTAACATTTTGGAGGTTTTGTGCTTAATATGCCTTAATTTTCTGTCTGATATTTCCTGAGTCTTCCCAACATGGATGACATATCCCAAGGTGATTTGTATGATTGATGTAGACATTTATGGGATCCATCACATCATCTTACTAGAATTTCTAGAGTACTATCTCATAACTTGGCTGACACATCCAAGGGTCCTTGCACGATCAACACAAACATATCTAGGGGTTTCAAATTACTAATTCTAACATAACGGTACATTGTCAAATGATCCGGCTGGAATATATTAAGGGATTATACTAACTCGGCCTATATGTCTATTTTAATTTGTAAGACTTGCAAAACATGTCACGAGGACTTCACAAGACATGGATGATGTGTCCGTAGGATCCTGTGTGGTTTGGATAACATGTCTATAGGACTTCACAATCCTTGGATGACATGTTTGAGTTTTGTCCCATGATTGAAAATTCATGCGATGTGCATGATAATGTCACATTAAATTCATCATATACATCCCCATATAAGTCTTTAATCTTTTCTTAGTATTTATTTGAAAAATCCCTCAATGTTTGTGAATCATTAGCTTATTTCGGTACCATGTTACCAAGTTAAAAAGCATAAATTTCTTCACCTAATATGGACAATTAACCATATTTCCTTCATGTGATCGACAAGATGATCACATGAAGTGACTATTTATTCCACATAATCCCTTAGGTCATTCCCAAAATTTTACAACGTGTAAGGCCCTTATGATCACTTGCCTTTCTACTCCAAAAATTCAGTTCTTCTAAACTCATGTGGGTGTGTAGTCATGGTACGTATTCATCAATTTGTGCCAAGGGGGAGAAATATATAGGCCTCATCACTATATTTAGATGATTCCTTATGTGGATCAGATCTAATAGATATGGTATTGGGTCCATGGAGAGAGTTTTACAACATATTATTTTCATTATCCTGTTTTGGGTCATCCAAGGCATCACATGATAAAAAACAACTACGATAACACTCCTTCATCACCATATTTATTATACATTGGATCATTGAATGGATTTTGTATGATCGTAATGACATGTCAGTGGGATTTTTAAAGACCATGCTAACATTTTTGGGAGTCGTCTCAAGATCATGTCCCCTATTGAAAGGAATTTTTGTGATAGACATAGATTTTTATAGGGCCCTTTGTGAGATAGAGTTGGTTTTTCATAGGACATTCATGAAACCATATATTTTCAAGGGAGGCTCTATGAGATCAAGATGGCTTTTAAAGGGGGCCTCTGTGAGATCAGGATCACATATCAAAGGTCCTTTGTGTTATCAATGGAAATCATAAGAGTCACATAACCTCTTTTATAATGAAAATCAGTGTATCTTCCCTTCACGATAGGCTTCTTCCTTTTCTAGTTTTATTCATTATTTTACAATTTTTTCAGACTCTTACCATTATTTTCCTTTCAAAACATCACATTTTAATAGAATATCTCACTAATTTGTGAAATAATTGTCATAGAGAGTTTATCTCTTTTCTTGTGGCATGCCACATGATCAAATTGACATGTTAAAGGGCTTTAGAAAGACCGTTTTGACATGTTTGGGAGTCTTTAAGAGATCAAGTTGCTTGACATAGATTTTTTTTCATGATCAATGATTATTTTCTAGGACACATCACAATATCAATCTATGATATCAAAGAGATTTCGTGAGATCAATATAGTATACCTAAAACCTATTTGAGATCGATGGTGATCAAAGGAGGTGTATAGCTCCTTCACATAAAAAACAATGTAACTTTTACCGCATAAAACCTCCACAAGTTTATCATTATTTACTTATTTTATAAGCGGATTCATGTGATTTTTAGGCATTTATCACCTGATGTGTAATATGATCAGAGGATCTCGTCATGAATCCCTCATATGATCATTAAATCTTGTGTACAAATGATAACAAAAATAGGAGTTCTTGTCAGAGGGGATTTTTATGATCAATGTGACTTCACAAAGATGATTCTTGTGATAATAAATAGATCGTGTTAAGAACATTATTCATATGTATATCCTTCAAAAAGTCAGGTGATCATGCTTCCTCCTGAGGATTATGTGATTTTCAAGATCTGGTTATCTAATCATAATGTAGATGTAGTGATCCTTCCATTATCATAAGGAGAAAATAATACCCATTCATTGGGTATTTCTTTAATTATATATTTTTTTCTCATTTGGAGGGTGTCAACAGTCATGGAAAACTCTGTTCATAAGAGAAAATAATACAACTGACATATTATACAATTGAAAGGGTATAACTAAAAAATCATAATTCTAGTATCTAGTCCAAAATATTGTCTTTAGAATATATTCCTCATTCACCTTCAACTAATGATACCATAACCTGACATCAATATTCAATAAATACATATATTCTTAGAACTGATCATAAAAATCACTGATATATGTAAAGGGATAATTTTTATTAATAGTGATGTTATTCAAGGATCTATAATCAATGAAAAGTCTCATTGAACAATATTTATTTTTAATAAGTAAAACTCAAACAACCTAAGGAAAATTTTTTTGATGAATGAAACCTTTATCAAAAAACTCTTTCAGTAGATTATTTAATTCCAAAAGTTCAACTTGATAATTTTGATAAGGGGTTCTTGAATTAGGCTCTGTATCGAGAATTATTTCAATCATAAAATAAAACTTTCGATCATGCATAACACTCGGAAAATCATCAGGAAATAAATCTGTAAATTCTTTTACTACTGGAACATAACTAATCTAATTAATTTATTTCCTTTCAACAATATAAGAAAAGTAATATTCACTTATATCTATAATAAATTTCTCATCTTCTTGGAAGGTTATCAAAGGTATAAAATAATTAAAAAAAAACTTTATTTATAATGGTCTATAATTTTCATACATAAATATTACATCTTATTAGATGAATATTCATTACATAACTATGCAATTTATGCCAAAATAGTAGATGTTTAGTTTCTTTGGATATTATACAAAAAATATTCTTATATAATAAAATATTTTCAGAATTTCCCATAAATATATTCCCACATAGTACTTTCACTAGACATGCCATACATAGAAACATCCATCAAAACATGAGGAAGAAAAACATAATAAATGGTGATCTTGGATTATCAGTAAGGGTAAAATGGGGGATATAAATATTTAGAGGATAATATGAACATAAGGATATGATAAAATATTTAGGTTCATATTATCAAAATAACATATCTTTACCCATAAAATATTCTATCATAATCTCAAAAATTAATTCATTACTAGAAGCATAATCAATATGGATGTTAGTGCAGTAATCATCATTCAATAGTCATAACATTTTCATGTTGCAACATAAGAATAATAAATTATAATCATGTGAACATAGTCTAATAAAATTCATTTCCATGAATAATATTGTGGTAATTTCTAAAAATAAATCATACTCATGATTCAAAATGTGAAAAAATATTTTCACAATTATGTCCATGTATTTTACTGTGATCAAAAATAAAAAGTGATCTTACTAATGCATTAATATGAGAACAATTCTATTTTCAATAATTTCAATTCTTATCATCATTATCTCATAAAATATAAAGCTAAATTCTCCAAATAAATTAGATATCTATAATGGAACCAACCATCACATAATAATAATTCATTCAAATAAATTTCACAAAATCATAAAACATTCATCATATAATCATATCATAAACTGTGGAAAATAAATGGGTTTTGTAAACATCTCATCACTATAATAATAGACCATATAGAGAAATAATAATGATGGTATAATTGGATAATATCCCTAGTAAAACATAATTAACTTCAAAGGATGTTATCATAGATTAAAATTTCATTTAAAATACCATTTCAATTTTTATTAAGGAAAGACCCTTTTCATTTTTAAATCATATATTAAAACATAAAAATTTCCCAAATATTATGGAAATAATTTTATTCGAAATGAAACAATGAAACATGTACATGAAACTTCAAATAATTGAAAATAATTGAATGTGGGAAAATTAATTCATGCAATAAAATGTAAAAGAAACCATTCCTTTTACAATTTTTTAAAAACAATCTAAAATCACTTCATTTAAAAAATGAAAAGAATATTTCTTTTAAAAAATTTTACAAAAAATTCAATCATGGGTAAAAATGAATTTAAAAAATAATAGGACACCAGTGAAAAAAAATTTAAACCACTTTAGATAAAATATGGTAATGAAAAAAATGTATTTTCAACTGAATATTAAAATATAGTCATTTTCTTTAAAAAAATTCGTTTGATATCTTGAGTGCTTAAAGTAAGTAAAATGAAAGGAGAACATGTATTCTATAAAAATAACCAGAGGATAGGAAAATGAAATCTATTTCTATGATAAGGATCATATAATTTCCTTAATATAAATCCAATCGTAAAAAATTCCAATTAAAATTAGATTGAAACATAAATCCATTACCACTAGTCTCTTCTTTATTCATAAATCTTCAAACATCCTCTTCGTTGAGAACCTAATTTTGGCTGAAACCTTAATAAATGAATGGATATTATTTGGGAAAGACTAAAATCTATAGGAAATGTTTAATGAATCTAGTATGATATTTGGGTATGGGTTGGTTGAGCTATATGGGTCAATGTGTTGTAAACTAAAGAGAGAAATTGTGTCCCTTTATAACGGAGGGAAAGAAGACACATTGAATTATTAACATGATTAAAATATAACCAAGTAATTATCAATAAAAATGATTCCAAATAGGCATATATTTTATTAAAAAATATATGGTTGAAATATCACCATCCAATGAAATTTAGACATGTTTGGTATCATTATAAACCTTATCTTTTGACTTAACCCTATGGGTAACCAATTTTAAACATAGCCATGATGGTGAATTTTTTGATATTAATGGGTTATAATTTTAATCATAAGGTAAAAATTGTATCATAAATGAACAAGTTATGTAATTTTCAATACCTTCTCATCCTACTTTTCCTCTTTAAATATTTTAATGATTTGTAACTAAATTAACAAAATGTTTCTATCATAAAATTATATTAATGTCATTTTTATAACTATTCACAAAATTTTAATTTAAAAACAAAATGAAAATAATTTAATTTGAATTATTAACCATTAAAAAATCTATAATATGCTATATTAATCAATAAAATTCACATAACACAATTATTCTCCAAAATTTTTAAAAAATTAATATTTTCATAATAATTTTTTTTCTATTAATCGTATTAATACTATGTCAGTGTTGCGTAAAAATATAAATTAATTATTAAATCACTAAAACATGAAATAAATAATATGAAAAAAGTAATTTTTCTTTATAATGAACATTTAAAACTAAACATATCCCTTTTTTATCCTTATATAAAAATTTATGGTTATTAAAATCAAGAGAGTGACATTTTTAATTTATTCATATCTTAAATTAATATAACAGAAATAATCTATGAAAAATGGAACCAAGTGGTCATATGTTCAATACATGGATGGAAACAGCTTAACTCTATTCATCAAATAGTATAAAGGTAAGTTTTATTGTAATTTTGAAGCCTTATCCCAAAATTTTAACCCTATTCTACCCACTATACCCTTGCCGATGTGGAAAACAATTACTATGATTACTATTAATATTGTCCAAAAATAAAAGGAACCTATTTAAAAAAATATACTCCAAGTTAATAATATAGAACCCATTTTTAAAAATTATTTTTCAATAAGTGGTATAAATTCATTTTAAAATAAGTGTGAAAAATTCAACAAAAATTATTTTTTGGAAAAATAGATTTGAAGAATATAACTGGTTATACATTATCATATCATGACTAAAAAATATTAAATGAACTTTAAAACATTATATTGAATGTATAATATATAAATTTCATATAAATCATTCACTAATAGTGATCAATTTAATTTGTTAATATAAAAACACATTTCATTCATAAAAAAGTTTTTTTGAAAAAAAAAATCTCTTTACATTTCAAATGATTTTTATTTTCATTTATAATTAATTGACAACCAATGAAGTAATTTTTTATATGTTTAAAACTTAAATTTTTTATAATTTAGTTAGTTCTATCCATACCCACTAATCCAACAGCTAAGAAATGATAGTATACTTCATTACGGTTCGTTTAGACTTAAGATTGCGTATATTGTAAGCTAGAAAATAAATTGAATTTATTTGAAAAGAAATATATCATAAAATATCAGGGTCTTACATTATACCCTTTATAAAATTAATTTATCACTCAAAATTACATCAATATAATATATAAAATTGAGGATATATTTATTTCATCACATCCTCAATTTCCCATGTAGCTTCGTATAATTTATGGTTTTTCTGTAAAACTTGGACCAAGAGAGTGGAATTGTTCATATAACTTTATATCTATGATCTATAATCTCCACTATTTTTTCATTATAATACATATATTTCTTTATTGGTATGGACAATGTATTCAATAAATTTTATGAATTAGGTATGTACTTCCTCAAGAGGGATTCATGGAACACATCATGAACATGAGAGAAATTCATTAGAAGTGCTAAATGATAAGATACTATCAAAATATGATCAAGAATTTCACGGGGAAAAATATACATAAGGATTATATTTCAATTATTTAATAATCTCATAAACATATTCCCTATAAAAATCATAGGAATATATTTTCACCATCTTTAAACTCCACCTCATGTTGATGATTTTCAGTATAAATTTTTTATCGACTTTGAGATACTCTTATATGCTTCTAAATGGATCTGACTTTATATGGAATTTATTCATCTATCTCAGGTACCAATAGCTTTATTTCTCTAAATCTATAGCATCATTTGGGAATTCTACACATCCTATCATAAATGGATTCATATAGATCTATATGATTCTGAAGTGAAAAATATTATTGTAATAAAGCTCGACTAGAAGAAGGTTTTGATCCCCACCACATTTGAATTCCAGAGAACAAGATCTCAACATCTCCTCCAAGGTTTGAATGGTTCCCTTACACTGACCATCTGTATTATATTGATAATAAGTAATTAAAATTAAATCTATATCTAGATCCCACTAAATAATTATCTATAACTAGGAGGTAAACCTCATATCATGATCAAATACAATAAAACATAGAACTCCCTGAGATATCAATACTCCCTTAATTTGTAAACTATAAATTTGATCAAGATAAAAATATTATCTGATGGTAATGAATTGTACTAACTTCATAATGTTTTATACTATAACCCAAATAGAATTATGCAGTTCAAATGTTTTATGGATCCTGAAAATGAAATCCATAGTACTGTTCTTCCACCAACATTCACGTAATTGTAATGGTTATAACTTCCAATTAAACTTATGTACCTCATTATTAACTTACTGACATACCATGAATCAAGATAAATATACTACCATATCCCTTTTCATTTTTCCCACCAAAAAATATTCCTTCAAATATTTAAGCATCATTGTACTTTCATGATGTATTGGGAATGATGAACAATAAACTTCATCCAAAAGATCCTTCTTAAAATTTGTTATGGATAGAACAAACACAATTTTTCAAAAACATATCATTCAGTCATAATCAATGTTGAAATTAGGATTATTTCTCACTTCCTTATAAAGTTATAAATCTTCCCTATATTCCTTTCAAATCTTTACATGGATTATGGTTGAACACTCATTTGAGAGAGATAATACTTTTCCAATTCCATTAAGATTTCTAGATCCATTCCTTGAAAATATAGAAATATTAGATCTTTTGAGATACTTCTCATAGATAATCTAGCATTATCATTTTGACTCAAATCATCAACCACCTAGTTCGATTTCTTAAGGTGGTAAGGTATTAAGCATTAATAATCTTTAATCAACTCGAACCATCTTCTTTGGTGCATGTTTATCTCTTTTTGAGTGAATATATACTTAAAAATTTTATGATCAGTATATATATCACAATTTTCTCTATAAATAAAATACCTCTATATCTTTATTGAAAAAATTACCACAACTAACACCAAATCATGATTTGGGTAATTTTTCTCATGAAACCTCAATATTTAGGATGCATAAGTTATCACCATATCATTATACATGACGATACATCCCAATCCCTTATTTAATGCATCACTATATATCACAAACCCCTCTCAAATGAATGGGAATGTATGAATGGGTGTGCTGAAAAATATTCTCTTATATTCCTGGAAGTATTCTTCACATTCATATGTTAAAAGAAACATGTCTCCCTTCTAAGATAATATGGTGAGTGGTTATATATCCATGATAAATTCTCCAAAAATAATTGATAATATCCAACAAAACCAATAAATCTATAGATATCAACCATAGTAGTTGGTCTGGGACAATGTTCAATTACCTTCATCTTTGGTGGATCAAAATATATACCATTAATTGAGATTATATTACCTAAAAATGAATATTTTTGAAGAAAAAATTCACACTTAATAAATTTTTCATATAGATTCTTCTTATTTAGGGTCTTTGGTAGAATCCTCATGTGATCTGCATGCCCTCCCTTACTCTTGGAATATACAATAATATCATCTATAAATATCACTACAAACTGATCATAATAATCACTAAAGACTCAATTCATTAAATCTATGAAGGTAGTGGGGGAATTAGTAAGACCAAATACAATCACTATAAATTAATAGTGTCCATACCTTATATGGAATTATTTATATGGTATATCCTTCTTCTTTTCCCTTAATTGTTTACATCTATAATTGAGATCAATCATGAAAAATTATTGAGCTCCACATAGTTAGTCAAACAAGTCATCAATATAGGGTAGAGGATACATGTTCTTTATAGTGATGTTGTTAATTTATTGATAATTAATATAGAGTTACATTGATCCATATTTATTCACAATAAATAATCATTTACACCCTAAGGTGATTCACTTTTTCAAATTAATTCCTTTTCAATATTCTATTAGAGTTTCTTATTAAATTCCTATAACTCAATTAGGGCCATTCTATATATTATCATTAAAATAGGTTCATCAATAGGTATTAGTTCTTTTGAAAAATCAACTTCATGATCTAATGGAAGACTAAGAAATTATTATGTAAAGACATCAAAAAAACTTTTATACACTAGGAAAATGCATAATGCTTATTTTCTCCCCAACCATATGAGATAGATACCCTTCTTTGATAGGAATTAAGACCTGCAAGATAAAAGTATTTTCCATTGTAACTTAATATTCATTTTCGCACTTATAAATGACCATAGGTTTATAAGAAATATGACATATAACATCCCTTCCTTGTTAATTAATATGTGTTCTATATAGGGATATCCAATCCATTCCAAAAATCTCATAAAAATCAACCAGTGAGAGAATCATAGGATTTTTAGGAAGCATATTCACAAAAACAAATATCTGATAGGATCAATAAACCTTATATATGATCATAATACCATTAAGAGTTTTTACTACTAACTCAGAATATAATCTTTGAGGTGGTGACGTTATACACTTATAAAACTCTTAATATATAAAATTATGGTAATATCTAGAATAAAATAAAACATTTTCAGTTTTAGAGTGTATGGTAAGTGTGATTTTCCCCACATAATTCTCTTAATCATCTTTGGTTTTTTTCGTAAAGGAATTTAATTTATCCTTTTACATAAGAGGTTTTTAAGTCCCACCAACCTAATTATCTCTTTGATTATGGAATTTATTCTCATAATGACCAATCTCCTTACAGATGATTCATTGAATTTCTTAGGATGAATCCTTATTATTATTTATATAATTTTTTAATCATTTTTTCCTCTTAAATAATTACTATCTTGTTGACCATACTTTCTAAATTTGATACATTTTTTCAGTTCCTTTTAGAAAATTTCCTAAATTATTTCCCCCATATTTTTGGCATGTGGGTAGTTGGAATTTCGTTCCATCATTAGATTTACCACTTGATATTCTATAAAGATTTATTTTTATTTTCTTAAAACTAAAACCAAAAACATAATTGGAGGTATCAATCTCTAATTATACCTTTAAATAACATTGAATTATTTTTTTCATAGTTACCAAAGTCTCTTATGTATAATACCATTCATATAATTGGTTTTTTCCAATAAATAATCAATCAATTATAATCACAGGTTCGACTATAAAACTATAATAATACAATAATATTCTGGTAAATTTTTATTTATTGGTACTAATGGATATATAATGCCTTGGTTTCAGCTCCAGAAAGTCCCTTTCCATCTTCTTTTGAAGGGTTTAGTGAAATTATTTATTGATATATACCCTCTTAAAATTATTATATTACATGGAGTTTCTTTCTCCCCCTTTCCTCATGTTCTGGATAAGAATCCACCATTGATAAGATTCACAATATAAGTGATGCACTCTTAAGATAACTTTCACATGGTCCACGTACTTAAGAATAGAAAATATTTTTGTCCATCACATTGATCAATTGATCATAAACTAGTTGGCAAGAAGATCTCTGGAAGGATAGTGGTTTTGTTGTATAAAACACTAAATGTAATGTTTCACCTTCCTTTGTAAACTCAAAATATCAACATTATATGAATTATCATTCATATATTGAGATAGTTAAGTGATAATAGTTATAAGATATTATATCCCAAATCCCAAGACATTTGGTTTTCTTGATGAAGGTTATTTCAATGACCATCACATTCATTATTCACATGATTTCTTCTTGTTATATAGCCATTGAATAAAACCAAATACTTAATGTAAGCATAAAACTACAATAATTAGATTGAAAAAACATATATTCATTATTTTAAAATACATATATGTATTAAATTATGAAACTTTATTATCAACCACTGACACTATTTGTTTAACCTAGGTCATACATGGTTATTATCTACATAAATCCATTATAATTGTTCATAATTAATATGTATGTTAACCCAAGAATATACCCTAGAACTGTCAAAATAGGTTTTCGGAAAAGGAAAACTCATCGTACACTAGAATAATGGTCGATGTCTACTCAACCAACTCTTTTGCGGGTTATTATCCCCATATACATTTGTTCCCAAAAAAATCCATTAATAGTATCCAAATATGAATTTATTGCGAGGAATACCACACAATATTTTCTTTCCAAAACATCAGGATTTTATCCTATACTTATCATTACCCTTAGGGTTTTTTATAAAGTTATCAAATCATAATCAACAAATATTAATTAAAACCCACTCTGATACCAACTATAGTGAAACATAATTTTTATACATAAATATTATATCTTATTGTACGAATCA
The DNA here is from genome assembly GCA_963277665.1 of Viscum album. NCBI lineage: Eukaryota > Viridiplantae > Streptophyta > Magnoliopsida > Santalales > Viscaceae > Viscum > Viscum album. Next base: position 2,077,165,336 of record OY728141.1, on the reverse strand, counting down.
TTATCAGGTAACATTACAATCCACACTGGAACTATATAGGTTTAGTGTATTTAGAGACTAGATAAATAATATTTTTATTTCATGAAATATTTTCAATATCTCCCTTAAATATCTTCACGCATAGTTCTATTCTTTGAAATTTCCATCTTGGAACCTTCCATAAAAACCTATGGAAGGAAAACATATGAAAGGGTAATCTTAGATGCTCAATATGGGTAAACTTGAGAGATATAAATCATTATAGGATAATATGATCAAAAGGGTATTATAACTTATTCAATTGAATGTTATCAATGTAAAACAATCATAATTATAAAATATTATATCATAAGATCTAAAATCACTTCATTTCTAGAAGTATGATCAGTATGGATGTTAGAGAAAAAATCAACATTCAAGAGTCATAACATGGTCATGTTGCATAATAATCATAATTAATCATAATCTTATTAACATAGTCTAAACATGATTATTTTCATTCATAATATTGGGATCATAACTAGAAAGTGATTATACTCTGAGATAAAAATATTAATAAATCTATTCACAATCATGTTCATTCATTTTTCTATGAGAAATCTAGAAAGAAATTATACACATACATCAATATGTGAAAAAATATATTCAAAAAAATATTCACACAAATCATCATCATCTAATGAGATATCAATATCACTTTACCAAATTCGTTAGAGTGATATAAAGAACTAAACTGTCACATAATAATAATTCATTAAAATAAATTTCTCAATATCATAAAAGCATTCATCCTATCATCATAGCATAAACTATGTAAAATAAAAGGATTTTGTACAAAAATTATCATCATAATCATAGACCATCTAAAGAAATCAAAAGGATAGATACATTAAATCATATCCCCAGTAAAACATATGTAACATAAAAGGAAGTTATCATAGATGAAAATTACCATTAAAATATCACCTGAATATTTTTTAAGGAAGAGGCCCTTTTAATTATTAAATCAAATATTAATGTTTCTAAAATTACTAATTTTTATGGATAATATTTTCTCTGAAAATAAAATTATAAAATTTCAATGGAAACTTCAAATAATTGGTCATTAATAATAGAGGTATATTCCATTAATGTCATATAAGTTAAAATAAAACATTTCTTTTAAACTTTTTTAAAAAAATTAAAAATTATCACATTTGTAAAATAAGAAAAAAAATTTGTTTTAAACCATTTTTTATAAAATTAAATCATGGGTAAGAAATAATTTTTACAACCATAGTTTAGTAGTTAAAAAAATTTAAAACAAAATATAGAAAACATGTAAATGGAAGAAATAATATTGTTGATCGAATATTAAAATAAAGACAGTTTTCCTTAAAAAAATATTTTGATATCTTGAGTACTTAAAGTTAGGAAAATAAATTGAAATATGTATTCTCCAGAAGTATCCATAGGAGAAGAAAATTAAATTTATTTTTCATATAATTATTATATAATTTCTTCATTGTAAATTCAATCATAAAAAATCCAGATTAAAATATGATTAAAAGATAAATACCTTACCTCATGTCTTGTCTTTCTCTATAAACATTAAATCCACCTTTTCAATGAGAACCCTCTTTTATATTACACTTTAATTCTTGATGATATTGAATTTTTTCAAAATAAAATCTCTATGATGGGGTTAAAGAAGATATAATGATATTATGTTAGGGTTTTTATAATCTATATGGTTTAATGTGGTGTAAATAAAAGAGATAATGGGTGTCATTTTATAATGGATGGAAATGAAACACATCGAATTACTAAAAATATTAAAATATAAGTATATTATTCTAAAATAAAAATTACTCTAAATGGATAGTAATTATAATAAAAGTAGTATAAGGTCCAAATATCATCTCACAATTAAATTTATATAGGTTATGGTTTCAAGTTAAACCATATAATTTTTTTTAACCCCTTGGTTAACCAATTTTAATATTAATAATAGTAATGGATGTTTAAATATTAATGGATTATAATTCTACTTATAAGGTAACAATTAACTCATAAATTACCAGGTAATGACATTTTTTACAATTTATTTTTCTACTTTTATTATTTCATGATTTTTATGGTTTTTAAATAATTTAATAAAATATTTTTATAATAAAATATTATTAATGACATTTTAAAAACTATTCACAATATTTGAATTTTAAAACAACATAATAGTAATTAAATTATAATATAAACCTTTCACACATTTATAATATATTATATTAATATATAATATTCATGAAACATAATTATTCATTAAAATTGTATTACTTTTAATATTTTTAAAATCATTTATATTATTTTCATTAAATTGAATAAATACCGTGTCGGTGTATTGTAAGGATTTAATGAAATCATTCAATCACTAAAAATAATACATAAATTAATATAATAAAATCATAGTTTATCATTAAATTTTAATTTTAGAACTAAATATATCTTCTTTTTATCCTTATATAAAAAAATTAGATATGTTAAAGTCAAGAGAGTGACATTTTGTATTTATTCTTTTCCTAAATTAATATAATGGTCATAATAAAAAAATGGAAGAAAGTGGCCATATATACAAGTATTAGATTTAAATTTTTGATCAATCCATCCAATAGGAAAAATTAAAGTGTTAGATGAGTTTTAATGTTGTATCCTAATGTTTTAACCATATTTTACATGTTTTACCCTTACCGATGTGATAAAAATTTACTATGATTACTATTCGTATTGAAAAAATGGACTTATTTACCAAATTTTATCCAACTAATTTAAAATAAATAATACATTTGTCAAAATTAAATTTTTATAATTAGAAAAAAAATCATTTTAAAATAAGTGTGAAAAATGAAACAAAAATTGTTTTCTATAAAAAAAACATTTTTAGCCTAATAATTGATATGTATGCTTATCTCATTCATAGAAAACAATATCAGATTAATGTTAAAAAAATTATTGATTATTTAATATGTAAAATTCATTGATATCATTCAACAATAGTGATCAATTTAATTTATTATGAAAAAAACATTATATGCATAGAAGAATTTTTTTCAAAAAAACATCTTTTTAATTTCAAATTGATTTTTTTTATTTCTAATAAATTGATAACCAAAAAATTAATTTTCTAAATTTTTAAACCATATATTTTTTATATTATTCAATTTCATACCCACCAATCTAATGGATATGAAAAAAAATTATATTTTATTATAGTTTATTTAGACTCAAGGTTGTGTGTATCACAAGCAATTGAAGAAATTGCATTTGTTTAAAGAGAAATATATCATAAAATATTAGTGTTTTTGTTTATTTTCTCTAAAATCTATATTATCATGATAAACTAAAATCCAATTCATACCAAAAATAATATAAAACTTTACTATGGTAATTTCAACCTGATTTATAGGAAGGACCATCCCACTAATAATAATAGGTAGATTCCTATAAATCTTGGTTGCTTTAATATTTCCACCTATAGTTTTCACCAAATGTTATATCATATTTTCGTGAGTTAATATTCCAATTTTACATGAAAATTTATTATAAATTAAGGAATGTGAGGATCTAGAGTCAAATAGGGACTTGGCATAATTTGAATAAATAAATTGCATATCTATCGCCACTTAATTAGATGGACCAACATCAACTCTAGTACTAGAAAATTATTTTTTGATAGCTTTTTGATTTCAATCCGGAAGATTTCCACCTAAATTAACTAAATTATGACGCATTTTATAATAATTATTATAATAATTTATACTAATACATCTCAACATTCACTGGATATCTATTACCCCAATCTTGGATTGTTTAGGACATGTTTTTTTATAGTCACAAACCCCATGACCAAACTTACCACACCTATAAAATTTTCAAAATCATATTAAAAATTCATTAAAATTTATTTTACCACACTTGGAACATTTTTGGGTCTTACCTCAATATTTATTAGTTGAATAATTCTCCATTTCTTTCCACATTCACCAATTCTTACTCATTTCATCACAAGGCACATAAGTTTGAGCAAACTCCATCTCAACTTTCTCAACACAATGAACAACATTCTCATAAAATTTAAATTCCCATTAGGCCAATGATCTTCATAAAATTGGTTTCAGTATTATCTAAAATCATAAAATTTTACTATCAGTTTCCTGAATAAAATGTTTTGTGTTCCTAGCCAATCTTGTAAAATCTTCTTTATACGTAGCTACATAGTCTTCATCTTTTTACCTCAATTCCAATAATTGCTTCTCCAACCCAAGTCAAAAAATCATAGGGAAATATTTCTCTAGAAAATAATTCATAAACATATACCCTTCCATGGAGTCAATCTTATATCTCTCTTTGGTATTTTTTAATAAAAATCGCCATCATTCCACTTTGACTTCAAAATAATGAATTAAAAGAGTTAACTTTTCACATTCAAAACATCCCATTAATTCAAATATCTTTTATAGAACATTGATCCATACATAACATACCATTGGATGTGATGTTACATGAAAAAAATTTATGGGGCTATTTCATGAAATTATCAAGCATCAATAAGTGCCTTTGTGGGAAATCAAGTTGTTCTATAACATGGATGCCACCACAATTTATATATTTCATCAAATGAGATATCACTGAAACAAATTAATAAGTTATAATTGTAACCATCCAAACATTATTATTTGTAATGAAATTTTCATTTTCATACCATCCTACATCAGCTTCTCTATTTCCACTACAGAAACCCATTTTGAAGAGACATGCTTTAGTTTCACGAATATGGTAATCTTTAAATATTGTACAATGTCAACTTAACTATAAAGAAGAAACTATAAAGGGTATTTTATTAACATTATCCTATCCATTATTGTTATATAAACCATTAATCTAGTACCAAATATAAATAAACCACCATAAACCCGACATAATATAGTTCATTTAGACTAGAATTCACTTTCTTTGATTCCAGGTGATCTTTATAGTTCCTAGTTTTAGATAATTAGGTCACAAATCTTACATAAATAACCCATATATTAAAAAGTGGACTCTTATAGTCAATATCAATTTTTCCCATAACATAAATATTTTAAAAGAAAAAAAATTCTTGTCCTGAAAAATATTCATAACTATCAACTTGAATTCTTATTTGTCTTTATCCATTCTTAAACCCGGTGAAAAATATTTTAAAACATTGGATGATTACGAAAATCTCTATAAGGAAAACAAAACAAAAAAATTAATTAGTCCATCAAAAACATGAAAACCCATTACATTTTTACTTTTTCACAATATTATTTGATTAAATGAAATAAATCATATCCAATTGAACAAACACACACCTTTTTACCAAATAAAACTTATAAAACCCCCTAGATAACAAAAAATAACACCCTTTTAGAGAACTAAGAGGATCGTAATCATAACACATTTTAAACTCATGTCATAAATTACTATATTCGTGTTAACACGGTAGGATAAACCACTTTGGTTAAATCCATTTTTCATGTCATTAATGACAAGGGATATTACCCATTGCATTGGAGATCTATAATGGGGCTCACACGTCATACAATCTTTAATGGGATCACCCATCATATAAGTTCAATCGATCTCACCCATTCATCATATATAATTCTCAAGTACTATATCATGGTAAAGAAATCACATTTTAAACATAAAACCCATGCAAAAAATTTTGAACCTATAAGCAAAACATTTTCAGATATCAAAATACCCTTTCCTTTTAAAACCCCATTTTCAAAACCAAAATAACCAGAAAAAAAAAGTATTGAGGGTATTTATTTAAAGAAAAATAAATTATATTAAATTAATATAAAAATAAAATAATAGGTTAAGTGGTGTGAAAATACATTGATTCCATATATGTTAAAATAGAATATTTTGTTTTACTTTTTTGAATAAAGTCAAAACATTCTGTATCAAAAACATAAGATTATTTCTTCTAAAAAACTTTGAAAAAGTAAAAAGAGGCATAAAATTTCCTTTATAATTATTTTATTTCTATATAAAAACATCCATAAAATAATTTTATGAATATGGAATAAAATTATTTTGGAAAATAAATCGTGAAATCTTTTAAAATGTGATTTTTAAAGTAAAGTGTTTCTTACCTTGAGTTTGACTCATCATGTAAGATCTTTATGTTCCTAAATAATAAATTTTTATTAATTATTTAATTTCATATTTATAATTTTCAAGTTAATCATTCCATTTATTTTATTTTATTCTATGTTATATAAAATTACTTAATCGATTATGTTCATGTCATGTATTTTGACGATATTCGATTTGTATGTCCAAAATGACATTAATAGGTTTATTATGATAAATAAGGCCATTATTTCATCATATATAGCATAATATTCGTGGATTAATTATATTTTTTATTAATAAATTATACTTTTAAAATCAATAATTAAATATGGTTGTGAAAAATGAACTACGTTACAATCAACTGGATGATAGGTCGTACGTATGCATGGGTAACATTTCCATTTATCAACGATCTGGATGGAAAAAAGGTAAGTGTTGTTTTATCTCTACATAATGATAATTATATCATTAATACCATATTTTTTCATTAAGTAAACCAATATATTCCATCCATGTAATGTGATGTTTAAAAAAGAATCACATCGCTTCGTAGAGGTGGTAATCCACACGTACACACAAATGATGTTGTCATTTTTCAATGAATGGAATGTTAAAAAAAATATGATATATTATCTCTAAATAAAATGAATTTTTTTTTAATATCATATATATATATATATATATTAAATCCATCATTATAACCATCTATGAGAGGTGGGGATGGAAAATGAATTGCATGGGTGTGTGAGGCAGTATTTTATCATACATATGAAGGAAGATTTTGTTTCCCATTTGATGAAAGATGAGATGGATTTAGATTATATTATTAACATAATAAAATATTAGTGTACTGAATATCATTAACTTATTATTTTAAAATGGTTAATAAATATTTTATGGAGGTGTAAGAGTAAATAAATCGAAAATTCTTTGTTAAGAACTATACCTATTCTTCGGATGGCCTCTTTAGGTTTACAACAAAAGTCATCCTAGGTTTATTTTATAATAAAAACATTACCTCTAGGACATGGGGAGTTAATTTTAGAATATAATGTTTTATGTATTTTATAATTTAGATTTATAAAATGGTGTGAGAAAGAGAGGAGATGAGGTGCTATATTATATGTGAGGGGAGAGGCACTCTTGGAATTAAATAAAATATTATATTAATTTAATTTAATTTTCATTTATAAATGGTAGAAAATTGGTAAAATTAGAATATAATATGATAATTCGTCTAAATAATCTCATTAAATAAGATATTTACATTTTTAAGTGATGTTTTCACTCTTATCTGTTTGTTTTAACCCCTTATTAACCCTTTTGACACTTACCGGGGTATCAATATTTTTTACACAAACAGAGTAACGAAAGGTACTAGAAAAGGGAAATTGAAAAATAAATGGACCCTGGTTGATATTATAAACCATGTATCATTCAATTCATTAAATATAGTATTATTATGAATTTTAAATCATTTAATAAAATATTTTGTTATTATAAAATATCATTTATGTCACTTTTGGAACTATTCACTTAATTTGAATTTGAAAACAAAATAAAAGTAAAATTATTAGAATATAATAACCTAAAAAACCCAAGATGTTATATATTTTTCTAAAAAATTCCTGGAACAAAAAATTTAATTCAAATTAAATTACGTATAATATTTTTAAAATAATTTATTTTATATTTCTATTAATTGACTAAATATTATATCGGTGTTGTGTAATAATTTAAGGTAATTATTTCATAATAGAAAATTATACTTAAATTGAATTGAAAAAATAATAATTTATCTTTCAAATAAATATTTAGATATGAACATAAGTTGTTTTTATCCCTATCACAAAATATTATAGATATGAAAAAACAAGAGAGGTACATTTTTTACTTTATATTTACTTAAAATAATATACATGTTATTATCAGTGTAAAGTAGAAAGAGGTTTAAAAATATTATAATATTGGATGTTAAAAGTATAAAAACACTTATCCAATCAAATAAATAAAAGTGTTAGGTATATTTTTAGGCCTTAAAACGCTATTTTTAACCTTAATTACCTGATTTACAATAATCAAGGTCACAAATAATTATTACAGTTATTATTCATAAGAAACAAAAATAAAAGGGAAATGTTTACCAATTTTTTGACTCTTTATTAAAAATAAGGAATCCAATTTTCAATAATAAATATATATAAGTGGTATAAAATAAATTAATATTCAAATGAAAAATTCAAGGGAAAATAGTTTTTTTAGAAAAATGTGTTTTTAATCCCAAAAATGAACTTATACCAAAATTAGGTATAAATATGATTCAAATGTAATTAATTATATTATATATAAATTAATAATACTAATGTTACATTGAAATAAAATTCATATAATAATGTAACATTTAGAATTTTTTAATTTTATGAAAAGTAATCACAGCTTTACAAAAATCAGTATTTTTTAGAATTTATAGACAAATCAATTTTTTCAAAAACAAATATCATCCTATGATAATTTTGATATGATTATCTCAAAAAATTAATTTAATCATATAAAATTTAAAATATATAATTTTGAAATAAATAATTTAAATAAATCAATATAATTCTTCAAAATCCAATTTGGTTATAAATAGAACATTTTCCTTTTGACTAAATATTTAACTAATATTTTTATAATGAATATAAATCTATATATGATAATTAAAAATATATTTAATATATTTATCTTAACATTACCAAAAATTTTATATAATCTTTTCCCATATCAATCCTTTTTTATCTTGATCATCAACTTCATCGAAGTCAATCTTAGACCTACTATCCTTCTTGATGATGTGCTCCCTCTAAAGAAAAATGGATCATCTTTCAATGGTAATATTCTTGTATAAGAGGATATAGAGAAATTATCCACTTATTTCCTAGGTATACCCAATAAAGATACAATTTTCACCTTAGGGTGCTACTTTTTTTAGGGGTTTCCTTAACAAACTCCTTGCAACCCCATGCATGAATATGTGACAAAATAGGTTTATTTCCACTTCATAACTCAATAGTAATAATATTTTCCTATTTAGTATGTACATTATTTCATATTTATGATATAGTGTGTAATTTATATCCTTATAAGTGAAATGAGATACTTTAATGGCTCATCATCAACCTTAGCAAGTCGAACAAGGTATGGTTCCTCCTTTCACTAACTCCATTCCACTATGATGTATAAAGAGAACTGAGCTCATATAGAATCTCAAAATCTTATAGAAATTTAATTAATTATTGGTTAATATAGTCTCCACCTATATCAGATCAAAGTTACTTTATCTTATTACTATTTTCAGCCTCTACTACAATCTTAAACTGTTCGAATTTCTCAAAATATCCTAACTTATACCTTATTAAGTGTATAACATTTATAGAAGAATTGTATCCCTTTCACCTTTCCACCAGAAGTTATATTTTTCATTTTTCTTTATAAATAAGAAGGAAATATTTCAAGTGGTTTTAGATAGAAAATTTCTAATTAACCATCTTGATATAGCTTTATCAAATGATTCTCAGTTACATGACCATGATGGTGATACCATAGTTTTGTTTGAAATAAGTCACATAAAATTTATTTTTTATCAATTTCCAATACATATATTTCATAATTTAATATATAAATACCTTAATTTAATATTTTCATACCATAATACTTTTTTCGTTATAAAAGAAACATCTTTTATTTCTAAACATGATAATAAAACCATATGCATCTAGTAAGGATACATAAATTACATTTTTGGTAACATTTAGTACATAATAACAATATTATAAAACCATTTCCATCCAATTTGGAAATGGAATGTGGTATTTTCTAATTATTAGAGCAGCAATACATGCACCAATGGAAACCTGAAATTCCACATCACCTATGGAAATATTTTGAAACATAAATGGTTCCAATATTTGAATATAGATGTGAGCACAACAAGATATATATATAATAACCAATGTGGAAATACATAAATATTTCACTCGATAATGAACACCCCTAAATATTCCCCTTTCTTCTTTAACTCAGTGGATTTTTTCTTACAATGTTCTAGCTTGATACACGAAAAAAAACTATATCCTTTTCCTTTTAATATCTTTGGATCTTAATTTTTCTTATAAGGATGGTTATTAGGAGCCTTATACTTTTAATTATTTTTGGGACCCTTTTCATTATTATTGCTTTTCTTATTCACCATAAGGACCATAGGTTTTTCACACATCATGTCCTTATACACATAGAAAATCATTATATGGAGTTTTGACAGAGACTTCCCACCATTGCTTATATTATAATTGAAAATGAAACTAGATAAGATCTTAGGAAGTGAGTATATAATGAGATATATTTGTAGATCATCTGGGACTTCAAATCCCAAGATTACCAAGAGCTAAATATATCCAATTATATTTACTTCATGAGGCCTATCTAGAATTGAATCTCAAAGATTTCATGTGAATAGTGAATTAGAGATATCATCTCTCTATTATCATGCCTTATCTAGATAATGATCAAAAAGGTGAGACATAATGTTATATGATTCCATGTCATCATGTTTCTTTAAAATATCACTATACATGGAAGGAAACATGAAGAAATAGACATAAATGGAATCATCCAATTGTTTCATATAGAGAGACAATTATTTCCCACTGGCCAGTTTGTCAAGTGCCTCAGAAATATGGTTTTCCAACACATTTAACTTCTATCCATGGTATATTATAACACATAAGCACATATAAAAATACTAAAAATCGAATATACTGAGAATTTTGTTCTTTAATAATATAGATTATTGTAATATAATATATAGTTTCATGGGTTTCCATTTTTATAATAAATAACTGTAGAATTTTAGTAGGTTATTTTGATTACAAATTTAGATAATAAATTTTAAATTTATTATACTCACACTATTTATTGAAAACATAATATTGCTCACCATTAGTTTTGGAATATCCCATCACATGGATATTCTAGTGGAAAGGATCCATATTCCCATTGTCATAACCCATACTTAGTCCTAGATAGGTATATGAAGGGTTTTAGGTAGGTGTAGCTTTAAAACATCATTAACTCATAATTCATTAATATTTTGAGTGGAATCTTCAATCCTAAAATCCTAGATATTAATTTATTCAAGTATTTTCCTCTTAGTTACACCAATATTTTCTTGAGAATTCAACCATTGATGTGAAATAAGGTAAGTCAATCCAATAACTCATGTTCGATTTCCGCGATAATTGAAATCACCTTGACATGATCTGGTCAATATCATTGAACTTTTTTTCCAATTATAACTCATTTATTAGAATGATATATCGAATTAATATTTAATTAAAGAGGTTTTTATCTTTATATGTAAACTTCCCATTTTATCTTGTCACGTTCTTATAAATTTTAGGTGCATTTTACTTGAGTGATTAACCATGTATAGATAAAATTTATACATATTATAATATTTATTTTAATTATATCTAATATTATTGGTAATTAGTTAGTTTAATGATTTAAAAATCCATAAATAATTAACCATCAAAATAATGGAAATAAAATAAACAAAAACAGAATGACATGAGATTCTCTAATGGTTTCTTTATCTATAGGATGATAAATCAACACTTTACCCCAGTGGATTAACTCTTGGAACCATTCCTAGTTTGAGTTATAGTATTCCACCTGTACTCTTGTGTACCTCCTAGATTTTTTTGACTTTGGCTCCAAAGTTGAACTACTTCCACTCACCCGAGATCCCCATTTATTACGTAATTTTACTCACATGTAGGTGAGGGGAATAAAATGATTGGTTAAAAGTGGTTTACTTAAAATAAAATATGGTTATATAGACCGTCACATAATGAGATGAGAGGAACTACTATCATTCCATTATTTAATTTAATAAATCATTAAAAATACCATGAAATAATAGTAAATTTAATAAACCACTCACATACACAGGTTGTTCTAAGATCATGGTCATCCAAATACATGAAACAATATTATAAAGAGTACAAGCTATAATTCACTTTGATTAATTCTTTATTATTAATATAAATTTTCTTGAATTAATTCAGTTAATTAATAAATTAAATCTCCTTATCATAATGGTCATATGAAATATCTTGCATATACTCATTATTATTTATGAAATTAAATTTTTTATTTATTAGGTGACTACATGGAATGTATTAACTAGCTACACAATGTTTTCGTCAGTTTTCATGTCTCTGGATAAACACCTAGTGACTCAACGTGTATCTTGATCGGGTAACATGAAATTTACTAATGAGATACACACCTTGTGTTCTAATTTATAGGTGTCTATGTAACCTACTTGTAAACTCATAAATATTAACTCACATGGAATTTATTCTAGATACACATCATGTATCTAATTAATGATATAACTCATTAGTCTCTTGCAATGTTATGTCACATATTTGATAACATGGTTAGTGAGGATTTCACCCCTAAACCATGTAGACTTCATGAAATGTATTCCAGCTACATGTTGTGTGCTTTGATAGATTTTGGTGCATGCTAGCTTAGTCAACATGTAGTATACATTGAATACTCTATGTGTTACTAATTATCAACATGTCGAATATCTTTTTTCAGCCCCAAATGTAGTGATCTTAGGTATATGATGTGTATTATTGGCCACATACCATGTATCCATGTCTAACGGTCAGATTCCTCAGCACCTCCTAATGGAATCTTCAATCATTATACATTTGGTCCTAATCTAATTAAGATGATATGAAACTTGGATTAACAATAATAAGTGAAAAAGTAAATAAAATATAATCAGTCGGCAAATAATAAATAATTATGAATTGTTATGTGACCACTCTAATAAAACATTAAGGTCCTGGGAACAGCATAAGAATCAGGTAGGTCGTAATCTACTCGTATTTTTGTTTTAATCCATTAATAATATATTATTTACCTATCTAAAAATCATTAGGATAAATGAAATTAAGATGAAGATTAATAGATAAAGACTTGGAACCAATAATATAGGATATTTTTTAATTTTCATTTATAATTAATTTATTTAATTAAGAATTCTCTTTTTTTGAATTATTTATTTAATGTTGATCAATTAGTGAAACACTATTCTCATATCATCATTGTTCCAGATGAATCAATGGTATATTTCCTCTAGAGGTGATCCACACATGCTCCATAGACCTTGAATCATCACCATATAATTCTCTTGGTGCTACTGTAAGATCAAAATAGTGTACGTAGATGCTCAATTACAAGAGTGGGTGAATTGTAAGTTTAAAAACTTTCATTTTTAACCTTAAGAAAAACTATGTTTAACTGACTTAAACAAGGTAAATTTACAAACCCTAAAATTGTTCTATAAGACAAACTTTCCTGGTTCTAGAAATATGGTTTCGGAAAGAAAACTTAAAGAAAGTTTTCTTAGGTAAAGATTCTACCTTAAAGTGTATAGAATCTTATTTATGAGAGTACATAAAAGAATAAGAAAGTATAAGAAGGTTAAACTTTCTTCCTTTATCAAACTATAGTGTAAATAAACTTAAAAACAAAGAAATTAACAAGTATGAAATCTTTTAACCCAAAGAGTATGATATCCAAAAACCTTGGATAAAGGTCCCTTGACTTATACTTTCAAGAAATTCTGTCTTACCCACACTTGGGAAATCCCTTGATAGGAATATCGGAATTTTTCTTGTTATCCCCACAAGACCTCGAACTTTAAGGTAGTCGGAACCTCTGTCTTCTTATCCCTAGAAGTCCTCGAACTTTAAGGTAGTAGACACCTCTTTCTTCCTATCCCCGAAAGTCCTCGATTATACTCATCAATAATAGGAGTCACACAAAGCAAGATGAACAAGATGTTCAGTACTCACAAACCATGAGAGTCTCTCTCTCTCTCTAGAAATTACTTCAACAGCATAAAATCAATAGAGTGATTTAACGGTTATGATCTCATTCAAATGAGATCCTATTTATAGGCACTTCTCTAATAGTCGGATCCCTCCTCCAATGGTTATATTTTTCCTTGAATCTCAGAGGGACCTATACATATGTCACTCAAATAACAGTTAGTTAGAAATAGATTGTACGAAATAATTTCATAACTATTACAAGTGTAAGAAAAATAAGGTTTCTTAACCAAATTTAATTTTTGGAGTCTAAAGAAAAAATAGAGTTTGGAGTATAAGAAAATAAGAATTTGGAGACTATAAATCAAGGATATCCTGATTCAATTTTCCAAAGAATTTGCAACCTTAATTCTATAGATTTCAGAGTTGGAATTCTGAGGAATTCAGAGTCTAAATTCTGAGGAATTCAGAGTTTGAATTCTGAGGAATTCGGAATCTGAAATCTGCGGAATTCAGAATCCAAATTTCAGAGAATTCAAAGTCTGAATTTTTAAGAATGAGAGTCTGAATTTATGAGAATGTGAGTCTGAATTTTAGAGAATTCGGAGTCTGATTTTCAGAGAATTTGGAGTTTGAATTTCATAAAATTTGGAGTCTGAATTTTATAGAAATCACAGTCTGAATTTCATAGAATTCAGAGTCTGATTTTCCAAGAATTCAGAGTCTGAATTTCAGAGAAATCAAAGTCTGAATTCCAGAGAATTTGGAGTCTGAATTTCAGAGAATTCAAAGTCTGAAAACAGAATATTCTATAACTAAAGATTTATAAGATTCCAAGGTTTTAGATGTGAAACATAATTTTACCCTTACGAATAAAAAGAGTTAGATTTAGAAAAACTATAAAATGAATAATGAAAACATAGGTTAGAATAAAATTTCCTTGGGGAAGGAAAATTTTTCTTATTAAGATAATTCTAAGGGAAAATAAAATTTTCCTTAAGATAGAGTGTTTGTTCTTTTCAAAACATAAAGGAATGGAAAATTCATAAGGAAACCTTATTGACTCAAAAGCTACCACAAATGTATCTATTTCTTGTGAATATCGATGTTGATCACAATGGAATATTTCAAGGGAGAAATGATTCTCTCTGGTAGAGGAGGGGAAATCTCTATATTCTTCAGAGGGTTATATGGGAGATCTATCAAGGTCTTGATATAATCATCTCCTGAAATTTTTTTACAAAATGAAAGAATGTGGCTCTCACTTGTACACCACCATGGAAAATGTCATAACTAGGATTAAATAATGCTATAGTTATAAAATAATAATTATTCAAGGGCCCTTACTATTGTCTTAATTCTCAGTGAACCCCATGTCTAAATAATAATAATATTTTTATTATTTACATGATATGAGATAACCTCATAGAGAAAATAAATATCAGTTTCCATTAAAACATAAATTAATATTTATTAAAATAATATTTAATATGGAATTTCTCATTAGACCATTAAACCCATTCCAAAAAACCACCTCAATATATATCTATCCTTGAATAATGACTATTTATTTAATTAAATAAATACTACTAAATTATTCTATAATATTTATATATTATTCACTGAATTAGTGAATAAATATTTATTAAATATTGATTTAACTAAATAGATAATAACTTTCATACCTTTTGAATAAACGAGAATAAATAAATATTATATTCTTTTAATTAAATAAATAATTATATGGTGAGTAAATATTTATTATATATTCAACTCACATATATATTCTCTTAAATAGATGATTTATTTATATTTACGATCAAACAAACATAAATAATTATTAATCCTATTATGGGAATAATATTCATCCAACATGTTGAGATCATATGTAATTTCACTAAGGCCCTGAATACATTTATTGTGGGACACTCTAGGCTAATTTTTCCATGAAATTATGATACTCTAACTAATGTAAATGGTTTTTATCTAGTGACATGCCATGGATCCCATAGAGAAAGAAGTTAATTTCATATTGATATTTAACCTCCTACGATAATTCACTATGTAATATAATCCATTTATCTCGATGTCACAAATAAAATAGGTTTCATACCAATTCCATAAACCTATATTATTTATTTTTGTTTCTTTTAATTTCTATAAATTAACTTGATAACAACACCTATGTGGTCGTTGTATAAGTATATAAGTTCAATTCATGTTAAATGCCTAGAGATATCAACATTAATCAAATAAAAGAATGGATAAGTACTCTCTCAAATTATTCATTAATACAATATCACTCGTGGTGAACACAACATATCCTACTCCTTCAAGAGCATATTTCATTGTATTTTTCATTAATATATCAATGTACAAGACTTGTGACATATATTAATAATAATAATAAATTCTAAGGATCATTACACATGTCTGAAGATAGGAATATCCAATGACAAAAACAAATGTTGATTTTCAATTGCTGGAATATGTTCTCATAATATCTGACACTAGAGATGGAAAAGGGTGTAAACCATGATAAATTTTCTCAAAGTCCTATCACTACTAAAAATTCAGCCATTAGAGACCGCCATTGGAGGTCGTTTTAGGCCCGTCGTCGTAGGGTTACAGTGACCGGCAGGCGGTCACTGACCTATTGATCGGTCGAGCTAAAGAGACTACCAGTGGCAGTCGAAGTCCTGATCCTCAGCCAAGTTACAGTGACTGCCAGTGGCGGTCACAGTTCTGATGCTCGGCCGAGCTATAGCGACTGCCAATAGCGGTTTCTATCCTAAAGAATTTTTTTAAAAAAAAATCATGGTTCCCAATCAACAAAAATAGGGTAAAAATTATAAACAAAAAGGATAATGTTTCCAAAAGGCATAAACATCAAGATCATCATAAAGAATAAAATATAGACGTGCTTAAACGACCCAAAAAGGTCCAATCCATTTCAATCTTCTGCTTCAATAAACCAACAATAAGATACAAAAAAACAACTAAACAAAACAAACATAAATTAGACATATTTATTCAGTTAGTATATATATATATATATATATAATTAAATCTGACATCAAATTAAAGGTGATATAATAATTTAAAACCCCCAATTTAAGAAATGTTATCATTTTAGTATTTTTTTTTCTTGTTTTGGAGTCTTTGGTTTAGCTTGTGGAAGTGTTTTGTTGTCTAAAAAGGAATTCTCTCCGTGCGCACCGTGTGAAACTGTTAAAAAAATATTCAGTCATACCACGCACACAGCACATCTGATTGACATGTCGTCTGCTTCTACATGTCATGAATAATATTCCTATTGTTTTCGTTTGATTTCAAGTCATTATGAGGACGTTTTCTGTGAATTCAATCGTTACACGTCGTTTTGGTGTTTTATGACTCCAGGAATACATTTCTGGTCACTACAGTCAAAGGAAACCTCCAATTGACATTATTTCTACCTGAACATTTTACAATTTATACCACAGTTGTTGTCATATGATTCCATTGCATTATGAGGTCGTTCGGCTGGTTTTGATCACCCAATGCGCCCTTTTAGAGAGCGTCGAACTGTTAAAAAATATTCGGTCGTACCGCGCACACCACATGTCCGATTGATGTGTCATCTCCTCCTACATGTCACGAATAATATTCATATTGTTTTCGTGTGATTTCAAGTCATTCTGAGGATGTTTTCTATGAATTTGACTGTTACACGTTGTTTTCGTGTTTTATGACTCCGAAAATGTGTTTCCGGTCACCACGGTCAAACGACACCTTTGATTGATGTTCTGTCTACCCGAACATTTTAAAATTCACACCATGTTAGTTGTTGTATGATTTCATGGAATTCTGAGGTCGTTCGGCAGGTTTTGACAACCCAACGCGCCCTTTTAGAGCACGTCGAACTGTTAAAAACAACATATTCGGTCATACTACACACACCGCATGTCTGATTGACATGTCATATCCTCGTACATTTCATGAATAGTATTCCTATTGTTTTCATGTGATTTAAAGTAATTTTGAGCACATTTTCTCTGAATTTGGCCGTTACATGTCATTTTGGCATTTTGTGTCTCTGTAAATGCGTTTCCAGTCACCGCGGTCAAACGACACGTCCAATTGACATGTCGTCTACTCAACCATTTGAAAATTCACACCATGGTTGTTTTTTTAGGATTTCATGTTATTGCGATGTCGTTCGGCTAGTTTTGACCAACCAACAAGCCCTTTTGGAGCGCGCCGAACTGCTCAAAATAACATATTCGGTCATACCGTGCACACCGCACGTCTGATTGACATGTTGTCTCCTCATACATGTCACGAATAGTATTCCTATTTTTTGGTGTGATTTCAAGTCATTCTAAGCACGTTTTCTCTGAATTTGACCGTTACACGTCTTTTTGGCATTTTATGACTCCGGAAATGCGTTTTCGGTCACCGCGGTCAAACGACACCTTCAATTGACGTGATTTCTGTCCAACAATTTCAAAATTCAATCCATCATGGTTTTCGTATGATTTCTTGGCATTCTGAGGTTTTTTGGTAGGTTTTGACCACCCAATGCACCCTTTTAGAGCGCGTCGAACTGTTCAAAACAACATATTCGGTCGTACTACACACACCGCATGTCCGATTGACATTTTGTCTCCTTCTACATGTCCTAAATAATATTTCTATTGTTTTCTTGTGATTTCAAATCATTCTGAGCACGTTTTCTGTGAATTCGACCGTTACACGTCGTTTTGGCATTTTATTACTCCAGAAATGCGTTTCTGATCATCGCGGTCAAATTACACCTCCGATTGAAGTGTCTTCTACCCGACCATTTCTCAATTCCTACCTCAGTTGTTTTCGCATGATTTCATGGCATTGCAAGGTTGTTCGGATGGTTTTGACCACCCAACACGCCCTTTAAGAACGCGTTAAACTATTCAAAACAACATATTTGGTCGTACCATGAACACCGCATGTTCGATTGACATGACGTCTCCTACAACATGTCATGAATAGTATTACTATTTTTTTCATGTGATTTCAAGTCATTATGAGCACGTTTGCTTTAAATTCGACCGTTACACGTCATTTTGGCATTTTATGACTCCAGAAATTTGTTTTCGGTCACTACGGTCAAAATACACCTTCGATTTATGTGTCTTCTACTTTAAAATTTCATAATTCACACCACGATTGTTGTCTTATGATTTCATGGCATTCCGAGGTTGTTCGGCTGGTTTTGACCACCCAACGAGCCCTTTTAGAGAGCATTGAACTGTTCAAAACGATATATTCAGACGTATCACGCACATCACATGTCCGATTGATGTGTCATATCCTCCTACATGTCATGAATAATATTCCAATTTTTTCATGTGATTTTAAGTCATTCTGAGCATGTTTTCTCTGAATTTGACCGTGACACGTCGTTTTGGCGTATTATGACTCCGAAAATGTGTTTCAGGTCACCGCGGTCAAAATACACCTCTGATTGATGTGTTGTCTACCCGACCATTTTAAAATTCACATCACGATTGTTTTAGTATGATTTCATTGCATTCTGAGGTTGTTCGGCTGGTTTTGACCACCCAACACGCCCTTTTAGAGCGTGCCGAACTGTTCAAAACAACATATTTGATCGTACCACGCACACTGTACGTCCAATTGACATTATGTTTCCTCCTACATGTCACGAATAATATTCATATTGTTTTCATTTGATTTCAAGTCATTCTAAGTAAGTTTTTTTCTAAATTCTACCATTACACGTCGTTTTGGTGTTTTATGACTATAGAAATGTGTTTCTGGTCTCCACGGTCAAACGACATCTCTGATTGATGTGTAGTCTAATCGAACATTTCAAAATTCACACTATGGTTGTTGTCGTATGATTTCATGGCATTCCAAGTTCGTTTGGCTAGTTTTGGCCACCCAACGCGCCCGTTTAGAGCGTTCCTAACTGTTAAAAACAACATATTCGGTAGCGTGGTTTACACGTTTTGCACGGCACAGCTGAATATTTGTTTTTAGGTGTTTGAAATGCTTGAAATGTTTTCATAGGAGGTTGTCCGGTGGGGGGCTATTCGGGGTGGGGGGGCGCTATCCGAGGGTGGGGGGGTTATCCAGGGGGGGGGGTTGTCCGGTGCGGGGGGGGGGGCATAACGACTAATTGGCCTAATGGACAATTGGCCTAATGGCATAATGATCAATTATCCTAATGGCCTAAAGGTCAATTTTCTTAATGACCCAATGTCAAATTGTCTCATTTACCAAATCACCTAATTCCATAATGGCATTGTGGCCTAACAAACATTTGGAATAATGGCATATTGCCTAGTTGTACAATTGGAATAATGGCATAATGGCATAATGGCCATTTGGACTACATCCAATTGGACAATTAACCAATTTACCTAATGGCCTAATAGCCTAATGAACAATTTACCTAATGAACTAATGGTCAATTGTCCTAATTAATTCTGGGGTGGGGGGTTGTCCGGGGTGCGGGGGGGTTGTCTGGGGTGCGGGGGGGCTCTCCGGGGTGGGGGATCTCCGGTGTGTGGGGGGGCTTTCCGGGGTGTGGGGGGCTGTTCGGGGTGCGGGGGGGGGGGGGGGGGGGGGGGGGGGGGGGTTGTCTGGTGGCCGGGGGGTTGTCCGGGGTGCGGGTGGGGGGGGGGCTATTCAGGCTGGGCCAGGGGCCTACAAATAGTGAACCTGAGCTCAGTCACCAAAAACAAGTTTCATGGTTTCTATTATGAATCACATGGTTTTTTCAAAACCATTCATAGAACATGCAATTGAAAACATTAAAGAATAAAATGAACTAATAAAATCCAAATCATTTATTAGTTTCATGGTTACTTCTCAATTCATGCACACAAAAATTGCATAAGGCCAAAACACACATGATACCCCAAAATCTCAAATGAAATCTCACTAGGAACCCAACCTAAACATCAATAACAACCCCATCAAAAAAATCACACCTCGTGAATATGATGCGTCATGCGTGGTCATGACTGCTACCTTCATCCGGTGGGCTAGGGGCCTACAACAAATAAAAATTATGAATATTTTAATAACAAAAATAATAGAAATTAAATAAATAAATACAGTATAAACCTACGTCGTATGATCCCATGCACCATCACTTGGATTCACATATTCCCGCAGTGCTCTAACCTCAGCGATCAATTGCGCAATTATCTCCTCAGAAGCACGCAACTGTGCCTCAAAATCTGACAGCTGTTGTGTCATCTAAGCAACTGCAGGACTGATAACTGTAGCGCATGATACTATAGAATGAGGAATACCTATTCCATAGGTCAAACTATATCCATGCTCATCCTGACCAATAATGTGATGGAAGATCTCATCCCTTCGCATGGGAAGTTGTCGCTGGTCCTCTGGAAGCTGTTCCAACTTAGCTTCAAATTGAGCCTATGAAATATTTAAATATATATACATATATATGTTAATATACAGATTTATTTAAGTATTGGTAATGAGTAAAATCACTTACAATTGTTGCTACATCCTCTGGATCATTTCGATCATGAGTCCTCATCCACATTGACATTTTATCAACCAGTGCACCTTACTCCCGAAGCTGTTTATGAATAGAATGTAAACACAAAACCATATTAATTAATAAATTAAAAAATGAATAATAAATACCTCATGTCTTATCTGAGACCTGTGATGAGTCCCGAACCTGTGATGTGGTCCCTACAATGCTCGATTCTCAGAATGGTGTGCAGACACCTCCTACATTCAATTAATTCAAATTTCAAACAAATCACACATTCTTGAAAATATATATACCAAAATAAATATACAAACTGAAACACCCTCAGTAGACCAAAATGCAACTAAGTCATGCCAATGATCCCGAAGGACACCTCTTAGGACTTTTTTTAGAATGTCTGGGGAACCCAGATTTTGTAACCAGTTGTCCCTCTTGACTTTGCCTTTATAATCTTTCCACATCTTACGGTATATCCTCATGCACAAAGGCCAAAACTCATCGGGGGATACTTTCCAATTTTTCTATTAATGAAAAAAATAACATATGTTAGTATTGTTTATACATAGGGAAGAAAGCAAAATGGTCTTCTTACATGAACCTCCTTCTAAAGATGATCTAATGTGTTCTGAGGGATAGAAGCCCAGTCACCTATGGTCAATGGAAATCAATGTCAGTCACGTATGATATGACCCAAATGACAAATAAATTTAGGGGCATTCAATCCCACGTGATGAAATATCTCACCAAAGTAAACATCAAACGTCGTGTTGGAATTCCACGATAAAATGCCATGACCAGGGCCTCTCTTGCGAGAGGAAGAAGCAGTCGATTTTTATCCTGTTGAAAATAATTTTATATATAATTTGAAATATTATATATATATATATATAAAAATTCTTATCAATTAGATAAAAAATAGACCCAATGACATTCAAACATACCTCGACCCTGAGATATAGATGGCTCAGATGGATGATGTGGATCTGCTGCCTCTTCCCCTGACACGCCTGCAGTCATATAAAACATTAGTAAGGGGACTATCAAAAGTGTCCAAAAGATAAATTGGATTGTTTTTTAAAAAATAAAACTTTTACAGTTGTTAATCAAAAAAAAATATTGAATAATTAGTTGTGAATGGATTTTAAAAAATCAGAATGTTAACAAAATATATATACAAATTATGTACCAAACCAATCAATGCATAGCCAAATTTAAAATTGAATTAATAAAAATTCACGAAGCACATGAACAAAATGAAGAATACCTCAATTGGAAGATACAATGACAATAACATGAATATACCAAAAGATAAATCACCATAAATATTTATAATTGAATAAACTTCCAAAAGTGAGGATTAAAACTTACTAGGATTTATAAAATGGTTAGATAATTTATGATATCCTAGGAAATTTAATACTGAATAGAGGGAAAACAATTATACATTTCATTAAGCATGAAAATTGACTGTTTCTCCTTCAACGACTGCTCTGACCCAATAAATATCTTCTTCATGTTGAACTACGATATGTTGATCAAGATGTTTGGAAACAAACAAAATAGTATTGGGTTCATCTTGTTCATATAAAGACACTCCTCGCGGGTACATTTTCACAACAACTTTCCAAATTGGATTCGAAGGAAAAGTAATGAAGAATACTTGTTCCGCTTGTGACATCAAAATGAAAGGTTCATTATCAACTCGTACATTTCTGTATAACATATAGTTAAAATTCACCAATGAAAACTGATATTGATCGACTTTACATCCACACACTGGATCATCCCAATTACACTTTTACAATATGTACTTCAACCCGTGTGTGTATACAACTTCAATGATATCTATCAATTAACCATAGTAATAACCAGATTCGATGAATGGACAACTGATGCCACTGTTCTGTGTTACTCATTTGTTGTCAACATATTTAATGGGAAATCGAAAACCATTAGTTTATATGGCTTTATAACTATGAGACGTTATAGATGTACCCTCAGTGAGTTGGATAAATTCTTCAGTTAGTGTGGGGTCCCCTAACTCCCTCAACTTATCAACCTACATAATTCATAGAATTCAATAATGATTTATTTTGAAATAAATTAGTATAATACTTCACTCATAATGAAAATAAATTTATACATACATAATCCTTGAACCAATCATGAAATGATGCATAATGAGATTGTTGAATTTGATACTCAGTCACACGATACATCTCTTCTTTCATCTCATTAATGTGTTTCCTAAAAATGATAACGTGATGTTTAAATGACCAACTTATGCAAACAAAACACGTAAAAGTTAAACAATAAAATTGATAAGACAATTACTACATTAATGGTCCAAATGATGTAGTGTTGAACAAGATAGGGGGCTCTTCTCCCTTTGAAGCAGACTGTCTTTATACAAATATTAATGAATAGTAGAGAATCACTACTCGCTCTCAGTCTTAAAATGGTATCCCTTCTTCCTTGCTTTCAAATCTTAGTTTATAAATACCTCTTCCTTATCGATGTGCTTGTATCCACTCGATGTTTTCCATATCAAATATGGCTCCTTCTCCAACTGGACCATCATTAATCTAAGAGGGATTATCTAATTTTGTTTCAACATCCGTAAGATATTCTTCAAAAAAAGTAGTACACTCATCCATCAAATAAACATTGGCTATTGATGCCTCTGGATGAGCTCTGTTGCTTACAAATCGTTTCAATGTACTCTAATACTGCTCAATAGGATACATCCACCTGAATTACACTAGACCAGCAGCCATTACTTCATCAGTTAGGTGCACTATCAAGTGGACCATAACATTGAAAAATGAGGGGATAAATAGTTTCTCAAAGTGACAAAGTGTAAGTACAATTTGGTCCTAATTTTTTTTTAAATCGCTCATTTTTTGATTTCTTAAACAAAGCTTTCTAAAAAAATTACTCATCTCAATCAACGGTTGAACAACATTGGGGGATAAACAATCAAAAATTGCAATTGGAATCAACTAATGAAGTAGTATGTGATTGTCATGAATTTTCACCCCTTACAATGTCCTGCTCATCAGATTCACACACTTTGAAATATTATAAGATTAACCATTAGTCACCTTAAGAATCTTCAAAATGGAAAGAAATGTCTCTTTCTCCTTTGTAGTCATCGTATACTGTGCAGCAGACATATATCCCTTGTTTCCCTCATCTAACAGTAAATGAAACTATTTACTTAAACCCATTTCTTCCAAATCACGATGTGCATTAACATGGTCCTTTGATTTTCCACTGACACCTAAAATGGTTCACAATATTTTATCACAAACATTTTTTTCAATGTGCATGACATCCAAATTATGCCTTAGCATGTTAGTTTTCCAATATGAAAGACTATAAAAATTACTTTTCTTTTTCCAATTTTGATTGTGCTGCCTACCCGCAACACAAATATTACGTAATGAATGAGCCACAAAATCATGAATTTCATATACCGTACAGATATTTTCTTCCTCTATCTGCGATAATATTTTGACTCCTATCGTGATATTTGGTGCTGGGATGAACTCCTTAGAACCATAAAATGTCACTCTGTACTTTCTGAACCTGTGCTGAGGGAGGGAGAAAACATATGTGACCCATGTATGTACATTTTTTGGAATGTTTAAGCCACATATATTTTTTACTTTTATTGCAACATGGGAAATAAAATTACCCTTTCGTGCTCTAGCCTGATAAATTTTCATTAGTCGGGAAGTCATTGATTGTCCACAATAAAGCATCCTACAGTTTGAACATTTCATTCATTTCACCGTCATAAGTCATCACACCATCGCCCCGAAATTCATTCAACTCATCAATCAATGGATGATGGTAAGCATAAATCTTATCCCACAAACTTCTAGGTCCATCAATAAGAGTGGAAAGTAATATAAATTGTTGCTTCATACATAGCCACATAGGGAGATTATACGGAACCAACACCATGGGTCATGTGCTATGAGTTGCACCAACCATAGACTTGAATGGATTGAAACCATCTACTACCAACCCCAATCTGACATTACGAACATTTTTAGCAAAGTTGGGATGTCTCTTATCAAAATCCTTCCATGCATGAGAGTTTGTCGGGTGGGTTAACATATCACGTTCATGAATTCTTTCTGCATGCCATCTCAATAAATTAGAAACTTTAGATGACATAAAAAATCTTTTCAACCTCGGTTTAAGGGAAAATAATGCATTTTTTTACAGAAATTGGTTTCCCCTGTATCAAAATCTGACTTTGATGAGTCTGATTTCCCATATTCTCTTTCCACCTGGAAGCACCACAAACCGTACAAATATCCAAATGGGAAGTTTACTTTCTAAACAACATACGGTTTTTTGCACATGAATCTGTGGTCTCATATGTAAAACCTCAGTTCTCTATCAACTTACGATCACAGAGGGGAGGCCAACTAAAGTGTTGGAGAGGTGGTGGGCTGCACAAGGATGACGGCTGGTCGCTGGGTTCCGAAACGAGGCAGGAAGAAGGAGGCGGGGCTTTAGGAGGTGAGGCGAGGGCCTCAGCGTGGCGAGGGAGGGTGTTGGAGGCTGCAGGAGCTTAAGGGCGAAGGGAGGAGGAAGAGCGGGTAGTGGGATTCACTGGGCGGTCAGGGCATCCGCTGCAAGGAGCAAGGCGGGAGAGGTTGAGGGGGATTTGCGGCTGGAAGCAGGAGGTCGGCGAGGTTTTGGGAGATGGTCGAGTTCTAAAGAAGTTCGGGAGAACCAGGGAGGCGCGTTTCGGTGCTCAGGAAGTGGGGTAGAAGTGAAAAAAGGGGGGAGCTGTGGTATTAGGGTTAGGTTTTGTTTTGTTTATTTTTTTTATAACAATTACAATAATAATCATAACACCAGAATAATAATAATAATAATAATAAAATAATATTAATAATATATTGAAAAAATTGTAATAAAATAATAATAATAATAAAATAATAACCATAAAAGTTATAATAACAAAGATGATAATAACCAAAAATAATAAAAATAAAAATAATAAAAATAATAACACATTATCGATATTAACATTATAAATTATATAATAATAATATTATTATTATTGCAATTTAACCATTTAACCCACTTTATTTATATAAACATTATTTATTTTAATCATTAGATACTTTCACGGACACCCGGCTAACGACGCGACCACCACCTGTTGTGCGGTGACCGCACACAGGTCCGAAACACACTAAAAATATTAAATGATGAAAATTTTAAGTCAGGACCCAGCCCGAACATTGGCTCGATGACCCAGAGCCAAGAAATAATAAAATATAAATAATTTAAGAAGTCTGGGTGTGAAAATTCTCCCCACCATAGAAACTTTCTACCCCCAAAAAGTCACACAACCGAATGATGGACCAAACAAGAATCCATACCCAAATAAAACCAGAGAAACCCACAACATAAGAGAATGGGAGAACACGACGGGGTTCTCCCCACCATAATAACCCAACTAGTGTGGAAATTTTAACACCCAAACATACCACCCCGGGAGGGGGGCGACATGGGAACTCCCAACTGATCCAGACTAACCTCTATAGGACGAGTGAAACAACACCTCCACCAAAACATGGAACTCTTGACTCACACCAAAGAAAGCCCAAACACTTGAGAAAAACCTCCGAGTAGAACTTAACCCAAGCAGTAAACCCGAGCATAACCACAAACATAGACTCTTTCATAGGAACTTACATCTCCAAACGAACACAGCTAAACCAAAATCAATCCAAACAAAGTCCAGACACACTCTTAAAAAAAGCGCACAATTTAGAAAACCATGATCAGACAAAGAAAACTGTTTGGATTACAATAGAACATGTCCATCATAACCCCACGATAAAACAATGAATATACAATGATATAAAAACTTTAACAATAGAAAAAAATGAGAATGTAAAGACTTTAAATGTTCCACTTACAACACGGAACACAAAACCCAAACCGAGGCTTCACACCCTCGGAAACTCCTGAATGTGTGTGAGCTTCACTCCAAGACCTGTGGCTAGGGCTCTGATGGCTGAAGCATCTCTTTCCTCACAGTCAGGTACTGGAATTCCTCTGGTCACAATGTCTTCTTCATGTGACGCCACTTTCAAAACTTCTCCAAGTGACCCAGACAGCCGCAATGACGACATGTCTTCGGAGGGATGTGATATGATGGCTTCACGTGCCCAAACTGGACACACTGGTGGCACGCCACTGAACGGTCTGATGAAATAAAAGCCAGAACCACTGCAGACGACTCTTTAGGAACATGCCCCTCTAGCACCCCCTGCTTTCCAGATGGGGAACCTTCATGAGTAACTGGATATTCTGTATTGCCAAGAACCTGCGCTCCGGAGACCAGTCAGCTAAGAATGCCTCATCCACCAACTTCTACAAATGATGGTCATTAGAAAGGAAGACCCGCTCCTTGATCTCTGGGTAAAGACCCCCAATGAAGAGATAAGTCTTCATCAAATCATGTGACACTACCTCTGGAGAAAAGGACATGAGCTCCTTGAAATGGTAAACATATGCCTTCACCATCCGTTGTCCTTGTTGAATACGCACAAGCTCTTACCTTTTATTATCTTTCACTTCTTCAGGTATAAACAATCAGACGAAGGAAAATTTAAAGACATCCCACGTCATCCTAACTTGCATTGAAGGTGGGCCGAGAAATGCTCATATGTCCAGATATGGACCTTCAAACAGTCCCAAAACAACATGAACTCTGATAACTTTGGGAGTTCCCAAAATCCGAAAAGCACACTCAACCTCTTCAAACCACATAACTACCTTCAGCGGACCCCGATCACCATGAAGGACCAAGGATTGGGCATGACTTATGAGAAACTCCGGGGACCTTTCTGGGTATCATTTTTTGAACAAAATATAAAACACTAAACTGAAACCGATATCAAATCAAGACAATATCATTTAAATCACCATCATTTGAAAACAACCAGCTCAAAGAAGAACAACCAAATGCAAACACAACCCAAAATTTTTTTCTTCAAAACCCCCCTTTTCATTTTAGATTTCAAACCCGCATTCTTTCAAGGATATTTTCCAAATACCAAACCCACTTTTCAAACCAATTTCATTTTTCAAAAAAAATCATTTTCCCTTTTTAAAATCACTTTAGGAAATCAAGGTCAAGCCATTAATTCCAATTTCACACCCCAGTAATGCCATGAACCATTGCACCTGTCTTCGTCTGCTTTCATCCATACCCACCAACACACACTTTTCATGCATTCCCTCACATGTGCAAACGTTCATAAAGAGTAACTGAGGTTGCACCCAAACCATATCTCTACCAGTTCCAAGCAAAAACCAGATTTTTAGACCAAGAGCTTTCAGTTATAAAACAAATCCATTTCACAAATCTAAATCCATTTAAAAGATATCATTCTCATTTCAAAAACTCGTTTTCATTTTCAAGAATTCACTTACACCAATCAAAACCAAGACAACACTCAACTTTCATCAAATCACCGAAGGGAGAGACTAGTATTCATGCTTAACCTAGTGACAAGGTAGTGGGCCATGCCCCAAGTAAACCTTAATGACTAGGAGGGACTTAAACCATGTACTCAGACTCCACATGGGTCACTACTCCATATGAAATCACAATGTAACATCTTATTTCCTTTGTTTTCATCCCTCAATCAAAAAAAAACATAACGAAACAAGGAATCAATTCATAGACTACCCCTAGCGACTCAAGGTTTGGAATGGGAAAGGGTTCATGACGTCCTTCTTGTACCTTCCTCTTAAGTCCCGACAGTCCTAATCTCTATCTACCGGACACCCCAAATAGCAAGGGCCTCCTCTAATACCAAATGTGACAACTGGGTCCCAGTGACAGCACAGACACCCCAACCTTAACAAGGCCATCGGGTCCTGGCCTACCAGGTACCACCAGTTGCCCACGCAGACACATGGGGCCCACCCCATGGGTCCACCCACATGCCTGAATGGGTCATCTGACTAATGATAGTCCCCACAGGCCAACACATGTCCTTTCGAGTGTGTTTTTTCCTCACTCACACACACCCTGGGAAACTTCCCCGAAGGTCACCCATCTTGATCACTCCTCCAGGCCAAGCACGCTTAACTGTGGAGTTCTAACCAGGTAGGCTCCCGAAAAAGAAGGTGCACCTTGTTGACATGAGTCAACCCACATGCCTGAACGGGTCATCTGACTAATGATAGTCCCCACAGGCCAACACATGTCCTTTCTAGTGTGTTTTTTCCTCACTCACACACACCCTGAAAAACTTCCCAGAAGGTCACCCATCTTGATCACTCCTCCAGGCCAAGCACGCTTAACTGTGGAGTTCTAACCAGGTAGGATCCCGAAAAGAAGGTGCACCTTGTTGACATGAGTCAACCCACATGCCTGAACGGGTCATCTGACTAATGATAGTCCCCACATGCCAACACATGTCCTTTCTAGTGTGTTTTTTCCCACTCACACACACCCTGAGAAACTTCCCAGAAGGTCACCCATCTTGATCACTCCTCCAGTCCAAGAATGCTTAACTGTGGAGTTCTAACCAGCTAGGCTCCAGAAAAAGAAGGTGCACCTTGTTGACACGAGTCATATAATTTAGTCATTTAACCCTTTATCATTTTGGGGTGTTACAATCACCCCCCCTTTAGAGCACAATGTCCTCGTTGTGGGCCCAACATCTTAACCAAGGAAGTGCGCTGCACTTAAGGCTGTGTACTAGCTCTGATACCATTTTTTCATGAACCAACCCGGGTCGACCCTGAATCGGTCACCCGAGCCGGTCCGCAACACGACCCGAGGGGCGTTCTCGATCCCCACAGTCTGGAAACTAGTGTCGGGCATCAAAACTAAATAAGAGGGAACGATTTGTCCCATAACTGAAATACATGTAAAGCAAAGGAAAAAGTAGAATAATTCAAAGTAAAAAAACACGAAAAGAAAGAACAATCAACAACAACCAACTAACCTGACCACGACCAAAACTCCTCGCGACTCCAAGAGTCGCTCACCAGACCACAACCAACTCTCGCCCACAGCGAGCAAGCTCAAATCAAACCTACAATAAAACTAAAAACAAGAAAACACTATAGCCGTGAGTATTAAAACTCGGTAGGAATTCCCAACAAACTATTCCCAATGCACTACCTTTAAATAAAGAACTTACTAATTCTAGGTTTGAACTAAATTATATAAAATATGGGTTTCCACACCCACTTTCATTTCAAAAACAAGTAACAGTCCATTTCACTTTTTAATTTAAAAACAAGTTTAATGTTTGAAAGAAATAGTTGCATTGCATTTTAAAACATTTTTTGAACAATTTCGAAGTCCGAATTTTAGTTGTTAGAAAAAAAAACCACGCACAACATACAACACACACTAAGGGAAATGGAAAAAGTGGCACACAGGGGCCAGCAACCGAACTAGACCTCTCAATCATCTGCCACATACAAACAAATACTTAAGGAAACATGGGTCAAACCTAAGATCTCGTGAACAATCCATAACATACCATACATTTGACTCATCCTAAAGGTGTGCCCTAACTTGATGACATCATAACGCCCTAATGCTCGGCATAGCCCTACATGGCCTAACCGAGGGGCCCAATCCCCATAGCAGCAACAACTCAGTATTCCCCTGCTATGGGGCCACTAGCTAGTGTGTAATCTAAACTTGTGCAGCAATCGTTCTCAGAAGATTCACTCACTATGTCAGGTTCCCATGTCAACACATGCAATAAAAAGGGGTGCGTCCACAATGTAAATCAATTAGTCATGATGCACAAATATCACACACAACTCACACAATCAACACACACCAACGATCACCCCTAAGTAACCCCAATGTGATTTGTCCCAAAATATTTTATTTTTTTAAAGTGTCAGATGGGCCTTCACCAACTTTAAAGAAAAACCTATTTTTCAAGAAAACCCAAAACACGTGTTCATAAGAAATAATTTATCTTTAAAACCAGAACTACATTTTAAATTCTATGAATTATGTTTAAAGGCCAAACTTTCATTCTTTCACTACTGGGTGTCCACTCATCATGAAAATATTTCAAGTGTCGTGTATAAAATAAATGGCTCTATTTACACCAAATAATCATTTAAAAATTAATTATCTTATAGAATTTTCCATTTATTAAAATTAATAAAACATCAAGCAATTAATAAATTATAAATTTAAATTTTAGTGCAGTGGGGGACCTACCTCGGCTCACAATCCAAACACAATGGTGTGTCAGGCCTCGCATAGACGCACAAACACGCGCCAGTCGATGACCGCAGTATCGCAGGTTCTCCTCACCGACACGCACTGCAAAAAATGGATAACAACTAAAAACACATAACCACATACTTAAGACAATCCAAATGAAAAAACGGTGTGAAAACCACCTCGACATGTTTTCAAAACATATGTCACACCATTTACATTATTTCCTAAAAAACATTAAAATTTATGAAATGCTTCCCAAAGAGTAACCCACAACCCACACATCCAAAACTCATCCAAAGAACACATTTTTTATCAAACACACACCCCAACATACTAAAACAGAAAACACATGACATGCATAGACAAAAACTAAATAAACATTCCCATGAAAAGATATTAAACATCACAAAAACTGGGTTTCTAGCATAACACACCCTATTTCACATATAAATGACACATAATATGAAATACAACCTCAATTATTTTTATAAACTAAAGACGCACCAAACTAGTTAAACACACTAAATTATTTAAAAAAACTAAATCCACACCAAGATAATCAACCATATAACTCATCAACCACATTAAACGGGTGAAACAATTATCCAAACAATGGAGAACCAACAATTTCAACATAATATATTTAATTTAATATCAAAAACGCATAACTAGAAACCTAAGAGATGTTAACATCAATTAAACAAATTAAACTTAATTTAAATAGGCATAAGTAATGGAATCCAACCTCAAGAATAAAGATGCTTTCAAAATTCAAGTGCGAATGTGACTGAACCTCAGCGGAAGGAAGAATACTCCTCAAAGGATATTATGCACAACCTAGAAAAGTAATCAAAAAAAACACATAACACATCTTCAAGCATTAGATTTTTGAAAAAGAAGAGAACCCATAGACATTGATATAATAATGCACCAGCGAGGAGGTTCGTGGTTGGAAGGTGCTACCGGTGATGGGAAATGTGGACAGTCATGGAGGATCACTGCTGGTGGAGATGCTGTCAGAGTAAAGGGGCGCAATCAGAGAGCTGGGATGGGGGTTGAGTCGTGCCGGACCTCGGTGGGTGCTTAGGTCACGCATAACTAGAAACCTAAGAGATGTTAACATCAATTAAACAAATTAAACTTAATTTAAATAGGCATAAGTAATGGAATCCAACCTCAAGAATAAAGATGCTTTCAAAATTCAAGTGCGAATGTGACTGAACCTCAGCGGAAGGAAGAATACTCCTCAAAGGATATTATGCACAACCTAGAAAAGTAATCAAAAAAAACACATAACACATCTTCAAGCATTATATTTTTGAAAAAGAAGAGAACCCATAGACATTGATATAATAATGCACCAGCGAGGAGGTTCGTGGTTGGAAGGTGCTACCGGTGAGGGGAAATGTGGACAGTCATGGAGGATCACTGCTGGTGGAGATGCTGTCAGAGTAAAGGGGCGCAATCAGAGAGCTGGGATGGGGGTTGAGTCGTGCCGGACCTCGGTGGGTGCTTAGGTCACGCATGCACAAGGCCAGGGGGAAGACGCCGCAGGCCGGTCGGAGTGGGAGAGGGAGTAGGGGAAGCTGATCGTCGCGCCTAGGTAAAGAGAAGCAGGGGAAGATCTCCAGAGGGATGTTGCGTAGACGAGATAGAAAGAGAGGGGGGATTCCGGTGGGGTAAAGCACGCAGGGCGGAGGCTGGAGTAGGGGTCGATGTCGTGGTGTAAATCGTCCATGAAGGATGGAGATCGGGCCACTAATACTGGCTGGGGTTGTTGAGAAAATAGGGGAGGCCGCCTAAAGTGTTGGAGAGGCGGTGGGATGCGCAAGGACGACGACTAGTCGATGGATGCCGAAACGCAGTAGACGGAAGGAGGATGGGATTTAGGAGGTGAGTTGAGGGCCTCGGCGCGGCGAGGGAGGGTGTTGGCAGCTGCAGGAGCTTGAGGGCAGAGGGTGGAGGAAGAGCAAGCAGTGGGATTCGCTAGGCGGTCGGGGCGTCCACTGCAAGGAGAAAGGTGGGAGAGGTTGTGGGGGATTTGTGACTGGAAGCAGGAGGTCGATGAGGTGTTGGGAGATGGTCGAGCACTGAGGAAGTTTGGGAGAACTAGGGAGCCATGATGTGGCACACAGGAAGTGGGGGAGAAGGGAAAAAATGGGGGAGCCGTGGGATTAGGGTTAGGTTTTGTTTTGTTTATTTAAAAAAAATTATAATAATAATCATAACACCAGAATAATAATAATAATAATAATATATTAAAAAAATAGTAATAAAACAATAATAATATTAAAAAGAATAATAACTATAAAATTTATAATAATAAAGATGATAATAACCAAAAAAATAACAATAATAACACCTTATCGATATTAAAATTATCAATTATATAATAACATTATTTTTATTACTAAAATTTAACCATTTAACCCACTTTATTTACATAAAAATTATTTATTTTAATCGTTAGATACTTGAACGGACACTCAGCTAATGACGCGGCCACCGCCTATTGTGCGGTGACCGCGCACAGGTCCGAAACACACTAAAAATATTAAAAGATGAAAATTTTAAGTCAGGACCCAGTCTGGACCTTGACATGATGACCTAGAGCCAAGAAATAATAAAATATAAATAATTTAAGAAGTTCGGGTGTGACATAATAGGACTTGGGAATCTTAGCGTCGATAGGAAGAACTTTTTTCAATAACATCAATAGCATGTCGAATGATGTGTCTGACCACTAATTCAAAGTCTTCAAAAGAAAAAATTCCATGATAAATGACAATTTATTGTAAGTAGTACATCTAGGATATAATTCTATTTTTTTCATCATCAATTGATTCATAAAACCTCCTCGAATTACGATCTGCACTAGAGCGAAGATTTGTCTCACCGGTCTCATGAGTCTAGATGTCAATGCCTTTAGGATCCAACCCACGTACCATTTCAGTAAGCATTTCAAGCATTGGATCATTCATCCTTCAATCAACATACAGCTGAACTGCATCCGTATTTTGACAACAAACATGTTCTTCTACATGACAAGTCCAACTCTTATAATTTTTCAGAAATTTGTTAAAGAATAGGTTCTCCGCCACAGTATCTCGTTTTAATTAATATTTGTTAGCACATTTTCTACATGGAAAACTAATATAGTCACTTTCAAATCCTCTGGTGAAGTCAGTAAACTGCATAATTCCATTGAAATATTCTCTAGACGTTTGATTTGGAAGATCAATCCAACTCTTATCCATAATAATATTTGTATAACAAACATTTACACAATACTTATTACATGCATTTTTCATATCAAATATATTTAAAATAAATACTAATCAATTGCTTGTGGACCATTGATAAAATAATGAAATTATATCTATGAATAATAAACAAGAGAATAGATAATCGAATGTAAGTGAAATCCCATGTCATACCTGATTGCGCTACAAACCTGGAAAGGAGGGGAGCTGAAGGTGGTGATTTAGGGGAGAGGAGAGGCAGTGGAGGGGAGCCGGAGTCGGAGACGGTTCGGCGAGGGAGGATACGGGCAGTGACGGTGGTGGTGATCCGGAGGAGAGGATGCGGTGAGGTCTTGATGGTGCAGTGAGGGTGGGACGACAAGGGAGGGGACAAAGGATAATGGGGAGCCATAGTGGATGGGATGTATTTGCGAGGGGATGAGAAGCAGTCGTGCGGAGAGGGAGGGGACCTGGAGGTGGTGGTGCCGCACGGGAGGGGATGGTGAGGGAGGGGACGGGTGGAGACGGTGCGGCAAGGGAGGGGGACAAAGAGGGAGGGGACGGGGGATAGCGAAGAGCCTAAGCAGAGGGCAGTGAGGGGACGGGGGCGGCCAGCGAGGGGGCAGAGGGCGGAGGGCGGAGGGCGGAGGGCAGAGGGTGGAGGGCCGAGGCGGTGGAGGGCCAAGGGGGCGGAGGGCCTAGGCCGGAGGGCCGAGGCTGGAGGGTGGAGGCCAGAGGGTGGAGGGGATGGAGGGCGGAGGGGGCAGAGGGCGGAGAGCGGAGGGTGGAGGGCGGAAAGGGGATGGGCGGTAAGGGGTGGAGGGCAGCGAGGGGACTGGCGGTGAGGGTGGAGGGTGGAGGTTGATGGGGGAAAAGCGGTGGCAATCGAGGGTAGGGGACGTGGGGTAGGGTTTCGCGAGGGGAGGGGGCGGGGGGAGGGGGGTACCAAAGCCTTTTTTTAAACCCAGCGACCGCCAAAGGCAGTCGCCCGTGTCAGGGGGCTTCAAAGCCCATTTCTCTAGTAGTGTATGACTCTCCACCCATGATTTTATGTATCATTTATGCACATAAAATGATATCATCTGTCTATAGAACATATATTTAAGAATACTATTGTGGAAATTATAGGCTATCATCATAGTAGGGAACTATAATGAAATTTCGTTGTGACAAGTACACATAGGAAAATATCACTCACATACAATGTCACACATAATAATAATCATGATGTGATAAGATATTTTATTAATGTTTAAAATAATCAATACAGGTAATCATAAAGTACTTAGAATTTTATTTTGGGGCAGAAAATACAAAATGTATAACAAATATAACTATCCTAATCATGTATTTCAGAACCTTTTTTGTAGCTATAACCTTTTTAAAAACTCATTTATAATAATTTATTACAAATATATTTGTCAGTTATATTTTATATTTATTATCATATATTATTAACTATGATTGTTTTTTTAGTACCAGTTTCATATTAGAAGTGTTGATTCATATTTATAGATTCAAAGGTTATCATTTTAAGATCATTAAATTTACTTGAATAAATGTTTTATAATGATTTATAATTCTATAATTTTTTTCATAGGTATTTTAGTTATGATTCATGGTGACGAAGTCAGTGACATGCATGTTTTGGAAATTTTTAACAAAAAAATGGGTGGTGTAATAATAATAACATTAATATTAATATAAAATTTCAAGGACCATAAAACAGAAATTATTTAATTATTCCCTTCTAATAACACCATTAGTTATGTTTTTATTTTCATCCATGATTGGGAATTATAGAATTGTTCATGTATGTGGTTAAACTGACCCGAACAAGAATAAACTATAATCTATGGGTAATTATGGTTAAGTAACTATTTGAAATAATATCATTATTAAAGAAGAATAATGATATTATATAGTTTTTCTAAGGTGGTAGATTATATTTAAAGGTATTTTAATAAATAAGGAAATAGTATATTCAAGTGAAATACATCACTTTCATTAAGGTTATAGTCTGCTTGAACACATGAGAGATGAATTTGTTTTCCATAGAACAAGGGGATGATACAAAATGATTTATAATTTCAAGATATTAATAATTTTATAAATATAATATTAATCCTTT
Organism: Viscum album; assembly: GCA_963277665.1. Lineage (NCBI taxonomy): Eukaryota > Viridiplantae > Streptophyta > Magnoliopsida > Santalales > Viscaceae > Viscum > Viscum album. The sequence continues at coordinate 2,077,128,159 of OY728141.1, read as the reverse complement.
AAATATACTTTCAGAATCATACTTGTATATCCATGATGAAAAATCAAGCACACTGTTCATGGAGGCAGTAATCTGTACATGCCCATGAGGACGTATTCATTTTTAAAATGGTTCTAGATAAAGGTAGAAATGGATATTGCATTAGTATAATAAAATTTTATCATATTATTATAAATAAATTTATAATAATTTCATTTTTGGAATAGGTTTATGTGGAATAATAAAAATACAATTAAGAGATCTCGGTTGCAGAAATTACATCTCCCTTTAGATGTTCTACCTTGGGTAACGTATTAAGGCTTATTAGCTAGGTATTTTATAAAAACCAAGGATTTTTAGATGTGGGGAGAGATTTTAGTAGATTATAGGTCAGTTTTCTTTAGTAATTTTTAACTATATGTGTTTCTTGAAGTGGGTGGAATTGTTATCCTTTTATAGGTGAAAAAGAGTGACAAATATTTTGAAAAGAATGTTAGGTTAGGGGTAAGAATGGAATTGCATGACAGTTATGTGAGTGAGGTGGTTAAATGTCAGTGAGGAATGTAGTTATTAATTTAATAACTAAAAATGGTATTCTATAAGGTCTAATAATCAAGTTTACATTATAAAATTTGATCCATATTAGATTTTACATTTTAACACTTATTAAACATCAATAAAATTTAACCATGGTAGTTATTTTACTACTAAAAATATAATATGATCTTCTTTCCGAACTTTTAGATGAGGAATCTGAATTTAGAATCCATTTAATATAATTAAATTTATAAATATGATAAAGTTAACATTTAAATTTAATTATATAATTTACATATGTTTTTATAAAATAATCATTTTAATCATTAAGTGTTATTAATCTTATTTAATAGTTATTACTAGATAATAAGTGTTAATTTATTTTTAAATATTATTAAAAAAAATAATATTTTTAATTTTAGAATATATAAATTTAATTTAATGTCACAAAATATTTAGAAAAGTATCGTTCATTGAAAAAATAACCCTTTTACAATGGTAACTAATATTTACCATGGTAAATTAATTTTTTACCCAAAAATGAAATAGACCGCATTATCTAATTTGATCGTGTTGATTAAAAATATATAATACATTTTGTTAGATTAAATTTATAAAATTCATAAAAAATCATTTTAATATTGTAAAACATAATATGGAAAACCAAATTTTAGTATATAATTAATTTTATGTGTATTAATTGTAATAATAATTTTTTATTATCCAAAATTCTATTTACAGAACCCCACAAATCCTCTACTTATGACCTAATTGAATGATAATCCATGGTGTTCATCACAAGGGTTGGTTCATCCAGCATGGAATTTATAGTGAGAACAATGAGATTGAACTTCTCTTATATATGATCTTGCTCGATTCATACTTATTGAAGTTCATCTTAGGATTTGTCTAGGGAAAACCCTAACGATCCTACCTTCATACCACGTTTGAAAAAATGATCCAGTTATGGAAGAATTAAATAACTAAATTCCATAATTTATTCATCCTATATTTCATAATTCAGTTACACCTATTTATACCTCTTAATTCAATGATTATGTTTTTAGAGGTCATATTTAATATGTATAATCTTATCTCATTAAAATATATTACAGTTTCTTTTTAATTCATTATTTCATATATTATAAGTTATCGAACACATTTAGTGTATTTAAAAAAAAATATATATATATATATATATATATATATATTGGGGAATTATATTCTCCCTCAATTGAATAAATTATGTCCTTGGAATTTTAAAACCCATATGATGTGAGTAATTTCCATTGGGATCTCATGATTAATCATACATCGGTTTATGATCATTGGTTGATTTACTATATGAACTGAGATTTCCCTATATTAAAATTGATGTGATACCTTTTAAAATTTTATTAATTCATTCCTAATATCAATTTGAATTCTTTTAAGAGTATAAGAGTGAGATCTATAAGTAGTAACTTCCCAAAAACCATTATGATTATTCATATACTTCATATAAAATAATCATACCACTATGGGTTTCTATTTATAATTAAATATCTAATAGTTTAGTGGTTTAAATATTATATGAAATAATTATTCCACAAATCTATTTTCAAAAATCAATATCCACTTCAATAGTAGTTGTTTTATAGGCTTTCCATTGTTCCCATTGTCTATAATGTTGTTGGTTCCTATTTCCCTAGTTAATCCTTAGTATAGGGAATTTATTTTCATAAATTGCAATTTTATTTCAATTTGAGAAATGGATTTTTATGGATTCTACCTTTAATTTAAACTTATGAAATGAATGGCCTTTATCTTTACATTTACAGAATTTATCCATCCTTTTAAGGTAATTTCCCCCCATGATTATTTCAATATTTTTTAATCATTTGATATTGAACATTCTTTCTTTCATTGTATTTATCACCTAAACTTCCATGAAACTCCATCCTTCTATTATTTATTGTGTTAATAAATTAAACTAGGTTCAGGTTGTTAATAATATTTAATGATATATAGTAAGGTAAATTCACAATATTTCTCACAGTAGCTCCTATCATGTTTGGCAGATTGTTAGGACAAATATTGCATTGTCCATCGCACCCATTATTAACTTGATTCCTCCTAGATTTATCCATTACTAAAACTAAAAGTGTTAAAATGAGTGATATATAATAACATAAGAGATATCAGCTATATATATAATTAAAAATTCTATCCTATGAGTGTTTTACTCTATTGAACCTTATATTAGCCTATAGTTATATTCGTTTAACCTATATCACCCTTGGTTAAACCTATGTTTCCTTTTTTGGTTCTATCATACTTCTTAAACTAATCCCTAAAAATAATAAGGAATTAATTTCCTTATGATGGTTTTTAAAGTGAATATGATCAACCAAAGAATATCTCATGGGATTTTCTAGAGAGGTGTGTTGTCTCATGCCCACTCATCATGCACTGTGTGTAGATTGATTTGATACTCAATTATCCTTTTTCATGGTTATTACCCATAGGTTCATTTGTGTCATAGACACATCCATTTTCTTGTATCCAAATAGGAATATAATTACAAGGATAACCACACAATATCTACTTCACCAAAATTTTACAATTGAATTATTCCTATGGTTTTCACTAATTTTTTCTCATTTAAATTCCTAAACAGCATAAAATATCCAATGTTAAATCAACTAACCTAAAGGAATATCTATACCATTTAAATTATGATCATCCTTAACTTATAAACCATTGGTGGAATTTATAATGCTTAAACTAACCTCAACTACTAATATTATATACACTAAAGTTATTTATTCCCTACTCTGATACCAAACATAATGCCCCATGTATAACTATAATGGGATTACATAATTTATAGAAAACATTTCATTACATAAATTCCCATGAACTTTTATATTTAGAGTTTTAGATAGTTCGAGTAAATTATTAACATAAATAGAACATGTAATCCTCAACTAATGGAAATTTTCACTATTCTATTAGCTATTTGATACATAAAAATTCTTCCACATCTCAGATGAATTATATACAAAATATAATCTTCTATAAATGTTATATGTATTAAATTTCTTTATAAAAATGGAAAATGAAACATACAAGGGGTGAGATGAAATTCTCAGTTTGGAAAAGCATATGCAATGACAATCAAAGATCATAAGTGATAATAAGATGAACATATGGGTATGAGAATATAATATGGAATATGAACATAAGGATGTTTACCCATTACAATATAGAGTCATAAATCATGAATTAGTGAATGAGTCTTTTATAATAAGAAAATAGATATCATTGGACTATGGAATCATTTGTAAAACATGGGGCATGACATATGGATTTGAATATAAGCACATGAGGCTTAATATGAACATAAGAACATGAGGCATAACGTGTAAGTGTTTATATAAATAAATATGAAATATTAATAATAATATCACCAAAATTTGACACTAAAGTGTCCTAAAATCTTATTATCATGTTCATTCACCAAGTTATCATAAAACATTACAAAGTCATGATCCCAAGGTATTATAATCATTACTAAGTCATGTTGTCGAGGTATCATAAACATTCCATCTCTAGAGATTAAATCTTTACCCAATGCATTATAGTAATATTAGGGAACACTATTCATATTTATAACATGCACATTCATATGTGTTCAATATAATGAAATCACACATAATTCCATTAAATCATAATTAATCCAATAAAAAAAGGGGCTATATGATAATACACAACATAAGAATAATCCACCTAGAGAAAGAATTTAGATGGTATCATTATATAATATCATAGGAAGGAATATAAGACATTGACATAAATATAAAATAAATTTTCAAGATCATTGGTTGAATCACTTTAAAAAAGAATATGAAATTCCCCTTTTAATTTTAAAATCATTTTGAATTATGTTTATTTGGAAAAAAAATTAAAAAATGGAATTTAAGTTTTTTTTTAAAGATTGGTCATGATAGTGAAAGAATATATTTACAGGGTAAAAACATTAAAATATATTTTAGAAAACCTTTTTTTAACAATATCATTAATATATAATGTTACATGTCACTTTAAAAAGTTATTTTCAAAATGGTGAGGTGAATACTTTTTTAAAACATTTACATTTTAAAAAAATTCCTTTAATAATGGTTCCATGAAAAATACACAAATATTATCTCAATGAAATATATAGTAGAATATATGAAAAATTATCATGGAAAGAAACAAAAATCATATATTAAAATACATTTGTTGAAATTATACATCATAAAAAGGGTAAAAAACTTACTTTTAGATATAGGAAATGTAAAATGTGAAGAAAAAAACTAGATAAAAATTAATTGGGAATTAAAATATAAAGGAGAACATTGGAGTGAATATAAAATGTGGATAAGGAAGACAATTATATTACTTGGGATGGATGTGAATTTTTCTTAACAACATTTTACTTTTATGAGAAATAAATTCATCATGGAAGAATAATTTAATTTAAAATTAATTTTTCCCAGAGAGGAAGATAAAATAAAATATAATACAATTTTATGGTTGATTAATCCAATAATATAATAAATAAGATTAAGAATAAATATTATAAATCAAAGAAATAAGTTTGAGTTATCAATATTCTTTACATATTAGGAAACATTTTTATAAAAACCCCATGAATGAGAGGGTTTGGAATTAAACATCAAATACCACATAAATAAAATATAATTCATGATATTATATATCTAATAGGTAGTATATATACCTTTAAAATGAAATTTGGTGTATAAATAAAACATGTCTTAAAGAAAATAAATTCAGATGAAACACCCTTACATTATAATTTTCTTTATAATTTAAACCCCATGAAACATAGAACATGAGATGGATTTATAAATCCATTATAATTTTTGAAATCTTAAAAAAAATTAATTCCATGTCCAAAATATACACACATGAAATAAAAGTAGTTGTGAGTACTCATCATATCTTAGTAAATGAAATTTGAGAATAAAAAATCCTTTCCTTTAATCTCATTTATTTCAATGTTCCATAACCTCATGTATAAAAAATAATTCAGAACCTTATTCATAAAAATATCCTTTTATGAAATTCAATTGTAATAATTTATTAGAAATATATTAGTTATTTATATTTTAATTTCATCATCAGATGTTATTATATTTAATTGTTTTTTAGTTGTAGTTTCATAATGGCGGTGTCAATTCTTATTTCTATATTCAACGTTAATCATTATGTTATCATTAAATTTATTATAATGGATGTTTTATAATTATTTATGATTATTAAATTTCATATCATAAGTATTTTAGTTATGATTCTTGATGATGAAGTTGATGTCGATCTCGTTTTCATAATTTTTTACGAACGAAATGGTGATACAAAAATAAAAATTTAAATATTAGTATAACAATTAGAGGGCCATAAAGAAAATCGTATTTTCTCTTTAATGTGTAATAACACTATTATATAATTTTCCATTGTCAACAATGATTTATATTTATATAATTATTCTTGTATGTAGTTAAACTGACCTAAATAAGAATAATCTATAATATATGGGTGAGTATTGTAATGACCTAAACTTTTATAAATGAAATTTCCTTTTCAAAAGAGTTAATTCCTTATTACTAAATGATTTTATGAAATAAACACGCACTAATTTGGTTATTTTGGACCATTATATGATCTGTAAAATTTAAAATAATGTTAAGAAACATGATCGTTGATAATATAGCCATTGTACAGTGACCATTATGATTAGTATATTAAGGGTTTTGATAAATCCCACTTGAAATAGAAAAAAGAAGTGATGGCCTCAATCAGTAGGATCGTACCCTATGAATCCCATTTATCAGATCTTCTGGTGGATATAGCATCAATGGTATTTTACCTATACCAAAACCAAGTTGAGATTAAACAACTGAAGCATAACCAAAACCATTTATGGTAGATTTTTAAGCTCCTAAAAATTAAGACCCAAACCATGTTCACCAAACCACCCTATGAAAATATGACCATCACACACCTTACCCGTAGGGAATTTACTATTGTAATAATAGAATATGTATCTAAAACCTAATATTATGAATTTATATATATTTTTTTAATAAAAAAATTTATTTTATCACTTTTTAAATATTACTTTTTAAATATTTAAATAATGAGTTTGATAAAGATTATATTGTGATATATTGAAACACAATTTGAATTTTTGTGAAATCTAAAGTTTTAATCAAGTCACTCTTTTTATGAATTCATTATTTTTTTAAATAGATTATATTTTAATAAAATATAATTATTAGATAATATTTATTAAATTTAAATGACAATATATTTTTATGAAGTCAAATATATTATTTATAAGGGTTAGAATAACTGTTATTGTCAAAAATACAAGTATTTTTCAATAAATAGGGATTTTTGATTTAAAATTGTAAATTAACATAATTAAATAATTGTTTTTATAAAAATTTTATTAATTTTGTAATAATTACTTTTAAATTATCCAACAGTTATTTTTTTATAATTTTCTGATATAGTTGAAATTTTGGGTAAAATTTAATAATTGTATGTATTATGACATCATAAAATAAAAAAAATCTGTAATAAATACTATAATTCGTATACAAGAAAAATAGTATGTTTCAAATTTAAAATAATGTGTTTTTGAAGTTATATGATTAATTTTATAATCCCTTAATGGATCCTCTAAGACATATATTATATTCTAAGGCTTTAAAATAAATTCTTTATAAACATGACTCACTTCCAAATCATAGAGGTAAATATATTAATGTGTTTTGTTATTATCTGTATAAAATAATTAAAACTATGCCTATTTTTTAGAATATAAATGAAAAATGATTTAAATTTTTTGGGTTTTTATTACTTTATCATATAGAGTTCAAGACCTATGTTTTGAAATTAATAGAGACTTCTTCTGTTTTTTATGCATAAACTCGCCCAAAATCCCATTCCACCTCACTAAACATTATTGTATCATGATGTTACTTGGTCATTACCAATCTATATCACATCAATGGTTCCAAATATATCTTATAAAGATTCTCTCATTATTTTAGAAATTCCCTTTCAAGGTAAGGGATCCTCTCATTCTTCTCTTTATTCAAACACCATCCTCATGTATTGCCTTTTTATTTCCCATTTTTAAAGTTATGATATTATTTTATACATACCTATTATTTTCATTTTGATTTCAATGTAATTATAGACCCATATAACTCTCATTAATTTATTTTATAACCCTTTTCGTACACCCATTATGCTTCCTTAATTATCTTTTGATTTTCCATTCCAAACATTTGTGTAGTGAAAATCCATCACCATGTACACCCCACTGTATTAACCTTGTTATAACAATCCTTAATTTATTTTTTATTTACATCTATGTAACCCACACTCCATAATCAGGCGGTTAAAATTTATGAAATACATCATTATGTTTTATGTTACATGTGGAACACTTTATGCATGTATATGATATGAAAGTGATGGGTGGGCCCCAAATTATTTATCCCTACAATGCATTGGGTAATGTTTTAATCTGATGAGATACCATTTATGGATCATTATAATTTATTCGGAGCATACTATTTTATTTTTTCTTGGAATTTTTCTTGACTTATGTTTATGATTTCATGTTTTATTTTTGTTCCCACATTACAATGTTTCTTTATGCTGTCATGTTATATCATTCCTCAATGTTCAATATTATGATTCTAACCCCTATTATGATACATTGATATGCCTATTTGATCACATTTAGTACTTTAACTTATTGTATGGTTTTTTTATTCCCTTAATGTACTTTATATCTCACCCATTTATTATGTGCATCCCCAGGTTATCCCATACAGATTTTGATGATCCAAGGAATATAAGGGAATGTTTTAAAGTTTTCAAAAAATGATTTTGTACCCATGTTTCAAGTTAATTCTTTATGTACCTAATTACACAAAAAATGGTCTTCATAGTCTTATAATGTTATATTAAGTGTACCTTTATGTAATAAATCATGAAATAAAATATTCAAAGAATTTGGGATTTCGTAGTTTTTATCAGAGTAATGTTTAGTTAATAATGTTGAAAAGGATAAGACAAAGCATATGAAAACATCCCTACATTTTGGTAATTTATATAGAAAGTGGTTTTTAATAAAATATATCCTTTTCTGGATAATAAAAATGGATTTGGATCTTTCATAGGTGTACCTAGTGTTAATAACCATGAAAAGGGTTCATTGATATAGGCTCAATTGTTACATGTTGCATGAAAATAGACCTTCTTACACACCTTCTTTAATACTCCTAGGGGATAATATTTGGTAAATTAACTGGATATTTAAAAAACATTATTATAGGAAAAAAATTAAAAAAAAATTATGTTCAGAAATAGATTATGGATAACTTATACTGAAGCCTATAAATTCATAGGTTAAAGAATATATTTCATTTAGGTGTTATCACTTCAATTTTCACAATTTACCATTTAAATGATTAGTATTTTGAAAATTCTCCTCACTAAGTCTATTTTATATGAATTATATTATTAGAGAAAAAAAGGTAAAATTTAGGTTTATTTTCTATTCATGAACTTCAAAAATAGTTTTTGATAATGGTTCAAATAATTTTTAATATCATGAATGTTTTGTAGAACAATTAAAATACTATCTCAAACCAAGGACATCAAGTTAACAATGAATAGATAAAATGGGTAAATTATTATATCTCAAGAATATAAATCATCCCTTATAAAATTTTCTATGATCAATGTCATATAAAAACTTTTGATACCCCATTAGTGGATTAGGATTCTATTCTAGGCATGGATTTGCTTTACTTGTATAGATCCAACATAAATAACAGAGAGAAGTAAATCACCCTCTGTTTCTCAAATCTCCCTTTGATTCTACACAAGAAAAGGAAGATGATGAATCTTCTTTAGTATCAAAATTCCAAGCATTAATATTTTTTCCATGTGATAAAGTTTATCTATATCAAATTATTGAAACTAAAGAAAAGATAATCCTTGATAATTTTCCAATTGTAAGAGAATTATCTAAAGTGTTTCCAAAATAATTTTCTAGTATTCCTCGTAGCCAAGAATTTTATTTCCTAATGTATCTCATACTATGAGATTTTTAAATATCCAATATCCATATATAATGGTTGTTCATGAACTTGTGGAGCTGAAAAAACAATTATAGGAGAATCTAGATGAAGGGATTATATGCCCAAGTGCTTCACAAGTGGTGCATCAATCCCCCTTTTCAAGAAGAAGGATAGGTCAATACACCTATGAATTGATTATTGTGAGCTCAACAAGATGATAATAACTAAATTTTATCCTCTACACACAAATTAGTACCTTTTTTAATCAGCTACGTGGAGACCAATAATTTTCTACGGTGGATATTTAGTCAGGATATTATCATGTAAAGGTGATGAATGTGGATAACCTTAAGATTACATTTTGTAAAATGTATGGCACTATGAGTTCATATTGGTTCTATTTAGACTCACTAATTCTATAAAAGAACTTCATAGACAAAACTAATGGAGTCTTTAGGTTATATCTTGACCAATTTGTGGAAGTATTTATAGATGATATTATTATCTACTCCAATAGAAATGATGAAAATAATGAGAATTTGAATTTTGTACTGAAGAATTTGTAAAAGTAAAAGTTATTTGAAAATTATATTAAATGAGAGTTATGGATGGCGAAGGTAACTTTCCTAAGGTGTTTTATCGCCAAAAAAGGGATATATCTAGATCCTTCAAAAATAGTGGCAATTGAATGATTCCCCATTCCAAACTTCTTTATGGAAATCCATTGTTTCCATGGATTATCTAGGTATTATCAAAAAAATATGAGAATTTTATAATTATTATCAATCCCACTATCTAGGATAAGTAGGAAAGTGGTGAAGTTTTTTTGAATAATGAATGTAAATAAAGATTTAAAGAGATTAAGAATAGGCCAATCATTGCACCAGTGCTCACATTACCCAATAGTGGTAAAGGATTTCTGATTTATAGTTATTGATCAAAAACGGTATTGGGTTGTGTCCTCAAGAAATATGTCAAAGTGATAGCCTATTCCTCCCAAAAATTAAACATACATGAGATGAAAAACCTAACACATTATCTAGAATTGTATGTATTTCTCTTTACACGGAAACTTTTATGACATTATCTCTATAGAGAGAAGTTTGATATATATATGGATTATAAAATCCTAAAGTATATATTAACACAAAATGAGATCAATTTTTTCCAGTGAATGTGGTTAGATCTGATTAAAGATTATGATTGTTCAACCCATTGCAATATTGGGAAGTCAAACAAACCAGAAGGTACTCTAAGTTGAAAGGATCCTTCTACCCTATTAATGATGAGGATTTAAAGGGATCCAATATTCATGGGTATATATATGATGTAAATTGTAATAATAAAAGGATATTTATATTACCTTGCTCAAATAATTTCTCAACAATCTATTCTTAATAGGTTCCATGAATTCCAAAAAGATGATGATTTTATATAGAAGCATGTAGTGAATATTCTAGAGTTCAACTTTTTTTAAAGATAGATTTATAAGGTTTGGATCCCAAATATGTGTCCCATCAAAACTAGAACTAAAGAGGGAAATTCTGGATGATGTATATAGTTCATATTTCTCTATTCATCTAGGAAGTATTAAGATGTATAATTATTTGAAGAAAATATTCTGGTGGGATAACATAGAGTGTGAGATTGTGATGTTTATATCTTAATGCTTGGTATTCTAATAAGTTAAGGTGTAATCGTAGAAAAAATAACCATGGTTTTCTTTGTAGGACTCACTCAGTCACATAAACGTAATAAATCCATCTTGGTGGTATTCAATCACTTTAAAAAGTCAACACAATTCATTTATATCAAATAATAATTTTCTCTTGATTAACTCGCTATAATATACATAATGAAATTGTTAAAACTATATGGAGTTCCAATCTCTATTGTATCTTATTGAAATTTTAGGTTTAACACAAAGTTATAGAAAAGCCTTATGGAAGAATCAGATATAGAACTAAGCTTTATCACTACTTCTCACCCTCAAAATAATTTTCAATATTAAAATAACATTCAAACTTAAGAGGATATGATGATATCATGTTCAAAGGATTTCCAAGGATGTTGGGAATAACACCTTCCCCTGGTGGAGTTCTCATATAATAATAGTTTCCATTATAACATTCAAATGGAAACTTATGAGGCTCTATATATGAAGAGTTTTAGAAACATGATAGGATGGGAATATGTTAAAGAGTGGAAGTTTATGGGACCTGATCTTATCTAAGAAATGATAGATGATGTCTAAATAATGCAGGATCATACGAAACCCACTCAAAGTCAACAAACACTATATACAGATAGTCATCTACGGAACCTAGAGATTGAGTTTAGAGATAAACTATTCCTTCATATATCATCGTAGAATAAATAAATGTGGTTTTGGAATAAGGGAAATCTTATTCCTAGATACATCATTCCCTTTGATATCTTTTATTGCATCGGAGTGGTGGATTTATTACTAGAACTCCCACCAAACCTATCTCATGTACAATATGTGTTACATGTATCCCTATTTATGAATTACATATAAGAACCCTCATATGTACTAAATCTAGAGGTGGTAACATTGAAGAATGAACTTCATATGAGTAGTAGATGGTGAAGATATTAGATCATACACAAAAAGTTCTATGAAACAAGATAACTCTATAGGTCAAATTTTTGTGTTGGAACCACAAATTTGAGGCAAAAAAATAGGAACCATAAGTGAAAATTAAATATAATTTTCCTCACTATTTATTATATGAAATAAAAATATCAAGGTACAATTTTCTAAAATAGGTATGAATGTAATGACCTGAACTTTTATAATTGAAATTCCATTTTTAAATGAGATATCTTATTGAAAAATTAATTTATAGAAATCACATGCACTAATTTGGTTATTTTGGACACTTATATCATCTGTTAAATTTAAAGACCATTAAGAATCATAACTACTTATAATATATCCTTTTTACAATGACTATTAATATTATTATATTAGGTATTATCATAAAATATATTTGACACAAACAAGGTAAGTGATGGCCTTCACCAGTTGGATTGTACCCTATAAAGATGATTTATCTGGGCATCCAAGGGAGATAGCATCACTGGGATTTTCCCTTGACCAATCCCAAGATAATATTCAAGAACAGATGTGTGATTGAAACCATTTAGGAGAGAATTTAAATCCCATTGATATCAAGTCCCATACTTTGTTCATCGGACCACCCCATAAAAATATCACCATCGCACATCTTACCCTTAGAGCATTTACTGGAGTAATAAGGGTCTATATATCAAGACCCAAACATTATGGATTTTTGTATTTTATTTTTAATAAAATAATTATTATATTTATCTCTTTTTAATAGTACTTTTAATATTTTTAAATAATGAGTTTGATAAAAAAATAGATTTTGATAAGATGAAACACTAATTGTATTTTTGGGAAATATATAGTTTCAGTCAAGACACTATTTTCTTGAATTCATTGATTTATGAAATAAATTATATTTTAATAAAATATTATTATTAAATAATATTTATTAAATATAAATGAAAATATGATTTTAAGAAGTCAAATTCAATTTTTAAAGGGTCAGAAAATATTTATTAGAAAAAAATATAATTTTTCAATAAATGTGAATTTATGTTTTAAAAGTTTAAATTATCATATTTATAAAATTATTTTGATAAAAATTTTAATTTTGAAATCCTCATGTCAGAATTATCCAATGGTTATTTTTTATAATTTTCAGATACATCTGAATTTTTGGGAAAAAATTAAATATGGTATAATTATACGACTTGTATTATGACATCACAAAAGCTAAAAGTGGTGTAATAAATACTATAAAGAGTATCCAATACCAAAATTATGTTTACCCTTTAAAATAATGTGTTCTTTTAATTTATTTTATTAATTTTATAAACCCTTAAGGAATCCTTCAAATCCTATATTTTATTTTAAGGTTTTAAAATTAAATCTTTATAAACATGATACGCTCACACAACCCAAAATGAAATATTTTAATTTTTTTGGTTCTTATCCTTATAAAATAACTAAAACCAATCATATTTAGAATAAAACATGGTAAAAAATATGGTATGGTTTGTGATTTTGATTAATTTGTTATACAGAGTCAGAAACCTATGTTTCGAAATTAATAAAGAATTATTCTCTATTTTTTTCTCATTGGATTCCATGTATGGTTCATGGGAGGTTATCCTAATAACACTATGTTATGTTTTCTTGGATTTTACCCTTAATATATGTTTATGATTTCATTTTTTTATGTGTTTTCCACATTCTTGTGTTGTATTTATGTTATCGTGTTATATAATACATCATTAATCAATATAATGATTCACACACATCTTATGTTACCATTATATGCCTCTTGTATCACATTTAATACATTACCTTATGATATTATTATTTTATTCTTTTATTGTGTTTTATTTCTCACCCCTTTCTTATGTACATCCCAGGTTATCCCATAAAATTTTAGAAGATCCAAGGAATATAACGGAATGTTTTAGACTTTTTAAATAATTATATTTTACCCATGTTTAATTTTAATGTTTTATGCACATAATTTTCCAAATAAACTAGGCCTCATAATCTTCTAGGGTTGTATTTTGTGTAGCTTTATGTAATTATTATTAAATAAATTGTATTGAATATATTTTTTGTTAGAAGTATGGTTATAGAAGTGATTGTTTTTTCATAATATCATTATTACAGAATCATAATGATAACATTTAGTTTTTTAATGTGGTGAATTATATTTTAATATATTTTGATAAATAATATATTATTATATGAAAAACAAAATGTGTCACATTTATATAGGCGGTAGTCTGCATGTATGAATGGGTGACATATTCATTTTCCATTGAATGAAAGTATGATAGAGAAAGGTTTATTATTACAAAATATTAATATTCTAATAAATATCATATTAATACTTTAGAAATAATTTTATAGGAATATTTGTATACTGGTGATGAAAAATCTATCATGATGTTCATGGAGATGGTAGTCGTACACATGACCACGTCTTAATTTATCGAATGGTTTTGGAGGAAGGTATAAAATGGATATTCCATTAGTTAATAAAATATATGCATATTATTAATACTAATGTTATCATAACTTCAAGGCTATAATATATTTTATGGGGAATAATATGAATAAAATTATGATATATTGGTTGAGGATATTACCTCTTCCTTTGGATGTTCTCCCTCAGGTAACACCTTAATTCTATTTAACAAGTTTATTTGAAAATACCAAGAATAGTAATATGTGAGTAGAAAGTTAATGATATAATAGGTTATATTTTAAGGTCAATTTTGAACTGGAGGTGTTTCTTTAAGTGGGAAAAAGTGAACTCATTTTGTAGGTGTAAACGAGAGACAAAACATTATAAAATAATGCTTGGTAAGGGTTAATAATGGAATTGCATGAGTATTAAGTGAGTTATGTGGGGAAATATTAATGAAACTTGTAGGTATGATTTTCAAACCTGAAATGATATTCTAGAAGGTATAATTTGTTTTAACTCTCTCTCTATCATGATATATTTATGATCACAAACACTTATGTAGTTTTTAATGGATTTATTTAAGTATTCCTCCTTTTTAAAAATACAATACAAATTCATTTTTTTAATGGACTAAGTGTTAGAATTAAAATACATTTAAGGATCCATATTAATGAAAATGAATATTTAATTATGATCTTAATGAAGTCTTGATGAATGTGATGATATCATGGAATGAAGTTGTAAGATCTTTGGATGACTATGAATTAAGTTTGTAAGGGGCCTAGTGATGTATGGTAAGCTACATATTACACCAGCTACCTAGTGTAGGGTACCATCTATCTAGTGTAATTTGAAAAAATAAAATTACACATTATAAGACCACTAGATATCAAGTTGAAGTCGATAGATCTAGGGATCCTATAGTAAGTTCACTGACTAGACAGTTCCATTACGTGGTTAGTCAATAGCTTTCATATTACATAGTCAATTTTCATTAATTGATTCATTTAAAAGCATTAACTCATCTCATTAAATCCTAGGATTGACACAATGGAGCACTAGATCCTATGAAGGTTATAAATAGAGACCTAAGGAGTCTTGGGATTGAATAACTATTATCTGTAGTGACTCTTTCCTTTGAATGATTCATTGATTAATCTAGAATGTTCCAAAGAGATCTTCTCTAAAGTCCTCTATAGAGACAATTTCTAAGTCTCAATTATCAAAGTCTCCCTTCTCCATTTTCCCTCTATCTCTCTACTCCATTTTTATCTATCCATATTGGTAGATAAGGGAGTATAATTATAACTTACTTTTATCAATAAAAATTTTATCTTATTCTCACCTTCCTTCTATAAGGGGTTCCTTACTAAAACTCGTGAAAATAAAGGGATATGGATACTTAATATCATTGAAGTAATAGAGGTGAGTTTCTTGATACTACTAAAAAAAATTAAGGGAGGCATATATTCTTAATAAATGATAAAATCAGTAGAGAAATATATAAATCTCTTAGGAACAAGAAGAGTCTATGGAAGCTAACAAATCAAAAAAAGAACCATTTAATTCAAATACATTCCTGATGATGTCTCATCCAAAAGTGGGACCAAAGTTGAGAATCTAGAAAATAAATTAAACAAACTCATGATGAATAAAAACTAATATCTCAATGAAAAATAGAAATATAAAATTCATGCACAATAATTGAAATTATAAACATTAAAGGAAATGGGTCCCATTAAGCCAGATTACCTCATTTGTAAAAAGAAGATGAAAACGAAGAAACAACATATTAAAGAACTTAAAGTTTCAACTTGGAGTGCTAGTGATTACTCCAGGGTAACAACCTCTATAACCTTTTCAAGTTATTCAAGTTCTAAATACCTCATAGAACATATCAAGGTTTTTTCTCCTATTTATTATTCTTCCCCTCATTATCCTTTTCTTTCCCCATATTCCACTCATCCATACTCATCTTCTTTTTCTTATAATAAAAAAAGAGATTAATAATTTCATTGAAGAACTCATTTATAAAAACAATGATCCAATGAATACATACAATCATGTTTATAATGAAAAATATAAAATTACTAATGAAATGGATCTCTTTCCTAATGAAAAATATGATTTGGTTTGTAAATTAAAATAATAACCAGACATTGATAATTTTCATTCCCAAATTTAGGAGATTAAAAATAACCTTGATCAATTCATCCAAGGTGAACATAATATAAATATTATTTTGGTTTATCAACATTATACCAAACATAATTCTAAAACTAGTTTTTCAAATTAAAATAATCATAATAATAAAAACAGTTTTTTAAAAAGATGATCCTAAAAAAATTGAATATTTTCAGAAATTTTGTAATCAAATTTTTGAGTCTAATTGAAGAAATTATAGATATGGTAGAGTTAAATCTATAAATATTTCTTACCAAATTTCTAATAAAAAATATCATACCAAACAATTTTGGGTTATTAAATCCTTATTATCTTGCATTGTCATACCTAAGATCACATGGGTACTAAAAGGAACTCTCATTTGATATTTTTCTTAACTATTCCACCAAGATTCATTTACATATCATAAGTTGGATTATTATAAACTGAAAAAATAACATATAAAGGTTTTTAGGATGATCCATCAAATATAAAATTTGTTTTATTTCTATTTCCATTTTTTACAATTGGTTGATAAGCACTAAAAATTTTATACAGGGGGAGTAATGTAAACTTGGTTTTATTTCTTATCCCTTTTTATCCCTTTTACCTATTCTATATTTTATGACTAGAGATCATATGATTTATTATAATATAATTTGTGCTATTTGATTATTTAGCATGTATATAAATGTATTACTTTATATAGTGGTTTCAAAATATTCTTGAATTACCTTTTAAATGATATAATGAATCATCTAATTAAATATTTTAGTTTTTGGGATTCCACAATTTTCAAAAAAATAATCATCATTGTTTTAACTCGATAAGTTTTTTCATTGTTTTTTTGAATTTATCTCTTGATTATTTTTTTAAAAAATAAATATTAATAATATTTAATATCTTTTTCATCAACATGAATTTATTTATTTTAAAAAAGGGATATTGATATATCTTTAATTATATAATCTTGAAATCAATTATCTATATTTAATTTTTGTATCTTAAAATCATTGAAAATATTATTAATCTCACTATATCTTGTGCTGAAATTTTCATTCCCTTGCTACCTATATAAATTTAGAGGAAGCCTTATCCGATGAAGTTTAGATGTATTTTTATGGGGAATAATTTATTATTAATTCAAAATTAACCCATGTATTTTTACTAAATATTTAAGTTATGGGATGATATATAGAGGAATAGGTCTTTTATCCCTTTAATGTTTATTCCTCTCTTCAACTTCATTTTAAGATCTCTCTCTCTTATGTCTATTCCTTGTTCCTAAAAAGGGATCAGGTTTTTATTTTTAATTTTTCTATTTTTTCATTATTTCTCTTGAATTTGATTTCAAATCCATTTATTTTTCTCTTGATCTATTTTTTTATTGTTTCAAAGATAAAGTTTTAATAAATTCAAAACTTTATTTTAAATATTTTTTTATTTTATTTTTAGTCTTTTTCAAATTCACTTTTCCAAAATCTTCTATCTATTTAAATATTAAGATTCATTCTTATCCATTATATTAATTGTTATAATGGAATTTAATTACTTTTTGACATTATGTGGAATTTAATGTATAAATATATTATGCTTTACTTATATCTACCTGATGAATTTTCTTTATTTTACTTACCTTTTTCTCTAATAATTTTTTTTATATTATTGATAATTATCAAGGGGGAGATAGTATTTCATATCATTATTGTTTTACCTTATGTATAATTATCCTCTTAATATAGTCTTTTTTCACTTTCTTATTCTATTTATGATAATAAAAATGGGAATAAATATTTTTATATGGTGGTAAAATGTTTGGATAAGGTGGATAAGTTTATGTTTTAGAATAGTTCTTTATATATCTATTTTGGAGGATAAATGATTCTTAGTTTCACAAAGGGGGTATATTTATGATTTTCTTAAATTATTAAAATATTTATTATCTTATTTGGAATATCTTTAATTATTTTTAATACATGGTTAAATATTTATTTACTCGTGATATATAATTTTAAAAATAAGTGTTTGTGATAAAAAAAAGGGGGATATTTTTGTACCTATTTATATATATAACTAGTGATGTTTTCATTATCATATACAATAATATTTGTATCTAATGTATTTATTTAAGTTTTTATCAGCTTTATAAATTCAATACCAAGTCATTTTATTAACAGAACAAGTGATAGAATTTAAAGGCAGATAAAGATCCTTATTAAAGATAATAATGATGCATTAAATATATTAATGGAGTCTTGATATATGTGTTGATATCATTTAAATATGTTTGAAGACTTTTAAAAACATTGAATGAAGGTTAGAATAGTCGTATTGAAGTTTTGTGACCTAATGGAAACACCAACTACCTGGTGCAATTAGATAGAACTTGATTATACAACATAAGACCACTAGTTAGGTGGTGGAGGAGCACCAGCTAGCTGGTGGAGGAGCACCAGCTAGCTGGTGGAAGTAGATAGAGCCAAACATCCTATAAAAAGTTAACCAACTAGATGGTTTCATCAGGTGGCTAGTTGATGGCTTCGATCCATCATAATCAAGGCGTATAGATTTATTTCTTTAAAAGCATTGAATCAACTCATTAAATCCTTGGATTGACCTAGTGAACCCCTAGATCCTATGAAGGCTATAAATAGTGACCTAAGGAGTCTTTTACCTGAATAAAAATATCTATGATTACTCTTTCCAACAAAATATTCTTTGATCAATCTATTCAATTTTAAATAGATCTACTGTAAATTCCACTCTATAGGTAATTTCTAATTTTCCATTCTCAAAGGATCTCCTCTTCATTTACACTATATATCTCAACTCGATTAGTATCTATTCTATCATGAGAGATAGTGGAGAGTCATTGTAAAATATAGTCATCAATATAATATTTTAATTCTTCTAAAATTCCATATAAAATATGTTTCTTGATACAACCAGTGAAAATAAAGACATACTGGTGCTTATTACTATTGAAGTAAGGGAGATAGGTTTCTTTCTACTACTATTAAAAGGAAATAGAGGACGAGTTTCTTGATCCCTGTTAAAATAAAGCAAAAAATATAAAAACTTCTTAACACAAGCAGGAGATGAAGGGTATCACACTAAGATATTATTGAAATACACTATCAAACTATGTTTTCTCACTCCTTTAATTTACAAATTGCTTCATTCATATCATATTGATTAGCATATCACATAATTTTGGTACGTTGATCATGATAATTACAATACACCTACATGCTTAATTATATTTTATAAATCATATCAATTTTAACATGATATCATAATCAATTTAATGTATAATTGTGTGATCACTCTTATCATAATATAAATGTAATTATTATTCACTGTCATCAATTAAATATCATCATCTCTTGATCTTTATTTAATTTTCAAATTTCTATTCACATATTCCCAATAATTTTATTATTGCTGTATTTTATTATTTCATATCTCCTTATTGATTTAATTTTAAAAATGAAATTCACCCCCCTAACCCTCCACATTTTTTCCATCTTATCTCAAGACAATATAAGCATCAAGCTAAATTTTTAAAATTCAAGCCACTTTAGATTATTCATTTTAACAATTATTAATAATGATTAAAAATAATATAGATAATTATATTATTTCTAAAAGTATAATATTACACTTCTTACCAAATTTTGATATTCTAACTCAAAATTTGGAATTCATTTAATATAATTATAGTTATAAATATAAGAAAATTTTATTTTAAATTAAAACATGTAATCTATATAAAACTGTTTGGTTTAAAATTTTCATTTTAATCATTAAGTTTTCTTAATATTATTTAACATCGTTTTAAAGTTAAATAAGTGTAAATTTATTTATATATATATTAAAATAAAATTTGATACTTGATTTTAAAATTGATCAATTTAATTTAAAAACACTTAATATTTAGAAATGTATCATTCTTTTAAAAAATTACTAAGGTAACTAATATTCACTTTGTTAAAATATTTTTATGCCTAAAAATGAAATTCAACCCATTATCTAATTTAATAATGTTGATTATAAATATAAAATCTATTTTATTAGATTAAATTTATAAAATTAAAAAAAATTAATTTTAATATAGGAACATATAATGTGGAAAACCTACTTTTAGTATAAAATGAACTCTACTTGTGTTAATAGGAATAATACTTTTATATTATCCTAAATTCTATTTTCAAAACCCCTAAAAGTCTCTTCATATTAACTAAGGGAAATATAACCCATTTTGTTCATCATGGTTGGTTTTTCATATAGTATGGACTTTGTATTGATATCCACGATCTTGAATTTATCCTAAAAATAATCTCCCTCAAGCCGTAATTGTGGATGTTCTACTTAGTCTTGGTCTAGGTAAAGCACCATCAATTCTACCTCCTTCTCAATATTTGAAAAATGATCTATTTATGGAATACATACACAAATCTATTCATCATTTCTTCATAAAAAATTTCATAATGTGGTTACTCATATTTATACCCATTAATTCAATAACTATCTTTTTAATGGTCATATTTAATGTTTATAATTATCTAATAAAAATATATTATGGTTTAATTTTAATTCGATGTTGCATTTATTAAAATTCATCAAACACATTGATATTACTAAAATGAATATATATATATATATATATATATATATTAAAAAAATGAGGTTTTATAGGTAAGATTTGTGGTGAAATACAAGAATTTTAGAGCTATGATACAAATGAACCCTCCATGATTCGAGGTAATATTTATTCATTTTATACCTTGGAACTATTTTTTATAAACCCATTCTTGATTTATTATTTTATTTATTTATCCTGTTTTTAAGAGAGTTAGTTTCCCATGGATCCCCTAGATTGAACCATTTAACTTGAGACTCCCAATGGGATCAATCCCTTAATCACATACATCTTCCAATAGTGTGAGCTTGCTCTTAGTATAGAGAGCTTAACCTGGGAAATCTTTGTGGATGGTATGAATATATATAATTTAACCCTTGGTATGTACTACTTATTTGGAATCCATGATCACATAGGTTGTCTTCATCTAAGGGTATGTTTCCTTATAGAAGATGTGTTATTCTTTTCCTTTGTGGGTGAGATGTATTTTCAATTAAGACAATCCAGGCTCCTTCATGGAAACATGTAGTTGATCTATCACCAGTTAGAAATTTTAACTTCTAGTATAGAAGACTCTATATACATTTATCTCTCAAAAGTAGTGGAATATTTTCTATATGTCTTCACCAAGGAGGTACTAGGATTACCCCCCCCCCCTTGAGATTTTGACTTTGGTATTTATTTTCATCCTTCTACAACACTGATATATTTAGAAACTTATTGGATAGACCTCGTTGAGTTCCTAGAGCTAAGAGTGTAGTTAGAGTGCCTTTAGAAGAAATGATTTATCATACTCAGTATTTCCACCTAGACATCTCCAATGTTGTTTACCAATAATAATAATGGAATCTTGAGGTTTTATTTTTCCTAATGTCATATGAATCAGGTGATGATCACAAAAAATACCCTCCATTGAGGATTAATGATAAAGTTTACTAGATAAAGTAACAAAGTGGTTCTTAAAAATTTATCTTATGTTTGATACCATCATTTATGGGTTTATAAGGAGGATATCCCAAAGATGTAATTTTTATGTCTACATGGAAATATGAATTCTTAGTTATTCCCTTTAGACAAATAAATGCATTAGTTGTATTCAGGGGACATACAAACAAGATTATTCATCCCTTTCTAGAATAGTTTGTAGTTATCTTCAGGAATGACATCCTCATTATTTTCGATTTAGAATTTTAGAATACAAGGCATTTGAGGATTATCCTGGAATTTCTCCAAATAAATGATTTATAAGAAAATCTCTTAAGATTTCTGTTAATAATTATAGAGGTTCAATTCATAGAAAATGTCATCTTAGAGGCTAGAGTAGTTTTGGACCCAATAAAGATCAATTTTGTGCAAGTTCAGTATCCCCCCAAGAGTGTGTCTAAGGTTTATAGTTTCCTTGGGTTGGTTAGGTATTACTAGAGGTACATGGTAGACGTTTTTAGGATCTTTCAGCCCTTAAATACCCTATCCTGAAAGGGGAATCCTTTCATTTTGACTAATTAGTGTAAAAAATCCTTTTAGGATCTATGTTATAGATTGACTATATCTCCCATCTTGGCATTTATAAAGGAGGGAGTTGAGTGTGTTGTGTTTTGTGATTCCATTTGGACTAGGATTGGTTGTGAGTTGATGAAAAAGAAATTGGTGATTACTTAGGGGTCAAGATAGCTGATACCCCATGGGTAGAGTTATGCAACCCATTAATTTGTGTTGGTAAAAATACTATTGTCCTTGAAAACATATTGGTACTACCTTATTGTATTGTTTTTCTAGTCTACATGGACCACCAAATCCTTGGGTATATCTTTACTTGGTGAGATTTAAATCGAAGGAAAAGTTATTGGATGGAGTTCATATAGAAATATAACTTTGAGATAGTCTATACTCAAAGAAAAATAAAATGTGGTGGAATATTCCCTTATTAGGAAGACACATTGATAGTTGTTAGGAGAGGTCATATAGAAGTTTGAGTTTTTGTGTTTGTCCTTGGTGGATTAGAGATGAGTGTGTTTTCTATGATTAATAGTAGATAAACCTCTACTTATCAAGTGTGTGAGGGTGGCTCATATTGGATACATTCAATTGTGTAGTTTTTTATGATTGAATATTCTCAAGTGACACACCAGTCACATTTTATAAAGGTGGGGAGTAGGTCAAAATATTTCAAGTATAAAATATTATCTTCATCAAGATGTGTGAGGATTTGTAGAGTCAGTTTCATATTTCCCCCTTGGTGGTACATCAGGGAGTGGATAAGATATACCATGACCATTGACCACTTTTTTGTGTTTAAAAATGAATTTGAATGTTTCTAAATTTGTTTCTCAATTCCTCAACTACAGAGAGGTGATGGTAAGAAACCATATACCTATAGGTTTTTTACAACCCCTTGAGGTTCTATATTGGAAGTGGAATGGTATATTGTTATATTATTTTACTGTACATTTTCAATATGTGAGATGTTTCTATCATTTCTATATGATTATCTGTCAACTAGCCAAGTTAACCAACCTCATCCCCATTTAGGAGAAGAGTTTAATAAGGACCTTGGAGAGATCATATGTATAGGCTATTATCTGGTTTCATTGGGTACATGTCTAGGCTCATAAGTTTTTTTACTTCCTATAATCTTAAATCTAATTATGATTTAAAAAAAAAGAACCAAAAATAACTAAAACTACTATGTATTAGTATAGGATGTGTAAGTTATGAAGTTGAAACCATGAAGAATGGGAATTATGAATTCAACAGTTCATACTTTTTCATGAATTTACTAAAAATAAATTAAATTACTAAACTAATTAGTGTGAACTGATTGACTTGAAAACCAAAATTAAAGGACCAAGGGAAATAAAATCACTCCATGGATATTTTTTTTCAAATAAATAAATTCAATTTAAATTTTGAAAGAAATCATACCTTTATCCATAAGACTTATTAGTCTAACTAGTTTTTTCACTCAACCTATGCCACCCTCTGGGTCATAGGAATGTTTTATTTAAAACCATGAATGGTTAAATTTAGGTTTGGGAGGCGTTAAATGTGAATAGTAGCTTAAATACAGTTTTTATAACTTCTATATTCAACACATGCTAGACCAAACTACAGTCTATGATGGGATGGTCTTGGGAATTTATTGTGTGAAATGGGAAGGGCCATCATGAACATGTTAGAGAATAGTCTCAGGTGTAGATGGTGGGGGTATCCATATAGACCATTGATAGAACGACCACCACCACATTTTAGTGTAGGTAATGGCTCCAAAATACACATTTATTTTACACTACATTGTAGAGGGTCTCCATACTGGGTCAACTATGCTCTGTGTGATTGAGGACACCATGCCATGGTGAAACAGACTAGGCAATGGTGATAATTTTTTTTAGTTTTAAATGTCATATTTGCTGACTGATCTTCCAAGGGATGTCATTCCTCTTAATAAAGGATTGTGGGATCAACAAAGGGGGGTTTTAAATGTTCCATAAACCCATTTTTCAACTCTATTATGTAGTTATCCCTCCATATAATTCTAAGGTTCCAAATACAACTCATTCTAGGAATGATTATGGGTATTTATCTTTCATAAGGTAGTATCTTAGGATGATTTCCACCTTCTTGGGACTATACTTGTTGATCTAGGCTCATGGTATCACAAACTCTTCATTTTTATTCACAATTTTCAAAGGCAACTACGCTTCCTCCATTAGTGAGGTAGTTGTCTCTCTCCAATGGTTATTTCTCATGGAATACCTTTTTGTTCTTGTATTTTCCTTTGGATTCTCTGGTGAAAATAGTTGATTTGATATCTATGAGGGATACTTTTTGTAAATGTGTATTCTGTGTATTGGAAAGTGGTTCTAAATTATTTTTTTAAAAAAATTGTTTTATGGAACATATGTGTTTGATTAAATTCTTCAAAGATTATTTTGACTCAAAAATGGTTTTTCAAAAATAGTATTGGTAATTATTTGGTTGTAGAGATGTTTTATTAGGTTTTGGGTATGGTTTACTTGAATCTTTTGAGAAAAAATTGTTGGGACCACTTTGTGTATAAGGTTCTATTCGTTGTCAATAGTTGTCAATGAAGATCAAAATGAAGAAAGAGATGAAGAATAACTCCCAAGATATTGAGAGTGATAAATTGAGAGAATTTTTTAACTGATATTAAGTTAAAAGTGCATGTATCAAAGGTGATACATTGTCTACAAAAATGAAACCATATCAGAGAGTGTTGAAGGGCTTGAAGTTAATAAGTGATCATGCAACATATTGCTTCTCAAAGAGACAATGAAAGATCCTACCTAAAGAGACACGAATTATTGAATGAGGGATCATATAGATATTTTAATATTTAATAATTATTATACAAATATAACAATATGATTCCATTTATATTCATTGTTTACTGGGAAGTCTGATGTTGCTGGAAGATAGGGAAGTTGTGGTACTTTCCCTAGATAATATGATGATGCTGAAACTGATCATTCAAATAGTATATGTCATGGTGGAAGGATTTTGAAATGAAATTCACTGACTATTGAATAATATAGAAGACAGTGAAGGAGCATTGGTGTTCTTGCCGAAGTTGATATTTAATGTGGTGTTGTTTCCCACTATTTGACACTTTTTTGGACCTCCAAATCAAGATTTTCTTTTTGGAAATGGTAGGATTTATGCATAGGAATGAACGATATATAGAATGGAGAAGAAAATCAGAAAATGAAGAAAACCACATACATCAGAACATGGACTGTGTACCATGATTGGGAATAGTTCACGGCTGCGTACCATGTAGTGAGAAAGGTACATGAGACGATTCACGGAATGGGTAGCAATACCGAAAATGGTTCATGGTGGAAGGAGTTATGGTATGTGGGAAGGCTCGTCGTTGGTGGAAGATATGGAGTACATGGACCGGTAGGCATACGGTATGCATAAGGTTAATGGTATGTGGCTAATGGTTCGCAGGATTGCTCTGTTTTTTGAAATAGGAGTGGTACGCGGTGGAGGCTTATAGTACGTGGATGGAGTTTAGTATGCGATGAAGTTTGTACGAGATTGAAAATTTGGGTAAAATAGATTAGAAAAATTTTCGGATTTATTTTCCTATATAAGAAGTTATAATCCCATCATTAAGAGAGAACGAATTATTTTAAAAAATATCATTAAATTGGAAGAACTCTGCTAGGTCCGAAAGTGGTATGCGGGAGAGATTCTGCATAGGATGAAGTGATATGAGAAAGACGAAACAGTTTGCAAAATTGGTAGGATCAGTCCACGGAAGAGATTCTGTGTAGGAAAAGGTGCTGTGCATGAGACAAAATAATTTGAAAAATTTGAAGAAGAAGTCTGCGGAAGGAAGAAATGGTGTTCTAAGGTGATACGCAGAGGCGGTACGTTGAGACAGTATGCGGAGTAGGTGCGGTACGTAGAGTAGGCGAGGTACTCAGAGAAGGGGAAGTATGCGGAGACGACACGGTACACGGAGCAGGCATGGTATGTGTGGCAGGCACCGTATGTAGAGTAGGTGCTATACGCGGAGCAGGTGCGCTATGCGGAGCAGGAACGGTATGTGGAGAGGGTGCGGTATGCGGAGCAAGCGTGATATGAAGATCAAAGAAAGTTCATAGAATCAGGGACAGTTTGCAGAAGAAGAAACATCATAATGTGAATTTGTAATTATATCAAAAAGAAGAAGAAGTTTTAGTGCATTCAGTAATTTCACTAAAAGAGAAAACTGAATATAAAAGGGCTTCAATTTGGGTCTTCAACGAAAGCGGTCTCTCTTGATGAACATATACAAAGATTTTCATTCTAATCTATCGAAGTGACCTTCAAGTCGATAAACTGAGTAAAGTCCTCTCCAAAATAGTGAGGCAGAATGAGTCTATGGAAGTGATTTTAGGGAAGTAGTGAGCTATCTCTTAACCTTTAGGCAGTGTGCCTAGGACATAGTGATTGTGCTTGAACCTTTGTAATCCACAGCTAGTGAAGATTAGTGGGATTTGGTACATCCAAAAACATTTCAGTGTATGCTCCTTGGACATAGCCCTTAGTGGTGAACCAAGTAAAAGTGTTGTGTTATCCTTCTGCATGTGAATGTTTTAATTACTATACGTACCCATCATGGAGGTTTAAAAAAGTTCCTAACAATGTGGGAACAATATCCAATAAAGAATATAAAAAATTGACACCCTGATTCACCCCCCCCCTATCAGGGTGGTCTATGGTCCTTAAAAAATATCACATGGTAACCATGGGTATATTGGGTTATTGAAATATTCATTTTTCTAGTTGGTGAGTCCCTACTAGAGATTATGGATAGGTTCTCATTTTGTTTTGGTTGCTAATGGGTTGTCCTGATACCAAAAAACATTGGTTAGACACGGTATCATTAGGAATCATGTTATGATGAATTAGTGTTTCTTTCATGTCCTGGTTATATATTCTCATAGGATAGAGTCCATTTGTATTTTTTTTTTTGGTTTTATTATCAATGGTATTTTCTATTCCTTGATTGCGCACATATCTATCTTTTGTTATATTTATGTTTTTGACTGTTGGACTCTATGTTATAATTTATATTTATTTTCATTTTATTATATCATTGATTATAATATATTTTAAAAGAAAACAAAGAAAGTTTTTGTAAAAAAACTAAAATTAGACATATTTATGAAACTTGTTTTATTTTAAAGATAGAACTAATGGTTATATGTTGATCGGAATTTTATATATTCGTGGTGGTATTCTACTAATAATTCTCCTCACACCCTACATATGTCGTTGGGTATTTATAGACATGGATTATTTAGGACACAGGTAAGGGGAAGGGTGACATGTAACTCAATGGATTCTCTTGGTTCATGTTTCTTCATTGTGGTTTGGGATGGTGCTGACAAACAGTCATATAGTGACTTAGTTTTGGACTTAGACTTTTTTTCTTTCAATATGTATTCTTATGGCTTTGTTTTGTTATGAAACATGGTCATGTACCTCTTCTTTTGAAACAAACTCTATTTTTTCCTTTATCTTATTATAAATGAGACATGTTTTTTTGTTTTTTTAGGGTAAAATTGTTCCCATGGTTTTGTATGTTGATACATGGGTGATTGTCTCCAACCTGTGGTGATTAGGAACATATTTTGAGCCATTTGGGTGGCTAACATGGGTGACATGTTAGGTTAAACTTGGTGTGTTCATTAAAAAATGATATCAAGACCCCTAGTTTTTAATAAAGTTGGTTTATATACTTGAGATAGGGCCGTCAGAACTTGGTTTATAAGTGTCTAAGTGTTCCTGGATAGTTAACTTTTGTAATTGAGGTCGAGTTACCATGGGTGGTCAAGGATTCCCATTAATATTTTGGGTTTTATTTTGGGTTTATTTAGATGAAACTTTTCATGTTTCGTTATTGGATTATTTTTCTATGTTAAATCCTTATTATGTAAGGGGTTTAATTTGGATTCCTAATGTTTGGGTAATGTTTTGAAGATTATTTCCAAAGATAATCAGGTGTAATCTATTTTCATTAACAGATAATTCCTCCTAGAAGGATATACTTGTATCTAATGAAATAACCTTAAAAGTAAGTCTGATAGATATACCCTTTATTCAACCTTGATTTAGTGGAAATGGAAATCTAGATTATTCAATATCTAGGTCAAGTGGGTGATAGAAACTGAGAACTGATTGAGGATAATGCTTTGGAGCTTACCGAAAAAACTAACCAATTTCCCTTGGTAATAAAGCGACCTAGGAATCTAAGGAATGGATTAAAATAAATGAGAGGATTTTCCACTTTTTAAAAACTCCAAAGGAGTATAATATGGTATTTTCAACTTTTATGATTAAAGGACCATGAAAGAAATAGTGGGATTCCATCATGCAAGATAAATCACACAAGGACCTCACTTGGAAAACTTTTAAGAA
This sequence comes from Viscum album, assembly GCA_963277665.1. Taxonomy (NCBI): domain Eukaryota; kingdom Viridiplantae; phylum Streptophyta; class Magnoliopsida; order Santalales; family Viscaceae; genus Viscum; species Viscum album. Next base: position 2,077,098,700 of record OY728141.1, on the reverse strand, counting down.
GGCATTCAATAAGCAGTTATATACTGATCCTTTTCATGTAGAAAGGGATCAGAAGTTTGTTACTCTATAATAAGGAAACCATTCAGTGATGGAGTATGAAAGTAATGTCACTATTTTTTTTCAATTATCTCCAATACTTTTCACTAATGTCTACCTCACGGTTATATGGATTTAGATGGGACTAAATCCCAACATTAAATCGATGAATATTCTCATGTTCCTTACAACATTTTCTAAGGCAATTGATAAAGTAGTTGTGCATAAGGAAACATTAGCTGGGAATACTAGTCGTAGTAGAGTTTCTGTTGTGGTACAACTTAGTCAGAGTGTCTCATCTATCAAGAAAAGGAGGCATAGCTAGTTACTCGGTTTATATCAGGATAAGTTTTCAAGGATTCTTTAAGGAAACACTATGTTGTTTTATTATAGTGTGGTTGACTTATCCATACTAATCCTAAATCTTTAGTATCACCCAGGATATTAAATTTTTGTAGATAGTCCAGTAATATTAATCATTTTTTTGGAAATGAGTCCTAGGTAACGAGATTTGGATCCAACCATACCAAAGGCTCCTAGGTTTGGGTAGGTTTATTGAAAGGTATGGGATATCATTCTCAACTGTAGGGGGATACTCATACAGTAAAAACTACTCAAGGAGGGGTTGAGGTTGAATGTATTTATGCATCGATGTATACACTAGAGGAATCTAAATTTTCCTAGCTACTGTGAGAGTTACAGGGTTTATTTCATCTTTTATAGTCCTATATTTTTTTACTGGTGGATTTAATTCTTTATATCCTCTAATTTTATTGATTTTTTGGGCTTATTATTGGATCTTATACCATTTATGATGCATATTTCCACTCCCATGGGAAGGAGGAAGCAATAGGGTTCTAAATGTTTTGAGTATTTGGTTATGATCACTATCCATGAGGTTATATGTTATTTAATAGTCATCATATTGATATCTTAGACCTCATAATTTTCATGGATTACATGCCTTGTTTTAATTCCTAAATCGATTGTTATCATCATTGAGTTTTGTTTCTATCTTCTGATGGGATTTCTTAAGTCTTCCAAGTTTAGTGGGATCCTAGATCTGAGATAGTAGGGAATTTTTTTCAGGATTATGGAATGATATTATTCCAATTTTTATAGATTTTTATTGACATCATTGACTAGAGCTTAAGTAGTACACTTCCTTCCATTATGAATGGGTGCCCATAGGTATTTCCTAATGATTTTTCAATGTTATCAGACCATATAGAAGTCAAGTTTACAATTATCCTACTTCTTGGGTATTGAGGGACGTGATGATTAGCTTGAGGATATTGAGGATAAAGGATTTTTTCATATGAGTGTGTCACCTTGGGATCATTCTCTTCATAAAGAATTAATATGGAAGCCTCCATCTTTATGTTGATTACCAAAATCTTAATCAGGTGATTTTTAAGAATAAGTATCATTTTCCTATGATTGATGACCTAGTTGATAAATTCAAGGGATCTCAATGGATTTCTATGATTGAACTGTGATAAAGGTACCATCAGTTAAGAGTTTGAGAGGAAGATGTTCCTAATACAATGTTCAAGAGTAGGTATGGACATTATGAGTAATTGGTTATGTCATTTGGTCATACTAATTCTCGTGAATTTTTTAGGTAATTTATGAAAGGGATATTTCATGTGAACTTGGACACTTTTGTGGTTGTTTTTGTGGATGATATTTTGGTATATTCTAATATGAAGTAAGAACACATGTATTATATATAAATTTCTCTCAAAAATTTGAAAGAACATCGATTGTATGGAAATATTTCAAAATTTCAATTTTGGATCCAAGAAGTAAATTTTTTGGGCCATGTTATATCTAAAATAGACATCTTAATGGATCCTGAAAAGTTTTAGGTGGGGATGGATTGGGGGAAATCTATTAATGTGATTGAGATTCATAGCTTCTTGGGTTTAGCTAGTTATTATAGGCATTGTATCTAGGATTTCTCTAGGATTCCTATCCTATGAATAAGTAAACCTATAAGGGAGTTGTGTTTGAATGGAATGGTATATGTCAAAGACAATTTGATAAAATTAAGGTGAATTTAAAATCGGCTATGGTTTTAATTCTCTTAAAACTGGTATTGGGTTATAATTAATTTTATGATCTCTTAAGTAAATTATTAGTATAGTAACTCATACTTTTAATACATATATATTACATTTAAATAGATTAATATTATTTACATAACATTTTGATCCACATTAGAATCATTCAGGTCCAGTGTCTTTGGAAGATTAGAAATATAAAAAACGGTTTCATAAAATATCTACATCATATCACACTTATATCTTCATAACTAACACCATTATTAGAAATATCAAACCTAATTCCTTTCTTAATAACCTATATAAAGGAAATATAAGAAAAGGGTAATCTTGGAAGCTTAGTTTGTGTATACAAGGGAGATATCAATGATCAAATAATAAAAATATGAGCATAATGGTATGTGAACATGATATTAACATTTGAAAACCATACCCTTCATATCATATATCATAATATTGAGTCATGGAATAAATCTTGGTAGTTCATAAGACATGGGCCATAAAGTAATCAAAGAAAATGATCCATAAGAGTAAAACATTAGCATAATACATGGAATTGTGGCATACACATAAGTTTAGAAAATCATTTATTTAGTACTCAATTATATTTTCCAAGACTATCATAGTGTAAGGGGTTTACTCAATAAACCATAGTAGTAGTCAAGGTTCACTCCCAAAACTATTATAATATAAAAATCACATTACTTAACTGGGTTCACTCCCCACTTCAGTCATTTGTATCTCATGCGATATCAATCTTTACCCAAAGAATTGGTGGTAGATATAGGTCACACCCATCACATAATGAAAATAAGATATATGTGTTCCCCAAGATCATAATGAATTCATCATATTAGAACCCATTAAAATAAATGGGTTTCATACATATTTCATAAAATAATAACCCATGGAAAATAAAATGGGTTCATAAACATTTCATTATTTTTTACTGCGTAACCCATGGAAAAGAAAAGGTTTCTTCAATATTGAATCATAATAATCATAAAACATCCAATGAAAGAATAAAAATGTTATCCTTGGATCATATCTGACGTAAATTATAAGTAACATCAATTTTTTTGTCATTTATGAATGGAAAATTCATAAAATACCATTAAAACATTCATGAGGAAAATAACCTTTCCATTTTTGAAATAATTTATTTAAAAAAAATATTCAATTATAAAAGAAAAACATTTCATTAAAAATAACCTTATAAACATTTAAATTGATCTTTAAATCATAAATTAATCATGTTTGTGGGGAAAATCATGTCTTATAAGTTAAAAAATATTCCTTCCATACTTTTGATGTAAAAGTCACAAAGTTCCATATTTGGAAAATGCACAAATGATTTCTTTCAAACCATTTTTCAAAAAGTAAAACATAGGTAAAAATGAATTTAAAAATTCATAGTATAATAGTAAAAATATTTTTTAATACATTTTTATAAAACATGGATATTGAAGACAAATATTTTTCAACCAAAGGGAGAAATGAAGTAAATTTTCCTAAAAAACATATTTTTTATATCTTAAGTACATACAATGATAAAAATGAAATAAAATCATTTATATTAAAGAGAAATGTATAGTATAATATATTTTAAGATTTTATTGAGATATATATCATAATGTTTCATCATTATAAACTTAATAATAAACAATCTTGATAAATAATGAGACTACAACATAAAACCCCTACCTTGAGTTATTTTTTCTTTCAAATCACTCTAAACTCCAGTTTATTAAATTTAAATTTATTTTAAGTATATAACATAGACTTTTTCATACTTATAATATCAAATAATATCCCTTTATGACATTTCAATACCCATTTTATAAATAATTCCTTATTAAAATCATCATTTCTAAGTGTTAGCTCTTTCGTCTATCATAATAATTTCAGTTTAGTAGTTTTGGTCCCTGTATATTTATCATTTTTACATCATATAAATAATATTAATAAAGAAATAAATATAATATATATTCATTATATACATATATATAGACATCCATAAATTTTAGGGATATAAAAATTAATTACATTGTTCATTGAGACGGTAGGTCATACATATGCATTAACGTTGTTTTCATTTTCTAACAGATGGAATGAAAGAAAGTTAAATATTAATTAATATTTATAGGATAATTATGATATCATATATTTAATATATATTAATCAAATTATTCATAATTACCATCCCTGTAAAATATAAATTAAAAATTAATCAAATCGTTTCGTGGATGTGGTAGTCAACATGTATGCATGAACGACATTATTGTTTCCCAAAGGATTGGTTGGTAAGTATGTAGATGTAATATTTTAATTTAAAAAGTATAATTATGTTAAAAATATCATATATCAACATAAAAACCAACATAATACCCACCCAAAAAATATGGTAATTAAAAATTAATTGTATCACTACGTGGAGACAGTAAACCGTAAGTACGCACGAGCGATACTTTCACTTCTCATTTGATGGGAAAGAGGATTTGTAATTGTTTTTTCATAATCATAATAAAATTTATGAATATTTAATTAATTTAAGTTATTATTTTATAATAAATACCATAGATTTAGTATGGGTAAATAGGAGTAGAAAAGAAAGTAATCGGGTAAGGTGATTACCTCTTCTTTGAAATGACTCCTTTAAATATCCTTTAAAGGGTTATGGAGTTGGTCTTCTGGGAAGACCATATCCTCAATAATAATACTAGGGAAGTTTATAAGGTAAATTTATAAAATTATATGAATATAGAAGTCTCAAAGTGGAGTAAATATGTGTGGGAGGATGTGCCCTTTTGTAATAGAGGTGAGAGTCGCTTTTGGAATTTTTCAAAAGATTATATTATAATAAATTAATTCTCAATCCAAATAACTAAAAATGGATATTTATTTGAATTTAAGGTAATATAGGGTTATATACCATAAACTAATAGAATTTATAAAAATTTAGTGTAATTTAAAACCTTATCATTTTGAATAATGCTTAGTTAACCAATTTCAATTTTAACTGCAATAACAAGTTTTTCAATATGAATGAGTTGTGATTTTTACTAATAATGTGAAAATTGGACCATAAATGGAAAATTTATTAAATTTTGGACCATATCATATAAACCTTGTATTATTTAAATATTTTTATTATTTTTATATAATTTAATAAAATATTATTTTGATAAAATATCATTATTTTTAATTTTGAAACTTTTCATTTTATTTAACTTTAAATACACCAATAAAAAAGGTTAATTCTAATATAATTATTTCAAACATCTATAATGGGTCCTATAGATCTATAAATTTATTTTTTGTCATTGAATCATTCATATTTTTTAACTTTTAATATTATCAAAAATCAATTATTATATTTTTTATTAAATGGAGAAATACTATATCAGTATTTCATAAGAAATTAAGGTCATTATATAATTACTAAAAATTTAAAATAAACTTATATAATGAAAAAAAAACTTATTAATCTCATAATAAACACTTATATTCATTCATAACTTACTTTTTCCTTATGTGGACACATAAGTCATATTAAAAACAAAGATAGTGGCATTCTGTAACTTTCATTAATTTAGATGATATATAAATAATTTTTAAGGAAAAGTGTATATTAAAAAACTAAATTTTAATTAAAAGGTGTTAATACCAAATTTACTTCCTTAAATAATAATTATGATGAAAAATTATATCCCTATCATCTATTTTTAATCTAGAATAATATGGGTTACCATTTAGAGAGGTGATAAATTTTACAACAGTTACTATCCATATTGACCAAAAATAAAAGGGTCTTATTTAAAAAATTCAAAACTTTAGATTATAAATATGTAATTAATTTTATCTAATTCAATACCTATAAATTTTAGAAATTAATATTTAATTAATTGAAAAAAATGTTACAAAACTATTATTTAGAAATCGTAAAACTATATTTATTCTTATCCAATTCCTAGAAAATATTTGTTGAATTTTTTTATAAAAAATTGATCAAATAAATAATATATTTATTCCATTGAAATAATTGACCAATAATTATTAATTTAATTTATTAATATAAGAAATAAATTTCCACATAAAAATAATTTTTCAAAAATGATGTCACTTTTATTTTCAAATAATTTTTTAGTTTTTAATACATATCTAATGAATTTAATTTATAAAAGTTTAGACAATGTATTTTTCATAATTTAATCGTTAATATTAATAATCAAAAATCCAATGTATGGTTGATAATATAAATATAATAATTTATTAATATTTAGTGGTTCTTCTAAACTCTTTGTTGCGTGTAATGCTTGTTATCGAAGAAATAAAATTATTTAAAGATAAGTATTTCATAAAAATCTTGAGGTGTTACATTCTACCCCCCTTAAAATGAATTTATCCATTGAAAATTTTCACTTTGATACAAAAAAATGACAATACTTATTCCTCATAACATCATCAGTTTCCCACATATCTTCCTAAAATTGGTGGTTTCACCACAAAACTTAGACCAGGTGAGTGGTTTTACTTCATAACAATTTCTATCTATTATCTATAATCCCTAGTGGTTTTTCTAAATAATAAAAATATTTCTTTAGTTTTATGACCTCTAAGTTCATTACATATGAAGGATCAGGTATATAATTGAGATATATGGAACACATCATGAGCTTGAGAAAATATTTGGTTGAAGCGCAAATCGATAAGATAATGTCCCAATATGATCAAAAATTTCAAAAGGATAGATATACTTAGGCCATGGTAATCCCTTATTTCCCAATATCATCACCCTTTTCTAGGGATGTATTTTTAGGAATACCTTGTCACTATCTTCAAACTCTAGATCTTTCTGACAATATTCAGGGTAATGTTTTTTTGACTCTGAGATGCACTTATGTGATGTAGAATGGATCTAAACTTCTCTGATATTTCCTTTGCTAGATCAAGTCCCATTATCTTTATTTCTCAGACTTAGTTCCAACATGATGGATTTATTCACTTATTATCATAGAGGTATTCATAAGGATTCATCAGTATAATGGAGTGAAAAATATTTTTGTAATAAAATTCTTAAAATGGTAGGTATTGATCTCAACCACATTTGAAATTATTATAGAAAGGTCTCAATAGGTATTTTAGAGTTTGAATGGTCCTATTAGACTGACCATATGTCATAGGATTACAATTAGTTCTAAAACAAAACTCTATATCCAGATTCTACTAAATACTTCTCCAAAACATTGAGGTGAACCTCGGATCCTAATAAGATACAATTGATTGTGGTATACCATGAAATGTTACCACTTAATTAATGTATAATCGATTTAGTTGATAAAGAGATAAAGTTTCTATAATTCAAATGAATCGTGCTAAAAACATTAGCCGATCACCTACAACCCTAATAGAATTATCCCTTTATATTTTTTTGGGAGTCCTAAGACAAAATCTAGGGTGATGTTTTTCAATTTTCATTCTATTATGGGTAATGTTTGTAACATCCCCATATACTTATCTCTCTTAGCCATAACTTTTTGAAATACAAAGAACTGAGATACATAATTTTCAATATCTCTCTTAATTCTATCCCACCATAAATACTCTTTAAAATCTATATAAATATTTAAAATTCTAGGATAAATATATAATGAAGAACCATGAGCTTATTCCATCAACTCCTTCTTCAAATCTGGTACTGAATATACACACACACAGTTCCTAAACATTATTATTCCATCACAAGAAAGGTTGAACTTAGGAGAAATTATCACCCTATTTTTTTGTTCTACATCTTCATTATATGCCTCATTAATCTTCACTTGAATAGATGGTTGAATGCTCATTTTATCAAGATAATATTTCTCCCCTCCCTTTAATAATTCTAGTTCCATCCTATTAAAATAAATAAATATTAGAACTTTTTTTATCCTTATAATAGAAAAGTTATTATGATTATTTCGACTTATAGAATATCCCACCTTATTAACTTTCCCAGGCTGGTAATTTATTGAACAACCATAATCTTTAATCAGCTCCAACGTTGTTTTTTGTGCATGTTCATCTATTTTTGAGTGAAAATATACATTAAATTTTTGTGATCCGTGTAAATTTTATAAAATTATCCATAGAGATAATTTATTTATATTTTTAATGAAAAATTTACTAAAGTTATGTCCAAATAATGAGTTGGATAATTTTTCACATTGACCTTCAATTTTCATGAGGCATAAGCTATAACCATATCATTATACATGAGGACACATCCCACTCTATTCTTTGATTCATCACTATAGATTAAAAACCCAAATCAAATGTAGAGTGGTGTAAGTACAGGTGAACTGACTAGCCTTCTCTTTAGTTCCTTGAAAAATTCCTTACATTCATCCATCCAAATAAACATATATACCTTTTAAGTTAACATTATGATTGGATTTTATTTCCATGAAAATTTCCCCATAAAGCATTGATAATATCTATCCAAACCAAGAAAATTATTGATCTCAGTCATGGTGGTTTAGTTAGGAAAATGTTCAATAACTACTATCTTTTAAATGTCTATTGATATACCTTCACATGAAATTATATAACCCATGAATTAGAATTTGCAAAGCCAAAATATACACTTGATAAATTTTTTAAAAATATTCTCTTTTTTAGGGTCTTTAGTAAAATTCTCAAATTATATTAAAGTTATTCCTTTCTACTTGAATAAATAAGAATATTCTATATAAATATTACTAAAAATTGATCAAGGGAATCTCTAGAGGATTTATTCATTAAATGAATAAATACATTGGGGGGATTAGTGAGACAAAATGGAATCACTATAAATTTGTAGTCTACATACCTTGTATAAAATGTTTTTTTGGGTATATCCTCCTTCTTAAACCACAATTTATGATATCTATAATGAAGATAAATCTTGTAATTTTATTGATATCCATGTTGTTTATCAAAAAAATCATCAATATATGGTATACTATACTTTTTATTGATATTTATCTTATTATATTCTTGATAATCAATGCAGAGGCACATTGAACCATCTTTCTTCTTAATAAAAAAATAGGTTCACCCCAAGGTGATTCGCTTGAATGAATTAATCCCTAGTCAAAATTCTCATAGCATTTCTTATTAAATCTTTGAAACTTGGTTGGGGGAATTATATATAGCGTCTTGGAAATAGTTGTTGCACTAGGTATGAGTTCTATTGAAAATAAGATATCATAATTCAGTCGAACACCAAAAAAGTATTTTGAAAAGTCATCAATAAACTTCTGAAAAGTAGGTATATATTCATTGTTTTTTCTAACCAACCATCAGAGATAAGAACTCATTTTGATATTAATCTTGAACTATACAGTGGATTTAATTTCTATTGAAAGTTAATTTTTTCATCACACTGATATGCGACCAAAGGATTGTTCAAAATATCAGTCATCACATCCCTTCCTTGGAAATTGATGTGGTATTTATTTAAAAAAACAAATATATTACCATAATAACATTGAATTCAACTAGAGGAAGAATGAAAAGATTTTTATAAAACACATTCCCACAAAATTAAACCGGAGAAGAATCATAAACATGGGATGCGATCATCGTACCATCAATGGTTTTTACTACTAACTCAACTCCTAATTTTTTAGGTGGTACTGTGATACACTTATAAAATTCATTAGATACAAAATAGTCAGTAGATCCAAAATCAAATAAGACATTATTAGTTATATAGTGGATGGTAAGTGTGACTATCACCATGTTGATTTATTACCCCTCATTAAAAATGGTTTTCAAATGGTATTTACATTTTTCTATGTAATTAAAAGGTTGTTGACATAAATTATCATAATTAGCCTATGGATTTGTGAACTATTTAGTATAATTCCCATAATCTATGAATTTAAAACACTATAGTGTGGGTGGTTCATTCTATGGATATTTATCTCTTTTTTCATAATTAGATAACTTCTTATTATCAATTTGGTATTTTATTTATCTATGATCTTTCTTTACACACTTGAACCATTTACCAATTCCCTTAATACAATTTATTCCATGTTTCTGTCAAAACTTTGAGCATAAAGGAAGGATCAACTTCTTCTATATATGGTTTTTAAAATTTCATTTTAATTCTATATTACTTTAATTATAAAAACCATGACGTTTATAGGTAACTCCAATATCAATATTCAACTTGAGTGTACATAAAAAAAATCTCTTCAAAACAATTAAATTCCCTTATGGATAACAACCTTATGATAATTTATTTTAATCCACTAAAGAATAAATAAACCTTACTTTCAAGTTGGATGATAATACCAAAAGGTTACCTCACACGTCTTGTAAAATTTACCTTATAGGTACCAACAGATTCATCATCATTTACTTTTAACTTGAGGAATAATTTCTCTATCTTTATAAAAATAAGATGAGGAAATTACTTGTTGAAAAAATAATCATATAAATTTTTCCACTCCATGGATTCAATTTCATCATGTTTATCATGGTCTTGATAAGAGTCCACCTTTTATCTACTTCACTTTCCAATTGATAAACCACCAAAACAAATTTCTCATGATATAAACATAGAAGAATGTAAAATATATTCAATACATTTCACAACAACTAGTGGATCAGAAGACCCATTAAAAGAAGGTCATTGTTGCCTCATGAAGGACTCAGTAGAAAATTATTCCCTAATTTTTTTGTTTGGAAGCTCATTGTGATTCACATCCTAAGAAATTTGTGAGAGAATATCCATAATATTGTTCATTCCATATCACATAACATTTGGTTTCTTAATAACATAATCATTGCATTGTACAAAGCATTTAGTATTAAAATAATTCCTTCATGTACCATACATTGAATAAAAATCCAAAAGAATAGTGTGAAAAACAATAATAATAGTGGGAGACCAAATAATCCTGAAAATTTATTTATAGGATGAATAAATAATGACATGTTTTTCTATGAAACTGTAGGTATAATCTATTTCATTCGTGATATTTACCAAAACATAAGGATTTTATCCTATACATAGACTTATCCCTAGGGTTCTTACTAAGGTTTTCTCATCCTAGTTTCTAAAAATTAACTAAACCATTATCTTATATGAACTATAGTAGTCTATAATTTGAATACATAGATATTACATCTAAATAGATTAATATTCATTACATAAAATTTCAATCCATTTCAGAATCATTTACGACTAGTATTATTGGAACCTTGTATATATAAACAATTAGTTCATAAAATATCCACAATTTCTCCAACTTATTTCTTCATAGATAACACCCCTCTTGGATATATCATACATAATACCTTTATTTATAAACTATAAAAATGAATCATAAGAAAATTTTGATCTCAGATGCTCATTAAGTGCAGACATGGGACATATAAATGATCACATAAGCATAATATAAGCATTAGTGTATGGGAACATGATCTTAAAATTTGAAAACCATACCCTGAAAATCATAGTTTATAATCTTGGGTCATTTCATACATCTTGTCATTTCATAATACATTAATCATAAATGGATCAAATAACATGATCTATGAGAGTATTACATTGGCATAAGTCCCGGAATTATGGTATACACATATGCATAGAAATTTATTTTCTTAATAGTCAATATTATTTCCTAGAATATAATATTTGAAGTAATACCTCCCCAAACTATTTTACTATTAATGTTTCACTCACAAAACTATCATTGTAGATACATTCCCTTACATAACTGGTTTCACTACCCATTCTAATTTTTTTATCTCATGAGATATTAATCTTTACTCAATGCATTGGAGGGAGATATATGTCAAACACTTAAAGTAATGAGAATCATACTTAGGTCTACCATAACATCATAATGAATTTATCATATTAGAAACCATGAAAATAAATAGGTTTCATACACATTTCATTATAGTATAACCCGTGGAAAAGAAATGGGTTTCATAACCAATTCATCATTTCATCATAGTGTAACTCATGAAAAAGACATCATTTTCATAAAAATTGTGTCATCATCATAAAAAAATATACGAAGAATATTTATGGTATCTTTAGATCATATTCCTTGTAAATTATAAAAATCATTAAATTTGTTTCTCAATGATGAATGGAAATATCATAAAATTATCATTAAAATACTCTTGAATAAAGTTCCATTTCCATTTTTGAAATCATTTTTTCCTAAAAAACTACACAATTATAAAGGAAAAAATATCACTGAAAATAACCTTATAAACCTGTAAAGGAACCTTAAAATAAAAAATTATTCATGATGATGGGAGATCAATTCATTCCATATAAGTTAAAAAACATTCATTCAATACTTTTATTAGAAAATTCACAAAGTACTTTGTTTGGAAAATGTTAAAAAAATTTATTTCAAATCATTTTTAAAAAATTCAAACACGATATAAATTAACTTAAAAAATAATAGTATAATAATAAGAATAATATTCAAAACCTTTTTATAAGACATGGATATATAAGAAAAATGTTTTTTACCACAGAGAGAAATGAATTCAATATTACTTGAAAACATATTTTTGGTCTCTTGTGTACATATAATGAAGAAAATGAAAGGAAAATATTTATTTTAAAGAAATAAAAAAATTGTAAGAAAATTAATTAGTTTCTTTAGATATATATCATAATATATCATCATTGTAAACTTTATCATAAATAATCCTGATAAATAATGATATTATAACCCAAAATACCTTAACCTAAGTTCTCATTTCTTTGAAAGAACTCTAACCTCATGTATAATAAATTAAAATTTATTATAATTCTATAAATATCCATTTTCATAAAAATAATATCATATATGATCCATTTATGACATTTCTAAACCCCATTTTATAAATAAATCCTTATTAAAATCATCATTTCAAGGTGTTATTCGTTTCATTTATCATGTGTATTTCAGTTCGGTAGTTCTGATCCTTGTAAATTTAACTTGGTTATATCATTTAAAAAATGTTAATAAGGATATAAATATAATATATATTCATTATATACATATTAATTTATATAAATAAAATTTATAGATAGAAAAATGAATTACATTGTTCATGGAGACGGTAGGTCGTACGTACACATGAACACTATTTTCATTTTTTAATGGATGGAATGAAAGAAAGGTTTATATGAATTAATATTTATAGGATAATTATTATATCATATATACATAAAATTATTCCTCATTACCATCCAAGTAAAATATAAATTAGAAACAATCGCATCGCTTCGTGGAGGTGGTAGTCCCCCTGAATGAACTAACGTCGTTATTGTTTCCCAAAAGACTGGATAGTAAGTAGGTACATGTGATATTATAATTTCATGATTATAATTATGTCATAATATCATATATAAACATTAAAATAATCTTAATATCCATCTATAACATATGGTAATGAAAAATGAACTGTATCGCTATGTGCAGATGATAAGTCGTACTTACGCACGACTAATACTTTCACTTATCATTTGATGGGAAAGAGGGTGTGTAATGGTGTTTTAATAATAATAATAAAATTTCATCATAATGTGTATAATAACATTATTATTCAATGTAACATACCTAATATTTATATGAGGTAAATAATAGTATAAAATAAAGTGATTGGGTAAGGTGATTACCAATTATTTGAAATTTCACCTTTAGATATCCTTTAAAAGGTTCTAGGGTTGGTCTTTTGGGAAGAACAAGACCTCTAGAAGGTTCCTAGGGAAGTTGAGAAGGGAAATTGGAAGTATTTATTCAATCTAGAAGGCTTAAATTAGTGTAAATAAGTTATGTAGGATGTGACCTTTTATTATTTAGGTGAGGAGAACATTTGGAATTTGTCAAAAGATTAAATTGTAAAAAATTAAAAATCAAACCATATTCTTCCAGATGGACTTGGATTTGAAGATAAGGTAATATATGGTTGTAATCCAGTCAACCAATATAATTTAGATGAAAAAAACTGACCAGCCAAAGACCACATATCCTATGGAAGTCTGAGTCATCACAACTCCAATCCCGCCTCTAATAGGCTTGGGGATGGCTACAAGCACTAAAAGGAATGACTATAAAGGAAGGATTTTTTCTAATGAACCTGTACACATGTATCCAACCATACCTATGAATTTTTTTAATGGAATATAATGTAAATACTGTAACATATATATATAAACCATGAATTCAATAAACTCTAGGAAATACATATGAATATAACAGAATACAACCAATGTGGAAAGGGGTAAAATGAATGCCCAGTTTGAAATCAATTCCCCACCTAAAAAACTGGAAATGAAGATAGCCCATTGATCCCAAATCCTGATCTCCAAGTCTGAGCACCATACGTGGTCAATGCACCATGTATCACTATGTTCTATTGTAATCCCCATTGATCTGTTTTTAAGCTTCATAAGATAAGATACATGTCAGAAAGTCCCATGTAGGGGTGAATATATTCATACCTAGTAGTACACCTCAAAAACCAAAAATCAAGTGATAGAGAGATAAAATGATAGTCATCGCCACCCAAATAATGGGGGAAAAACTCAATGGATACTCACACACACACACACACACATATATATATATTCTCATAAATAAACCTAAATGAGAGAGATAGGGAATCTCCATCTCATAGACCATCCAAAGTCAATGATCAACACTCCATCTCCAAAAGTATGTCATCAAATATCAGCATAAAACTCTAACTGGCCAAAATATGTGTGGAGGTTCTCACTCTTCAAAACTATGCTCCATATCCAAGGGATTCACTACTCTCATATTGGACCCACACCCCCTTTAGAACTCAAATATAGGGGAGTAACACTCTGTAGATAGAGTACATGTTCGCATGTAGGGATGTACTATATCTATTTATATGAAAAATATGGGTAACACATGCCCTAGTGTGAAAGAAGAGTACTTACCCCCAATATCTCTCTAATAGTATACGGAACCTACACCCTGGTGAGATATGGGATTATTGACATTGACATTTCTCTACTGGTATTGGAAACCAACGCCCTAGTTCATTGAGGGAATACAGAACCTAGAATCTCTCTGATAGTACTTCCTAATAACTATCATCATCAAGTATCACCTAAATAAGAATTACGCTCAGAAAATTCCATGTTATATCTCAAAATCCACTGTGATGCCTATCATAAAATTATGAGAGAAAAAATGCTCAGGATAAATTACTCGCTATCCAGAATTCTAGTCCAAACAAAGGATATAATAGAGGAGGAAGTTGAAGAAGTGAATAAATGGTGTGTATGGGAGTCCACATAGTGTGTGGACCCACATCTTTACCTAACTGTGTTCTTCTTTAGACATGGAATAGAATCCATGTCATAGTACACGACATTTATGGGTTATACACAATATGTATCAGCCACTTAGGGCCTTCCCATATGCTTATAGACATGATCGGATACATAGTGCCATGCCGGTGTACCTAGTTATGCACTTAGTTATGCCAGGGTACCAGCTCATGTCTATGTACACTCAGAGTACAAGGTGTGTTAGACCGCACAAGGTCCTATGTGATTTCCAAATGACACACAACTTCACCACCCGATTAGGGTCATACATCATGTGGTGTGGCCACTTGGTGTGTGATCCATAAATTTACTGAAACCCAATCACCACATCCATGGGGATGAACATTGTGTGTTATTCTAGGATACACGATGTGTGGTCAGTAATTTCACAAAAACCAACTTTCCATCAGAAAAATATCTATATCCACCATCTTTTTTACTTTCATCATCGATCAACCACACGAAACTAGTGTAAATCACTTCTTTCCATTTATTTTGACTCTCTAATGCCTAAAAATCAGAAACCAACTAATCATATAAAGATCTATTGTGCGTGTTTCATGCCTCCCCTCGCCCATCAAATATCCAAATCCCATATCCACGAAGTATCACCCGTAACTCATGATCAATCCCGATCCATCTAAAAACCCTTTATTTATCTATGGTTCACCAAACCTCTATGAATTATGGGGTTTAATTTCATTTTATCCCACTCCATCATTGTCGAATCATGGCCACATAGGCCAATAGTGAATAATGTGAAGAACAGGTGGGAGAAAGGAACAATAACAAGGGTGAAAAAAATAATTGCATAAGGATCATATATCAGAAATATCCAATGTTAGAAACATGTGATATCAAGAATAAATTATATAATCAATATTTAATGGGCTCATGCGAAGGTAGAACAAACATAGATCAAAATGTGATACAATATCGATGCTCAATATTTTAATTAAAAGGTTGAAATCCACAATTGATATTCCCTACTTAGATTATGGATTGATCATTGCTGAAGAACTCGTTCACCAGTAATGTGGAGGTCCCAATTCTTTTATAACCTACCGATCCAACTCAATCTGATCTATCTCCATCCATTTATGTGATCCGCCAATGAAGATTGATGAGTATCCTCCTCTATGATCTCCCACGGTTATGAAACCAACCATGGTAAAATTATATAATATAAATTCGAGGAAACATAGGTTTTTTATGAATTTAATAATAAAATAAATTATTTATTTCATTTACTCCATTTAAAAATAGCACCAATCATAGCCTTAACTGAATGTCTAGTACTGATTGACTTTATGTCACACCTAGGGTAAACCTCGTTTTCCATAATCAACAATGATCTCTAATTTTTGATCCAATACTATGTTTTGTAGTTATTCCACTTATTTATAAAAACTTTTCCCATGAAGTATTAATATATTTAATATTTCTAAAATATCAATTTCAGGCTCATCGGGATTCTGAATCCTATGTTGTCTTAGTACTTAGCTCCAAAAATATTTATTAATATATTTAAGTATCTTAAAAGGAAAAAAATAGGGTCATTACATTATTCCCCCTTCAGTTTTTTTCATCCTTAAAATTACAAGATAAAAAGGTGGGGATGATAAGCACAAATCTGGGTCTCATACTCCAAGGATCTCTCCTACAAGATCACATACTTCCAAAACACAAAAACCAAGGGAATGGTCTATCCACATAGAATCATCTCCTACCAATCCTTGATATCTACTGGTTACTCCATGAAGGTGGCTCCATCCTCAATGACTAGATCTCCCCATTCAATAACCTGCATTGTTTCATGCACGTATCTACTTAGTTGCACCACATGAAAGACGACATGAACTTTCTCTAACTATGGGCATAATGTTATATGGTAAGAAACCTTTACAACCCTATGTATAATCTTGAATGACCTGATGAACCTTGGGAATATATTGCCTCCCCATCCAAACCTCTTTAGTACTAATGGTGGGGAGACTCTCAGTAAAACATGGTCCTATTTCTCGAACTCCAAGGGACTATAATGTTGATCTGTGTAAGATTTCTATTAGCTCTAGGATATCCTCATATGCTCTAGGATTACCTAAAATTTCTCCATTTTCACCTACACCATCTCTAGGCCGACAAATGATGTCTTACCAATCTTATCTCTACATAACGTTTATTTTTAGGGTATCCCATAAAATGCCTCAAATGTAACCATGTTCATCATAGAGTGATTATGAAAAACCAGACCCAAATACCCTCTCAAACGGGTACCCTACCTGAATTGTCACATGACCAAAGGGTGTTCCCAATCCCCATAGGCTAGGAACTAGCACATAAGCATCAAGAAAATAGATGGAATGATTTCACACAAGCTAGAGTAGAAAACATGAAATATATATATATATATAATGGATGAAAATATGAATATATACATGTCATAATAGAAAGAGAACAACATAAGAGAGAAAACTAAAATGGTAGAAATATAATCTCCAAGAGACAAGTCCCACTGTATAGGAACATAATTCTAAATAGCTACTCTAATAGTCTCCATGTGATAGCATGGGAAATCTCCCACCATCTCACCATCCAGCTACCCAAATCTCAACTGATAGAAAACCTCACCGCCATAATATGGTTTCTTTCCTTTCCCTTCATCGAAAGACATAACATGGTTTATATACCACCAAATGGGTTTATAGGATATGAGATAATAGGCTCGGTAGGGTCCCACCTAGGTGTTCCAAAAAAAGGCTTTGTAAAATAATCCAAGTATGATCAACTTTAAAGAAAACAAGGTATGATATAGATTTTTATAGTTTTATATCAAAAGCATGGAAAAACAATTTAATTTACCTTTTCCCGCATTTCCAAATAAAGTAGGTAAATCAGTTTCAAATAATTTCATATACATATATAAAAATATATATATCAAGTCAAACCAAATCATGTATCATGTATCTTATCAAATTCATGGTAGTTCAATCAAAACAATACAATCCAAAACATCCCAAATCAAAAAAAAATCATAGGTAACAATATTACATGGATCACACTTGGTCAGGATATCTAGGATAATCATACCTAAACATAGACAATCGTAAATGTATCAAGACTTTATATATAGTCATTGCATTTATAGAGTATAGGAACACCCAAGAAAGTAGACCCCCCAACAGGTATAACAAGTCCCTAGAACAACAGGCCTAAGGAGAAGCGTAACACCCCATGAGTGAACCCCCTAAATATGAACAATCCCTATTACTACACCTTTGACCTAAGTACCCAATCCTTGTCGTGATCTATATTTTACAAAAAAAAATCATCAATCCATTTCATCATATCATTATTTGAAAACAATTTCACAAAACCATTTTTCAATTATTTAAAAATCCCTATTCATTTACAAAAACTTGAGGGAAAACTTCTTTTATCATAAACCCATTTCCACACAAAAAAAATCAAATAATTCAATCATTCCATTTCATTTAATAAAATAATTATCAAAAATAGAGAAGTGCAGTTCACCAACATAGGCTAGAGACATAACCACCTACATCAAAACTCTAGTCACACATGCCTGTAATGGGATCCACTACAAGAAATAACACAACAATGAAAACGTAGTCCCTAGAATCAATCTATACATATCATAATTGAATTAATCTCAAAAAAATTCTAAAAAGATAGAATATCACAACATACATCAAGAACTCCCACTTTTCACACCACAAATAGCAAAGGATTGGCACCTGGAACATGATTGTAAAACAGATCTAGAATAAACAAAGAGAATCAAAACCACAAATCAACAAAACCAATAGTTCAATGCAATGTCACTACCTCAATCAAAGGAAAAGAAGAATTAGAAATGATCTCTTACCTAGAGAGATGTAACATAACTTTCATGATGATCCAATGTAGAACTAATAAATCTATAATGAATGGAGGTCCCCAAAATCAATGGAAAATATATCTATGTTCAGAACAAGGAGAGTTTAAACTGAATTAAAAAACAAATCAGCTGATAAACACCCTAAAATCCAACCTCACATGAAAAACATGAGGTTTAATCCCTTTACATTTCATGTAATTCACAAGGTCCTTATTCACTAAAAACCCCATATCCTTTTAATTAATGACATGATTTTTAACATTACACAACATGTAACCTTTACACGACATGAAATATTTCACTATAAGATCTTGTTTTCTCATTTAGGTATGGATCCTTTTATTTTTTTGGTTGATCCATCTGTTATAGTCCTCTTATGGATTAAACTTGGAAAATGGGCCTTAGGACGGGTTTTTTTCTTTAGTGGGAAAGGAGAAGAGGGTTTGAGCTTGGTTGTAGTCCAAATACACAATGTTTATTTAAATACAATGTTTATATTAAATACACAATGTGTATTGCCCTGGGTAGAACAATTCATGATGTGTAATGTACTTTCTCCATAATGTAAATCCCAGGAGTTACATGAATTCAATATCATTTACAACCCATGTAAATGTTGTTGATTTGTTATAAAATGGAATATCCCTTTTCTTTTTCCTCACCCCTCATTTCTCTTTTCTCTCTCACACAATCCTCTCCTCCCATTTAATCTCTCTTGAATCCTAAATCTGGTATTTGAAGTCATTCCTCTCTCCAAATCATGATTTGACTTATGTATGTTATGTTTGATCACCACTCATAGGTAATCCATACTTTAGGATCCTTTTCACATTTATCTTTCTATTGGATATGTTATTTTACTGTTGGATCTTATGCCCTATTTTTAGGATGTTCATCTATTTTTATGTTTTATTCCAATCTATACCAAACCAAAGGCTAATACTAGACAGGCAATCTGTTATAGTCTTAAGGTAGGTGTTCTAGTAATTATCCTCCACTTTTTTGATGCTTTATATTGTGTGTTATGTTCCATATGTCTGTTTCACCATGTTTTTTCCCAAAAATGAATCTTACTTAAATTGGTTTCCCTATTTTGGAACCTAATAAACCTCTTCGATTGTAGAAGACATTGTAGGTTGTCAACCTCAATATGAGCCACCCCTTTGGGTACTCCCCTTTTATTCCAACTTGATTTTCATGATTATATAACCAAAACAACCATGAGTTTTTTTAGTTTGAATTCTAGAAGGTGATATCTTAATATTTAATGGATGATTGTAGTGGTGTAGCATGGATAAAAAAATTATAAAACTTTATTAAATTAAATTCAAAGTGAGTGGTATGACCATGTCATGTGTTTTAATAGAATAATGGTTACACCCTTTCTAAAGAGAAATGTTAATGAATTGTGAACCATTTATTGGATCTAACTCAATCATGTTTACTGCTTAGTATTTATGATATGATACGGGAATGGAATCCTTTATAATATTGATATATAAATTCATGGCATCCCTTAAACTATTATGATATGTGGGAATGGAATCCCACACACTCATGATATACTATCATTGAATCCATACTTTTATTAGATATTGGAATAGTGTCCCTATACTATGATACTTGTGCATGTCATCCCTATACTGTAATAATTCGGGAATGGAGAACCTACTATTATGATTCAGGCAGGGAGATTCAACTATTATGATTTAGTCACGGTGTCCATTCTGACATGATATGTGAATGGAACCCCTACTATTAGGATTCAGGCATAGAGACCCTTATGGTTTGTGATAAATAGGCTTGGTGACCCTACTGATATGATACACAGACATGAATTCCCTACTTTTATGATACACAATCCAGACATCCCTATTGTTATGAAATTGTACATAGTGTCCCTTGATACTGAAAGACTCATGATAAAACTAATGGACGCCTGAGTTATGACTTCGGTCCAAACTAGTAGCAGTACCCATATATATGGCTATAGATGACACTATGTATATAGACCATATATATTTATACATATGGTTACTTTCTCAAAGATCATATGGCATGGGCTGAAGTAGGAGGTGTTATCCTAGTGTCCTTTAGGAACTAAATATGACCCTTTACATTTTTCATTACTACTTACCATTATATCTACACACTGCTCATACTATATGAACTGACTAGATATTTATAGACACCATTGGTGGTGGCATACTAAGATATCTCACACCCTATCTGGGTCACCAAGGGTACCCGGGCTGATTATGTTGATGCAGGTAGGGATTGGGGAAAGTACCAAATTCCTTATAGTACTTAATATAGTATAGTATGGGAGTGCACATGAGCCTCAGCCAAGTTGGTGAGGACTCACTAGGTGCATCCACGAGACCTGAGATCAAATCCGGGTGGAGGCATATTTCTGGGGGGTACTGTAGCAGTACTGTAGCAGGCACTGTAGCAGGCATTGTTCGGTACTTTAGCAGCCTGAACTATTCATCCATCAGGGCCTTCAGGCCATCGGTTTGGTCCTCAGGTCCTGCAAGGCTTTCGGGCCACCCAATGCCTTTGGGCCAGTTGATTCTCAAGGCCTTCGGGCCACCTTAAGGGCTTAGGGCCACCCCAATGCCTTCGGGACACATGAATGAAGGCCCTAGACACACTACAAAAAAAGAGCAGATTTAGAAGAGGATTTAGAACAGATTCACTCACCAGAGCAGAGCCATATGGATTTTCAGAATGAGAGGGTATGGCTATGCCATTGGTACCAGCATGTGCTTGCACGGGAAGCCTAGCCAGATGGTCATGCAAAGGTGGAGAGCTACTATCAGGATGCAGATGCTAGGGAGGGGCAGTTTCTTATAGATAGTCTAGTTGAATTCCCTAATACCTTTGGGTCATGTAATCTCTTAAGCCTACGGGCCATGTAATCTATGAGCCTATGGACCTTGTAAGGGTTCCCCCTCATACCTTGAAAGGGGGGTTATCAAAAATCAATAAAAATGAAGGCCTTTAGGCCATTCAGGTATAGTATGGGAGTAGGGAAGCACAAGTCCAACCTATGTCTCATGATGATATTGAAGATAGTATTTTTTGTCTTTCTATTTTTTTATACATAAATTGTATTGAATTCATGTTTCATTGCCTTCATACTTCATATTAATAGATACATGAAATTAAATCATTTTTTATATGATTCTAGACATTGTTGATGTAGGATATCTATTTACTTTGGATTCTTTACCTTTCTCTGCTAGTTATTTTTTATACTTTTTCTATTTATTATGTTAATCATTTATTACACCATTTTCTACTCTTATTATTGCACTATAGTCTCTCTATTATATGAAATTGGATACTCACAACTAGTTTGTAGCCTCTGGAATATGGGGAGGTATGCTTGAGGTCAATAACCTATAATCTATGGGAATTGCTCAGTGTATACTAGGTCAGGATATCAAAATGTGATATCAAAAACTTCTCTTTTCTTTTGTCTTAATGTTTAGGAATATTATACAGGAGATTAGATATGTGTCCGAGTTTTTTAATTAATTTTACCTAGGAGTGTCTAACCTATGCATAGGGGAAAAAGAAAATTACCTGGGAATGGGACTTGATTTTTTGATTTATGCTTTTTATAGTTAATCCAATTCCAGCATTGGGTAACACACATGATATGTGATTTATATTTTTATTATGAATTTGGATTATATTGTTGTCATTAGATCAGAATGGAAAGGAAGGATTGATCATGCATCATTTTAGGAACTTTATTGAACTAATATGTATTACATTTTTTCATTCCATATAGGATTCATTTCTTGAATACATGATACTTATTGTATGTTCCTTGAAAAATATATTTGATATAAAAATAATATTTCTATAGGAAAAAATGAGATTATTTAATGGGTTATTAATGTGTTTACATAAACCTGAATGGTGTTTTCCTATATATTTTTATAAAATCACATTAACTAACCAATTATCACATGTTTTATTTATCTAACTAAAGTTACATAGATTGGAATGTTAGTTAATTTTTTATACTTGAATTTAATCTAAAGAGTGTATGTACCTTTATATATTATGAATGATGATTCATATAATCGAATCATATCATATTATATTTTACATTCTACTACCGAATTTGAAGGTCTAATACATATAAATGAACTAATGATTTCATTTAATAAAGCATGTACTTGTATAAATTGGGAATGGTAATTCACTTAACTGGTCTATTATCTAAATGAAAGAGTTGATAAATCTCTAATTTATATATTTTATCCACTAAATGGGGACACCAATTAAAAATTAATGGTTTTTTTCCTCTATAATGTGAAATTGACAGTCCAAATACCAAAACCTTAATAGAAAAATAGAGATCATGAACCAAACTTGAACTTAGTAGTGGGAAGTAGGCAGTGTATCTTATGAGTTATATGTTGAATCCTATCAACAAGACTTGGATTTAGAAGTTAGAATATGGGTGTGGTTCTTACATAGGAAGTCTTGTACCTATATTATTCTTGTGTTTGTGATTTAATAATTATTAAATATTATCTAAGGCATGTGTTTGGAATTTATAGAGCTATGTAACCATGACATCCCCGATTTGTGTTCCAAGATTAGGGTGAAAACCATGTTCCAGAGGTGGTGGGCCCTGATCCATCTTTAATACCTCTAGTAACACCACATGTGGAACTACCTATTTTTTTTAATGTAGGCATTGATTTCTGTTTGTGGTGGGATTTTTTGTGTCTTGTTCATATTATAAAGGGAGCTTTATGACCTTCCCCTTCTATGAGAGAGTTGATCTAGGAGTTTCCGCAGTATCATCCATGTAATTTTTCAGTAGATGGTGGATCTAGGTGATAGAGTTATAGCTTGAGACTATATTGTCTATTTTTGAGCACCTTGAGACAGCTTCTAAGAGGAGATTGAATCTATCTACATATATTTTTGGAGGATTTGCCAAAAAAATTGGGATTTTCTGAATCTGGCAGGTTAGTATCAAGAAGTGATTTAGAGGAATTTCAAGTAGAGCTTCTATGACTATTTTTCATTTGATACATTGAGGGATAATCATACCAAGGATTTCATGAACCATCGATAGGGATTTATGTCTATTATGGATTATTCATCTCCTTTTATAGAGCTTCATCACTTTTCACCTAATTATACTAATGATTATCCAGTGAAAGAGGGATGATTTGATGATGATCTTAGGCAGCATATTCATTCTCAGGTAAGATTTTCTAGTTGACTATAGTATATAATATAGTGAACAAGTCTCTTATAACTAAGAGTAACATGATGGAAGATTGTGGTGTGGGCCAAGGCAGTTCAGAACTATGATAGGGAAGTGGTTTGAATGTCATCTAGAAACGACACTTTGAGACTCCACGTAGAAGTATCATCTTCTAGATGCCACCAACTAAAAGTTACAAGGTTTTTCACAAGTATGGAAATATTGGGTATAAGAAGCCCCAATGTCATAGAGACTCCAAAGAGTGTAGAGGTTGGTATAAGTTATGGAATCTTAGTCGTTTTTTAGGACCTTACCATTTGTTCCTAGTGGGAGAGGATATGTATCAGCTCCACCTTCAGGAGTAGGATCAAGAGCACCTCGCCAGGAAGGTAGCTGGAGTACTACTATCCATATAGGTAGAGGAGGAGGTTGTGGCTAGGGTATCTAGGCTTTAGATGCATTGAGCCTGTAGAGGAGACCCTCTCATGGTAGTTAGGTTGTAGAACAATGAAATGGGTCATGACTGATTTATTCAGTGCATACTATAACATAGAAGCAGGTTGTTGCGCCATCTACTATTCAGGGTACTATTCTAGTAGCCATTGATATTGTGTATGACTTATTTGATATGGGTGCTTCACATTCCTTCATTTTTATGAATGTTGTGTAAAGTGTTAGTCTTGATATTGAGTACATCTGTGAAATGATGATTCATGAAACCCCTTTTGGTATACATCCAGAGAGTGTATGCTAATGCAAGGAATTCCCCCTTGAGGTAGGAAACCATGGTTTCTTATGGGAACTCTTCATACTTTAGATGATGTTCTTTAATGTCATTATATGGGTGGATTGGTTGGTTCCTGGTCACACTTATGTGGACATCTATCACATCAGGGTATCTTTTACATCACCATAAGGAAGTAGTTACCTTTACAAGGGTGAATGGGATGTTCAAGAAAGTGGGTATGGACCATATCCTCTTAGGATATGTGGAGTGACCACCCAGAATGCTATCCTTTATATGGATGACTAGGGGTTACAACAAGCTAATTTTACTCTAGTTGTAAAATGTTACAGGGATATCTTCCCTAATGACTTCTTTGGAATACCTCTTAAGAGACACTAATAATTGAATATCAAGATAGTTTTTGGAGCAAAACTGGTATCCATTACTCCTTAAAGGATAGATACTATATAATTACATGATCTTAATATATAGTGATAGGATTTGTAAGAGAAGGGTTTTACATTTCCCAGTGCTTCCTTCTGGGGTTCACAAATCCTTTTCACTAAAAAGGTGGATGGAAACATCATTATTTTTGTATATTACTACATGTTAAATCATCTTACTATAAAAAAAAACCGGTATCTCTTACCTCATATTTATGTTCTCCTCAATCATCTGCAAGGATCTTGAGTTACCTTGAATATTGACCTAAGATTGGGTTATCATCAAGTGTGAGTCAGTCCTTCAAACATTCCATATATAGATTTCTGAAGTTTGTGTGGTTTATATGAGTATCTGGTTATATTTTTTGGTCTTATAAACATTCTCATCAGTTTCATGGCCTTGATGAATAGGTTTTTTCATCCCTACCTCAATTCTTTTTTCTTGGTGTTTGTTGATGAAATCTTGGTGTATTCTCATACTCATAATGATCATGAAAAATATATTGAGATAATTTTAAATACTCTAAGATAGTAGCATCTCTATGATAATCTCATAAAGTTCCACTTTTATATTGACGGGGTTCACTTCCTAGGCCATATTATCCTAGAGGCGGGTGTGTCTTTTTGCCCAAAGAAGGTGAGATTTTTAGTTACCTAGGAGAAGCCCAAGATCATCTTTGATATGAACAGTTTATTGGGGATAACTAGTTATTACATGTGATTCATACAAGACTTTTCATGATTAGAAAAATCTATTACAGTATTCACTAAGATGGTTGTAATGTTTGTATGGTTAGAAGCCTGTGAGATATACTTTCAAGTGCTGAAAAAGAGATTGACTTCATCAATTATCCTAATTTTTCTAGATCCATGTAGAAGCTATATAGTCTATTGTGATGCATCAGGTATTGGGCTAGGATAATTTCTATTGTCAGAAGTTATCTTCATTTCTTAAAAATCTCTATGGTTGAGACTTGATGAGAGGAATTACCTGATGTGTCACAATTCGACCCAATGGGGCTCGAGCCGCGACTCCCCAAGCCTGCCTCCAAAGGGCCAGGGGTTGGCGTATAGCACCGAGTAGGCTATCACAAACATGGGAGGCATTAGCCTAAGTTACCTGTACACACACACCCACATGCACCTCCATGAAAAAGTGCAGAGATATACAAAACTAAAAGGTAAATGAATGCATACAACTATCCCAAACTAGAGTGCAACAGAAGTACAAAAGGGAAAAACAGGGCCCACCAAAGGAAAACCACAAAAGCGTCCAACATGCTCGGAAGAAGGGGTATGCTGCCAAAAGCACCACCGGAAATCTCCTCAGTACAGCTTCGATAAGACTCCACAGTCAGTCCCGCTCACTCAGCACTGCCTTCTCCGGGTCCTACCGGGACACCGTCATAGGGAATGTGGTTTGCACAAGACACAAACATGTGTAGGAAAAGCCTAAGCAGGGGTGAGTATAACAATACTCAGTAGGCACCCCAAAAACCCAAAACAAAAGAGAGAAAATAAAAGAAAACATTCTGATCATCCCTACTAGAGGGAACCCAGATTAGATAGAAACTCCATCTTGTGACCATCATCAGCTAAACACAACTAGTCAGCTCAATCCAGGTGTATGCCCATACATACACCTTGAACATCCAGATATACTCTGCTCATGCACCAAGCCACATGAGGTACCGACCTCATCACCAGCAATGTTCCACAACCATGAGAACACATTCCATGATCATTGCCATCCCATATGACACTCGTCCGAGAGATGCACTCCATCGGGTCCCATACAAACACCTCAGACGCTCACCAGAGAGATCACGCTCGTCGGATATCATCATTGAGAAAACCACGCTGAAACAGCAAGAAAAAAAAATTCCTCAGATAGGGTATCTCTCTTAGGGTCCTCTAGGGGATTCCTGAACCCACACCAGTATACGAAGATCTCACAGACAGGGGATCACTCCTAGGGTCCGCTGGGGGATACCACAAACCGATCTGGCATTCGTAGAGCTCATAGATAGGGGATCACTCCCAGGATCCGTAGGGGGATACCACAACCTGATCTGGCGCTCGACAGAAACACATCACTCAGATAGAGGATCGTCACCCATGTCATGATGATACTGTAACCCTATCTGGTACATCTCGCACTGTAGGGGATCGAACTAACGATACCACAACCCTACCGACACCACGCGCTGAGTAGGGGATCGTATAACCAATCATACCGCAACTCTACTATAATCTGCATGCTAAGTAGGGGATCGTATACCCGATGATTCCAAAACCCTACGGAGTTAACCTGCTAGATAGGGGATCACCGCTCGTGGATAAGTGGTCACAGTGATACCAAGAACCCAATCTAGGAAAATGATTCTAGAGGATCCCACTCTGGGCCCACCGAAGGGATGCTACAACTCTAACAGATTAAACATCTCATAGAGGGGATCACAAACATATACTAAGGTTGTGATGCCACGTGAACTCTCATAGGAACCAACCAAGGGAGTACCCTCAACCACTGCTGGTCCAAACGTCGCTAACCCGAGTGATCCGCCACAACGCCACACCACGCACCTCCAGGGATGATACCAAGCCCACTATCGAAATCCACGTGGAAAAACACGCAGAATAGGATGTTTACTCGCCCGAAATGGAAAACTGGTGAAAAATGAACTATTCACCATAGCTAGCCCGTGTGGGGCCCACACTGAAATCCCAAAACTTATCAAGAGGATCATACCACTGCGATCCCCTCAGAAAAACACACGGGATAAACTACTCAATCATCCAAAACGGACACCTGGTGAAAAAGTCACGTTTCTCCATAAATGTCGGAACCCGGCCTCATGGGGCCCATACCCTGTTCTCGGTCCAAGCACCCAGAAACTATCTTGAAAAGTCTGCTGTACCGTCAGGATCTCAACACCACTGATGGCACGTCATTTGGACACTCTGTGCATGAGTTATGGTGGGTCGAAGCTGAATAATAAAAAAATATTATTATTATTTCAACGTTTTGTAGCCCCGAGCCATGAAACCGACTCATAAAATTCTCAAAGTAAACCCAAAAGGTCTATATCGATGCAAGTAATGTGTTTCCGCAAACAGCTCGCGATTTGGACTCCCGATATGCATTTTATGGGGGTTTAAAGAGCTCCCGGAATATTCTGGTTGGACCACCGCTGGCTCTCCAGAAAACTGACCGAACCACTGCGCTGACCTTGTCGGACAGCCACGCCACCGCTTCCACCCTCGCCGGATTCCATGACGGCCACCGCCGGAATCTGGGGTTTCTGCTAGAAAACTTCCGAGAACCACTGGGAGCATCCCACCACTGGGAGCATCCCGGTGCTCCAAAATCAGATCAGAAACATGTTTGAGAAACTTCGAGACCCGAACTATACAACCCTTATGACGATTTGAAGAAAAACAACACATAAATGGGTCCAGGATTTTAAAACTCAAACTGCATACATGTTGGTGGATCACTGAAGCCTCGGGTACAGAACCACACACTGGAGCTCGATCTGATGACGATCAGTGCTGAAAACAGATGCCCAAAGCTCAATTTGGCGAAGAATGGTGGGAGAGGGGGAGGGGTTTTTCACCTGAGTAGAGATAGAATTTGTGGGGGGGGGGGGTTGATTGATTTAGTTATTATTATTATTTTTTAATAAAAACAATCAACTCACACACATGACCCCACCTCAGAACAAACCTCCTGGCACAGAGAAAATGAGGTCTCCCCTAAGGTAAATGTGCCATTCTGAACGCAACGGCGGACTCAGGTTTTCGATCCGAGACTCTGTTCAGAAGTTATTCAAGCCAACGCTCATAATTAAATTTTTCAATTTATTTACGGAAAGGCTCCCGGTGGTTTTTCTCACAACAGTCTCGTGCCCGCAAATTTTACACCTCGCCTAGGGTAAACGACATGCTATGGACGCAACTGTGCCCTCAGATTCTCGTTCTGAGCTACCGTTTAGGAGATAATACACCTCCACCACGTGAATAGTATAAAAATACTTAATATTTTTATAAAATCAATTCCAGGCACACCGAGCCTCATAATAGCACGCCGTCTTCGTTCCTAGCTCTGGAATTATTCATAGGAATTTCCCAAAGTCTGAGAGGGCCAAAAACACGAGTCGCTACATCCTCCCCACCTTAGAACTTTTCGTCCCCGAAAAGAAAATCCATAAGCACAAGGATAGAAACTGGGCTCTCAACTGGGTCTCCCACGCCAGCGAGTTCTCCAACAAACACCCATGCCCAAACACATAAGTCATAGGGACTCATCCACCACACCTCAACACTATCCACTTTGGGAAGCACTAACTCGTCGGCATTGTTTTAATCGCGTCGCAAAAATGCATCTCGGTGGGGGAAGGATCCCTCTTCATTACGCATTCGAAGCATGCCAAACAACACCCACACAGGGTCTTACCAATGCCTTGAACAAAACTCAAGCAAGTAATGGAAAGTTAAGAGTACCGCTAAATAGTGTCTATCAAAACTACTGCAGAAAGTAGAAAGGACACAAGGCGTACCTCTATCCATCTGTGAAGCCTCTGTATCACTAGCTTCTAAGGATTGCACCTATCCTCGCCCTCGGACACCAGCTCCCTGAGCTCATCATGGACCACTTTTGGGTGGGGGTGGTGCCAACTGATACCACCTACCACCTCATGCTGCTGCACCAGCTCTGCCGCCACGTCCACCTCCCTACGGATCTCTTTCCTCGAGATGCTACATCTGCCAAGGCGGTCTATTGACTAGCTCCCTCTCAGCAGCATGACGGGTCGTAAAATCTCTAGAAAGATGTCCCTGACTGTCGCAAGCATAACACTGCCTCTCCTACGGCTAACCACAACTGACCTGTGAGCCCTGTGAGCCCTGAGCCTCAGATCCTCTATCCTGGGGTCACCTCCTAAAATGTCGGCCACGTCCAGACCCTTAAGTCCGTTGTCGGCTACCAGATGTCGATCCGACTAATGAAGTATCAACTCTCACGTGCCCAACACTAATAGGAAGGATCTTCTTGGCCAGAAATCTCTCCACCACTAGGTCCCACTCCAGCACTCCAGCATAGGTGGGCAGACACAAGGAAACCACACCTGCCCGAATGTCTCTGTATAGGCCATGCTTGAAGGTTCGATCCCTAAAGAACGGGTCTCGAACCATATCTAGGGAGTTGTTAGACAAGTCTTTAAACCTCACTAAATACTCTAACACAGTCATTCCCTCTTGTCGAAGCTACAGAAGCTCCTGGATTCGCACTGACCCCAGCATCACCAGATAGAACTATTCCTTAAAGATCCGCTCAAACTATGCCCACGTGAGCGTCTCCTCATCGTGGGACTGCATCATTAGGATCTACTGTCACCTGGCTGAACCATGAAGAAGGCTCTCCACTAGGACCACCATCTGATCAGGGGGTGTCCTCACCAGGTGGAAAAATCATGTGACTGCCTTGAGCCAGTCATCAGCTGCCTGAGGGTTTGGATCACCTCGAAACCTCATAGGTCGCTGCCTCTGGAACTCGTGAAGTGCACTCAGCCTGCTCGCAACCTCATCCTGCACTGCCGGCACAGCCATTTGCTCGACAAGTGGTGGCTCAACCGGTGGACCACCTGGAGGTCCAGCCTCAGAACCTTCACCCTAGTCCATAGCTTCTAGACAGGGTGGATTGTCACCACAATCCTGTTGTGGAACCCTCATAGGCTGTCGTTGTGGAGGCATCCTAAAATACAATCAAGACGCACTATAGTCAAAGAGTATATCTGGAGATATGACTCAAGAAGAACAAAGGAAACACAAAAAACTAGTCCTATATGATGCATGAACTGTTATTTCCCTGTGACTAGTTTCCATACATTCCGAGTCGAAAGGCAGGTTATCAAAGTCCTAGTCAATGGATACGTCGGTCGCCGCACCAACACTAGAGTCCCTTGCATGAAATCCAAACTTGATACATCTTGACACTACCTCTATGCAACCCAAACCAAACTCACAGCTAGACCAGCTATGCTCTAAGATCCCAAAGGTGTAACCTACCTCTGATACCACTCTGTTATGACCCAACCTAATGGGGCTTGAGCCGCGACTCCCCAAGCCCACCTCCAAAAGGCCAAGGGATGGAGTCTAGCGCCGAGTAGGCTATCACACACATGAGAGGCATTAGCCTAAGGTACCTGTACACACACACCCACATAAACCTCCATGAAATAGTGCAGAGGTATAAAAAAATGAAAGGTAAATGCATGCATACAACTATCCTAAACTAGAGTGCAACAGAAGTACAAAAGGGGAAAATATGTCCCACAAAAGGAAAACCACAAAAGCGTCGAACATTCTCGGAAGAAGGGGTACACTTCCAAAAGCACCACCAGAAATCTCCTCGACACAGCTCCAGTAAGACTCCACGGTCAGTCCTGCTCACTCAGCACCGCATGCTCTGGGTCCTCCCGGGACACCATCGTAGGGCCTGTGGTCTGCACAAGACACAAAAATGTGCAGGAAAATCCCATGTAGGGGTGAGTATGAAAATACTCAGTAGGTACCCCAAAAAACCAAAACAAAAGAGAGCAACTGAAAGGAAATAGTCAACTCATCCCAGCCAGAGGGAACCCAGACAAGAGAGAAACTCCATCTCATGACCATCCTCAGCTAAACACAACCATTCATCTTAATCCAGGTGTATGACCATACATACACCTTGGACATCCAGATATACTCTGCTCATGCACCAAGCCACATGAGGTACCAACCTCATCACCAGAAACAGTTCACATCTAGGAGAACACACTCCATGATCACTGTCATCCCATATGACACTCGTCCAAGAGATACACTCCATCGGGTCCCACACAAACACCTCAAATGCTCACCTGAGAGATCACACTCATCGGATATCATCACTGAGAAAAACAAACTGAAACGGCAAGGACAACAAACTCCTCAGATAGGGGATCACTCCTAGGCTCCGCTAGGGGATGCCTGAACCCACACCAGTATACAAAGATCTCACAGATAGGGGATCACTCCCAGGGTCTGCTAGGGTGTACCACAACCCGATCGAGAATTCGTAGAGCTCATGGATAGGGGATCACTCCCAGGATCCGTTGGGGGATACCACAACCCGATCTGTCACTCGACAGAAACACGTCACTCAGATAGAGGATCGTCACCCAAGTCACGACAGTCATGATGATACTGTAACCCTATCTGGGACATCTCACGCTGTAGGGGATCGAACTGATGATACCATAACCCTACCAACACCACGCACTGAGTAGGGGATCATATAACCAATGATACGGCAACCCTACTATAATCCTCATGCTGAGTAGGGGATTGTATACTCGACGATGCCACAAACCCTACGGAGTTAACCTACTAGATAGGGGATAGTCACCTGTGGATAATTTGTCACAACAATACCAAGAACCCGATCTAGGGAAACGATTCTAGAGGATCCAACTCTGGGCCCACTAGAGGGATGCCACAACTCTAACATATTAAACATCACATCGAGAGGATCACAACCCTATACTAAGATTGTGAGGCCACGTGAACCCTCATATGAAAGAACCAAGGGAGTAAAAAAACCATTGTTGGTCCAAACATAGCTAACCCCATTGACCCTCCACAACACCACCCCACACACCTCCAAGTCCAATAATGAGGCCACCATCGCGATCCATGCGGAAAAACACGCAGGATAGGCTGTTTACTCGCCTGAAATGGACAACTGCTGAAAAAGACACTATTCACTATAGCTAGCCCATGTGCGGCCCACACTACAATCCCGAAAATCATCAAGTGAATCATACCACTGTGATCCCGTTGGAAAAACACACGGGATCGACTACTCGATCATCCAAAACGGACACCTGGTGAAAAATTCACGTTTCTCCGTAAACGCCGGAACCCAGCCTCATGGGGTCCACACCCTGTTCTCAGTCCCAACACTTGGAAACTATCTTGAAAATTCTTCTGTACCATCAGGGTCTCAATTCCACTGATGGCACATCATTTGGACACTTCGTGCAAGAGTTATGGTGTGTCGAAGCTGAATAATAATAAAATATTATTATTATTTCAAAGCTTCGTAGCCCCGGGCCATGAACCCGACTCATAAAATTCCTAAAGTAAAACCAAAAGGTCCGCCTTGATGCATGGAACATGTCACCACAAACAGCTCGTGATTTGGACTCTCGGTATGCATTTTACGGGTGTTTAAAGAGCTCCCAGAATATTCTGGCCGGACCCCCGCTGGCTCGCCAAAAAACTGATCGGACCGCCATGCCGACCTTGCCGGAACTCCACACCGCCTGTCGGATTCCACCACGCTGCCACCAACACCCTCTCCAGATTCTGCTATGGCTGCCACCGAAATCCGGGGTTTCCACCGGAAAACTTCCAGGAACTCCTGGGAGCGCCCCGGTGCTCCAAAATCAGATCTGAAACATGTTTCTGAAACCTTGGGACCCAAACTATACAACCCTTGTGATGATTTGAAGAAAAAAACACATAAATGGGGTCCATGATTTTAAAACTCAAACCCCCTACCTGTTGGCGGATCGTTGAAGCTTCGGGTGTAGAACGACGCGCTGGAGCTCGATCTGTTGATGATCGGCGCTGAAAACATATGCCCGAGGCTCGATTTGGCAAAGAACGGTGGGAGAGGGGGGGTGTCACCTGCGTAGAGAGGGAATTGGGGGGGTGATTGATTTAGTTTTTTTATTATTATTTTAATAAAAACAGTCAACTCACACACACGACCCCGCCTCAGACCAAACCTCCCGGCACAGAGAAAATGAGGTCGCCCCTAGGGTAAACGTGCCATTCCGAACGCAACTGTGGACTTAGATTTTCGATTCGAGACTTCGTTCAGATTTTATTTGAGTTGACACTCACAAATAAACTTTTCAATTTATTTACAGAAACGCCCCTTGTGACTTTTCTCATAGCACGCCCATGCATGCAAAGTTTACACTCCACCTAGGGTAAACGAAACACTCCGGACGCGCAATTGTGCCCTTAGATTTAAGTTTCGAGCTACCATTTAAGAGATAACACACCCCCACCATGTGCATAGTATAAAACTACTTAATACTTTTATAAAACTAATTCCAGGCACACTGGCCCTTGGAATCGCACGCCTTCTTCGCGCCTAGCTCTGTTATTATTCATAGGAATTTTCCAAAGTCTGACAGGGCCAAAAACACGAGTTCCTACATCCTCCCCACCTTAGAACTTTTCCTCCTTCAAAAGAAAATCCATATGCACAAGGATAGAAACTGGAATCTCAATTGGGTCTCCCATTCCAGCGAGTTCTCCAACAAACACCCATTCCCGAACACATAAGTTAGAGGGACTCATCCACCACACCTCAACACTATCCACTTTGGGCGGCACTGACTCGCCCGCACGGTTTTAATCGCATAAAAAAAATGCATCTCGGTGGGCAAAGGATCCCTCTTCCTTACGCATTTGGATCATGCCAAAAAAACACCCACACAGGGTCTTACCAACACCCTGAACAAAACTCGAGCAAGAAACTGAAAGGAAAGAGTACCGCTAGACAGTGTCTATCAAAACTACTACAGAAAGTAGAAAGGACACAAGGCGTACCTATATCCATCTGTGGAGCCTATGAATCAACATTATCTAAGGATTACAGTTGTCCTCACCCTCATCCACTAGCTCCCTGAGCTCGGCGTGGACCACCTAGGGGTGGGGGTGATGGCAACCGATACCGCCTACCACCTCCTGTTGTTGCACCAACTCTGCTGCCACGTCTGCCGCCCTTTGGATCTTCTTGCTTGAGATGATGCCTCTGCCAATGTGTTCTGTTGACTAGATCCCTCTCAGTAGCACTACGGGTCGGACAATCTCTAGCAAGATGTCCCCGACCATCCCAACTATAACACCCCCTCTCCTACAGCTGACCAAAACTAAAATGTGCGCCCTATGAGCCCTAAGCCTCAGATCCTCCATCCTGGGGTCGCCTCTTAAAATGTCGGCCACATCTAGACCCTTGAGTCTATTGTTGGGTACCATATGTCGATCCGACTGATGAAGTCTCAGCTCTTGTGTTCCCAGCACTAACAGGAGGGATCTGCTCGGCCAGAAAGTTCTCCACCACTAGGTTCTGCTCTAGCACTCTAGCATAGGTGGGTAGACACAAGTTAACCACACCTGCCCAGATGTATTTACGTAGGCCCTGCTCGAAGGTTTGATCCCTAAAGAACAGGTCTCAAACCATATACAGGGAGTAGCACGACAAGTCTGTAAACCTTACTGAGTACTCTGACACAATCATGACCTCCTATCGAAGCTGAAGAAGCTCTTGGATCTACACTGACCTCAGCATCACCGGATAGAACTCTTCCCTGAAGAGCTGCTCAAACTCTACCGACGTGAGAGTCTCCTTGTCATGGGACTGCGTAACTAGGCTCCACCATCGCTCGGCCGAACCATGCAGAAGTCTCACCACTAGGACCACCATCTGATCAGGAGGTGTCCTCACCAGGAGAAAAACTCAAGTGACTACCTTGAGCCAGTAATCATCTTCCTGAGGGTCTGGATCACCCCAGAACCTCAGAGGTCGCTACCTCTAGAACCCGTGCAGCGCACTCAGCCTGCACGCAACCTCATCCAGGACTACCGACACAACCAGCTGCTCGACAGGTGGTGGATCAACTGGCGGACCACCTGGAGGTCCATCCTCAGAACCTGCGCCCTAGTCCATATCCTCTAGAGATGGAGGATCGTCACATCAATCACACTACGGAACCCTTGATGGCTGTCGTCGTGGATGCATCCTAAAATACATTCAAGACGCACCATAGTCAAAGAGTATTTTTGGAGAGATAGCTCAAGAAGAACAAGGGAAACCCAAAAAAACCCAGTCCTATATGATGCATGTGCCATTATGTCCCTACGACTAGTGTCCATACATACCGAGTCAAAAGGTAGGTTATTAGAGTTCTAGTGAAGGGATACGTCGGTCACTGCACCAACACTGGAGTCCCTGGCCTGAAATCCTAACTCGAAACATCTTGACATTGTCGCTATGCAACCCAAACCAAACTCACAACTAGACCATCTAAGCTCTGAGATCCCAAAGGTGGAACCTTCCTCTGATACCACTCTGTCACGACCCGACCCAAAGGGGCTCGAGCTGCGACTCCCCAATCCCACCTCCAAAAGGCCAGGGGCTAGCGTCTAGTGTTGAGTAGGCTATCACACACATGGGAGGAATTATCCTAAGATACCTGTACACATGAACCCATATACACCTTCATGAAACAGTGCAGAGATATAAAAAACTGAAAGGAATATGCATGCGTACAACTATCCCAAACCAGAGTGCAACATAAGTACAAAAGGGAAAAATAGGGCCCACCAAAGGAAAACCACAAAAGCGTCAAACATGCTCAGAAGAAGGGGTATACTGGAAAAAGCACCACCAGAAATATCCTCAGTACAACTCCGGTAAGACTCCACGGTCAGTCACGCTCACTCAGCACCGCCTGCTCCGGGTCCTCCCATGACACCTTCATAGGGCTTGCAGTCTACACAAGACACAAACATGTGCGGGCAAAGACCATGCAGGGGTGAGTATAAAAATACTCAGTAGGCACCCCAAAAACCCAAAACAAAAGAGAGAAACAGAAAGGAAACAGTCCACTCATCCCGGCCAGAGGGAACCTAGACGAGAGAGAAACTCCATCTCATGACCATCCTCATCTATGCACAACCAGTCAGCTCAATCCAGGTGTATCCCATACATACACCTTGAACATCCAGATATACTCTGTTCACACACCAAGCCACATGGGGTACCGACCTCATCACCAGGAACTGTTCACAACCAGGAGAACACACTCCATGATCACTGTCATCCCAGATGACACTCTTCCAAGAGATACACTTCATCGGGTCCCACACAAACACCACAAATGCTCACCTGAGAGATCACACTCATCAGATATCGTCACTGAGTTAACCACGCTGAAACAGCATGACCAACAAACTCCTCGGATAGGGGATCACTCTTAGGGTCTGCTAGGGGATTCCGGAACCCACACCGGTATACGAAGATCTCACAGATAGGGGATCACTCTTAGGTTCTGTTGGGGGATACCACAACATGATCTGGCATTCATAGAGCTCATAGATAGGGGATCACTCTCAGGATCCACTGGGGGATACCCCAACCCGATCTGGTGCATGATAAAACACGTCACTCAGATAGAGTATTTTCACCCATGTCACGATGGTCACGATGATACCGTAACCCTATCTGGTACATCTCATGTTTTAGGGGATCAAAATGATGATACCGCAACCCTACTGACAGCACTCATTGAGTAAGGGATCATATAACCAATGATACCGTAACCCTACTATAATCCTCATACTGAGTAGGGGATCGTATACCTGATGATGCCACAAACCCTACGGAGTAAACCTGCTAGATGGGGGATCGCCGCCCATGGATAAGCATTCACAGCAATACCAAGAACCCAATCTAGGGAAACGATGCTAGAGGATCCCACTCTGGGCCCACTCGAGGGATGCCAAAGCTCTAACAGATTAAACATCCCATCGAGAGGATCACAAACCTATACTAAGGTTGTGATGACACGCAAACCCTCGTAGGAACGAACCAAGAGAGTACCCTCAACCACTGCTGGTCCAAACGTCGCTAACCCGAGTGACACGCCACAACACCACAACGCACACCTCCAACACCGATACCAAGGCCACCATCGTGATCCACATGGAAAAACATGCAGGATAGGCTGTTTACTCGCCCGAAATGGACAACCGCTGAAAAAGGAACTATTCACCATAGCTAGCCCATGTGGGGACCACACTGCTATCTCGAAACTCATCAAGTGGATTATACCACTATGATCCCCTCAGAAAAACCCACGGGATTGACTACTCGATCATCCAAAACAGACACCCGATGAAAAAGTCACATTTCTCCGTAAATTCCGGAACCCGACCTCATGGGGCCCACACCCTTTTCTCAGTCCCAACACTCTGAAACTATCTTTAAAATTCTATTTTACCATCAGGGTCCCAACGCCACTGACAGCACATCATTTGAACACTTCGTGCAGGAGTTATTGTGGGTCAAAGCTGAATAATAATAAAATATTATTATTATTTCAACGTTTTGTAGCCCTGGGCCACGAACCCGACTCATAAAATTCCTAAAGTAAACCCAAAATTTTCGTATTGATTAAAGTAATTTTTCGCTAAAAATGGCTCGTGATTTGGACTCCCGATAAGCATTTTACGGGGGTTTAAAGAGCTCCTGGAATATTCTGGCCGGACCACCGCCGGCTCACTGGAAAACTGACCGGACCATCGTGCCGACCTTGTTGGACCACCGCGCCACTTGTTGGATTCCTCCACACCGCCACTGCCGCCCTCTCTGGATTTCGCCATGGCCACCACCGGAATCTTGGGTTTCCTCCGGAAAACTTCTGGGAACCCCTGGTAGCACCCTGGTGCTCCAAAATCAGATCTGAAACATGTTTCAGAAACCTCGAGACCTGAACTATACGAACCTTATGACGATTTGAAGAAAAAAACACATAAATGGGGTCTGGGATTTTAAAAATCAACCCGCCTACCTGTTGGCGGATCGTCGAATCTTTGGGTGAAGAACGACGCTTGCGACGCGCTGGATCTCGATCTGCTGACGATCGGCGCTGAAAACAGACGCACGAGGCTCAATTTGGTGAAAAAGGGTGGGAGAGGGGGAGGGGTTCGTTACCTGCATAGAGAGGTAATTGGAAGGGACGAATGATTTAGTTTTTATTTATATTTTTTAGTAAAAACAATTACTCACACACACGACCCCGCTTCAGACCAAACCTCCTGGCGTAGAGAAAATGAGGTCGCCCCTAGGATAAACGCGCTATTCTGAACGCAACGGAGGACTCAAATTTTTGATTTGAGACACCGTTTAGAATTTATTTGAGCCGATTCTCTTAAATAAACTTTTCAATTTATTTAAGGAAACTCCCCTGGTTGCTTTTCCCACAGCAGTCCCGCGCCCGCAAAGTTTGCACCCCGCCTAGGGTAAACGGCATGCTCCAGACGCAACTGTGCCCTCAGATTTCTGTTCTGAGCTACCGTTTATGAGATAACACACCCTCTCCACGTGCATAGTATTAAAATACTTAGTATTTTTATAAAATTACTTCCAGGAACACTGGGCCTCAGAATCGCACGCCGTCTTCACGCCTAGATCTGGAAGTATTCATAGGAATTTTCCAAAGTCTGACAGGTCCAAAAACATGAGTTGCTACATGATGCATGATCTTATGTTGGAAGTATTTATTCACACCTTCAATTTTTTGAGGCATTACCGATTGGGAGATCATTTTTTGGTGTGTACATACCAAAAATTCTTCTTTTACATTTTCACATAGTATGACATGAACATTGGGAAGAGAATGTGGTTTGAATTCCTACAGTCCTTTGACTTAGATCTAGTATATATGTCTAGGAAGGGAAATGCTATTGTCGATTATTTGAAAAGGAGGACTCATAAATGTATGGTTTACGATTCCAATAACGAGTATAAAATTATGTACCTATTTTATAATATGCACATACAATTTTAGGACTGTCATGGATAGTCTGTACATGAATCATTATCAATGACCTCTACACTTCTAGAGAGAGTGAAGATGATTCAGTTTTCATATCCTGAAGGATTAGTCCTATAGGAAGGTATTTTTGGTAAGGACCAACCACCAAGATTGGTCTGTTTATGGAGAAAACATCTTAATTATAAATGGTTTTTTCTGGGTTCCTACAGACATTAG
Organism: Viscum album; assembly: GCA_963277665.1. Taxonomy (NCBI): domain Eukaryota; kingdom Viridiplantae; phylum Streptophyta; class Magnoliopsida; order Santalales; family Viscaceae; genus Viscum; species Viscum album. The sequence continues at coordinate 2,077,058,049 of OY728141.1, read as the reverse complement.
AGAGGATCTAATGTGAGAGTCCCATTATTCTTAGTGGTAAATGAACCCGGGTATCATCAAGATGTATCATGACATGCACTGTGAGTATCAGTGGCTAGGTATGAAATGTTAGATAAATTTTTTTATCGCTATCTATTCTGCTTTTCAGCATGTGAAGGCAGAACACCAGTGGCTTGCTGGCTTATTACAGCTTTCATCAATCCCGAAATAGAAATTTTATTATGTTACAATGGATTTTGTGCTTTTTTTACCAAGGTCACCTCAAGGTAGAAATGTGGTTTGGGTAGTTTTGGATCGACTGATTTAAGTATCCCACTTACTTCTTATCAAGGAGACTTTCTCAGTTGATGATTTGGGAAGACTGTATGTATATGATATTATATGTCTACACGGGGTCCCTTGTACTATCATTTTGGATAGGGATGCTCATTTTACATCAAGGTTCGGTCAGGGTTTACATATAGTTTTGGGTATACAGGTAATTTTGATTACATCCTTTCACCCTCAGATTGATGGTCAGTCAGAATGAACTATGCATGTTCTAGAGTACATGCTTCATGCATGCATCCAAGATTTTGGATGTTATTAGTATAATAATATCCATCCTGTTTGGTTTTCCTAGAATAATATATTTTAGGAAACATTTAATATGGCTTCTTATGAGGCTTCATATGGTATGCCATTCTGTTCACCGCTGTGTTTGATATAAGGAGAGGTGGTAGTGCTACGAGACCATCATCTCTTACAGGGGACTTCAAAGAAGGTGTAGTTGATCAAAAATTTATGGCTACTACTCATTATAGATATAAATCATATTTTTATCATCATTAGTGACCTATGGAGTTTGATGTTGTAGATCGTGTTTTGTTGTAGGTATCACCCAAACATGGTAATGGACAGATAAGGACGAACGTGAAGATACCACCACAATTTATGGGCATTTTTAGATATTTGATATAGTCTATTTGATATCCTAATGGTTGATATTTCTGCAAAGGTATCATTCCATTCATGGTGTCTTTTATGTTTAACGGTTTCATAGTTACCATGTCAACCTATCTCGTACTTTTGATCCCAAGATGTTGAATAGGATACCAATATTTCTTCTGAGGATTATTCCATACACATCATTAGTCGAACTATAAAGGATCTTACAGGACATTCTATCCCTTAAGTATGGGTTAAATGGCACCATGTTTGAGTGCAGGTTGAGACATGGGAGAGGGAGGCCGATGTATGTGCTCATTGTCCATAGTTATTCTCAAAATAATTCTTTCCACTCAAAAAAGGGAAACTTGGGGAAAAGTTCCTTTAAGGGGGAAAGACTATAAGATCTTGGTTTCTCCTTTATGTGTGGATACCTTTAATGTTCATTTGAATACTTTTTTTATTCCTCTTATGGACTAAAACCAAAACCACACCATGTGGAAGGCCATTTTGTCCTTAGAGGTAAAGGAGAAAGGGGTTGGATCCTGGATATAGGCCTAATACATGGTGTGTATTTAAATACATGGTGTGTATTAAATACCTAATCTGTCTTGGCCTAGTAATTACAATTCATGATGTGCAATGGACATTACTCATAAGTGATATTCATAAAATTACACAATGTGTAAAGCATTTACACTCCATGTAAATTTTGTGGATCTTTTTTAAAGGGGAAGACCTTTTTATTTTTCCTCACCCCTTATTTATCTTTTCTCTCTCACAAAGACCCTCTCGACCCATTTGAGATCCCCTGAAGCCTAAATCATGGTATTGAAGCCACTCTTCTATCTAGAATTTGATTCAACTTTCATACATCATGTTGGATTACTACTGGTAATTACTCCACTCTTTAGGCTCCTTTCATCATTTTTCTTTCTATAAGAGATGTTATTTTGGTGTAAGCTCTTATTCCCTATTTCCCATGAGTTCATCTATTTTTTAATTTTCTTCTAATTTGGAAAAAAACAAATTCTAATACTGGATGAGAAATATTCTATAGTCTTAAAGTAGGTATTCTATTAATTATCTTGAAAATTAATAATTCTTTATATTGTCTGTTGTGTTATACATAATGGTTTCATCACGCATTTCCCCTAAAATGAACCTGAATTAAATTAGTTTCCCTATTATAGAACTTAATGACCCTCTTAGATTCCAGAAGATGTTGGAGGTCATCAAACTCAATGTGAGCTACACATTTGGGTGCTCCCCTTATATACCTACTTGACTTTCATGGTAATATAACCAAAAAACCCATTGATGTGTTTGTTTTTACATCTATGTGGTGATATTATAATTTTTCATTGATGAATTTAGTGGTGTAGTGTGGCTAACAAACTTATCAGAATTTATTAAATTAAATGGAATGTGAGTGGTATGACCATATCACATGTTTTAATAGAATAATGGTTACACCAAAGATAAATGTTAATGAACTATGAATGATTTATTGGCTCTTACTAATGAATGTTGAATTATAATGATTGATGATATGATATGGGAATGGAGTCCCTTTTACTATTGTGATATATGTGCATTGAGTCCCTTGCATTGTTATGATATACGGGCATGGAGTCCCAAACAACTTTGATATATGGGCATGGAGTCCCAATTTGGATTAGATATGGGCATGGTGTCCCTCTACTGTGATACTTAGACATGGAATCCTTATACTGTTATGATTCGGGAATGGGGACCCAACTGTTATGATTTGATCATAGTGACCCAACTGTAATGATTCGAGCATGGAATGGAGACCCTTATGCATTATGATAAATTATCATGGATACCATACTTATATGATATAGAGACATGATGTTCATACTATTATGATTCATGGGAATGACCTCCCTAATGTTATGATACTGGTCATGGAATCCCTTGTTAATTGAAGACTCATTCTATACCCATGGATTCCTAAGTTATGCCTCAAGTCCAGATTAGTAGAAGTATCCATATATATGGATATAGGTGTCACTTCATATATAGACCATATATATGTATACATATAGTTACTTTTTTAGAGATCATCTAGCATGGGCCGAAGTAGGTATTTCTAGCCTGGTGTCCCTCAGGAACTAGAGCTGACCCTTTATAGTTTTTATTATTTCTTACCATTATATTTTCAGACTTCTCAAAATATATACACTGACTGGATATTTATAGATATCATTGGTTGTGGCCTACTGAGTTTATCTCAAAAACTATTTGGGCCACTGGTGGTTCCTAGGTGGATTATGTGGATAAAGGTAGGGATGGGTGTAAATGCCCAGTTGTTGATACTTGATAGATTATAGCATGGGATAGGGTAATCACATGACCTAGCTATGGATCATAATTCTAATAGAGATAGTATTTTTGGTCTTTTTGTCCTTTTGATACATGTATTTTATTTCATGTATACTATTATGCCATCTTGTTTACTTTCTATATATACATGACATTATATCATTTTGTATATGACACTGTATATTGTTAATGTTGTATATTTATTGAATTTGGATTATTTACCTTCCATTGTCAGTTATTTATTATGATTCCTCTATTTATTCTATCATTCATTTATTAAACCTCGTTTCTACTCTAATTATGAGGGTATATTCTCCCCACTGTACCACCTCATACCCTTGATACTAGTCAAAAGCCTCTATCATATAAGGAGGTGTGCTTGTGACCATGTCACCCACCTGATTGGGGCACCGCTCAGTGGATATCGGGTCAGGATGTCACATTCGTTATGAGTACTTGGCTCATGACATGAGATTGGAAAACATTACTTGTTATATACTCCCATTAGATGGTGTGTAAATTCCTAGTAGAGAGAAAAAACTCCATATTATTTAAAAAACCTCAATACAACTCTAGAATTCTCCAAACTCATAGATAATATCATAACTCCATTACATGTTTATACACAAACTCCTTTAATTCAAATAAACATACATCCCTTAAATTTAGGTAATTTTACTTATAAACTGTTCTCAATCCTTAAGAGTCCCAGGATACACCCAATTAAGGATGAAAACAAGTAAAGAGAAGGAAATTACCTAAAAGTGGGTAATGGGTGGTTACAAACTCCCCAACATAAGAATTTATGTGCTTGGTAAGTCATATGGGTGAATAATGTCTTGTAAAATGGTGAGGTTGTTGTTCCATCATTAATAACTCGCTCCCCCAAATCTCATGGGAATATTATTTGTTCCTCCATAACACTCTGACCAATAGAATTAAATTGTCATGAAATAAATTCACTTGAGAGTCAATGATCTCTACTGGATGGTCTAGAATAAAAACATTTATATCTAACTCAATCTATTCTCATCTCATAATATTAGAGAGGTCAAGAAGTTATTTCCTGGGATGTGATATTTGGAAAATTTCATGTATTCATATCAAATGAATTGATAATTACAACTCATAAGCAACCTACTCAAGCCGCTCAGTGACCTCAAATGGTCCAAGATATCTCAAAGTCAACTTTCCTTATTTTCCAAGCCGATGGTGACCCAACCAAGGAAAAACTTTAAAAAAACATGGTTGACTATTAAAAATATAAAGGGTGAATCCATTGATCTGCATAATATTTATATGAACGATGATCTTTAACTCGATACTAATGTATATCCTCAATCCTTGCAACCATCTTCTAAACCAAACTTGGTCCCACCAAAGAAGCTTCACCCACCTATTCCCAATAAATAGATGACCTGCATGGGAGACCATAAAGAGCCTCAAAATGTTTCATTCTGATTGATGAATAATAAATTTTGTTATAATAAAACCCAAGCATTACTAGATGTCTATCCCATGATCCACCAAAATCCAATACATAGGCACAAAACATGTCCTCCAAAATCTGAATAACATTCTCTACTTGACAATCTATATATGGCTGGTAAGTTTTACTCAAGCTAACCTAAGTCCCCATCAACTCTTTGAGACTTTTATAAAACCTTGATGTAAATCAGATATCCCTATCAAATATAATTGAATAAGGAACCCCAAGTAACCTCACAATCTCTGTTACATACAACTTACCGAAATCATCAACTTTAGCAGTATCCCTAATCAGAATTAAATGAGATTACTTTGTAAATCGATCAATCACCACCCTGACATAATTCCTACATTATATAGTCTATGGTAATCAAACAAAAAATCCACAGATTCCCCATCCCATTTTAAAACCATCACCGAGAGAGCTTGGAGCCAACCAAAAGGTTTTATATTCTCTGCCTTTATTTGTTGGAAGGTGTAATAGCAAGACACAAAATTAGTAATTTCAATCTTTATAACAAAAACTAGAAATTCAATATCAAGTCAAAATAAATCTTCAGAGTTCCAGAATGAATTGACCATGATGAACTATGACCATAAAATAAAACTGAGCTCCTCACTGATGTTGGGATAAAAAATTGGTCCCTTAAACTAAGAATACCATATGAAGAAAGAGACCAACCATAAATGGTATCCCCACCATATAGGGTCTCTCTAATTACTCTAAAATCATCATCATACTACTGAACCTATAGAATAGACTCAATGAGAGAATATGAAAATTGAAAAATGGTCAGAACCATACCTGAAGCGTCCTCCTAAGAATCTAGATGAAACTGATTGAAAAGCCTCATAAGGTTCCACTCTTCCTTTGATTCCTAAATAGTTTGTGATGGAACTATCCTACTGAGAGTGTCTACAAGGGAATTACCCTTCCCTGTGGTGTAGGTGATATCGAATTCAAATGTATGATGGTATTCCACCAACTTCCTCTATCAGGGATTCATGTATTTTTGAGAAAAGATATATCTCGAACTCTTAGGGTATGAAAATACTTTGAATATATCCCCAAAAAAATAGTGCCTCCAATACTTAAACGCATGAATAACTATGGAAATCCATAAATCATGAGTGGGGTAATTATTATTGGTAAATAAAATAGGAAAAGAGTTTTAAACCACAACATGATCATCTCACATGATCATACAACCCAAACCAGTGCCAGAAGAATCACAGGGAACCACATACCCCTTACTGGGCTCAGGTAAGATCAAAATAGGAGTCAGTGTCAGAATTCCTTTTAACACATCAAAATAATACTAAAACTTTACATCCCATATTAATTTTACTACATTCCTGGTAATTGTAATCAAAGGTGATACCAAATTTGATAAATCCTTGAAGAACTGTCAATAATATCTAGTATGACCAAGGAATCTCAAAATCTCAAAGACATTTCATGGCTCTTACCATGACAAGATAGGATTCACCTTCTCAGGATAAACTAATAATCCATTCTAATAAATCACATTCCCTATGAACTTCACTTCATGAATCCAGAAATTTCATTTTGATATCATCCCATATAAACAGTGACTCCTAATGATATCCAAAACCAAACCCAAATGGTTCTTGTACTCATTATCTGATCTAAAATAAATCAAAATGTCATCCATGAACACTATACCAAAAGTGTGAAGATACTGATGAAATATATAATTCATCAAGGCCATAAAAACTAAAGGAGCATTAGTCAGACCAAATGGAATCACTAGATATTCATAATGGCCATACCTACTCCTGAAATTTGTCTTTAGTATATCCGACTATTGAACTTTGAGTTGATGAAAACCTGACCAAAGATAGATCTTAAAATACCAATTTGTCCCCTTTAACTATTTAAAGAATTAAACCACACAAGTTAAAGTATTCTTATTTTTAACCATTACCCAGATCAACTTTCAATATTCCATGCACAATCGAATTGAACCATATTCCATCTTAGAATATAGAACTTGGGAAACCTAATATTGCACAATAGGGAGAAAAAACCCTTCACCATCAGATCGTCCAATTGAATATTGAGCTTCTTTAGGTCTGCTAGTACCATACGATAAGAAGTTAATGAAACTGGATATATACCTATCAGCAGATCATTTGTAAACTCTACTTCCCTATCTAGAGTAATCCTATGGAAATCTTCTAGGAAAATTTCAAGAAAATCCCAAATTATAGAACAATAGAATAAACTTCATTGGTCTCAACCATAGCATAAAATAATAAACTCTTGAGCTCTGGGGAGGAAGGTCCTTCTTGAACAGACCTCAGATATCACTCTCCCTAAAACACCTAAGATATCTCATCGGCCACAAGAAACAAAACACATTGATGATATAAATCAACATCCACATGATGAGTAATAATCCAATCCATCCCAGTGATGATATCAAACAAATCCAGATCAAGAATGATTAAATTCCAGACTAACTCTACATCGGCTATCGATAGAACACAAGGACACTGAGATCCCTAATCTTTCTTCTTCCCAAGAGGTGTCACTAATTCCATAGAAAAAACAGGATCTCTTTTGGATTTTTAAGAATATCAACACAATGGATAGATATAAATGAGTGGGATGTACCAGTATCAAATAAAGTAACCACTATAGAAGATTCAATAAATATAGTACCTCTCACAATCATTGGACACACTTGTACCTCTTTAGAAAACTCATCTACTATGTGAAGGTTCTTAACACCTAATTCTTGTGTACATATCCCTATTTTCTTTGAACCATCAGACTATTTTATAGTAGCATTTAGATTTAAAAATCCCTAAGCATATCAAGGTGTAGACATATCCTAACAGAAATGATGTAGATGACCATAACATCAACGGATGTTTCTTATATTTGAAGGTAAAGGACAATAAAATTGTGTTTGTCCAAAATTTCCACACTGATAAAAATTAATAGGCACACCACTAGCTAAAACATTAGTTACCAAAGAGGACTACTGTATAGAACCACCTCCACCACTCACGCGATGATCCTAACACTTCCTCTTCTTCCCTGGAATTCCACTGAAGTTTCTACTAGTTAGAAGTGAAGGGGCGGAATATAAATCATTTCCTGAAATATTCATATCTTATATCATATCCATATCTACATTCTGTACATATTTCAAAAGATTCATCATAAATACCTATGATTTGATATCAATTTTAAAACCCTATAGGTATTTATGATCTTGTAGTTGGTTATTCTTTACAACCACTATTTAAAAACGAACCAGCTTAGCAGAATGATTAGTGTACACTAACATTGACTGATCTCCATGATTAAAATAGAGTAACTTCATATACTTCTTCATCATTAGTGACTCTAGAAAAAAAATACTTGAAAAAGGGATTCTGGAAATTCTTTTAGTCCAAGCCCATGTGTTTATCTTTATATACCATGGAATCCCACCATTGCTTGTTGGGACCCTCAAGTCTGAATGTTGTGTACTTCACCTTGATAATATCAAGTGTATCCAAGAAGTTGGAGATCTTATCAATATTTTTAATATATTCATCCACCTCTTGAGGTTTATTCATACCTTTAAAAGAATATGGATTCTCATGAAATAACTCCCATGATTGATCCTTATCTTCTCTAACTCTGGGATGTACCTAAAAAACTTCGTTCTGAGTTTTTGGTATATTCTAATCTATGGAAAAAAATTATTGTACAATAGCCTTGGTAAAGTTCTGATCCATAGGAGGATTCCATTAAGGAGTATTACTTACACCCTCCTAATAAACTCATAGAATATGTCATAGAGGCAGACTGTTAAACATAGAAACATAAGAAATGATCAGACAACATAATAATCTCAGTTCAAACCAGAAAAACCATAAGAAAAACTAATATTATGGTAAAAAACACAAAACCTAAGACAAAAATCCCAAAATCCCATGCTCACTTGAGACTTTTAATAGAAAGAGTTTCCTTGGCACTAACCACAACCTACCACTCAAGTACCAAAAATTCTATCTCTTATTTGTCAAACGTCTAAAGATAAGGAATCTTGAGGAAATACCATATTTGATGTCAAAATATGACGAACCTAACCTATATACCCTCTCAAACTACTACTCAACCCAAATTTCCAAATACCAGAAGGGATTTATCGATGCCCACAAGTTGACGACTTGCACCTAAGCATCAACAAAAAAAAGTGGGTATGATTTATCCCAACCTAAAGCATACAACATGACATATATATATATATTATGAAATATATATAAGAAGAAAACATGAAAATATGTATGTCATAATAGAAATATAACTACGAAATAAAAATAACTAAAATGGAAGAAAAAAAATATCTAACAGAAATGTTCAACTAGAAAGGATGATAATGCTAAATAGATACTCTAACATTCTCTATGTGATAGCATGGGAAAACTCCCACCATCTCACCATCTAGGCACTGAAAACCCATCTGATAGAAAAACCTCATTAATTCACTATGGCGCCTTACCTTTACCTTCATCGAAAGATATAACAAGGTATATATACTACCAAAGGGGTATGCAGGGTGTGAGCTAACATGATCAGTAGGGTCTCAACCAGGTGTTCCATAACAAGACTCTATAAAATAATACAGGAATTATAAAATTTAAATAAAACAAAGCATCATATATAGTTTTATGATTTTATTACAAAAGAATAGAAAAAAAATTTAATTTCCTCTTTTTCCAAATTTCTAAAAAATCAGATCAATCAGTTTCAAATATTATCATATGAATAAATAAAAATAGATATATCAATTCAAACCAAATAATGCATCACATATCATATCAAATCCATGGAAATATAATCAAAATAGTACAAGCCAAAACACCCCAAACCGTCCAAAAGAACATGTAACATCATGGAAAGGGTCACACTAGGTCAAGATAGCTAGGTCACTCATACCTAAACATAGAAAATATCACATTCATCAAGCCTCTATACATATGAATCAAGTATAGAGATCTGAGGAGCATCCCCAAAATTTATCCCCCCCCCATAGGTCTAACAGGTCCCTAGAACAACTGTTCTAGGGAGCATAGGAACACCCCATGAGTGACCCCCCCCCCCACCCCCCATAGTGGATGAGGCCTATTACTAAACCATGAACATAAGTACCCAAGTCTTCCTATGTGATATATTTTACAAACTATTTCATCAAACCATTTCATCATATCATGATTTTAAAACCATTTTATAAAACCTTTTTTAAATTATTTGAAAAAACATTTTCATTTACCAAAACTAGTGGAAACAATATTTTATCAAAAATACATTTCCAAACTCGCAAATAAAGTCATTCAAATATTTCATTTCATTTAATAAAATAATTATAAACAAATTAAGCAATGAAGTTCACCAACATAGGCTATAGACAGGACCACTTAACTCAAAACTCGGGCCGCACATGTCTTCAATGGGATCCACCACAATAAAGAACACAACAATGAAAACAGAGGCCCTAGAATTAATTTATGCATATCATAATTGATTAAATCTTAACAAAATGGTATTTGAAGAGGAAATATCAAAATATACCACAAGAATTCACATTTATTTCACCGCGACCAACAAAAGATTGTCCCTAGGAACAGGATCAAACAAAGGATCTAGAAAGAAAAAAGAGAATCTGGACCATGGGTCAACAAATCCAGTCACACAATGAAATGGATCTACCATAATAAAAGGAATTAAAGAAGTAAATAGGATCTCTTACCCATATAGATTCAATGCAACTAACCTAATGATCCAATGTTGAAAGAATCAATCTGGAATGAACGTAGGTTCCCAAAATTTCCCGAGAATAGCTATAGATTGAGGTTAAGGATGGATTATTATGAATAATAAAACAAATCAGTTGATTGGCACCCATAAATAAAGTCTCATGAGGTTTATATGGTGTGTAATCCCTTTACACATCATGTAATCCATGGGGTCCTTATACGTCAAAAAACACATCACCTTTTTATTAAAAATATGATTTTTAACTTTACATGGTGTGTAGTATTTACATGGTGTGTAATAATTCACACTGTGTACTCGGATCATGGAATGACCCTGGTGACTATTATTTGTCATTCACTACTATTATAAAGCATGTAAATTCCCATTTGATAGTAAAAACTATAGATTATTTAAAAAAAACATCAAACTAACTAAAGTTTTCTTAGAACTCGGGGAGAACCACACAAATTCATTATATGTTTATATCCAGACTCCATTAATTAAAATAAACATACATCCTGGAACATTAGTTCATTTTCCTCATCAAATGTTCTCCATCCTTAGGAGTCCCAAGATGCACCCAATTAAGGAGGAAAACAAGTAAAGAGAATGGAATTACCTAAAATTGGGTAACAGGATGTTATAGTGATAACTATTATAATAAGAAAACTCTAAAAATGGTAAGTGATCCTCCCAACACTAGTTGAATTCCAAAACAGAAGATCTTAGAATATTATCCAACACCTATATAGTAATTTTGGTATTCCCATCCATCTGGGTGTGAAATACTATAATTAGCTGTAAATAGGTCATGAATTCCTCCTTCAAGGATCTCCATAACTATGATGTAAACCAAACTTCTCAGTAAAAGATAATCATTGATGGTACCCCATGGACCTATATGATCTCCCACACATACAATTTTCTCAGACTCTCTACCAAACTCTTCTCCCTAGTGGAAAGGGAAGTGTTCTGACTTTGTAAGTCTGCCAACTATTACCCAGATGGTATCATGGCCTATCGCTACCCACAGAATCCCTATCACAAAGTCCGTGGATGTGCCTTCTCATTTCCACTCTAGGATCTCAAGAGGTTGTTTCAAACATTCCATAAATTGGTTCTCATCCTTCACCTACTAAAATATGAGGCACTAAGAGACAAACTCGACAACACTCTACCTCATCTCGATCCACAAAAAAATATTTTTGAATTGTCATGTACATATTCCCTACACTGGGATGTACAGTCAATAGAGAATCATGAAACTCCCTCATCACCTCGAGTCACATCATGACTGAAAATATCATTCATCCCTATAAAAGGATGATAGGTTCCCCTTCATCAAAAATTCTATCTGTTGAATCTCCTGGTTTTATCTAGTCACTGATAACTTCACAATATATGTATCCCAATTGATCCTACCTCACATGCTAGAGAAGTAGAGGAGTCAACACCATTAACTGAAGTTAAGTTTCACTCCTCTCCTCCATTAGGATTAGATGCAAAGAATCCAACTACTTGGATGCCTCCTCCACCAAACAAGAATGGGAATTCCTACTAAGTAAATCTTCTGACACATTTCCCTTCCAATGAGTATAGACCATCCCAGTGGCATAGTCCTATAGAAACTGTAATCAAATCCTCTTTCCCAGGTTCATATATCACTGTTGGAAGATGTACCTAAGACTCTGAGTGTCTGATTAAACTAAAAATCACTCTCTCATAAGGTAAAGCCTCTATATCATCAGAGTGAATACTACCATTATTAAATCTAGGTCATTAGTAATATAGTTATACTCATGATATCTTAAATACCTCAACCCATATATGATCACTACCAACATATGCAACAACATACATCTCAGCCTAGCTCTAGGGGAATCATAATACACTACATACTCCACAGCCTCCTCTGATAGTCTCAAAATTGGAAAACTAGCAATCCATAGCCTCAACTTCTCAAAGGATATTTGACACTATTTATTCTAGGTAAACAAATTCCCTTTCCATGAAAGCATGGATAAAGGGGCTATAATCCAAGATAGGTCTTCCACAAATCTTCTATAGTACCCTTCCAAACTAGGAAAACTATGAACCTATGACTAAATCTTGGGTATGGCCTAAGAAATCACTACATCAATATTTTCCAGGTCTACAGATAATCCATTCTCAAAAATTAAATGTTCCAAGAAGTGAACCTCACATATTGAGAAACAGAACTTTTGGATATTTTCATAAATTAATCATCCCATAGTAATATGAGGACCATCTTCAAGTGATTTATATGCTCCTCCACTTACATAGAGTAGATGATTATGTCATCAATGAACACAACCACAAATTGGTCCATGTATGGTTGGAAGATATGATTCTCCAAATCCATAAACATAGTTCTAGAATTTTTTACACTAAAAGGCATCACCAAAAACTCATAGTGTATTTAGAGACATCATAATACCCTCTTCCAAATATCAGCCTCAAGAACCCTCAACTAGTGGTATTTTGACCTATGATCTATCTTTGAGAACCAACTCACACCTCACAACTGATCAAAGAGTTACAAAATCCTCAACAAGGGGTACTTTTTCTTTATTTTTTATTAGTTTAGTCACTAATAATAAACACAAATCTTCAAGATCTCATTATCCTTTTTCATGAACAAAACTAGAGATGCCTAGGGGACACAATGGGTCTAATAAAACCCTTCTTCCAAATTTCCTCTAACTACACCCTCAGCTCTCGAAGTTTGATAGGGTCTATATGATATGCCACAAAAGATATTATTACAATCCTAGGGTAAGTCAATGAAGAATTCCATATCCCGCCTGAGATGTAGTCTTGAAGCGTAATTTGGGAACACATAAATAAATTATTCTAATATAGAAGGAATAAAAACACCTGAAGATACCATCACACCAAGGGATAATCTATCCAACTGATGTGTGATGGGCTATATCCTCCTTCTTATAAGACCCACTCACTCAACCATGAGATCTCTCTCTCTCTCCCACAAAGGGGAATCTCTTCATATTTATCTTAATTCATATGACTCGCCTATGATGAAAATCAATATTGTCTCAAACTCTGGATAACCAGACCATGACCAAGATGATTTCATAGGGTTTATTCATGAATACCAAGAGGTCCCATGTGAAACCCTCTCCACCAAATGATACCTTGTACTACTATCATACAAGAAATGTAAAAGAATCGCACATAATTATAACCTCTAGAATATATGCTAGGATAATGTCTCAATTAGAAGCTCTAGATCTCAAACATAGAATAAGTAGATAAAGGAATAAATTTATTATGTGTCTAAAACTATTGAGGAAAGAGTATCATAAACACAAATCATACCTCTTATCATCTCATAAAAAGTTTGTTTATATCCCTTCATGGCCTGCAATGGACCATGTACCTGACCACCAGTTCTTAAAATATGGCATGGGACACTTACAAGTTCGGTGGTTGATTAGCCACTAAATGAGGCTAATATTCATTGTTAATATACCTAATTTTCATGTTCTTTGTTATTCATAAATACCATTTTAGTGCATTTTACACTTTGAACATCATTTCACATTATGATTGTAATACCTTCTTAAAATGCACTATTATGTGGTACATTTTTGAACATCATTTAAAGTACCCAATGATTCATCTGATTTTAAGGAATTGAATTATACATATTTTAATTTTATATTTTTGTAAATTGATCTACACTTAAATATGAACATGTTTGATTCAGGAATCAATGGAGAATTCATGGAGGATGATGGAGATATTTGGCAATGAAAGGAAGCAATTCTGGAGAAGGCAGATTGGACACCAGCCCAATGATGAGACTGTGGGGCTTAACATACAGGCCCAATTAATCCCAAATTTCTTGGGATGCTAGAAGACATGTACAGGAACAAATCACTCTTCATGAGTTAATGCTAATTCGGCCTCCATGGTGGTCATTTAGGCGGCCCAAGTTAGGGATACAATTCTGGGCCAGATTCTGCGGCCCAGAAAAACAGTCCACCAATTTGATCATATCTCGGAATACAAACCTCCAAATGGGCCCAAATTTTACAGGCTGTTAGCAGACATCCGGAGCTCCATTTTCTTATTCTATGACCCACCCTGATTCGGCCATATAGAAGGTCATCCAAACGCGTCTGTTCGGTGGATGAAAACTGGCTGCCACCTCGGGTCAAACGTGGAAAAGTCCAAATTCCACAAGCTTTCCACCACCTATAGCCTACCAAAATTAATTAAGATGCTTTGTACTGTTGGTGGCTCGACCCAAGGCTCCAAAAATGCCTATTTAAGGCAGTTGTGGTGAAGGAGTTTAAGATCTTGGATGCTTTGTTTACTTGTAATGTTATGCTGCATTTTTGTTGCCTCAATTTTGTCTTTCACATGTAAGTTGTTCAATTCACTTTAGTTTCTTAATAAAAGTTCTTCTTCTACTCTTATTCTGTTGTTCTTAATATCACTTTGATACCGTTGGATTAAGGTGTGAATTTATTCACACCAACCCTTGTGAAATTATTCACACAACGGTGGAGTGATCATTTTATTTTTGTTGTTTTCTTTACTTCTTCATTCCTCCCTTATGAGTCTACTTTCCGCTTCCATTGAAACCATGGGATCAATGGAGGGCTAACCCACTTATGGGTTGATCCAAGGGAGTAGCAAGGGGCTGGATTGGATGTTATTTATCACCTAATTAATTTATAATCACTTCTTTAATTGGGATTTTTATTTGATGATTTTTAAACTCCATCGTCCTTGTTGAATTTAAGGCCACACACCTCAAGTACTAATACGATCCTTTACCTTGAAGTGCTCAAAACTTTGATCCTTCAAGTGTATAGGTGATTAGTATTAGAGGGTGTAGGCATTAAACCAGTAAGTGATGATGTTGTTTTATCTCCTTAAATGAATCCATCTCAAATTTAAGAAATTGAAATCATTAAAAAGAAAATACATCCAATCCACCCCGAGTGATAACCTAGGATCAACTCATTCTTTTAAATTGAATACACTTAAATCTTTTACATATCTTTAAAACCCATCCAAAATCAATCCAAGTTGGCCACTTCATAGCCAAAAATCCATCCCTTAGGTTGTGTATCTTAGGTATCTTCTTTGGTCTCTGTGGAATCGACAACCCAAGCTACACTACAAGGACCGTTCTACCCTTCTTCTCTTGGGTAAATTTGGGCGTGAACCAGTGGTGTTAATAGATCAGAAACTCATCATTCACCAACTTTTCCACCCTCTGAATCATCTCCTTCTCCTCTTCCATCATCGCATCACTAAGGGTCTCTATGGCCACTTTCGGGAGATTCCTAGTCAAAGAATTTACTCTTCCATGGAGTTCCATCCACTATATACATAACTAGTTCTTTATAAAGGTTAAAAAAATAATTATCTAAGTGATCTCACCCTTTTAAAGAATAACATATACCATCTCTGGGATGTCTGAAGCCTCTATGTGATCTTTTAGACATAGATCCTTGTATCTGAGTCTAACAATGAGAATGCTTACTCCTCTGGGATCTAAATGTATGACACCTTCTACTAGATACAGATGACCAGGCCACATGATTTCTAATTCCAGATCCATCAACCCATTTCTCCTCTTCTAGGAATCTATTATTCACTAGATATCACTCTAGCACCCCAGTATAAGTTGGTAGGAATAAAGAAAACACACTGGAAAGAATGTATCAGTAGAGACCCTTGTCCTCACCCAAAAGAAGTCATCTCATACTATATCTATGGAGTATCATGTATGATTTATGAACCTCATGGCATACTCTTCCACAAACATATCACCCTGATGTATCTCAAGAAGATCCTGAATCTGAATTGAGTGAAATAATGATGGGTAATACTCTCCATGAAATAGATATTTGAATCCATCCTTTGAGAGTATTGTTTCATTATGGTTATGCATAAATAAACTCATTCAGATCCTAAATTCTCTATAGAAAATATTGGCTACCAGTGAAACCATTTGGTCAGTTGATTTCCAAACTAGCATAAAGACTCAAACCATCGAATCAAGCCAATCCTCTATTACCTGAAGATATAAAACACCATTGAACCTCGTGGTCTCTGATATTAGAACTTACAGAGTGTTCCTAGCTAGTGTGCATCCTCAGGATGAATTATTGTCACTAAAAATTTTCTGACAGTTGATTTTTTTCTACTTTCCCACTTAGGGGAAAAAATCATGGTACGTCCTCTAAAATGAGACCTCATCACTCATCGAATCATCGTTATGATCCTAAATCGGTAATCTGGCTATTTGTCTTCATGGAGGCATCGTGAAATCAATCATGACGCACAATGTTTAGATTAGCATATATATAAATATATATATAAGGGGATATGACTCAAGAATATAGTTAAAGGACTCAATATTATATGATAAATCTCATAATGTTCCTTGCAACCAATGTCTCAGTATGCCGAGTCAAAAAGAATGTGTTCAAAGTCATGGTGTATGGATATGTCATCCACTGCACTAACATTGGGTTCCTTATCCTGAAATCTACACTCAATATACTCTAACAGTTTTTACCTAAGTTCCCAACCAATCATCATAAGTGAAAAAATATAAACACCATATCTTGGAAGAACCACCTATGCTACCACTCTATAATGACCTGACCCATCTGGGCCCACCTAGCCTGCAAAAGGACAAGCCGTCACAACCCCAAGTCCAACTCAAACTGCCCATGGACTGGGGAAAAGTTCTAAGAAGGAATTACTATAAAGGGATGCCTTTTATTAATAAACATTTATACATACATCTAATCATATCCAAGAAATTTTGAAGAAGAATATAAAGTAAAGACTATAACATCTATAGATAAACCATGTATGTAATAAAATTTATGGAATAAATCAAATTAAAAAAAATAAAACCCATGTGTAAAGGAAAATTTTGCATTCCCAACCAAAAATGAAATCCCATCCTTAAAGAAATTATAAATGAATAAATTAATGAGATTCTGACTCCTGATCTCCAAGCTCGACCACCATACATGGTCAATGCACCAGGTATCACTATGCTTCATCATAATCACCATTGATCTATATGTACTCTTTATAATACAAGAAATGTTTGGGGAATTCCCATATAGTGGTGAGTATATAAATATATTTTAGGACACCCCAAAAACCAAAATGGAGAAATAGAAAAATACAATGATAGTCATATCAACCCAAAACAAGAGGGAAACAAAACCCATAAATACACATATAAATATATAATAATAAATAAACCCAAATGATAGAGAAATGGGATATCTATCTCAAAGCCCATCCAAAGTCGATGAGTAAGCCTTCAGCTAAAGAATTTGATCACTAATACCAAGCATTAAATGGAACCTCGCCATAATATGTGTGTAGGGTCCCACTCCCCGCAATTGTGTTCCATAGATGAGGGATCCACAACTCCAATAGATTATATATTCCCATCCAAAACTAGAAGATAGTGGAGTACCCCTCCATAGATTGAGTACCTATTCTAATGTAGGGGAGTATCATCTCTATCTATATAAATAATATGGGGAACATGTGCCCTGGTGCAACAAGGGAGTACTGACCTTATAATCACTAAAATGGAATGGGGAAACCATTACCTGGTTGAAAATGGGAGTAATAAACTTGTTATATCTATAGTAGTATGGGTAACCCGCATCCTGGTGTAATGGGGCAATACTAACCCTAGAATCTCTTTGATTGTCCTACTGAATCACTGTTATCGTCAAGAGTAACCTGAATAAGAGTCACGCTAGGAAAATTCCTTCACGTATCTCTAAATCCACTGTTAAGGCTAACATCATGTTATACATTGAAAAATTCTAAGGATAGGATACTCATAGGACAAAATCTAAGTCCAAACAAAGGTGATATGATAAAATTAGGTTAAATTAGGGAATACACAGTGTGTATGGGGGTACACATAGTGTGTGACCCTAACTCATTACCAAATCATGTTATCCTTAGAATACATCTTATAATCCATGTCATAGTACACGACATGTATGGGTGATATACAGTGTGTCGCATCCACTCAGGTCCTTCCCATGTTCTCTTATCCATGTATTTGAATGTAAGGTCGTACCCATGTACCTAGGTGTGCACTCATCCATTTCCATGAACCAGCTCATTCTCATGTACTTCCAATGTACACAGTATATCGGACCATATGGGGTCATGGGTTTGTGTTAGCTAGTACATGGCTTGGCCATCCGGGTTGGGTTACATAATGAGTAGTCCATCCACATGGCATGTGATCATTAACTTTTTTGAAACCCCAGTTTCACCACCTAGGGGTTGTACACCATGTGTTAATTGGGGATACAAGGCATGTATTTAGGTTTTTCACATAAACTTACTTTCCATCATGAGTATCACTAGATACAACTTTTTTTCTACTTTACTCATCGATCAATCACTTGGAACCTGTGGGAATCACCATTGGATATCAATTCTGACCCTCTAGTGGCCAAAAATTAGAAATCGGCTAACCGCATGAAGATATGTCACACGTTTCATACACCTCCCATAACTTATCACCACTCAAGATCCTAGACTCATGAATTATCACCAATAACTAATTATATGTCTTGATCCATTTTCAAAACACCAATCTAGTTGTTGTTTTCCAAACCTCCATGAATCCGAGAGATCAATCACCCTTGAACCCACCCTGGGTAACACTTTGAGATTTTAAATGATAAAAATTACATTTTATAGAGTAAAATACATGAAACAATGAACATATAAAATAATTTAACACCACAATAATTTATAATATATTTCATTTATAATAAATTTAATTTTTTTAATAATGTGTGATGCAGACAACCCCAGGTTTAAACAAAACATGATTTAGTCACGATTTATGCACTGAATTTAAAATTAATTTTTACTAATTTTAGAAAATTTATTTGATAAAATAAACATCATTTTTGAAATCATAATACCAAAATTATCTTAGTTTAATTTTTGAGTTTTTTCTGAAAATTTACATTTTTTAATGAATAGTAAAAATATTGAATTTTAATTAAAAATTTCCTTTTCATTTAAATATTTTATAATGTTAAATTATATTTTTAATTAGATTAAAAGTAAAATTATTCAAATTACTTATCAGTTAATCCAATTTAGTTAATTTGAATCATTTTCATATTTAATTTTGATAGAAAAACTTAGTAAACTTTGGAATATTTTCACTTTAAAACCATAATTTCTCATCGTGTCTTTGAGATTAATTTTAAATTAAAATTTTACACTTATATGAATTTAATTTTAAAAAATGTATTCCATATTTTATATCATCATAATTTATAATTTATAATAAGTTCAACTTAATTTTTTACCAAAATGAATTGTAAAATAAGAAAAAATTATTTACCGTAGTTGAGGTAAAAGTGGTTTTACCAAGGGATTAAACTATAATGATAAGAGAGAGAATGACCTAAAATATTTTCTTAATTTTATTGAATGAGATTATTTTGACCCTTTATATAAAATTCTATGATATATGGAAATTACTTTCCATTTTACATCAAATATAACCCATATAATAAGATTTAAAAAGAAAATGACAATAGAGATACTTCACTACTTTTAATATTTATAAAGCTTTGGGATAAGGAAAAACAACATATTTTCGGTTATAAGTATTATTTTGAAATATAAATGAGTTTTATTTCTCATTATAATATATTTTAATTTTTTGGAGGTTATATGTTTTATTTAAATGCTTAAGAAACACCAATACAATAATTATTTATTTAATAATTAACTAAAATAAATGATTCTAAAAATATTAAAAGTGAATTAAATTGAGTTAATTATTGTGGTAAACTAATTTTTAAGATTAATATATTATATTAAATTTGTGTGACAATAATATATTTAAATTCCACCATTTTCATGATTTTTTAAAATTCATATTAAATGAATAATATCAAAATCGACGATAAACTTATTTTATAATAAATGATATTTTATTAAATTATTTAAAATGACTAAAAATAATTTCTTATTCAAAGTTATTTTTAGATGTTAATAAAAATGAACTATGTTCCATTAATTGATCAATTGTTCTTTTATAATTAATATATTGACCCCTAAAATGTAAAGAACTCTCTTAGTGCAATTACGGTTTAAATAGTGTTTTTGTGTGTCACATGCACTTTTGTTAAAATTAATTTCCAACACGCATATTATTTTTATTCTATAAATTATATATAATATTTAAAATCAATGGGTCCCATTTTTCTAATAATTATCACTTTAATTTAGTCTTAAAGGATAAATTACTTACTAGGAAACTACCTGTTATAGTTAAAACCCAAAATGGTAAAAGTAGAAAAACTTAGAATTTAAAGAAAAAAATGTTTATAACGTGTGATTTATTTTTTGGTAGAAGTTTATATAGACCATATCATCTCTATAAACCTTTAATTAAATTTTTTTGGCCACTTTAGGTAATATTGACCTCCCAATAGTGAATACTTTTGGGTATTTGCAAGAATGCATCTCCTCCTCAACTATAAAAGGGGCCTCACTCCCCTCACTTATTCACACCTAAAAATTCATTTTTATCATACAAAAGATTCCCAAATAACTAATAAAATTCCATCCTCTAATCCTATAAGCCTTTTTTGGACATAAATCAATGTTATGAACGATTTTGGTGCAAACCTAAAGAGGATACCCGAAAAAGAGGTAACGTTCATCCACAAACGTTTTTGTTTTATTTTCCTTCACCTAATTCAATTATTATTATACAATGATGAAATAATTAACTCATTATCTTAAATATAATTAGATATTTTTATGTTAAGTTAATTTCCAATGAAAATATTTACTTCAATCAAATGGGTTATGAAGTCATCATTCATGTGTAAAGCGGACTATCGCCTCACGAACTGATGTCATTCGTCTTTCCCTTACCACATCTCACAGTTGGGTATGATGATGAATCGAGAGTAAATATAGGATATCTATAACATATCTATAACTATGTATTACTTATATAATATATACCATTTTAATTATGATTCCATAGAGGATTTGATAACGTCGCTCGTGTGTACGGTGGACTACCGCCTCGTGAAGTGATGTGATTCATTTTTTCACTAATGATTTTTATGGAATATAATAAGGGTAAATATAATGATTATAAGTTAAAAACATGAAAATATTATGATAATAATTATATATTTATCATTATGAAAATATATTACACAATTTTCTTAATTTCACTTAAAAATGATATCATTGTTCGTGGACGTGTGGACTACCACCTCTACAAAGCAATGTGGCCCTTTTTTCATCACCACGTCATAATAATGTTATATATAAGTGTATATTTTTACATAATATGGTATCTTTCATATTATGATAATTATATAAAGATAAAATATTAGTTACCCTTTTTCTATAATGATCATTGAAAAAATGGAAACGTTTCTCATGCGTACGCACAGCCTACCGTCTCCATGATCATAATGTTAGTTAATTTTTCATAACCATGTTTCAGGATTGGTTTTAAAAGTATAATTTATTTATAAATATGATAATTATTTCATTATTATTATACTGTATATTTTTAAATAATTACCATTTCAACCATAGTCAACCTATCAAAGTCATTTTTGACACGTAAGATGAATATGGCCAAAACATATAACATAAACTTAATTGATTAAGAAATAATATGTAACATGGTAATAATTGAAATAAAAGTAATAATAAACATAAAAATATTATTAATAAAGTAAATAATTAACATATGATTATTTTTCTAGAAGATAAATAATTAACGTCACAAATCGAACTCGGGGTAAGGGTTTTCTCATCTCGCTTTTATTTCTGTGATATATATGCCATATTCACCACTTATGTTTGTTGTGTGGTATATATAATGACTATGAATGTATTGAATGATTATTATACGTAAATTTATAGGGATTTTAAATTCCATTTTAGGTTCTATCTTTTATGGGGTTTACTGTTTCAAAGTTACCCAAGCGGTAATAGATTTTTGTCTCAAATTTCCTTATTTGATATGTATGTTATGTTATACACCTATATTAGTTTATGAGGTGTATATAATACCCCTTTTACATTTTATATCATGAATATCATTATTTTCATGAAATTATATATTTAATATAATGTTATTCTTTCACATGCAGTACAATTCAAAGTTACAAAAGATGTAAGAGTCTATTGTTACAATCTCATCAATTATTAGGATTGTTAATGATTATGATTCTAAGGATGATATATTATGATATATATCTCAAGAAAATCATTAATTTACTTATAATATGTCTTTTCATGATATTTATTGGTAATATTACAATTTTTACACTCCTTGGTAATTATAATTTTTGAGAAAGGTTTTTTAATAAAATATAACTTTTTTTCTATATTCGGTCAGAAATCTATTTTCTTCAAAAATAATTTTTACTATAAATTATTTCAAAAAATTTTTTACCCTTCTAAAAATGTTTTATTAAATAAAATTATACTAATTTTTTCTTCTAAAAAATCAAAGGAATATTCTTCTCTATTTCTAAAAAAATCACTTTTCTAAACATTTTATTGTGTGAAAGAAATGTTCTTTACAACATGTACAGAATTCAACACCAACATGACTGTCGTTACTTTTAATAGTACATTAAAAGTTTAAGATATTATTTTTACGGAACATTATTTCTTAATATTCTATAAATTCTTGTTTTTTTTAAATGATTTTTCAAGTAATGTATTTTCAAAATGATTTCCAGTTTAGGAAGTTATTTTCAAAATAAAATGGATATTTTCCTCAAGAATTTTTTAAGTTATCTTTTAATGTTACTTCCATTCATAAAATTCAACAACCATAATTGTTACTTATCCTCTATTGGGGATATTTTTTATTGATTATATCCTCATTATTTCTCTGGATGGAATAAGATTTCATCAAATATATTGTTATGAAACTCATTTCTCTTTCATGGATTAATCACATTTCAAAGAGATTGTCCTGGAACCCATTTCCTTTCCATAGGTTAACCATTTTTTGAAAGGAATAACGATTTTTTATTATTTTTATGATTATATGAGATCTATTTATACTTTATTCATATTGTAGTTCTTGGATGTCACATATACAAGGGGGAAGTTCAGATATCATATGGTAATCCTGTAACATCTTATATTATAGGGTGGCCTAGATAGTGTCAGGTGAGCCCATTATAGCTTATATGATGGGTACATACATATAAACACTAATGTACTAGGTAATTATTATATTCTATATAAAAATATATTGGAAGTTTTCGGAATAGTTATTCTAATTATAAGGGTTCAGTAAGGGTTTCGAAAGTGTTCTATGAAGGTGATGTCCCAAGATACCAACATGTTTTATCGATGATTTCCATGGGTTTAAATTATTTTCATTAACTAAGATTGATATCACATGGCTCATGATTATTGATTATTATTACTATTTACTTTTTTAAATCCTTTTTCCATTTTTTTGTGATTTATGATTTAGGTATTCATGGGTATGATTTATTTTATAATCACCTATTTCACTTTTATTATGTCGACATACCCTTATACAATTCTTTTTTTCACTGATGAAATTCACTTTTTAATACTTTTGTTTACCCTTACTGAGTATTTTAGGTCACCCTTATTATGTTTACTTTTAACCAGGTTATTATGAAATGATGTTAAAAGAATTTTTTCTAGAAGGTATTTCTTTTGGATGAAGATGATGAATTAATGGGGAATAAGAAAATATGGGTTAAGAGGTAGAAATATTTAATTAACGACATGGGTATTGTTTATGTCAGAGTTCTTCCTAATTCTCTACAACTATAAACCTAAACTTTTATTAAGAATATAAGTGACCTAATTTTTCATTTATAAGTTGTAATGTTTAGATAGTAAAAAATTGGGTGACAATTATCGGTATCAAAGTCGTAATGTAAAGTTTATGATTTCAAAACTGGATCTGGATGTGCGGGTTTGGGGTTGTTATACCCTGACAATGTTGAACCTCAAACCCATTGTCCAATGGTAGAGAAAATTTAGAAAAAGTGGGTAAAGTCACATTAAAAAGGGTGAAAATATCAATGGCCAAGATTTTCTATCAAATAATCATAGATTGGGGATATCCAGGGTGAGAAGCATGGAATATCAAGATTAATTGATATAAACAATTTTTAATGGCCTCATGTGAAGGAAAAAACACATATCAAAAGAAGATATAATATCCATGCTTAATATTTTAATCAAAAGGGTGAAATACATAATTTACAAGACCTACCTCAATTATGGATCGATCATTGTTGAAGAACAAGTTCATTGGCTATGTGGGGATTCTGCTACATTTGCTGCCTATCGATCCACCTCAATTGGATCTCTCATCATTCTCCACTATTATCTGCCAATAAATAATGATTAATATCTTCTTATTAGAGCTCTTAGGGTTATGTGACCAGTCCTCGTGAAAGTCTATAACAACATTTAAATATAGAAAAATTAGGTTTTTTGTGAATTTATAAATAGTGTAAGTTATTTAATTAATATATTACATTTAAATGCACCGCCAATGAACACATTAAATGAAAATATGGTGTTGGCCGACTTATGTTGACACCTAGGGTAAACCTCACTCTATGAATCCAAACGTGGTATCATATTTTCAATATAAGACTCTTTTTTGGAGTTATTTTTCCTTTTTTGGAAAACTACGCATGCATAATGTTAATATACTTAATATTTTTTAAATATCAATTACGAGATTAATGGGCCTCGAATTATGATTTTGTTTTAGTGCCTGGCTCTGAAAATATTCCTTCATATATTTTTATTTCTTAAAATATAAAAAACAGGGCCACTAAATTAGACTATTTTTTGTGTAATTTTAAACCTTATCATTTTGACTAACCCTTAGTTAACAAATTTAAATTTCAATAATGGTAACAATATTTTCAATATTAAAGGGTTGTATTTTTTACTTATAAGGTGATAATTGTCCCATAAATTTCCAATTTATGAGATTATTCACCATATCATATCCACCGTTTCTTATTTCATGATTTTTATGATTTTTAAATAATTTAAGAAAATATTATTTTGATAAAAATATTATTGTAAATTTTCACACTATTCATTTATGATAACTTTAAATACACCAAGTCAACGGTGAAATTGAAATATAATTATTTCAAACATCACTAATATTTCTAATAGATATATAAAATTCTTGGGTCACATTGACTTATTTAAATTATATCACTTTTAATACTTTTCAAAGTCAATTATTATATTTTTTATTAAATGGAGAAATATTTCATCGGTGTTGCATAAGAACATAAGGTCATTATATAATTAATAAAAATTAAAAATAAATTTATATCATGAATTTAATTTTATTAAGATAAATATAAACACTTATATTCATTCATAACTTACTTTTTTTCCTGTGTAAACCACAATAAATTAAAAAAAATAGAGTGACATTTTGTAACTTTTTTTATTTAAATAATATATAAATAATTTTCATGGGAAAGTGTGCATTAAAAACTAAATTTTGATCCTAAGTATTTAAGTGTATAATTAAATTTATCTAATAATAATTATGATGAATAATTATGGCCTTATCACTTATTTTAAATCTCGATTAACTGAATTTACCATTTACCAAGGTGATAAATTTTACCATGGTTACTATTCATATTGACCAAAAAGAAAAGGGGCATATTTACCAAATTTGAAACTCATAATTATAAATACGTAATCAATTTTATATAATTAAATTACTATAAACTGATAAAATTAATTTTAATGTTAGTGTGAAAAATGCAACAAAACTATTTTTTTGAAAAAATACATTTTTAAGCATAAAACAGGATTTATTCTTATCCCATATCTAGAAAGTATTTGATGAATGTTTAAAAAATTTTATAAAGTAAATAATATATCAATTTAATTAAAATAATTCGCCAATAATTATTAATTTAATTTAGTGATATAAAAAATACACTAAGTGCATAAAAATAATTTCTCAGAAATGACATCACTTTTATATTCAAATAATTTTTTTCTTTTAATTATAATATAATAAAATCAATTTATAAATTTTTAGACCATATATTTTTCATAATTTACTTATTAAAATTCATTTCATCCAATAAAATGACTAGGTTATAATACACACATAATAATTTAATAATGTTACATGGTTTATCTAAACGCATTTTTGCATGTAACATAATATATAGACGAAATAAAATTATTTAAAGAGAAATAATTCCTAAAAATCTTTGGGTTTTACAATTAGGATGTTTTCTAATGTAGATAAAATAGGTTATGGACTATGGGTACCCCCAAATTCATCCTCATGATAACAATTATCCTACTCATGATATTGAGTTAGATGTGGTGATACATGCTCTAGAGACATAACACCATTATCTCTTTGGGGGGGGGGTTATTGTATATTCGGAATAAGTGCCAGAATTATATTTTTACTCAATGGAAATTGAACCTAAAATAAATATATTGGGTTTAGTATCTTTAAAATTAGATTATGATATTTTATATACACCTAGAAAGGTGAATGTGGTTACAGATGCGTTGAGTAGGAAATTTCCAACTCAAGCTTTCAAGGAATTAGTGGAAGAATGTATTTTGATGAGTCTGATCACTGAGATATAGTTAGATGTGGAAAAATATAATGAACATGAGATTTTAGATTTTTTAAAATCTTATTCTTCATTTTATGGTTGAACTCATAACTGATAAGAATAATACACTAATTTTCAGTGTTTTAGTGAAATACTTTATAGTGGGGAGACCTCGGGTGACTGGTCTCAATCTCCTAGTGGTGAATTGAGTTTTCAAGGAATATTGGTCATTCTTATATCTATGAGGAATTATTTTATAGATATTTTAAATCAGTCTAGTCAGACAATTCACCATGAGACTAATAGGATGTATCATGATTTATTTCATTGGTATTGGTGGTCGGTGATGAGGCGGTCAATTGTAGGCTTCATGTCATGAGGCCTTACTTTCCAAAAGATTAAGGTGGAGCACCATAGCTCTACATGTTTTTTGAATTGGGATAAAACACCCTGGGAATTTATTTTTAGTTTTCCATGGACTCTTATTTATAAGAATTCTATTTGGGTGATCATTGATCGACTCATGAAATTAGATCATTTCATTTCTATTAAATAGACAATGAAAGTGGACAAGCTTGGGAACCTGAATGTTTGAGCATTCATGAAACACCATGGAGTACCTTTTGTGGTTTCTAATAGGGTTACATGATTTATATCTCAGTTTTTGAAAGGTTTACAAGAAAAAATGGGTACCCAATTGAAGATAAGAATTATGTATCACCCTCTGATGGATAAGAAAATAAAGTAGGACATTAAGATTCTTGAGGATATTCTTCATGAATGTATGCTTGATTTTATGGGTTTTTGGGAAAAACATCTTACTTTTCTTTAATTAACCTAAAAAATATTTATTTGGATTTTATTAAGTTGTAATATTTAAAAAAATTATGAGTTTCCATGTGGATCTCCTTTGTGTTGGGCGAAGTTGGGGAAATGGTTTTGGTTTGACCGATTCTTTTCCTAGAAAAGATAAAAAAAGGATAAATTAATATAGAAGAAGTTAGAAATAGAATAGGGCTACCAAAAGTCCAATATAGACTAGCATCGTCACCCATTAGAGTTTGTGGTAGGTGATCAGGATTTTCTCAAAGTTCAGCCTCATTTGGGGAATCATCATATGGGAAGATAGGGTAACTTGGCACTATGGATTATGGGACTTTTCAATATTTTCAAACTTCTTATAAATTTTAGAATAACACTTAGAATTACCATATATTTTTTCTTCAATTCATGAAATGTGTTAGTTTTCCAAATTGAGTAGATATCAACATGACCCTTCTCATGTGACAGAATGGGAAGATGTTGATCTTGAGCCTGACACCTCAGTGTTTGAGAAACCAGTTTAGATTATGGATCATCATAATAAGGTATTGTATGGTAAAATAATTCCCTTGGTCCATACTATAGTATTGAAAACAAGATATCCAAGTGATATGGGAATATAAATTGTAGATAATTATTTTATGGACTTATCTGTTTATGAGTCCAGAATCCTAAGTGTTTTCTTAAGATAAAAAGTGGCATGGTGGGTAGAATTGTGACACCCTTTGGGTTATAGGTGTGTTTTATTTTGATCCTTGAGTTGGTTAAATTTGGGTTCAGAAATTTTTGGATGTACATGGAGTATTAAATAAGGTTTTTTTTCTTCTCCATGAAATAAATAATATACCACACTATGTTCCAAGATATGTTTATCATGGGAAGTACCTATGTGAAATAGGAAGGGACAACATTCCCATGGAGGGGCATGGTCTCATGCATGGAAATTGGGGGTCTCCTTGTGGGACAGAACCAAAATAGACACCACTAAATTATGGTAGAGGGTATGGTGGTTCCAAAATGGCCATGATTTTTATATCACTATATAGAGGGATGATGTGTCGGTTCACCAAGTATAGGTTTTCTCAAGGAAACCATGTTGTGGTGGTAAATAAAAAACTATGGTGATAGAAATTTTCAAATGTTAAATGAAAAATTCATCCATTGGTCTTTCAAGGGAAGTTCCACCTATTAATTAAGACATTTGTGATCATTAATTGGGGATGTTTAGTAAGTATTAATCTGATTTTTCAACTCTAATAAGTCATTCACCCTCCTCCTCTTGATAGGATTACTAATCCAAATGATTCTGGGATGGGTTATAGACATTAATATTTCATAAAGAAGTGGATTATGGTGATTACCTATATCTTATGCTTGTACTTGTTGATCTAGGCTCATGAGATTTTAGCCTCTTCATTTCCAATCACCATTTTTTAAGGTGGGTAATTTTCCTCCAATGGCAAGGTAGATTTCTCTATACAATGGTTCTTTCACATGGCATACCTTGTTGTTCTTGTATTTTTCTTTGGTTTGGCTTGTGAAAATGATTTATTTTATATCTATGAGGAATAAATAGTGTAAATACATATTTGGTGGCTTATAAAATCGTTTAAAGGTGTTTTCCATTAAAAACGTTTTATGCACTTCATGTGTTTGATGAAATTCCTCAAAGTTGTTTTTCACTCAAAATAGTTTTTCATGCATGGGAGTGGTAATGTTTTACTTATGGAAATGATTTTTTAAATTATGATCATGGTTTTCATGAATGTTTTGAGAAAACATGGAACATTTAAACCTTGGGTGAGTTGGGTTATAGACATATTCACATTTATAATTGGTGAGTAACCAATAGGTATTACATATAGGTTCAAAATATATTATATAATGTAATGAGTTTTCATTATAACAATATATTTTTTTAGGACTAAGTATCATTAAGAATTGTTTTATATCATCTTAGTGTTTTTTGTATGTCTTAATTATGTATTCATATTTTCTAGAACACATTTTTTCTATCCATGGTTTTATTATTGATGGTATAGATTTTTTCCTTGATTGCTTACATGATTATATTTTGAGATATGGATGATTTTAACTACTTCCCTCTATGTTTTTATTTATGTTTATTTTCATGTTTATATGGATTTTAAAAAAAAATTAAAATAAACCAAAGGATGTTTACAGAAAAAAATTCAAATGAAACTTTTTTTTAAACTCGAGCTAATGCTTTCATAGTGAAATTCACATTATAGATTCACGGTGGTATCCTACTAGGATTTTTCATCACACCCTACATATTTTATTAGTATTATACATACTTGGTTTGGTAGGATACAAGTAAAGGGATAGTTTTCATGTATCTTGATTACTTATCTTGTTTTAGGTTGTTTCATGGTAGTTTGGGATAGTTTTGTCGGAAGGTCACATAGAGACTTGGTTTTTTCCATAGACTTGTTTTGTTTTCAAGTTTATCCTTATGGATTGGTTATGATATGTATAATGATTATATACCTCTTATTCAGTGATGTAGTCTTTTTATTTATCTTTATCATCTTATACACGAGAAAAGTTATTTTGTGTTTTCATGGTGGAATAATCCCTTATGGTTTTGTATATTGATAATCAGGTTATTTTTTCCGTCCTATGGTGATTGGGGACATGCTTTGAGCCTTGGGGTAGGCCATCTTAGGTGATATGTAAAGTTGAATTGGGTTGGTTTTTTACATATCCTCAACTAGAAGTGCCTGTGTCGATTGATCCCTCTCTATAGGTAATCTATAACCAACATATGCACATTAAATATCTAACTCAAAAGAAAAAGACAGAGTTATAGTCATCTATCACTCTCCCACTCACCTCAACTATACTGGATTACATCCCCTAATCACCCTCACTCTCACAAGGTAACTAGTAAATAAGATATGAATTAGACTCGATGCAATACTAAGAAAATTTGAAACCTCATAGGAAAAACATAATTAAAAAATTGTGGTACACACTCCTTTAATCAAGTCTCGCCCCCTGTTATGAAACCTAGTTACTCATAATTGATCACTAAAACATTAAATAACTCAAAATAATAGAATTTGGAGTAAAAATTAATGTTGACTATAGATTAAAAACTTACTTTTCTTATAATTAAATAAAAAATCAACCAATAATAAACTAAAAACAAAAAGGAAAAGTAAGTCTTAACTACATGACACCCCGATAGTTGACATCAATCATCATCCTTCCACCATCGCTTCCATCATTAGGCTTCAATATTCCATTGATATTACCCTCGAGAGGTTTCCAATCCCCCAACATGTGTACATCGCCTATTATTTATATGAAAATGACTCTATATATATCTCTATCTATCTTGTATCTTGTATCCCCTTTATCTTCTCTTTTTATCTTAAATATCTCTCCAAGTTGGATTGTCCTCCAACTTATCATATATGTGCATGTGATAATACCTATAAATATATTCCATAATAGATATCTATCATTGTCTAGGAGAGAGTGATAATTGGTCTAAATAAATATTTGAATATGTATCTTCTTATCTTATTGAATCCAGTTTGTATCTATTACATGTATCTCATCCATATTTGCATCCATTTTTGTTGTCTCTAAAATCCTCTTTAATAAGTAAGGACCCATGTGTGTGTATTCACTTGAATCTCCCCTAAAATAATACTTTTCTTGTTCATGTAGAAATATAGTCGAGCTATTGTATATCTGTATATTAAGAATTTACAGCATGGAAAGAACCTTTACAGTATAGGTAATCATCTCCACTCATGATCTCCTTGAATTCATACATGAACCATGATACAACATGATATCCATTCTCGTAGCCTCATTATCAGCTCAAAACTTTGGTCTCTTCCAAATCCAGGTGCTCTATAGCATAGTTGAATCCCTACACCATATCTTCTTCTTATAATAAATTTTCATTTTCATTCTATTTCATATATAATATAGCATTTGATCATGGAGAATTAACCTCATGTAATCCTTAAACTCCATTATTAATTATAGCATAACAATATTCATGGAACCTTTTCTTCCTCATGCATGTGAACATCTACGGTGCAGGAAAATGGATTACGGTGAAAACTCGTCATCGTTTCATCCTACAGGTTCATCTATGATGAAAATTCAGCCTCCATCATGCTTCTCTCTACAATGTTAGTTTAGACCTTGAGCTTAAATCCTCATTCATGGAGGATCCTATAGTTTAGTGGATCGATGAAGATGTGCATTTTTTATGTGAGGAAAACGATGCATGGGTGAAAACCAAATTGATAGTATTTTTGTTATAATTAATAGTAAGTTCATGAATGGTTTTCCCATATTAGTGATGAAAGATAAATTACAATTCTTAATATTATGATATATTATATTCCATCATAATTGATGATACAAAGGAGCCATTGGTTTCCTACAACCATTGGACTGACCCCCTGGTGAGGTTATCTACTATTCTCTTATGTGTCCCTACTTGTGCCATTACTTCACACCATGCATAGCCTTCAATCCTCCTAATAATACTCCTTATATCTTTATCAAACCATCTCATTTTTTTCTCTTCCTTTTCTGAGTGTCAAGGAAAATATTTTCACTATAAAAAAATGTATTCACCCAAATAACCATTTTATATTTTTAAATTCTTATCTAAAATAATTAATACTTATTTATTTTTCATTTCTTTTCCTAAAATTATTTTCTAATGTAAATTTACAAAATATGTGATAAAAATAAATAAAAGGGAAACATTAATCAATTAACTTCAAAAAATAATGAAATTCATTTCAAAAAAAGTATGCATAAAATGGGGTGATCAAATTCCTAACACATAAACTATTCTTGGCCTTGAGAATATATATCAACTCAAATTCCAATGGAGGACCATGTTATCAATATTAAAATTCCATTATCAGAAAAATATAACAATTATTAAAAGTAATAATAAACTTTCAAGCATCACAAAATAATATTTATTCATTTCATCATTTTTCAAAGGAAAAAAAATAAATTATGTATTTTACTCTTCCCCTTTGAAATTTATGTGATTATCTTAAATTTCATTCAAGAATATTAATTTATTATTATTATACATGCCACTTTGTGATCTACCTCACTTGAATTTCTCACTCATCATTCATGGTAACAATTTAATGATGTTATTCTAATATCTAAAGTACATGATCTTAATCAAAATATTTCATTAAATCTCAAATATAAATCCCATAAAGGAAAATATCACAAGTAATCATGAGGGCTTGAAAATTTGAATTATATGTCTTAGGGTCTTAAGGGTGGGTAAATAATGATATAAATAAAATTAAGGATCAAAATGAGGTTAAAATTATAAAGCATATTTAATGAAAATAAAAAGTAAGTTATGTTGAATGACTTATATTCAAGGTGATATCTCCCCACACCCAAAATCTCCAATATAAGGATCATAAAAAAATTAAAGCACAATGAATGATACCCATTTATTTTTTCAATTTATTTATTCCATTTTTTAAAAAGTTGTGTTTGGGACAGGTCTCACATTCACCACCCAACCCCAAATTATCATGATCATTATTCAAGTAATGGTGTTTCTTTACCCTCAAAAGTCACAACCTGATTTTTTTATAAATATTTTATTTTTTTATACTTATTTTCCTAATTTTTAAAATTTTTCATTTTTTTAAAGATAGATAACAATGTGAGTACAATGAATTGTAAATCATGGCCCTTAACTATATCCAATTAAATCACCTCACATATCTCCTTGAAATTAAATACACCACTTCCAACAAAAAAACCTATCCCCCACACTTAAACCATTGAATATCATACAAAAATAAAAATATTTGGAGTTGGAATGGATAATATTGTCTTGTATGTGGAACTTCCCTGACAAGGTCACTCATGGATTCTATGGGATTAAATAAAGATAAGTTTCAAGGAAGGTATCAATAATAAGTTCTTTTCGAAAAAAATCCTTGATCATATTAAAAGTGACTTTTTACTATCACAGCTTTGACAATATATCAATGAACGTTTTAGTATATTTTCATGTCACATGATCCAATCAAGAAATATGAAAATAAATTATTGGGAAATATTAGGTATATAATTCATTCTGGAATGGGAACATAAAATATTATACAATCACTCATGGCATAGAATATTAATAATGAACAAATCAATATGAATTCTAGAAATTCAAAGTCAGAAAAAATTAGAATAATTTAATCTACATTAATCAACCATCTCCACAAATCATTATTCTTTAAATTAACACCCCTATTCATATCTATAATCATTCATCCTCTGTCTTACTCATTCCATTGTATCAACAATTAAAGTGAAAACATAGTATCATGGATTCCAAAGTTATCTTTTTTATCATATATCAAAAGTGTAGAAAAAATATATGTATGGGGAATAAAATTTTTCAATTAAAGTTAAAAATTTGAAATTAAAAATGTGGGGAGGTAAAAATAAAGAATTTGAAATGGCACTCCCCTTTCCTCATAAATCATCTCTTTTCTTTTTATTTTTCAATTTTTTGCATTTTCCTTCATGGACCTATAAGAGAAAAAAATGAAAGCAAAAAATATATGTATTAAAGATAAAATATATTAAATAGTAATGAAACTACATACTAAAATAGTTGAAAAAAATAAATTCATATAAATTAATAAAAAAAACAGGTTACCTTCTACAAAGTGATTATATTAAGGTAATTAAGCTCAAACTTACATCTTTTCCTCACATAATTTGAGTATGGACTAAAGCTAACCATATCAAATTTACCAAAATCTTACATTATTGGACATCTGGTGTAGCTCTTCCTTTATAACTCATATTCCTTATAATGTACTTAAATATTTCTTGGAGAGAGTAACAAGTAGTAGAAATATTTTGAAGAAGTAATGTAGTTGATGTCCAAACTTGATAAAACTCCTCTCCTTGTTCTTATTTTGGCTCTTCCTCCTCCATTTTAGGCTCTTCCTCATTGGAGGGTTCTTCTTCTTTATAATTTTACTTGGAATTTTTATATCTTACTTATATGGAAATTTCATAATTAGCATCAGAATTAGGATTTACCTGATATGCGATGTTAAATTCAGTGAATTTTTCAAACTTTTCCTTGGGTATTCTTTATTGTCATCTTCATATTTGGTTATCATCCTTATATCATTAACTTATTTATCCCTGATCTCCAAGAGTTTCAATTCCTTATTGAGTGTTCATTCCTTTAATTGGAGTTTCTATTCCAAATTTGGATGTAATTTTGGTACCCAAGATTGAAATTTTCACTTCCACCCTTGGCTTTAGATCTTCCCTTTTAGTATATCAATTTTTTGGGAAGAATTTGAATGTTTAATTTCTAATCAAATATGTTTTTTCATAAATATTTAACCTAATATCATAAACTAGAAATACTCAAACATGTAAAATATAATAAAATAAATCTATCTAAAATCAGTAAATAGAATATTGTGTGCAAAAAGTCGTATCTAACTATTG
This sequence comes from Viscum album, assembly GCA_963277665.1. Taxonomy (NCBI): domain Eukaryota; kingdom Viridiplantae; phylum Streptophyta; class Magnoliopsida; order Santalales; family Viscaceae; genus Viscum; species Viscum album. The sequence goes on along the minus strand of OY728141.1, from coordinate 2,077,022,433 downwards.
CATTAAAATGATCCCAGTCCCCGAAAATAGTTCCAAAAACCTGATCGTGTCTGTAGGTGTCCTTACTTCCTACATTCTCAAATAATTTTAGAATTTAAAAACACAAAACCACAAATCCCTAAAACAACTAACTTATAAAAAATGATATATAGGTCCTAACATCAACCCCGTGATAAATACTAAAAAATAATTCAATAGTTTAGAATTTCTCAAAAAATTATTAAAACTAAATTAACTAATTTATCTAATGGTGTGAAATGACTAACTAAAAACCCAAAAAAAAGAATGAAGGTATTGAAACTAAATACAAGGATGGTTTATCCTCAAATAAATAAACTCAAATAGACTCCTAAAAGAAATCATGCCTTTATACACAAGGCTCCATAGGGAAACTAGCCTTACCTCCCAACCACAACTAGAACTACCTAAGTTGGTTAATACTTGTTTATAGTTTATCCATAAACAACTTAACCACATTAAAGATATATCTAAAAAGTGGAATATGGTGTTAAATTCATCTCTCACTCTCCCAATCCTCTCAACTACACTACATTTCATCCCATAATCACCCTCACTCTCACTAAAAAATTAGAGAATAAGATATTAATTAGACTCAATATAGTACAAATATAAAACCTTACAAGGAAAATATAATTAAAATTTTATTGTACACACCCCCCTTAATCAAGGATCACCCCCTCCTATAAAACCTATCCACTCATAATTGATCATAAAAACATGAAATAATAATTACTTATAGAATATGAGTCAAAAACTATGTTGTGTAAAGTCAAAACACTTAATTTTATAATTTTTAAAATCAAAGAATAATTTCACCATTAAAAACTTAAAACCAAAAAGCACAAAAAGGTCTTAATTAATTGGAGCCTAAATGGTCAATGTAAATCCTCCTCCTTATGCCCTCACATTCATTTTTGTGATTAGATATTCCCTAGGGATTATCATTGAGTGGTTTCCAATCCCATGCTATATACACATCACCTCTTATTTATTGGTAAATCACTCCATATATATCTCCATATATTTTTATATTTTGTCTTGTTTCTCCTTTATATTATCTTTTTATCATATATATCTCTCTAAGTAGGCTCGACCACCAACTTAGTTATTATTAGAACATGATAATACTTCTAAATATCTCCCATAATAGAAATATCTCATTATCCCAGAGTGTGGGAGAAGTGGTTAAAACAAATCTATGAATTTTTATCTTCTTATCTTCTTGTATCCAGATTGTATTTATTCCATGTATGTCAGTCATATATTAATACCTTTTTTAATTCTTCAAACTCCTTTTTCATAAGTAAAACCCCATGTGCATGTCACCAGAAACTCCCATAAAATACACTTTTCTCATGTACAGATAAATATACTTAGGCTCTTGTATATCTATAGATATGAAATTTATGGTTTTGATAGGCCCCTTTCATCACCAGGGCTAGCCCATGAAAATTCATTGCCCAAGTTTTTCATTCAAATTGTTTCCCCTTAATATAATTAAAAAATAAAAACCGATAATCATTAATAAACTAAATAAAATCCATGATCTTCAATAAGTATAATCATAATAATAATAAATATAAATATATTAACCTAATTTTATCAAGGATTTTAGTGGACTGCAACTCACCTCGGGCGAACCTCCATTTTGGGACCCTAAAAAGACATCCAAGACTACCTAAACCACATCAGAAACTCCAAAATCCCCACCTTGTGATGATGGGCCATCGATGCATGACACCATCATCAGGAACACACCACCAAGACAACCCATCAGCTCCATATATTCCACAAATCACCATGAAAATTTCTATAAAAAAATTCGTATAGGGAAGGCTTCTACACTAGCTAGATAGGTGATCCGAAAAAAATGAAGGGGGTGGCACTGTGAGATATGATTGTATGGAAATGGATCATCCTAACATCAACACCAGCCAATGACTACCCAACCCTGATGCCCCCTTAATAGAGTATAAATTCTAACCAGCAAGCATACCAGGGGTTTAAGTGGGGGAGACAATGATGAGCAAGATGTAGATGGTTGTCACATTAAGGATGATGAGTGCAGTGGTATTGGGGGAGGGTCAGCGAGGCATGAATCTTGGGAGTAGAAATGAGGAAAAATAATCCAAAAGGATAAATGAGGTATAAATAAGGGATCAGGTCATCCCAATCCCACTTATTTCCCTAGCTTATGGTCTCATAGGTCTTTCTCTCGGGCTGGCCTTGTATAGAACATAACATCACCACCACTGGATTTTTCCTTGAATGCATACATAAACAATCACACAACATGTTATCCATGCCTACAACCCTATTCGTAGATCAAACCTATCATATCTACCAAATTTGAGTGCTCTATGGTGTCGTTAAATCCCTACAGCATAACCTATTATTATATCAAAATCTCAGATTCATTATGTAATTCTCATTGGAAAAAAATTCAGGGAAAATCTTTTCACTATGAAAACAAAAAAAATCAATAAAGATATTTTCACCTAAACAACCATTTTCAATTTTAAAATTATTCACTAAAATAATAAATAACTTTATTTTTTTAATTTATTTTTCTAAATTTCTTCTAGAATTTAAATTAATAAAATAAGTGATAAAATAATAAATAAAGGGTAAATATTCATTAATTAACTTTATAACATAATGAAATCCAATTTTAAAAAGTGTGCCTAAAAAAGTAATTAGTACACAATGTGATCATCTCGGACTGTGATGCCTAATTTATGTCCTGGTTATGTAGAGTCATCCATATGGCTTTTGGGACCTAATTGAAAATGATCATATCATTACACCCTCATACGGATGGAAAAACCAAGAAAAACTTTCATATCTATAAGGAGATGCTATAAGATGGCATATTAAATATTGATCAAAGCTAGGTAGACCATTTTCCCATGGTGGGGTTTCCTTATAATAATATACATCACTCCATTATTGGTATAGAACTATCTAAGGACCTAAATGAAAGACCTTTTACATAACCATTTTTTTGGGTAAAGATTGGTGATTCATCACTCATGGTGTCAAAGTTTGTTTGGGAGGTGATAGAGAAGGTCTAGGCGAATTAGGAATGGATGAGGACCATATAGAGTCATAAGAAGTCTTATAAGGATCATTAATAGAGGATTCTATAGTTTGATGAAAAGTATCATGTATTAATAAAGGTGTCCCCTCATCATGAATTGTGTATATTTGGTTGAGATGATAAGACAACTCTATAGTTCATCATTTTATTCCAGATCTTGTGCAAGGTAGGTGAGGTTGCATATAATTTGGAATTTCACCACAGTTGGATTGGGTGGAAATTTTATTTCATATATTTTAGTTGAGGATATATATACACAATCTATTTCACACCATTTATTGGGTTGAACTGGACATCATGGAAGAATCCATATTTTTATATTACCAGGTGACAATTGAGGATCGATGGGAGAGTACCCTTTATGGATGAGAAACTTCATTGTTGTGCATCCTATGGAATCACATAAACCTCCATGGGAGATTGTGGGAGTATGAGAACCTAATGTGGGCTCATTAAGCTCACCTTATTAAGTAGATTAATATTTTTGATATGAAAATCCTTGAATGTGGTGAGGGTGTAGAATATTTTGTTTTCAATGTTAAACCATTAAAATATTTTAAGTACCATTTTTGAGTTGATTTGTATAATGGAAATGGAATTACATGAATCATGAAGACCTGGTGTTAATATATTAAAAAATATATGTTATGTAGTACTCACATGTATGAATATTCAAGAAAAAATATTATCTATATGTATTGATTCTTAGAGGTGAACTCATAGACCGTGGTTGAATCCGAAACACAGGTTTTAACATAAGGTTGGTGTAAGTTTTTTTTCAACCAAGTCCCAAGTATGGTCATTTTCAGGATTCAAATTATTTTCTCAAATAATAAATTAAATAAATAATTGGGTTAATTAAATTTTTACTAATAATAATATATTTAAACATCTCCATCTCTAACACGTAGGGTTACTCACATAAAACTTTGAAAATAGAGATCCATCAATGGGATAAAACACGGGAGATCGATGAGGATATGGAAATGGTAAAAAAAACTTGATAGGAATCCCCAATGACTATGACATGGATTTTCTCTTCACTAGTGATTAAACTATTGATGATTTAGAGTGATTTTATTATTAGATTTTTCTCCCCCTCTAGTAATTCTCCAAAAAGTGATTGATAATCCTTATTCAATTCTTGATCTTTTCATAGCCCTATCAATTTTCAATTTATTTTCAACCTAGATTAATTTTTTTGGAATTATTTTTCTTTATATATTCTTCTATTTTCACAACAAAGAAAAATGGATGGATTTAAAATGGCCATCGATGTAATTCACATTGTTTTTTTCACCCTCTAATATTTTCATATTCATTAAAGGCCTATAGTTAGGCTGGAGAATTGAATTTATTATTTTGATTTGAGTCATGATCAAATTATTAGACCATGTTCCTTTTTTAGATTAAACGATGGAGATTGATGTGAGTAGAGTGAATATAGGGTGATGGAGTTTCATGAAGGTAAGTGTGGTGTAACTTCATCTTTTAAAAACAATGTGCAGGGCGATGAGAAATCGTGTGGGTGTTATCATATTCTCATTTCTAGTAATCAATGGTCGAAGGTTGACATTAGGAAATGTTACACCCTAGATTCTATCCATAGATGATATCCGAGCATGATTAAATATGGAATCAGATAATAATGTGTTATTTTAGGTTAATAAGATGAATCTAGTTAGAATAACCTGACTACACGATGTGTAGTTCGAAAGAACAAACATCATATATATCGGTTGGTGTTATCTCTAGGGTTTTGTTCTAAGTTAAATATCACATGTCATGTGACATAACCTACATTCCATGTATCATTGTTTGAGGTATATGGTGTGTACAGGGAGTACACACCTAGGTAAATATTTGGATTTACATGTTATATGGTCCAGAACAACACGCCATATAGGTGGCCACTAAATTCCATATGGTGTGCAGTACATATCCTGATTATAGCTTAGGGGAACATGTTTTATACCCCATATCAAACGTCATGTAATTATTACATGCTAATTTACTTTCCATATCTTCTTATTCATGACACAAATTCAAGAAACTGAATAGACCATTTTGAGTTTTTCTTTGTGTGGAATGAGATTCCCCAGACCCCACTCTTGGGTCTGATGCTAAAAACACATTCATTATAATCTGGATTCGATACCAAGTGGGGAGAACCAAGATGTACTTTCAAATATATTTCACTTTAATTTAACATTACATGTCATAGTTATTTCAAAATCCCAATACCCAAATGTTTTCTATCTTTAGATATTAGTTATATAAAAATATTGTTACGCATTATTCCTTTAACATCTCTCACAAAACATCTCTAAACAAGAATTTATTTTAAATATAGCTTAGTATATAATTCTTCTAGGAAAAGGGAAACAAAAAAAGGGTGGGATCAAATTCTAGGTAAGGTAAAATCTTATCAACATATCATAAAGAGTTAGATCATAATCATGAGAGATAACATGAATAAGGGAGAAATAAATTATTAAAAGAAACATGAAACAATAAAAATTGTCCATAAGGAATGATACAATAACATATAACAACAAAATGATTAAACAAATACCATAGGATAATATTTTAGAAACAAGAGACAATGATCATTATACATGGAACTTAACATATGTATATGGAATAACATGGAAATATGTCATAAATATAAGCATAGAAAATTATTACATTATGAGAAAACCAAATGATGATCTTGCATTATGTTCTGAACAATAAAAAATTTCAATGAATCAGGTTTTGAACAAATAAAAATTTCCATGACTCAGGTTGTGGATAAAGAAAAATTCCCATGAATGGAATTGTGAGTAAATAAACAATATCATCCATGAAATTTTAGACAATGAAACATTCCTACACATAAAATTATAAACAAAAACATTCCTATACATCACATTATTATATCCTGAGACATAAAACTTCAACCAATTATTTTGAGATATATTAATGAACCAATCCCATATTTTGTATTTAATGGACCCAAATTGTCTCTAGGATTTAAGGAACCCAACTCTTCTTATGAAATTAATAGACCCAGCAGATCACAAGCCTTTAACAAACCCAACTCATATCATGGATTTAATGGATCCAACTTGTCTAAGTGATTTAATATAACCAACCTATATCATAATGATAATATATACACACGTGCACCACACACAAAAATCAATCCAATATGATATCTTGAGAAACCCATAGAAAGGAAATGGGTTTCGTAATATTTTTAAATAGTTTCTCATAAAATGTCTTCAGGAATTAGATTGGTTGATATAAAAAATTCAATCACGCAAAAGATGTATTACATAAAATCATTTAGAGGGTGATTCATAAAGCACAACTCTATAGAAGATTGATCTTTTTCAAAAAAAAGAGGAAAATGGAAGTAATGTATTAAAGTGGGATTCCATTAAACATTTTCAATTATATCATAAAAAAATAATGTAATGATTAGTTTTCAAATGATCCTTTTTGAAAAATTGAAAGGATTAAATTTTCAAAAAAAATATTTCAAAAGAAATATTAATAAAGGATCCTTGCAGAATGTGAAAATATTATCCAGTGTAAATGTAGAGTGGAAGAAAAAATATGTGATTAGGAAAGGAAAAAACTTTTTAATAGTTTAAAATACTTTTATTGAAACCCATATCTTAAAATGGATTTTAAAAAATTATTTTTAAAATATATAAAGATAAATAAGAATATAACATGAGATAATACATATAAATTTTAGTATCCTAGACTTATACACCCAGACCCAGTTCTAAAAATATAATCTTTATATACTAATTTTAATACCAGCTCAAATAACCCAATTTTGACCTTCCATAATTACAACATGAAAAAAATTATTGAGTCACTTATATATCAATGATATTTTTTTATAGCTTTAGAGAGTTTTTAAAATAACTACTTAATAAAGCTCATATCTTTCTAATCCAGTGAAAATTTTCTTCCCACTACCCAGATTTTCTTTTTCTATAATAATTATTCAATATATCCCATAAAATTATCCACTCAAAATATAATTTTGGATGTATTATTTATATTCTTCTTCTTCATAACTTGGGGAATGAAAATATAATAAATATTGATCTCAAACTATCAGTAAGGTAAAGTGTAGAGTGAAAGATATCTTGAATACATAAGGAGTAAATAATATGATAGAGATAAAAAAATAATTAAATATTCCATATATCAAATATCACGAATGTAACACTCATTCTTTAATTTTTGTAATCTTTTCTTTCCATATAAATAATTGCACAATGTAAATAACTTTATTAAGGAATGTGATTTGAACCTAAATTCCCAAATTTTATATATTTAATTTGATGAAATCAATTTTATTTTTTAATTCATCATTTAAAAATTATCTTAGGGTTAATTTTATAGATTTTTTAGATTTAGTTGATTTTTGGGTGAATAGTGAAAAAACCAATTTTAAAAAAACATCACTTTAATGAAATTATAATGATAAAAGAATAATATAAATGATTAAAACCCCTTGTTTATATACCAAGTATATATTTAAGAAGTAATATAATTCATATAATAATATAATTTTAAATATAGAAATATATTATTATCATTTTCGTAATCTAAGTAATGTTTTGTTCAAATAAAAATTTATTTTAGTTATTATCTTTATTAATCAAGTATATACAAGGTTCCTTTTAGTTTTGGTTTTAATTTAATGAAATTAAGTCTCCTTTAATTTACCGTGATTCAATTAATTCCATTTTAATCAACATTATACATTATTTGGATATAAAATTATTTTTATTCTTCATTGAAACCCAAAAAATGAGCATCAACAAGTCTAAAAGGGAAGAAATGCCCAAAATATAGGTATTATTATCTCCACAAAGAAAATGATGTAGAAGGTGTTCAAAACTCACGGATTGTATGAACCTCCAAAGATCAAATTGGACATGTGAGGTCCTTAAACTAAAGGAGATCATGCAGATCCCCTTGGACATGCCCTTTTGTTGTTCAAAAGGAATCCAAGACACTCGCTGATCATGTAGCGGTTTCTAGATGATATCTCTCCAGATCACGTGACCTATCAGTCAGTGGGAACCTGAAAACCCATCCAAAAATACATATAAAATAAAGAAGAATATATGAAAAAGGGGTAATCCTTTAGTTGTCATAAATCTTCATACAATGCACCCATGTGGTTCATAGGACACCTCGGAAGCCTTGTAAACATGTCTTCCTTATCACACAAAAGCTTGATAGCATTTCACCCTCATCACGTGAAGGGATTAAGACATGTATAGGTGGTCCTACACTCTCCTCCATCTCTAAATAAAAACAGAAGGGTTGTCCATGATAATGATCACACATCACCACATGTCGCTTTATTGGTCACGCAACACATCGTTGATGGGGAGAGTTGTTCCCTTAAACAACACTCATATAGATTTGCGAGATCCCTATAGCTTGTAAAATAAAAAAGGACATAAAAATGGAAATGATGTGATACTTTTATAAGGGTAATATATTCTTATTTTATTCAAACGGAGCTATATAACCTGACCAATAACTATTTATTATAACAGAACCCACCTCAACAAGATAGTATGGTCTAGAAAACCCCCTTAGTATAATGACCTCATCTCATGAAAGCCCCCTAAAAATCCACCTTTTTCTTGTGGAAGGTCCCATAAGAAACCTCTCAGGTCATGCGAAAGCCTTTCAAAAGGTGTCCTGATCACACAAAGTTCCTTATAAATGTTGAACTAACCTTATAAATTCCCCTTGGTAGGTCAGAAAGATTAGTAAAGACCTCTTTGATTAGAAATAATCCAATAGACAAAGCCCTGAAAGGATAGTATTATGGTCACATAAAATCATGTGATTCACATGGCTGGATCATACGAAGCGTGTAACACCAAATCCCTCCACCGACTCTAGCCTAAATCTATGACATATGTTCTGTATAAGGAGTTATATAACAAGGATAAAGAGGCCTATAAATTACTCCTCCTCATCACACAAAATAAATATCTTTGGATCGACACACCGGGGCATCCAAGAATTGGAGTGGACTTCTCAGGGGGGATAATATGATGATCATAAAGATTTTCAACCGGGTAAAATACAAGGAACAACCTGAAAATCAAGAATCATGCATAGGAACTTCACGTGATCACTTGGGATCATGTAACGGAATTCTGGAAAGTCATCCAGGCTATGAAAAAGAGGTCTCACACATCTGCTACATCATGTAAAACCAAAAAAATATAACACTGAAAAAATATAAGGAACATATGCAATGAAAAATTTGAACTAGGACTAAAATAATGGAGACTTATGAAAATAACATATATGATGATCCTTATTTGCTTCATATGACTCATCCAGATCATGATAAATCACTAGTAAATGTCACCCTAACCATGTGATGTCCTCTTGACATGTTTGTCATATCATGCAATTTCCTCCAGACATGTTAAGAATGTTTTGTGACATCCTTTTGGAATTCCACCTGAGTCTGATGAAGTCCTCTGGGATCACCATCCAGTTCTTGAAATGTGCTCATATAATTTTTTAAAATTATGAAACGATGTCATTATGTGTCATCTAGGTCTCATGAAGTCCCCAGAGCTTACCGGTTAGGTCACATTTCACCCTCAAATCATGTCACATAGGCCTTGGGATGTCCTCCAGACAATTCATCCTCATCATGTGATACCCTCCAGGCATGTCAGTCGAGATCATACGATGGCCTCTAGGACAAGTCATCCAAGTCTTGTGATGTCCTCTAGATAGGTCATCTTTGATAATGCGATGGTCTTCAGATATGGAATTTATATTATACTATGTCCATCAGACATGTCAACTGAAGCATGTTTTTTTCTTTGGAATGGTTTTTAATACAATCATACAATTCCAAACATCCTTTGACATGTTAAGAAAACAATCAAGGCATGTCTGATAGACACTCAGGTAGGTTAGGTAGATAACTAGTCTAGGTCAAGTAGGATTCTTCAAACATGATAACGTTTTCTATCTTTCTTATAATGGAATCCTCGGTGTTTATTCCCTAATCAGTGACATGATATGATAAACCCCATACAATGGAAACCTCAGTGTGTAAGCCCCTATAAGTGGAGTGATATAAAATATACCACATATAAGGGAAAACTTAGTGTGTAAGTCCCAATTAGTGGCATGATATGACACATCCCATAAACAAGGGAAACCTCAGTGTACAATCCCTGATCAATGGCATGATATGACATGTCCCACATACAAGGGTAACCTTGGTGTGTAACCCCCGATAAATGGAATGATATAACTACCACCATACAAGGTCAACCTCGGTGTGTAATCCTCAATCGGGGGAATCATAAGATGTGTCCCACATACTAGGGAAACCTCAGTGTGTAAGCCTTAACACCACTAAACTATGATGACTCTGATTCCTTGTATATCCAGGTTATGTGGGATTCCTTCCTAATTCCTAATCTCTATTTTAAACATCCAAAAGCATTTAAAAATACATAAATCCCACATCTATATGTAGTTATACTGATTAATTTTATCCTGTATTTCTCACACCGAGCATTGCTCATGTGGTCTTAGGGAGTTGCAATGGTCGTATCATTCACATCATGGATCTCCACTGGCTAGGGAAACCTCAGTGTATAATCCTCGATTAGTGGCATGACATAACTACTCCCATATAAGGGAATATACCTTTGGGTACATCCAAAGAGTGTGACTGAATGATGATAACTCTGATTCCTATTATAACCATGATATGTAGGATTCCTCCTTGAAGTTCAAGATCAAGTGACCATTTACCAAGTTCCCTCATATACATCCTTTATGTATAACATTAAACTGTACAGGTTTAACAAACTATGTGGGTTTTGATTTCTATCATAAGAAGGATATGTAGGATGACTCATAATGTGTCAATCCCATCCTCTAAATGTTAACCACCACCCTGGATGAAAAAAAACTTGGAAGCACCTTGTTATATGGTTTCTACATATAACCAGCTACTCATTAAAGGGAAATAGATGAAGAACCTCAGATATATAAAAATGGGATCACTAAAACATTCCCCTTCACGTATAAAAGTATTTAACCTATGATCATTTTTTATAGTGACCAGTTCTATATTAAGATTATGAAAAGATTTTAAAACATATATTAAATCTATAAGAGGGTCTCGGAGAAGAAAACAATCCCCCTAAAAATGTGTGATGAGACTGAACTTCCATCCTCTTGACCAATTTGAGTTCCTAAGTTCCATTGGTTCTAAAACCCCAATTGATCGCCTACCATTGGAAAGTAGGAATGTACTTATTTGTGGATGTGTGAACTATTGGGAGTTTTTATGAAAGGTAAACATGAATGGTGAACCTAATGTGAATGATTGTACAAACATTGAACCCCCCCCCCCCACAATTAAACTATTTAGACAAGCCTCCCACATATTTTCCCAAAGAAAAAAAATGGTGAAATTGATGTGTAATCATCTAAATGTGGCATATTCTTCACAAAATAAATAGGGTAGACTACTCAGTTCTCATCAAAAAAAATTATTATAATATGGGTGAACATCATCATCATAAATCTTTTTCTAACGAAACACAAATGTTGAACCCGACATTAATCTCTCAAATAAAATAATGATTGGTTTACCATATGTCAAGACATGTTGTTATCATATCCTACAAAGACATGTATAATTTTACATAAATATTATGATTGGATCTCTATAGCTTGGGTTCTATTAAAATAAGTATATCCTTGATTTGAAAAGTCCACACGAGCATAATTTTCAGACTAGGAATAAGAAAGGACAAATATGTTTCACATGCATATCTAATTGAGCACATATCATGCCTATGATGATGCATTGATCTTTGACCTTGTTCCTTATGTTATTTGTGACTATTCATAATACTCTCTCAAAAAACTCCTTAATAAAATATAATGTCTACATCCAATAACCATTCTGGAAAATCAGATGCACCTACAACCCCTGCGAGTCTCATAATGACCTCATTCTTTTGACACATTAAATGTGAGATGGAAAAAAATGTTCTTGGAATACCATTGGCATGGTATAATCCCAAACCTTGAGATTTCTTTTAAGAGTCTCCTAATATTAAAATAGATGAGTCTGTATCATCTGAATAAAGCTGCAACAAATCCAATGGTGCTCTTTCCCACTGCAAACTGATTAAAAATCTTATCCCCAGAGTGAAAAAATTGAAACCATACATATCTGATAAAGGTGTATCAAGGATCCAACTAAAACTTCTTTATGATATATGATCTTTAGAGGAGGTATTCTATCAACCTTCATCACAAACTTCATCCCACTGGTACCCTTCAGTCACCTGATGAGGGTACCACTCGACACACTACCACCTCTAATACCCATGCACGAGAAACAAGGAAGACACATCAAGAATGAATGGTTATAGATAATCATGAGTGGGATCATATCCCAAATCCCACTAATTATGTCTTTTAGAATATTCTATTACTAACTAGAAAGCAGGATTATATAACTGATTAATTAGAACAAGTCTGCGGGCATATTACTATAGTAGTCATAGAGGAGGCGCATATACCTACCATGTGCGTGAACTCCATCGACATATTTTGGTATTAAAAGGAGGATAAAAGTGGGATCATAATCCCATTTAAATAAAAGATATCTACCAGTATATAATGGAAATATAAAATGTTCAACATTACATCCCTACACACACTTTACTAAAGTTCCATTACATTCTAGAAACTATTGAACAAATTTTCTGTCATATTCCAGCATTTGTATAGATACAGGGATAAGAGAATATTATTATTACTATATCCAAGTCAACACAACACTCCTATTATAATGAAAATTGGGTTTCTTTGGAGAAAGAGCATATTCTTACTCGCATTTAGGAGGATTATTTTCATATTCTAGTAAAGGGTGAGGCATCGGACAGGGCTCATATTCACATTCAAACTAAGGCTCATCAGGTGATAGGAACACATGCTTAAGGATAGGATCATATCCATTTCCAATAAGACTAGTAGTATACTCCAAAGGCCTAAGATCAGGATCATTTCCCCATTCTTTCCAAGGCTCACCAAGTGAGAGCAGTAAATGCCTCAGGATAGCATCATATTTCAGTTGAAGTAAACTAGCGGCATATTACAAAGGCTCAGAACTGGGCTCATATCTTTGTTCTAGTTGGTGATCAACAATTGAGAGTTACACATGCCTTATAATAGGATCATTTTTATATTAGTGAATTTGTATGGAATGTTCTAGCAGATCACAGAATCCAAGATCATATCCCTCCTTCTGTCAATGAACAACTGCATCAGCATACTTCTAAGGACATACAGGAAGATGATCATATCACTTCTCTCATTCATAAGGTCCATCATCATATTATGATAGGGGATGAATATTTTTACTGGGCTCATAATCTCATTCCAACCGGGGCTCACCAAGTGAGAGCAGCACATTCATTGGGACAGGTTCATATTCCTATCACAAAAGACCATTGACATACTCCAAAGGCTCAGTATTTGGCTCATATATCCATTCTGATAGAGGGTCACCAAGTAAGTCTAGTGCATGCCTCAGGGTAGGATCAGATTCCTAACAATATTTAAATTCATTGGAATATTCCAACATCTTCTCTACAGCAGGCTCATATTCCCATAGCACTAGATAATTATCAATATAATCTTGAAACCATCATGCAATATGATCATATCCCCACAAAATCCCAAAATACAGGTTGGTATATTCTATACACAATGTGGAGGAGGATCATATCTCTAATATTCTCAATTATATTGTCCTTGAGGTTGTTTGAGGAACATTCTCAACACCCCAAGGGTCCATCAACTATTCAACCGAAGAAGAAGATGATCATTACTGTGATAGTCCTCCTTGTGGTAGTGTGAAGATAGATCACAGGGAATCTACTCCTAACATCCACTGTAGTAAACCTTTCTATGGTGATATATCCCATGGAAAAGAAAATCCTCCCATTTCTTAGACACATCCGTATAGAGAGTTTCCTGAAACTCATACACCTTTGTATAGATACATGATCAAAACATTGGGGTAAACCACATACATTTCCCCATAAACTCCTAGTAGCAATCCACTTCGTTTATTAGGAAACCCTTAGAAGAACCTTCTGTGGCCTAACCAGATAATGGTGTGTAATTCTGATAAAGATGAATCTGACATTGACATATAGAGAGAGTTATCCAAAAAAACCTCCCAACCATGTTTTGGACTCTTTCCACTTATCACTATGAGATCCCAGAAAATATAGAGGAGTGAATGCCTTATGTATGCTAGAATATATGGTAAACTAATCATCAGCTAAAGGATAGACATCTCCCCTACCCAGGATATGAGTATAACCTTCAGATAATCAATACACCATGTTGTCCACAGGATATTGACACATTTTCTATAGCCTAAAACCAAATAATGGAGGATCATGATAAATTCCTACATAGTGTTTGTCTCCACATATCAATAACTCTCCAATGACTGATTTCAGAAGCATTATAATACATACATATATGAGTATGGTAGAAATATGGATCTTTACACTTCACTATGTCCCCAAGATAGAAAAATCCCCGAAATATGACATTATGTAATGTCGTAGACTCTGGTGAAATCATGATACAAGGTAATGAATTATCCAATTGATCTCTATAACTAAATTACCTCAAATTAATGATGATAATACATCACAAATAGAGAGAGATTACAACCCAAAAATCTTTCAAGAGGGCCCCTCTAAGAAATAGGAATTCATTTCAGACATGGAATCCAATGTTGTGATCAACTGGAAAACATCCCATAAAGAATGACTCCAATTATAGGATACCATTATACCTAGATCCTACACAATAATAGCTACACCAAATCCAAAGGGTCTCAATAGAAGCTTCCATATAAGTCATCCAAGAGAGAACCCAACCCTATAAGGTGAGGGAATATCTACCACTGCCTCCACCCCTCAGATCAACAGTACTTGAGAGGATCTAGAACATGTCTAAAATAGCTGCAAACAAACCCTAGACCACCGGTCTAGGGAAATTTATTTCTCAATCTCCATCACTATGTTTATCATCTATCAATATGGTCTTGGATAAATCAATGAGGGTCCTAGATAAACCACATACCACTGGGATGGGGGATTTATATTTCAATGTCCATCCCTTGAGTCATCAAATCCTTAACATGAATTTTTAAATACGCAACAATAAGATCAATGAATGTTAATGGTGGCCCCAGATAGTCCCCAACCAATAAGGATGGGGGAATTTTTTCATCATTATCACCATAGATGGAATTATTCTTCTACAGATTCTAACGTAAATATCAATAGTCAGCATCCTATTTGTTAATCCCGCCATAAGATAGATCTATATTATTTAGATCTCATTTGGAAATAATAACCCAAAAATCCCTCAAGGTCACTATTCAAATTCCAAGACTGGGGGAATATATAGAAAAGGAAATCAAACCTCATCAGGGTCACAAGACAAAACAGCCCAATATGTCCAAGTGTTTGAGAAACAACCCTAATATAGGCTGTGCAGAATTTTCCTATTGAATTAAGAGTAATAGGACAACTACCATTTCCTTATACACCTCTTTGAATGACATCACCATTGAAAAAACTAATAATTTGGATCAAGACACAGATACAGAGGGACGCAATATAAAAAACATACCCTAAGAGGAGGTTTTGGATGCACCCAATGAGGCTTCACATACTCAGAACCAGAGGAAACTCTAACACCTTGCACCTTTGAATATTATTTTACCACCTCTATGGAGAAAAACTATCAAATATAAAGGGAAATCTATGGATATATCCCAATCAAAACCCATGAGAACCAAAAATCCCTCCATAGAGGAACAATTTTCACGATATGAGAGTTAGATACAAACTCTCAGACAACTCAACAAGGAGATACTTAGAGGAAATATTCCCATAGGGTATTCTATTCAATATTAGGATAATATTCCTCCTCCCATACACCTAGAAAAAATTGATCCACCTATAAGAGTAGCATCTAAGCATCAAACCAGCTCTGGATCCAGGAAACTGGTCTACATAAATAAGGACGTTAAAAATTATCAAGACTTCCCTCCATTATGGTGATAGCCTCTCCCTCACCAAGGTGATTACTTAGTCTTATGAAGGATTGATAATCAAAGGGAGACAAAAATGGGGCCACATAATCAATCCCATCCCATTCCCTATACATGGGATGTGGCTCAAATTGAAGTACCTCTAAAATTTATCAATGTCATTAAGTCCATAGATAATCTAATTGAATCCCTAGAGGTGAGATGTGCACTTGGAAAGCCTAGGATAAAGCCATATCCCAAATGGGTGGATGAAACTTTTCCACTAACCAATTTTGGAAATTATTTCTTCTCCACTTTTGACAATTTGAGGGGGGCCAAAGAGTATTTCACACACTTCATATCCGAATTTGGTCTGATGATGGGCCATTAAGATCTAAAGTTGTCCTAAGAAAATATTTTGTCCAATACAGTCATTAAAATTGTTTCCCTTTCATGTCATTAAAAAAATTAACAATCATAAATACACTAAATAAAAAACCAAATCTTTAATAAGGATACTCAAAATAATAATAAATATAAATATACTAACATAATTTTATCAAGGACATTAGTGGACCAAAACATGCCTCAGAAAAACCTCTATCTTGGAACCCTACAAATACATCCATCCCAACCTAAAACCACCTTCAAAACACCGTGATCCCCACCTTGGTAGGATGGGCCACCGACGCACAACACTGTCGTCAGGAAGATTATGTTGAGAGAAGCCAACAATTCCACAGATACCATACATTTCCTAGAACATCACCATTAATGATTCTTATAGGGAAGGCTTTTACATCAACTGGCAAGACAATTGGAAAAAAAATGATGGGGGGTGGCACCATGAGAGACGATTGCGGGGAAATGGACCCAACCCAGTGATTGAGGCTGCAACAGCAAAGGGTACATCCAAACATCGACTCCCACCAATGACTCCCTAGACTTGATACCCCTTGAATAGATCATAAATTAAAAACAACAATAATAGAAGTGGAAGAATTTTGGGAGAGGATGATGGGTGAGATGTAGATGGATGTCATAGTGAGGGTGATTAGTGTGTTAGTGGAGGCAGTGAGGGTCAATGAGGCATGAATCTAGGGTTTGGTGATGAGGAACAAATAATGTGAGCAGATAAATGAGAAATAGAGAAGGAAGAACGTTTCCCCACTCCCACTCATTTCCCTAGACCATGTGCTCACAAGGCTTTCCCTCAGGCTTACCCTATCGATATCAACATGAGGCGACCAAGATGAGGTATTTTTTAGACACTCTAATAGGTTCATCCTTTGTTTAGTGTATAATTCTTCCATCTAGGTCTGTTGCAATATGATAATTCTTTCATTTTTAATTACTTTATCACATAATCTCTATACTAAGGAAGACAAAAAAAATTAACCTGATGAACTACAAGCAATGTAAAAATAAGAGGGTGTCTGAATTTATAAAAAATGGAAATGTTTAAACTAATCAATCAGAATACCACTCTCACAGGTGAAATTACTGGAACTCTATATTGAAAATATCAACGATGATATTTAGACACCCATGATACCAATGAAGTATACAGGTTAGTTAAGTGATTTCATAGAAATGGAACATCATTTGGAAGACTCCATTTAGCAGATCCGAGCTAAATCTCAACTTATTTCTTGAACACAGGGTAAAAGGATCATCAAGTCATAGACTTTTTTTATTACTATCAAACTGGTAAAAGTTCCCTTACAATCACCTAATATGGTCCTAAATCATCCATATCCTCTTATTTAGTAAAAACATCCACAAAATCACCCACATCCAGAAGAAAAAAATAGACCAAGGGTACTCAGTATTTGAGGAATGGATGATTAAATCATACATCTTATGAGATGAATAAGTCCCTATTTATTTCCTTATAGCCATGGACAATAACCATCTTAGTTACCATATACTTGGAAGCCCAATGAGGTTAAACTCACTAATCATCCTGACTACTTCCATTTCTATATAAGGATGGTTTATAACATCCGGTATTTCATAATCTTCAAAAAATCCACCAAATCATGGTCGAGTCTAGATTGGTTATGCTGGATAACTCATTGAAACAAGTTAATTTCATAATCATTTCCCAATCAGAAGAAGAAGGTTATTGGAATAAATTTCCAGCCAGGTGAGGGTAAAAGTTCAATAGCTAGATGACACAAAAGATAGTTGACTAAGATCATGCCACCCTAAGAGAACAGCTTCAAAGTCCCATGAAAGATACACCATAAATGGAGGTGACATCAAACACACCTCTCAAAGGTATCCATAATCATTGAATTCATGAAAAGACATAAGAGGAATATTTATATTCATCTCCGATGCAATCTATGACTCTTGTATATTTTCTCCCTAATATGTCTGAAGTATTGGAACCACCCAAACAAACCGAATCCTCATCAGATGAAGATATCATAGTTGGATTTTTTAATATGATACACTTGGCAGACCACTTCTCTAATGATTAATTTTCCTCTGAGTAGGAGTTCCTCATACCTGAATAGGGAGCATAATGTCATATGTGCAGGAACTAAGGGTATAGGGGACAATGAGGGAATGGAAAACCCATGTATTTTGGTCACATACCCTCATAGGACATATATATAGCTAGGAATTGTTGTAAATCACTCCAACGTACCCAAAAGAGATAAGAATGTGTCCCAAAACCCTCCATTTTTTGTTCATGCACATTTGTCTTACATGTCTACCTAGTGGGGTCATGATTATCTAATTATCCTAGAAAAAAAGGAAGTTATAAATGAACTGTTCTAATTGTATAAGATATTCCCTTGTCCTATTCAAAATAACCAAGCCTGCATACCTAATATTTACTAACTCCTAATCCACACAATAATTGTAACACCCCTAGCTTCCACGATACGCTTTTCATTCAATAATGCAATAGCTTGCATTGTACGCAACTTCGAGTTCTAACACACCGCGACTAATCAAAGTAGCTGTTATGAATAGTAATACCCACTTTTTAAAATTATATAAATTTTAGATTTCAAAATGGACTTCATTTTTGGATTAGGAATGTTGAAATTATCCTTTGTTGAATTTTTTGTAATTTTCTGAGAACTTCCAAATTTTTATGAATAGTGAAAAATACTTAAAACAACATTTTTAATAAAAATAATTTATAGTGATAAATTATACTATTTAGTGGTTTTAAAGTATAATTAGAATATATTTTTACCATTTTATCCAATGGTGTTCATTAGAATTAATTTCACTTTGAAATTGGACATAAACAATTGTCAATCTTTTGATATATATTGTTTCTTAAAAACACGCTATTTGTTGTGACAACGGAAATTATTTATAAAATTAATTAATGCAACTTACATGTTTGGAATTTCATAAAATAGACATCATTTTTGAATTCGGAATATCAATTATAGCTTAGGGTGAAATTTTGGCATTGTTCTGAAAAACTTCAATTTTTGATGAATAGTGAAACCACTAAGTGGTAGTTAAATAACTGATTTTTCATTTAAATGAAATATTACCACTTTTGTGATTTTATTTTCAAAAATACGACATACATGGTTTTAATTAGGAAGTAAAATGTGGTTCAATGGGATTAAAATAATTTTTTGGTGAATAGTAACTTTTAAGTTTAATTAATCGCGATTAAAGGTAATTAGTGAAATTTAAGGTAAAAATGATATTATAAAAATATGAAATGACCTTGAAACTTGTCCTACACCTATTGGATGATTCATGGCCGACCAATACAATCCAAGGGTCAACTTGGGGACCCCATGGAGCCACTTTGGTAGGAAAATGACATAAATAAATTTTATTTAAAGTTAAAATAAAAATGTCACAAACATAAGTTGTTTTACTAAAACAATTTTTAAATGGGGTTATACAAGTCATATTTTTTACTATAAATATTCCTTATAAATCTAAAAATATTTCCTACATAATGATAGTTTTTTTATAATTTTTATACATTAAATAAATTATATTATTTATGACACCATGATGATGCAGCGATTACCTCATTAATTAACGATTTTAATAAAATGGAAGGATAATGTAAAATCTAAGCATTACACTTGTCCAAAGCCTATTGGATGATGATATTTAGAACCCTTATCACCTTATACTCGAATTATATAAGTGTGGGACCTTTAGAATCTGAGAAGCATTGTATAATAAAGTAACATTTTATTACTTTCCAAGAGTGCCCCTCCTCTCCTCTTATAAAAGGCCCCCACCACTACCACCTTACTCACACCTTCAAGACACTTGGCTCGGCCAACCTCTGCCCAAATATTATCCCAACTTCCTTCCCTTACTCCTAGAAGCCTCACTTTGGGTAGAAGTCTTCCCAAGGAAGCCTTTGGCTCAAATCAATAAGAGTTACCCGATTTTAAGGTAATGTCTTCTCTAATGTTGTTTTGTTTTATTTTGCTTCTCCAACCCCTTAAACTCTTTTTATTACTTTCTTTTGTAACAACACCAGTATCTAAAATATACTAGGATGTTTTTATGATAATTATTTGGTTTAAACTTACACACACCTTCGTCTAATGGTTAAAGAACATATTGTTTCTGTGGGTCGCGAAATACTGCCTCACGAAACGATGATTGTTCAATATTCTTTTAACACCTCTAATGGTGGCCATTTTGATGACACCATTTTCATATATGATTTATATATTATGTTTATGTTTTCCTTATTCTTCTGTATATCTCATTTATGGCATACTTTATGATTTCCATTATGGGTAAACGCGATAATTTCATTTTAGGAAGTGCGGACTACCGCCCCCTCAAAGTGATTTGAATCGTTAATGCCATATGTGGGATGTATAAAGGATGGAGTAAATGGTATTATACATTATATTATACTGGAATTATATTATAACTTTATATAATTATAACTTCATTCCATTAAATATGAAATAGAAATGAAAGTAGCATTCATGTGTACGTACGGCTTACCGTCTCCATGAACGGTGCATTTCATTTCTTACCTCTAAACGTTATGGAATATTATAAATGAATGTATATACTGGATATATATGATTTATATGATATCTAATTCATGAATATAATTCTGGATATAATGTATATTTCACCACATGAACAACTTGTAATTATAAAAAGTTTATTTTTGACTCAAGTACCTATGATCGACAAAACGGCCATTATAAACTTAAATAATTACATAATGTTAATGACATGGTAATAAGTGATACAAAAGGAATAATGAACATGAAAAAGGTTCTTAAGTAAATAGAAATTAACTCTAGTTTATTATCCAGGAGGTTAAAGAACGATCAAGTCAAGTTGGACACGAGGTAAGGGAATTTCTTAACCCAGTTTCCATTCTTTGGGTTAGTCTCCTACTTTCAAATTATGTCATGATATTATTATGTACTATATTGTATTTGTACTTTATTTATGTGTAATTATAGTTAATACACATAATAGATCTACTTTATTTAAAAAAATTATCTTTTTAAGGGTCTTCGTCTCAATCTCCTTTCATTGAGGCATATTTTTTTTTATACACAACTTTCTTTTATACGGTGTATAAACCCCTTTGACTTTTACATTTATTAAAAAGGAATATTTTCTATAAGAAGAGTTTTACTAAACGACAAAAAGGGAATGTTTTTCTTGCCATACATATGCGGTGACAAAGACTTCTCTACCTTCGTGGCCATTATTTGAGTTTTGGCTTCCTCTACAAGCCATAACTTTTTTTAAATGAAAAATAAATAAAAAGTTTTAATTTTCAATTATTTTGGTATTGAAAATGGTTTGTAAGGTGTTTTTTTATATCAATGTGTTGTATTGATATCTTGTGATTGAAATGTGGAAATGTTATGTTTACTTTATGCATGTTTTATGTGATACGATTATGTTATGGTTTATGATATGTTTAAACTTGTTCATATGAGGAATGCATTAGACTTAATAAGTGATGGGTGGAGCCCGCTATAGCTCCTCGATGCATTGGCAGGTCTCATGAGACAAACTAGTTTCTTGGCACGAGGCCTTGACAAAATCTAATTTGTGGTCTTGGCACGAGGCCTTGGCTACGTGGTTATGATAATCTGGCATTATGCATTCCATCATTATGAAAGTGGTTATTGATATTGCATGTGATTATTCGACTAGTAGAATATCCATGTGAGTAAGTAAATGGCATTATTTAATTTTATTTTTTCCATATTATGCTGAAGTTAAAGTTTAAAAAGGATTTTATTTAGTTATACATTTCCTTAAATGTTAATGTTTATTTATGAAAGCTTCCGCAATATTGTTATCCATACTGAGAATCTGAGCTCACCCCTTTCAATGTTTTATTTTTCCCAGGATGTGAAGAAATATTTTATGACTGACCTACAGGGATAGTCTGAAGGGGATAGAAGTTTGGACTATGGAGATATTTCATTGTGATTTTTCACTTTATGATGTAATGTAAGACTTATGAATGTATCTAGTGTTTCCAAGGCTACTAAACTAATCGGTATTTCGAGACTTGATCTTTTGTGATAATGCCAATGTTACAAAGTAAGGCACCGACTCTGGGTAGCTGGGGTCGGGGCGTTACAGTTGGTATAAGAGGCAGTTTAGTACTAACCTTGGAAGCTAGATTTAGATAAACTCTGATTAGATCACATAGCCCAAAGATAGAATTTGAGGATTAGTATATAAGAACTTCCTAGAATTTTGGTATTATAGAGATGTTGTGAGTTTTCTGAGCAATACATCCCTTTCTGGATACGAGCAGGTAGAGGCGGTTCTAGCACAGATGTACCTAGGGTTAAAACCCGAAAACACCGCTTTGAGCTAGACTCGAACGGGAACTGGTGCACGAAAATGGGCCTTGCTGCACTCTTGGTTACGACACTCCCGGGGGATATGCTTAGGATAATTCTCGTTTTCTTTACAAACCACTGTGCAGGGTTACGAGTATATACTTCCTCAAAGAAAACATTTTTATGATTATGGATTATATCCATAAATAGTGCAATTTATGTTAAGTATTTTATAAGTATGGAATTATGTATTTTGATTCATAAACTAATCTAGTTTCTTCCATTGTTTAGAAATGGAGCCTAGTGGAAGGAATGGAAACCGTATCAATGCACGCACTCCGTGTAGGGATTGCCCTCCTACTCAAGATAATTATTGTGGAGTTGGAGATACAACTGGTGCTGATCAACTTATTATCATACTGGGACAACTCACTCAGGTTATGAATAATAACCTTACTCGTATGGAGAACCCTAATCCACAACATGGAGGATCAATGTTAGACCGCTTTATGAGGCAAAAACCGCCAACATTTAATCGGGGTACAAATCCATTAGTAGATGAGCAATGGATAAACTCCTTAGAGAAAATATTCCATGCCTTGGGGAGTAGAGAAAGGGAGAAGGTTGTCATGGCAGTCTACCGCCTCACTGGAGATGCCGATCAATGGTGGTCGCTGATTCAATACACAAAGGAAGATGAAGAATATCAAATATGGAATGGAGAGAGTTCAAAGATCTTTTCTTAGAAAAATACTTTCCACATGACCATCGAGCAGATATGGAAAGGAAATTTCTGAGTCTGAGGCAGAAGGAGGATGAGAATGTCGCAAAGTATGAGGTCAACTTTACAAGGTTAGCGAGACATGCTGCAGATTGTATACGTAACCCAAGAAGTAAGATTGATCGTTTCTTTGATGGGTTAAAACCATTTCTCTGTCGATCCTTAGTCTCACAATCTTTCTCATTGTATGAAGATATTGTCTCATGTGCTATCAAGATAGAAAAGGAATTCTCTAAATCTTATGACAATAAAGTAAAGCAAGAGAAGAAGAGAACGGTGGAATAAGAGACAGATAAAGGGAAAAGGGGAAAGAAGGATTTTCCATTATGTGATAATTGTGGGAAGAATCACCCTGGTACTTGCCTAAAAGGAATGGGAGTTTGTTATAAATGTGGGGAAAAAGGTCATCAGGTGCGTGATTGCAAGGGAAAGAAAGTGGCTATCAATGTTGAATGCTACAATTGTAGGGAAATGGGGAATTATTCAAATGAATTTCCTAAGCGCCAAGGAAACTTACCTCGTAAAAGGCCAAGGGATCAAGGCCAAAGCTTATGTTGTTGCTACAGATAAAGTTGAATAATTAATATATTTGTGTTTTTGGAATCAAGAATTATATTCTGGTTATAAGAATAATGTGATATATAAGGATTGTACTGCAGTACTTGTTGTTTTCACTAAGGTTTTAATATGATGAAGGTTATGATATTTTTATTATGTGACAATAAGAGGAACTTTACTTTGTTTGGGGAATCTAATGTTACAATTGATTTTGGAATTTAAGGACCTTTTAGAGAAATTCTGGACGGAGGTATTTTGGATAACTATAAAGGTTGGAATGGATTAAGTTGAACTTTGAATAGTATTGTTTAAGGTTAAAACATTTATGAAGATTATTTTTGGAATATTATAATACTATAGTTTTAGGAAAAGGACAACCTCCAAAGTGGGGCATAACCCATCGCGTCGGACAAAGCTGCAGGAATCGAACCCACAACCATAGTGCGACAGGCCTTTATTACCTACCACTAGCCTACAGGAAGTACCTAGTTATTACAAAACAGTTTTACTAATCTAAATGGTATGTGCTAATATTTGTAACCTTATACAATTGGGATAAATAGAATATTTTTGAGTTCTATTACCTTTTAGAGTGAAAGATGGGTTTGTGGTAAAAAATTTATTAAAGAATGAAAGTCTACATAACAAGTATGTATATTCCCTTAAATTCTTAGTAAATATCCTAAATAAATTCCTCAACTTTATAAAAGGTAACTTAAAACAAAAACGTTGATGGTTAACTTTTCCAAATAGGGATTCAATGACTGTTTAGCCAATCACAAGTTTGTGATTTTATTATGGTTAACTTTCTCCTAATCCAGTGTTCTACAACTCTCCATCAGACCTTGATGGTTTCTTTTTCTTCCATGTCTATATTTTCATATAATCCTAGTATGGGCTATCTCGGGTGACCTTTTTACTTCTCTTTATTTCTTTTCAAGTTATATTTTTATAAACCTTATTTTTGATGTGGGTTTTCTGCAAAGGTATTTTCTATTTTCAACCTTTTATTTTAAAAGAAAAATTTCAAATTGCGAGGACGCAATTTATTGAAGGAGGGGAGAATGTAACACCCTGAGCTTCCACGATACGCTTCTCATTCAATAATGCAATAGCTTGCATTGTACGCAACTTCGAGTTCTAACACACCGCGACTAATCAAAGTAGCCATTATGAATAGTAATACCCACTTTTTAAAATTATAGAAATTTTAGATTTTAAAATGTAATTCATTTTTGTATTAGGAATGTCGAAATTAGCCTATGTTGAATTTTTTGTAATTTTCTGAGAACTTCCAAATTTTTATGAATAGTGAAAAATACTTAAAACAAATTTTTTAATCAAAATATTTTATAGTGATAAATTATACTATTGAGTGGTTTTAAAGTATAATTATAATATATTTTTACCATTTTATCCAATGGTGTTAATTATAATTAATTTCACTTTGAAATTGGACATAAACAATTGTCAATCTTTTTATATATATTGTTTCTTAAAAACACGCTATTTGTTGTGACAGCGGGAATTAATTATAAAATTAATTAATGCAACTTATATGTTTGTAATTTCATAAAATAGACATCATTTTTGAATTCAGAATATCAATTATAGCTTAGGATGAAATTTTGGCATTGTTCTGAAAAACTTCAATTTTTGATGAATAGTGAAACCACTAAGTGGTAGTTAAATAACTGATTTTTCGTTTAAATGAAATATTACCACTTCTGTGATTTGATTTTCAAAAATCCGACATATATGGTTGTCATTAGGAAGTAAAATGTGGTTCAATGGGATTAAAATAATTTTTTGGTGAATAGTAACTTTTAAGTTTAATTAATCGCGATTAAAGGTAATTAGTGAAATTTAAGGTAAAAATGATATTATAAAAATATGAAATGACCTTGAAACTTGTCCTACACCTATTGTATGAGTCATGGCCGACCAAGAAAATCCATGGGTCAACTTGGGGACCCCATGGAGCCACTTTGGTAGGAAAATGACATAAATAACTTTTATTTAAAGTTAAAATAAAAATGTCACAAACATAAGTTGTTTTACTAAAACAATTTATAAATGGGGTTATACAAGTCATATTTTTTACTATAAATATTACTTATAAAGATAAAAATATTTCCTACATGATGATATTTTTTTTATAATTTTTAGACATTAAATAAATTAAATTTTTTATGACACCATGATGATGCAGCGATTACCTCATTAATTAACGATTTTAATAAAATGGAAGGATAATGTAAAATATAAGCATTAAACTTGTCCAAAGCCTATTGTATGAGAATATTTCGAACCCTTATCACCTTATACTCTAATTATATAAGTTTGGGACCTTTATAATCCCAAAAGCATTGTATAATAAAGTAACATTTCATTACTTTCCAGGAGTGCCCCTCCTCTCCTCTTATAAAAGGCCCCCACCACTACCACCTTACTCACACCTTCAAGCCATTTGGATCGGCCAAAATCTACACAAATATTCTCCCAACTTCCTTCCCTTACTCCTAGAATCCTCACTTTGGGCATAAGTCTTCCCAAGGAATCCTTTGGCTCAAATCAAAAAGAGTTACCTGATTTTAAGTTAATGTCTTCTCTAATGTTGTTTTGTTTTATTTTTCTTCTCCAACCCCTTAAACTCTTTTTATTACTTTATTTTTTAACAAAACCACTATCTAAAATATAATAGGATGTTGTTATGATAATTATTTGGTTTACACTTACACACACCTTTGTCTAATGGTTAAAGAACATACAGTTTCTGTGGGTGGTGAAATACTGCCTCACGAAACGATGATTGTTCAATATTCTTTTAACACCACTAATGGTGGCCATTTTGATGAAACTATTTTCATATATGATATATATATTATGTTTATTTTTTCCTTATGCTTCTTTATTTCTCATTTATGGCATACTTTATGATTTCCATTATGGGTAAATGCGATAATTTCATTTTATGAAGTGCGGACTACCACCCCCTCAAAGTGATTTGAATCGTTAATTCCATATGTGGGATGTATAAAGGATGGATTAAATGGTATTATACATTATATTATACTGTAATTATATTATACCTTTATATAATTATAACTTCATTCCATTAAATATGAAATATAAATGAAAGTAGCGTTCATGCGTACGTACGGCTTACCGTCTCCATGAACGGTGCATTTCATTTCTTACCTCTAAACGTTATGGAATATTATAAATGAATGTATATACTGGATATATATGATTTATATGATATCTACATCATGAATATAATTCTAGATATAATATATATTTCACCACATGAACAACTTTTAATTATAAGAATTTTATTTTTGACTCAAGTACCTAAGATCGACAAAATGACCGTTATAAACTTAAATAGTTACATAATGTTCATGACATGGTAATAAGTGATATAAAAGGAATAATGAACATTAAAAATGTTCTTAAGTAAATAGAAATTAACTCTAGTTTATTATTCAAAAGGTTAAAGAACGATCAAGTCAAGTCGGACACGAGGTAAGGGAATTTCTTAACCCAGTTTCCATTCTTTGGGTTAATCTCCTACTTTCAAATTATGGCATGATATTATTATGTCCTATATTGTATTTGTACTTTATATATGTGTAATTATAGTGAATACACATAATAGATCTACTTTATTTAAAAAATGATCTTTTTAAGGGTCTTCGTCTCAATCTCCTTTCATTGAGGCATATTTTGTTTTATACACAACTTTATTTTATACGGTGTATAAACCCCTTTGACTTTTACGTTTATTCAAAAGGAATCTTTTCTATAAGAAGAGTTTTACTAAAAGACAAAAAGGGAATGTTTTTCTTGCCTTACATATGCGGCGACAACGACTTCTCCGCCGCCGTGACCATTATTTGAGTTTCGGCTTCCTCTACAAGCCATAACTTTTTTTAAATGAAAAATAAATAAAAAGTTTTAATTTTCATTAATTTTGGTATTGAAAATGGTTTTGAAAGTGTTTTTTTATATCAATGTGTTGTATTGATATCTTGTGATTGAAATGTGGAAGTTTTATGCTTAATTTATGCATGTTTTATGTGATACGATTATGTTATGGTTTATGATATGTTTAAACCTATTCATATGAAGAATGCATTGGACTTAATAAGTGACGGGTGGAGCCCGCTATAGCTCCTCGATGCATCGGCAGGTCTCATGAGACAAACTAGTGTCTTGTCACGAGGCCTTGACAAAATCTTATTTGTGGTCTTGGCACGAGGCCTTGGATACGTGGTTATGATAGTCTTTCATTATGCATTCCATCATTATGAAAGTGGTTATTGATATTGCATGTGATTATTTGACTAGTAGAATATCCATGTGAGTAAGTAAATGGAATTATTTAATTTTATTTTTTCCATATTATACTGAAGTTCAAGTTTAAAAACTCTTTTTTTTAGTAATACATTTTCTTAAATGTTAATGTTTATTTATGAAAGCTTCCGCAATATTGTTATCCTTACTGAGCATCTGAGCTCACCCCTTTCAATGTTTTATTTTTCCCAGGATGTGAAGAAATATTTTATGACTGACCTACAGGGATAGTCTGAAAAGGATAGAAGTTTGGACTATGGAGACTATGTTATTGTGATTTTTCACTTTATGATTTAATGTAAGACTTATGAATGTATCTAGTGTTTCCAAGGCTACTAAACTAATCGGTCTTTCGAGACTTGATCTTTTGTGATCATGCCAATGTTATGAAGTAATGCACCGACTCTGGGTAGCTGGGGTCGGGGCGTTACAGTTGGTATAAGAGGCAGTTTAGTACTAACCTTGGAAGCTAGATTTAGATAAACTCTGATTAGAGCACATATCCCAAAGATAGAATTTGAGGATTAGTATAGAAGAACATCCTAGAATTTTGGTATTATAGAGATGTTGTGAGTTTTCTGAGCAATACATCCATGTCTGGATACGAGCAGGTAGAGGCGGATCTGGCACAGATGTACCTAGGGTTAAAACCCGAAAACACCGCTTTGAGCTAGACTCGAACGGGAACTGGTGCACGAAAACGGGCCTTGCTACACTCTTGGTTACGACACTCCCGGGGGATATGCTTAGGATAATTATCGTTTTCTTTACAAACCACTAGGAAGGTTTATGAGTATATACTTCCTCAAAGAAAACATTTCTATGATTATGCATTATATCCATAAATAGTTCAATTTATGTTAATTATTTTATAAGTATGGAATTATGTATTTTGATTCATAAACTAATCTAGTTTATGCCATTGTTTAGAAATGGCGCCTAGTGGAAGGAATGGAAACTATATCAATGCACGCACTCCGTGTAGGGATTTCCCTCCTACTCAAGATAATTATTTTGTAGTTGGAGATACAACTGGTGTTGATCAACTTATTACCATACTGGGAAAACTCACTCTGGTTATGAATAATAACCTTACTCGAATGGAGGACCCTGATCCGCAACGTGGAGGATCAATGTTAGACCACTTCATGAGGCAAAAACCGCCAACATTTAATGGGGGTATAAATCCATTAGTAGCTGAGCAATGGATAAACTCCTTAGAGAAAATATTCCTCGCCTTGGGGAGTAGCGAAAGGGAGAAGGTTGTCATGGCAGTCTACCACCTCACTGGAGATGCCGATCAATGGTGGTCGCTGATTCAAAACACAAAGGAAGATGAAGAAGTATCAAATATGGAATGGAGAGAGTTCAAAGATCTTTTCTTATAAAAATACTTTCCACATGACCATCGAGCAGATATGGAAAGTCAATTTCTGAGTCTGAGGCAGAAGGAGGATGAGAATGTCGCAAAGTATGAGGCCAACTTTACAAGGTTAGTGAGACATGTTAGAGATTATATACGTAACCCAAGAAGTAAGATTGATCATTTATTTGATGGGTTAAAACCATTTCTCCATCGATCCTTAGTCTCACAATCTTTCTCGTCGTATGAAGATATTGTCTCATGTGCTATCAAGACAGAAAAGGAATTCTCTAAATATTATGACAATAAAGTAAAGTAAGAGAAGAAGAGAATGGTGGAACAAGATACAGATAAAGGGAAAAAGGGAAAGAAGGATTTTCCAATATGTGATAATTGTGGGAAGAATCACCCTGGTACTTGCCTAAAAGGAATGAGAGTTTGTTATAAATGTGGGGAAAAAGGTCACCAGGCGCGTGATTGCAAGGGAAAGAAAGTGGCTATCAATGTTGAATGCTAGAATTGTAGGGAAATGGGGAATTATTCAAATGAATGTCCTAAGCGCCAAGGAAACTTACCTCAAAAAAGGCCAAGGGATCAAGGTCAAGCTTATGTTGTTTCTACAGATGAAGGTGAATAATTAATATATTTGTGTTTTTGGAATCAAGAATTATATTCTGGTTATAAGAATAATGTGATATATAAGGATTGTACTGCAGTACTTGTTGTTTTCACTAAGGTTTTAATATGATGAAGGTTATCATATTTTTATTATGTGACAATAATAGGAACTTTACTTTGTTTGGGGAATCTAATGTTACAATTGATTTTGGAATTTAAGGACATTTTAGAGAAAGTATGGACTGAGGTATTTTGGATAACTATAAAGGTTGGAATGGATTAAGTTGAACTTTGGATAGTATTGTTTAAGGTTAAAACATTTATTAAGATTATTTTTGTAATATTATAATACTATAGTTTTACGAAAAGGACAACCTTCAGGGTGGGGCATAACCCGTTGTGTCAGACAAAGCTGCAGGAATCGAACCCACAACCATAGTGTGACAGACCTTTATTACCTACCACTAGCCTACAGAAAGTCCCTGGTTATTACAAAATAGTTTTACTAATCTAAATGGTATGTGTTAATATTTGGAACCTTATACAATTAGGATAAATAAAATATTTTTGAGTTCTATTACCTTTTAGAGTGAAAGATGGGTTTGTGGTAAAAAAATTATTAAAGAATGAAAGTCTACATAACAGGTATGTATATTACCTTACATTCTTAGTAAATATCCTAAATAAATTCCTCAACTTTATAAAAGGTAACTTAAAATAAAAACGTTGTCGGTTAACTTTTCCAATTGGGGATTCAACGACTGTTTAGCCAATCACAAGTTCGTGATTTTCTTATGGTTAACTTTCTCCTAATCCAGTGTTCTACAACTCTCCATCAGACCTTGATGGTTTGTTTTTATTCCATGTCCATATTTTCATATAATCCTAGTATGGGCTATCTCGAGTGACCTTTGTACTTCTCTTTATTTCTTTTAAAGTTATATTTTTATTAACCTTATTTCCAATGTGGGTTTTCCACAAAGGTATTTTCTATTTTCAACCTTTTATTTTCAAAGAAAAATTTCAAATTGCGAGTATGCAATTTATTGAAGGAGGGGATAATGTAACACCCCGAGCTTCCACGATATGCTTCTCATTCAATAATGCAATAGCTTGCATTGTACGCAACTTCGAGTTCTAACACACCGTGACTAATCAAAGTAGTCGTTATGAATAGTAATACCCACTTTTTAAAATTATAGAAATTTTTTATTTCAAAATAGACATCATTTTTGGATTAGGAATTTCTAAATTAGCCTATGTTGAATTTTTTGTAATTTTCTGAGAACTTCCAAATTTTTATGAATAGTGAAAAATACTTAAAACAACTTTTTTAATCAAAATAATTTATAGTGATAAATTATACTATTGAGTGGTTTTAAAGTATAATTAGAATATATTTTTACCATTTTATCCAATGGTGTTCATTAGAATTAATTTCACTTTGAAATTGGATATAAACAATTGTCAATCTTTTGATATATATTGTTTCTTAAAAACACGCTATTTGTTGTGACAGCGGGAATTAATTATAAAATTAATTAATGCAACTTATATGTTTGGAATTTCATAAAATATACATCATTTTTGAATTCGTAATATCAATTATAGCTTAGGGTGAAATTTTGGCATTGTTCTGAAAAACATCAATTTTTGATGAATAGTGAAACCACTAAGTGGTAGTTAAATAACTGATTTTTCGTTTAAATGAAATATTACCACTTCTGTGATTTGATTTTCAAAAATCCGACATACATGGTTGTCCTTAGGAAGTGAAATTTGGTTCAATGGGATTAAAATAATTTTTTGGTGAATAGTATCTTTTAAGTTTAATTAATCGCGATTAAAGGTAATTAGTGAAATTTAAGGAAAAAAGGTATTATAAAAATATGAAATGACCTTGACACTTGTCCTACACCTATTTTATTATTCATGGCCGACCAAGAAAATGGTCAACTTGGGGACCCCATGGATCCACTTTGGTAGGAAAATGGCATAAATAACTTTTATTTAAAGTTAAAATAAAAATGTCACAAACATAAGTTGTTTTACTAAAAAAAATTTAAATGGGGTTATACAAGTCATATTTTTGACTATAAATATTCCTAATAAATCTAAAACAATTTCCTACATAATGATATTTTTTTTATAATTTTTAGACATTAAATAAATTAAATTATTTATAACACCATGATGATGCAGCGATTACCTCATTAATTAATGATTTTAATAAAATGGAAGGATAATGTAAAATCTAAGCATTAAACTTGTCCAAAGCCTATTTTATGAGCCTATTTCGAACCCTTATCACCTTAGACTCTAATTATATAAGTGTGGGACCTTTATAATCCGAAATACATTGTATAATAAAGTAACATTTCATTACTTTCCAAGAGTGCCCCTCCTCTCCTCTTATAAAAGGCCCCCACCACTACCACCTTACTCACACATTTAAGCCATTTGGATTGGCCAAACTCTGCCCAAATATTCTACCAAATTACTTCCCTTACTCCTAGAAGCCTCACTTTGGGCAGAAGTCTTTCCAAAGAAGCCTTTGTCTCAAATCAAAAAGTGTTCCCCGATTTTAAGGTAATGTCTTCTCTAATGTTGTTTTGTTTTATTTTGCTTCTCCAACCCCTTAAACTCTTTTTATTCCTTTATTTTGTAACAACACCAGTATATAAAATATAATAGGATGTTTTTATGATAATTATTTGGTTTACACTTACACACACCTTCGTCTAATGGTTAAAGAACATACTGTTTCTGTGGGTGGCGAAATACTGCCTCACGAAACGATGATTGTTCAATATTCTTTTAACACCTCTAATGGTGGCCATTTTGATGACACTATTTTCATATATGATATATATATTAGGTTTATGTTTTCCTTATGCTTCTGTATTTATCATTTATGGCATACTTTATGATTTCCATTATGGGTAAACGCGATAATTTCATTTTAGGAAGTGCGGACTACCGCCCCCTCAAAGTGATTTGAATCGTTAATGCCATATGTGGGATGTATAAAGGATGGAGTAAATGGTATTATACATTATATTATACTGGAATTATATTATACCTTTATATAATTATAACTTCATTCCATTAAATATGAAATAGAAATGAAAGTAGCGTTCATGCGTACGTACGGCTTACCGTCTCCATGAACGGTGCATTTCATTTCTTACCTCTAAACGTTATGGAATATTATAAATGCATGTATACACTAGATATATATGATTTATATGATATCTAAATAATGAATATAATTCTGTATATAATGTATATTTCACCACATGAACAACTTGTAATTATAAGAAGTTTATTTTTGACTCAAGTACCTAATATCGACAAAACGACCGTTATAAACTTAAATAATTACATAATGTTCATGACATGGTAATAAGTGATATAAAAGGAATAATGAACATGAAAAAGGTTCTTAATTAAATAGAAATTAACTCTAGTTTATTATTCAGGAGGTTAAAGAACGATCAAGTCAAGTCGGACACGAGGTAAGGGAATTTCTTAACCCAGTTTCCATTCTTTGGGTTAATCTCTTACTTTCAAATTATGTCATGATATTATTATGTCCTATATTGTATTTGTACTTTATTTATATGTACTTATAGTGAATACACATAATAGATCTACTTTATTTAAAAAATGATCTTTTTAAGGGTCTCCGTCTCAATCTCCTTTCATTGAGGCATATTTTGTTTTATACACAACTTTCTTTTATATGGTGTATAAACCCCTTTGACTTTTATGTTTATTCAAAAGGAATATTTTATATACAAAGCGTTTTACTAAACGACAAAAAGGGAATGTTTTTCTTTCCGTACATATGCGGTGACAACGACTTCTCCGCCGCCATGACCATTATTTGAGTTTCGGCTTCCTCTACAATCCATAACTTTTTTTAAATAAAAAATAAATAAAAAGTTTTAATTTTCATTTATTTTGGTATTGAAAATGGTTTTGAAAGTGTTTTTTTTTATATCAATGTGTTGTATTGATATCTTTTGATTGAAATGTGTAAATGTTATGTTTACTTTATGCATGTTTTATGTGATACGATTATGTTATGGTCTATGATATGTTTAAACCTGTTCATATGAGGAATGCATTGGACTTAATAAGTGACGGGTGGAGCCTGCTATAGCTCCTCGATGCATCGACAGGTCTCATGAGACAAACTAGTGTCTTGGCATGAGGCCTTGACAAAATCTTATTTGTGGTCTTGGCATGAGGCCTTGGCTATGTGGTTATGATAGTCTGTCATTATGCATTCCATCATTATGAAAGTGGTTATTGATATTGCATGTGATTATTCAACTAGTAGAATATCCATGTGAGTAAGTAAATGGAATTATTTAATTTTATTTTTTCCATATTATTCTGAAGTTCAAGTTTAAAAAGGCTTTTGTTTTATTTATACATTTCCTTAAATGTTAATGTTTATTTATGAAAGCTTCCGCAATATTGTTATCCTTACTGAGCATCTAAGCTCACCCCTTTCAATGTTTTATTTTTCCCAGGATGTGAAGAAATATTTTATGACTGACCTACAGGGATAGTCTGAAGGGGATAGAATTTTGGACTATGGAGACTATGTTATTGTGATTTTTCACTTTATGATGTAATGTAAGACTTATAAATGTATCTAGTGTTTCCAAGGCTACTAAACTGATCGGTCTTTCGAGACTTGATCTTTTGTGATCATTCCAATGTTACGAAGTAATGCACCGACTCTGGGTAGCTGGGGTCTGGGCGTTACAGTTGGTATAAGAGGCAGTTTAGTACTAACCTTGGAAGCTAGATTTAGATAAACTCTGATTAGAGCACATATCCCAAAGATAGACTTTGAGGATTAGTATAGAATAACTTCCTAGAATTTTGGTATTATAGAGATGTTGTGAGTTTTCAAAGCAATACATCCCTGTCTGGATACGGGCAGGTAGAGGTGGCTCTAGCAGAGATGTACCTAGGGTTAAAACCCGAAAACACCGCTTTGAGCTAGACTCGAACGGGAACTGGTGCACGACAACGGACCTTGCTGCACTCTTGGTTACGACACTCCCGGGGGATATGCTTAGGATAATTCTCATTTTCTTTACAAACCACTATTAAGGGTTATGAGTATATACTTCCTCAAATAAAACATTTTTATGATTATGGATTATATCCATAAATAGTTCAATTTATGTTAAGTATTTTATAAGTATGGAATTATGTATTTTGATTCATAAACTAATCTAGTTTGTGCCATTGTTTAGAAATGGCACCTAGTGGAAGGAATGGAAACCTTATCAATGCACGCACTCCGTGTAGGGATTTCCCTCCTACTCAAGATAATTATTGTGGAGTTGGAGATACAACTGGTGCTGATCAACTTATTACCATACTGGGACAACTCACTCAGGTTATGAATAATAACCTTACTCGTATGGAGCACCCTGATCCGCAACGTGGAGGATCAATGTTAGACCGCTTCATGAGGCAAAAACCGCCAACATTTAAAGGGGGTATCAATCCATTAGTAGCTGAGCAATGGATAAACTCCTTAGAGAAAATATTCCACACCTTGGGGAGTAGCGAAAGGGAGAAGGTTTTCATGGCAGTCTACCGCCTCACTGGAGATGTCGATCAATGGTGGTCGCTGATTCAAAACAAAAAGGAAGATGAAGAAGTATCAAATATGGAATGGAGAGAGTTCAAAGATCTTTTCTTAGAAAAATACTTTCCACATGACCATCGAGCATATATGGAAAGGCAATTTCTGAGTCTGAGGCAGAAGGAGGATGAGAATGTCGCAAAGTATGAGGCCAACTTTACAAGGTTAGTGAGACATGTTGCAGATTATATATGTAACCCAAGAAGTAAGATTGATCGTTTCTTTGAGGGTTTAAACCGTTTCTTCGTCGATCCTTAGTATCACAATCTTTCTCTTCGTATGAAGATATTGTCTCATGTTCTATCAAGACAGAAAAGGAATTCTCTAAATCTTATAACAATAAAGTATAGCAAGAGAAGAAGAGAACGGTGGAACAAGAGACAGATAAAGGGAAAAAGGGAAAGAAGGATTTTCCATTATGCGATAATTATGGGAAGAATCACCCTGGTACTTGCTTAAAAGGAATGGGAGTTTGTTATAAATGTGGGGAAAAGGTCACTAGGCGCGTGATTGCAAGGGAAAGAAAGTGGCTATCAATGTTGAATGCTACAATTGTAGGGAAATGGGGCATTATTCAAATTAATGTCCTAAGCGCCAAGGAAACTTACCTCATAAAAGGCCAAGGGATCAAGGGCAAGCTTTTGTTGTTGCTACAGATGAAGTTGAATAATTAATATATTTGTGTTTTTGGATTCAAGAATTATATTCTGGTTATAAGAATAATGTGATATATAAGGATTGTACTGCAGTACTTGTTGTTTTCACTAAGGTTTTAATATGATGAAGGTTATCATATTTTTATTATGTGACAATAAGAGGAACTTTACTTTGTTTGGGGAATCTAATGTTACAATTGATTTTGGAATTTAAGGACCTTTTAGAGAAAGTCTGGACCGAGGTATTTTGGATAACTATAAAGGTTGGAATGGATTAAGTTGAACTTTGAATAGTATTGTTTAAGGTTAAAACATTTATGAAGATTATTTTTGGAATATTATAATACTATAGTTTTAGGAAAAAGACAACCTGCAGGGTGGGGCATAACCCGTCGCGTCGGACAAAGCTGCAGGAATTGAACCCACAACCATAGTGCGACAGGCCTTTATTACCAACCACTAGCCTACAGAAATTCCCTGGTTATTACAAAATAGTTTTACTAATCTAAATGGTATGTGTTAATATTTGGAACCTTATACAATTAGGATAAATAGAATATTTTTGAGTTCTATTACCTTTTAGAGTGAAAGATGGGTTTGTGGTAAAAAATTTATTAAAGAATGAAATTCTACATAACAAGTATGTATATTCCATTACATTCTTAGTAAATATCCTAAATAAATTCCTCAACTTTATAAAAGTTAACTTAAAACAAAAACGTTGTCGGTTAACTTTTCCAACTGGGGATTCAATGACTGTTTATCCAATCACAAGTTTGTGATTTTCTTATGGTTAACTTTCTCCTAATCCAGTGTTCTACAACTCTCCATCAGACCTTGATGGTTTGTTTTTCTTCCATGTCCATATTTTCATATAATCCTAGTATGGGCTATCTCGGGTGACCTTTGTACTTCTCTTTATTTCTTTTAAAGTTATATTTTTATAAACCTTATTTCCGATGTGGGTTTTCTGCAAAGGTATTTTCTATTTTCAACCTTTTATTTTAAAATAAAAATTTCAAATTGCGAGGACGCAATTTATTGAAGGAGGGGAGAATGTAACACCCCGAGCTTCCACGATACGCTTCTCATTCAATAATGAAATAGCTTGCATTGTACGCAACTTCGAGTTCTAACACACCGCGACTAATCAAAGTAGCTGTTATGAATAGTAATACCCACTTTTTAAAATTATAGAAATTTTAGATTTCAAAATGGACTTCATTTTTGGATTAGGAATGTCGAAATTAGCCTATGTTGAATTTTTTGTAATTTTCTGAGAACTTCCAAATTTTTATTAATAGTGAAAAATACTTAAAACAACTTTTTTAATCAAAATAATTTATAGCTATAAATTATACTATTGAGTGGTTTTAAAGTAAAATTAGAATATATTTTTACCATTTTATCCAATGGTGTTCATTAGAATTAATTTCACTTTGAAATTGGACATAAACAATTGTCAATCTTTTGATATATATTGTTTCTTAAAAACACGCTATTTGTTGTGACAGCGGGAATTAATTATAAAATTAATTAATGAAACTTATATGTTTGGAATTTCATAAAATAGACATCATTTTTGAATTCGAAATATCAATTATAGCTTAGGGTGAAATTTTGGCATTGTTCTGAAAAACTTCAATTTTTGATGAATAGTGAAACCACTAAGTGGTAGTTAAATAACTGGTTTTTCATTTAAATGAAATATTACCACTTCTGTGATTTGATTTTCAAAAATCCGACATACATGGTTTTCATTAGGAAGTAAAATGTGGTTCAATGGGATTAAAATAATTTTTTGGTGAATAGTAACTTTTAAGTTTAACTAATCGCGATTAAAGGTAATTAGTGAAATTTAAGGTAAAAATGATATTATAAAAATATGAAATGACCTTGAAACTTGTACTAAACCTATTGGATGAGTCATGTCCGACCAAGAAAATCCATGGGTCAACTTGGGGACCCCATGGAGCCACTTTGGTAGGAAAATGACATAAATAACTTTTATTTAAAGTTAAAATAAAAATGTCACAAACATAAGTTGTTTTACTAAAACAATTTTTAAATGGGGTTATACAAGTCATATTTTTGAATATAAATATTCCTTATTAAGATAAAAATATTTCCTACATAATTATATTTTTTTTATAATTTTTAGACATTAAATAAATTAAATTATTTATGACACCATGATGATGCATCGATTACCTCGTTAATTAACGATTTTAATAAAATGGAAGGATAATGTAAAATCTAAGCATTAAACTTGTCCAAAGCCTATTGGATGAGAATATTTCGAACCCTTATCACCTTATACTCGAATTATATAAGTGTGGGACCTTTATAATCGAAAAATCATTGTATAATAAAGTAACATTTCATTACTTTCCAAGAGTGACCCTCCTCTCCTCTTATAAAAGGCCCCCACCACTACCACCTTACTCACACCTTCAATCCATTTGGCTCGTCCAACCTCTGCCCAAATATTCTCCCAACTTTCTTCCCTTACTCTTAGAAGCCTCACTTTGGGCATAAGTCTTCCCAAGGAAGCCTTTGGCACAAATCAAAAAGAGTTACCCGATTTTAAGGTAATGTCTTCTCTAATGTTTTTTTATTTTATTTTGCTTCTCCAACCCCTTAAACTCTTTTTATTAGTTTATTTTGTAAAAACACCAGTATATACAATATAATAGGATGTTGTTATGATAATTATTTGGTTTACACTTACACACACCTTCGTCTAATGGTTAAAGAACATACTGTTTCTGTGGGTGGCGAAATACTGCCTCACGAAACGATGATTGTTCAATATTATTTTAGCACCTCTAATGGTGGACATTTTGATGACAATATTTTCATATATGATATATATATTATGTTTATGTTTCCCTTATGATTCTTTATTTCTCATTTATGGCATACTTTATGATTTTCATTATGGGTAAACGCGATAATTTCATTTTAGGAAGTGCGGACTACCGCCCCCTCAAAGTGATTTGAATCATTAATGCCATATGTGGGATGTATAAAGGATGGAGTAAATGGTATTATACATTATATTATACAGGAATTATATTATACCTTTATATAATTATAACTTCATTCCATTAAATATGAAATAGAAATGAAAGTAGCGTCCATGCGTACGTACGGATTACCGTCTCCATGAACGGTGCATTTCATTTCTTACCTATAAACGTTGTGGAATATTATAAATACTTGTATATACTAGATATATATGATTTATATGATATCTAAATCATGAATATAATTCTGTATATAATGTATATTTCACCACATGAACAACTTGTAATTATAGGAAGTTTATTTTTGACTCAAGTACCTAAGATCGACAAAACGACTGTTATAAACTTAAATAATTACATAATGTTCATAACATGGTAATAAGTGATATAAAAGGAATAATTAACATGAAAATGGTTCTTAAGTAAATAGAAATTAACTCTAGTTTATTATTCAGGAGGTTAAAGAACGATCAAGTCAAGTCGGACACGAGGTAAGGGAATTTCTTAACCCAGTTTCCATTCTTTGGGTTAATCTCCTACTTTCAAATTATGTAATGATATTATTATGTCCTATATTGTATTTGTACTTTATTTATGTGTAATTATAGTGAATACACATAATAGATCTACTTTATTTAAAAAAATGATCTTTTTAAGGGTCTTCGTCTCAATCTTCTTTCATTGAGGCATATTTTGTTTTATACACAACTTTCTTTTATACGGTGTATAAACCCCTTTGACTTTTATGTTTATTCAAAAGAAATCTTTTCTATACGAAGCGTTTTACTAAACGACAAAAAGGG
This sequence comes from Viscum album, assembly GCA_963277665.1. NCBI lineage: Eukaryota > Viridiplantae > Streptophyta > Magnoliopsida > Santalales > Viscaceae > Viscum > Viscum album. The sequence goes on along the minus strand of OY728141.1, from coordinate 2,076,981,485 downwards.
AATGTTTTTATTTCTGTACATATGCGGCGACAACGACTTCTCCTCCGCCGTGACCATTATTTGAGTTTCGGCTTCCTCTACAAGCCATAACTTTTTTTAAATGAAAAATAAATAAAAAGTTTTAATTTTCATTTATTTTGGTATTGAAAATGGTTTTGAAAGTTTTTTTTCTATCAATGTGTTGTATTGATATCTTGTGATTGAAATGTGGAAATGTTATGTTTACTTTATACATGTTTTATGTGATATGTTTATGTTATGCTTTATGATATGTTTAAACCTGTTCATATGAGGAATGCATTGGACTTAATAAGTGACGGGTGGAGCCCGCTATAGCTCCCTCGATGCATCGGTAGGTCTCATGAGACAAACTAGTGTCTTGGCACGAGGCCTGGACAAAATCTTATTTGTGGTCTTGGTACGAGGCCTTGGCTACGTGGTTATGATAGTCTGGCATTTTGCATTACATCATTATGAAAGTGGTTATTGATATGGCATGTGATTATTCGACTAGTAGAATATCCATGTGAGTAAGTAAATGGCATTATTTAATTTTATTTTTTCCATATTATGCTGAAGTTCAAGTTTAAAAAGGCTTTTGTTTTAGTTATACATTTCCTTAAATGTTAATGTTTATTTATGAAAGCTTCCACAATATTGTTATCCTTACTGAGCATCTGAGCTCACCCCTTTCAATGTTTTATTTTTACCAGGATGTGAAGAAATATTTTATGAATGACCTATAGGGATAGTCTGAAGGGGATAGAAGTTTGGACTATGGAGACTATGTTATTGTGATTTTTCACTTTATGATGTAATGTAAGACTTATGAATGTATCTAGTGTTTCCAAGGCTACTAAACTAATCGGACTATCGAGACTTGATCTTTTGTGCTCATGCCAATGTTACGAAGTAATGCACCGACTCTGGGTAGCTGGGGTCGGGGCGTTACAGTTGGTATAAGAGGCAGTTTAGTACTAACCTTGGAAGCTAGATTTAGATAAACTCTGATTAGAGCACATTTCCCAAAGATAGACTTTGAGGATTAGTATAGAAGAACTTCCTAGAATTTTGGTATTATAGAGATGTTGTGAGTTTTCTGAGCAATACATCCCTGTCTGGATACGAGCAGGTAGAGGAAGATCTGGCACAGATGTACCTAGGGTTAAAACTCGAAAACACCGCTTTGAGCTAGACTCGAATGGGAACTGGTGCACGACAACGGGCCTTGCTGCACTCTTGGTTACGACACTCCCGGGGGATATGCTTAGGATAATTCTCGTTTTCGTTACAAACCACTATGAAGGTTTATGAGTATATACTTCCTCAAAGAAAACATTTTTATGATTATGGATTATATCCATAAATAGTTCAATTTATGTTAAGTATTTTATAAGTATGGAATTATGTATTTTGATTCATAAACTAATCTAGTTTATGCCATTGTCTAGAAATGGCGCCTAGTGGAAGGAATGGAAACCATATCAATGCACGCACTCCGTGTAGGGATTTCCCTCCTACTCAAGATAATTATTGTGGAGTTGGAGATACAACTGGTGTTGATCAACTTATTACCACACTGGGACAACTCACTCAGGTTATGAATAATAACCTTACTCATATGGATTACCCTGATCCACAGCGTGGAGGATCAATGTTAGACCACTTCATGAGGCAAGAACCATCAACATTTAATGGTGGTACAAATCCATTAGTAGCTGAGCAATGGATAAACTCCTTAGAGAAAATATTCCACGCCTTGGGGAGTAGCGAAAGGGAGAAGGTTGTCATGGCAGTCTACCGCCTCACTGGAGATACTGATCAATGGTGGTCGCTGATTCAAAACACAAAGGAAGATGAAGAAGTATCAAATATGGAATGGAGAGAGTTCAAAGATATTTTCTTAGAGAAATACTTTCCACATGACCATCGAGCAGATATGGAAAGGCAATTTCTGAGTCTGAGGCAGAAGGAGGATGAGAATGTCGCAAAGTATGAGGCCAACTTTACAAGGTTAGCGAGACATGCTGCAGATTATATACGTAAGCCAAGAAGTAAGATTTATCGTTTCTTTGATGGGTTAAAATCATTTCTCCATCGATCATTAGTCTCACTATCTTTCTCGTTGTATGAAGATATTGTCTCATGTTCTATCAATACAGAAAAGGAACTCTCTAAATCTTATGACAATAAAGTAAAGTAAGAGAAGAAGAGAACGGTGGAACAAGAGACAGATAAAGGGAAAAGGGAAAGAAGGATTTTCTATTATGCGATAATTGCGGGAAGAATCACCCTAGTACATGCCTAAAAGGAATGAGAGTTTGTTATAAATGTGGGGAAAAAGGTCACCAGGCGCGTGATTGCAAGGGAAAGAAAGTGGCTATCAATGTTTAATGCTACAATTGTAGGGAAATGGGGCATTATTCAAATGAATGTCCTAAGCTCCTAGGAAACTTACCTCAGAAAAGGCCAAGGGATCAAGGCCAAGCTTATGTTGTTGCTACAGATGAAGTTGAATAATTAATATATTTGTGTTTTTGGAATCAGGAATTATATTCTGGTTATAAGAATAATGTGATATATAAGGATTGTACTGCAGTACTTTTTGTTTTCACTAAGGTTTTAATATGATGAAGGTTATCATATTTTTATTATGTGACAATAAGAGGAACTTTACTTTGTTTGGGGAATCTAATGTTACAATTGATTTTGGAATTTAAGAACCTTTTAGAGAAAGTCTGGACGGAGGTATTTTGGAAAACTATAAAGGTTGGAATGGATTAAGTTGAACATTGGATAGAATTGTTTAAGGTTAAAACATTTATGAAGATTATTTTTGAAATATTATAATACTATAGTTTTAGGAAAAGGACAACCTGTAGGGTGGGGCATAACTCGTCGCGTCGGACAAAGCTGCAGGAATCGAACCCACAACCATAGTGCGACAGGCCTTTATTACCTACCACTAGCCTACAGGAAGTCCCTGGTTATTACAAAATAGTTTTACTAATCTAAATGTTATGTGTTAATATTTTGAACCTTATACAATTAGGATAAATAGAATATTTTTGAGTTCTATTACCTTTTAGAGTGAATGATGGGTTTGTGGTAAAAAATTTATTAAAGAATGAAAGTCTACATAACAAGTATGTATATTCCCTAACATTATTAGTAAATATCCTAAATAAATTCCTCAACTTTATAAAAGGTAACTTAAAACAAAAATGTTGATGGTTAACTTTTCCAACTGGGGATTCAATGACTGTTTAGCCAATCACAAGTTTGTGATTTTCTTATGGTTAACTTTCTCCTAATCCAGTGTTCTACAACTCTCCATCAGACCTTGATGGTTTTTTTTCTTCCATGTCCATATTTTCATATAATCCTAGTATGGGCTATCTCGGGTGACCTTTGTACTTCTCTTTATTTCTTTTAAAGTTATATTTTTATTAACCTTATTTCCGATGTGGGTTTTCCACAAAGGTATTTTATATTTTCAACCTTTTATTTTCAAAGAAAAATTTCAAATTGCGAGGATGCAATTTATTGAAGGAGGGGAGAATGTAACACCCCGAGCTTCCACGATACGCTTCTCATTCAATAATGCAATAGCTTGCATTGTACGCAACTTCGAGTTCTAACACACCGCGACTAATCAAAGTAGCCGTTATGAATAGTAATACCCACTTTTTAAAATTATAGAAATTTTAGATTTCAAAATGGACTTCATTTTTGGATTAGGAATGTCGAAATTAGCCTATGTTTAATTTTTTGTAATTTTCTGAGAACTTCCAAATTTTTATGAATAGTGAAAAATACTTAAAACAACTTTTTTAATCAAAATAATTTATAGTGATAAATTATACTATTTAGTGGTTTTAAAGTATAATTAGAATATATTTTTACCATTTTATCCAATGGTGTTCATTAGAATTAATTTCACTTTGAAATTGGGCATAAACAATTGTCAATCTTTTGATATATATTGTTTCTTAAAAACACGCTATTTGTTGTGACAGCGGGAATTAATTATAAAATTAATTAATGCAACTTATATGTTTGGAATTTCATAAAATAGACATCATTTTTGAATTCGGAATATCAATTACAGCTTAGGGTGAAATATTGGCATTGTTCTGAAAAACTTCAATTTTTGATGAATAGTGAAACCACTAAGTGGTTTAAATAACTGATTTTTCGTTTAAATGAAATATTACCACTTCTGTGATTTGATTTTCAAAAATCCGACTTACATGGTTTTCATTAGGAATTAAAATGTGGTTCAATGGGATTAAAATAATTTTTTGGTGAATAGTAACTTTTATGTTTAATTAATCGCGATTAAAGGTAATTAGTGAAATTTAAGGAAAAAAGGTATTATAAAAATATGAAATGACCTTGACACTTGTCCTACACCTATTGGATGAGTCATGTCCGACCAAGAAAATCCATGGGTCAACTTGGGGACCCCATGGAGCCACTTTGGTAGGAAAATGATATAAATAACTTTTATTTAAAGTTAAAATAAAAATGTCACAAACATAAGTTGTTTTACTAAAAAAAAATTTAAATGGGGTTATACAAGTCATATTTTTGACTATAAATATTTCTTATAAATCTAAAACGATTTCCTACATAATGATATTTTTTTATAATTTTTAGACATTAAATAAATTAAATTATTTATGACACCATGATGATGCAGCGATTACCTCATTAATTAACGATTTTAATAAAATGGAAGGATAATGTAAAATCTAAGAATTACACTTGTCCAAAGCCTATTGGATGAGTATATTTCGAACCCTTATCACCTTAGACTCGAATTATATAAGTTTGGGACCTTTATAATCCGAAATGCATTGTATAATAAAGTAACATTTCATTACTTTCCAAGAGTGCCCCTCCTCTCCTCTTATAAAAGGCCCCCACAACTACCACCTTACTCACACCTTCAAGCCATTTGGATCGGCCAACATCTGCCCAAATATTCTCCAAACTTCCTTATCTTACTCCTAGAAGCCTCACTTTGGGAAGAAGTCTTCCCAATGAAGCCTTTGGCTCAAATCAAAAAGAGTTACCCGATTTTAAGGTAATGTCTTCTCTAATGTTGTTTTGTTTTATTTTGCTTCTCCAACCCCTTAAACTCTTTTTATTCCTTTATTTTGTAACAAAACCAGTATCTAAAATATAGTAGCATGTTTTTATGATAATTATTTGCTTTACACTTACACACACCTTCGTCTAATGGTTAAAGAACATACTGTTTCTGTGGGTGGCGAAATACTGCCTCACGAAACGATGATTGTTCAATATTCTTTTAACACCTCTAATGGTGGCCATTTTGATGACACTATTTTCATATATGATATATATATTATGTTTATGTTTTACTTATGATTCTGTATTTCTTATTTATGTCATACTTTATGATTTCCATTATGGGTAAACGCGATAATTTCATTTTAGGAAGTGCGGACTACCGCCCCCTCAAAGTGATTTGAATCGTTAATGCCATATGTGGGATGTATAAAGGATGGAGATAATGGTATTATACATTATATTATACTGGAATTATATTATACCTTTATATAATTATAACTTCATTCCATTAAATATTAAATAGAAATGAAAGTAGCGTTCATGCGTACGTACGGCTTACCGTCTCCATGAACGGTGCATTTCATTTCTTACCTCTAAACGTTATGGAATATTATAAATGCATGTATATACTGGATATATATGATTTATATGATATCTAAATCATGAATATAATTCTGGATATAATGTATATTTCACCATATGAACAACTTGTAATTATAAGAAGTTTATTTTTGACTCAAGTACCTAAGATCGACAAAACGGCCGTTATAAACTTAAATAATTACATAATGTTCATGACATGGTAATAAGTGATATAAAAGGAATAATGAACATGAAAACGGTTCTAAAGTAAATATAAATTAACTCTAGTTTATTATTCAGGAGGTTAAAGAACGATCAAGTCAAGTCGGACACGAGGTAAGGGAATTTCTTAACCCAGTTTCCATTCTTTGGGTTAATCTCTTACTTTAAAATTATGTCATGATATTATTATGTCCTATATTGTATTTGTACTTTATTTATGTGTACTTATAGTGAATACACATAATAGATCTAATTTATTTAAAAAAATGATCTTTTTAAGGGTCTTCATCTCAATCTCCTTTCATTGAGGCATATTTTGTTTTATACACAACTTTCTTTTATACGGTGTATAAACCCCTTTGACTTTTACGTTTATTCAAAAGGAATCTTTTCTATACGAAGCGTTTTACTAAACAACAAAAAGGGAATTTTTTTCTTGCCGTACATATGCGGCAACAACGACTTCTCCGCTGTCGTGACCATTATTTGAGTTTCGGCTTCCTCTACAAGCCATAACTTTTTTTAAATGAAAAATAAATAAAAAGTTTTAATTTTCATTTATTTTGGTATTGAAAATGGTTTTGAAAGTGTTTTTTTATATCAATGTGTTGTATTGATATCCTGTGATTGAAATGTGGAAATGTTATGTTTACTTTATGCATGTTTTATGTGATACGATTATGTTATGGTTTATGATATGTTTAAACCTGTTCATATGAAGAATGCATTGGACTTAATATGTGACGGGTGGAGCCCGCTATAGCTCCTCAATGCATTGGAAGGTCTCATGAGACAAACTAGTGTCTTGGAAAGAGGCCTTGACAAATTCTTATTTGTGGTCTTGGCATGAGGCCTTGGCTACGGGGTTATGATAGTCTGGAATTATGCATTCCATCATTATGAAAGTGCTTATTGATATTGCATGTGATTATTCGACTAGTAGAATATCCATGTGAGTAAGTAAATGGAATTATTTAATTTTATTTTTCCCATATTATGCTGAAGTTCAAGTTTAAAACGGCTTTTGTTTTAGTTATACATTTTCTTAAATGTTAATGTGTATTTATGAAAGCTTCTGCAATATTGTTATCCTTACTGAACATATGAGCTCACCCCTTTCAATGTTTTATTTTTCCCAGGATGTGAAGAAATATTTTATGACTGAACTATAGGGATAGTCTGAAGGGGATAGAAGTTTGGACTATGGAGACTATGTTATTGTGATTTTCACTTTATGATGTAATGTAAGACTTATGAATGTATCTAGTGTTTCCAAGGCTACTAAACTAATCGGTCATTAGAGAATTTATCTTTTGTGATCATGGAAATGTTACGAATTAATGCACCGACTCTGGGTAGCTGGGGTCGGGGCGTTACAATAATGACCAACCGCACCTTGGTATGCATCAATCTTTTGTATAAATGTATGATATTTTGAGACAGTTGGTGGTTTCCCTTTCCAAGATATCAATTTTGGATGTACTCCATCTCTCAAAATATATCAGGTAATCACGCATTGATGCCTTCCAAATCTTACAGAATTTCAAAACAGAAGTCCGTTAATCTGAGGTTTATCAGGTGGAGACCATGCCATTAGAATTCCATGTCATCATCCCGTTCATAGAGAAGGATTATGAAGAGATCATCCAGGGACACATTAGGGTCCTATATGTTTTAGGAAGACTCAATAATGTCAAAATCATAAGCTCTTTTATTGATAATGGTTCTAGAATCAACTTCATCACAATTCATACCCTTAAATGTTTTGGATATTGCAAAGGGGACTTATCTCACAAAAAACTGACCATTCAAGTGTATGATAAGAATGATTAAAGACCTATTGGGAAGATAAAGTTCAAATTTTGGTTTGGGAATATCACAGATAACCCTAATTTCATGGTTATACAATAGGACACTACATATAATGTTCTAATTAGAATGCCTTGGCTTCATAGTCATGTGGCGCTACCTTCAAAATTCCATTAATTCCTAAAATACCCCATCAATGGAAAAAAAATTATACTACATGGTGAAAGTTCCCCCATCAATTCTTGTAAAGCCACATATACTGAAGAAGGTTCCTACAAAAGGTAATAAAAACAAAAAATGGTGGTTGAAAATATACAGGTTATATCTCTCAATGGCTTGGGGATTGCCCATGAAAATCCATGGAGTATTCTCTACAATGATTATGTGCTTCCCATAAACCTAGTTTAGGTGATAGACCTGATCCCAAATATCCAAGATTCGTTTATCCCAAGTGATAGTGTAAAATAAAATTATCTATGGAATCTCACTGCAACAACCCTAGAAATAGGGGATGACAATTTCTCTTCACATGACCTCTCTCTTCTTGATAGTGATAGAGATTCCCTCATATTTTTGACTTCATCTGAAAATTCCTCCATAAACACAAAGGTGGAAGAAGAATAGTATGACCTCAATAATTCCCCTCCCTCGTTTGAGGATATAATATGCACCACCATTGATGAGCTCGGGTAGGTGAATCTAGGAATAGAAGAAGACCCATGGCATGCCCTTATTAGTGTCAGCATGCCTCTCGAGGAGAAAGTGATGTATATTAAATTTATAAGGAAAAAATAGTATATGTTTTCTTGGAACTATAAAAAACTCATGTATTGAATCCATATGTGGATATACATGATATCAACTTACTCAGTGACCATAAAGGGTTCAACAAAGCATATAGGGGAATGAAATCCTCTCATGATACCAATTTAGATGCTGAATTTGACAATTTAATCAAATCCAACTTTGTATGAGAAGTGAAATACATAAGATGTCTCACCAAAATCATCCATGTCAAGAAAAATAATGGAGAAACTATAGTTTTCATTGATTTTAGATACCTTAACTGAAACTCCCCAAAGGAATATTTCCCATTATTGATCATAAAACTCTTAATCAATGAAACTTCTGGATTCCAAACCCTTTTCTTCTTGGATGGGTATTTAGGGTATATTCAAAAAAATATGTACATTGAAGATGAGGAATCCACTACCTTCATAGGAACCTAGGGGGTATTTTTATATCAGTTCATTCCCTTTGTATTAAATAATGATGACCATACATACCAGCATGCCATGAATCTCATATTTACTCCCTTGTTGGGGAGAATAGCCAAATGTTATTTCAATGACCTGGTGGTAGAATTCTTATACTAATTTGATCACTTCATGGATCTTGAAATTGTCTTTGATAAGATGTGGTAGCACAGTCTGAAGATGAATCTACTTAAATTTGGTTTTAGGGTAACATCTGGTAAGTTCCTCAGCATTTTGTAATGCCAATTTGGTATTGAGGTTGACCAAGAAAAGACTAGTGTTATTCTAGAAATGTCACCCCCCTAGGAATCTCAAAGAACTAATGGGGTTCCAAGGGAACCTCACATACATACAGCATTTCATATCCAACCTGGCTAGAAAATATATCCCCTTCACCAAGATAATGAAGAAGGGAATCTCTTATCGATGGTATGATAACTGCCAATAGGACTTCAATAGTTTCATGCAGTGTCTGCCATAACCATTGGTCTTGATGTTTTCGATATAAGGAAAGACACTAATATTATATGTTTCCACCATGGAATGAAATATTGGTACTCTCCTAACATAGAATAATGATATTGGGAATGAAAATAGTATTTATTATATTAACTAGACAATGCTAGGTACTGAGACCCGATACTCATAGGTCAATAAGAACTGCCTCACACAAATCTTTGCAGTGCAGAAGATGAGGAATTACATGAATCACAATGATTTACACTTGGTCTACCATATTTATCATATCAAGTAAATCCTTGTCCATCCCATGATCACTGGGTTCTTGGCCTAATGGGTGGTCATTCTGCAATATTATGACATCTAGTTTGTATCACAAAAGTCAATAAAAGGGAAGGCCCTGACTGATTTCCTCATAGAAAATACCATCCCAAAAGTAAACAAATGTAAACTGAGCATCCATATGATGAGGTTTTCTATTCCCATGACACTCCTCAGACATTGGATATGTATTTTGATGGTTCCTCTTGAATTACTATTGGAAAAAGGATTGAAAATCAAAATCTCAACTGGGTTAGATTAGGGATTTTATTTGTCTCTCCGGATAAAGAAATATTTCCCTACTCTTTCTCACTATCTGAAGGCTACATTAATAATGAGTCAAAATATAAATCCATTATCATTGTCTTGGAATTATACCTAAAACTACAAATATCTTACCAGAATATCAAAGTGGATTAAGATCTAGTGATCAAATAAAATTAATGGAGAGTATGCCATTAAAAATGAAGAACTATCCCATCTCACTAGCAATGTCAGGGGACTAATGGTAGAGTTCCATATCGATACCACATTTCATCATGTTCCTAGATCATATAATACTCATGATGATTCATTTTATAATGCATCCACAGTCTTGGATGACCTTGATCAGGGGAAGAAATATTATGTATCATGCACCGAATAATTGTCTCATCAAACATCATCTATTACAAAGAAAAAATAAACCATGTCAACACCACCCTATAACTTGATGAACCAATATCCATCTCTGGGTGTATGGATCCCATAATTTATTATCTCTAAAATGGGACTCTCCTAATAGACCAAGATAGAAGGGAATGGATTTGACACCTAGTGGTAAACTTTACCCTGTGGGAAGGCCCAAATAAGAAGAAATACCTCTACAAGTGAGGATTTGATGGAATACTCATTAGATTCATAGTAGAAAGAGAGATTATTTCCATTATATAATAATTCCATGTGGGTTCCTATGGAACTCATCAGTATGGGACCAAGAATTATCACCAAATTAGAAGTATGGGTTACTAATGGTAAACCATGATTTAGGACTATGTGGGATTCACCTAGAAATTTCATGCATGAAAAATTCATGAAAAATTAATCCATCAACCAATTAAATTTATAAATATAGGTAAATATTCCTAGCCATTTGTTTTATGGGTAATGGATGTTGTGGGTATATATCCCCCAACTATATCAAAACAGTTAAAGTATATCCTTACTAATACTAACTTCTTTTCCAAATGATTTGAGGAAATATGCCTCAAGGAAGTTAGTAAAAAGAATATAATAAACATTTTAAAGTCCCATATCATCACCAGGTTCAGAATCCCTCCTAAAATATTGATAGAAAATGTAACCAACTTCTATTCAACATATTTGAAGAAATTGTACTAGGAGTACAACTTCAAGTCCAATAACTCATACCACAATCATGTAGTTGAAAATGAAAAAAATAGAAGCATTCAATAATTATATGCCAAATATACTTCAGAAGATGGAAAACAAGGACAATAATTTATAGCTAGACAAGTTTATCCATGATTTATGGGCCTACCGTACCACCACATGTATTGCTACACAAGAAACTCCATATTCATTGGTGTACGGAACTGAGGCAATGTTGCTCAAAGAATTATAGTTTCCCTCTATTTGAATATCTATTTTCATATAAACCTCTAATGTTGATAAATTGAAAAAGGATATGGATGATTTTGTGTGGCTTGATGAGAAAAAGTTTTGTACATTTCACAATCTCAAATTACATCATAAAAGGATCACATGGGCCTTCAATAAAAAGGTCTTCCTCTATTTATTCTTTCAAGGAGAGCTAGCATTGGTTCTCAGAACCCAAATCATACTAGGTAAGAAGCCTCCTAAACTGAAACCCAAATGGTAAGGGACTTATATCATACATAAGGTTTATCATAATGGAGCCTACTCTTTGGTCACAATGGATGGGTAACATGTATCCCCCCCCCCCACACACACACACAAATGTAAGGTTTATTAAGAAATATTGTTTATAGATACCATCAAAAATCCTCATCTTGACCACATGAAGTTAAACTGTACAGTGATTATCAAGGATATAAGATGATACAATTCAAAACATCCTTCATCTTTACTGATTGATTTAAAATACACTAAAAATTTCCTCATTGTATGATATTAAAACATCACAAATACCCAACATTCCTTTTCTCCCATGTCTGGTGACCCTTTTTTATCATGAAACATTAAACAACATGGCTAGTGACTTTTCCACATGACAATAAATTTCATGGGTTTATAGAACTACATACATCTTGATTCTCATTCCAAATGAAATTTGTAGGGACACCAAGATCCTATGCCTTGGACCAGCCAATGCATGATACAAAATTCCCTTGTCTATTCACTTAATTGCCTCCAAGTTGTGAAATGAACCTTTTCCACTTCTTGTTTCTCACACTGAGAATATCTCACGTGATCCTAGGAATTTTGTTTAAGGTTCCCCTACATGACTGAGACATACCAATTCATGATAGGGTTTTCATGGTCCTAGATTTTGGATTGTGAAAGACACACCACGAGTCCTCACCAAATTACATTAAACTGAATGGTTAATGTATCTTATATGACATAAAACTAAACATTACTATAGACCTCACCCTAGAGGACCTCTATCATTGGTATTGGTCTCCCACCACGCCTCTGCTCAATAATTATGTGGGGATTGATTATTTAATCATAGGAGGATAGGTAGTGATTCCCATACCACCAACCCTATTCCCAACTGCAACAATCAACAGAAACAATTCCCCCCTCTAAGTGTGGTTTAGACCTAGGTAGATAGTTTCTCATTCAAAAACTACATGCGACTTGATTCCTATCATCATTTTATGTGTAGTGACACCTAGACCTCCACTCTTAGGCCCAATCACATCATCCCCTTTTCAAATTGGGGAGCCTACATATTTACTACATGACGTTAAACTACATGTATTCTCAATAACTCTATGTGGTTTGATTCTTATTTTCACAGGATATATATTGACACTCATATATACAATCCTACTCCCAAGTAAAACAATAAACATAAAAATTACCCCTCCCTGTGTATGGGTTAGACCTAAATAAGGATATTTTTTAACAACTACTTGTGTCTTGATTCATGTCATCACATGATATGTAGTGAGGCTCGGACCACTAATACTAGGCCCAACTACACTAATCAATGGGAACAATTCCCCCCTCTGAGTATGGGTTAGACTTGTATTGTGAATTTCCCATAAAATAACTACGTTTATCCTGATTCCTTCCCTTACATGATATATAAAAATGCCTAGATATCCAATATTGGGCCCCTCTACAACAACCAATGAACAAATTCACCCCCAACTTTTTAAGGACTAAGTCATACAAGATTATTTTCCTGCGTACAAGTCAGATTAATGTACTACTTTCTTTCACACTTAATACATCTTTCACATTTCTTCATGTCAGTTCCCAGGTCCTTATTGCTTGATGTTAAACTGTAAGGATACAAATACGTCCTTACGGAATAACACTAAACTACAAGGTAAATTTCATGTCTTCATGGAATAAAAACTACACAAAAAATACATCCCCAGTACATGATGTTAGAATGTGCAAACCATCACCCATTACCATTCTTTATCAAAGCACCACAAGTGTCTGGCCCTATTCAACTAGAGTATGAGCTGATTCTTCCATATTTTAATCCCCATAGTTCATGAATCACACTTCATGTATTGAGCACCTCAAGTTTCCGCAAACCTTTCATGGCACCTTAAAAGAAAAATAAATATCCTTGTTTATCCATGCTATCGATGCATAAGGGATCGGACCTACCAAACAGAGACATCTTTTCCCTATATAAATGGATTTATGATTCTTTTGAATCTAACGTCACCATGGTAGAACCCAACACCTGGGGGTATTTTAGATTATTCCCTTTATGATTTTTCCATTCCATTACCCATGAACTAAGAACACCGATCCATGATTTACAAAAAAATTATCTCTCCCTTATAAATATATAGGAATACTCCTGACCCTATGTATCCTAATTAGGATCTCATGTAACAAGATCCCCATATTAGGTACATGTGTTTCATGACCTTAAACTTCCTACACATTGGTCAAGGATGTTAGACCTTAAACTATATCCTTTCATGGTCTGAATCATACGACCCTAAACTACAATTGAAAGAGACACAAAACATTTCAGGATGAAAAACCGCAAATGGTGTCCTGAGAAAAATTCAAGTCTCCACTCTCTAATCTCTTCATATCCAAATATTAGGAAAAAATAGAGAAAAAATAAATAGTGCACAAATCTCATAGGGTCTACTTTATAGCCTAAGTAAAATACAAGTTCTGCTCACTGGACCCCTATGGTCAATAAAAATTAGAGTAATTATATGTTACATTTCCCCACCATGATTACGTGTCCACTAGGTGGAGGAACAAATTTTAGGGTTTTTAATCCCTTCTTGACTTTTACACTTTCCAAAAAATCACACTTCATGATTTGAGAATCTCAAATCATCATAAATCTTTCATGGACCTTGGAAAAGGATACCCAGATTCAAGGGTATCATTGTTTGACTATGCATGTATGCCTATGGATCTTGCATATGTGCTTATGGTTGTCAACCAAATGTGTCAATATACAAAAGGGCTTCCTGATCACTGTTAGACCCAATGTCACTGTAGTAGAACTCAGCACTTTAGAGTGTTCTGGGCCATTCCTGAAACAATTTTTCCATAACGTCCTCATGACCTGATAACTTTGGACCATGATTCAAAATCCATGTAACCAAACTATTTGATTGTATTCAACATCCTTGATATTATGTAACTGTGTTTTTTACCCTTTCTCAAAGTAGGAATATGACATTACATTCTTGAACCTTATGATGGAGCACGCTTTGTAACTCGAAACCACATAGGTTAGGGCCCAAGCTTCAAAATTTAAGAGATAAATGGACCTAGGGTTCCATAACCATTCTTTAATTTCATTTTTTTACCAAACAAATTCATCGTCTAAATGCTTGATTCTTCGTGAATCTTTCAATGATCTTTTAAAAGGGATGAAAAACCTCTGTTTGACTATCTTATTGATGCATAAGAGATTTTAATTACCAACCAAAGGTGTCCCCTCTTTCTAATAAAGTAACCCCAACCCGTGTGAGCCCTTATAACACCATGGAATAAGCCAAAATCTCATAGTGCTATGGATCATTACAAGAACGTATGCCCCATCCCATATTCACTGACTCAGATGTTTGGGTTATGACTCACATCACCCATGATCCAACTGTCTAGGTGGACTTGACTTCCCTAATATTTCTCCCTCAACCGGTTTACCCCCATAAATATTCCATGGAACTTGGAAAATATTAGATACACCACTATTTGACCATGATACTAACTCATAAGGGCTTTAAACTACCAACCAGAGTTGTCTCCTCCTTGTAGTAAAGGATCTCTAATACTCATGATCCCCATCAACACCACGATGGAACTCAACATCCTACATTTTTTTGGGCCATACCTTTTATGTCTTCCCTATATTACAAATTCATCAATCAAGTCTCAATAGTAAGAATTTAAACTAAAAATCATATTTACATCCTCGCTACATTACATTAAAATTCATGGTAGACGTCCTTATTGCATGACATTAAAATGAATGGAAAATTATAATTCACAAATGATATATTATCAATGATATAAGGTATAATATAGAAGAACCTAAACTAAAGAAATTCAAGGTCCAAGATAAAATAATGTAAACTACCAGCAATAGAAGTTCCAATCTAAAAGACACTATACTACCAGTGATAGAAGTTCTGATCTAAAAGTCCCTAAACTACAGTATAATAACTATTTATTTTGAAATACTAGAAAAAAGGTACAAAAACTGTCAAGTAGAAAACCCCTCAAAGGGTGTCCTGAGAAAAATTTGATTCCATACCTGTCAGGTCCTCCCTATGTGGATATTAGGAAAGAATTTGGGAATTATAAATAAAGAGATATAATGATTCGGGGGCTCGTCATATGGACTTATAAAAAATATATATGTGTTCACCAAGTCCATTGACTTTAGAATAATATAGAGAAATCTCTATATGGGATATATATTTTATCTGATTAATCCTTTTTTGAAATAGGTAATCTCAATATAACAGGAGAAAATACATCGATGGGGAATCTCATGTTGGTGGGAAATCATGAGCATTTCATAAGAAAAAACTATTATGATTTAAACATTCAAATCCAAGAATCTAGGTTTACTTGATATTATGGAAAGGATGGGTATGGTTAACGATTCATACAATATCAAAACATTAAAATGTTGTGTATATCATGACTGAAAGAAAATTGTACAATTACATATAAAGTTTAGAAGATACATTCATTGATAACTTACAGTAAGAGGAATATCTACATATCAATGTATCTCCTATGAATATACAAGCCAAGGTGAAGTTTCTAAAATTACAAGATCATCACAGCATGTTCCAAAATGAGTAATTGGGATTCGAAAACCTCTATTCTATGGAGATAATATATTAGTGTAATTGATAAAAAGATTTTGTTTCCACCTCCATAATATACTATAATGCCTCTTCCCTTGAAATGGAATCAAGCATGGCATTCTCTGCTATTTCAAGGAGTCCTTGTTACTCCAGTATAGTTTTCTCTGATATTTCAAGTGCATGATGAAATTGGGATAGATCTAATTCAATTTGAAAAATTATAGACTATAGATGGTCAATTTCAACCATCCCAAAACTTACCAGGTCCTGATGAGCTTTTGACTCCACCACGGGTTGGGAATATTTGTTTAAGTATTTTTCCCAGTTTTGTCTTACTGAAGAGGAAGACGCAGTGGCTAACACCCTCAATTTAGCGGACCTCTCCACTCTATCCAAGATATCACCTCCTCTACCCATGTATTAAGGGTGTTATAATCAAAACCCTCCTAACCAATAGTGGTAAATATAAATCAAAGGTGATCTAATCGGTCCTTCAGCCCTTCCAAAGGGGTCTCTAAAACTAAGGTCCAGACCTACCTCTATATTTTTCATCACATTGAAAGGTAAAATGACACAAACCCTCATCTATCATCTAAGCTCATCCTAGTAATAGAAACACATTTTGGGACTAGTTCACAAAAATAATGAGTCATGTTCATGGTCTTTGAAAAAGTAGGAAGGGATCTGGTCTCTATATTGGTTGACTTGGTTAGAGGAATCCTGAAGGGAGAAGGAACTTGGACCTCTGAGCTTCAGGGTGAAGGAACTAAAACAAGGTTCAAAGGGATTTATCAATCAGAAATTAAATTACATGATATCACTAAATAACCAATAGATTTTATGAGTGTTGTAATTATTCCTTTTTTAGTGGTATCATTAGAAACATCTACTGCCCCAACCCCATCCTCTTGTGAAGAGGCAACACCCTCTTGTGATGAAAGGCTGCGTGGAATATTTGATGCTTTCCCAGAATATATGATTTACTCACCACCCTTGAGGGATATAATAAAAAGTATATAATATTATTTGACATGACACAAATAAAACAAAGTGTCCAGTTTTTGCAGAGGCATTAACCTTCTCTAAAAATTTCCCCCATCAAGTCTAACTCAATATAAGAATAGATAGCTATACTATTCTCCTCCAAGAGTGTGTTTTTATACCCTAGATCAAATGGTACAATATTCATAGCATCTGTAGTAGGTATCAAGACTAACTAGGATGGCACATCAGCCATCTCAACCTCTTGGTGGGTCGGGCCTGATATTGAAGGTTCTTCCAAAGAAACCAAACACTCGCCCACATACTCAAGGAAAGATATATGATTCTCTAAGAAGGATCAATGGGAATTTTCACATCTTTGGAAAGTCATGATGTGTTATTGGAATAGTCCATAACATGGAAAGAGTAAAATGTTACACTTAATTGAGGACTTTGGAGAAGAGGGATCTGAAAATTTAGAGCACTTTATTTTCCCCTACCCTTCGATGGTAGGATCTCAAAAGGGTACCAACATCCAGAGTGTTAAGGAAGGCACCCCATAAGGTTTTGATGTTGAGGGAATCACTCCAGGGATGGAAATCATCGACCTCATTAAATCCAGTTGACCTGGGGACCCCTCACCGGCATTTCCACAGCCACTGTCAAATCAAGATCCAATAAGCATACCCTGAGGATAATATACAGGGGATGGCAGGATGGGATGGTCTTTTATATCCTCCCACTATATCAAAAAAACAAAAAGGACATCAGTGTGATTTCAATGGAACCACTTCGCTTTAAATATAGCAGTAAGTTCATCCTTATCACTGCCTCGAGAATAGAGAATCACTATTTGTCCACGGTAATCTTCATTGTTCCTTGAACCTCCATTTGTTGAACCAAATGGGAAATTAATACCCAAAATTTTATAATTTCCAACATCACATAAAGTTCTCAAAGGAAATATTCAACCTCCTCAGGTCAGTCTTTGAAAGTAATACTCAAAGGGGAAGTAATCTAGGAAAATCCTTATAAAGATAATTATTCCTATTGTAGTATACCCCAGATATCATCCCTTGAGATCATAACTCTCTAAGTAATCCAATATCTTAATGATATAGGAAATAATAATGTTGACGAGGCTTAACTCGCTAGCACCACACACTCTTTGGCAACATTGGTTGGTTCTTATACAAGCAATGAGAGTAATGGTAAATGAATTAATTTCTTACAAGGTGATTCATGGGTTTTTGGCCCCCTCAGAGCAAGTTGTTTTCTAGGCCTCATATTATCCTCAATGTCTGATGGTAATTGGGAAGGTTTTTATGCCAATATAGATAATTTCTCATTGGGATATGATCAGATCCAAATCTCAGCATATCACGTGTATAAACCAACATCTGAATCATTGGGAGGGAGTTTTATCTCATCCTGAGTCTCCTTTTTTTGTATAAATCATATGAAACTTGTGAGCCACCATTGGATGATCCTTGAATCAAACATGAATAGGGGGAGGAAATATCAACTAGAAAAATAGTAACTTGTAGCTAAACCAATAAGTTTCATACCATTTGCAAAGGAGTTCCCTGTGAATAAAAGAATAAAGGATTCCCCATGAAGTGACATCATATAATCCCATACCTCAAGGATTTCCCCACCATTATCAGTCATATTACCAATGGTCACTACCCATAGGTTCTGAATGAGAAATGCTCATAACAACTTATAAAGGCCCTAACCTCCCAATACTTTAGTGTAATAAGTTTGAACACACTGATACACTAAAAATATGGTTTGAAATGAATTTTGGGGATTCTCTGGATGTTTAGATATTCATAGTCTCCTAGATAATCCCCCATCTAACCCCATAACACTTGAGAGGGGCTTAAGATTCTATGAGGGGATTTGAACCTATAAATATAGCATAAAAGGTAATAAATTTTGGCCAGCATAGGTATGGCTAACCTGATACACTAACCTCATACCATAGAAGCCTCCATCATGACCCTTTTACTATATAGGGAGTAAGTACTCACTCAGGTAAATAGAAATGAAACTGGCCATGTGAATAGTCCAGTCAACATTAGATACAACTTCTCATCCCCAATCTTTAAATCATTCATCTTCAACTATAGGCCAATAAGCGCCCTCCACACTATGGTAGTACTTCGTAGGACAATCCTTTGGATTCTTGGCCTCTGGTTTTGAATGATCTCTCTTAATGAAGTATCTCACCCACATCTTGAAGGGGATATTTGTTGGAGGAAGTTTCTCCTTTGAGAGGGACTTTTTGACCATCCTAATCTGCTCTCAGGAAATAGTATGAGTCATGTAGACACTATCCCACATAGAATATGGGGGGAAAACTCATCATACATATATCCCAATATTGGTTCACCATAGTTATACTAGACATCTTAGAGACTAATTCCCACCTCACCATTAGTTAAGTGGAATGTGTTTTTGTCAGGACTCCACCGACTGAAAAAGTCTGACATCAGGACCTTATTGAAATAGGAGAAATCTTGTGAGATATAGATGTCCTCATACATCACAATCTACTTTATCTCCATGTAAAACTTAGAATAAATATATTTCTCCTAGAAGGGCCATCCCCAATCCGCTCCACAACTTCCCCTGATCAATAGTCCCAATTGGGAACCCGCCCAAACTTCTGGCTAGTGGTGGACTTACGTATTATAAAATGGTACATATGGATATCTAAATAAAGATTATGACAATTCTCATAAAATTCTATAGGAATGAACATTATTATATTCCCATCTACATTCTCTCTTTTGGAAACAAAATGGCCTCTATGAGAAATTTTATCTTGAAATGTATTAAAGGTTTTTAGAACCAAAGAAGGGGGTATGATTGATGATTGTATAGAAGGAATAGGAGTTTAATTAGTAATTACAACCCCATGGAGGGGTAGAAATTATAAAATGGTATATTACCTAAATATAACTCCCATCAGTTCTATCAAAATCATGAAAATAACTTAAAAACATGGTGGAAATTAGCATCCACGCTTTCCATGATAGCACCTCAGTGAATCATCTCCGCCCTTTCCTAATTCTTTAATGTCCTGTGAGAATTATGATGAGTAATGAAATCCATATTCATAGAAGTAAGAAAAATATGTTAGATAATTTTAAACCCCATCAAAAAGAATGCATAATGTTGGCATCCTTATGTGTATTTCATGAATCGGTAAGGAATTCACGATCGCATATAGGACTCATGAATCACATGTCTTAGAAAGATAACATAGACCTTATAATCCCAAAGAACATTGTGTAGCCACTAAAACATTCATAATACTTGAAATAACTTGACCTTAACATGTTCACATGATCTGTATAATAGTTGAGTGATCATGTGACCGAGCTGGAAGATCCTAAAAAACCATAAAATAAAATTGTGCAGCCACATGGACACGGTTCAAGTAATTAAATAAATTTGATTTATGATTTAATTGAGAAAGTTTTGGGGAAAAATATAATTAAAGGATTATTATGAACAAGCCATGTAAAATAGATCTTGGGATCACTTCTCATTAAAAACCCTTTAAAACATGTCTTGTGACAGGTTCTTGCGAGTGGTCTTGTGAAAGGGTAACATGACGGAGGCAGATCGCAAGAGATCTAAAATTTGGGTAGTTAGTGAATGATCTTATATTAATTACCCTATTTATATATTCTTCTAGAGAATACTAAAAGTCACCTGGAATACCAAACATCGACCAAGACACTGATTGGAAACATCTCAAAGACTCAGGTGGGAATTTACTTTCCTCATAACCGAGCCCTTGTCCCCGCAGATGTCACTCATGAGGGGGGAATTTTTTGACACCCTCCAAATGAGAAATTATGAGTCTAAAAGGGAAGAAATACCTAAAACATGGGTATTATTTTATCTAAAATGTAAATGAAGAATAATTTATCCAAATATCATGGATTGTATAAACCTCCAAATAATATACGGGACATGCACAACACATGACCACCATAAGATCATGCAGAGACCATTTAACAAGCCCTTACATTCTTGAAAATGAATCCAAGACACTCGTTGATCATGAAGTGGTTTCCATATGAGATCCCCCTAGGTCATGCAACATTTCAGTCAGTAGGAACCTGACAAACCATCCAAAAATCCTTGTAAAATAAGGAGGAAAATTTATAAAAGGAATAATACTTTCATGGTTATAAATATTCATGTGATGTGCCCATGTAGTTCAATGTAAGACATAGAATACTTGGAAACATGTTCTATTTTTTCATGAAAGATCCCATAGGTATGTCACCCTCATCACGTGAAGAGCTTTAGACATGCCCAAGTGGTCTTATTCTTCCCTTTAGCTCCAAATAAAAACAGAAGGGTTGTCCATGATAATTCTTATGTATCACCACATGACCCTTTATTAGTCATGTGAAACATAACCAATGGGGAGAGTGGGTGTCTTAAAAATAACTAATATTAATTATTGTGGTATCCATCCATTTTAAACTAAATAAGTAAATAAAAATGGAAATGATGGGATCTTCTTGTGAGGGGAATATACATCGATTTTATGTGAATAGAGTTATATGCCCTGAGATAACACCATTGATCATATCTAGAACTAATCAAAAATCAATCATGGTCTGGAAACCCCCTTGGCATGATGACTTTATCTCATGAAGTCCCCCAATAAATCCAACTTTGTGTCAGGGAAGATCGTGGACAAATCATCTTAGATCACGTGAAAGCCTTTTAACAGGTGTCCTAATCTCATGAAGGTCCCAAGACATGTCGAATCAGCCTTGTAAATCCCCTTAGAATATCCACGTGATTAGGAAAGACCCATTTTATTGGAAAAAATAGTTAGAACACCAATGGTATGTTATTATGGTTTCTAAAAATCATGTGACGCCCATGGATGGATTGTGCGAAGCACGTAACACCAAATCCCTCCACCGACTCCAGCCAGAAATCGTGATATATACACAATGAAATGAGGTGATTAATTGGGATGGTGAGGCCTATAAATGCCTCCCCCTCACCAATATATATATATATATATATATATATATATATATATATATATTTGTATTCATGTACCGACACATCCATCCATCAGAGAAGACTTCTCAGAGTGTTCGATCTCACTATTGAAAAGGTTTTTCACCATGTAAAATATGAGGAACAACCTCATGATTGTCAAGTATGAATAGGCACTTCACATGACCAATTGGGATCACATGAATGACTTATGTTGTGTCATTCGAGATATGTGAAGGAATTTCCTACATATTTTCTGCATTAAGTGAAACCTAAAAAGGCGAACACTAAAAGAATCTAAGGTTAATATGTAATGAAAAACTGGAATAAAGACTAAAAGATGGGAGACCTATGCAAAGACCATATATAATGATCCTAATGTGCTTCTCATGACTCATCCAAATCATGAAACAGAACTTGTAAATGTATCTTAAACCATGAAACGTCTTCTCGACATGTCATTTAGATCATGAAATTTCCTTTATACATATCAATAAAGTTTTTTTATGCCCACCGGGCATGCCACCCGAGTCTCATGAAGTCCTCCAGGATCTCCTTCTAGATCTTTCAATGTCCTCAAACAAGTTTCCAAAATTATGTGATGTCATCAATATGTGTCATCTAGGTCTTGATAATTCCTCCAAGCTTACCATCTAGGTCACACCACACCCTCCATTCATGTCAGGAAGGTCTCGCATTGTCCTCCAGACAAGTCATCCAAATCATGCAACACCTTCCAGGCATGTTAACCGAGATCATGTGATGGCCTCCAGGACAAGTCATACAGTTCTTGCGATGTCCTCCAAACAATTAAACCTTGATAATTTTGTGGCCTTCAAACATTACATTTAGATTATGAAATTCCCCTCTGACAAGTCAAATGGATCATATTATTTTATTTGGAATTGCATGTAATACAACCATACATGTCTTGAAATCATTTAACATGTTGGGATAATAATAAAGATATGTCAGATAGACAGTCAAGTAGGTCAGGAAGATAGCCAGAATAGGTCAGGAAGGATTCTACAGACATGATAACCCTATACAACCCCCATATAAGGGAAACCTCAATGTGTAAGCTCTAATCAGTGTAATGATATGATTGCCTCTATACAAGGGAAACCTCGGTGTGTAATCCCTGATCAGTGGCATGATATTAAATGTCCCACATACAAGGGAAACTGCAATGTGTAATTACCAATTATTGGCATTATATGATATGTCTCACATATAAGGTAAACCTCAGTGTGTAAGCCCCAGTTAGTGGAATGATATGGAATATCCCACATACAAGGGAAACCTCAGTATGTAATCCCCAATTAGTGGAGTGATGTGACATGTCCCACATACAAGGGTAACCTCGGTGTATAAGCCCCGATCAATGGAATGATATGACTGCCTCCATATAAGGGAAACATCAATGTGTATTCCCTGATCTGTGACAACATATGATGTGTCCCGCATTCTAGGGAAACCTTAGTGTATAAGATCCGACCATATTGAACGATGATGACTCTAATTTGTTCTATAACTATGATATGTAGGATTTAATCCTAAGGCTCGATATCCATATTAAACATCCATATGGTTGTCCAAATACATAAATCCCACATCCATATGTAGTGAGACTAATTACATTTTATCCCTTGTTTATCACACCAAGCATGGATCACATGGTATTAGGGGTTGCAGTGTTCATATCATTCACATAATTAATCCCATCTAGCTAGGGAATCCTTAGTGTGTAATCCTTGATTGGTGGCATGACATAACTACTACAATATAAGGGAATCTACCTCAGGGTAAGTCCGAAGAGCATGAATAAACTATGGTAACTATAATTATTATTATAACCCAGATATGTAGGATGCCTCCTCGAGTTTCAATCTCAAGAAATAAATTCATATATTCCCTTGTATATTTCTTTTTCATTTGATGTTAAACTGTATGGGTTTGACAAACTATGTGGGTTTTTATTCCTATTATAAAAAGGATATGTAGGATTCCTCATAATGGATCAATCCCATCCTTGAAATGTTAAACACATACTTGGATGAAAACAAACTCTGAAGCACCTTGTTATATGGTTTCAACATATAATAAGAGTGTAAATTTATGGATAACCTCGGATACAAACAAATGGGCTCAATAAAGTATTCCCCTTCGCATATAAAAGGATTTAAACTATGGTCATTTTTTTAGGGTAATTGGTTCCATATTAGTATTAGAAATATATTAATGAAGATATATTAAATATATAATAGTGTCGCAAATTATACAAAAATCCCCCCCCAAAAAGGTGTGATGAGCCTGACCTCTCATCCTCTTGACCAATGCGAGTTCCTAAGTTTCATTAGGTATGAAACCCCAATTGACTGTCTGCCATTGGAAAGAAGGTTTGTACCCAATTATGGATTTGGGAACCATTGGTATTTTCAATGAAAGGTAAACATGAATGTAAAACCAAATGTGAATGATTGTATAGACATTGACCCCCCCCCCCCCCCCACACACACACAATCAAACTATCGGGCCAAGACTCCGATATTTTTTCCTGATGAAACAAAAATGGTGAACCCAACATGAAATAATATAACTACAAAATATCCTTTAAAAAATAAATATTATAGAATGACAAATTCTTTTCTTACCATTTCAGTCTCACATATGGTTAATCACCATTGACATGCATCTCTTTCAAATGAAACATTCTTAAAAAACATTTTTCTAAAAGTGGTTTCATTGTATTTTTGTGTACTTATACAAAAATTAATTTCATTCGCATATATAAATTTAATATTGTTAAATTAATTTAATATTTTTAATCATAATATCCAATATTAGGTAATAATTTAAACTTAATTGTTTTTCATTATGAATAGTTTCCTTGGTAAAATTTTATCACTATGATAAAGGTTAAAATGGTTTTATTAGGGGGTTAAACTGGGAGATAAGGGTAAAAATGACAAATAAAATTTTATAAATATTATTGGATGAAGATATTTAGACCTTATAATATCTAAAAATTTCATTCATGACCATCTTCTTCCATTTTCACGAGAAAATGAATTTATATTATTTAAATTTTTTATGTAATTTTATGTATGTCCCTCCCCTCACTTATAAAATGGTACCTTTTCTTATACCTTATTCATAAACATTGAGGAATATAGATCAAAAAAATACTTATAAAAAATATTCATATATTACTTCCCTTCATTATTTATCTTTTGTTCTTCTCCTAATTCCATCATATGAAGGCATAAGTGTGTATGATAAAGTAGGTCTTTCAAAGAAGAGGTAATTTTCTTTACTAACTATTTCAAAGTTTATTTCATATTATACTTCATCTAAAACTATTGTATCTATAATAAAATAATTAATCTATTATAATCAAAATATTAATATGTTATTAAGATTATGTGACACCCATTTCCCACATTCTTTTTATCAAATGGGAAATGAAAGTATCACTCATGTGTACGTGTAGACTACGACCTCAACATAGCGATAAAATTAATTTCCCATCACCATATTTTATGGTTAGTTATTATGATGGATTTTTAATTTATATATTATATTAATGACATAATATTATTTTGTAATTATTATATCCTATCAACTTTATTACCTTCTAATCCTTTGGGAAATGATAATGTTGCTCATGCGTGCGTGTGCACTACTACCTACACGAAACGATGTGATTCATTATTCATTTCCATTTAAATGGATGGTAATAAGGATAGATTTAATAAATATATATGATATTAATGATATAATAATGATAATTTAAATGTGAATTATTATGTACCTTAAGTTTTTTCCATCCATCAAAAAGAGGAAACATCACTCGTGCGTACATACAGACTAATATCCCCACGAAGTGATGTAATTCATTTCCCATCCCTGATGTATATAAATAGTTAATAAAGTTTTATAATGATTAAATATGATACCTATGAAACTATTAAGGATATATATATGATGAAACTATGATCATGATTCAAGGAATAAAACTACCAAATTGAAACTCAAATGAAAAATTAAATAAATAACCCTCAAAAATGATGATTTTAATAAAGAATTATAAATAATGGGTATTGTAATGTTATAAGTATATCATATATGATAATATAATTATGAATATTATTCTCGTATATTATTATAATAAACTTGAATTTATTATTCATGGGTTAAAATTACTTACGAAGCAAGTTGGATATGAGGTAAGGGTTTATTTACCAATCTCATCCTTATTCTGAATTATTTATATTAAATATTATATTGTGGTAATTGGATTGTATTTATTTCTTAAACCCAATATATTTTATTTTTCTTTGGATATATATCAATTTTATATATTTTTCATTCATTTTTATTTCTCTAAGTACTCAAAAGTCAGAAAGAATTGTTTTAAGGAAAACTGACATTGTGTTTATATTCAATCGGGAAAATATTCCTTACATGTACATATTTTCATTAAAATGTTCTAAATATTGATTATACTATTATATAATGATTTATTAATATAATTTTTTTAATCTTGTTTGACTTTATATAAAAAAAAATACAAGGAATCTTCTTGTCATTTTCCAAGAGATGTACTTTTTACTAAAAGTATAACTATGTTATTTTTTTTAACATTTACCACATTAATAAAATATAACATAATCATGACTATTATTTTCCTTAAAGATTAATTTTCATGTTTCCATAGTTATTTTGAATGATTTTTTTCACCAATATTCTGTAAATTTTTAATTTTTAAATAAGTGATTTTATAATGAAAAGTGTATTTCCCTTAAAAAAAGTTCTAGGGATATTTTAAAAGTATTTTAAACTATATAAATATACATTAATGAATTTTATACTTTATAGGGGATATAATCTAATGATACCATCCACCATATTAATCTAGATGGGTTGTGATCATGTTTCTTAGGTGATTTATATTAACATTTTGTATGATATTTTTTCAATATGAATGTGTATGTTGATTATGTATTTAATTATTATTAATTTATTTCATATAATTAATGTAATGAACTTAGTAACTGATGTTCAGGTCCCATTATATCCCATATATTCATTATTATGTCTCATGAGAAGAACTAGTTTGGATATTTAGTGTACGCCTTACCTATTTATGTAATATATCTTGGCATGTGGACTTGAAGGTAAGATTATGATGTCTAAAATAATACACTATATCATTATGAAATTAGTCATTGTTATAAAAATGACTATTTTTGTTTTTATGTCATTCATGGATATATTCCCATTTTATGACATTGGTTATATAAAATATTTGATTATTTTTTATCTCTATTATATTATTCATGATTTATTTATTATATGATGGATTATGTCATATGTTTTCCCTTAGTGAGTGGTTGAGCTCACATTTTATTATATTTTCTTTTCCCCAGGTTACCAATATGGTTTTTATGAATAATTTTATGGATATAATAGAATAAGTGATAAAGTTGTGACTAGAATATTAAGTTTTATTTCATGTTTTAAAATTTAATGTGAGAGTTTTGTATGTATTTAATCCCTCAATATTACTAAACTATTTGATCCTTTAAGATGTAATATTTTTTATCTTATGCCAATGTACTAAAATAATCACTGGCTCTGGATTACTAGATTCTTGGAGTTATAAGTAAATGGTAATTTATCCATGAATAAAATATAAATTTAAATAATTACATGAATAACAATAACCAGTTTCATGATGATATAATGCATAATTCCAGACATTATAATCTTATCTTAAATACCTCATTCTAGGACATCATACATAAATAGGTAAGGTGTATACTAAATACCCAAACTAGTTTGTCTCATGAGACCTTCCAATTCATTTAGGGGCTTTCTAATTTTAATCCCCACCCATAACAAACTAAGTTTAATACATTCATCTTATTAAATAAATGAATAACCCTTCAATATATAATCGATATGCCTTAATAAACATTCATATTTGAAAAGTATCATGTTACATATCAATATTTTCCCTGGTAAATAACTATAACAACAAGATCATTATCCATACATAGTAATATGGTGTATGGTATCACTTGATTATATCCCCAATAATTCATATAATTTAATGAAGGATTTTTACATAGATGAAAATACTTTTAAAATAACATTAAAAACAATATTTAAAAAAGTGAGAAAAATATCCTTTTCTTTTGATAAAATTTAAAAAATATATATATAATATTGATAAAATTAATTTCTTTGAAAATAAACATGGAAACTTTTAACAGAATCATCAAAGAAAAAAATGGTATAACAATGGGAAAAACTTTCCATTCAATAAATGTTAAAACAAAGATTCATTTCACACTTTTAGTAAAAATTTAAAACAAACTTGTTCGGAAAATGACAAGATGATCCCTTTTAAAATTTTATAAGGATGTAAAATATAGTTGAAAATGAATTCAAACAATCATTTTATCATAGTAATGAAATTCTTGAAAACATTATAGTGAACATGGATATGGAGGAGAAATATTCTCAATCAAAAGGATAAATAAGGTTGATTTTCCTTAAAAATATTTTATAAGTCATTTTAAGTATCAAAGAGAAGAAAATGAAAGGAAAAAATTTAAAATCCATAGATTAAAATAGGATAATAAAGTAAATCTGGTTTAAAACAGAAAGAACTTATAATTTCATTTAATGAAAATTTCAATATAAACAATCCTAAGTAAAAAATGAGAATATAGAATAAACCCTTACTACATTGGTAACATTCAAATCGAATGCCATAAAAAGTTGTAACATGATATGGTTCTAAGAATCCAATGAATTAAATCAATTATTATGTAAAAAAATTCATAGGGTAGTAATTACACTATGTAAAAGAAAAAACGGTGTGCATTATGAAACATGTCTCAAGGAATCGAAATTATAACCAAGATCCCTCATAGATATTAAAATACTAGAATCAAAACCTCTTGAAATAGATAACATGAAATGGAATTTTAATTAATATTTTTAAAAATTAGATCATTATATAATATTTAAAAAAGTAATTATATAGACTATGTAATATAAATAGGTGTGTAAATTTAAAAATGTCTCAAAGAATAAAATTTAGGATGAGAAACCCTTACAGAGATCATAATATTCAAGTGAGAATTAATCAATGAAGTGATTACATATAACAAATTTAAATCCATATTAAAAAAGTTTAAATGCAATATAAAATAATATTAGGTCATTCTGTGTATAATCATATCATAAAATAGTCAATAAAGAATAGATATAACCCAATGAAAGGAAATTGAGTTAAGAAAACTCTTACCTCGAGTCATGACTTACTTCATACATCACTAGCTTCATTAATAATAAAATTATATTAATTATATATTTTATTAAAAAATATTTAATGATTATTCCATTATTAATTTCCCTTATTTTCATGTTTTTCTCATTTACTAATTCGGTATAGTTTATATCAGTTGTTTTGGGATCATTCGGTTCATAATCTCCAAAAATATATATTATATTTATAATCATAAATGTTAATAGTATACTGGTTTAATAAAATCCAAAAAGTTAAGTTTTATGTTCCATATCATTCCATAATTGATGAAGTTCAATTGGTTATTAAATTTGGACCATCCAAACAAACTTCCTTAATAAGACTATTTTTTATGGTTAGAGATAACCATGTTTGTTTACTTTTAAAGTCATTGTTATAATAGATAATTTACCATTCTAAAATCGTAATAATGAAATTAATTTAATATTAATATTTTATTCAATAAAAATCATTTTTTTATAATTCCCATGAGAGACTTAAATTCATGAAAACATCATCGTTCATGTAGGTTGTGTAAAACCACCACAATGAGTGATGTTTTTCAAAAGTGTTATAAAGAATGGTAACTTAGAAAAATTTTGAGTTTTAGAAAAAAAATATAATAAAAAAATACTGATTTAGGATAGTTGATTTATTATTTTAATTATTGAAAAAATAAGAGTATAATTGAAATGAAAATGTCGTATTTTGAAAGACCATATTTTGATATAATAACAGCTTATAGAGGAGAGTTCATTGAGAGGTAACAATTGATACCACATAATAAGTTCATAAAATAGATTATAATAGCATATAAATGGAATCATAATAGAAAAATAAGGGAATATTTAATATGGTTTCGAGATAATGAATCATAATTAAGAAAGGTGAAAGAGGCATGGAAACCATGACCGCGGTCATCGAAATACCACCATTCGATTGAGTTTAAGAACTTTAGAGAAGTTAAATTTTATTACATAAAGGACTTAGGGATATGGAATTGGAATTTTAGAGAGCAATTTGGGTATAATTTTTTGAGAAAACTGAAATCTTAATTTTTATTAATAGGGTTATATTTAAGTCCCTTTTTGTAGGAAAAAATCAATGATGTTTTCATAAATACTTAGTGTTTAAGGGTGGAAAATGAAATCTAACATGTTTTAGTGGTTCACAAATAGAAAATAGGTGATTATATAGGAAACTTAACTATCTAATTGAATCATTATAGTACATTTATGATTTTTAATTCATTTTATAAGAAATTATTTAACTTTTCATATTCTTATTAATTTTCAGATGCATCCACGTAATTTTACATTATTGAAACCAAGATAAAATTAGAGCTCAAATTTTACAACTACTAAATGTGAAATATATAGTTCTAGACTTTATCATCACTTTTCTTTAGTGCTGATAAAGGTTACCTTTATCAGTGGATTATTTTTAGTGCTGGTAAAGGGTACTCTTTATCGGCGTGTTTTAACATTGATAAAAATTTCATTAGCGTGTGAGTCCCACATCAAAATAGCACAGATTCGATTGATCCTTCAAATATCATTCCACCGCACCACAACATCAGAAGAGTTTTGTGGGGATGATATCTCTGTACACATTACAGACACTTCCATAAGGGTCCTTTCACAAGCCCGTGTGGTCTGGGGCCCATTGTATGCCTCCCTCAGGCCATGTCCCACCCTTATACACACGGTCAAGTCTTATACAATCCTGCATGCCTACGTAACAAACCTATACATGGACCTCCCCTATTATTAATAAATAAAATAATACAAGTATTTAAGAAATCAAAATAATTAAACAAATAAAAATTAAAATGAATATATCAAAAAAAAAATATTAAAATTTTTATTAATTAAATAGTTATTAATAAATTTAATATATATATATATATATATATTATAAACATTAATAATTATTATAAATTAAATATTTATATTTAAAATGAATAAATTGAAATAACTAATCAAATAAAAATTATAAGTGTAAATTAAAAAAATATTGAAAATTTTATTAATTAAAAAGTACTTAATAAAAATGAATAAATTTAGTATTAATATATATAAATTATAAATATTGATAAATATTATTTTTTAAATATAGATATATAATATTAATAAATTGTAATAATTAAAAAATATTTAAAAATAAAAAAATTGTATTAAAAATTTTAAAAATGAATAAATTACAAAATTATTAAAAAAAATATTAAGGAAACAATTAGTAATAAAAATGAATAAATTTGATATATATATATATATATATTAATTATAAATAGTAATAAATAATATATATTAAATATAAATATATAAATCGAATAAAATGTAATAATTAAAAACATATTAATTTCTTATTCATTTTTAATGGTTTTTATATTTAATTATTAATTAATACATTTAATATAGAGATATATTCATATGTATTTCTCCATATATATATCAATGTATATAATATTTCCTAAAATATCTTTATATAATACAAAATATTTATGTTTGCATTAAATAATCCATATATTTAGTGAAGAATGGTTTATAATTTAAAATTAAACAAAATTAAAAATATTGTCTAATTGTATCATGTCATGGAAATTAATTGAATGTATTTTTATTTTAAAATTTAACATACAACAAATGAGTGTTACATTAATTTCACACATACACATATGAAATAAATGCATTTTTATATACAACACACACACAAATATTTATGTATTTAATGAAATATTATATAGAAAAACATACACCTAATATTTATGTAATTTATTAAAATTTTAATATTAATTTCTAAATTTCATTTAGTAACATGACAAATTTAATATATTATTTTTTTAATCAGTATATTTTATTTTATTTTATTGATATTATTACAATTAGGTGTTATTTATTCATTTTTATTATTTTTTATTTTTTCTTGAATTTAATAATTTGTTAATATTTATTTATATTTATTTATTTATATTTATTTATTTACTATCTTTTAATATTTTCGATATGAATTTATCTTCATTTTAATATATATCCATATTTTTTAATAATTTATATTTAATTAATAAAACTTATCCATTTTAAATATTTTTAATGTGTACCCATTTTAAATTATTCAATTTCACTCATTTTTAATATGCATGTACTTAAGATTATATATTCATTAATAATGATATATATATATATATATATGTAAATAAATATTTATAAATAAATATATTTATAAATGAATATTTACTATATTTATGAAAATATATATTTATAATTATAAATAAATAAATATCCATTTTTTTTTAAAAAGTATTTATGTAATTATAAATAAATAATTATAAATTTAAATAATTATAAAATTATAATAAATATACCAAGAAGGTTTTGGGTCAATCCCCTTGTTATAAAAAGAAATAAAAATAAATAGTACATGAAAGAAGAAGAGAAGAAAGGAGAGCTCATGCACAAAATTAAAAACAACAACTTAAGTAACCCCATAATCATGATCAGAGTCATGATCAGAAGCAGCATCATCATCAGAATCCCATTCTGACTGCTAATTCCTCTAGTTGAAAAGCTCATTGTATTTTTACTTAATATCCACCTTCTCTGGTGTGAGCTAACCCCTAAGAGATTGAGAAGACCCTACACGCCCCGGATAAGTGCCACCATGCCCTTGGCCATGATCTTTGGGGTGCCTGCCCAGTCTCTAAGTTTTTGGAATATGACATATGTCATCATTAATAGAATCAACCTCAAAACTATTAACATCTTTAACACTGGATGACTGATCGACCTTTTTAGAGACAAAACTTGTCTTCCTTGTCATTTGAAACCCTTTGTTTCCACTTTACGCTTATCTTTACTACATCCAAAAGCCATTCATTCATCTAAAGTGATATCACCCATAGTGACAGCTTCCATCTCAATGAGCATCAATCTATCTAACAAATAAGTGGCTTCAATAGTCGCAGTAATGGGAGAAACATGAAGGTTAATCCCCTTCCTGGGTGTATCTAACTCTTCATCAACAAAAACATCTGACCATAACCTTCTAGATCATTGCACAAGCACTGAGTTAGCAGATTCAGTCACTATGGATGCAATCATACCACCATCATTCTGACCATCATCATGCCCAGAATCCAAAGCTAAAGGCTCTAGAATGCAACCTTGTCCTTCTAGCTATGAAGGAGAATCCTCAAATGTGGAATATTGGACTACATCTAAAAACAGTTGTGGATCTAAGGTAGCATTTTTTTGCTGCTACCCAGAATGTTGGAAAACAGCTAAAATAAAATTACAATTATCATCATCCATGATCTGCTGACCAGAGCCCAAGGGAGCACCATCAATCATATACTACTGTCCAGAACCCAAAGGATCACCATCCATATTAGAGGGACTAGATTGATTAGAAGAAATGCCATCATTTCCATATACTAGAACCTCAAAAGACTTTGTACCTACAACACAGCTTCTGCATCTATCCACATCGTTCCCTTTCAAAGAGCATGAAGTACAGACTAACTCCCTTCGGCACTTCTCCTTCAAGTGTCCAAGAATTTTTCAACCTGTGCATAAGGCAATAAGATTATCAAAAATTATCTTGAGATCCAAATCATAATCTTGAGTTGAGAGCACAATTTTCTTAATAAGTATTAAATAGAAATCAACCTCAATAATAAGCTGAGAAAAGTGACCATACCGAGCATCCTCATTCACTTTATCCATCTTGATAGGAACACCAATCGTAGAAGCAATGTCAAAAAATTCCTTGGGTTCCAGAGGATTCAATTCAAAACAAAAACATGAACCCAAACTTGTGGTTTACTATTGAAAATAGAAAATGGATTAATATTGGGAACACACTCTTGTATGCCTAGCATGCCTGGACATAATGACAACGAGTAAAACCCCCAAGCTCTCCTTTTCATATCATCTGATGGAAATAGGATATCAAAGAAACCACAAACAAGTAGAATAATCCTCTAATCATCAAAACCCCAAGCCTTAACAATCTAATTTCAAAGATCATATAGCCTCCATGAATGCAAACTCGATGCTAAACAGTCCGCACAAGAATCAAAAACATTCACAGATTAAGTCGATCAACAATTGCCTCCTAATTTGCACGGATATGAACAGTCGACCCCCTTTGGATGAAGAGATCTGAGATCCCATCCTCAATAGAGGAAAAATGATGATTCACATTTCCTTAATCCACAACATCCATCGAAGATAAATCAGCGACGGAATTCAAATCTGCAATCAAAACTTGTCAACGTGCATCAGTAACCGCATTTAGATCTAGAATTCCCATAGCATTCAGATCTGATTTTTGCAGATCTGGTCTTCACACATTCACAACAGTAGGCCCGACAGTAGATCTATGATGATCTGATGCATCCTCACCACTAGCAGAAAGCCTATGGTGCTCCCAAACCACTGAGGAGGAAGTAGTTGTTGCAGCCTTTGAGAAGTCATGGACCAACGATGAATGGAGAGTCGTCGATGCATATATCGTCTCATAACCAGGCACCGTGATTGGAACCTGTGGGGATTTCTTCAACAGTAGCGTCGATCCCAGGAAATGGGGAAAAATCATGCTTCTAGGGAACCCTATAAATCGCCATAGCAAAGCTCTCTCCAAACCCAAATCACCATCTAAAACTGAAAAATCATTATAATTAATATATTAAAATAATGAATATATTTATTATATTTATATTTATATTTATATTTATATTAAATAAATATATATATAATTATATAAATATATAAATACTATTTTTTAAAAAATTATTTATATAATTATAAATAATTAATTATATATTTAAATAAATATAAAATTATAATTAATATATTTAAATAATGAATATATTTATTATATTTATATTTATATTTATATTTGTATCTATTTATTATATTTATATATATAAATATATAACTATATATAATTATATAAATATATTTATAATTATACCAGTTGGGGGCTTACCCAAGTGGTAAAGGCTCCCCATAATCCTACATCAGACACCGATTCAAATCTGGGTAGGAGAAAATTTCCACATGTACTATTGTAGTACTTCTATAAACTATGATACAGGTAGGCCATGATGTAGGCATGATGCATTATGTGGGAAGGTAGTGACTTAGAAATGACACTGACAGTATGATGCAGACATGACGCTGCACTGGAGTTGAATGATGGTACGTTTTTTAAGGAGCTTGTGGCATTCACTGGATTTTTGGGGGGTTCTTTTTCCACTCTCAATAATCAAATCTCATAGAGTATAATCAAAAAAAGCACCTTGGATCATGTTTTAGCATCGGACCGGGATATAGCTACAAGAATAGATCTATGTAAGTTCTCTATTTTTACTCGTACCAATTTGTCCAAATGAATGAATCCATGGAAGATAGCAGATCTTGTTTCTTGGCTAGTTAACATTTGGGGATTTTCAGAGTTTAAATGTGTTTCCTTAGGATGGGGTTTCTTCCATATCCTCTTTCCTTCCACTAATTTGAAAGGTAATGCCTAGATTATGGGATCGATTTACCTCAAATTAGGTACTTTAAGGCTTCACAAATGGAGCTTAAACTTTAATATTGATGACTTCAAGGAGTCTTATACATAGGTATGGGTCATGATTCTTGGGTTAAATTGTATCTTTTAGCATCCAGAAATATTATTTGATATTTCTTATACTATTTGGGTTCCTATAAGGTTTTACGATTCTATATAAATGGTTAATTTTGGACACTTTGAAAGGGTATTGGTTAATAATGACCTGAACACCCCTCTAATTGAAAAAGTAGTTCTTTCTACTGCTCAAGATGATATTAATCTTAAAGTTGAGTATGAAAAAATGACTCATTTTTGTGATGTATGTTGTATAATTGGTCACTCATTTTCTAAATGTAGGATAAATATTATTTTTTATAACTATCTTCTAAGAGGGAATGACTCACAACACTGTCGAAGAAATGTCAAAAAATCTAATTTGATTAAAGATGATATTTCAATGGATCATGTTCTTGAGAATGATAAAGACGATTCACCTCAAACTGATGACCCCCCTCTGGGAAAGACCCTTATAAATAGTGAAATCACTTCTTATAAAGGTCTTGCTTACCCTATTCAGGAAATTGAGTTAGTGGAAAATATAATTAAAATTGTTTCTATTTCCCCCAGGGATGATATATTGAACTCCCCTAATGTTCAATTTTCTCAAGACAATGTCATCATTTCTTAGGCTGACTTGGAGGAGTTGAATCACAAGACTGATAATAGTATCTCTTTCAAAGACATATTAGCCAGGGGCTAGATTATGACCATATAACTAAGGAATCTAATGATAGTAAAGAAATCATGGAATGTTTCTCTCAAGATAACGTGGACCTCAACATATGGAATGAGTACAAAACGATACATTCCAAGAATCGCAAGGGGAAGACTAAGTTGGAAGGTTCCACTTCTTTGAAAGTTAAATCCAAATGAGGTATACAATCTAAGAATGTTCTTATTCAAGTAAATACAATTGTTATACAGGTATTTCCATATAGTATTTAGGACATAAGGTCCCCCTTAGATCCTAATGTAGCCCCTATGCTTGTAAAGAAGAATGCTCAAAAAGACAAATCTGGTGAGTTTTCAGTGCACAACAGGAAAAAATGATATTGATTAAGCCTATGTCAACAAAAATCTTGGTGACGGTACCTATCCAAGTACTACTATTTTTGAATCAGAACTCCTCCAACTTGACTTCTATCACATAGATACAGGATCCACCATCTACCACTTCCGATGCACAGAAGCACGTTCTACCTTCATCATCTCCTGCTGCTACAGAAACCAAGTCACAGGATCTCCCTATATTGACTCCTACTCAAAATAAGGTCTGGCCTACATCGGCTCCTAATGCTCATTTGGTGAAGGAATACCAATTGTAGGAGATTCTTACTCCTACTGCACAGTTGTAAGTATGAGCTTCTCATGGAAATATAGCCCACCCAGTGCATCACAATGGCTTGTAGCCTGCTCCTTTATTTTAGGGTGATGATAGTGAAAAAAATAAAATCTTCATAAAACTGTGTTCTTGTTCAATTAGTCAAAGATAAGGCTAAATTGAAGGTAAGTACACATAATGCATTTTCAATGCTTTCATCTGCAAACAGTGATGAAGAGAGAAAAAATAATGATGGTGTTCTTAAAGATGATGAGGCACAGGCAGATGTTGACACCGAGTTTTCAGATGATGGTGGTGGACCATGGATGAAAGTTAACACTTCAAGGAGGGTTCATCACCCTCATGGTAGGGGTGGATGATCCGATTTTCATAACATGCTCACTCGTTCTTGAGTTGCATGAGTTTCTCTATTATATATCTTTTTGAATGTGGACTCTGTCAGTCATGCATGTTCCCCCTCCTTTGTACTTTGTTATCTTTTTCAATAAAAAGGGGCATTTGCGCCTCTGCATATTAAAAAAGGCTTGATGGGTGGGTTATCATTTGGCGGGGCTATGGACTACCTTTCCGGCCTGTGTGTGTGGTGTGTGTGTGTGTTTAATGTAATTTTACCCCCAAACACCTGATATATATATTTATAATTATAAAATTAAAATAAATTTATTTAAATAAAGAATATACTTACTATATTTATGTTTATATTTATTTTTATTATATATATATATATAATTATAATTATATAAATTTATATAATGATGTAAATATTTTTATAATTATAAAATTACAATTAATATATTTAAATAATGAATATATATAGTATATTTATATTTATATTTATATTTATATTTATATTTATATTTATATTTATTTATTAAATATATATATATATAATGATATATATATATATTATTTTTTAAAAGTATTTATATAATTATAAATAAATAATCATATATTTAAATAATTATAAAATTATAATAAATATATTTAAATAATAAATATATATAGTTTTCTATAAATATATAATGATATTAATATATTTATAATATTAAAATTAAAATAAATATTTTTAAATAAATAATATATTTACTATATTTTTATTTTTATTTTTTTGAAGATGTAGAGGTAGAGACCCTTTATTAAATATAAAAGGAGCCCAGAGAATAAAATGGAAGAGATGGAAATAAAGAATGATAAATATATTTACTTATAAACATATTTATAAATGTATATTTACAATATTTATAAAATTATATATTTATAATTATAAATAAATAAATATAATTTTTTTAAAAATTATTTATATAATTATAAATAAATAATTATATATTTAAGTAATTAGATTATTATAATAAATATATTTAAATAATGAATATATTTATTATATTTATTAAATATATATAATTATATAAATATATATAATGATATAAATACATTTATAATCATATAAAAATACTTATAAATATATTTACAAATTAATTTATTTATAATTATAATTATAAACCATTTATCAGCATTAATTTTTTACCACTAATAAAGATATATTTAACATCGCTAAAACTTCATCACTGATAAAGATAGTTTTTATCAGTTTTTTTAGCTCTAATAAAGTTATATCGTTATAAGTGATTATTATCTTAGTGCTGATAAAATGTATCCTTATCAGTGATTTTTTGGATGTTCTAATAAAACCCTCCCCATTCATTTTAAAATAACCCTAACTGAACCAATTTCAGTTTCTCCTCTCAAACTTTCGCTGAAGTCCACTACTATCCCCCCCCCAAAAAAATTTCTCTTAGAAGAATCAAGCCTTGAGTCTAAGGTATGCTACTTTTTTCTTCTCCTCTCTCATTACTTACTTGTTTAGGTTCCATGGTGTGTGTTAGTGCAGTATTTTATTGGATCAGTGCTCTTGTGGGTTCCAATAATGTGATATATTCCACCACCTCTACTCTTCTACCTTATCTTTTGAGTCTACATTGGATTTTGATAGGCCAATTTCCTTCTTCTTATCCTCTTCATTTTATTTCTTTTTTACCTCTCATTTTCAACCTCTTACACATTTCTCACACGCCAGGATAAACCCTATGGGATTATGAATTCTAATTTTTTATTACGGATTTGATTTCTAAGGCATGTGATCTTCCCTTGGGGTCCTCCTCTCTCTGTTCTTAAGGGTTTTTTCATATTCTCTTGATCCAGTTTTTCCCCATTCTTGACTCTTTAATTTGATAACAGTTGATTTCTCGAGGCTTATATTAGTGTATTAATTAGTTAATAATAGTATTAATAATACTCATTGAGTTTCTATAGAATAAATTAGATTTTAACTTGATTTTCATAGATAGTAATGGGTTTTCCTATCTTTAAAAAATGTTTTGAATATGGTTTCAAGTTACTCACTTGTTAAACTTCTTGATTTGACCCATAAAATGGTATTTTAAATTAAAAATGATGTATTGGGCTTGAAAAGTATTTTCATAAATATTTTTCTTATCATTTCAAGTGGTACATATTCCAAGAATTGTGAAACAGTTTTAAACATTTAATTTATTATTGATGGTTTTTTAATATGATTTTAAAATTATTCACTTAATGATAATGGTTTTTATATAAAAGGGGTTTCGTATCCCATTAAGTGTTTTGAAAAAACTTGGTCGATTTTCATGTTGAATTAAAAAAAGGATTTCAAGATGGGTTTTAAAAATTCAAAAATAATCCTTTTAAATTTTCAAAGTGGTTTTGAGATGATATCTGGAATTTAAAATTAATATATGGTAATTTATAAATCTTTTGTCTCTTTTAAAGTTTTTTGTAAAGCAGTTGGTTTCAATATGAAATTTGGAAAATGTTTTTTAAAAAAATGGGTTTGCTATTAAAAAATTGGTGATTGATTTTATAAAGGGACATATAAAATGTGTTTAAAATAAGGTGGTTGATTGGGATGTGTTTATAAGGATGGATCAGATTTTGGTTGATTTAATAGATATGCCATCACTTTGTGATTTTTTTTATGGTGTGCCTTTGATTAGTGGTGTGTTTTGA
Source organism: Viscum album (assembly GCA_963277665.1). Taxonomy (NCBI): domain Eukaryota; kingdom Viridiplantae; phylum Streptophyta; class Magnoliopsida; order Santalales; family Viscaceae; genus Viscum; species Viscum album. Next base: position 2,076,940,838 of record OY728141.1, on the reverse strand, counting down.
TTATATGGACATTTTAAAAAATGGGTTTATGAAAGACCAACATCAAAACCAATGTCCCCTATCATAAATAAATTATCTTCTAGTTATGGGGAAATATATTGTGTCTCTATCAAGTATAATATAAACCTCTTGAGTCACTATCAAGTCTCTTCTATTGGTGGGAAAAAGATCCCCAATTAATTCCAACTCTACTAAAAATTTTCACATATTTTTTCATTTTTCTTAAGATGAAATCCTTATTGAACATCATATTCAGAATATTTTTTTATATTTTAATTCATATTCTTAAGATAATTAATTTAATATTCATTAATATATTTCCCTAAACCTATTTCTTTTTAAATTCATCAACTTATTCTTTTATTCTTTATAGGGAAATTTATTTCTATGTTTTATGTGTTGTCTTTAGTTGTTTAGATGAAGTCCCACACTCTTTATTTTTGTCAAGATATCTTGGATTAAATACTCTCAAATTTCTCCAGGATAATTTCAATTATATTATAATTATATATTGATATTGGTTACTATTTCTCACCAATCCCATGTTGAGTTTACCTTTGTTCTATAGACTAAAAGTTACTCTAATTTCTGTGAACTAGAGTATTGTGAATTCATATTGTCCTTTCAGTGGAATGGAAATCTAATTTCTCTAAGATGAATGGAATAAAATTGAAAATGTATCATATTTCACTTGATTCTCTAGTTGATATGTAAAATCATTAAGGCTTTGGTAATTTTTAAATCAAACCCCCTTTAAAGAAATAATAAGAAATATAGTGTAAGAATCTGTTTTTCACTTAGGTATAGATCCTTTAAATCTTTGTCAAATTATTTATTATGGACCAAATGGGTATGACCAATGAGTTCATGATGGTTATAGTGGTGTCAATGGCTAGTTTTTAGCTTAGAACCTCAGCCGGTGGGGAAATTTTATTGGATGCATGGTTAGTAGAAACCATGCGAGCCAGTCCTCATGGTTTCCCTAACTATATGAGACATGGTCAGTGGGCCAAGTAGGGCACGTGGTTTTCCCCAATTGTTCATCAGGGGTCTCATGCCCATTAAAATAGCATAAAAATGTATCATAACCATGCACAAGGTTTCTCAAACTGTGAGCACCTAACAGTACGGGGTCCACCATGAGGTAGTGTTCCATGCACGATTGGCACACTATTTTGCAAATTGTGTGGCTAAACCATACGCCCCTAAAACTTATGGTGAAATAAAAAAATTTCCCCTAATCTCTATTAAACTCACCCCACACATCTATTTTATTTTCCACCATACAACAGAGGATCTTTTTTCCCTTTTTGAGCTCCTAAGTGATTCCATCATAGTATTTGATCCTTATTCCTCATCTGGTATCTGATCAAAGCCTCATTGGTATCGTTGGATTCCTCCTGGTAATCTCTTTGATCATTTAGCTTGGTTCGTCATTATTATTACAATTGATTACACTATTTGGATGCATGCTCATATGCTTTATTTTCTAGGTGTTGATTCATTATTTATTTTTCTTCCAATCTAGGCCAAATTAAAGGTCAATACTAGCTAAGTAGAGTTTTATGATATTACGGTAGGTGGTCTATAACTCATTCCTTATGTATATCCATTTTATAAACTGTCATCATTTTTTGAATGTTAATTTCATCAGTTGTTTCCTATTTATTTCATATGCCTTTCTTATATTCATCATGCTCATATTCTATATCGATTTCTATGTTGTATCATTACATCATTAGAGGTCAAGACCTCAACGCTTACACCCCAAGTGTGGTGTTTCTTCGAATACGACTTTGTAACCCAAGTGGGTTATTCTAACATACTATTTAGGATTGTGGCTTGACCCTTTTAATGTTAAGCCTTATTAAACAAATTGATTATTGGGTTATTAATGGATAGCACCTTATAGTTATCACTCGTACATTTTAAGGTAATTGTTACAAATTATTTAATGATTATTTTAAATGATAAATGGAAAGTATATTTTTAAATATCACTTGGATTAAAAAATGTAATTAAATGGTTTGGTTGCATGTATGTAGAACCCCTTTCCATGCATAATGTAATTTAGTAGAGTGAACCAAATGAATTGTTTATGACTTATATAAACTAACTAATTATTTCAGGTCTCTTTAGCTTTTTCACTTGTATGAAAGGTAATGGAATAGAAAAAATGTATTATTAAATGGAATGAGTATTACATGGAAAAATATATTAAATTAATTTAGTCTAATTTTCTGATTTTATATATAACTTGATATATTTATAGGATTGGTCAAACTCGAGCCAACCGTGGATTCCCACAGGAATTCCTTGAGCACTTGTGGACACCACTCTAATTCAAGGGTGATGGTTTCTGAGGGAGATACACACCTTGGAACTAGATCCTTATATATTATTGGATACCTGAAATGACATTATAGGATCCCTCCATTATGATTCAGATATTAGGATTCCTTGGATACACTCCTTGGATCCAACATGACATCTTGGACATGCGGTGTCATGGATACACCCATTGGTCCTAGTCATTACTTATCCCATTTTACCTTGGAAAAGAACCATGGACTCGGTTAGAATCATAATATAGTGGAATACCTTGGGATATTCTCCTTGGATTACACATATACCCCTCATATATCTTGGTTTCAGGTTATCACTATGTTGGCTCAGCCCGTGAGGTTAAGGATTCCTTGGTTATTACCATAGATCACCTTCCTTATTATCATCTTTATATGATTCCTTCTTACATATTGGATCCTTTATAATTATTATCATGATATGATTCCAGTACTAGTTATACCTCACATTAAATATTATATAAATTGTTCTTATGTGAATTAATTAAATGATCTCATATTCATAGATATTATCAGCTGAGACTAAAGTAGGTATATGGGTATTTACATTGTTGTGTTGATTTAAATTTATAAATACATGCACAATGTTTGTTTATATTTCATAGACTGGATGATATAGATACTATTTGTGGTGGTGTACAGTGATTTATCTCACACCCTATTTGGGCCTCCATTCGTACCAGGGAATATTACATGTATTTAGGTGTTGACAAATGGAAGGGTCTTGTCTTGGAAACCTAATATTTCTTATCTACTTTAGGATGGATCTTTGTATCAGATGATTGAGCTGAAGATCAGTATGCTTAGATTATTTTGGATTATTTTTTCTTCTTGTGTATAGCATATATTTTCTGCTACCATGTATACCTATTTTCCAAATTTTTAGAGACATGATGTACATTATCATAAACTTTTGTATATGATTCAGTTTCAAACTTTTAGTATTATTACCAGTTTCTTATGTTATATATTATTTGTGTCTTCTTCTGCTATGATGGGTTGTTGGTACAGTGTTTATAGTGTTTGTTATCTGATGTTTCAACTATTTAATTATATTTCTTCCTCTATTTACTGATAATATTACTTATCCCATGTGATCGACTCTTTTAATGAGGTAATAGACTCCCCCATGGACACACCCTAGGCCCTTGCGACTAGATAGCAACCCCTGGCATTTGGGTACATACACTTGAGTTCATGTGGCCAACTGGATTCAGGGAACCTTTGTGTGACACCCAGAATCAGGACTTCACAAAGTGGTATCATAGGTTTCTTTTCTTGATTTACTATTTGAAGACAATATACAAGAGATTAGAAATGCTTTGGAACTTGGTTTTAAGTTTTTCTTAGGCATAGTTAACCCATGTTTGGGGTAAATGTTGAGTTTCATAAAATAATAATTGTTGTTCTGTATTTTTTCTATTACATTTGATGTTATTTCACTGTTGGGTGATGCACCTGTTGTGTGACAGTTTTTATAATTATTATGACTTCTAATTTCATTTATCCTTGTCCCAATGAGATGAGGTCAAGGAGAATTATTATATGCATCATATTAGGAAGCTATAATTCACATTCTATGCACATGTCATTCCATATAGCTATATTTTACTACTTTCATTTCTTTTGTTTCCTGTGATTGTTGAGTGAGTCATAGTTGTTATATTTTCTTGTGTTGATAACATGTTACTTTTTGTTACATGATATTTTATTTTACTTTGATTGAGTTATTTCCATTTTCAATTCATGGGGTATATGGTCCCTTGTGGGTTGGAATGGGTAGTTTACCAAATCAAGACATCGTATATAACCCATTACATTTTGAGGCTGAATGTAGACTAGGTTAGCTAGAAATTAAATGGGTTTTTTATTTTAGTGATAAGGTGTTTGGGCCCTGATTCGCTGGGAATGAAAATCCATTTTAATCATAATTTGATGTATGTTTATAAGAAAATGAAACTTAAATATTAAAAAATGACATGAAAATAAATGGTTTCAAGTAAATGAAGATCCAAGGTGCTATTGAACATTCATCTACTAGAAACCCTGTAATTTAAATTTAAAAACATAACAATACCTGGACTCCTAAACAGGTAGTTAGGGAAGTATACCTTGAATATTAAGCCCCTATTTTTACATTTTTCTTTTTTTGGTGCTTCTATAAGCTCTTAATTTGTGTTTTGAGGTGTGTTCTTGGAATTTTTAGACATATTACACCATGAATTCATCATTTCGTGAGATAGTAGGGTGGTGATGACCATACTCCAGATGTTGTGGATCCTGAGCCTCCAGTATTACTGCCAAGAGTTCCACTTGAGGCACCGCCTGTTATTCCTAATCTAGGAACTGATGCTCAGCTTCGTGAGAGTTTCATGTGTCTGATGCAGTCCATGCAGGTTCCTCCATGACCTAATCCTATAATGGTTGATCTAACCTATGTGTTCCAGCAACATCATCCTCCCACCTTTTGGGGGGGGTGGCAGTCCACAAGGTGTTGAGTCTTGAATAGATACCACCCTATATATCATGGATAATCTTTAGATGCATATAGAGAATATGGTTAAGCTTTCCACCTATATGATTCAAGATTCTACCAATAATTGATGGGATGTGATTACCTAGTATAGTCTTCCTTAGGGCATAGTCTAGGCTGATTTTCAAACTAACTTATATGACCACTTCTTTCCACAAACACTATGAGCTGACTGATCCCAAGAGTTTATACATCTAGGGTAGGTTTTTATGTTAGTCATGGGCTATTAAGAATGTTTTACTGATTTTTAGCACTTTGTACCACTTCTCTTAGGTGATGATCTATCATGAGAATGAATTTTTGAGGATGGGCTCTAGTACTTTATTTGTACTTAGGTAAATTCCTTTTCCCTACCTCCCTTTTCTGATATCATCAATTAGGCTCTTATCGGTGGGTGAAACTTGAGGGAAGGTGATGGTATTGGGCATAGATGATCAATGCTGAGGCAGGCCAGCAGTTCTTATGGTAGTAGGAAACGTTCCCTAGAGGTTTATCAATAAAGCAATGGTGGTCAGAGTAACCATACTTGAAGCTCTGTTCTATCCCATCAGTGTGAAAGGTGGGGTAATTTTAAGCCTTGATGTGATAGAGACCTGATGAAGTATCACTCTTGTGGTCATATGGGGAATCTTCAGATATTTTTTTAAAAATTTCTATATTCTTCTAGTGGAAGTGGATCTGTACCAACTCCACCTTCAAAGGAAGGTCCTTTTAGGATGAATTATGTGGGGATTTGGAGTAACACTGGCAGGGATTGCTGAGGAGGAGTTCATGATTGTAGTATCCAAACTTCATATCATCATCTCTAGTAGAGCAGTCATACTCAAGGTAGTATAAATGTAGCTTTAGGTTGTGGATAAGGTCAGTTTCATTCTTTAAAACTGATACCTGAGGATTAAAGTATAAGACCATCTATAATATGAGGTATTATTCTAGTATCCTCCACTATAGTAACCAATATATTCAATACATGTTCTTCATAATCCTTCATAGATTTATTTTCCATGGAAAGTATCAGTTTGGAAATTCAATATTACTATGGGGTCATGACCCTTGATACACCATTAGGAGTATGTTCATAGGACATATTCCAATGCAAGGACTATCCCCTTGAGGTGGGAAGTTATCCATTTTTATGGGACCTATTTTTTCTTGAGATGATGAGTTTTGATGTAATTCTTGAGATGGATTGCTTGGACCCATATCATGACTGTGTAGACTACTATCACTATAGGGTGTCATTTACTTCATCAAAGGGAAAAAGTTATCTACACAAGGGTTAGTGGAATGTCCATGCTAGTATAACTAGACCATAACATAATGGGAAAAGTGGAGTGACTGCCCAGATTGTTAATCTCTTTTTAAAGGATCAGGGTTTACATCATGAAGAATTCCCTCGGGTAGTAGATCATTTAAATGACTCTTTTCCCAATGATTTATCTAGCTTAACTTTTGGGAGAGAGGTATAGTTTATGATTGAGTTTTTCTAGGAGTGTCTCTATTATCGATTCCTCTAAATAGGATGGCACATACTAAGCTCTAGGTGCTCAAGAGGTAGTTGGAGGATTTAGAGGCCAAAGGTATTATATGGACTCACATATCCTCTTGGGGTTCACTTATTCTTTTCACTAAGAATGTAGATGGGACACATCATTTATGCATGGATTACTAACGTTTGAACTAGCTTATGACTAATAACTTATATTTACTACCTCATATAGATGATCTTTTTGGAAATCTTTGAGGATCTAGGGTGTTCTCTAATATTGAACTGATATCGAGCAATCATCAAGTGTGAGTAAAACCCTTAGAAAAACCTTTTACAACTTTTTATAGTAGGTATGGTATGTATGATTACCTTGTTATGTCATTTATTCTTATGAACTCACCCTCCATTTTCATAGATTTTAGGAATAGGGTGTTCCACCACTATATGGATTCTTTTGTTGTGGTCTTTGATAATGACATCTTTGTATATTCTCACACTCATAGAAACCATGATGAGCACCTTGATATCATTTTAAATACACTGAGAGATCACCATATTTATTCCAATCTTGTCAAGTTCAACTTTTTTATCAACAAATTTCACTTCTTGGTTCATATTATCTCAGAATTAGAAGTATTAGTTTACCCATAAAAGGTGATTGTTGTGGTTTATTAGGTGTATCCCAATAACATGTATCATATATGTAGTTTCATGGGGATTTCTGAATATTACATGAATTTTATATAGGACTTATCATTCCTTTCCTTATACTATTATTGGCCTTACAAATAAGGGTTTAAAGTTCATGTGGTTAGAATCATGTGAAAAATATTATCAAGAGATGAAAGGAATCCTTGTTTCGACACCTATTATGATTCTGTATGAGCCTAGAAGATTTTATATAGTGTTTTATGATATATCTATTTTTGGGCTAGGTGTAGTGCTGATGTGAGAAGATAGAGTCATTTCTTATGGATCTCGATAGCTGAGGCCTCGTGATAATAATTACCCAACACATGACCTCTAATTAGAAGTTGTTTTCCATGCCTTATGTTGCAGTAGATACTATCTATTGGGTGAGCATTTTGTGTTTTATATAGACCATAAAAGCCTCAAATATATCTTTAAATATGGTGACTTGAATCTTATATAGTTAATATGGGCCAAATATCTTCAATAATTTGATTTTGAGATTGTCTATACACCTAGAAAGGGAAATCTAGTAGCAGATGCATTGAGTTGGAAAACTCAGGAACATGTCATTCATGAAGCAACTGATGAATATAAATTGATTGTTCTATTTTCTAAGTTGAATCAGGAGTTTTAGGACATTCTTGAGCAATATTATCTCTTAGAATTGACAGTTACCTCTTCACTCCTCGGTAGGGTTACGAGCATGAGGTTTTTAGATCTAGAGGGTTTAGTTCTCCCGGAGAGTATTTCTAGTGAGGACCCGCCTCCAAATTGGTCTGTGGGTGGAGATGAAATCCTATTTATAAATGGTTTTTTTCTAGGTTCCTACTGATTTGAGAGAGGAATTGATGTGATATTCTCATGTTTCTCAGTAGTAATTTGATTCAGGAATCTCCAATATGTATCAAGAAATTTGATGATAGTATTGGTGGTCTGGAATGAAATGTCAGATAGTAGGCTTTATCACTAAGTGTTCCACCTGTCATCAGGTGAAGGTGGGGCCCCAAAGACCTATTGGTTTGTTACATACACTCTTGGTCCTAGAATTTAAATGGTAAGATGGTGTTATGTATCTTTTAATCATCTTACCAAGGTCTCCTTGAGGTAGTGACGTAGTTTCGGTAGTTATGAATCAACTAACAAAGGTATCCCACTTCCATTAAATCTAGGATACTTTATCAATTGATGAGTTGGGAACACTATATGTCCATGAGATCATATGAATTTATGGGATCCCTCATGTTATCATTTCAGATAGGTCCACTCATTTCACATCATGGTTCTAGAAGGGGTTATAGAAAGTTATGGGTACATAGGTGCCTCTAAGCACACTTTTTCACCCTCAGACCAATGTCCAGTCAGAACAGACAATTCAGGTTTTAGAAGACATTTTCTAAGCATATGTCATTGATTTTAGAAGTTCTTAGGAGAATCATATCCCTCTCATAATGTTTTATTATAATAATAGATTTCAAGAAATTATTCATATTGATCCTTATGAGGACTTGTATGGTAGGTCATGTCGTTCACCCTTGTGCTTGTTAGAGACTAGTGAGGTAGCACTACTAGGTCCTCATATCATCCATGAGACTTTGAGATAGGTTCAAATGATTAAGAATAATATATATAACACTCATCCTAGATATAAATATTATATTGATCATCATTTAATACCTCTATATTTTGAGGTTGAGGATCATGTTTTCTTACGGGTATGGTCCAAGCTTGGGAATAGACAGATTCAGAGGCAAGGCAAGCTATCAACATGATTTTTTAGACCGTTTTGTATTCTGGAGAGATTTGGTATGGTATCCTATTAGTTGATGTTACCTAATAGGTACCATGTTATGAATGATTTCCTCCATGTTTCATAGCTTCACCATTATCATACCGACCTGTCTCATACTTTTGATCCTGTGGAGGTTGAGTTAAATGTTGATTCTTCTTTTGAGGAGTATCATATAATTGTAAGTAACCAAAGAAATAAGGATCTTAAAAGTCATTATATACCTTTAGTAATTGTGATATGGTAGTATGGTTGTGTACAAGATGATACCTAGGAGTGGGAGACCAATGTACATGCGCAGTGGCTGGAGTTGTTCTGAGACAGTTTTTCACTGCCCTAGAAAGGTGAACTCAGGGGAAAGTTCCTTTATGGGGGGAAGACTGAAAGAAACCGTTTTTTCACTCATGTATAGATACCATAAATAAGGTATTAATAATTTATTATGGAAATAATGGGGATTACCAATGAGTTCATAGAGTTTATGGGGGTGTTCGGGGCTTGTTCGGAGCTTAAAACCTCAGCTGGTGGAGAAAGTGCACTGGCTGCATGGTTAGTAGACAATGTGTGAGCCAGTCCATATGGTTTCCATAAAAACATGAGACCTAGGAAGAGGTATGATTAGAGAACATGGTTTTCCCTAATCATGTGGCATGGATCCCACGCCCATGTGGATAGAATAACAAAATATAGAAAATCTATGTGCACAGTTTCTCAAATTGTGCGGGCCAAATCGTACAGGGTCCTCCTTGAGTGTAGAGACCCAAAGCTTGACATACGTAAACATTACATTACTTTTGCGGAATACTTAGTACATAACAAAAACAGACACACAAGGACTGTAATAGTTTAGTGTCTTTGGAAACTTGGAATGTAATCTTCTAATCGTGGTGAAAGATCTTCAACATCTCCCATAAAGATCTTTCCATTTTTGTTTCCTTACCTAAAATCTTTCTTTTAATCCTGGGGAAAAACATAAAAAGGGTGAGCTAAAATTCTCAGTAAGGGTAATCATGGATAAGATAAAACATACCATATACATTTGTACTTAAAAAATGAACATTAAAAATCCTGATCAACGACATAAAACATGGAAGTACATAAGGCATAGATCATAATTGAACATAAATCATGATAAAATAGAACGAGAATAAAACATGTAATTGTGGAAACCATTAAGCACATGATATGATTTCCATATTAGCCAAGGCATTGCTGCCAAGACCATCTTAGTGGACAAAGTCCCTTTCTGAATCGAGTTCACTCCTCGTTCCAGTCCTGTATTACTGAACCGGTTTAACTTGTCGTTCCAGCCATGTCTATCTCATGAGATATAAATCTTTACCCAATGCATTGGAGGGAGATATAGGTCCCACACATCTCATAACGAAATCATTCTTACTTGTGCCACAAAATAAACATACATCATTCATAATAACCCAACGAATAAAATGGGTTTCATAAACATAATCCCATCATCACATAATCCATATAAAAGAAATGGATATCATTTTATAATAAAAAAAGTGAAACAATGTAAATCATAGAGGCATTATACTTGAAACATACACATATGAAATAATTTCATATTAGATGAAAAATGGTTTTGATAAAACACTTGAAATGAATTCTTGAGGAAAATATCCTTTCTTCTTTAAAATAATTTTCTTTTCACAAAATGTCATGAAATTTTAAAAGAATAGGATTTTGTTGAAAATAGTCATGAAATCTTTTGGAGTAAGCTTCATGAAAATAAGGCTTTATAAAACCGTAAAAATATGTTCGTTCCGTATAAGTTAAAAAAACATTCTTCTCGTACTTTTGCCGGAAAAGTCAAAAAAGTACCTCCTAACATAAACAAAAGAAAGATTCCTTACATACCATGTAGTAAAAGTCAAAAATGGGTAAAAAGGACTTTAAACATACATGAAAACACTTTTATAAAACATGGACATGGATGATAGAAATAACCCCAGTAAATACTTACGTATAAGCAATCTCGGATAGAAAACAATTGAGATTGCAACATTATCCCTTACCTTAGGTTCGATTTTCTTCGTAAGTGTCTGAACCTCCTCTTCTCTGAAGCGCCTCTTTGAGACCTCCTTTTAGGGCACTAAAATTGGTCTTTGAAGAAGACCAGGACCTCTAGGATGTTTCTAGGGAATTGGAGAAGAGAATTTTCCAGGGGTTGGCCAATCTTGAAGGCTCAAATTGGTTTGAGGAAGAGAGGGAGGAGGTTCCCTTTTATAAGGGAGGAGAGGGGCACCTTTGGAATAACTAAAAATATTATTTTATTATAAATCCAAATTCGGTTTTAAATAGCTCCAAATTGATTTATTTCGAAGCTAAGGTGGGTATGGGTCGAAATACTCACATCCAATAGAATTTAGACAAGTTTAGGTTCCTATTTTAACCTTATCATTTAGATTTAACATTAAGTTAGATAATTTTACTTTTACCGTGTCTCTTTGTGTTCTTACACTATAAGGTTAATAAACTTACTATAACAAGCCAAACGAACACCAAGTTGTTTATTATTAATATATATAACCTTATATAAGTCATTTGGCTGAACCTTATATTTTTAGGAATAAAATAACAGTTAATAATATAATATTTGTTTTAAAAACTATTTTAGATTAATTTTGACACTATTTAGTAATTGATTTTTGTAAAAATCATAACAGAATGATTAGTTCTAAAAAAGTTAATTAAATCAATAATAACATGTCATATTAACCTAGAAAATTATTGTAATTCATAAAAAGTCTAAAATTACATTTATTTGGGTATTTATAACATCAATTATGTCAATATTTCATTAATAAGATAATTACTACATCATCTTTGTGTCATAAATAAATTAAATTATTTAATGTATAAAAATTACAAATAAAATATTATTATGTATGAAATCTTTTTATCTCTCTAATTAATATTTATAGTCGAATTTATCTTATGTATAACCATATATTAAAAATTATTTACTTATTAAACTTTGATTTTAACTATTTTAACCCTTCTTTAAATAAATTAATAATAAATGTCCTAATCTAATCCTAGTGGGCCTAAATGGTCATATTTTATTCCTAAGGTTGTTTTTTGTCGAATTACACTTATCCAATAGAATTAGGACATGTGTTAGGGTAATAATAATATCATTTTTACCCTTAATTACCCTATTTACTTTTAATCGTGGTAAAAAAAAGTAAAAAGTTACTATTCACCAAAAATTATTTTCATCTCATTGAACCAAATTTTACTTACTGACATAAACTGTGCCTCTTGGATTTTTGAAATTCCACTCACAGAAGCGGTAAAATTAAGTTTTATGAAAAATTCATTTTTTTTAACTACCACTTAGTGGTTTCACTATTCATCAAAAAATGAATGTTTCCAGAAAAATACCAAAAATTAGGCCTAAGATATATTTGATATTATGAATTCAAAAATGATATCTATTTTACCAAATTAAAAACATATCAGTTTCATTAATTAATTTAAAAATTAATTCCCGTCGTCAAAACAAATAGCGTGTTCTTAAGAGATAATAACTATCAAAAGATTGACAGTTGTTTATGTCTGGTTTAAATGTGAAATTACATCCAATAACCAACATTATATTAAATTTTAAAAATATATTCTAAATATACTTTAAAACCACTCAAATTAATAATTTATCACTATTAATTATTTCTATTAATAAGGTTGTTTTTAATTAAAATTTAGTAATTTTCACTATTCATCAGAAAATGAAAGTTATCTGAAAAGTACCAAAATTTCACCCTAAGCTAATTTTGATATTCAGAATCCAAAAATGAAGTCCATTTTGAAAATAAAATTTACAAAATTTCAAAAAGTGGTTATTACTATTCATAACGGCTAGTTTTAATAATATTTTAATAGCATATCGTTGTTTAGTGAAACTCGGTATTGCATACTACACACGCTATCGAGGAAGGTCGTGATTGTGTGTAATGAAAGGCAAGTCAATGATGTGTGTTGTGCAAGCTTCTTTTGGTGTAGCGTACAACACAAGACATTAATGAAATTAAAAAGAATATTTTTCATAAAATCTCGGGGTGTTACATTCTACCCCCCTTATAATGAATTTCGCCCTCGAAATTCGTCGGGGTTATAAATGGTTTACTACTCGAAAGTTTCTTTAATAGAAACCCACATCGTAAAAAGGAATACCAAAACCAATATTTAAAAACAAAATTATGAAACGTAACGGTTACCCAAATAAACTAATCACTGGGTTTCCACATAGGTGAAAATATGGATATGGAAGAGAAATCTAATCATCATGTTCTGATGGAGAGTGTTAGAGAACATGGTTATGGAAAAGCCTGCAATCACAAAGCCATAAATTTGTGATGATCTAGGGTACCATCTGATTCATCGGATATAAGGTCACTAGGACAACATTTTTTGGGTTTCAAGATCATTTCCCTAAAGTTGAAGATTTTGAATTAGAATAAATACTTACTTTATTTTGGTACAATCTCACTGTTGTTCATGCTTTGAACAAATTCCACTTCATCTCTTAAATAAATGAAGTTAAATTTGTTATTCATGAAGTGTTAATAGATCATGTGATAGAATTATGGGTCATTCCATCTGTTTCAAACAAAAGGTTAGCAAAAGTTATCAAATATACATAAGTCCATCTATGGTGAGGTTAATTGTATACGATTCCAAAAAAGAACTTATACTTCATATATCATACCGCGTAATAAAATAAAACTAGTTTCTACTAACCAGGGACTTCCTGTAGGCCAGTGGTAGGTGATAAAGTCCAGTCGCACTTTGGTTGTGGGTTCGATTCCCACAGCCTTGTCCAACGCGATGGGTTGTCGCCCATCCTGCAGGTTGTCCTTTTTCTAAATCTATATTACTATAACATCCCATAAATAATATCGAAAAAAGTTATATCCTAACTTATGTCCAACATAATCCATTCCAATCTTTAGGCTTATCTAAAATAATTCGGACCAATCTCATAGTATAAAGAAAATGATTACTTGAAATGTCACATAACAATCACGTGAATGCCATCATTTATCTCCCATATATCATAAGATATATCTTGTTGGTCAAATTACAAACATGTGAATACCTTAATCATGTATTCTCTTGAAGAATGAATACCCATTGAACCTTAGTGAAAACATTAATGCAGTCAAAAGTTAACTCTTTCCACATACCAAAATCCAAAAATTCTATATACTCAAACCATGATATAACCTTATCCTTATATCATTCATGAGATCATGAATACGTTCAAACATTTCATTTTCTCGGTTTCCTTTCATTATGCACATTCATCTTTTTTTCCAAAAATATCTCAATCACATTATATGGTTATCGGTACCATTGAAAACCACAATAGACCAATACATAAATATTCTAATATTCCACGATACTATATACAACATTATTTTGGAATCCCATTACATAAACACTTAATCATTCCACCACATTGTTGTCATATTCAACATCTCTAATAGTGATCGCATGTAACTTCCCTTTGTCCTTTGCATTAAGTGGTTCCTCATGTCGATCATCACTAACCCTTGGATTAGGGAATTTATTAGCATAATTTCCCATTTCCTTGCACTTGAAGCATTGAAGTGTTGGTGGTGCGTTCTCTGCAGTATTTTCTTTATTCACATCATTAGAAACCCTTTTTCCATTACTTCGACACTCAGCTGCTTGATGACCTTCTTTTCCACACTTAAAACATTTTCTAGTCCCTTTAAGACAATCTCCACCATGCTTCTTTCCACACTTTGAGCATAAGGAAACATTCATCTTCTTTTCACCATTATTCTGAGATTTCTCCTTGAACTCCATCTTTTGTTTCTTGTCAAAACTATGAGATGGATAAGTAACACCAACTTCCATTTCAACCTTGATAGCACAACGCACAATTTCTTCATAGCTACTGAAGTCTCTTATAGCTAATTCCCTTCGAAGATTTGGTTTTAAGCCACTGAAGAATTGATCAACTTTACTTTCAGGTTGGATGATAAATCCATATGCATATCTTGCAAGACTTGTAAAATTCGCTTCGTATATACCAACAGATTCATCATCCTTTTGAGTTAGTTCAAGAAACTCCTTCTCCATCTTTGTTTGAAGAATACGAGGGAAGTACTTATTGAAAAATAAGTTCTTGAACTCGTCCCATTCCATGGACTCAATTTCATCTCTTGGCCTCGTATTCTTGATAAGATTCCACCATTGATCAGCATCACCTTCCAAACGATACACTGCTAAGATGACTTTATCATGTTCAGAACATTGAAGAACTGAAAATATCTTTTCAGTAGTACTGATCCATTGTTCAGCAACAAGTGGATCAGAAGACCCACTGAAAGAAGGTGGAAGTTGCCTCATGAAGGACTCAATAGAATATTATTCCCTTCTCTGCTCATTTGGAAGTCTAGAATGATTCATATCTTGTGTAAGTATAGCAATAAGATTTTGCACTCCATCTCCCATAACATTTGTTTGTTCAGGAGGACAATCATTTCATTGTCCATTACATTGATCAACACGTTCCTTCGGGTTCCAGCCATCGTCTAAACCCCAAAAAGAATAGTGTGAGAGACAAAAATCACGCTAGGGAAAACAATATAATAAAGGGGGAGTAACTTCAATATCTAAAATCTTAGGTTACCGTAATTCTAGTACTATAACCTATACTTATACTTAACCTTAGGAACATCCCTATACATACCTTAGAAATATCTCTAGGGATCTCACTAAAGTTATCACATCCTAGTTTCCAAAGGTTGACTAAACCTTTCCTTTGATACCAACTGTAGAGACCTGAAGCTTGACGTACTTAAACATTACATTAATTTTGTGGAATACTTAGTACATAACAAAAACAGACACACAAGTACCGTAATAGTTTAGTGTCTTTGGAAACATGGAACGTAATCTTCTAATCATGGTGAAAGATATTCAACATCTACCATAAAGATCTTTCCATTTTTGTTTCCTTACCTAAAATATTTCTTTTAATCCTGGGGAAAAAACAAAAAAAAGGGTGATCTCAAATGCTCAGTAAGGGTAAGTATGGATAAGATAAAACATACCATATACATTTGTACTTAAAAAATTAACATTAAAAATCTTGAGCAACGACATAAAACATGGAAGTACATAAGGCATAGATCATAATTGAACATAAATCATGATAAAATAGAAATCAAATAAAACATGTAATTGTGGCAACCATTAAGCACATGATATTATTTCCATATTAGCCAAGGCGTTGCTGCCAAGACCATCTTAGTGGACAAATTCCCTTTCTGAATCGAGTTCACTCCTCATTCCAGTCCTGTATTACTAAACCGGTTTAACTTGTCGTTCCAGCCATGTCTATCTCATGAGATATAAATCTTTACCCAATGCATTGGAGGGAGATATAGGTCCCACCCATCTGATAATGAAATCATTCTTACTTGTGCCACAAAATAAACATACATCATTCATAATAACCCAACGAATAAAATGGGTTTCATAAACATAATCCCATCATCACATAATCCATATAAAAGAAATGGATATCATTTCATAATAAAAAAAGTGAAACAATGTAAATCATAGAGACATTATACTTGAAACATACACATATGAAATAATTTCATCTTAGATGAAAAATAGTTTTGATAAAACACTTGAAATGAATTCTTGAGGAAAATATCCTTTCTTCTTCAAAATAATTTTCTTTTCACAAAATGTCATGAAATTTTAAGAGAAAAGGATTTTGTTGAAAATAGTCATGAAATCTTTTTGAGTAAGCTTAATGAAAATAAGGCTTTATAAAACCATAAAAATCCGTTCGTTCCGTATAAGTTAAAAAAACATTCTTCTCATACTTTTGTCGGAAAAGTAAAAAAATTACCTCGTAACGTAAACAAAAGAAAGATTCTTTACATACCATGTAGTAAAAGTCAAAAATGGGTAAAAAGGACTTTAAACATACATGAAAACACTTTTATAAAACATGTACATGGATGATAGAAATAACCCCAGCAAATACTTACGTATAAGCAATCTCGGATATAAAACAATTGAGATTGCAACATTATCCCTTACCTTAGGTCCGATTTGCTTCGTAAGTGTCTAAACCTCCTCTTCTTTGAAGCGCCTCTTTGAGACATACTTTTAGGGCACTAAAATTGGTCTTTGAAGAATACCAGGACCTCTAGGATGTTTTTATGGAAGTGGAGAAGAGAATTTGGCAGGGTTTGGCCGAGATTGAAGGCTCAAATTGGTGTGAGGAAGAGAGGGAGGAGGTGCCCTTTTATAAGGGAGGATATGGGCACCTTTGGAATAAATAAAAATATTATTTTATTATAAAACCAAATTCGGTTTTAAATAGATCCAAATTGATTTATTTCAAAGCTAAGCTGGGGATGGGTCGAAATCCTCTCATCCAATAGAATTTAGACAAGTTTAGGTTCCTATTTTAACCTTATCATTTAGATTTAACATTAAGTTAGATAATTTTACTTTTACCGTGTCTTTTTGTGTTCTTACACTATAAGGTTAATAAACTTACTATAACAAGCCAAACGAACCCCAAGTTGTTTATTATTAATATATATAACCTTATCTAAGTCATTTGACCGAACCTTAGATTTTTAGGAATAAAATAACAGTTAATAATATAATATTTTTTTTAAAAACTATTTTATGACAATTTTGACACTATTTAGTAATTGATTTTTGTAAAAATCATAACAGAATGATTAGTTCGAAAAAAGTTAATTAAATAAATACTAACATGTCATATTAACCTAGAAAATTATTGTAATTCATAAAAAGTCTAAAAGTACATTTATTTGGGCATTTATAACATCAATTATGTCAATATTTCATTAATAAGATAATTACTGCATCATCATTGTGTCATAAATAAATTAAATTATTTAATGTCTAAAAATTACAAATAAAATACCATTATGTAGGAAATCGTTTTATCTCTCTAATGAATATTTATAGTCGAATTTATCTTATGTATAACCATATATTAAATATTATTTACTTATTAAACTTTGATTTTAACTATTTTAACCCTTCTTTAAATAAATTAATAATAAATGTCCTAATCTAATCCTAGTGGGCCTAAATGGTCATATTTTATTCCTAAGGTTGTTTTTGGTCGAATTACACTTATATAATATAATTAGGACATGTGTTAGGGTAATAATAATATCATTTTTACCCTTAATTACCCTATTTACTTTTAACCGTGGTAAAAAAAAGTAAAAAGTTACTATTCACCAAAAATTATTTTTGTCTCATTGAACCAAATTTTACTTACTGACATCAACTGTGACTCTCAGATTTTTGAAATTCCACTCACAGAAGTGGTAAAATTAAGTTTTATGAAAAATTCAAATTTTTTTAACTACCACTTAGTGGTTTCACTATTCTTCAAAAAATGAAAGTTTCCAGAAAAATACCAAAAATTAGGCCTAATATATATTTGATATTATGAATTCAAAAATTATGTCTATTTTACCAAATTCAAAACATATCATTTTCATTAATTAATTTAAAAATTAATTCTCGTCGTCAAAACAAATAGTGTGTTCTTAAGAGATAATAACTATCAAAAGATTGACAGTTGTTTATGTCTGGTTTAAATATGAAATTACATCCAATAACCAACATTATATTAAATTATAAAAATATATTCTAAATATACTTTAAAACCACTCAAATTAATAATTTATCACTATTAATTATTTCTATTAAAAAGGTTGTTTTTCATTAAAATTTAGTAATTTTCACTATTCATCAGAAAATGAAAGTTATCCGAAAAGTACCAAAATTTCACCCTAAGCTAATTTTGATATTCCGAATCCAAAAATGAAGTCCATTTTGAAAATAAAATTTACAAAATTTCAAAAATTGGTTATTACTATTCATAACGGGTAGTTTTAATAATATTTTAATAGCATATCGTTGTTTAGTGAAACTCGGTATTGCGTACTACACACGCTATCGAGGAAGGTCGTGATTGCATGTAATGCAAGGCAAGTCAAGGATGCATGTTGTTCAAGCTTCTTTTGGTGTAGCGTACAACACAAGACATTAATGAAATTAAAAAGAATATTTTTCATAAAATCTCGGGGTGTTACATTGAGGTAGTGTTCCGTGCACGAATGGAACACAGTTTTCCCAACCATGCGCCCCTAAATTTTTGGGTGAAATTACCAAATTGCCCCTAATTTCTGTTAAACTCACCCCACCCCTCTCTTTTCTCTTCTAGCATACAATGGTGGCTCTCTTCACCCTTTTTGAGCTCCCAAATGCCTTCTTCATAGTATTTGATTCTGGTTCTTCATTCAATGTATGATCAAAGATCTATTGGTCTCATTAGATTCCTCCTAGTAAGATCTTCAATCCTTTAGTTTTGTTTTAAACTCTTCTTTAATTTGATGATTCTATTTGGATGTAGGCTCGTATGCCCTATTTCAAGGTAATTGAACTATTCTTCAGTTCACTTCTGATTTAGTCCAAACTAAGGGATGATACTAGATGAGGAGAGTTGTATGATCTTATAGTAGGTGTTTTATGACTCATTCTTTAATTCTTTCCATTTTATAAACTACTATCATTGTACACATGCTGATTTCATCGAGCATTTCCAGTTTAATTCTTATTCCTTTCTTATATTCATTGTGTTCATATTCCAGATCCCTTACTTTTTAGTATCATTACATCATTGGAAGTCAATACTACAAATTTCCAGCACAATTAGGGTGTTTCATTGAATATGCCTTGGTAACCAAAGTGGGTTGTTCTAACACACCGTTTAGTTGTGTGTCTTGACACTTTTAATGGTAATCCTTCTTAAACAAATTGAATATTCAGTTATTAATGGCTATAACCTTATAGTTATCACTTTTACCTTATAAGTTAAGTGTTACAGATTATTCAAAGAATATTTTAAATGATAAATGGGAAGTATATTGATACATGTCACTTAGATTAAAATAATGTAATTAAATGTTTTGGTTTTATGTCCATAGCACCCCTTTACATGCATAATGGAAGATAGCAGAGTGAACCTGATGAATTCATTATAAATTATATAAACTAAAAAATGGTTACATGTACCTTTACCCTTTTCACTTGTATGAAAGGAAATGGAATGGAACAAATATATTATTAAATGGAATCGGTATTACATTGCATAATATATTAAATGAATTGAGTGTAAGGTTCCTATTGCATATGGACCATGAAATCTTTATAAGAGTGGTTAGACTCAACCTATCCTTAGATTCCTAAGGGAATTCCTTGAGCACTCGTGGATGCCATATTGATTCAAGGGTGTCGGTTGCTAAGGCAGATACCCACCTTGGAACTGAATCATTGTCTACCAGTGGAAGTCTGGCATGAAGAAATATTATCCCTCCATTATCATTCAGATATTAAGATTCCTTAGATACAATACTTGGATCCAATATGATTTATTATACATGTGGTGTCATGGATACAACCATTGGTCCTAGTTACTAATTATCCCATGTTACCTTGGATGAAATCCTTAGACTCGGTAGGAATCATATTACAGTGTAATACCCTAGGATATGAAACTTGTATTACATGTGAATCCACCTTATAATTGGGTTATAGGTTATCAATGAGTTGGATCAACCCCTAAGGTTAAGGATTCCTTGGTTATTACCTTGGATCATATTCCTTATTATAATCTTTACAAGTTTCATTGTTATATATTGGATCCTTTATTATTACTATCATGATATGATGTCAGTTCTATTTATGCCTCACATGAATTATTATATAAATTGAACTTAAGTGAATTAATTAAATGATATCATGTTTAGTGACATTACTATATGAGGCTAAAGTAGGTATATAGGTATTTAAAGTACTGTAATGATTTACATTTATATATACCTGCACATTGTGAGTTTATATTTCACAGACTGGATGGTATAGACGTCATTGGTGGTGGCCTACTGATATTTATCTCACACCCTATCTTGGCCACCATTGGTACCCAATAAAATTATATTTATTCAGGTGTTGAAAAATGTAAAAATCCCTCCTTGGACACCTGATATTTCTTACTTACTCTATGATGGATATTGGTAGCATATGACCGATCTGGAGCTCGGGATTCTTGGATATTTTTTGGATTATTTTTTATTCTTTTATATAGAATGTATTGGCTGCTTCCATGGATACATATTTTCCATTTTTATAGATACATGACATTCATAATTGTCAAATTTTGTATATGATTCAGTTTCTAGCTTTTAGTACTATTACCGGTTTCTTCTGTTATATATTATTCATGTCTTCTTCCGCTATGGTGGGTTACTGGTTTAGTGTTTATAGTGTCTGTTATTTGTTGTTCCATCTATTTAATTGTACTTATTCTGATATTTTCCATTTATATTACTTATATTATGTACCCCACTGTGGTAATGAGGTCATAGTCTCCCCATAGACACACCCTAGGAACTCACTGCTAGTCGGAAGCCTATGGCGTTTAGGGAGATGCACTTGAGACCAAGTGGACATTCAGATTTGAGGCACCTTTCACTGGCACCTAGGGTCAGGATGTCACATATATATTTAAATACAATGATTAAATGGTTATTTAAGATTTAATATTTCAATTATGTAGCATATTATTAATATAAAATAAAATTTGTTCATAACTAGTAAATCTATGTTTCTTATTATAAAAAAGGGAAGATATATTCTAGGTAAATTGATTCAAATTAGAAATATTTGTATTATCAGATAGGTTAGGTATAAAAACAACTTATCCAATTAATTATAGATACATTTTTATTATATTTGTTGTTTTTTCTCCTAATTTAACACCTTGTTAACCATTTAAACCTCTATAGTGATGCCTGAATTATAATATATTGAGACACTACATATTATTGGAATCATTTTTTAAATAACATTAATTTCATTTTTAATGATAATATACACACAACTTTAAAATAAGTAATTGAAAAATGTGTATTTTTAGAATTGGTGATTTTAATAATATCATATTCATTACTCAAACTCATTAAATTTCATAAATTCCCTAGAATCAGAACAAATTATATCATTATTTTAAATGAATATATATGTATATATATATATCAAATTATAATACAGTTTTTTTATAAAAAAATAATAGTAATATTTTTTAATTTATTAAGGTTTTATTATTATTATAATTTTTTTATAATTATGTTTCACATTTTATACTCATGATGTATTAATGTTTAAATTTCACTATAATATAGAATATTTCAATTTTTTTTAGTGTTGTGTGTGATAAAATTTACCCAACAACGTATTTATTTAAAGGAATGTACATACATAAATATTAAGGTGCCATAAGGATATAGTTTCTACATTAGATAAAGAAGAAAATCATGAATCACTCCCAATAACATGATTTTTATTCCTTTTATATCAATTTTGATCCTCTTTATAGTGTCTGAAATAAGTGGGACTCGAAAATCATGCATCTATTCCCACTAGGAGAGCATATTGTATTCTTGGTGCAATAATTATTCTATTCAAGGGATGGTGGTTCATATAGACTCAAACAAAGGTGATCATGTATATCAACCCATTATGATTCGGGAAAGGGGTATTAAAGAGTAAGGAAACTATGAACATATATTTCATGATTAGTTTATCTCTCAAAAAATTGTGTGCCTAAGAAACTTTTCATATTTAGGAAACAAACTAAGAAATGTTTTCTGGTGCTTCGCCAACTCTAAGCCCGAGAAAATTTATATTTAAGGAGACAACTTTCATCCTCATAATCTTCATATCATGAATAGTTATTATTGCATTTTTTTCTGAGACTCATCCCCCATATCTTCTGGAAATGAACATATGTTTCTTGTACCACTCTAAGTAGTAGTCATCCCATACCGGGTACCGATCATCATTTTGGATGAATTCAAAGGATTACACCTACCATAGTGGATTAATTATTTTCTTCAATTAAATTACCCATTTCCTTAAAATCATACTAAAATTATTTGAAACAATCAAATTTTGGGTTCTCGTTATTATAATTATCTATAACTTCCACCTTTGATAATGAATATATTATATGTATTCACATATTTTTTTGTCCAAAATTAATATTTTATGAACCTAATAGAATGGATATGAATAAAAACAGTATGCACACTAATCATATGATAAAAAAGTATGAATATTGTGTTAAAGAGTTCATGAAGATTGTAATAGATCATGTATACGACCCTTCTCAAATCCCTTGTCTATGTTTACATTATTGTTCTTATTCAAGAAAAATTAGTTTGGAAGAGTTGGAAGAACATTTTATTTTTAACAAAATAGATTAAATATATAAATATTACACTAAACATGGGGGAAAATGAATTTTCACACCAATTGGGAGGATACTTTGGTTTATAGATCATTTGTTATGAATACAAGTTTACATGATGATAAAGATCACATGGAATAAATGACAATAGAAACTAAAGATGACCTTAGTGATTATCCAAAGTATTTGGTAAGTTAAATAGATTCTCTAAGAGACCATTGTGTTCTAGTTATAATAAATGGACAACATTTTCAAATGTATGGAAGTAATATAATTTTAAAGCTGGAAGTGAATGGAGAAACACTAACTTTACAGAACTACTTGTTCTCTTAAATGATATTCTACCAGAAGAAAATGAACTTACTTTTTGAACATATGAATATAAAAAATTATTCAATTCAATGGGAATGATCTTTAAAAAATATATACTTGTCTAAATTATTGTATATTGTTTCACAATGACCTTGAATCACTGATAAAATTCCCTAAGTGTGCAACAGATCAACAAATAGATTTTGTAGAACAGATCAACAAGAGAAAAATCAATCAAGTCCTCCAAAAGATGTATGGCACTTTCTTATCATTCCATGATTTAGAATACTATATGGATGTTAGGAAACTATGATAAAATTAATGTTACATGGAAATAAAATAATTAAATATGGGAACATATGTCATCTAAAAGATTATCCTCATTAGAATAAAATTGATTACGAGTATCCTGAATTTGGAAATGATCTAAGAAACCTTCATCTTGCGTTATCAACATATGGAATAAATAATTTTTGGGTATAGAGTAATAATCAAAGTATATGGCTCGTTATTTTGATAAATTATAGCTTTCTTCCATGGTTATACATGACATGAAAATACATTATGTTGTCTCTACTTATATCTAGACCAAAGAAACCCGGTAATGATATTGATGTCTATTTGGATTCATTGATCAAAGATCTGAAATTTATATGGGATACCATTTTTATAATATATGATTCTCATATAAGTTAAGAATTCACATTGAGGATTACGTTATACTAGATAATAAATGATTTTCCTACTTATGGAAATTTTTTAGGCTCCAGCATTAAAATAATGTTGGGGTGTCCCAATTGTGAATAATTTACACACTTAGTTCGATTGAAACATTACTTATTTTTAGGACACCATAAATTTTTACCTTTATGAAATAAATATTTATCCTAGATAATATAATATGATTGGAATATCAAATGAGTTACAACACTATCTCAACTAACTAGTGATCAACTGTTCGATAAAGTAAAATATTGGCATTGTTTCTAATTAACCATTTTCAAAAAACTTACAAAATAAAGTTGGAAAAAGAGATCAATTTTATTTGAGTTACTATATTTGAATTTTTTTCACATCATACATTTTCTTTATGTTATGCATGTAGAAAAAAATGTATTATATTGTGTTATTGGCATGTTACTAAAAGTTACTAGAAAAAATATGGACTCAAGGATAGGTTTTACATTATTGACATTGGGATAAGGGAAGAGTCGGCATCAATGAAGTGTCAAGGGTGGAAATTTCATTATCAATCATCTTACACTCTATCCTGATAGAAAAAATTATAATTTTTCATTTTACTTAATGGTGTACAATTTCAAGAATGGGTATTCATAAAATATCAAGAATGTTATTTTTAATGACTAGTTTAAAGTTATAGGGACTAAAATCGCACAACTTTCATGTTTTGATGCAAGATTTGATGCCCATTTCTTTATGTTAAATTCTGCCTAAAAATGTACGACATACATTAACCAGACTCTTCTTCTTTCTCAAATCTATATGAAGACATATTATAAACCAAGTGAAGTTTCTAGTCATGAATAAGAAGGTTACATCCATATTATTTGAATTGGATATGTTCTTCCCACCATGATTCTTTAATATAATGGTATAATTTATGGTTCACTTAGTTAGAGAGGTTTAACTATGTGGTCATATCTATTATAGATAGATATATGCCATTGAATGATTTAGGAAGATTTTGAAAGGGTATGTCAATAATCAAATTCGATCAAAAGGTTGTATTGAAAAATGATTTATTTTTGAATAAGTTGTTGAATTCTATACCTATTACCTTTCAAATTTTGTAGCATTGATCTCCCAAAGTCTCATCATAACATATGCCTTATGGGAGTAGGTATTTTTAGAAGAGATGTTGTTATAATTACCATCACAGAGTGAGGTCAAGCACACCATTACATCTTACATAATAGGATAGATGTTGATCCACATGTTGAATCCCGCAAAGAAATTATTAGAGATTTTGATCCATCTTGGGATAAAGGATGGATATCACATATACATAATCTGTAGTTTATAGGATGGTTCTGATATCATATTTATAAAGAGTTATCTGAAAATATTAATTCAATTATCGAACGACATAGATGTCTAGCTAGGGGACCAAATGAAAATGTTATATCTTACACTGGTCTTGTAATAAATGGTTATATGTTCTATACAAAATAATATGATGACTATAGTATAATGGAAAATAGTGGAGTTACTCTTGTTCTAGAAGTGATGCACATGTCTGGTTCCAAGGATAGAAATACAATTTATTTTAATATGTCATATTTTATCATTATAAAATAGATATATGAGTTGTATTATATAACATTTCAAGTTTTTATTTTCTATTGAAAATGGGTTGACAATAGGAGTGCAGTTAAAGTTGATGAAATAGGCTTCATGAAAGTGAATTTCAATGTGGAAGTGGAAAAGGAAAATCCATTCATAATGGAATCACAATAAGTGAATGTATTTTATGTCTCAGATCCAGCAAATAATAATTTTTTTATTTTCCTACCGGTGAATAAAAAAATTATAGGGTCAGATGAAAATACAATCAAGGATGAACCTTTCATTGGGAGATAACAATTAGTTCATCACGGTCCCAATGTAGACAATTTCATGTACATTAGAGGAGACCATGAATAAGGGATTTGGATTCTCGATAGACGATCTAAGTCCCTTGAACCTTTAATAAAAGATAGTTAAATGATAAGGTAAACATCTTTTTAATATAATATGATTTTCCTCATAATATTATTTATTCTCTTATTTATTAACATAATCTAAATTAAATGTTTTACTTCTGATGTAGATCATATATTTTGTGCTTGATGATGTTAACAATCCTAGGGAAGAATAGGTTGATGATACTAAAACTATATAATTAATAGGGGATAAATATCTTGTTGATGGAAAAAATAAAAATTACACAAAATCATAGTGTTTAATAAAATTATGAATTTGAGAATTAAGGGTGTAAAATTTGAGGTTGGTTAGAATCAATGCGGCCAACCTATTGACCCCAACAAGTAAATTTTTATTATATATGTTGGGGACATAATGTGGATGAATTTATTGATTGATATATATTCATAGTGCCATGTCCATCTTGTAAGAAAGGAAGCCATTTGGGAAGATATAAGAAAAATTTTGTGATATAAATTCTCTATTTTACTGAAAAATTTTATAATGAAATTTTTATTGAATTTTTATTATTCCTTGTAGAGTTCATTTATTTTAGGAGATTTCTGTAAGAAATGTTTCTTAATGGCCACTGTAAAATCTCATGGGGGCTTTCGGACACATATTACCAAGTTATATATTTGGTATAGTGAGGGGAAAGTAAATCATTACCCACCAGTTAGTTATGCACACATTATAAAGTAGGAAACATGGAATGCTTTAATCATTCATTACAATGATAAATCATTTTAGGTGAATTTTAGTGGATAATATGTTATTTTAAATTATTTATTTTATCCAATTTGATTAAAAATATTTAATTTATGAAATATCAAAATATTTATATGAATAAAGAGCGTGCATCAAAACCAATGCACCCCTATCACAAAGAAAGGATGGGATACGCTTCACTATAGAAGAAATTGTTATATATTTTAAATAAATAATAAATTTTTTATGTGATATGAAACAAAAAATGTTCCATTATTTATATGTAGATTAATGAATCAAAATATGAATCCACTTCCATCCCACATCATGTGTTATTCAAGGAGAATCTCATAAATAAGGAGGGTAAACTAGTTGATGAAAACATAAGTAATATGATAAAAATATGTAAGATTTACATAATAGTAATTCATTATGATTTATAACGGAATTATATAAAAATATCTATTTATGTTCATTTTTTTATAAATTTTAGACAGAAGAATCACCAGCGACCATACTGAAATAAAAACTACTTTCAGTAGCTTTGAAGTGGCTAGAACAATATGGTCATGTTAGATGTGTAGGTTTTGGAGTGTCTCCTCGAACATATTTCGAGAAGAAAAAACCACAAGAAGATTCATATAAGATAATGAAAGGATTTCAGAAAAAAATAGATGATTTTTAAGATATTATTTTCCATTTTGGTTTGGAAGACCAATATATGAGAAAGGATCAAAGAGAACTATTGGTGGAACAAATATTCACACGTGAACAACCAAATAACTTTGATAGATTTAATGATAGTCATTCCCCTCAACCACATACCTTACCTTAGGTAATTAATTTCTTCATTACTATTTATCCAAAATTATAATAAAAAAACTTATGATAACTTTATATTACCAAAAAATTTCTGGGTAAAGTTGTATGTTATTTAAATCTGTCAATACCCATGCACTACCTTGTTGTGAGGGGTACAATGTATAATATCCTGGAAGAACAGATACACAATAAATTACTCCCAAAATATCACATGAGAGTGGGGATTTATGTATCTTAGGATTCAACCACTGAGTTTCATGTTCCACTTGATGATCCAGAAATTACAATTATCAATGATGTTATTGGAACTTTCATAGCATGTCCATATAGTATTATAAAGAAACATGTGGTATATTATTAAAAAAAATCATATGAAAATCCTGTAATAGTTTATGAAAAAAGGTCTGAAGTGAGGTATGGTATTATATATGGATAAAGCTATAGGGAAACGAAAGTTCAGATTAAGAAAATCTAGTGAATTGACCAAGAAATAAAATGCACCTTTCGAAAGTACCTTCTCCCTACCAGTTCCACTGCAAAATTTATTATCATTAAAAATTCATGAAGATACTACATTTAATGATGGACATGGGAATTATATTCTATATAAAGAAGAAATATTTGTTACTATTATTATAGATATAGTTGGTATTGATAGTATAAATGGGATTCTCAAGTTTTAATGGCTGGGAGTCTCAGTGAATGCATACATAAGGTAAATTTTCAAAATAATTTTATACAAAAAATGATATAATATGTTCATTAAAGTTAATAACTATTCATATTTTCTATTTTTTTATATTACTACTATATAAAGGGAAAATTGTGCAAATAATGATTTTGATTCATTAATACTTGTATCATTTCAACTAAAAAAACTACTTTGGAGAAGGAAGAAATTAATAAGAAGAAGAACGATCTAAATGATGTGTTTAAGAAAAAATGACAGACGACATCCTCTTTTTTATTTTGAAAATGTAGGGGTAAAACTCTATAATCTAATCACATAAAATATTTTTTTATTTTTTTCATTACTTATTTGTTTTTATTTTTTATGAAGCACTAAATGCTGATCATACTCAATATGGATACCCTAAATATATATATTTGTTATCCAATACATGAATATCTAAAAAACTGACCACACATGATGTGTATTGAAAATTTTTTATACACTAAAATCAACATTTTATAGATAAACTTAAAATTATATGTTTTAGTTTGTGTTTTAACAAGAATTTTTTTATGATAGGGTTGTCTCTATATATTGGATAAATATTGGAATGAAGTCAATGACTGAATATAAAAAGGTTTTTTATTACTTCAAATGTAAATATATTAAGGTATATATAGAAATATTTAACTATCGAAATATATTTCAAAACAATTTACTTATTTTGGTCAATATTTCTGTTGTTTATAATGTAATATAATAACAAAAATTTTAGATATTATGTTTTCAAATTTATTATAGAGATCATAAACAATGAAAATACCAGCATCCCTTAACAGGTAATTTCCAAAGGTAATTATAATTTCATTAAAAATATTTATTAATTGTTTGTTTGTCTATATTTTATTAATACAACCAAGATTTTTGACAACCTTCACTCTCAAAAGAAGAAGTAAAATTTTTTAGATATGATTGGGAAATGTACATGGTGATGGAATGTCTACTAACATCAAATTTAGGTGATTACCTACTATGTTTGTGATCTAGTATGGGCTATGACCTTAGAAATATATTTTGGTTGTGAAGCATTAATATAAAATTGATTATATATTATTTTTATCTATTAATCAAGGATAAATATAATGGAGGAAATCAATTTTTTAGAAATGAATTGGTAGAATACATGGTGTCTGAATGTTTATAGGTATTTTAGTTTAAATCATACATCAAATAGTCAAAACTGAGAAAATGAGCTTGGATTATTTATAAACTTTAAGAAAATAATCCATAATTCATTTTTCACATGTATTAATTGACTGAACATCAATCCAAGACATGATGTGCTTGGTGTGACCTGAGGTATGCATTTTCAATAGAAATGATTCATTTTAGTTTAAAAACATGTAAAACTACCGAAAACTAAGAAAAAAAGATCAAGTTGTTTTCAAAAATTAGGAAAAGAACCTATAATTAATTTTTCATGTATAGGAATTAACTCAACCCAAATCTAACTCTGGTGTGACTGGTATTATTCAAATTGGGTGTTTTGAGTTAAAAAATGGCATTGATTTTAGTAAAAAAGACAATTGACATATTCAAAACTGAGCAAAATGATTCAAATTATTTTTATACTTTAGGAAAATTATCCATCAATCATTTTTGAAATGTAAGGGTCAACCATACCTTAATCTAATTCACATTGTACCTGGTATGACTCAAATTTTGTTATTTCAGTTTAAAATTGACATTTTATTAATTTATTGTTTCATATTTATGTTTAATTAATTTTTTTATAGTATTACTATTATAAGAATTGTTTTCTTATACAGGTGGAAAAAATTTCACCTTGGGTTGTTCTGTTTGACGTTTCTCATGCCTGTGATATATTTCACTTTGAGGCTATAACTGAGATAATAGAAACTAGGAAGTGGTCCAAGAATGTATACTTACATCATGAAAAGGTGAATTCCTACTACTTATATAGCTAATTTTCCACCATTTAACTACTATTTTTAAGTTAATTTTCATATAATTATTATCTAATAATTATTTAGTTTTTTTCACAGATATTTTGGGAATTCATATTTTGATTTCAATTATTTACAGTAATCCAAAAAGGAGAGAACATGTTGCTTTTGGATGAGGTGTTTCAGGAAGCATGGTGTTTCCTATTCCATCCAAATGGAACATTTCTTTCATTTCAATCTTGTTTTAGATTGTTGAAAGAAAAACACAAATCACCTACTCAATCATCTGCTCCGCAATATGATATACAGTGCGCTCGGTATGACTCAAACTGTATGTTTTTTGTTTATAATTTATATTTTAGTTAAAAACAAACATAACATACTCAAAACTGACCATAAACATTCATATTAATTTTATACTTTAGGAAAATGATCTATAAGTAATTGTTTATGTATATTAATCATCCTCACCTCAATTAGATACACAGTGGGGATAGTATGAATTAAAATGTGTCTTTTTATTTAAAATTGACAACAATTTTAGTAAAAAATACAATTGACATACTCAAAACCATGAAATCTCATTCATATTGTTTTTATACTTTATGAAAATGATCCTTATTCCATTTATGAGTTGTAATAATTAGACTAAACTCAATCTGATTCATGGTGTTCCTAGTATGACTCTAAGTGTGTCTTTTTATTTAAAATTGAAGTTAAATTTAGTAAAAATGATATGTGATATACTCAAAACCAAGAAAACTCATTCATATTGTTTTGATACTTTAGGAACATGATCTATAAGTCATTTTTAACATGTATGAATCATCCTCATGTTAATATAATTCATAGTGTTCTCATCATAATTCAAAGTGTTTGTTATCAGTTTAAATTTGACATTTTTTTCAAAAAATGTTCCCCTCACTAAAAACTAAGAAAAAATGATCATGTTTTCTTGATAATTTATTATAATGATTTATAAGTCATTTTTCACATGTAGGAATCAGTCTCATATAAAACCAACACATGATGTGATAGGTATGACTCAAAGTGTGTGTTTTCAGTTGAAAATGGAATTTTAGTAAAAAAATATATGTGATATACTCAAAACTAAGAAAACACATTCAAAATATTTTTATACTTTATGAAAATGATCTATAAGACATTTTTAATATATAGGAATTAATATCACCTCAATCATATGCATGATGTGATTGGTATTACTCCAATTGTTTCTTTTTATTTAAAATTGATATTGATTTTAGTAAAAAAGACAAGTGACATACTCAAAACTGATAAAATGAATTCATATTGTTCTCATACTTTAGGAAAACGATTTATAAGTCATTTGTGACATGTAGAAATTATCATCACCTCGATATGATGCATTTTTTTATTGTTATGGCCCCAAGTGTGTCTTTTTATTTAAAATTGGAATTAATTTTAGTAAAAAAGACAAGTGACATACTCAAAACTAATAAAATTCAATTAGATTGTTTTGATACTTTATAAAAAAGATCCATAAGTTATTTTTCATGTGTAAAAATTAGAATCACCCGAATCCAATACATGGTGTTCCTTATATGACTCTAAGAATGTCTTTTTATTTAAAATTAACATTATATTTGGTAAAAAAGACAAGTTGTATACTCAAAACAAATTAAATGCATTCAGATTGTTTTTATAATTTAAGAAAAAGATCCATAAGTCATTTTTGACATGTAGGAATCAGCTGAACCTCAATCTAATGCATGGGGTTCCCGGTATGACTCCAAGTATATGTTATCAGTATAAAATTGATACTTTCATTCAAAAAGTGTGATACTCACTGAAAAATAAGAAAACATGATCATATTGTCTTGAAAATTTAGCAAAATTATTTATAAGTCATTTTTAATGTGTATGAACTGGTCTCATGCCAAACTGACACACGATGTGACTGGTATGACTCAAAGTGCATGTTTCCAGTTTAAAATTACATTTTAGTAAAAAAGATAAGTGACCTACTCAAACCCCAAAAAACACATTTGAATTATTTTGATACATTAGTAAAATGTTCCATAAGTCATTTTTTGAAGTGTAGGAATCAACCAAACCTCAATCTAATGCACAGTATGGCTGGTATGACTCCAAGTGAGTCTTTTTATTTAAAATTTACATTAATTTTAGTAAAAAATATGAGGGACATACTCAAACTGAGAAAAAACATTTGTATTGTTTTTAAAATTTAGTAAAATGATTAAAATTTTATTTTTGATGTGTAAGAATTAGTCGCACCTCAATCCAACACATAGTGTGACCGGTATGGCTCCATGTGTGTCTTTTTATTTAAAATTGAAATTAATTTTAGTAAAAAAAGAAAAGTGACATACTTAAAACTATGAAATTTTGGATTATTTTTATACTTTAGGAAAACAATCCATAAGTCATTTTTGATATGTAATGTCATCCTCACCTCAATAAAATGCACAGTATTCTCAGTATGACTCCAAGTGTATGTTATCATCATAAAACTGACATTTTAGTTCAAAATGTGTGTCAATCACTAAAAATGGATGAAAAACACTCATATTGTCTTGATAATTTAAGAAAATATTCATAATTAATTTTTGAACTGTGTGAATCATTATCTTATCAAATAGATACATGATGTGATCGGTATGACTCAAAGTGCTTTTTTCAAGTTTAAATTGACATTTTAATAAAAAAAAAGTCAAGTGAAATACTCAAAACTGATAAAGCTCATTTTTTTCATTTTTATAATTTAGGAAAATGATCCATAAATCATTTTTGATGTGTAGGAATTATCTTCACAACAATATAATGCATGATGGGACCAGTATGACTCCAAGTATCTCTATTTTATTTAAAATTGACATTAGTTTTATTAAAAAAGACAAGTGACATACTCAAAACTAAGAAAACACATTTGGATTGTTTTGATACTTTAGGAAAATAGTCCATAAGTCATTTTTGTGGTGTAGGTATTTTCCACACCTCAATATGATACACTACATTCCTAGTATGACTCAAAGTTTCTGTTATCAATTTAAAATTTTTATTTTAGTTCAAAAACGGTGTCACTCACTGAAAACCAAGAAAGGCACTTATATTGTCTTGATAATTTGGTAAAATTATTCATAAGTAATTTCTGAAATATAGGAATTAGTCTCATATAAATCCAACGCATGATGTGACTAATATGACTCAATGTGTGTGTTCTGATTTTAAAATGACATTTTAGAAGAAAAAAACACAAGTTACATACACAAAACCGAGAAAATGCATTCAAAGTATTTTGATACTAATAGAAAATGACTCTTAAGTAATTTGTGACATATTGAAATTGACTAAATTCAAATCTGACACATTATGTGGTCTTCATTACTTGAGGTTCATGTTTTCAATATATAAGTGTCATTTTAGTTTAAAACACACATCACATTACCGAAACTAAGAAAATAAGCTCATGTTGTTTTATCATAATTTTATACTTATTTAGTTAATTTTCACAAATATAATTCTTGAAGATGAACAAGAAATGGTGTGACATGTAAGAATCAACCACAAATAAATCTGATACATGGTGTTTCTGGTATGACTCAAAGTTTAGTTTAAAATTGACACTTTGTGTTTAATTTATTTTTTTATAATATTACTAACATTCGAATTTATTTCTTATACATGCTCATTGTTTTTCTTGAGCTTGGGTACATTGTTCGGAAATAGAATGACCAGGGTTCGGAATGAAAATATAAAGGGACATTTATATTTTTGAATGTCTATGATAATTTTTACTTTATAATATAATTATAAAAACTAATATTTGAAATTTTTATAATAGTTTTTTCATATATTTATGTTTTAAATTTTATTTTATTTAAATTAAATATTTGAAACTTATTTTTTGTTATTGTTTATTCTACTGTAGTGTGTTATAAATTTAACATCACACTGTAATATTCTCCTTTATCAGTGCTAAAGAAAGAATTGATAAAGGGTCCCTTTATAAGCACTATTTTTATCTCTGATGAAGGTTCCCTTTTTCACAACTTTTTTAGCACTGATAAAGGACCCCCTTTATCAATTATCTTAGTAACACTGATAAAGGATACCTTGATTGGTGATAAATAAAATCACTAATAAAATGTACATTTATCATAACTTTTATAGAACTAATAAAATCCTAGGGTATTTAATCGTGCTCTGATAGTCATCACTTTTTTCATTGAAAATGGCCAATTTTAGAACTATTAAAGACATATTTTGTAGTAGTGTTTAATTATTTAAATCTTTACATTCATTTCATTTTAATAAATAAAAATCATGAAGACTCTAACTCTTCCAAACTACGTCAATTTTAATTTTTTCATAACTGTTTACTTTTATTTTTCAACTACCTACAGAAGCACTACATTGGTGATGCATAAGATTTCTAGGTAATTATATCATCACCTAAAATTCAAAAAAAATATCAAAAATATTTTTTATTTATGTTAAATTTTCTCATCTAGATTCTTATATATAGTATTTATATTTATATCCTTATCTTGACATTATTATATGTGATTGAAAATGACATTTTTTGGAAATATAATTTCATTAATATAAAAGGGAAGTCATATTCATAGAAAGTGGCTCTAAATTAGACCATTAGTGAAGATAATATCAATATATATTGATAATAACCCCATCCACTCATTTAAAAATGATTTTATATGGTATTTTAATTTCTTAACCCATTATCTAACACTTTTACCTTATTTTAATGTTTATTGTGGTGATAAAATATTATTAATGTAACTATTCATTATGACTAGAATTAAAATTTTCCTTATTACATAATTTGGATATAACAATTTAAAAATGTAATCCATTTTAGAAGATCTTATTTCCATAAGTGTTGAAAATAATTTTAAGGTAAGTTCGTGAAATGTAACAAATTTTTTTTTTTAGAAAAATGTATATTTTAATCATAAAAATGATTTTATACGAAAATCACATAAAATGTTGATTCACTAGTGTTTTACCTCTATATATCTCTATTTCATAGTGCAATAATGATAAAAAAACTCCATTATGTGTCTAATGATTTCATTTAAGTGATTTTAGTTTCTTTTTAATAATAACTTGAATTATCTTTCATAAATCATTTGATATCGTTGAAGAAGCTTTAAATATATCATTGAAGTTTCGATGGTCTTGTTAAATCTATAAAAATAATTTGTAATTCTGGTATAAGGTCATAGAAATAAGTGTTAGTTACATTACTTGAAGGATGAACTAGAAAGTATCGCTGGATACCTTGTGAAGTGCCATCGATAGTCGGTGGTATAGACAGTGGCCTCCCAACTAACAAGAGTCCACCAACCAAATAGTAGAGGTATATAAACTAGAAGAATATAGTAACCTCTAGGTAGTCCACCAGCTACCTGATAGAGTCTACAAGGTATCTAGTGGCATCAAAAATGGAATTTCAATGAATCATTTGATGTTGGTAAAAATTGATTAAATATGGTCTTCTCCATGCTTAATGGATGCATAAAATTATAAAAGGTTCCCATATCTTATGAAGCCTATAAATAGTGGCCTTAGGTTCTTTGATATCAATAATCAAAACAATTTCCTTGTGAAACATCTCTCTAATTGAATCAATGATGAATCTCTAGAGATCTCCAATCCCTATTCTCAAAGTTCCATCCTTTACTTCCAAAACTCAAAGGCTCTAACCTTTATATCTATCTATATCTATCTCTCTATCTCTCAATTTTTATCCTTATTTCTAGAGAGATTTAAGACTATATTTGTAAAGTATTTTCACTAAGAAAATATATATTTTCTCATTTCATCTTTTCAAGGTGATCACAACCACAAGTGAGGGATGTGTTCTCACAATCAGCAAAGTAAGGGATATTCTTCAAGTAGGTTTTTTATCACAACTCTAAAAAGGCAAGGAATGTGGTTCTTGGGATTCCATTAAAACCAAGAAAAGTAGTTCTTGGGTTTCCATTAAAACCAAGGGGAGTTCTTATTGGGTTTCTATAAAAACTAAGGGAAATTTGGTTCTTATGTTTTTGTTAAAACTAAGGGAAGTTATTAATAAGACATTTATCTCTAATTGAGAGGTGGATACATAGGGGAAACTCATGTATTATTTTATAAATCATTATCAATTGTGTTTGTTCTCTCTTTATATATCCTCATTGCATCACTCTAAATTCGATACACATAAAGTGAATAAATTTGATTCATCCTCTTTCTTTTGTGCTTAAACACTAGTTTAACTTTGATATTAACTTCATTATATTAATAAAATATATCATTTATCACTTAATAAATTTTATCTCTTTATCTTTTCAAAAACATTTTATTTTAAAATTTTAATTTTCTCTTATCACTTTATTTTTTGAATGGAAATTCACCCTCCCCCCTTTTATAATTTCCACTCTGATAAACACTTGGAAATAGAGGGAACATTATGTTTTTCTTATAATCTTAGTTTTCAAAATTTGATTTGAGTTTTAAAAAACCAAACCAATTTCAAAGATTAGACTTTATTTTTAAATGTAATCTGGTTTTTAAAATGCACCTGAAGTAATTTCTTTGGGATAAGATCCTTTATTTAATGCTTCCAATTACTCTTATTGAATAATTCACATGTCATACATTCTTAGATTCATAGGTTAACTTGTTTTGAAAATTATTATACAAGGTTATACTCCTAAAAAATAATTATAATATAAATATACTCCTAAATATATTGTTTCTATTGAACTTAATGAAAAAAACATGAATTCTCTCCATTGAAGGATTGAGAAAAATTAATTTAATCATATTTATTATTGAAAAATCACTCATGAAATTTAAAAACTCTTAGATTTTGAAAACGAAGGCATGAATAATGTTAAAGAAACTAGATCAGATATATTTAGAAAATACTTTTCATAGATACTCGTACTCTTCATATATAGATAATACATCTTAATGGAGGAATATTCATTTAATTTTACAAAAATACACTTAATGACTATAAATCATTAGTGTATTTGGAAACTTGGATACATAAATAATAGTTTTATAAGTGAAATAAATCATATCCCACTAAGTTCTTCATAATTATAAC
This sequence comes from Viscum album, assembly GCA_963277665.1. NCBI lineage: Eukaryota > Viridiplantae > Streptophyta > Magnoliopsida > Santalales > Viscaceae > Viscum > Viscum album. Next base: position 2,076,903,277 of record OY728141.1, on the reverse strand, counting down.
CCTTCTTAGAAATATCATACATAATACCTTTATTTATATCCTGGGGAAAGTAATGATAAGAAAGGGTGATCTCATAAGCTAAGTATGGGTAAATAAGGGATATATCAATAGAACATAATCATAAGGGCTTGGGAACATGATAATAATATTTGAGAACCATAACATGTATATCATAGATCATAAACTTGAGTCATGGAATCAATCCTAGTAGTTCATAAGACATGAATCATAAAGAAATCAAAGAACATAATCTATGAGAGCATAACATTGGAATATATTTTTGGGATACACATAAGAATATAAAATTATTTCCCTCATAGTCAAGCATCATTATCAAGGCTATAATAGTGGAATGGGTTCACTCCCTAAACCATAATAGTAGTAAAGGTTCACTCCAAAGATTATCATAGTGGATATAGTTCCTTACTGAACTAGGTTCACTCCTCATTCCAACCATTTTTATCTCGTGAGATATCAATATTTACCCAATGAATTGTACGGAGATATAGGTCCCACTTTTCACGTAATTAAAAACATAAATGTGTGTACCCAAAGATCATAAAAAATTCATCATTTCAGAACTTATGAAAGGAAATGGGTTTCGTAAACATTTCATCATAGAATAACCCATGGAAAAGAAATAGGTTTCATAATCATTTCAAATATTCATAATATCATAACCCATGGAAAAGGAATGAGTTTAATAATCATTTCATAAATTCATAATACCATAACCCATGTAAAAGGAAATGGTTTAATAAACATATTTTCATAATAATCATCCAAATAAATAATAATTATGGTATCATTAGATCAGATCCCTAGAAATTCTTATGTAACATCAAAGTATGTCTTCATATATGGAAAATGATTTTGAAATATCACTTGGAACGTTTCTTGAGGAAAATATCCTTTCCATTTTTAAATAAATTATTTAAAATCTAAAAAATTATAAAATATTAAAGAAAAAAATTTCTTTAAAAAAATATGGAAACATTAAATACTTGAGCGATTATAATGGAAGAAAATACTATTCATGTCATACATGTTAAAATGAAAATTCCATTCAAATTTTTGGTAAAAAGTAAAAAGATACTTATTTAGATAATGAAAATAAGATTCCATTTAAAGAAATAAAAAATAAAACCTGGGAAAAAGTTTATTTAATAAATAATTTTATAATACTAAAAAATTTCTTTAAAACATTTCCAAAATATATGTACAGGGAAGAAAATGGATTTTTGACTGAAGAGATAAATAAGGTCATTTTTCCTTAAACATATTATTTTGATCTCTTGTGTAAATAAAGAGAGGAAAATTAAATATAAATATGTATACCCAAGAAATAAATATATGAGAATAATATTCATGAGTTTCTTGAGAGGTATATTATAATATTTAATTATTAGAAACTTAATAAAAAACAATCCAGATAAATAATGATATTGTAACATAAATACTTTACTAATTGGGTAAATTTTGAATTGTAATCCCAGTGAAAGATAAACCCTTATATGGATATTTATATACCATAATTTTTATTATAATAATCATAAAATACATCAATGTGAAACATTTACTCCATATAAAAGAAATAAGTGTGTCCCACGAAAATAAATGTGATCTGATGATCCCTTATCTTAAGTCTCGACATTATTCGTACTTGTTCAAACCTCCTTTATAATAAATATAAGTTTATTATAAATTTATTACTAGAAATTAATTACATATATCATTCCATATATGATTTAAATATAGCATTTTATTATCATTTTATTAATAATTCCTTTTTAAAATCGCATTTTGGGAAATAACTGCTTCATTTTTCATGTATGTTTTGGTTTGGTATTTTTAGTACTTTTAATTTTATCATGATTCCATCATCTATATAATTTTTAAAATGATATAAATATATTATATATTCATTATATATATATATATATTTAAATTAATCCATTAAATTTAGATATAGAAAATGAATTACATTGTTCATGGAGATGGTAGGCCATATGTACGCATGAACAGTGTTTCCATTTTATCAAAGGATAGAAAAAAGAAAGGTAAATATTAATTCACATTTCCAGATTTATTTTTATATCATATATATCATATATATTGATTTAATGTATCTTTATTTCTATCTACTTCAAAATAAAATGAAAAATTCATCCCATCGCTTCGTGGAGACGGTAGTCCACATGTACGCACAAGCGGTGTTATCATTTTCCAAGAGATTGGAAGGTAAAAATATAGATGTGATATTATAATATAATTAGTATAAATATTTAATAAATATAATATATATATATTAAATAAATCATTATCTCTATCTGTGATATTTGGTAATGGAAAACGAATAACATCGGTTTGCGAGGTGATAGTCCAGTGTACATACGATTGACAGTTTTATTTCCCATTTAATAGAGGAAGAGATGTATGTATATTATTTAAATGACAAAATAATATATAATTATATTGAATATAATTATTTTTTTATATTATAATAGTTTAATAATATTTTAAGTAGGTGGAAGAAGAAAAAAATTAAAAATGCTTGGTTACAAACGATACCTCTTCTTCAGACAACCTCTTTATGTTAGCACAAAAAGACTTATTATGGGGGTTTACTAATAAAAATAAGGTCTCTATGAAATTTAGAGGTAATTAAATAAGGTATTTTGGTATGTACTTTTTGAACCAAAAGGATTTTTAATACTAAAGAGTAGTGGAGAAGAGGTTCCCTTTTTAAGTGGGGGGAGAGGACACACTTAGAGTTTTTAAATAGAAAAAGGTGTACCCACATTTTAAAAACAAGAAAGTGTTAAAAATGTATTATTATTAAAATTAAAATGCTATAAGGTCTATATATGGACATTCAATGGGATTTGGATAAGTTTTTAGGTCATTATAACCCATATATATTTAGTTTAACACACAGGGAAACCTGATTTAACCTTAACCAAGGTAATTAATTTTTATTGTTTTTATTATCCATTATGACCAAAAATTAAGTTGAACATATTATATAATAATAATTATATTTGTTCCAAATATTTATTCCATTTTTTAAAGTTACATTGGTATAATTGGAAAATTTTAATTTAAAATTAAACCTGTATATGTGATGAAAAAACCAGTTTTTCAAAGAGGAATGTTTCATAAGTATAAAAATAATTAATATCAAAATTCAATATAAATTTGATTAAAATGACCAAAATTATATTAATAATAACATAATTTAACAAATTTGTCTTTCAATTTTTTTTAAATATATGGAACTTTTCAAATTATTTAAATGAAAAGGTAGTTTTTCATAAAAATCAGTATTTTCACTCTTCACCGAAAAATTAATCATTTCAGAAAATTATCAAAAATTTACCCTAAGATAATTTTTATATTTTGATTCCAAAAATTTGTTTAACATTTTAAAATTAATATTCTAAATGTTTCAAAAATTAATTTTTTTATTTGTCCAAAAAAATAAAAAAAAAGTTTTTTGAGAAAAAGTTTTTTTATAGGGATATAAATACTTCACTAAAAATTAAGTACTCATTTATAAATATATTTTCTTCATTTAAAACATTTGTAATTAATTTTAAAAATATATTTATTCATGTTCATACTTATGAGTTTATTATCTAGTTTATAATGGTCATGTTTAAATAATAATATTAATTTTATATCGTGATTTGTTAAAACTCAGTGTTGTGTGTAACACAACCTATAAAAGAAATTAAATTTATTTGAAAAAAAATCTTAAAATATTAGGGTGTTCCATTATACCCCCCCTTAAAATGAATTTATCTCTCAAAATTTTGTCACTTTGATACAAATAGCTGAGGATACATCTATCTGATCATATCATTAGGTTCCCATATAACTTCCTCAAGTTGGTGGTTTCACCATAAAACCTTGACCATATGAGTGGTATTGTTTAATAAAACTTTATCTCTAAAATCCAGAATATATAAAGGTTTTTCTACATTATAAATATCATGATCTTTTGGTATGAATTACAAGTTTAGTACATGTAAATATTCAGATATGTACTTCCAAAGGAGAGATAAATGGAACACAACATGGAATTGGGAGAGGTTCGATGGAAGCACCAAGTGATAAGAAACCATACTTACTTGATCAAGAATATAAAAAGGTCCAATATACCTAGGGATAATTTTTCCTTTCTTCCATAATCTCATAACCTTATTCCATGTAGAAATTATTAGAACCACCTTCTCAACAACTTCAAATTCCAAAACATGTCAATGATTATTAGTATAACCTTTCTATTGATTTTTTATTGACCTTATGTGTTACTGAATGGTTATAAACTTCTCTATCATTATTTAATCTAACTCTAGTCTGAATATCTTTATTTATCTAACTTCATCCCATATCATTGGTTTTCTATAATTATTTCCATAGTGGGAATCATAAGGAGCCATCTGAATTCTTGAGTGAAAGTTATTGTTGAAATAAAACTTGACTAGAGGAACATGTTGATCCCAAAACCCCATTAAAATCCATAGGATAATATGTCAACATCCCCTATAGGGTATGAATTTTTATCTAAAATTTAAAATCTTCATGAAGATGATACGTAGTGTTGAGACTCAATCCTATATCAATAGCTTGTTGAAGGCTTCAATAGAACTTTGAGTTAATCCTTAGACCCCGATCAGATAAAATAGAATGTGGTACTCCATGAAACCTCACCACTTCCTTTATTTATATATTGGAAAATAAATCTATAGATAATTATTCTCTAATAGTAATTAAGTTTGATTAATTTGTGAGGATATTGACTACAACCCATATAGCATTGTTCCCTTTAGATGTTTTTGGGAGTCCAATGAAAAAATTCATGGAGAGGTTTTCCCATTTCCATTATAGTGTGATTAATGGTTATAATATACCCTTATACGTTTTCTCTAATACTTACTTGATTACATACCAAGAACTAATATAAAAACTCTACAATATCCCTCTATATATCATCACACCATAAATACTCTTTAAAATATCTATACATATTTGTACTTCCTGGATGAATAATGAATGAAGAACTATGAGATTACTTTAAAATATATACTTCTTAAAATATATTATGTATATGACGCATATACGGTTCATGAAACTTATTATTCTATCACAATCAAGGTTAAACTTAGGAAAATTTCTCACCATCTTCTTTAACCTTATATCTTCCTTCTACACCTCTTTAATCTTTACTTGGATTGATGGTTGAACACTTATTTGAGAAAGATAAGATTTTCCTCCATCCTTTATGATTGGGAAAAAATACCTCATGGAATAATATCGATGATTTTGGGTGTGATTGTGTTTTTGAAAAATCCAGATGACTGTAAATGAATATGGTTGGTGTTTTTTGAAGTAGATGTTTAAGGTGGCGTAGTTTCCTAGTATTTTCCAAATTTTTGGGCCTCAAAACTAAGATTTTGGTTTTGGGAAAAGGAATATTTTTGTGTAGGGGTACATATTATGTGTACAGTGAACCATATTTCATGAAATAAAAAAGTTGGTATATGGAACGACTTTGGGAAATTGGAAAAGGAATGATTCCACATAACAGCGCTATGAAAACCGTGAAGCGCGATACGTAGATCATGTATGGAAATGGTTCATGGGAGGAAGATGGTTTTTATAAGTCTTATAGTATGTAGGGTATATTTTCATTGGCAATAAATTATGAAGTTATTTTAGGATCCACTAAAGGAAAAAGAGAATGGTTGCCATGTAGGAAGAGTGGCAGTACGCAGACCGCATAGGGAAGAATGGTTCACGGGAACACGGTATATGGTGAGGGTTGTACCGCATCGAAGATTTTTTAAATCATGGATTAGCGAATTTTGTAGATCTATTTTCATATATAAGGAGTTCCAATCCCATCATTAATTAGAGAGTTATTTTTATAAGAAAAAATATTTTATTTGGGAATTTGGTGAAGTCTGAAAATGGTTTGTGAGGGGGGAATCTGTGAAGGGTTAAGTATTTCACAATAACAATCTACGAAAGTGTTTTTGTGGGGATTTGAATCTCAAAAAGTAAATAGGTCCATATAGGATAAATTGGTATGAAAAAGTGGAAGGTGGAGGCGGTACGTGAAGGCAGAAGTGGAGACAGTCTATGGCATATGGGTGGTTCGCATAAGAGGTAGTCTGTGAAGCTTATGCACTATCTGGTGCAACACAGTTCACAGAGGAAGCAGGTTGTTCATAAAGGGAATTAAATAGTTTTAAAAAGTAATTTCCACTAACTAACAGTACGAAAAAAAGTGTATTTCATCTATAGGTGAAAAAGGTACTTCAATAGATCATCTATATATAGTTGAGGATGTGTGATTTCTTCAAAATGAAGGGACCTACAAGTCCATAAACTGTAAGTGGATCCCTTCCAAGATCAGTGGGCATTGGACGGTGATCCTTTCTACCCATAGTGATCCAGAGAAAAAGACATAGAGGGTGACCCTTGGTAATGTAGTGAGAAGACTCTAAATCTTTTAAATTTGATGATCCTAGGCATATAAGTGATCTAACCTGAACCTTGTAATTAGAAGTGATCTTTAGTGGATTTGGTACATCATCACATTGATATTGTATACTCCTTGGATGGATCCTAGTGAGGGGGAACCAAGTAAAATCATTTTGTCCTATTCATGATTTAATTTATGTTCATATATTGCTATGGTAGAAAGAGAGAAGTTTGTTTTGTTTAATGGGGAAAAAATATCCAAAGGGATAGTAGTTTTAATTTGACATACCCTAATTCACCCTCCCCTCTCAAGGTATTTGACCTAGTGGACCTAACATTTATAATTTCCAAATACATCCTTTAAAAATCTAAATTTATTGGATATGTTTTTACCTCATCATGGATAATCTATCATGATACTTTTGGCTCAAAGTATCATCCGCCTTATTTTCTTTCCCAAGGTGGTAATGTATTGATTAGTCATAATCATTAATCAACTCCAACCATCTTCTCTGACACATGTTCAACTATTTCATTGTGAATATATACGTTAAAATCCTATGATCAGTAGATATATCACACCTTTATCCATAAATATAATTCCTCCATATCATTAATGAAAAAATTACCATTGCTAAATCCAAATCATGAGTTTGGTAATGTTCTCAGTAACCTTCAATTGTAGTGAGGCATAATCTATTACCATGTCATTTTGCATGAGAACACGTCCCAAAACCTTCTTGGATGCATCACTATAGATTAGAAACCCTTATCCACTATAGGTTAATGTAATCATGGGTTCACTGTCTAATCTTATCTTGAGTTCCTTTAATTTTCCTTGCATTTATCCATCTAGAGGAACTTGGATCTCTTCTGAGTTAACTTTGAGAGTGGATTATATGGTAATGATAAATTCTATACATACCATCAATAATATCCAACTAAACAAATTAAACTTTGTATCTCATTCATTATGGTTGTTTTGGGTCAATTCTTAATAGACTCTTTCTTTTATAGATCCATTGATATACCCCTTAATGAGATTATATGACCCAAGAATGAAACTTTTTGTAGCCAAAATTCACACTTTGTAAATTTTTCAAACAGTTTATCCTTCATTAGCGTAATCATAACAATTATCAAGTGATATTTATTCTATTACTTTCTTATTGGATATATAATAATATTATATATAAATACTACCACAAACTGATCAAGGAAATCTCTAAAGACTCAATTCATTAATTGCGTGAAGATAGAGGGGGTATTAGTAAGACCAAATGGAATCACTATTTATTCATAGTGACCAAACCTTATACATAATGTTTCCTTGGGTATATCCTTTTTCTTAACCCTCAATTGATGATATCCAAAATGAATGAAAATATTGGAAAAGTATTTAGATCCATGTAGTTGGTCAAAAAAATAATCACTATAGGGTAGAGGATACTTTTTCTTGATTTTAATCTTGCTCAGTTCCTAATAATGAATATAATGTCTCATTTATCCATATTTATTCTTACTAAAAAGGATAGGTGAACCCCAATGTGACACACTTGGCCAAATAAATCCCTTTTCAACATTCTCCTGGATTTTCTTCTTCAATTCTTGAAACTCAATTGGGGATATTATATATAGATTATTTTAAATATGTGTAGAACCAGGTATGAGTTCTATTGAGAACTCATCTTCAAGATTATGTAGAGTACTAGGAAACACTTATGAAAATAAATCAGAAAACTCCTGCATAATAGGCATATGATCAATGTTGAGTTTCTCCCCAACCTTCTGAGTTAAACACCACCTTTTTAATATGAATCAAGATCCTTACAATGGGTGTGATTTCCAATAAAAGTTAATATTTATCATCATGTTAATAGATGATCATAGGTTAGTTGAGAGTATCGAATTTTATATCCCTTACCCAGAAATTGATGTGGGGTTTATTTAAAGAAATCCAATCTATTCCAAAGATAACATCAAATTAAACCATAGGGAGAATAATGATATTTTCAGGGATCGCATTCCCATAAACATCAACTGGAGAGGAATTATAGGATTTAGATATGATAATCATAAAATTATAGGTTTTTACTACTAATTTAATATATTTTCAATGAGTTGGTACTATGACACCCTTATAAAATTATTCAGATATAAAAGAGTGGGTAGATCCATATTCAAATATTACCTTATTAGTTCTAGTTATACCTTTTACCACATCATTATCACACCCCTAATCAAAAATAGTGATCACATGATATTTCCCTTTATCTCTCATCTTAAGAGGTTACTAAATTTGATCAGAATCATTAACCTTTGTATTTTGGAATTAGTTAGCATAATTCCCAAACTCCTTTAATTTGAGACAGTGGAGTGTGGGTGGTGCATTATATATAGATTTCTCTCTATTCACATCATTAGTTAACTTCTTCCCATCACTTTAGAAATCAATTTCACAATGACCTTACTTTTTATTATTAAAAAAATACAGTCCCCTTAAGAATATTTCCTCTATGTTTTCTTCTGCACTTCAAGAATAAAGGAATCCCCATCTTCTTCTCTCCATGGTTTTAGAGTTTCCTATGAATTCCATCTTTATTTTCTTATCAAAACCATGAGATTTATAGATAAATCTAATTTTCATTTCCACCTTGATAGTGCATCAAAAAAAATTCTTTATAGATACTAAATTCCCTTATGGACAATGCATTTCATAGATTTTTTTAAGACAATGAATAATTGATCAATCTTACTCTCAGGTTGAATGATAATAAAATTAGTGTACCACACAATTATTATAAAATTTCCTCATAGGTACCAACAGATTCATCATCCTTCTGCTTTAACTCTAGGAATTCCATCTCTATTTTCATATGAATAATATGAGTAAAGTACTTATTGAAAATTTAGTTCATAAACTCATCCCATTTTATGTAGTCAATTTTATCTTGTTGACTCTTATTCTTGATAAGAGACCATCATTAGTCCTATTTAGCTTCTAAATGATAGAGTGATAAAATGAATTTTTTATGATCATAACACTAGAAAAGAAAATATCTTTTCAATGGTACTGATCCATATCTCATAAACTAGTGGATTGGTATAACCACTAAAATAATGTGGTAGTTTCCTCCTAAAGAACTCAATAGAACATATCCCCCTCTGTTTCTAGTTTTTATGTTTAGAATGATTCATAGCTTGAGAATATGGGTGATCATAACAATGAATTTTTTCATTCTAACTCACATAACATTTGGCTTCCCAAACGGGTAATCATTTCATTATCCATAGAATTCATTATTAACACAAATTATTTGGGTACCAGCCATTTACTAAAACCAAAAATATAGTTTGAGTGACAATAATCATAGTGGGAAACAAAATAATCAGGAAAAAACATTTATAGGATGTTTAAATTATGAAACCTTATTTCAATCTATGACACCTTCGATTTAACCTAGTTCATTTATGGTCAAAACATATTAAAATCCTTCATAATGGTTCTTAAATAGTTTGTGAATTCTAAAACATATCACCCAGGAGTGTCAAACCAAGTATACAACAAGGATCACTATTGTGCACCAGGTGAAAATTGATTCAAGCCTAATGTACCATTTTTTGTGTAATTTCTCCTAGGTACATCTATTCTAGAGTTGTATCTACTTAAAGTATGCATACATAGATGTAATTTATTATAAAACACTCTCTTTATCCTTCAATAAAATTCTAGGATGTTTTTCCTATACTTTGAATAATCCTTATAATTATCCTTATATATGTACCAAAGTATATCAATAAAGTTTTCTCATCCAAGTTTCCAAAAGTTAATTAAAACCTACCTCTGATATCAACTATATCGGTATAGAATTATTACCAATGAGATATAACCAATACCTATCATATAACTCCCTAGGTGGATTCACCTCTTAGGCAGGACTCTTTCCACCATCCCTAGTAGAATCCATGTCCCCATTAATCCCTTTTATGGAGTTTCATGCTTCTCTTAACACTCACACATGAGATTTACCAAGGTTCATATACCTTCCTTTACTCTAATACCAACTATAGTGACCCATACTTTTCATATATAGATATAACATCTTAATAGATGAATATTAATTTAATTTTACAAAAGAATTCATGAGGACCATAAAGGTTATGTGTATTTTGAAATTTAGATACATAGAAAACTGGTTTATACATGATCTATATCATATCACACTAAGTTTTTCATAACTACAACCCTTCTTAGTCATATCATACATAATACGTTTATTCATAACCTAGGGAAAAGAAACATAAGAAAGGATGAGCTCAAATGATCATTAAGGGTAAAAAAGGGAGATATCAATAGAACATGAGAATAAGGGTGTGAGAACAATATATTAGAATTTGAAAACTATACCCTTCCTATCATAGATCATCAAAATGAGTCATGTCATAAATCTTGGTAGTTTATAACACATGAATCATAAATTAACGAAAGAATATAATTCATGAGAGGATAATATTGGAAAACATTTTTGGCATACACATAAGCATATAAAATCATTTCTTTAGTAGTAAATGATCATTTATAATATTATTATAGTGTAATGGTTTCACTCCCTAAACCATTTTAGTAGTCAAGGTTCACTTCCAAGACTATCATTGTATACAGATTCCCTTACAAAAATGGGTTCACTCCCCATTATAGTTCTATTTATTTCATGAGAAATCAATATTTACCCAATTATTTGGAGGGAGATATAGGTATCACCCAACACATAATTAAAATCATAATTATTTGTTCCACAAGGTCATAAAACATTCATTATATCAGAACCTAATAAAAGAAATGGGTTTCATAAATATTTCACCATAGTATAGCCCATGGAAATAAAATGGGTTTCATAAAAATATTTTCATTATAATCATACATAAAATGAATAAGGATGTTATAACTGGATCATATCTATAGTAAATTTTATGTGACATCAAAGGATTTCATCTTGGATGGAAATTGATTTTGAAAGATCACTTAGAACATTTCTTAAGTAAAATATCATTTCCATTTTAAAATTAATTATTTTAAATATAAAAATTTATCAAATTTTAATGAAAACATTTTCTTTGAAAATGAACTTGGAAACTTGTAATGTAATATTTAAACCATTTATCATTTATAAATATGGAAAATAAAATTCATGTTGTATACATTAAAATGAATATTCCTTTCACGTTTTTGGAAAAAAATCAAAAGAGCCTATTCAGAAAATGAAAATAAGATCCCTTTTAAAACATTTTTAAAAAAATTAATCCTTGGTAAAAAAATTATTTAAAAAGTCATTATATAATATTAAAAACTTTATTTAAAAGATTTTGAGAAAACATAGACATGGAAGAAAAAGATTCATCAAAATAGAGAAATAAGGTATGCTTTCCTTAAAAATATTCTTTTGATCTCTTGTGCACATAAAGAGAGGAAAATGAATGGGAAACATGTATAACATAGAAATAACCACAGAAAAATAAAATTCATGATTTTCTTAATAGTTGGACCATAATATTTCTTTATTGGAAACATAATAATAAACAATTCTGATAAGCAATGATATTGTAATATAAATCCTTTACCACTTTGGAAACTTTGAAATTGTAATCCCCATGAAAGAGAAAACATTATATGGATATGTATACCCAATAATTTTTATGATAAGAATCATAAAACACATTCATTGGAAATATATACACACAAAAAACAAAAAAGTGGTTAATAAGGCATGTGTCCCACATAAATAAAAGTGAGATGAAGATCCCTTAGCTCAAGTATCGAATTTCTTCATACATATTCAAAACTCTTGTGTAATAAATATAGATTTATTATAAATATATTATAATACCAAAATCATATATATCATACCATATATTATTTACTTATGACATTTTCTTACTATTTTATTAAAAATTCCTTATAAAAATCATGTTTTAGGTAACAACTGCTTCGTTTTTCATGTATATTTTCGTTTGGTATTTTCAGTCCTTTTACATTGATCATGGTTCAATAATATATATAATTCTAACCATGATATAAATATAATATATATTCATTATAAATTTATTTATAGTAATTTATTAATTTTATAGATAAAAATGAATTACACAATTCATAGAGATGGTATGTCATATGTATGCTTGAACGTCGTTTCCATTTTCTTGATAGATTGAAAAAAAGAAAGTTAAATATTAATTAAACTTTATATAATCATTTTTATATCATATATATCATATATATTCATTTAATCTATCCTTATTACCATCCATGTTAAAATTAAATGAAAGAAGCATCACATCACTTCGTGGAAGCGGTAGTCTACACATACGCATGAGTGGTGTTATAATTTTACAAAGGATTGGAAAGTGAGAAGAACTATTATAGATATTACCTTTAATAGTTCATAAAAAGGCCATTAATAGTTCTAAAAACATTATTTTCCTCATTTTCATTAAAGTCAGGTCCCCTTTATCAGTGTTAAAAAAGTATTGATAAAGGCCATCCTTTATCATCAATAGTTTAGTACTAATAAAGACACCCCTTTATCAGTGCTTTCATTAGTGTAAATAAAGTTCCAACCTATTGTAGTGTGTTGTTTGTATAACAGCAAGCTGTAACAACCTTTGTAATATTTATTCAAAATATATAAATTAGTTGAAAAAAAATTACATCTCGAATACAAAGAAAGCACTACCATATACATTTTAAATAATGTTTTGTGTAATTTAATTTATAATTACTATCCACAAACATTTAAAAACATTAATATTTCATCATCTTTGGCTCCCACAATACCCTCTCAAAAAAGTCCGCCCATGGTATCAATTGCTGAACAAATCACCTCAACCTGAGGAAAAGAATCCACCTATATAATAAAGAAAATCTTGTGTTACTAATACTATAAAGAAATAAATTAAACATTAATAAGAAATAATACATTAATAAAATTTCAATTTTAAATATAAAGATACTCTTTCAGTTATACCTATCACACCATGTGTTGTATTGAGGTTTGGATAATTCCTACATGTCAAAACTGAGTTATAGATCATTTTTTTGTATCAAAACAATCTGAATGTGTTTTATCGATTTTGTAGAACCTCGGGATGTCCTGATAGGGGAGGGGTGAATGAAGGTGTCAAATTTTTCTTTTAAAGTGAATTATCTTGTTCCCACGTTGGTAGTAACGTGTTAAATCTGTATGATGGATATGAACAACAAATAAATAATCACATGGAAAGAGGCCACACAGCACTTTTATTTGGTTCACCACAAAGGGCTACATCTAAGGATCATACGCCGACAGTGTGTCGATCATACCAAAATCTACTAATTTTCACTAGTTATGGAGTACAAGAATTCGGTCATAATCACTATGTTCTAGGCACACAGCCTTTACAAAAGTTTAGGGATAGCTCACTGCTTCCCTTGTATCACTTCTGTTGACTCCCCCTGGCTCGCTGCCTTGGGTGAAGTCACACTCGGTTTATGGACATGAAGGTCCCTTCAACAGATATGAATTGAAGTTTTTGTCTCAGTCCAGCATGAGACACTTCTTTCATTGAATTCCTAAATTGATGCACGTGAAAGCACTGATCACACACACTAGATCTTCAAAATCATGTCAGAAGCATAACACCACACTTGTGCACAATACCCCAACTTGTGTGCAAGATTTGGGAATTATCGTGAAAGATGACTTTAGTACAACACTTACTTTCCACACAACCCTTATCTTTCACACAACTACCCCAAAGGGTTCACTTGTTCTTTTCAGACTAAAGGAACACCTTGTGCGCAAGATTAACTCTCTTCCAATATTTTGCACACAAATCTTTCATGCTTCTGAGAAATCATATTTTTGTTGGAAAATTCTTAGGTCTTCCATCGAGGTAGCCACCTATTTATAGGCCTCTATGACCCTGTGCTCAAGTTTACAATGTGTATTTGTTGGTGCACACAAGATTCTTCTCGAGTGCGCAAAACCCCTTTTGACGTCGCATTAGGCACGTAAGATTCTTCCGCACAACCTCATCTTTCATGCACATTTAATAATTGCACGCACTTTTTTCCTTTTCCATATTTTGAAATTATAATCCCAAAATATTTCTTGTGAGAAACTTCCAAAACACCCTTTAAACTTTTGTGTAAATCCCTTTTCCAAACACATATTTCTCCATTTTCCAATTTTCAGACCCAAAAATTTGGTAAACACTGGGAAACAGCGCCACCTTCAATACTATTGCCTGACTGAACTGTATGATCCCCTTCTTGGAAAACATTCTGAACTTCTAATGAGGATTGACAAAAAACACAAACCATACTCTATTTCCATCATAGAACGGTCATGGTTCTAACAATATCTCCCTTTGGGTTTGTTGTAAATCACCAGATAAATTCAATTGATCACTAGCCACAAGCATAACCTGAAAATAAATAATCAACTCAGCCAACACTCTAAGTATATGTGAGAAATTCTCAGTGTAGAAAACAAGAGGGGAATCTTGAATTGGGTTCCCATGTTTTGTAATTCTTAAAGATGCCCAATCTATTCTCTTAATATGTCACAGAAGCATTACATGTACAATGTATTCTTTATCATCCTAATACTGAATTCTCATCATGTCTCAGAATCATTACATGTCCAATGTATTCCTTCTCCTCCTAATACTAAATTCTCATAATGTCACATAAGTATTACATGTCCATCACATTTCTTAAATTTATTCCTTCACCCCCATTGAAAATAAACCCAAAGACCGGTATTTGATCATTGTACAGCTCAAAACACCCCCTAGATAGTATCTCCCCCATAAACCTGCATCATATCCACAAACAGATTAAAAATAGTTAACATAACTGGGGGGAGGGGAATATCGTAACCTCCTCATGCATAGGGAGGAGGCTGAACACCAAGGTTCAACCGATTCTTGATGAACACATGTAATGACAATGTCTTGGTCAGTATGTCATCCAATTGATCATCAGTTCCAATATGCTCCATTTTAATCATGCCTTGTTCAACTTTTTCTTTGATGAAGTGATATCTGATTTCAATATGCTTCGTATGGGAATGCTAAACAAGATTATTTATAAGATCAATTGTGCTCTTGTTATCTCAATGAATCACCATTGGTTTTTTAAATTCATCAAAAATTTCTATCAATTTTTTCTGCATCCATAGTAGTTGAGTGCATCCCTTTGTAGCAGAGATATACTCAGCTTCAGCAAGACTGAGTGAGGTTCTTTCCTATTTCTTTCTCAACCATCCTACACATTTATTCCCAATATAGAATGCTCCACCAATGGTAGATTTTCTATCCACTATATCTCCTGCCCAGTCAGCATCAGAGTATGATGATAGTTCATTATCCTTTCCAATAGAAAAGTATAACCCATAATTATGAGTACCATGAATGTACCTCATGATTATTTTTACTTCCATGATATGTTCTTCCTTTGGATTACTTTGAAATTGAGCCGCCAAGCATGTTGCAAAGACAATGTCCATATGTGTCACTATCAGGTATAGTAGGCTTCCAATGATCCTCCTGTACATGGTGGGATCAACAGAAGTCCCATACTCATGATTTCCAAGTTTGGTTCCAACCGAAATTGGGGTTGACATTAGTTTGGAGTCATGCATATTAAATTTCTTCAACAGCTCTCTTGAATATTTTTCCTAAGAAATAAAAGTGTAGTCCTTCCTCTATATCACTTGTAGCCCCAATAAGTATGTTATATCTCCAATCATAGACATTTCAAATTCTGTTTTCATGTGAATGGAAAATTCATCCACCGATCCCTGCATGTTTCCTCTGAAAATAATATCTTCAACATACACGTGTACCATGAACTGATCTTTTGAAGAATTTTTTACATAGAGATTATGATACAATACTCCTATTATAAATTCAAGATTACTTAGGTATGAATGCAATCGTTAATACAATTCTCTTGGTTCCTGATTCAAACCATAGAGGGCCTTCTTTAGTTTGAAAACATTCGTTTCATCATTACCAAGAAGAAAGACCACATGTTGTTCAATGTAGACTTCTTCTTTGAGAACACCATTCAAGAATGTTTTATTGACATAAATTTGATATAATTTATATCCTTTTTGGATTTCCATGGCAAGAAATATTCCGATTGGCTCTAGCCTAGCCACTGGAGAAAATTTTTCTTCAAAATCGACCCCTTCAATCTATGAATATCTTTTACATACTAGTTGTGCCTTGTTTCTAATAACACTTCCATGTGCATTGAATTTGTTCTTGAAAATAAACTTTGTAATAATCACATTATGACCATCAAGTCTCTTAACTAGGTCCCCTGTTTGGTTCTTTTCAATCTTATCCAACTCCTCATTCATGGACTTAACCCATGATTCATCTTTTGCAGCTTCTTCAAATAATGATGGTTCCACAACTAAGAGGAATTCAGATTATGAATTACACTTCATTCTTCTTGTCTGGTTTTGTATATTTCTATCCCCAATGATATTGGATTCATCTATTTCAGCTCTTCTTTTTTTCCTATGAGGTTTAGATGGGGATTCCTTAGGCATTATTTCTTCTTCTGATTCTTCTTCTGAATCATCTTCATTTTGCAACCTCTGACTGTTTTTCACTCTTTCCACCACTTCATCATTTTTATTTGTAACATGTCAAAATTGTTCCTCATCTTTTATCACATCCACATAAGAATTATTTGATGTATTTTTGTTTTTTTCTTCAATGGCCTTTCCATCACTACTTTCCAAAAAATTTCCAAGTCACTTATTGAAGCATTTGTAGGATTTACTTTTCATTGAGTATCCAAGGAATATTCCGTCATCTACTACATCACCATACTTCCCTTGATTTCCTTATTTGTTTAGGATAAATAATTTACTTCTGAAAACACGGAAATACTTCAAGGAGGGATTACTTCTATTCCACAACTCATATGGTGTCTTAGTTTCACCCATATAGAGCTCTGTTCGATTTTGAATATATACCGCTGCTTGAACTGCCTATTTCCAATAGTGACGAGGGATATGGCTCTCAATCAGCATTGTTCTAGCCATATTGGTCACTTAGATATTCCTACGCTCCACAACTCTATTCTGCCATGGGGTTCTCATAGTTTCCACCTCATGTTGTTTTCCATGCTTCTCCAGGTAATTCTCAAACTCAATGGACATGCATTCCCCTCCATTATCATATCACTGAACTTTAATTATCTTCCTAGTGTCATTTTTAGAAATTTGATGATAATTATTCATGCAATCAAGAACTTGTCATTTCCTATGTATAACTATCACACATTCCATTTTACTTTAATCATCTATAAAAAGGACAAAGTACCTTTCTCCTTGTGTTCCAGCAACATTTATCGGGCCACATATGTCTGTATGAATGAGGTCAAGAAGATTATATGCTCTTTTCTTCTTTGGTCGATAGGAACTGCAGAACAATTTCCCACAAATGCATGCATCACACGTCTTTTCATGTTTACGCTTTAGGACGGGGATATCCATGACAATCTTCAGTTTTGATATCTTTTCCATGTCTTGTTGATTGATGTTTCCCAACCTCTGATTCCACAAGTTGTTTTCTTCTTCAACCATTAGAGATAAAATGTTCTCTTTACTATCCACTTGATATAGGTTTTCATCAGTTCTGCAACCCTTCATGAGATAATTCCCTCTCCTTCCCTTTATAGTGCACCCCTTTTCATTAAACATCACTATAAATCTTAAGTCACATATTTGACTCACACATAGGAGATTTTGATGTAGACCATCATCATATAGAACTTCAATCTTCTTTAGCTCTCCATTAGCCAGTTCAGTACATCAACTGCCTTTGATATTCAAAGAACCATCATTACCTAACCTCACTGTTCCATCGACCTTTTTCATAATATTCATTAATAGTTCTTCATTTCCCATCTTATGGGATGAGCATCCACTGTCAAGAATCCAATTGATACTATTCTTGGTAGCCTTGAGAACAAATTCATCAAGATTGGATTTCTCAATCTTCTTCTTTTCCTTCCCTGAAATATTAGCTTGAGTGAAGGATGAAGTTTTCTTTTCAAATATAATTTTACTATGCACATGTTCATCATACTCACACTCTTCTTCTATAAGATAAAAACTATTTGAAATAGAAACACCATTTGGTTGGTGAGATTTGACTTTTCTTTGTGCTTTGTAGGAATTGTTCCTATCGTTCCATTTCCTGCAATGCATAGCCTTGTGGCCAAAGTTAGAGCAATTAAAACAATATCCATTGAACCCATTTCTTCTATAAGAAGTTGGATATTAATTAATTATCTGATGTTGACCTCATGGATCTCCCAAATTCAAATAACTCATTGCCTCTTCACAGTATGACAAAGTATGGCCCATATATCCACAGAATTGACATTTCATAAGTGGAAGTATATTTTCACTTTGATTCTTTTTCATGTTCCCTTTCTTAATATAATATTGTGGTAGCTGATTATTTCTAGAATCTTGTGAATATTTTTTGGTTCTCCATCTATTTTTTCTTGGGAATTTCTTTATTTGGACTTCATGCAACTTTTAAACATGTCCAAATTCCATCTTTCCTTTATTTCGGCTCATCTTATTCCCATTATTTGATGATTCAGCATCACAGCCTATTCCACTGTTCCCCGTGCATGTGGGTCTTTGATCTTTCAAAATATTTTCAACTCTATCAGAACCATTCTTAGATCTCTCTAGTAATTCTTCATCTGAAAATATTCTAAACTGTATTTTCTTATTTTTCTCTTTTGAGTTTGATTGAATTTCAAGTTTACTCCTAAGAGTAACAACTTATTCTTCAAGAGCCTCATTAGTCTTGGACCTATCTTCTAGTATGGAGGTAAGATCATTGATGACTATGGCTTGTTCTTAAATTATGATCTTTAGTTCCACAACATCTTCTGTGATTTCAATGATTGAATACTGTACTTTCAAAAATTCTTCCAGTTGTTCAATTTATGCTTCAAGCTGATCAACATAGTCAGATGATTCTTCCACAACTGCTCTCCATTTTTTAAATCGGTTATATTGATTCTCAGTCTTATGAGGAGTATCCCTCAATTCAGGTTTGGTATCGACATCAGTGTTCAACTAATTATATCTATCTTTGTTACTTGATGGTTCTGACTTTTCTACGGTAGCCATCATAGAAGCATGTTTCTCAGATTTAAATTCTGGTTCTTCTTCCTCAAAGAAGTCATTATCATTGTCATCATATTCTTCATAGAGAAAATTTTTCCTCTGTAGTTTCTTCCCAGACATGAAGTTCCCCTTTTTAGAAAACCTCTTACTAGGATTTTGTGAGTTTTAACTTTAACTTTCATTATCGTCAAACTTCATTGAGCATTGAGAAGTAATGTTCCCAACTTTACCATAATGAAAACATGCCAAGGGTAGCTTACCTTCAAATATTCATTTTCCTCTCTTGAATTTCTTGGAAAATAGAGATAGAAATTCACCTTCATCATCATCATCATTAATGCAGTCTCCTGAAATATTGAGTTTTCCCATGGATTTTAATGTCATCTCCTTGCTAACATGCCCTGTCACATCCTTTGGTTTTACTCTCATTTCATATGCATTTAAACTTCTTAGAAGATCATCCAAAGAAATATTGGACAAATTTATTTCTTCAAGGGTAT